>JAYESD010000002.1:23048915-24445646 GCA_036927565.1 Tuctoria greenei | reverse complement strand
GCACCATACTGCACGAAATGGATTTTGAATTGAGTGAAAGTTCAAACTCAGCAGTAAGGTGAAGATAATCAAAACATGATCATGTTCTGGTCTTTGTGAAAGTATAACAATACTCATGTTAGAACACATCTCAAAGTACGCCTAACAGATCAAGTTTCTGTTCAAACCGAAC
This sequence comes from Tuctoria greenei, assembly GCA_036927565.1. NCBI lineage: Eukaryota > Viridiplantae > Streptophyta > Magnoliopsida > Poales > Poaceae > Tuctoria > Tuctoria greenei. The sequence goes on along the minus strand of JAYESD010000002.1, from coordinate 24,445,474 downwards.
AGTCTGGAGAAATTTGCAATTTTCATCTAGTTAGAGGCAAAATCAGGATCTGGGTTGAAATACAAAGTTGTAGTACACTCGAAAAAATTTCTAGAATGTATTTACTTGCCCCCAATATAGTTTCTAGTTGAGGAGATATAGATTTTTAAACTTTGACAAAGTTCCCAGAGTTTCAGGGAATTTTGACAGCACCTCCTTTGTATATTGTGGATTTGGCCACAATTTTACAAACGTATAATATCAAAATTTGCCAAAACTTTAAATTACAACATTTTAATACAAATAATAAGGATTCCATAAATGTATCTCATGAGGCCATTCCATTTTTCTACTAAGAGATATGACAAAAATAGTAACAGGTACAGAGAGGGGTTCCAGTTTCTGACCAGTTTGGCAGACTTTAGAACTTTTGAATTTTTGAATGGGTTAGAAGGGGATTCTAGTATGGAGTTCAACAGAAACGTTGAAGAAGACCTCCTAATATTTCCATACATGTAAAAGAAACCTTAATTAGACTTTTCTTCTGGGAGTTATGGATTTTCAAAGTCAGGTCAAATTCCTGACAGAAAACAGAGACTCTGCTTTTTGAATCACTTGAGTTTAAACCTACTCCAACTTTGAAACTTAGTGAAAAATCAGAGATCAATAGCTAATACATATATTCTTATGCCTTCTTGAGTTCATCTTACAGTGATATTCATAATGCATTGATGGGATATATGTCGGTACTACGTGCCTCACAAAAGTGAAAATCCTAACCAGATTATACCGGCATATACGTCTAAATCAGTGGCACTATAAACGGTCTCTCACAAATGTTTTCTAAGCGCAATACGATATCGCCGTTAGTGTACCTGCATAAGACACTCAATTTACAAAACATTCATTATGGTGTCGTATGGCACGGCCCGCACGGGTGATCATTTCAGGCAGTCACAACAATATACATGAAAGTAAGAACATCAGTCCCGTATCAATCCATACGGGCCGCCCCGAGCTGAGCCACGTCTCGAGGTACATGAACAAATTTTCTACAACCCGATGGGAGTCCCACGTCTTTGCATAATGTTATACCAGTAGGAAGCGCTTTCGCGTGTTTCTTAAAAAACACACTATGTGCTTTTCAACCACACGATAGGTGGCCATGTAATTTATCTGTTACGCTAGGGATCAGCATTGCTATGGCCCTTTGAACATTGAATATTCAAAAGTTGCATTTTGACCACACGACGTTGTATCCTCACTTTTGCCTGAAGCACGCCGGGGAGTAGAGTTTCGTTTATTCCCAGAATCATGAAGAGGTTCAGAGACTCATATTAACTCCCGTGCCAAGCCACGAGGGACAATCACATGCTACCTCTCGCATGTGAGCTTACCGCAATTGGTCCGCTTGCGGTGGCGTACTTTACCTCTTACCTGACATTGGAGTGTCGTTACAGATTATAATAACAAGTATCTTAGCTTGCCACCTTAAATAACTAATACTATAACAGACCTTATGTGGGCATAGTGACTAATTCTCACTCGACTACTTAGAAGTTTTCAAAAATAGGCTCTTTTCGAGCATGGTATTCCCAATGCGGCTCTGGTACCAGGTTGTAAGGATCTGGGTCCCTACATTCCAGGAATCGTATTGGGTGGTGTCGTGCGAAGTGACACCCAACAGCACACACAAAAAGAATACATGAAATGTACCAAAGTTTTATTTCATAAGATATGTGAGTTTAGAAAATAATGTACATAAGAAGTAAATAAGCAGTGGAAGATACATAATACACTCACTCTAACCTAGCTACTGCACAAGTGAGAGTATTCAGCCCGGAATACCTCATACTAGCAACATGAAGCAAAGCAGTGGCTCGTGGGGTTTCCGCTCGGCAATACAACTCGAGATGGGTGATGTCGCACTACGGAACCCGTCGTATGCGATGTTACCTACAAAAATATTAATCCACAAACCGTGATCTTAACGCTCAGTAAGACTTAACCGTCTCACCTAAACATGCAACTCTACATGCTGGAAACTTTATTATATAGGCAGCTGAATTTGCATAAAAGAAACTCGCCTAATGTATGTCCTTTATTTTCAGATTTTATCAGCAAATTAATGTTTAATTTAGTTAGCAATATAATTAGAACATACAAGTAGTAAAACATTGATTAAGCATAGAGCATAATTCATATGATTCAATTACACTCAACTTACTACGTCACGACTCAGCGAATAAGTATACTTAGTCCATAACCACGAGCGACGGTGATTGCAATCAATAACAACCCGTAATGCATGACACATGTAGGCGACGGTTGTATGGTGCTTCCATCATCGAAGCCCATGAGCTTTTGACTCCTCAAGTAAGGGAACAGCTGCATCGTCCATAAGAGAAAATTATCACCAGTGAGCTTGATGGTGATCACATGACTGAAGGCTGGCGTCGGCATCAATGGCGAGGCCAGAGCACCAGCCTTGAAGTTCGTAAGGGCACCGCCAGTTCCACTCATGATTGAAGTTGGATCGAAGGCTCGGGTACCATGTAAAAGTATATGATCGAACTTGACGATCTTCTCAGATCGTTCTTGTATTATATAAGCATCATGGTACATGCATGTGCAACTGCTTTGAGCGAGCACTACGCCAGGCACTACGGCACCCACTACGCACGTACAGAGATAATGCACACTCTGTTACACGACTAAGTCCGGCGTTAGAATAGCGCTGAACGTTACAACTGAAGGATTGAACGCTGAACTAATTTTAACAAATATTTGCTAGACGCACGCAATGTGCTCTTCATATCATTAGAATAATCAACAGAAGTGGAAGAACTCCTACCAAGCTGCAATCTTTTGATGTTTCATGTGGCATATTTCTGTATTGATTCATGTCAGTTCTGTAAGTACGGCATTCCTTGATCTCACATCTGATGATAAGTTTATGTACATCAATGTTTGGATTAACAGTTTCTTACAACACCTAACTATAGTTCTATCCTCTGTTTCAACATCTAGTTATTGATGTATCTTCATTATCTGAACGCATTGCTTAAATCTTTGACAACGCCATCCATTGCATGGTGATGTCTTTATTATCGCAACTTCACAAGATGTATGTTATCTCCTATTTTGATGGCTGAAAGTTGTCCACTGTCACGTGTATATATGCTGTGTAGTATAGCCAGATAAGAAGTAGTATGTGCATATTTAGGTCCCGTTTATACAGGACAAACGCTTCAGTTTCTAAGTAGAATCAGTTCAAACGCTAGCAAACAAAAATAATCAGTAGAGAAACACCCTTAGATGATTCAGTCCTTTTCTCTACGGAGCTGAAACACCCGGAAGGGTATTTCACACTCTGGAACGCATCGATTGATCATACTTCCCCTCAAGTTCCGCAAATATTACGAAGATTTGCCACCACTTACCTGCTATATTGGTTTGTGCCGCCGAAAGAAGTCAAGGACCTTGAGCCGCAACCCTTCACTCAATCCTCGCTCCCATCCGCCGGTGCTGCCCAAGGCGCACTACCTGTCTCCGGCACCCAAGTCGGAGAAACTTGCAATGTTATAATACTTTATAACATGGTTACAATGTTGCAAAACCAACATAACCATCTAAGCGTAAATGAGTCATTTCAATCCTCTTACTCTCTATACAGAAACCAGAAAAATAGAAAAACGGTTTAGGAAGTGATTCTATTCCAGGTTAAGAAACGTTTGGGAGTTGATACAAAAGCATTTCTTATTCTCGGAAAATCTGGAATCGTATCAAATGGAGCCTTAGATCCGCAATTGCAACTGACCTGGGCTGATCAGGGTGAATACGGATTTGCTGTTGTTTGAACTCCCGGCGATAGAACTGGTAAGAGCTACTACATCTGAACTTTAAGTTGGGCGCTAGTGTAGACCAACTAGTTCCACACCTGACTGAATTCTAAATACTTAAAAAATGGTGTTCTTTTTCTTTGAAAGTTTCAGCCACCGGCCAAACGATCAGTATTGAAATTTGAAAAAGATTTAATACTAGTGGCAGATTGGCCACATCGTCAAAAAATACGCGTCTACGTACTGGGCATGGCTGGATGTAGTGCTGGGACTTGGGCCAGCACGGCCCGGCCGGCTATGCTGCGGTATTCAAAGGGATTGCTCAACAAGGCCCCATCTGTTGCTGATAACTTAGTTTTGGTGTGAGTAGGTGTGCTCACCAGATTGCAATGTGACATATTTGCTCGTTCCAATATGTCCAAGGCATATTGTTCTTGGTTGAGAAGTAGACCTTGACTATTGGACTGAACTTGAATGCCAAAAAGTGGTGAAGTGTCTCCAAATCAGTCATTGCAAATTCTCTGCAAAGTCCATAATTCACTTGATGGAGGAATGAGTCTGAGTTTGCCGTTAAAATGATGTCATCCACGTACAATAGCAAGTATGGAGTATGGTTGTTGTTATGAAGAACAAACAATGAGTTGTCAGTCTTGGAAGCCTGAAAACCAATACTGGTGACAAAGGATTTGAACTGAAGGAACCAGGGTCTTGGAGCTTGTTTAAGACCGTCGAGTGATTTATTCAACTTGCAAACACAGTCAGGGTGTTTGCTGTAGCTTGAAGGTTGAGCACAATATACAATTTCAGATAACTCACCGTGGAGAAATGCATTTTTGACGTCTAGATGATGAATAGACCACGATGTAGATGTTGCAATGCTGAGTATTGTTCTAATAGTAGCTGGTTTGATCAATGGTGTGAAGGTTTCACCATAGTTGACACCATGTTCTTGAGTGAATCCTCTTGCAACCCTTGTCACTTTGTGCCGAGCAACATACCCATCTGGATGAAGTTTATGTTTGAAGATCCATTTTCTTGAAACGATGTTAACACCTGAAGGTATAGGTACAAGTGTCCAAGTACTGTTCATCATCAGTGCATGAAACTCCTCTTGCATGGCATGAAACCACTTAGGACCTTTCGGAGCAGTTTTGTAGTTGTGGGGAATGGGGAAGAAGGATTCTTGTGTGTGTAGGTTCATAATATTTTTGGGTTTGAAAATGCCTTGTTTGGCATAGTGATCATTCGATGTTTTGCAGGGAGTGGTGGTGGATGAGGGATAGGAGGGGCATGCCTGACAGAGGTAGGTGGTAATGAACATTGGCTCGGTTCAGTGTGAGGAATGTGTGACCTACATGCACTATCTGAATTTTCAGTAGGAGGTGGGGTTTGTCTAAAAGTAGTTGCAGGTTCAGGTATGGTTTTGGGGGTATGTGATGAAGTTACAGAAGATGAAGGACCTGGTACAATCACTGGAAGAGAGGTTTGTTGCAGTGTTCTGGATTGAGGGACGGATTGCGATGCAGAAGCATATGAGAATGTAGATTCATCGAATACCACATGTCAAGATATGATTATTTTATTTGTTGTGAGGTCCATGCAATTGTACTCCTTATGTTCAGTTGGATATCCTAGAAATAGGCACGAGGATCCAGGTGCTAATTTGTGTGGAGATATCAAGGTAAGGTTGGGATAACAAAGGCATCCAAAAACTTTCATACGAGAATAGTCTGATGCTTGGCCGAAGAGCATTGGATATGGTGTGAAAAGGTTCAGTGGTTGACATGGTCGACAATTTATAATGTAGGTGGCCCTGTGTAGGCCTTCTACCAAAAAACGGGTAGTAGAGATGCCTGAAAGAGCAGGCATCGTATAACATTATTGATGGGCGTTCAGCTTTCCCATTTTGAGCAGAGGTTAAAGGACAAGAAAATCGAAAGGTGATGTCGTGTTTTGTGAAGAGAGAGCGAAGAGTTGCACTGTCGAATTCTTTGCCATTATTACACTGAACTGATTGGATGCCTAGATGAAACTAATTCAGAATGAGCTGATAAAATTTTTCAATGGCTGAGGTAGCATCAGACTTGTGTTTGAGAGGCACAGTCCACATATAATGACTGAAATCATCAAGAAGGACAATATAGTACTCAAAACCAACGACACTTTCAATTGGAGATGTCCAAAGATCACAATGAATAATCTAAAATGGGAAATAGGTTACATAAAGGGATCTGGAAAGGGAGTCTAGAGTGTCATCCTAGCTGACAGGCATCACATACATGTGACAGAATGTTATTCAAAGGAATGGAAAATTCAGACAAAACATTTCGAAGGCACTGATGCCCAGGAGGTCCCAGTCGTCTGTGCCAGATGGTACTGATGGATGCAGAAAGAACTGTAGTCGAGTGTGGACTTCATGATGTAGGGAAATGGCTAAAGATCTCCATAACTTGCACCTCATGATCTTGAGCCTGCTAGGAAGAGCCTTGATGGAAAAATCAAGAGGGTCAAACTCAATTGAACAAGAATTGTTAGATGTAAATTTTCTAATGAAAATGAGGTTCTTTACTAGGTTCGGAGCGTGAACAACTCTAGATAGATGAAAGTTGGCCTTGGGTGTTTTCAGTGAGACAGAGCCATGTCATTTGATCAGAATGCGAGAACCATTATAAATAATTATATCAAAAGAGTCATGCAAAGATGATGGATAATAACTGAACATGTTACCTGCATCTACAGGCATGTGCCTGGTGGCGCCGGTCCAGGAACCACTCGTTCTGATTGTGTGCAGTCTGCTGAGCGGAGGCTTTCAGTGCTTGAAGAAGGCCGATGGTGTCGAACGTCAGCTGTGCTGAAGGGGCAAATTGTGTGGAGGGCTGGTTCAGTTGGGCGTGATACCCCTGCCACCAGGTGGGTGTCAACCCAGAACACCTGGGCTAGTTGCACCGGTCCATGGTGTGCTCCATGCTTGTCTCATGTCGAGCCAAGATGCCACCCATGGTTCAACAAACTTCTCTGTTCCATCCTCAACGGTTGTCACCCATGGTTCAACGAATGGGACCCCATACCCCTCACTTCAACACACACAACTCAAGCATTCTCTCATTGTATACACTAGTTCTCTCTAGTTCTTAGTGGAGGTTAGGTTGTAGAGAGGAACCTCTAGTCCCAAGTCCAAATTGGGAAGGTATAACTCATGTATCTTTCTTTTCTTTTGTGACTTTATGCATTATAATAATATTATTAGTCTATATTTATTCATATACTTGGGCAATGCATTTCTTGGTTGATTGTGGAGTCCATGTATGTGCTAGATGTAGATGTTATTATGGTTTGATCATAATGTCCATATCATGTTATCATAAACATCATACACCAAATAATATTATTTTGTTGATATGAATATGTTAGTATTTGGTCCCAATATTGGTTCAGCGATGTTTAGGTTAGTCATGGCCTTAGGAAGGTACTTGTACTACAGCTCTTAAGGCATTTACTTCACATGTAAGTGTGGTGCTTAGATACTTAAGTAGCGTTAGATGTCTCGTAGACTCACGGGTTGTAGGAGTAGGCGGCAGGTGGTAACACCCTGTTCATCCTTCTTACTCTCCCACGTTCGGCTACGCTACAAGCTCTTAGTGGGAATCATCCTGGTTTTGCCAGGAGTAAACCCATGCTCGATTTATTGGACCACTAAGCTGTAGTAATTATCGTTAGCATATTCATGTGTACACTACTAGGCTATGTATATGAGTAATTAGAGCACAATAGGAGTAGCTCCATCTTGTAACTTGACTTTCTCTAGGACATTCTTACTCATTAGAGTAGATTACTTAGGTGTGTATCACACTACCCCACTACATCATTTATCCATCCTACTGGAATCCTCTCTAGAACATCCTGCTCAACCTATGAGTTTGCCACACTTCAATTGTCTTCCTTTGGGATAAAATAAATAGATACCCTAAGGAATACTCTTGGATGAAATGCTACAACAATACTTTCTATGTGCTTGCAAAACTCATCTTGATTTGGCTTTGGTTAGCCTAGTGTCAAGTGTGTGAGACCTATGTGTTGAATACATTGGCAATTACGTTATGTTGAATACATTGGGAATTATGTTAAACGTGAAGGTTTACATGCAAAGTTTTGAATATATCTCAGAAACCCACTTTGGATTGTCTGAACTTTTTCTTTTATGCATAGCTACTATTTAGGACAGTCCAAACTTTCTACATGCTGAAATAATCGTGCGACTGCTATGTTTTTCAATCGCAATATTTTAAACTTGCTTTAAACTTATGGAAATGTTTGCTTAGTATTCTTTTACTAAGTTTTTGATGCATATTGGATGATCATAGTAGATATTTTCTTGCTATGTTTGCAACATGCTTATGTGAGTTGCTCACATAAGGTGTTGTGGTTATCGGAATAATGTGAGTCAAGTCAAGAACTTGTGCTCGGAAGAATTGGTTGTTTGTTCTTGTGCAGGTGTTGCTTGAGGTCAATACATGACTATTGATGGGATCCATTAAAGTAGTCTTAGGGAGAAGATGAGGTTCAACAATCAAGTTTGGGAGAAGTTGTGGTTGAGTTGATCATGAGGTCACACAACATGTTTGGGTCAAGAAAAATGCATATGAAGGTATCGTGGACATTATTGGAAAGTGTTTGCACCTGTGCAAGTGGTGCATGGACGTGGAAACACTGTTCCAAGGCATGGAGAAGAGATATGCACATAAAGACATGGCTGGAGAGGTCCAACTGGCTAGATTATGCCTCAGGCTGCGGCTGAGGTTGTAATGGTTTGTTTATGGAAAGTTTAGAATTTGTTTTGGTTATATTTCATGTGGGTCACGAAGTTGAGTTGTTTTAGAAATGTTTACTACGTTCCTAAGGTGTTTGGAATTCTTATGATTGCTTCTATCTGCGTATGGGAAATTCTTGAGCAGTTATGGAAAGTTTCGATTGAAACTGAGTAGGAGGAGTAGGAGTCCTAGTTAGGATTGAGTTTGCCTAAGTGCTGGTTATATAAGCAAGGGAGGTAAGAGCTCGTGGCATACGACTTTGGAGGTTTTTCCTCTTGTGTTTTGATCGATAAAATTTGTAGTTTAGAGGAGCTTTTGTGCCTCATTCGTCCGACTTGTTTTCGACAAGTCTTTCACATCGAGTTTCTGCGTTGTCCGACCTTTCTTCATTTTTTTGAATGTAAAACGAGTTTTACAGATCTAATTGATGTGATTCTTTTTGTGTTGTCTTCACAACTCAATACTCTATCATCTATGAAAATTTTATGGTCATTGGATTTATGGTTTTTGAGTTACACAAGTTTTTTTGCAGCGTAGCAGATCTGTTTGCTCTTTGTTAGAATATATTGACCTTTGCTCAGAGTTTCAGTCATAACTTGAGTTTTACTCAACGTTTTCTCGTGGTTTTTGTTGTCCTGTATTCGTGACTTGATTCTCTGCAATCTAAACTAATTTTTTAAATTTTGAACACGTTAGAAACACTCGCACACACAACTTCTACACCATATTGATTTTTCACCAAGGGGTTTTTGTTGTTCCGCTGAAAAAGTTTTAATCTACCATTTACCCCCCTTTGGTACATTTTCACATACTCTTCGATCCTACAATTGGTATCAGAGCCACAATGCTCTAATCTTTATGATTTTCATGTGTTTTTTTGTTAATCAACATGGAGAAATACTCCGCAAAACCTTGTGTTTCAATGGTATTGATTTTCAGGTTTGGGATGCATGTATGGAGGCTTACATATAGGCGTAAGGCTTCGCCATATGGGAAAAGGTGTACAAGACCTTCGACATGCCACCAAACGATCAAGTCACGACTACCAACTTGAAGGACATCGACAACAACAACAAGGCGAGAAACTTGATCGTACAAGGATTTACTCAAAGCGACTTCGATCGTGTTGCACACCTCCGATCCGCGTATGATGTGTGGAAAGCAATATGCGACTACCACGAAGGCTCCAACACAATCAAGGAGGTACGTCAAGATATGTTCAAGAAAGAATATATGCTTTTGAGATGCAGCCCGATGAGTCGACCGATAATCTCTTTGCTCGCTTTAATAAAATTCTTAGTAATCATCGTAGTGTCAATGTTAATTTTTCAGATATTAAAAATGCTAGGCAATTACTAAGTGCATTAGACATGTCAACTTGGGATATAAAAGTTACATTTATTCATGAATCCAGTGTCATGGATACACTTACATTAAATGTGTAATATTCCAAGTTAAAAACTCATGAACTTGATATTATATCACAGAAAAATCCCAACAAGTCTCATGCATTCGTTTCACAATGTGACATGCCTAGTTCTACCCAATTTTTATCATGTGGTACACTTGCTTTATTGTCTTCTCTAACCCTTGAATAGATTGAAGAGTTTCCAGTGGGGGACCTAGCACTTCTTTCTACTCGATTATCAAAAGCATTGCAAAATGTGAGAACTCGAATAAGAGAAAGTGGTGGTTCTCAACGATGTTTCGAATGCGATAAGACAAGACATTTTCATACAGATTGCCTTAACCTTTCAGGACCTACTCTCATGATAAAAAGCAAAATAAGTACAAGTCCTCCTATGGCAACAACAACAAGAAAAAGAAGACTTTCACAAAACGGCAAGTGATGGAGCACACTATGTCCGGACTCTTAGATAACAACTCTAGCAATGTGGACTTTAGGAGTGATGCAGATGAAGACAACTTGGCAACTATGTGTTTCATGGCAGACAACTCAAGTTCAAGTATGGAGCAGGCCGAAGGGACCAGCGACAATAATGAGTTACATACTCATATGAAGAACTTGTTGATGATTTTTTTCGTGTTGCTGCTATAATTAAGAAAAATGACAAAAAAAACTTAGAGACAATGCTGTTAAAATTGAATCACTAGAATATGAAATTAATCGACTAAAATCTTTGATTTCTAGTGATGATTATTGTTCCTCATGTGAATTGATATATGAACAATTGTCCTCCTTAAGAAGTGCGCACACCTCCACACTTGATAAACTTGAACTTGAAATATAAAAGAACAAAAAGCTTGTTGCTCTTAATGATAAAAACTTGAAAGATGCTAGTTGTTCTACAATTGATTTGCATTGTTCTAATTGTGATGATCTTAATAAAAAAACTATATGATGCTATTAATGAGATTTCTGTTTTGAACAATGCTTTACGTTCTCATGAAGTTAAATATTGTTTTAATTGCAAACTAAAAGGAAGAACTTCATGTGAAAATTGTCTAGACTTATCCAAAAAACTTGATGACATGCATAAGACACTACAACAATTTTGTAGTGGGAGTAAGAATCTAAACTTGTTGTTGAATACTTCTAAGTCTTGCAATGATAAAATTGGTCTGTATTTCGATTCTCATGCTCATGCTAAGGCACATCCATCTAAGGTTGTTAAGTCATATGGAAGTGGTTTTATTAAAACGGTCCCTGTCGGTACCCTAGGTACCGTATACCCCTTGGGATTGCAAAGATCTCAAGGGAATATCATCTACTCGATCTGAAGACCTTCGGATGCCCACATGTCAGACATAACCGGACCCGCTTCCCCAACTTGGTTAGTCCCAGGATCGCCATGTGTACTATCAAACCGGAGCTACCGCCCACAAGGGGGAAGCTCCGGGCTATGTACCATAGCGGCACCTCCGGACCTAACCCCAGACTGAGGGAAGCTCCGGAACTGACATGTGTTAGGTAGCACCAGACCTACCTGTTCCCCATAGTATGCTCCGGAGCTGCCACGTGTCCAACCGTCGGACCTTCAGCCTCTAACCTCTGGAAGACTCCACAACGGCTCCGGATCTTCAAAGGGAATCAAGGACTTCAAGACCCGATTAAGTGTCATTAATACTATATTAATGACACATGATCGGACGACCTTAATTACCAGTAACGGTGCTATCAAAGCCCGTAATTCGGTTATTAAGGATAATTAAGCGCATCAAATGTGTATCAATATTAGTAACCGCTGGGGCCACATGTTGGGCCAGGCTGACTTGTAACAGCCTGCCCTTGTACTATAAAAGGACAGGCCGACGATACATAGAGGACACACACACGCTACGCGCTCACTCTACACTCAGTACTCACTTTGAGCTCATACATCCAATACAACACCAACACACCCCGTGGAGTAGGGTATTACGCTCAGGCGGCCCAAACCACGTAAATCTTGGTGTCTCTTGTGTCATTTATACTTCACCTTCTTGAATCTCCGCGCGCCCACACCGAATCTCAAACTCCTCTAACACTTTAGCAGTGTCGGGAGATCTGCCGGATCAAAATCACCGACAGTCCCCAAACAAAAAGAGGTGCTTTTTAAATTTGCAGGAATGTTGTCTAATTCAGTTGCTAATAAACATGTTGCTTGCTCATCTAGACATGAACACAAAGTTAAATTTAATTGTACCTATTGTGGTAGAGATGATCATGTCATAGATTTTTGTTATAAACTAGCTAAACAAGAAATGAAACAAATAATTTAGGCTAGATCTCATAACACTCACGCAAAATTTGCTGCACGTGCTGAACCAAATGTTAGGAACTTCCAACCTGCTTGATGAGTCAAAAATATTCAAAATTTGCTCCCAAACCTACTATTTTTTATGCTACACATAACACACCTCGTAGGTCAGTAGTTGGGTGCAAGAATTTGCAATCTTTGGCTCATGATCCTGCTGTATTTTCTCAACTTTTGCGTGTTATTCCTGTTGTCCGTCGCATGACTAAGTACTGGATTCCAAAATGCCTTTTGACTAACCCCAATATTAAGTCATCGACACATTGTGCTTCTTTGTAGGTTACATGCTTGAGGAAGGAGAACATTTGGCTCATGGATTCAGGTTGCTCTCACCACATGACCGGTAACAGAGAATGGTTCTCCTCCCACTCTTTTTTGTCACGTGTAGAGAATGTTAATTTTGCCGATAATTCTTCAACTCTTATAATTGCTAAGAGTTCAGATATAATTAATAATCACTGCAGTTTGAAAGTTGTGGTACTTGTTAAAAATTTGAAATACAACTTTCTTTCTATTTCACAATTACTAGATTCAAATATTGAAATTATCTTCACTAAAAATTGCTGCAAGGTTGTAGATTCAAATGGTGAGCTTATGTTTAACATGTCTCGGTTGGAAAGAGTTTTTAAAGCTAATTTTGATCTATCATCCTATAAGCATAGGTGTCTATTTGATAATGGTTCAAAAGACTTATATTTTTGGCATCGTAGACTTGGTCACGTAGGCTTTGATCACCTCACACGTGTTAGTGGTCTTGATCACATATGTGGGCTGCCTAAGCTTAAAGGAGATAAATAAATTGTTTGCTCTTCTTGTAGACATGTTAAGATGGTCGTAGGTTCACATGCTCAACTCACAATGACCATGACAACAACACCAACACAACTTTTACACCTTGACACCGTAGGTCTTTCACGTGTTCAATCTTTTGGAGGTAAATGGTATGCGCTTGTAATTGTTGATGACTATTCAAGATACACTTGGGTTTACTTTATGGAATCTAAGATTGAAGCTTTTAGTCACTTTAGAAGTTTAGTTAGACATTCACTTGACCACCCCAGGATCTTTAAAAGTAATTAGAAGTAATAATGGAACTGAATTTAAAAACCAACCATTTGATCACTTTTGTGCTGAAAATGGAATAGGTCATCAATTTTCTTCACCATATGTACCTCAACAAAATGGTGTTGTAGAGAGAAAGAACAAAATCTTAGTTGATATGGCTAGGACTATGCTTGATGAATATCAAACTCCCAGGAAATTTTGGCTGATGCAATTGCAACCGCTTGTTATGTCTCAAATCGTATTTTCTTGCGTGCTAAGCTAGATAAAACCATATATGAGCTTCGGTTTGGACATAGGCCTAGTGTCACATATTTTAGGGTCTTTGGTTGCAAATGCTTTGTTAAGAAACATGGTAATCTTGATAAATTTGAAGCTAGATCCGTTGATGGCATGTTTATTGGTTATCCATCTCATACTAGAGGCTATTGTGTGCTCTTACTCGAGACTAACAAAATTGTGGAGACTTGTGAGTTTTTTTTTTTGAAAATTCAGCAGCTAATGATATCGTTTCAGCTCCTGATTTTGATTCACAACCAGCACCAATTACCACCATTACTGGTCCAGATCATCCTCAAGTCACAAGCTAATCAATTTGTGATCAACATGAAGAAGAAGTAGCTTGTGAAGTGTCTACTCCCCTCCGGATCCTAAAAAGTCATCCTCCACAACAAATTATTGGAAGCTTGCACGAACGAGTCACACGGTTCAGGTTTTTTGGTCCAAGCTCTCATGCTCATTCTACTTTTGTTGCTTCTTTTGAACCCAAAGATATATCACACACATTCACTAATGAATCTTGGATTATTGCCATGCAAGAAGAGTTATAAAATTTTGAAAGAAATAATGTTGGGAAACTTGTACCTTCACCTCATGATCACACATTAATTGGAACTAAATGGATGTTTAAAAATAAACAAAGTGAGGATGGGGTTGTGGTTAGGAATAAGGCTAGGCTGGTTGCTCAAGGTTTCACTCAAGTTGAAGGTTTAGATTTTGATGAAACTTTTGCTCCTGTTGCCACATTAGATGCCAATTTTGTTAGATTTTGCTGCATCTAAAGGTTTTAAGCTTTATCAAATGGATGTTAAAAGTTCTTTTCTTAATGGCTACATAAATGATGAGGTTTATGTTAAGCAACCACCCTGTTTTGAAAATTCAGATTTTCCTAATCATGTTTACAAACTGTCCAAAGCTTTATATGGTCTCAAACAAGCCCCTGGAGCATGGTATGATAGGTTAAAAGCATTCTTACTTGAAAAAGGGTTTACCATGGGCAAAGTAGATAAAACTCTTTTTGTGCTTAAGCTTGGCAATGACTCATTATTCGTTCAAGTATATGTGGATGATATTATCTTTGGTTGTGCTTCTCATGATCTTGTGTCCAAGTTTTCAGCTATAATGAGTTCAAAAATAACTCATGTACTTTTTGGGGCTGCAAATAAAACAAACTAAGGAGGGAACCTTTGTGCATCAAATGAAGTATACGAAAGATCTCCATAGGTGATTCAATATAGAAAACAACAAGCCTCTTCGAACATCAATGGGAACAATGACAAAACTTGAACTTGATGAAGATGTTGATCCCGTTGATAAAAAAGAATATCGGAGCATGATCAAATCACTTTTGTACCTCACAGCATCAAGACTGGATATACAATTCAGCGTATGTCTTTGTGCAAGATTTCAAGCTTACCCACGCGCTTCACATTGTCAAGCTATTAAAAGGATTCTCAAGTATTTACATGGTACTCAAGAATTTGATATTTTTCTTTCGTCTTCCTCAATCGTTACTTTGAAAGCTTTTTCGATGTTGATTTCAGGGGTTGTAGGATTGATAGGAAAAATATTGCGGGTGCTTTTCATTTTCTTGGTAATTCATTAGTTGCTTAGTCCTCTAGAAAACAAAATTCGGTTGCACAATCTACGGTCGAATCTGAACATGTAGCTGCTACTAGTGCTTGCTCACAAATTTTATGGATTGTTCAAACACTTAAAGACTACTGGGTTGATTTAGATAGTGTTCCGCTATTTTTTGACAATATTAGTGCCATTTGCATTGCTAAAAAACCCGTGCAACACTCTAGAACTAAGCACATTGACATTAGGTATCACTTTCTCTGTGATAATATTAAAAAACAAAATATTGTGCTTCACCATGTAGACATCAAACAACAATTGGCTGACGTTTTCACAAAATCTTTGGATTTCACTCGTTTTTTATTCTTCGAGGAAATAGGGGTTATGCATCCTCATGGCTTAATATGAGGGAGAGTTTTGCAACTTGGGAAGTTTATGTGTGAATCTAAAATTAAAAATAATATGAGCATAAGTGGTTCATATATATATGACTTTGGGATTCCTTTTACATGCTAAAAGATCTTACTACAATACTCATGTTCGACATTTTGTAGTTTTTGCCATGAATAGTAATTTGAATAATTACTTACACTAAATCTAGTCATGATTGAACCTTCTTACTGTTTTGAACTTGTTGCATGCTCACAAGTGCTTTTAATCGTGAAAATTTAATCAATCAATAGCCCACACGTTGAGCTTTTATGATCAAATGAAAAATCTGAAAAGATCAAGAGAATATGCATGCATCGCACTTCTTCTTTTGAAACTGCTTATCATTGTACTTTGATATGAATTGGAAAGGAGTTGTGTATGACTAAGGCCCTGTTTGGTACAGCTGGAACTTGTTACAAAAGCAGCTTGTTTGAAAAGCTGGTGGAAAGCAGCTTCTGCTTATATCCTGCTTTTAGTTCATTTTGAGAAGCAGCTGAACTAATAAGCTATCACAAAAGCTTCCTGTTTGGCACACCCTCAACTTATTTTTATGAAGAAGCTGTAGCAGAAGTTGTACCAAACAGGGCTTAAAACCATGTCCTTAAGCTTATGATTGTCAAACAACATAGACTTGGATTGGTTGGTTAGAATAAGGCGGATGCTGTATATAATCTCTTGCAAATATCATATGATCAAAATTTGTGCTTTAAATGATAACGAAAAATTAAAAATGCAGCAATAAGTGTCATGCTTTCAAGTTTTTAAATAGTTGAGATAGGGAGACCATGACTTGTTTAAATTAAAAATACACTTGATCTCTAGTATGGATTAAACTACTTTATGTATTTTATTGATGTAATAGTGTAAGTTACTTGATAGTATGGCTTGGATGAGCTTTGTTTTATATGTATATATCATATTATGCTCATAACAAATTAAAATTTTCCTTTTTAACCTTGTTGAATACATTGTCAAAGGGGGAGAAATTGGTCACACATTGCACATTCACAAGCGTTTTGGCACAATTCTTCTCAAGGGGAGTGTGCATCCTTAGGGGGGAATTTTTTGTTTTCTCTCATTTGATTTTTGATTTCAAAAATAGGGAGAATTTTTTTATCAAAACTTCTCATGAAATGTGAATGAGTAAATGTTTGGTTTTGAAGTGGTGTTGCCAATGCATTCATCAAGGGGGAGATTGAGAGACCTATGTGCTGAATACATTGGCAATTATGTTAAACGTGAAGGTTTACATGCAAAGTTTTGGATAGATATGAGAAACCCACTTCAGATTATCCTTCCTTTTATGCATAGCTGCTATTTAGGACTGTTCGAACTTTCTACGTGCTGAAATAATCGTGTGACTGCTATGTTTTTCAATTGCAATGTTTTAAACTTGCTTTACACTTATGGGAATGTTTGCTTAGTATTATTTTACTAAGTTTTTGATGTGATCCAATTGACGTTATTCTTTTTGTTTTGTCTTCATAACTCAATACTTTATCCTCTGTGAAAATTTTGCGGTCATTGGATTTGTGGTTTTTGAGTTACACGAGTTTCTTTGCAACGTAGCAGATCTGTTTGCTCTCTGTTAGAACCGATTGACCTTTGCACAGGGTTTCAGTCATAACTTGAGTTTTACTTGATGTTTTCTCGTGATTCTTGTTGTAATGTCTTTGTGACTTGATTTTCTATGATCTACAGTGATTTGTTACATTTTGAACACATTGAAAACACTCGCACACATGGTTTCTCTATCAGATTGATTTTCTGTCGAGGGGTTTTCGTTGCTTCTGCTGAAAAAGTTTTAATCTACCATTCACCCCCCTCTGGTAGCTTTTCACGTGCTCTTCGATCCTACAAATTTCATATCTAGCACTCGTTGCTACGATGACCTGTAGACGTTAAGAAATACCAACAACGACCGCGCAGCTGAGAAGAATGTTGTGTGTGAGTGCCTGGAGACGTCGTGGTTTGACTTGTGAAGTTGTAGTTGTTGTTGGTGTCGGTGAACATCTCGGTGGATTGAAGGGCAGTATCTTGAGTGGGACTCTGCGAACGCCAGGGTGTTCTCAGCGACGATCAGCTGATCACGAGCTTCCATGAACATGGGGAAGGAAGGCATTGCAGGAAGCAATTGGCGCAGAACGTGATACTTTGGGTTGAGGCCTCAGATGAGTTGATGCAAAAGAGCGTGATTAGAGACCGGTTGATCACTGTCCACCAGGGAATCTGCAAGAGTCTATAGCTTGTGACAATATGTCACGCCCGGTCATCGAAGCGATGAACAGACGCTAATCACATGTACGCCAGGATCAGTTGAATCGTACATGTGTTGACAAAAATGAAATATCATTACATAGCTATGTTCGAGTACATAAATAGTCTTACAATATGACACGAGGGTCTACAAATACACACCACAAACCTATTTACATCATCTAAACAATTCACAAAGTCCAAACTACAGCGGAAGGCTAAGTAGACAAATAGGGCTCCATCTTCACAGGCAGTTGCGCGAAGGGTCGCTAGCCTAGACCAAGTCCTCTGGGTTGACGAAGAAGTCTTTTGGTGACACTTCTTCTTCATATTCTAATGGTAAAGTAAACACTTGAGTACATAGAGTACTCAGCAAGTGTGGGGAGAGAATGACATGATTGGCTAGAACAAGGGTAGGCCAATTATGGCTTAAGCACTATGCTTAGATCCTATCCTTAGCTTTCAATTAGCAATATCATAATTCAAGAAATAATTTAACACATAATTAAAGATGATGAATGTAACTTGAATCATAAATAACCATCATTTCCCAACCATAATCTAATTATGAACTGGCCCCAAGCCGCTCTTGTCCGTGAGCACGGCTGTCATGACAGTTTTACCAAATCTCTGCAGAGAGTGTACCCTTTACCCATAAGCAGTGATTCCATGCCCTGTTGCCAGGTGGACTGAGTAAACCTCCATGTAGCCCGTGGTGATCAACCACATTTCACACTTCCGTAGGTGTGTGGCCAGGAGATCACTACATGGTCTTTACAAAGGTACTCCCGACTAGTGCTAGCCCTCTAAGGTTTCCACCACTGAGGAATTTCTGGAGTAACCCTCCGCCTCAGATCCCCCTCTTGAACCTTGCGGTTCCTAGAGCAGTACCCCTGCATCATTCCCCGCACCATCCAACTACTAGCATTTCATCGGGAGAAACCTAATTAATTGACCAAGCTGCCCCATCTCAGTCTCGTGGTGGTACTATAAAGCTTAGTGGCTTCCTCCATAAACCGGTCCTTAGAATCCGGTGGTGCCAAACCCAATTCCAGGTCTCGTGCAAACTGCACCATACCAAATCTATCCAACCACCAAATTCCTATCCACTACTATTGTGTATCCATCATGATTAAAGTGATCATAAAGTATAATATGTCACATTTGTATGAAATCCCATTCCCAATGTCTAAGCATGGCTAAGCATAATTAAAACCTATCTACTTCCCAACCCAAATCAGGTGACAAGGAATTATGTGGAACAAGGCATGTAACATGAAATAGGACACCATTTTATTTAGCATGCATCTAACTAAAATCCTAAAATTGGTACAAGATGGTCAAGGGCACTTGCCTTCTTCGAAGACTTGATTGTTGGTGAAGTCTTGGTCTTGGAGATTAAAGTTGGGGTCGTAGTACAACTCTAAATATATTGCCCAAGCAAGACAAAGAGAAATAAAAGCTAAATAAGTAAAGAGCACACAATACATGGCATCACAACATACACATAAGCATAAAATTCTATACTAATTCGTCCCTACAAAGCATTTATTATTTTACATAGCCAAAATATGCATTTAATATTTATTTTACATTTTTAAGATTTATTTATGGGCTAAAGTTATTTTTATTGAATTTTCTATGGTCAAAATGTATTTTAAACATTTTTAATAAGTTTTCCATGGTAAAATATATTTTATTTTCACTCTACAACTTTATTACAGCATAAAAATATTGTATACAATTTTTACTACGATTTTTATATTTATTTACCATTTTATCTATTTTCTACACATCCAATACAATTTTAAACAATATTCAGTAAATAAATAAAAGTCCAGGAACTGGTTGGTAACTTTCCTACACTGTATAGGGGCTAAATCAATAATTATCCAAATTTCCAAGGGCTAGATTGCTTAATTAAGTGATTAAATCCATTTCCAAAGAGTCCAGGGGCTAGATTGTCAATTATAGGGGTTAGACTTGAATTCCAAAGGAATCCAGGGGGTAGCCCGCAAGATTACAGGGGCCTCGGTGAAATTGCGGCGGCGGGAAAAGAAGATTCAACGTGGGCCGTCGATTTTGAAATGGACGCATGAGATTTAATATAGCCGAACCGGTATCTAACATTTTAATCTCGGCCGTTCAGTTTGAATCGAGGGCTGAGATTCGGCCACGTCGCCCCGACGGCGTTGACCTAGCACGCGCGCGGCGGCGCACGGCGCCCGCTGCGGCGATCTCGCTGGCATTTGGCCAAATCGGCCAAACGTCGCCTAATCCTATGCGTGTTATACACTAAACGCAAGAGGGGAGAGAGTGGAGCATACCTCGGGGGTTTTCGGGGCGCGAAATCGGTCGGAGAGGGGTTGGCGACAAGAGGCAGCGGTGGTTGGCGTCGGTGCTCATCGAACTCGGCGAATCCCCGGCTAATTCTCCGCACAAACTTGCCCGGCGTGCTCCTGGCGACAAGGCAAAGCGATTAGAGAAGGAAAGAGCGAAGGTTAGGCTCTGGATCGTTGGGAACGTGCGCAACGTACCGAGAATGGCGGTTGGCTAGGGTTTGAGTGCGGAGAGGAAGAAAGAGAGGGGGAGTGGGGATTTTATAGGGGTAGCGCGTGCGGTGGTTGTCGGTGCGTGTGAAGGGGTGGTTTCCCAGTTGAAATCCGCGCGTGGGATGGCGGTTGGGGGGGTGTGCAGCGTGGGCGCGGGAAGGAGAGGGAGGCCGCGGATGCTCCCTGGAAGGGATGACAGGTGGGGCCACGGGGTAGAGAGTGAGGGAAGGAGGGGTTGGCTGGGCCGCGGGTAAGGGGAGGAAAAATTGGGGCGGGGTCGGGTTTTGGCCCATTAGGGGGTTTTATTCTTTTTCTTTTTCTTTTTCCTTTTCTTTTCATTTGATTTGATTTCAAATCCAAACTTTAATGTTTGCTACTCGTTTGAACTTCAAAAATTCACACAAAAATGTGGACTTGAATTTACTACATTTTATTCAATTTTATGCACATGAAATATGGGTCTTACAACTCTACCCCCTTAAAAGGAATCTCGCCCTCGAGATTCGGACATCCTAAGAGAATAGGTGAGGGAATTCGGCTTTGAGATCTTCTTCTCTTTCCCATGTTGCCTCTGCCTCTGAGTGATGTTTCCATTGCACTTTACACATGCGAATGACTTTGTTTCTGGTAACCTTTTCTAATGTCTCAAGTATCTTGACAGGCCATTCCACATAAGACAAATCTTCTTGTACATCAACTGCTTCCATAGGTAATTGTTCCTCAGGCACTCTTAGATACTTCTTAAGTTGTGACACATGAAATACATTATGTACATCTAACAAGTGAGGTGGAAGCTCAAGCTGATAAGTCACTTCACCTCGTCGTTCTAATATCTTGAACGGACCAATGTAGCAGGGTGACAATTTGCCTCTTACTTTAAATCTCCTCAACCCTCTCATGGGTGAAACTTTTAGGTACACATAATCACCAACCTCAAAGGTTAGATCACGTCTTCGAGTATCCACATAACTCTCCTGTCTTGTTTGGGTTGCCTTTAGATTCTTCCGAATTTCTTGTACTTGTCTTTCAGCCTCTTTCAATACATCAGGCCCAAAAACTTGACTTTCCCCGGTCTGATTCCAAAACAACGGTGTCCTACATTTCCGCCCATACAATGCTTCAAAAGGAGACATATTCAAAGTGGCTTGATAACTGTTGTTATAAGAGAATTCGGCATATGGCAGATTCTTATCCCAACTTTGACTATTCTTCAAAGCACACGCTGTCAACATGTCTTCTAATATCTGGTTGGTACGTTCTGTCTGACCATCAGTCTTAGGATGATACGCCGAGCTAAAATTTAAGTGGGTATCCATTGATTCATGCAACTTCTGCCAGAATCTTGAGGTAAATTGAGTGCCTCGATCTGAGATGATCTTCTTAGGAACTCCGTGTAAGCATACGATTCTAGAGATATACAGTTCCGCCAGCTTGGGACCATTATAGGTTTCCTTTACAGGAATAAAGTGGGCAACTTTAGTCAAACGATCCACTATAACCCATATAGAATCATATCCAGACTGTGTCCTTGGTAGTCCCACAATGAAATCCATACTAATTTCTTCCCATTTCCATTCTAGCACTTTGATTGGTTGCAATAACCCTACTGGTCTTTGATGTTCTGCCTTAATCAATTGACATGTATCACATATGGCCACATATTCTGCTACATCCCGTTTCATTCCATGCCACCAATATCGATCTTTAAGATATTGATACATCTTCGTGCTTCCGGGATGAATGGAGTATGATGAGTCATGAGCTTCCCTTAGTATCAACTCTTTAATATCCTTTATGTCCGGAACACAAATCCTCTTTCCAAGCCATAGGGTTCCTTGTTCATCCTCTCTAAAGTTCGGAGCTTTTCCTTTCTTCATTAATTGCTTGATCTCCTTGACCTTCTCATCATTATTTTGTCCTTCTCGTATATCACGTTCAAGGGTTGAATACACTTCCATAGCAACTGCTTCAGTACTAGACACTAGGCATAAGTTTAACCTTGCAAACTCTTCTCATAACTGGGGTTGAAGAGCTTGCACTGACAAATTATTACATTGTCCCTTTCTACTTAGAGCATCAGCAACCACATTAGCCTTTCCTGGATGGTACTTGATTCCCACATCAAAATCATTTATTAACTCCAACCAACGACGTTGTCTGAGATTAAGATCTGGTTGTGTGAATATGTACTTCAAGCTCTTGTGATCTGTGTATATCTCGGTTCTTTTTCCCATTAAGTAGTGTCTCCATATCTTCAATGCATGGACAACAGCTGCCAATTCTAGATCATGGGTTGGATAATTCCTCTCATGTTTCCGAAGCTGTCTTGAAGCATAGGCTACAACATGTCCTCCTTGCATTAAGACACATCCTAAACCATGACCGGGTGCATCACAATAAACTACAAACTCCTTCTGCATGTCAGGCATCACCAATACCGGCACACTGGTTAACCTCTTCTTCAACTCGGCAAAACTCACTTCACATTCGGGGGTCCACTTGAAAGCAACTCCTTTCTCAAGAAACTTGGTTAGTGGTCAAGAGATCTTTGAAAATCCCTCGATGAATCGACGATAATAACAAGCCATGCCTAAGAATCTTCGTATATCATGTACACTCTCAGGTGTTTCCCATTTAAGGACATCCGCCACTTTGCCTGGATCCACTGTTGTACCTCCTTCAGATATGACATGACACAAAAATGTTACTTCCTTTAGCAAAAACTCACACTTACTAAGTTTGGCATATAATTGGTGTTGGCAAAGCTTCTGTAGAGCCATCCTGATGTGCTCCTCATGCTCTTCTTCAGTCTTGGAGTAGATAAGTATGTCGTCGATGAACACCACTACAAACTTGTCCAAGTACTCTATGAATACCTTGTTCATCAGATACATAAAATATGCGGGAGCATTGGTCAATCCAAATGACATAACTGTATACTCATATAGTCCATATCGAGAGACAAATGCAGTCTTGGGAATGTCTAAGGGTCTAATCATCAGTTGGTGATAACCTGAGCGAAGATCAATCTTAGAGAACACACACGCTCCTCTCAACTGATCAAATAACTTCAATTCTTGGTAGTGGGTACTTATTCTTGATTGTTACCGCATGTAAGGCATGGTAATCCACACACAACCTTTGAGTACCATCCTTCTTAGGTACAAATATAACTGGTGCTCCCCAAGGCGATGAGCTAGGACGAATATATCCTTTTCCCAGTAACTCCTCAATATGATCCTTTAGTTCAGCTAATTGTTTAGCATCCATTCTATACGACCGCTTATAATATTGGGGCCGTTCCAGGTACTAACACAATGATAAACTCAATCTCTCGATCAGGGGGCATACCTAGTAAGTCTTCTGAAAATACATCCATAAACTCACTCACAACCCTGATGCCTTCTGTACTCTCAAGATGGTTGAGTTGTACAACTGCCTCTTGTGTCTGATCTAGCTTGAACTCCACTGTAGTGCCATCTGGGTGCGTTAAGCAAACTGTCCTAGTTGCATAATGAATTACTCCTTGATTCTTTGTAAGCCAATCCATTCCCAGAATGATGTCTAATCCTTGCAAGTACAACACTATTAGGTTGGCCCAAAAGACTACCCCCCTTATGTTTATACTCACTTTACGGCATAGATGCCTTGCCACCATCTCTCCTCCAGGAGAGTTTATCAGCAACGGCTGATTCAAGAATGTAACTATCATGTCATGCTTCTTTATGAAATCTTTGGATATAAATGTATGTGTAGCACACGAATCAAACAATATTGTGGCGGGGTGGGAATTAGCGAAAAACATACCGATCACCACATCAGGTGCTTTCTAAGCTTGCTCTAGTGTCACATGATTGCCACGTCTAGGCGGGTTCTGCTGCTTCTTTGGACAATTGTTGGAGTAGTGTCCCAGTTCTCCACACTTGTAACACTGAACTCTTGCAGCATTGTTCTGGCCCTTGTTACCTCCTGATTGATTCCTCGGTAGTTGACCATTGGGACGGTTAGCTGGTGCTAAAGGGCGAGGCAGTTGCATCTATTGGCGAGGGGGTTGCATTGGTTGGCGTGGAGGCTATTTTTGCTGGCGCATCTGCTGATTGTAGGGTGTGGGTGGCCGATAGTTGGGGTTTGGGAATCTCTGCCCCGAGTAGGAGTTCATAGGGCGAGTCATGGGTGTTGCAGGCTGACGGGCGAAATGAGGGCGTACATTGCTACTAGAGGCATGTCCTAGAGCCAACTTCCTTTTCCTGTCATCATCGTCCAGTTCCTTCTTGGTCCTCTCCACTTCAAAGGCCTTGTCAACCAATTTCTGAAAGTTGCTGTAGTCACTGGAATACATGGCGAACTTAAACTCCTTGTCCAGTCCATTCTTGAAACGGAACTGCTTCTTGGAATCAGTATCCACATCCGTCGGTGCATAGCGTGATAACTGTGTGAATGCATTCAAGTAGGCTCGCACAGTCATATGGCCCTGCTTTAACATGAGGAACTCCTCACGTATTTCTTGGACTTCTCCCTCAGGTACAAAGTGATTGCAGAAATTAGTCCTAAATTCTTCCCAAGTGATGTTCTCCGGATTCTAATGGGCTTCAGTGAAGGCGGCCCACCAGTCAGCTGCAGGTCCCTGGAGTTGATGAGAGGCTAACAGTACCTTCTCTCTTCCTTCACATTGAATGAGCCTCAACTTGCTTTCAACCGTTCGAAGCCAATCATCGACATCCATTGGCTCACTAACTGTGGCAAAGGTGGGTGGATGGGTGTTAAGAAAGTCCCTTAGAAAGGACCTGGGTGGAAAAGGTGGTGGTGGTGTAAGGTTGTATTGTGGTGGCGGTTGTTGTGCTTGCTGCATATTAGTAACTATCTGGGTAAGGTTGTTGAGCAGTTGGGTTTGAATGGCCATCATCTGATGCATCTACTGCGCTGCTGGGG
The DNA here is from genome assembly GCA_036927565.1 of Tuctoria greenei. Lineage (NCBI taxonomy): Eukaryota > Viridiplantae > Streptophyta > Magnoliopsida > Poales > Poaceae > Tuctoria > Tuctoria greenei. The sequence goes on along the minus strand of JAYESD010000002.1, from coordinate 24,419,996 downwards.
CTCCTTGAGCACCCCTACCATTCCATCCTGGCATCCTCCAAATCCATCATCTTGGGGCACAGCACCCCTTCCACAACCTCTGCCTCTACCAGCCATCTGTATAGGGAACAATTAAAACTTTAGGATAATAGATAAGATATAGAAGGGTACGCTATGGTAAACGGTCCCAACTACATGCATCAAGGGAAACATATATATATAGCAAGCAAATTCATTAATCAACTAGTGCGGATGTGGATAGGATGCTAATGCATTCCATAACTCGCACGACACACTAACAAGCCTATATACAAATGACGTGGATGTGGACAGGATGTCGAAGCATTCCACAACTCACGTCGCACACACACACACAACATGAAGCAAACTACTAATACAATACCATAGATAACACAACTCAAGACTAGAGATGGCGTAGCTACATGCTCCTACATACTAAGGGTAGGTGTCCTGAGTCGTCCAATAGGGTAACAAGTCTACTCCTGCTCGTTGGGGTCCTCGTCGGAGTCCTCCTCGGTCTCCTCCTCCGGGTCCTCCTCCTTCGAGTCCTCCCCCGATTTCATGGGTGAGTGCTCACGACGATCCGGAGAGTCTGGGTCCCAGGGCACAGTGTCCGAAGCGTATTGAGGAGAGTTCGGGTCAGCCGCAGTGATCCTCCTGTAGCGTCGGCAAAGCTGCTCGTAGCGGTCAACGAGCTCCCTGCTATCCTGAAGCTCCTGGTGACAATGCTGGAGTCGTGAAGACAACTCCACAACATCATCCACAAGCCTCTCGCTCTGAGCGAGGTACAGAGGCCCCTTGACGTCACGTCCAGTGAAGTCGGCTGTGCCACTAGGGCACTGAGGGGTGTACGCATGCTCCGTGCGCTCGAGGTGGAACCTGTGGGCGTGACTCCAGTAGGTAGTCGCCTCCCACGTAGCATCCTCCTCAGCAGCACACTGGGAGCTCCTCCAAGCTGAAGAGTAGTGTGAGTGCAGCAGCTCCGAGTTGTAGTAGATCGACAGCTGGGTAGTCCACTCCAGTCCACCAGTAGAGGGTACAGAGATCCTAGTAGTGTGGTAGATGAAGCGAACACGGTACTTACGGTACCCCGCAGCACGAAGGAGAGAGCGAAGACGGGTACGCATCCTCGATGCAGCACGTCTAGAAGAGATCAGCACTGTCTCTCTCCTGGGCGTGTGAGGTGTGGAGCGGCTGGCTAGGGCGTGGTGAGGAACACGACCCCCAGTCGACTTACGTGTCGTCTGCTTGGTGCGCTCCATCTACAAACATTTGAAAAGAAGAGAGTTCAATCAATAATCAATAAATTAAGTTAGAATAAAAACAATAGGTACAGCAAGATAAGAAGCACATGGATTGAGATGGAAAGCACAAAGTTTTGGAAATACTATTTTATAAGAAAATAATATAGTCTTTATTTTCAACCAATTCTAACTAGGCTTGCGTCCTACAGGCAACACGGCTCTGATACCACTTTGTCACACCCGGTCATCGAAGCGATGAACAAACGCTAATCACATGTACCCCAGGATCAATTGAATCGTACATGTGTTGACGAAAATAAAATATCATTACATAGCCATGTTTGAGTACATAAATAGTCTTACAATATGACTCGAGGTTTTACAAATACACATCACAAACCTATTTACATCATCTAAACAATTCATAAAGTCCAAACTACAGCGGAAGGCTAAGTAGACAAATAGGGCTCCATCTTCACAGGCAGTTGCGCGAAGGGTCGCCAGCCTAGACCAAGTCCTCCGGGTTGACGAAGAAGTCTTTTTGTGCCGCTTCTTCTTCATATTCTAATGGTAAAGTAAACGCTTGAGTACATAGAGTACTCAACAAGTGTGGGAAGAGAATGACATGATTGGCTAGAACAAGGGTAGGCCAATTATGGCTTAAGCACTATGCTTAGATCCTATCATTAGCTTTCAATTAGCAATATCATAATTCAAAAAATAATTCAACATATTATTAAAGATGATGAATGTAACTTGAATCATAAATAACCACCATTTCCCAACCATAATCTAATTATGAACTGGCCCCAAGCCGCTCTTGTCCGTAAGCACGGCTGTCATGACAGTTTTACCAAATCTCTGCAGAGAGTGTACCCTTTACCCACAAGCAGTGATTCCATCCCCTGTTGCCAGGTGGACTGAGTAAACCTCCATGTAGCCCGTGGTGATCAACCACATTTCACACTTCCATAGGTGTGTGGCCAGGAGATCACTACATGGTCTTTACAAAGGTACTCCCGACTAGTGCTAGCCCTCTAAGGTTTCCACCACTGAGGCATTTCTGGAGTAACCCTCCACCTCAGAGCCCCCTCTTGAGCCTTGCGGTTCCCAGAGCAGTACCCCTGCATCATTCCCCGCACCATCCAACTACTAGCATTTCATCGGGAGAAACCTAATTAATTGACCAAGCTGCCCCATCTTAGTCTCGTGGTGGTACTATAAAGCTTAGTGGCTTCCTCCATAAACCGGTCCTTAGAATTCGGTGGTGCCAAACCAAATCCCGGGTCTCGTGCAAACTACACCATACCAAATCTATCCAACCACCAAATTCCTATCCACTACTATTGTGTATCCATCATGATTAAAGTAATCATAAAGTATAATATGTCACATTTGTATGAAATCCCATTCCCAATGTCTAAGCATGGCTAAGCATAATTAAAACCTATCTACTTCCCAACCCAAATCAGGTCACAAGGAATTATGTGGAACAAGGCATGTAACATGAAATAGGACACCATTTTATTTAGCATGCGTCTAACTAAAATCCTAAAATTGGTACAAGATGGTCAAGGGCACTTGCCTTCTTCGAAGACTTGATTGTTGGTGAAGTCTTGGTCTTGGATATTAAAGTTGGGGTCGTAGTACGACTCTAAATATATTGCCCAAGCATGACAAAGAGAAACAAAAGCTAAATAAGTAAAGAGCACACAATACATGGCATCACAACATACACATAAGCATAAAATTCTATACTAATGCATCCCTATGAAGCATTTATTATACATAGCCAGAATGTGCATTCAATATTTATTTTACATTTTTAAGATTTATTTATGGGCTAAAGTTATTTTTATTGAATTTTCTATGGCCAAAATGTATTTTAAACATTTTTAATAAGTTTTCCATGGTCAAAATATATTTTATTTGCACTCTACAACTTTATTACAGCATAAAAATATTTTATACAATTTTTACTACTATTTTTATATTTATTTACCATTTTTATCTATTTTCTACACATCAAATACAATTTTAAACAATATTCAGTAAATAAATAAAAGTCCAGGGGATGGTTGGTAACTTTCCTACTTTGTACAGGGGCTAAATCAATAATTCTCCAAATTTCCAGGGGCTAGATTGCTTAATTAAGTGATTAAATCCATTTCTAGAGAGTCCAGGGGCTAGATTGTCAATTCTAGGGGTTAGACTTCAATTCCAGAGGAATCCAGGGGGTAGCCCGCAAGATTCCAGGGGCCTCGGTGAAATTGCGGCGGCGGGAAAAGAAGATTCAACGTGGGTCGTCGATTTTGAAATGAACGCATGAGATTTAATATAGCCGAACCGGTATCTAACGTTTTAATCTCGGCCATTCAGTTTGAACCGAGGGCCGAGATTCGGCCACGTCGCCCCGGTGGCGCTGACCTCGCACGCGCGGCGGCGCTCGGCGCCCGCGGCGGCGACCTCGCCGGCGTTTGGCCAAATCGGCCAAACGTCGCCTAATCCTATGTGTGTTATACACTAAACGCAAGAGGGGAGAGAGTGGAGCATACCTCGGGGGTTTTCAGGGTGCGAAATTGGCCGTAGTTGGGTCGGCGACGAGAGGTGGCGGCGGTTGGCGTCGGCACTCGTCAAACTCGGCGAATCCCTGACTAATTCTCCGCACCAACTTGCCCGGCATGCTCCTGGCGACAAGGCAAATCGATTAGAGAAGGAAAGAGCGAAGGTTAGGCCCTGGATTGTCAGGAACGTGTGCAACGTACCGAGAATGGTAGTTGGCTAGGGTTTGAGTGCGAAGAGGAAGAAAGAGAGGGGGATTTATAGGGGTAGCGCGTGCGGTGGTTGTCGGTGCGTGCGAAGGGGTGGTTTCCCGGTTGAAATCCGCGCGTGGGACGGCGGTTGGAGAGGGGTGTGCGGCGTGGGCGCGGGAAGGAGAGGGAGGCGGTAGTTGCTCCCTGGAAGGGATGACAGCTGGGGCCACGGGGCAGAGAGAGTGAGGGAAGGAGGGGTTGGCTAGGCCGCGGGTAAGGGGAGGGAAAATTGGGCCGGGGTGGGGTTTTGGCCCATTAGGGGGTTTTATTCTTTTTCTTTTTCCTTTTCTTTTCTTTTGATTTGATTTCAAATTCAAACTTCAACATTTGCTACTCATTTGAACATCAAAAATTCACACAAAAATGCATACTTGAATTTACTACATTTTATTCAATTTTGTGCACATGAAATATGGGTGTTACACAATAAGCAATGGCTGACATCTCACCTTGAACAAGGTCATGTAACTCTTGCTCGATTTGAATGGTATGACTTGATCTGTTACCAAGGAAGAAATCAGCGTTCTTGTTCCAAACACCATGTGCGGTGATGTCGTCCTCCATGATGAAGTCTATGAGATTGCCGGCAAGAGTTGCATGAATCCACATAAGGACAGTAAGGTCCTCTTGGATCCAAATGAGGTCGTCGAGACGAGGACGAGTGCCATCGACATGATGGTGCAGGTTGAAGCGGCTGAGAACAACCAAGAACAGTCGTCTCCATTGGCGGTGGACAGTGGAGAACATGTCGAGCCATACGGTGACGAGACTCGTTATATTCACAGACTGTACAGCGCCGGCCAACGATGGGAAAGGAGTGGAGTTGGAGATGGGTTGCATCGTGGCGCCGGATGCTTGGCTGTCAGCGGTAGAGGCGGTGGCTGCCCATATTGGGAGAGAAGTGGGAGAAAAAAAGAGAGGATCTAATGCGCTTTGATTACCATGAAAGAGATTGGACTCAATAGATGATCGTGTTGCCCATATATAGACTGAGTTATGGAACGATCGGTTACAAAGATAGTGCATATCGTGGTGTTACAATCGTGGAGTTAGTTGTTGATTGAGAACTACACATTACAAACTGATCTTATCTCTATTTTCGTAAAGCAACTTCAACTTGTCCTCACAAAAAGTTATTACTTCCTCCGTTTTTTTTATTTGTCACCGATTAATTTAAAAATGAACTAGTCAGCAATAAATAAAAAGAAATTGAATGAGTATATAATTTTCTGTGCAGGTGGGCATTGCATTTGCCTAAAAAAAACGATGCGGCACAGATCTCCAAGCTCAGCACTACTCTTACTGAGAGGGGATGTCTCGGCAGTACGGCCTCTGCATACCACTCTATGACTCGTCTGTCCTACGAACACAACACCAGGTGATCTCCATCCATTAACACGTCGATGTCGTCGATCTCAGCGCCGTCCACGGTGAACAACTTCCTCACCGTTTTCCCGAACTTTGCCTCCGCGACACTCATCAGTTCTTGCAGCGAGTCCGGCAAACAGATGAGCTTCCCCCCCGTACGCTTCTCTGTTGCATCGCCGGGAAAGTGTTCGTGGATTACGACTCGTTGCTTGGGTTCTGGACGCGGCAGCGTGTTGGGAGCGGGTTCGCGGTGCTTCTCTGTACCAGGCCAGACATTCTGACTGCTTACTATGTTGGCACCGTTGTGAAGCTGCCTTCGGAAAAATACGCCATTCTGAAGATCATCCAGGCCTGTTATCTTATTGAAAAATGGGGCTCCTGCTGCAACTTTTTGATCCAGAGATTTAATATACTGCACAAAATTGGCGCATACAGTATCGGCATCTGCCGAGTTAGGTCGGAGTATCTGCCGGAGATGGCTATGGCTAATGCGCACGAGCTGGGTGAGCCTCCTGCATCGAACCGTGAATGGCTGGGGGATGTCTAAGATCACCCCCATTTCCCCCGCCATGCCGTGTGGCCCTAGCCTCATCACAAACTTCTCTGTTCCATCCTCAGCGGTTGTCAACACGTCCACTGCACCCGATACAATGATGTAGCAGTCAGTCGAAGTCTCTTTTTCCAGCAGAATGTCCGCCTTCGGGGGAAAGTACTCTGCGTACATCTCTGAAACCAACTGGACGACGAGGTCGCTGGACACTCCCTGGAACAGGTAACAGCGCTCGGCGGTTTTCCTGAACAGGTGGTGGGCAATCTCCGTCCGCAACACCCTGGGCAGGTCGGACAGCAGCTGGTGCTGGAGCACCTCATCCGTATTGAACTTGAGCTGCGCACTGACCATCATCTTCTCCCTCAGACCCGGAGGCAGCCGGTTGACGCTGCCGAACGTCTCCACTCGGCACATCATGTCCCTCATCTTGAAGGTTGTGGCGGCGGCGTGGACGACGAGGTTGGTCATGTGGCCGATGATGTAGGACGTGAGTCCCATGTTGAACAGCATGTAGAAGACGGCGAACACCATCTCGCCGGCGTTCACGGCGTGCAGGTCGCCGTACCCGACCGTGGCGAGCGTGGTGATGGCCCAGTACACCGCGTAGGTGTAGCCAATCCAGACACTGCGGTCCGCGAAGTCACGGACCTGGCTGCCGATCCAGGTGTTGTCTTGCGGCGTGTGGTGGAACGCCATCCACAGGAAGATGCACGCCGACGAGTGCAACGCGAACAGCGTCACGCCTATGAGTTTGATGATCCTGATGCAGAAGTAGTTGATCCTGATGTCTTTCTCCAGCCGTGCAAACAGATTACTGACGCGCCGCAGCCTCCACAGCCGGAGCAGATTAAGGAACCCAACAAATCCGGCGCTTTTGCCGCTCACCAACCGGAAAATTACGTGGAACGGAATCGTCGAGGCCACGTCCATCACGAACCACGGCCGTGTCAGGTACCTCGAAGCGATCTTCCTGCGGTCATCGACGAATAGGTTGGTGGACCTGTCGACGTGCGCGACGAAGAAGGACAGGGCGATGTCGACGGCGAAGAAGATGTCGACGACCAGGTCGACGACGAGGAGAGGCGCGGTGACGGCCTTCTCGATGGCGAGCTCGAACAGGGACACCCACGCCGAGTACAGCACCAGCACGATCAGGAACCCCTGCCACCACCTGTAGGGGCAGCTGTAAGGGTTGATGACGCTGCGTTCGACGGAAGGGAAGGGCTCGCCGAACGCCGGGAACATCTCGCAGGAAACGCCGCCGCGGCTGTTGTTCGTCACCGCCGGCGGCGTCCATCTCTCGGGTCGCGGTCGCTGTGTCGCCAGGTTACCTTCTGCGGCTGCTGCTACTGCTAGTAGCGACTGCCGCTACGACGGCGACGCTATGGAGTCATCGGCGCCAGATGCGGGCCGGGCGGAAGAGGTAAAATAAGCTGCAGAAAGTAGGGCAACGTATCGGACAGGCCGAGTCGTATCGGGAATTACGTGAGTCGGACGATGACCCAGGCTGCAGTAACATTCCGTGTCCTCTGCGGCAAAAAAGTATCAACAAACTCCGGTACAGTTCTACCAGTCCAAGCTAAGACGAACAGAACGCAGATTTCTTCACCGCAGACACATCATCCTTGCCGCCAACGTTGGTGCTCTGCCCCCTGGGAGGCGCAGCCGCGCAGCAGCAGGGCCCAGCAGACAAAATTTGAGGCCCTTTACAAAATATAAAATTATTCATATATCCATAGAAAAAGTAATACGATTGTTAGACAGTTTGTGTACTGGGCTAGGCCCATTGTATCCAGCCCATCAGGACTCTATTTATGTACCCCTAAACTCTATCAATTAAACCCTAATTAGCCTCCAATTTGGTGTCAGAGCCTCTTCCTCCCTCCCTCCCAATGAGCCGGCCGCCGCCGCCGCCCCGGGCGGATGGCGCGCCCCTGCTGCCGCCCGGCCGGGCCACGCCGCCGCTGGCCCTGGCCACCCGGCCGGCGCCGCCGCCGCCACCCTGCTCCCAGCCGCCGCCGCCGGCTCCCTTCCCCTCCCCCTCCTCCTCTCCTCTGCGGATGGCGCCGCCGCCGCCGGCTCCCGTGTCACCGCCGCCCGGCCGGGCCACGCCGCCGCTTGGCCCTGGCCACCCGGCCGGGCCACGCCGCCGCTTGGCCCTGGCCACCCGGCCGGCACCGCCGACCGCCACCGCCACCGGCTTGGCCGCGCCCGCCGCCGCCGTGGCTGCGCCGGCCGCCGCCGTCCTGGCCGCGCCGGCCGCCGCCGTGGGCGCGCCCACTGCCGCCGTGGCCGCCCCCGCCGCTGCTGCAGTGGCCGCCGCCGCCGGTGGTGCCGGCGCCCGATCTGCACCCGGGGCTGCCGCCACCGCCTCCTACGGCCCGTCGCCCGCTGGTGCTGCGCCCTGGCCGGCACCGTCGACCTGGCCCGGCACGCTGCCGCCTTGGGTTGCTTCTCCACACCCTCGGGCCCCACTGCCGGTCCATGCCGGCGTCGTCCCTTCGGCGCCGCCGTGGTGGTCCCCTCCCGCCGTCGGTGCACCACCACCGCCACCCGGGACTGTCCCGCACGACGGCTCCGCGTCGTCGTCCGTTCTCCTCGCCGATCCTGCTACCTTAGCAGATCCTCGCGGGTTGTCTGCCCAGCCTTCCACGACTCCCTCTGATGTCGCTGCTGCCTTGGCGGCCTCGCGTGAGCGTGAGCGGACTCTTGCTCTTGCCCTGGAGCAGGAGCGAGCGTCCATGGCGGCCCTCACTCACCAGCTCGAGGAGGAGACACACCCGCAGTGGCTCCTCTCTCGTGAGACCTCCCCCGGTGATGGAGCGGCGCACAGCACCTACGCTGCGACCTTGGTTGCCGGCCTCCACGCCCAGGCTTCCGGCGTCTCGAACATCCGGACGCTAGTCCCGATTGTTCTCGGCTCCGACTCCACCACCTACGCCCGCTGGCGTAACCTGCTTCTCCTCACGTTGAGGTGCTTCCGTCTTGACGACCACGTCATCCGGGATGACTCCCCGTTGGACGACAATTGGCTTGGCATGGACAGCCTGGTCCTTGCCTGGATTCTCGGCTCTCTCTCTGATGAGCTGGAGGACCTGGTGAGTCGACGTAGTGGTGGCACGGCGCGTCAGGCCTGGCTTGTCATCGAGCAGCACTTCCAGGGGAACCGTGCGACCCGAGCTCTTCACATCCGGGCACGGTTCGCTACTACCGTTTAGGGGGACCTCTCGGTCTCTGCCTACTGTCGCCAGATGAAGGGCATGTCCGATGCCCTTCATGACCTCGGTGACCCTGTCCCGGAGACTTCGCTCGTTCTTCAGGTCCTGCAGGGCCTGAATGAGCGCTACTCCCACCTGCGGACGGTGATCCTCCATGAGCAGCCTCTACCGACCTTTGATAAGGTTTGGTCTGACCTTGAGCTCGAGGAGATCACTTCCGCAGGCACTAGCGCCTCCTCGCCTGCCACAACCTTCTACGACTCTGGGCAGCACTCCTGTCCTGCCTCCGGAGGACCACCCTCGCGCCCACCTACCACTCCAGGGGCTCCTGCCAACCCCGGGGGTGGTAATCGTCGCCGTGGTGGTCGTCGGTGCGGGGGTCGTGACAGCTCTACTGGTGGCGGAGCTGCCTCTACGCCGCGTGGTGGCTCTGCTCCAGGTGCTACGGGTTCGGGTGCTCTGCCATCCTGGCCCACACCCTATAACCCGTGGACTGGCCAGATTGCCATGTGGCCTGGACCGTCTCCGGGTCTTCCTCCACCGCGCTTGGCGCGCCCTCAGGCTGCTTACGTGACCACTCCCGCGTACGGCGGTACTGCCTACTCGGCCAGTGGACCGTGGACTGCGCCCACTGGCGGGTCGGGCTACCCTATGGTTGGACCCTCCGGTCACTGGGGCCTGAGTTCTGAGTCCTCGGCGCCACACTCCACTCCTGACGGGTGGGACCGTCAGTCACTGGCCTCCTCCTTCAGCACGATGGCCCTTACTCCGCCAGGTCCTGACTGGGTCGCCGACTCCGGAGCCTCGTACCACACCACCCCCGACGCTGGTATACTCTCTTCTTCCCACCCTTCCCGCCCTTTCCATCCTTCATCTATCGTTGTTGAAAATGGGTCTGTTCTTCCAGTCACCTCAGTAGGTGACTTGGGCTCGTCGGGTTCTTTCCAGCTTCGTGATGTTCTTGTTGCTCCTGACATCATTCACAATCTTCTTTCTGTTCGTCGCTTTACCACTGACAACCATGTTTCTATTGAGTTTGATCCTTTTGGTTTATCTGTGAAGGATCTTACTATCCGGTGTCTTCTTCACCGCTGTGAGAGTTCGGGGCCCCTGTACACGTTTCGTCTTCCCGCTTCCGCTTCGACTTCACCTTTTGCCCTAGCTACGACAGCTTCTTCCACGACTTGGCACCGCCGGCTTGGCCATCCTAGTGCTGATGTCATGTCTAAGTTGTCTAGTAGCTCAGTGATTTCGTGTACTAGGGGTACTCATGAGTCTTTGTGTCATGGTTGTCAGCTTGGTCGCCATGTTCGGCTTCCATTTCTGCACTCTGTTACTCATGTTGAGCGGATTTTTGATTTGATACACTGTGATCTTTGGACTTCCCCTGTCATCAGTGTTTCTGGATATAAGTATTACTTGGTGATACTTGATGATTTTTCGCACTACTCGTGGACTTTTCCCTTGCGTCAGAAGTCCGACACGTTCGCCACTCTCTCTCACTTCTTTGCTTGGGTGTCCACCCAGTTCGGCCTCATTATTCGAGCCATCCAGTGCGATAACGGACGCGAGTTTGACAACTCCGCGTTCCGTGACTTTCTTCTCTCTCGCGGTGTTCAGTTGCGCATGTCCTGCCCGTACACTTCTCCTCAGAATGGCAAGGCTGAACGCATGATTCGTACCACTAATGATGTTATGCATTCCCTGATGTTTCAGGCCTCCATTCCTGCTCGGTACTGGGATGAGGCACTCCACACTTCTACTCTCCTCATTAATCGCCTCCCTACGAAGGCGATTAGTGCCCCCACCCCTCACTTCGCCCTTTTCGGCACCACTCCCCTCTATGACCACCTTCGAGTGTTCGGGTGCACTTGTTACCCTAACCTTTCCGCCACCACACCCCATAAGCTTGCGCCCCGTTCCACCCGGTGTGTTTTCCTTGGATACTCCCCTGATCATAAGGGGTATCGGTGCCTTGACCTTGCTACCCGTCGTGTCTTGATCTCTCGTCACGTTGTTTTCGACGAGTCATCCTTCCCCTTCTCCGCTTCGTCCTCCGAATCTGTTGTTGAGTTGGATTCCCTGTTTCCCACTGACCTTGAGGCCGCTTCCATCCAGCGACCTTGTGCTTTACCCCCTGCAGGTCACCCACGCGCCCAGGAGCGAGCGGCTCCGGTGCCCGCTGTGCCACGTGCGGCCCCGGCGTCCCCGACGCCGCCTCCCGCGCCATGCGCGGCCCCGGCGTCCCCGACGCCGCCTCCCGCATCACGCGCGGCCCCGGCGTCCCCGACGCCGTCTACCACGCCACGCGCGGCCCCGGCGTCCCCGACGTCGTCTACCGCGCCACGCACGGCCCCGGCGTCCCCGACGTCGCCTCCCGTGCCACGCGCGGCCCCGGCGTCCCCGACGTCGCCTCCCGTGCCACGCGCGGCCCCGGCGTCCCCGGTGTCCCCAACGTCGCCTCCCGCGCCACGCGCGGCCCCGGCGTCCCCGGCGTCCCCGACGTCGCCTTCCGCGCCACGCGCGGCCCCAGCGTCCCCGATGCCGCCTCCCGTGCCACGCGCGGCCCCGGCGTCCCCGACGTCGCCCCCCGCGCCACGCGCGGCCCCGGCGTTGCGTTACACCGACCCTGCCCTTGTCTATCAGCGACGAGTGCGGGTTGGCGTACCGGCCCCCTCCCACCCGGAGCCTCCGGTGTACCACCCCCCACTGCTCCACCGAGACCCTAGTCACGTCCACCCGATGGTGACTCGTCGGGCGGCTGGGGTCCTCCGACCGGTGGAGCGGTTCTCCGGGGTGGTCCTCTCTTCGCCGACCTCCTCACCGCCTGCCTCTTCGGCCGTTTCACCCATCCCCTCTTCTCTCCGTAGTGCCCTCGCCGATCCTCACTGGCATCGGGCTATGGAAGAAGAGTATGCGGCCCTACTTGCCAATCAGACCTGGGACTTGGTTCCTCGTCCTGGCCGTGGCAATGTTGTCACGGGCAAGTGGGTGTTCACGCATAAGCGGCGGGCGGATGGGTCCCTCGAGCGGTATAAGGCTCGGTGGGTTCTTCGTGGCTTCACTCAGCGGCCTGGCGTCGACTACGACGAGACTTTCAGTCCCGTGGTGAAGCCGGCGACGGTTCAGACCGTCCTGTCGCTGGCTCTCTCGCGTTCTTGGCCTGTCCACCAGTTGGACGTCAAGAACGCCTTTCTCCACGGCACGCTGACGAAGACGGTGTACTGCTGTCAACCGACAGGGTTCGTTGATTTAGCTCGCCCAGACATGGTCTGCCGGCTGAACAAGTCCCTGTACGGTCTCAAGCAGGCGCCCCGAGCTTGGTACAGCCGGTTCGCCTCCTTCCTGGCCTCGCTTGGCTTCGCCGAGGCCAAGGCGGACACCTCGCTCTTCGTCTACAGCCGTGAGGGGGACACAGTGTACCTTCTTCTCTACGTCGATGACATCGTCCTCACAGCGTCCAGTCCGGTCCTCCTTCAGCGCATGATCTCCGCCTTGCAGCGGGAGTTCGCGATGAAGGACCTGGGCCGACTCCACCACTTCCTGGGCGTGACAGTGGAGCACAGACCGGGTAGCTTGTTCCTCCACCAGATACAGTACTGCTTGGACGTCCTCTAGTGAGCGGGCATGGCTGATTGCAAGCCGTGCTCCACTCCGGTGGATACCCAGGCGAAGGTCTCCTCCGCTGACGGTGCCCCTGTCGCTGACCCTACAGTGTACAGGAGTCTTGCAGGTGCTCTCCAGTACCTCACCTTCACCAGGCCGGACATCTCCTACGCCGTTCAGCAGGTGTGCCTTCACATGCATGATCCGAGGGAGCCGCATCTCACTGCGGTGAAGCGGATCCTTCGGTACCTGCGCGGCACCCTCTACTACGGCCTTCTCCTTTGGGGTGACTCAGCCTCCGAGCTGGTTGTCTACACCGATGTCCACTGGGCAGGGTGCCCAGACACCCGTCGGTCTACCTCCGGCTACGCCGTCTTCCTGGGCGGCAACCTCGTCTCCTAGTCCTCGAAGCGGCAACCTGTGGTGTCCCGCTCGAGTGCTGAGGCGGAGTACCGCGCCGTGGCAAACGGGGTGGCTGAGACCTCCTGGCTCCAGCAGCTCCTTCAGGAGCTCCACTCTCCAGTCACTCGGAGCACACTGGTGTACTGCGACAACGTCAGCGCCGTCTACCTCTCCACCAACCCCATCCACCATCAGCGCACGAAGCATGTGGAGATCGATCTCCATTTTGTTCGTGAGCGGGTTGCTCGTGGCGAGGTTCGGGTCCTCCACGTCCCGACGACGTCGCAGTTCGCCGACATCTTCACGAAGGGCCTCCCTTCGTCGGTGTTCTCCGAGTTTAGGTCCAGTCTCAACATCTGCCGTGGCTAGATGTTGGGACTGCGGGGGGTGTTAGACAGTTTGTGTACTGGGCTAGGCCCATTGTATCCAGCCCATCAGGGCTCTATTTATGTACCCCTAAACTCTATCAATTAAACCCTAATTAGCCTCCAATTACTATCTCCGCTTCCTTCGCTTCTGACAAGCAAATGAACTAGAAATATACTGCCGTGGGATGTCCGAACGTCAATCAATTCGGTACAGAGAGAGTACTATAAATCTATATAGAATATAATAATATCTTACATAATAATATATTATATCAAGAGATATATCTATTATTGAAAATTTGCCCCTTGATGTATAAAGGTATAATGTTTATCTAAATAGACTAATTCTTTTTTCTGCTAAAAAATCAATCTGTTTAAAATCAAGAGAATTCCAATATCTTGGATCATATATATCAAATTGAAAAGAATCATCATCAATACTTATGTCTCTTGTGTTTTCATAATTATTATCTATTTCAACATGTATACTATCTCCTAATCAGCTGACTGATCCACAAGGAATGCATGCAATTCTTTAATAATGAATCTGTCAATGGCCCTTTCCGAGACTGAGTTATAGTCTCTACTATTTGTTTTGCTCAAACGTCACTATTGTTTCAGACAGAAAATATATCAAGCTACTAGCATCGCTTGGGTCAGGCTCAGGCATTGGGCTGCACTGGATTGTGGCTTGGGTCAGGCTCAGGCATTGGGCTGCACTGGATTGTGGCTGCTTGCTGCGCCTGCATTGGCTACGGCAGTGCCCACAAAAACATATAATTGAAATTCTGGAACAGAAATTGGCCCAGATGCCTGTTGCAGGGGAGAAAAAAGGGCCCCTGACAAATGGGGGCCCTGTGCGGTCGCACGGGCCGCACGCTCATAGGTCTGGGCTTGCGCAACAGGATCGTCGCCGATATCCAGGACTTTCTTGCTCACCACATGGTAGATATTGGTGAGCACCTCAGTGAAGGCACCCTCGACATTCATCACCTCCAGAGCTGACATCTCCATGAAGAAGGTGTTCTCTTTCTTGGCAAAGGTCTTGGCATCTTCGGTTGGAACAGCTCTGAGGTGGCGCAGATCGCCTTGTTACCAACAAGAATGATCATAATGTTAGCATTCGTGTGGTCCTTGATCTCCTTCAACCACCTCTCGACGTTCTCGAAGGTGATGTGCCGTGTGACATCGTAGACAACAAGTGCCCCTACCGCTCCACGGTAATACGTGTGAGTGATAGCTCGGTACATTTCCTGGCCGGTGTGTCCCAGATCTGGACCTTTACAACCTTATTGCCAACGTGGATGCTGTGGGTGGTGAACACGACGCCGATGGTGGACTTGGACTCGAGGCTGGACTCGTTACGCGTGAAGCACAAGAGCAGATTCGACATGTCGATGCTCGAGTCCCCGATGAGTACAACCTTGAAGAGGTAGTCGTAGTCGTCGTCCGCCCGGTACACCATCCTCTCCCCAAACCTCCGGAGAAACGCCCTGGAAAAGCGCAAGGTGCATAGCGAGGAGGCACCTTTAGATGTCATCGGGCCGCACGGGGGGGGGGGGGGGGGGGTGAAAGTCACCTAGAGGGGGGGTGTGAATAGGCAATAAGACGTGAAATGATTTAATCAAACATGATTAAATCACTGAGGCCGGACTTGTCTGGACAGGGCCAGACTAGTCCGCTCAGTACAGAGGGAAAACCTAAAAACTTGCGTTCTACAAGTTGTTTGCGGAATTTAGATTCACCAAAGATATATGCAATGTTTAGAAACATATTAAAACTTAGATTAGCAAGTGCAAGCAACTAGGTTACAAGATTTCAACTAAGATCAATATGAACCCTAATAGCAATTCTAGTGATTACAAAAATGTAAAGCGACAAGTGAGATAAGATTTGTCCTGTGGTTCAGCTCCACGAAGAAGCCTACATCCACGTTGAGAAGTCCACACAAAGACTGGGTCTCACTTGACCGTTCTCTCACCAAGCCACTACAATGGCCGGCTTGGTTTCCACTATATCAATGGGTAATCACCAAGTTTCTAAGGGCTGCTCAAAAGTCGAGGCTCCCACGAATCAATACAGCAAGGAGCACTTGAATCTCAACTCACACAAGCCACAAGACACAACACAATATGCAAGAGATCAAACCGAGAGCCAAAGCACGATTATATTCTTTCACTCTCCTTCCCAAACCCTAATCTCTTCAAGATTTGGTATGAGAGGGCTAGTAGGACGAGTAGAAGGCTTTGGAAGGCTCTAGGTCAGTTGTGACGGCGCTAGGGTTCAAGAGTTGTCAAATAGGGGCCAAGGGTCCCCTTTTTACAGGAGTCTCGACAACTAACCGTTGCCACCAAGACAACCTCGGACTAGTCTGGCCCTATGCCACGAACTAGTTCGACCTTTTGGGACCACCAACAATTCCACATCATCGATCGACAAAACAGATGACGTGTGCGCCAACGTTTGAATTTCAAACGGCCACTAACAACATGGACTAGTCCGGCCAACAACGGATTAGTCTGAAGTCGGACAGAAAGGTCTAGTCCGTCTGAAAACAGACTAAGTTTGATAGGTCCAGACTAGTCCGGCCACAGGGGCGGACAAGTCCGGCCCTCCTAGGGTTTTGCTTGGACTTTCCCACTAAGTCTCAAATGGAGTAGTCCGTTCCACAACTGACAAGTCCGAACTCTTCCAGAAACATTTAGTCCGTCCCAAAACGAACTAACAAGCCACTCCGGACTAGTCCAGCCTGGGGCCCAGACAAGTCCGACCTTCTAGGGTTTTCTCTCATTTTAGCTTCTCACTTAGGTTTTTCACTCAACCATCACTTTGAGCCCTCTAGAATGATCTCAATGCACATGATAAAACTACCCTCACACATGATATGGCTCATCTAAACTCAATACCATAGAAACCCTAATTTCTATGTTTGAGCCTTTGACGTCCGTTTCAACCTTTTCCTTTTTTGAGGGATTTCGTCTCTTTTCATCCATCACACTTGTGCTTAAGATCAGCTCAACTCATTACACACTTAATTGTCGTCATCAATCATCCAAAACCCACGAGGATGCCTAGATACACTTTTAGGGGGGTGGAGGGCAGACAGGATGAGAGGAAGATGCGGGGGAACAAGAGGGGAGGGAGCAAATGGAATGGAATGGTATGTTAGCTGCATCTGCAGACATGTACACGGTGGTGCTGAAAGTTTGGTTATCAGAGGTAGAAGTGGTGGCCGCCATTGTTGGGAGAGGAGAGGTGGGATAAATAGGATCTATCACGCTCTGATACTATGAAAGAGATTGCACTCACAATATATATGATCGTGTTGATGTGTTGCCCATATATAGGCTGAGTTATAGAGTGGCCGGTTATAGGGATAGTGCACATCGTGGTGCTACAAACGTGGAGTTAGTTGTTGAATGAGAACTACACGTTACAAAACAGATATTATCTCTAATATGAAAGAGATTGCACTCACAACATAGATGATCATGTTGATGTGTTGCCCATATATAGGCTGAGGTACAGAGCGATCGGTTACAGGGATAGTGCACATCGTGGTGCTGCAAACATGGAGTTAGTTGTTGACTGAGAACTACACATTACAAACTGATCTTATATATAATAGCCCCCCTTAGTTGGAATGTGCCCGAACTTTCAAACTATTTTTAAATTCACTAAACAAAGTTGATGACAATCCCTTTGTGAAAATGTCTGCATATTGACACGAGGACGGTACATGTAGAACCTTGATCTCTCTGATCTTGTCACAAGCAAAACGAAGATCAATTTCCACGTGTTTTGTGCGTTGATGTTGTATAAGATTCGTCAACAGGTACATGGCACTGACGTTATCACAAAATGTCATTGTAGATTTTGATAGAGGACATTTTAGTTCTGTTAGATGTTGACGAATCCATGTCGCTTCTGAAACTGCATTAGCAACACCAATGTACTCTGCTTCGGCACTCGAGCGTGAGAAGGTCTGTTGCCTCTTGGATGACCATGCAATCAAATTGTCTCCATAGAAGATGCAGAACCCAAAAGTTGATCACCTTCTATATGGACACCCAGCCCAGCCGGTGTCTGAATATGCTATCAGATCAGTGGATGTGGATTTGCTAATATGGAGTTCGTGGTCGATAGTCCCTTTGATATATAAGAGGATGCATTTGATCAGTTGTTGGTGAGGTTCCCTCAGTGAATGCATGAAGAGACAAGCTTGTTGGACAGCATAGGTAATGTCAAGCCTTGTGATCGTCAGATATTGCAGAGCCCCGGCTATGTTGTGGTATTCAAAGGGATTGCTCAACAAGGCTCCATCTGTTGCTGATAACTTGGTTTTGGTTCAGTAGGTGTGCTCACCAGATTGCAATGTGACATATTTGCTTGTTTCAATATGTCCAAGGCATATTGTCCTTGGTTGAGAAATAGACCTTGACTGTTGGACTGAACTTCAATGCCAAGAAAATGGTGAAGTGTTCGCAAATCAGTCATTGCAAAGTCCAGAGATCACCTAATGGAGGAATGAATCTGAGTTTGCAGTTAAAATTAATGACATCATCCACATACAACAGCAAGTATGCAGTATGGTTGTTATGAAGAACAAACTGTGAGTTGTTAGTCTTGGAAGCCTAAAAACCAATACCGCTGACAAAGGATTTGAACCGAAGGAACCAGGTTCTTGGAGTTTGTTTAAGACCATATAGCGATCTATTCAACTTGCAAATGTAGTCAGGGTGTTTGCTGTCCCGAAAGCCTGAAAGTTGAGCACAATATACAGTTTCAAATAACTCACCTTGGATAAATGCATTTTTGGCATCCAGTTGATGAATAGACCATGATGTAGATGTTACAATGCTAAGTATTGTTCTAATAGTAGCTGGTTTGATCATTGGGCTGAAGGTTTCACCATAGTCCACATCATGTTCTTGAGTGAATCCTCTAACAACTCATCTTGCTTTGTGCCGAGCAACAAACCCATCAAAATGATTTTTTGTTTGAAGATCCATTTTTCTAAAACAATGTTAACACCTGCAGGCCTAGGTGCAAGTTTCCAAGCATTATTCATCATCAGTGCATGAAACTCCTCTTGCAAGGCATGGAACCACTTGTAGTTGTGGGGAATGAGGGAGAAGGATTCTTGCAATGTGCGTAGAGGTTTGGAATATTTTTGGGCTTGAAAATGCCTTGTTTAGCACGATTGATCATTTGATGTTTTGCAGGGATAGGAGAGGCATGTCTGACAGAGGTAGATGGCGATGAATATTGGTTCGGTTCAGTGGGAGGAATGCGTGAGCTACATGCACTGTCTGAATTTTCAGTAGGAGGTGGGATTTGTCTTAAAGTAGTTGCTGGTTCAGGTGACCTGGTACAATCACAGGAAGAGAGGTTCTTTGCTGTGTTTTGGATTAAGTGACTGATGGCGATACAGAAGCATATGGGAAGGTGGATTCATCGAATACAACATGTCAAGATATGATTGTTTTCTTTGTTGCTAAGTCCATGCATTTGTACCCCTTATGTTCACTTGGATATCCAAGAAATAGGCAGGTAGGGGATCTAGGTGCTAATTTGTGTGGAGATACCGAGGTAAGGTTGGGATAACAAAGGATCCAAAAACATTCATATGAGAATAGTCTGTTGCTTGGCCGAAGAGCATTTGATATTGTGTGCAAAAGTTCAATGGTTGACATGGTCGACGATTGATAATGTAGGTGGTCGTGGGTAGGGCTTCTACCCAAAAACGAGAAGGTAGAGATGTTGAAAGAGCGGGCATCATATAACATTATTGGTACGAAGGTAGTGTTCAGATTTCCCGTTTTAAGTAGAGGTAGAAGGACAAGAAAATTGAAAGGTGATGTCGTGTTTTGTGGAGAGAGGGCGAAGAATTGCATTGTAAAATTCTTTGCCATTATCACATTGACCCAATTGGATGCCAAGATGAAACTTATTCAGAATGAGCTCATAAAAATTTCAATGGCTGAGGTAGCATCAGACCCGTGTCTGAGAAGCACAGTCCACGTATATGATTGAAATTATCAAGAAGGACAATATAGTACTTAAAACTGGAGATATTTTAAACTGGAGATGTCCAAAGATCACAATGAATAATTTGAAATTAGAAATAGGTTACAAAACAGGATTTGAAAAAGGGAAGTCTAGTGTGCTGTCCTAGCTGACAGGCATCACATACATGTGACTAAATGTTATTTAAGGGAATGGAAAATTCAGACAAAACATTGCCACGGACTTGATGGCCAGGATGTCCCAATGGTGTGTGCCAGATGGTATTAATGGATGCAGAAAGAGTTATAGCCGAGTGTGGACTTCGTGATGTAGGAAACTGGTAAAGATCTCCATGACTGTTGCACCTCATTTTCTCGAGGATGCTGGGAAGAGCCATGATGGAAAAACCAAGCGGGTCAAACTCGATTGAGCAAGAATTGTCAGATGTAAATTTTGTAATGGAAATGAGATTTTTTATTAGGTTGGAGCATGAACAACTCTAGAAAGATGAAAGGTGGCCTTGGGTGTTTTTAGTGAGACAGAGCCATGTCATTTGATCGGAATGCGAGAACCATTGCCAATAATTATATCAGAAGAGTCATGCAATGATCATGGACAGTAATTGAACATGTTACCTGCATCTGCAGACATGTGCCCAGTGGTGCCGGTGTCCAGGAACAACTCGTTCTGATTGTGTGCAGTCTGCTGAGCGTAGGCATTCAATGCTCGAAGAAGGCCGATGGTGTCGAACATCGACAATGTTGAAGGGGCAAATTGCGTGGAGGGTTGGTTTGGTTGGGCATGATACGCCTGCCCACCAGGTGGGCGTGAACCTAGGACGCCCGGTCCAGTTGAGAGTGCACCCGACACATGTCCCGTGGTGAGCTAAGATGCCACCCATGTTGGTTGTTGTTCTGTCATTGGAAAGGAGTGTCGCGACCACCACGACCGCGAACACGGCCGCGATAGATGCCAAATCCACGACCGCGCGACTGAGAAGATTGTTGTCTGCGGATGTCTGTAGACGTCGTGGTTTGACCTGCGGAGTTGTCGTTGTTGTTGGTGTCAACAGACGTCTCAGTGGTTGAAGGGTGAACTCTTGAGTGGGAGTCTGCGAGGATGCCAGGGTGTTCTAAGCGACGATCAGTTGGCAACGAGCTTCCATGAACATGGGGAAGGAAGGCATGGCAACAAGCAATTGGCGCAGAATGTGATACTTTGGGTTGAGGCCTCGTATGAGTTGATGCACAAGAACGCGACCAGAGACCGTTTGATCACAGTCCGCCAGGGAATCCGCTAGAGTATTGAGCTTGTGACAATAAGAAGTGGCTGACATCGCACCTTGAACAGGGTCATGTAGCTCTTGCTCGAGTTGAATGGCATGAATTGATTTGTTGCCGGGGAAGAAATCAACGATCTTGTTCCAGACATTGTGTGCGATGATGTTGTCCTCCACGATGAAGTCCATGAGATCATCGGCAAGAGTTGCATGAATCCACATAAGGACAGTTTGGTCCTCTTGGATCCAAATGGGGTCGTCGAGACGAGGAGGGTGTCATCGATGTGATGGTGCAGGTTCAAGTGGCCGAGAACAACCAAGAACAGTCGTTTCTATCGGCAGTAGGCAATGGAGAGCATGTTGAGCCATACGGTGATGAGACTCGTGATATTCACACACATGCAGCGCCGACCAGTGAAGGGAAAAGAGTGGAGCTGGAGATGGGCCGCATCATGGCACCGGACGTTTGGCTGTCAGCAGTAGAGGTGGTGGCTGCCATTGTTGGGGGGAGGAGAGGTGGGAGAAAAAGAGGGGATCGATTGCGCTCTGATTACCATGCATGCAATTGCACTTACAATGCAAATAATCCTGTTGATAGTGCAGATCGTGGTGCTACAACGTGGAGTTAGAACTACATGTTACAAGCTGATCTGATCTCTAATAATGCCCGTTTTGCTCGTAGCCCAATAGCCGTCATACCTAATTCGCGACGTTGTTAAAATGCTACACGAGCACGACATATGGCACGACGCGCCATGGTCGATATGTGCTTAGCCAAAAATCTGACCTAATATGAGCTTTTTATTAGAAATTTTTATGTGTTACATGCACAAAAAATAAACAAAAATTTCAAAAATTACTGAGGTTTAAGTGGGTTATATTACTATGTGGCTCTCTAGATCGGTGACCATATAACCAAACCGGGGCAGGACAACCAGATTGACACACGACAAACCACCGCATCGGTGGCGAAAATGGGATGTCGCGCTTCCCGGATTGACGGCAAGAATCGCGGTTGCGCATTTTCTGGATCGACGGCGACAACCAGAGCGACGCGATGCAAGCATGGATGTGATGGGGGAACACTAGAACAGCAGCGACACGCACTGGCAACAGAGGTTGTATTAGCAGGCTGCACGGGTAAGAGTGGTGAGGATGTGACTCCGGAGTGGCTGGACGGTGAGCAATTAGGGTTAGGGTTAGTCGGTTTGAGAAGAATGGAGGAGTCGACACTCGGAAGTGGATGTGGAAGGAGGTCCGAAAAAATCTAACAGACTTTTATCGCCCGTAATTGTGCGGACTCCGTACCATTATACCAAATTTGAGTTGTATCATGCTGCCCGAAAGGCCTAAATACTAGGCACGACCCCACATGATGATTTAGATCGGGTCAGCCCGGCCTGAATGACGTGCGTGCTAGGCCGGGCGCTGGATTGTGCCAAAACAACATGTCGCGGGCCGAAATTGGCCGGCCCAAATCCCATTACTGGAAGTCTGTAAGTGTAACCTTGGTACAGCGCTCCGGCTGTGAGAAAAGTGCTGCTATTGCTTGGACATGACTACATGAGCAATCCGTGCATGCCAAGCTGTTCCTCGTCCCCAGTCCCTAGGCGCCATGAAAGCAAGGGAGCATACCATGGTCACAGGCTAAAAGAAGACAGCCAATCGCGCAATCGCTGGCAAAGCAGGGCGGCGTCGCAGCTGCATGCATGCAAGCCTAACCTTCTTTTAGCCCTCTCACGTAAGATGGATGACTCAAAAAGTCAAAAGGCTACGCCAGACAGCCAACAGAGTTCAGCAAATCAAAGCCGCCATTAAAGTCAACCTCCCTGCAGCTCGCCTGCCAACGGTTGATCGCGGGTTTATGGAGCGGCCATGCCACCACCATGCACGTCGCGCTTAAATACCCCGCGGGCGCTCTCGCTTCTCCTGCACTCCTACAACAACACAGGCGTCCGTGAGTGAGCAACTCAAAGCAGGTGGATTCCAATGGGTAACAGAGCATTGGTGTTGCTACTGCTAACCGTGGTTTGGGCGGCGAACGCCGCCGCGCGGCGTGATCCTGTGGCTGCGTGGAGCCACGGCATGGTTGGGGCAGAGGAGTGCGGCAGTATGAAGCACGGTGAGGGTGGTGGCGGTGGTGATGGGGTCGGAGGGGGTAGCGGTATTGGTTCTAGTGTAGGAGGTGGCATCAGTGGTGGTGCCGGCAGTGGGGTTGGAACCGGTGTTGGCGCTGGGGGTGGGTTGGGTGGTGGAGGCGGCATTGGCGTTGGTGGTGGATTTGGAAGCGGTGTAGGCGGCAGCATGGGCGGTGGCGCAGGGTTTGGAGGCGCAGGAGCTGGCCATGGAAGTGGTAGTGGCATAGGTGGTGGCACAGGACTCGGAGGTGGAGGTGGGGCGGGAGCGGGAGCAGGTGGCGGCGGCGGATTTGGAGGTGCAGGAGCGGGTGGTGGTGGTGGGTTCGGCACCGGCAGTGGAGCTGGTTATGGAGGTGGACTTGGCGGTGGTGCAGGAGCTGGTGGAGGATTGGGTGGTGTCGCTGGTGCAGGACTTGGAGCAGGAGTCGGCGTTGAAGGTGGAGGAGGACTAGGTGCTGGCGGTGGTTTCGGAGGTGGAGGTGGTAAGGGAGGTGGGTTCGGCGTCGGAGCAGGCGCAGGCGTCGGTGGTGGTGGTGGTGGTGGTGGCGGAATGGGCGGCGGCGAAGGTGGAGGCTTTGGAAGCGGCGGTGGTATCGGAAGCGGATCAGGTGGAGGCTTAGGCGTCGGCGGAGGAGTTGGTGGTGGAACTGGCGGTGGCTTTGGTGGTGGCTTTGGAGGTGGCGCGGGTGCCAGCAGTGGTTTCGGTATCGGAGCTGGATCGGGCGGCGGCTTCGGAGCTGGTGGTGGCGCCGGTCGAGGAATTGGTGCTGGTAGTGGAGGCGGTTTCGGCGAAGGAACTGGTGCCGGCGGTGGACTCGGCGGAGGAATTGGGGCTGGTGGTGAAGGTGGTTTCGGCGGAGGAGCTGATGCACGCGGTGGACTAGGCGGCAGCGCCGGGCTTGGTAGAGGACTGGGCCCCGGTGGTGTTGGAGGTGGTGGGTTCGGAGGTGGAGGCGGTGCGGGCGGTGGGTTCGGTGGTGGCGTAGGCAGCGGACTAAGTGCAGGAGGGGGCGCTGGTTTTGGTGGCGGCGCCGGACTCGGGCTCGGAAGAGGCGCAGGCCGCGGGCTCGACGCCGGAGCTGGCGCTGGCCTCTCCACCAAGGGCAAGGGCGGTGGGAAGCACCATGACGGGAGCGGCATTGGCGTTTCATATCAACTGACGGTGGAGCCGTAGCCGGCGTTGGCGTTGCTGAATCTGTACTTGCTGTTGTTTCCGTGACTAACTGATTTGTTCCGTTAATAAGGGGCCCTGATTCAGTGAGGGATCGGCTGCAGAAATTCCCTTTTCCTTTCAGCATCTATCTGATCTGTATTAGCACTGCTCTGCTTCTTTATCATTTCTATCAACCTATTTTCATCACAGAATTGTTTCATATTCAATGACTCAAGTTACGTGCATTTTCATCACAGTAGTCGTTCAGTGGCTGCCGTGTTGTGTATATGACGCAAAGAAATCCTTCGACTTTAACGTACCCAAAAACTTCTACGATTTCCCTTTGACTGATCCAGAATTGATCATACTCCCTTTTTTGGCATTGCAAAGCTCGACTTTTATTGCATAGAACATAGACAATTTACCAGGTCCGGAAGGTGATCAGTACAAATATGAATCTGAAGCAGTTTCCAATAATCAAGTCTAATACGAGCAAGATAGTGTGCACCACGAGTTAAAATGAGGTGTAAAATAATTTAAATTACTGCAAAACTAAATTGCAGTATTTGTCATGCTTCCTTCAATAAATATATTTTGTATGTTGCTTGCACCATTCTTTCATGTCTCTCTCTCAACAACAATCATGGTATGAATGTAGCCTAGAGGGGGTGAATAGGTTTTTTGAATCTTTCGTCGGAACCTGAAACACTTAGCAACCTAATCAAATACAGAGAAATCGGACTAGTCTGGTAGGGTGCGGACTAGTCCAGTGTGTGCGGACTAGATCGATCAAGTTTGATCAGCGATTTCGATCAAAGTACTCTATGCAGCGGAAATTGAGTTACAAATAGAGTGTATTGCTTCAATAAAACTAGATGTGGCACAAGTTAACTTTAGATTCAAAGTTTTAGCGCAAATTGAACTAGATTAAGCAAACTCTAGATCACTATGAATAAATAGAACAAAAGAACAAAGGACACAATGATTTTTATCTCGTGGTTCGATTCTACAGAGGAAATCTACATCCACGTTGAGGAGCCCACGAAATGACCAGGTCTTCACCAACCATACTCTCGTCGAATCACCACGGAGGCCGATTCTCTTCCACTAATCACAAAGGGGGTAAAATAACCGTGTTTAAGGGGCCTTCTCACAAGTTGAGGGTTCTCCAAGATTTACAACTGAAAAACACACCAAACACACTCGAAAAGTATGCAATGAAACAGCGAGAGTGTATGAGAGAATCAAACCCAAGAGCTCAAGTCGTGAAGAATGTGTCTCTCATTTGATCTATGGTTAATCCTCAAGGGTTTGATCTTTCTTGCATTAGATTGTGTGGAGAGACATGCTTTTTAGGCTCTTGGAAGGTGTGACGGTGCAGGGAGTCGAGAGTTATTGATTAGGGGTCGTACACCTCTATTTATACTAGGGTTTCCAAAGGTTACCGTTGGGGTTTACGATGTCTGGACTAGTCCGTGGTGGACTCCGGACTAGTCCGTGGTGGACTCCGGACTAGTCTGGTGTGTAGCGTGTGGGAAATCCAAAGTGTCCTGAATTATCGGACTTGTCCGGCAATGAACGGACTGGACCGATTTTGTCTCTGGTGCTATTCGGACTAGTCTGGCACATATCGGACTAGTCCGGTCGTGGTGAATCCCTTAGTGAACTGAGGACAAGTCCGCACTTGGAGGACTTGTCTGATTTTAGTTAGAGAGGTTATCGGACTAATCCGGATAAGATCGGACTAGTCTGGTGTCGTGGAATTTTGAGGGACTAAGGACAAGTCTGTGGAATATCGGACTTGACCGATTTTAATCATAAGGATTATCGTACTAGTCCAGACTTTATCGGACTAGTCCGGTGCGGAGGACTTGTTCGATTCTGGACAAAGAGGTTATCAGACTAGTCCGGTCCTGTGTAAACTTGTGCAGTGAGAGTGATTTCTTTTGCTTGAGCTCTTGGGGTGTGTTTCTCCAACACACTTCATACACAAAAAGTATTCTATTCATCTTCTTGGGATCTTTTCAACTTAATTCTTCACTCTTCTTTCTTTTTGCGCTTTCTTCACAATTTTATTAAAACCTGCGCTGATCTCAACAATTTGGTTAGGATCTCATTTCTTTGTCATAAATCAATTAAAACCCACAAGGAATGCCTAGATGCACTTTCAATCTCCCCCTTTTTGGTGATTGATGACAACCAATTGAGATTTCACAAATATGATTAAAAATCCAGATTTTCATAAAATTTGCACATATGAGCTTGGAACAAGTTAAGCAATGAAAACATAAGACATATGTGCACTCTTTATGGTGGGGTGCAAAACTACGTGTGTGTGTGAGCAAAAATTGTGATGCTGATAAGGTAAAAGCATAATCATAACAACAACAAGCGTATATGTCAATCTCAAAGCATAAACATAGATTGCACCACAGAATCATCACAAACTTCATAAACATGACTTAGAACCATAATAAGATCATAATAGCAATTTTACAACCCAAAATCATAAAAGAGATCAGTTATAACCCAAAAGCATGACAGAAACCAATTGATGCAAATGGAGCTCTCGTGCTAGACCTAGTGACTCCCCCTCAATCTCCCCCCCCCCTTTGGCATCAAGGCACCAAAAAGAAGGAGAGGAGGGATCTAGCAGTCGCCGTTGACTCACTCCTCGCTGTCGGCCCGCTCATCATCTTCATCTTCAGGCTGCAGAGGAGGAGGAGGAGCAGGTCCACACAAAGTGCCCCCAACACCAAAATAGGCAAGCTCGGAGGGAGAAAAAGGTGGCAGCTCGGAGAAGTCTGAAGCTGAATCATCAGAGATAATGAGAGATCCAATAGGCTTGATCTTCAGCTTCTGGCAAATATGCTTGACATTTTCCTTGATATACTTCATGTTCGCCTTCCTTGCCTTGTTCAACTTATGAAGCTTCACTTCAGCCTTTTTGCAGGAGCCAAAGATGGCGGCCAAGTACTTCAAAATACCACTAGAAGACCCTTTTTGAGGAGAGACCCTAACAGTGGGAGCAGTTCTGGCATCTCCTTGAGCTCTCCTCGGAGCCTCTTCACTTGACACTGGAGATGGAGCAACTGAGAGAGTGGCTTGGGAAGGCTTCTGAGGCCTCAGGGGAGTGTGCTCCACATCCTTCACGAACTCAATTCCTGTGACTTTCTCAATCATAAACATGAGGTAGGGCGCATAGCCACAGGAACAGTTCGGTGTGCAGGAGATATTCACCATATCATTCCAAATATTGTCGAAGACATCAAACTTTCGGTTCTTGCTTATCACCTTCATAAGTGTCCTTAGGTAGCCTTGGACACTTCCTGCATCTCCATCTTTTGAAGCTATGGTCTTCCTCAGCACCCTATTGAGAACCATGAAGAAAGACTTCATGTTCTTGGTTGATGGAGGGTTGTACTTCAGGCGAGTGTCATAAAGGAAGTCCATTTTATCCTTCTCTAAGAAACTAATGTTGTGAATGATGAGCTCATTGCTGCTAGTGTCCTCAAGATGCAGCAGTTTTGCAAACTCATCATAAGTAATAGTGTACTTGGATCCGTGAGTCATCCAAGTCACCCTATGCTCTTCATCACTAGCAAAATAGCAGGTTGCATAGAATTGGGCTATGACTTCATCATTCCAGTTGCACCTGAAAGCAAACAAGTCTTTGAGCCCATGCCTCTCCATAGCTTGTATCACTTCATCAAAGGCTGGGCAGCTCTTCCTCTCAAAGAGTGTCCAGTCGATCCATTGGCTTCGGACCACCGGAGTCTTCATTGTGAGATACACGGAACTGTAGTAGTCCGTGTGGAAGTTGCTCCAGAATCTTGCATCAGATGCCTTTCTAGACCTGCTCTAATGATCAATGTTCCTGAGCTTCGAAGCGACATCACTCCCTTTGTCATTGAACTTTTCTTCAGTGGGGTCTCTGTTCCCATGCCTTGGAGCACTCATCTGGAGAGGACCAATCGGACCAATGGTGATCCCTTTCCCTTTGCCATTAGCTTGGTGAGGAGCTGCCGAGCTAGGGCCAGCTGCATCCTTTCCTTTTGATGCAGGCTTCTTGGCCACGACCTTTCGCTGCACCTAAGGTGTAGTGGGCGACGGGTCAGCGGCATGGTGTTGCCTCTTCTTGCTTTGGCCCGTCGATGACCGAAGCAAAGACTCTTGGTCCAACTCGGCCTCAAAATTGAAGATCTCATCATTGGAGCTCGACATTGTCCTGACAAGAGGATTATAAGATGCAATGGATGAGAATTGATGGCAAGGAGATGCATTGAGTGGTTGGAATTTAAAGTTGAGTTCAGTTAAAAATCGGACTTGTCCGGTGCTCAAGTGCGGACTAGTCCAGAAAACCAGACTTGTCCGTACTGAGACCGGATTATTCATGTGTTCAATAGCTCAAACCCTAACTATGAGATCAATGGTGGTTCTCAATGTGAAAATAGCTTAATGAAGATGTAATACAACAAGGAGTCATATACTAACAAGTAGAGCTAAGCTATTTGGTCCACAACACAAGAAATTGAAGTATCTAGGGTTTTGGAGAAAGTTTACCAAAATCCTTCGATTCTCGAGGATGGAGGCATTGTTGGTGCGTACAAGTCAGTGGTCCTCGATCCCCTTGCGATGAAGATCGTTTTCCACGAATATTTGAAGACATTTGGTGGAGAAATCGCCGAATGACCTTGGGGGTGCTCGAGTAAAGAGAGAGAGGGAGAGTATGAGGGAAGTTGTGAGGCTGAAGGAGATTAGGGTTTAGTGACCCTAGGGTTATGGAGTCGAAAAATTGGACTAGTCCAGACTACTGGACCTCTGCGGACTGGTCTGTAGTGTGCGGACTAGTCCGGGCAACCACGAACTAGTCCGTGGTCACCAGAACAAAAGTAGTTAGCCCATTCGTATATATTCGAAGGTGCTAACAAAGAAAATAGAGGGCAAAACACACAAATAATCTTGATGATTATGATCAGTAAACATACAACAATCAAACTATGACTATAATTCACCAAGATCAAGTAATTGAAATAGTTTTTCAAAGAAAATAGAGAGATATGATTTTCATAAGACAGTCAATGGATTTTGAATAAGCCATATAGGTATGCAAGTTTTCAAGCCACGTTCCGAGCATCAAGGATGTTCAGTTCATTTCGGAGCTCGCAAAAACAATTTTCGTCAAGTGGCTTGGTAAAGATATCGGCTAGTTGTATTTCGGTGTTGACATGGGAAATGATTATGTCGCCTTTCATTGAGTGGTCTCTCAAAAAGTGATGTCGGATGTCTATGTGTTTGGTTTTAGGGTGCTCAACGGGGTTATGAGCAATTTTAATAGCACTCGCATTGTCACAAAGGAGTGGAATATGCTCATATTGTAACTGTAATCCCTTAGAGTTTGTCGCATCCAAAAGAGTTGTGCACAACAACTCCCGGCTGCAACATACTCCGCTTCGGCCGTGGATAAGGCAATGAAGTTTTGTTTCATGGAGGACCAAGAAACTAGGAATCTACCTAGAAATTGGCATGTACCGTAGGTACTTTTTCTATCTACTTTGCATCCGACATAATCTGCATCGGAGTATCCAATGAGATTGAACTTGGAACCTTTAGGATACCAAAGGCCTAGGTTGGGTGTATGAACTAAATATCGCGAGATTCTTTTTACAGCTGCCAAATGACACTCCTTAGGATTGGCTTGAAATCTTGCACACAAACATACACTTAACATAATATCAGACCTAGATGCACATAAGTAAAGTAGGGATCCAATCATGGAGCGATATACCTTTTGATCCATGCTTGGTCCGTCTTCATTGAGATCCAAGTGTCCATTTCTTACCATGGGAGTCTTTATAGGCTTCGCCTTGTCCATTCCAAACTTCTTGAGTATGTCTTGAGTGTACTTGGTTTAGCTTATGAACGTCTCTTCCCTTTGTTGTCTCACTTGGAATCCCAAAAAGTATCTCAATTCTTCCATCATAGACATCTCGAATCTATCTGTCATAATCTTACTAAACTCTTCACAAAAGGATTTGTTAGTTGAACCAAAAATGATGTCATCAACATAAATTTGACAGATAAATAAATCATTATCAAAGTGTTTGGTAAACAATGTATAATCAGCTTTGCCAATTTTAAATCCATTTTCAATCAAAAAATCTCTAAGGCACTCATACCAAGCTCTAGGAGCTTGTTTGAGGTCATAAAGAGCCTTACGCAGTTTGAACACGTGGTCGGGGAACTCTTGATCTTCGAATCCGGGGGGTTGCTCCACGTACACCTCCTCCTTGATTGGTCCATTGAGGAAGGCTCTTTTCACATCCATTTGATAGAGCTTCAAATCATGGTGAGTAGCATATGCAAGTAATATTCTAATTGATTCAAGCCTAGCTACAGGAGCAAAAGTTTCGTCGAAATCCAAACCTTCGACTTGTGAATACCCTTTAGCCACAAGTCACGCCTTATTTCTTGTCACCACTCCGTGTTCGTCTTTCTTGTTGCGGAAGACCCATTTAGTGCCGACAATGTTGAACTTGGGCCTTTCAACAAGTTCTCACACCTCGTTCCGTTTGAAGTTGTTCAATTCTTCTTGCATTTCCACCACCCAATCCGGATCTTTCAATGCATCTTCAACCCTATGAGGATACAAAGAGGATACAAACGAGTAATTTTCATAAAAATTAGCAATTCGAGATCTAGTTGTTACTCCCTTTTCGATGTCACCGATTATGTTGTCGACAGGGTGATCTCTTTGGATGCATTGGTGTACTCTTGGATGTGGCACTTGTGGTCTTGAATCTTCATGTTCATCTTCTTCTCCCCCTAGGTGGTTGCCCTAATTGATTTGTTGGTCACCTTGATCTTCATGATGTTGATCTTGCGTAGAAGCTCCCCCTTGGTCCATTACCTCCACTTGTAGTTCAACTTCTTCATTTGCATTTGGAGGTGGCGCTTGTGGTCGAACATCGCCCAACGCCATTCTTCTCAATGCTTGACATGGAGCTTCTTCTCTATCTAGCACACATTGATCAACTTGCTCTTCTTGAGAGTCGTTAGTTTCATCGAACACTACGTCGCGTGCTACTTCAACAAGTTCGGAGACCTTGTTGAAGACACGATAGGCGTAAGAGTTCAAATCATAGCCAAGCAAGAAACCTTCATCGGACTTTGAAGCGGACTTTGAAGTTCTAGGCTCCTTCTTTAAGATATAACATTTAGAACCAAAAACTCGAAAATAGGAAATATTAGGCTTGTTACTGGTGAGTAGTTCATATGACGTTTTCTTGAGTAGGCGATGGAGATAGAGTCGATTTATGGCGTGACAAGCGGTGTTGACCGCTTCAGCCCAAAATCGATCCGAAGTCTTGTACTCATCAAGCATTGTCCTCGCCATCTCTATGAGGGTTTGGTTCTTCCTTTCGGCTACTCCGTTTTGTTGAGGGGAGTACGGTGCTGAAAATTCATGTTTTATGTCTTCTTCGTCTAGGTACTCCTCAACTTGGGTGTTCTTGAACTCTGTGCCATTGTCACTTCATATGTTCTTGATCTTCAAAGAGAACTCATTTTGGACACGCTTGAGAAACTTCTTGAGGGTTCCTTGAGTTTCCGTCTTATCATGCAAAAAGAAAACCCACGTGAAGCGCAAAAAATCTTCTACAATTACTAAACCGTATTTGTTACCGCCGATGCTTATGTAAACAATTGGACCAAATAGATCCATGTGAAGCACCTCGAGCGGTCTTTTCGTTGTCATGACGTTCTTCATGGGATGGGGTGCTCCTACTTGCTTCCCGGCTTGGCACGCGCTACAAGGTTTGCCTTTCTCAAAAACAACATCCTTTAAACCTCGGATGTGATCGCCCTTAAGGGGTTTTTGAATATTTCTCGTACCAACATGTGCTAGCCGTCTATGCCATAGCCAACCCATTTTTGTCTTTGCAATCAAGCATGTGTCAAGTTCGGCTTTGTCTTTGTTGAAGTCAACAAGATAAAGCTTTCCCTTTAACATACCCTTGAATGCAATAGAGTCATCACTCCTTCTAGAGACGGTCACACCCTCATTAGTGAACAAGCAATTATAACCCTTGTCACATAATTGAGATATAGACAGTAGGTTATAATTTAAGGAATCGACATGTAAAACGTGAGAAAGAGTGTGTTAAGATGATATTGCAATTTTACCGGTACCGAGCACCCTTCCTTGACTGTTGTCTCCAAAATAGATGCCTTCGCTTGGATCTTCATTTACTTCATATTCAACGAACATCCTTCTTTCTCCGGTCATGTGGTTGGTGCACCCACTATATAGCACACATTTCGATCCACCGGAGGAATAGGCCTGCAAAAACAAATTACGTCTTGGTTTTAGGTACAAGTGATTTGGGCACCCACACATGAGACTTGGTGTTCCCATTGCGTGGCCCAACATGTTTAGCATAAACTTTACCTAAATTGCTTTTCATGATAACATATGATGCGTCAAAGTTTCTAAACAATAGTTGTTGCTCCTATGTGTTAACATTTTTGTACTTGTCAACATTATTAGGCTTTCTAGCATGAGAGGAGTTTCCCTTGACAAAATCAATGCGCTCCTTGTTATTCTTGTGGCTTCTAGCATTTTACTTTTCACCATAAGAATACCCAATGTCATATTTGACATTAGGAGGTCTTATGGCCAAGTATGCACTGCGTGCATACTTGATCTTCTCCTTGTCAAATATGCCACTACGGGAAGGATGCTTGTCCTTTGTCAAGTTCGACTTATCATTCAAGTTAGTGTCAATAGTTGGGAAGAGGGTGGATTTCTTGTTTTTCTTCTTGATGGCTATGCTAGCCATCTCCTCTTCCTCTTCGGATGAGGACTCATCATTGGGTACCCACTCTTTTCCTAGGTACGCCTGTCCAATTTGCCTTTTCTTCTTGAACATCTTCTTGGGTTAAGGCTTTGTATCCTTGGTCTTCTTCTTGTTTTCTTCATAAGGACAATCAACTATAAATTGGTCGTATTCACCATAGTTATAGCAAGCACGCCTCAACTTAGGTATTGACTAGTCTTTGTGTCTCCCTTCATTTGATTTACCACCTTGTCTTCTTTTCATCATCTTTTTGAATTTCTTCATAAAGAGGATCATGTCCTCTTCATCTATATCACTGCTTCGTCGTCGTTGTCCTCTTCTTGTTGAGCTTCTCGAGCTTCTTTTGATACGGGCTTGCAAGTGGACTTCAACGCGACTTCTTTCTTCTTTGCCGAGGTGAGGTCGGCAATCTCTTTGACATGTTTTGCTTGATTTTCCATCATCTCAAAGTTGATGATCTTTCCAAGCAATTCGTTCGGGGTCATTTTCTTGTACCCAGGGCTTTCTCTTATCATCGAACATAGTCACATTGCGAGCCATGAAGGCTCTAAGAATTAGCTTCACCACCTCGTGATCATTCCACTTTTTGCTTCCATATGCTCGAACTTTATTAATGAGAGTCTTCAACCGATTGTACATGTCTTGCGGTGAATCATCTTCTTCTATGGCGAATCTCCCCAATTTGCCTTCGATCATTTCAATTTTTGCCTCTCCACATGACGATCGCCTTCATGTGCAGTTTGTAATGTGTCCCATATTTTCTTAGCAATTTCGAGTCCATCCACCTTGGTGAACTCGTCTCGGCTCAATGATGAAGTTATGACAGCCGCAGCTTGAGCGTTCCGATGAATAGCTTGCTCTTGACTTTGTGTGAGCACTTCATCGTCATCCGGGATATCTATTACTGTACACACGATATGCCACAAGCTGGGGTTAAGCGATATTAAATGCATCTTCATATTTTGCCTCCACATTGAGTAATCATTGCCATCAAAGTGTGGGGCTTTTCCTAGAGAAATAGACAAGTAATGATTGTTGTTGGAATTCAAACGATCATAGTTGAAAGGATATCGGGAGTAGTTTGACTTCTCCCCTTCTTCTTCTTCTCATCATCGATCTTTGTCTTTCCTTTATAGAGGGCTTTCTTCCTTAGGAGCGCCTTGAGTTCAAGTGTCTTCTCATCATCATCCTCGAAGTCTTGAATGGCGTCGAGGAGCTTCTCTAACTTTTGAGTCTTTTCATCTTCAACCTTTTCTTGGTTGAAGTTTTTATGCGCATCCTTGATGTCCGACATTTTCTCTTCGAGCGATTAGTCTCCTTTTGAAGAGTCCTGCTCTGATACCAATTGAATGTAGCCTAGAGGGGGCGAATAGGCTTTTTGAATTTTTCATTGAAACCTGAAACACTTAGCAACCTGATCAAATACAGAGAAATCGGACTAGTCCTGTAGGGTGCGGATTAGTCCGGTGTGTGCGAACTAGATCGATCAAGTTTGATCAGCGATTTTGATCAAAGTACTCTATGCAGCGGAAATTGAGTTACAAATAGAGTGTATTGCTTCAATAAAACTAGATGTCGCACAAGTTAACTTTAGATTCAAAGTTTTAACGCAAATTGAACTAGATTAAGCAAACCCTAGATCACTATGAATAGATAGAACAAAAGAACAAAGGACACAATGATTTTTATCCCGTGGTTCAATTCCACAGAGGAAATCTACATCCACGTTGAGGAGCCCACGAAAGGACCGGGTTTTCACCAGCCCTACCCTCGTCGAATCGCCACGGAGGCCGAAGAGTCCCGTGTTCAAGGGTCCTTCTCACAAGTTGAGGGCTCTCCAAGATTTACAACTGAAAAGCACCACCAAACACACTCAAAAAGTATGCAATGAAATAGCGAGAGTGTGTGAGAGAATCAAACCCAAGAGCTCAAGTCGTGAAGAACGTGTCTCTCCTTTGATCTATGGTTAATCCTCAAGGATTTGATCTTTCTTGCATTGGATTGTGTGGAGAGACGTGTTTTCTAGGCTCTTGGAAGGTGTGACGGTGCAAGGAGTCGAGAGTTATTGATTAGGGGCCGTACACCTCTATTTATACAAGGGTTTCCAAAGGTTACCATTAGGGTTTTAGATGTCCGGACTAGTCCGTGGTGGACTCCGCACTAGTCCGGTGTGTGGCGTGTGAGAAACTCTAAGTTCCTGAATTATTGGACTTGTCTGGCAATGAATGGTCTAGTCCTATTTTGTCTCTGGAGTTGTTCGGACTAGTCCGGCACATATCGGACTAGTCCTGTCATGTTGAATCCCTTAGTAAATTGAGGACAAGTCCACACTTGTAGGACTTGTCCGATTTTAGTCAGAGAGGTTATCGGACTAGTCCGGATAAGATCGAACTAGTACGGTGTCATGGAATTTTGACGGACTAAGTACAAGTCTGTGGAATATTGGACTTGATCGATTTTGATCAGAAGGATTATCGGACTAGTCCGGTGTGGACAAGTCCTCAGACTTGTCCAATCCTGGACAGAGAGGTTATCGGACTAGTCCGGGGTAATTCGGACTAGTCTGGTCCTGTGTAAACTTGTGGAGTGAGAGTGATTTATTTTGCTTGAGCTCTTGGGGTGTGTTTCTCCAACACACTCCATACACAAAAAGTGTTCTATTCATCTTCTTGAGCTCTTTTCAACTTAATTCTTCACTCTCCTTTCTTTTTGCGCTTTCTTCATAATTTTATTGAAACCTGCGCTCATCTCAACAATTTGGTTAGGATCTCATTTGTTTGTCATAAATCAACCAAAACCCACAACGGATGCATAGATGCACTTTCATGGTGGGGGGAAGGCGGGCATTGGGAGTGACTGGAGCGAGAGTGAGAGAGCGCCGCCGATAGCCACCCCAACCTCGGCATCCACCAACCCGTCGGAGGCCGTCACCTGGTCCCCGATGTCAAGCCCTCGACTACCTGCCTGATGTCAAGCCCTCCACTATCTATCGTCCAGACCTCAACCCTCACCGGTCCATCTAGCTCTCAGGTCGTGGACTCTCTCGTCTCGCTAGCTTTGCAGCATACCAGCTAAGATTCCTTGTTGGTCGTCCTCACTCTGGCGCCCTCATCCACTCTAGCTACCCCGTCAGTGTCTTCGCCCCCGATTGATGGTGCACTAAGCTTATCCACCATTAACATGTCGGCGGCCAAAGCAGTGACGTCCGTCTATGAATCTGGTCGTCCTGCGTCCACCCCGGCTTCCTCGGCGCAGAGTCTAGATAAGGTCGATTGGGGCTCCATAGATGAGGGGGAAGGTGCCTACGCCATACTCTCGTCCCTTCGCGAGGAGGCGTGTGATGCAGGGTGTTCAATGCAGTTTGCCATGGCGGTTGTTGGGGCGCCTCCTTTCTGCCCTGGCTTGGTGCCTCCATTAGAGGCTTGTGCGGTGTTGCGTGCTCAGTCTGCGCCCTCCTCGGTGGAGATGATGGCACATGGGGTCGTGGAAGCTGGGGCACTATAACTCGCCAGTGAAACGCCCGAACTCACCGAGGCTGTAGAGCACCACAACTTGCTTGCTTGCTCTGCGACGGCAGTTAATGTTGAATCACAAGATTCGAAACTGGTCACATCGAGGAGGGCAAAGCGCAGAGTTACCTCCCCCTCACAGCGTATGAAGACTGCCGGCACCTTGAGGAAGACAATGGCGCTAGAGCTGCTTAGGGCGTTCTGGGGACGATGCTTTCGGTGCCTTGCATCTGACCACCTTGTGGCTGCTTGTCGTCAACCTTATGAGACCTATGTGTGCTGAATACATTGGCTTTGATAATAAATGTTTTGAATGCTACTATAACATCTTTTTAGCAAGGTCCGACTCTAGCTCCAAGCTTCTGCAAGGTCTGACAATAGGTCCGACTTTCTTTGTCTAGATTTGACATGTTTTTGGATAGCTCCGGTGAGTTTTGTCTTTAGCTCCGGCATGTCTTTGATAGCTCCTACATATCTTTGTTAAGCTCCAATATGTTTTGCTAGGTCTGACTTATGTTGGTTAGCTCCGACATGTTTTTCTAGCTCCGACTTTTGGGATGACTAGTTCCGACTAGTTTTGGTTAGCTCCGACGCTAGGTCCGACTAGCTTTGGTGAGCTTCGGTGCTAGGTTGTATTAGCTTTGGTAAGCTTCGGCTCAAGCTCCGGTTAGTTTTGTCTAGGTTTGGAGCTTGATCGCAATGTTCCTGCTTTTATCTTGCAATGTTTCGAACTTGCTTTATATTCTTAGAAAGATTTCTTAGTATTCATTTGCTAAGTTTTTTGTGCGTTTTGGTTGATATGGCTGATATCGTTTTGATATGCTTTGCAACATGCTTATGTGAGGTGCTCACGTAAGGTGTTGTGTTCGGAACTGACTTGAGTCAAGTCACAGACTTGGGTTCGTACGGATTGGTTGTTTGTTCATGTGTAGGTGTTGCTTGAGTTCAAGTCATGGCTGGTGAAAGGATCCTTTGGACTAGTCTCAGGGAGGAGATGAGGTTCCAACAACCAAATTCAAGAGGAATTGTGGTTGAACAGGTCAGGAGGTCGCGCAGGATGATTGAATCAAAGGCAGTGCATATGAAGGTTACTGGACGTCGAAGGAAGGTGTTTGCACGTATGCATGTGGTGCATGACGTGGCAAAATGGTTCCGGAGATGGTTTATGGATGGGAAGATCTGTTTGGAAGGATCGGATCGTATCGGTTGATGACTTTGGCTGCGGCGGAGTCGGTTATGGCTCGGTATGGAAAGTATCGAGTTGGTTCTGATAGGTTTCGTGTGGGTCACAAATTTGAGTTGTTTTAGGAATGTGTGATACGTTCCTAAGGTGTTTGGAAGTCTTAAGATTGCTTCTATCTGCGTATAGAAGAGTCCTAAGCAGTTATGGAAAGTATCAATTTGTGATTCGAGTAGGATTAGAGTACTAGTTGAGATTGGGTTGGCCTAACGGCTGGTTTTATAAGCAAGGGAGGCCAGAGCTCGTGGTGCACGACTTTGGGGCTGTTCCTCTTGTGTTCTATTGAATAAAATTGGTAGTTTGAAGTAACTTTTGTGCCTTGTTCGTCGAACTTATTCCAGACAAGTTTTACTCATCGAGTTTCTGGACAGCACTACCTTTCGTCGGTAGTTTTACCATAACTCGAGTTTTACTGATCCAATTGACATGATTCTTTTTGGATTGTCTTCAAAACTTGATTATATATCATCTGTCAAATTTTCACGGTCATTGGATTTGTGGTTTTCGATCTACACGAGTTTATTTGCAGCGTTCCAAAACTGTTTTTCTCGGGTAGGACAGATTGACCTTTGTTTGATCTTTCAATCGTAACTTGAGTTTCTCTCAACGGATTTGAGTGATTCTTGTTATGTTGTCTTTGTGACTTGATTCTCTCTGATATCTATCACTTTTGTCATGGTGAAACATGTTTAGATTAGTCTCACACACAATTTCTTTAACAAATCATTTTTCTGCCAAAGGGGTTGGGATTTATTTGTTTCCGCTGCGTAAGATTTTTAAATCTACCATTCACCCCCACTCTGGTAGCTTTTCACGTGCTCTTCAATCCTACAATTGGTATCAGAGCCACGGTGTTCCAATCATTGTGATTTGCACGTGTTTTTGACTAATCATCATGGAGAAATACTCCGCCAAACCTTGTGTGTTTGCTGGTATTGATTTTCAGGTTTGGAAGGCACGCATGGAGGCTTTCATCTAGGCGCAAGGCTTCGTAATATGGGAGAAGGTGTACAAGCCTTACGAAGTGCCATCTAACGATCAGGTTACAACTACAAACCTACGGGACGTCAACAACAACAACAAAGCCCGAAACTTGATTATCCAAGGACCCACTCAGAGCGACTTCGACCGCGTTGCACATCTCCGATTAGCATACGATGTATGGAGAGAACTTTGTGACTATCACGAAGGATCCAACAAGATCAAGGAGGTAAGGCAAGACATGTTAAAGAAAGAATACATGCGCTTCGAGATGCAAACCGATGAGTCCATCAATGATCTCTTTGCACGCTTTAACAAAATTCTTAGTAACTTGCTTAGTGTCAACGTTTTAATTTTTCTGATGCTGAAAATGCTAGGCAACTTCTTAGTGCATTAGACATGTCAATCTGGGAGATGAAAGTTACATCTATTCGTGAATCTACTGTCATGAGTACACTTACTTTAGATGTGTTTTACTCTAAACTCAAAACTCATGAAATTGACATCTTATCACGTAAGAACCCAAATAAGTCTATTGCATTTGTCTCACAACGTGATATGCCTAGCTCCGGTCAATCATCATCTTGCAATACTCTTGCTTTGTTGTCCTCACTAACCCTGGAGCAGATCGAGGAATTTCCAGAGGAGGAGCTAGCACTTCTCTCTACTAGGTTCTCAAAAGCATTGCAAAATGTGAAAACTAGAAGGAGAGGAAGCTCTGAACCTCAACAATGCTTCGAATGTGGTTAGACAGGACACTTTCATATAGAATGCCCTAACCTTTCAGGTTCTACTTCCCGAGAAGAAAAACAATCAAGGACGAAGCACTCCTCAACAAATGATAAGAAGAAGAAGAAGGGCTTTACAGGTTGCCAATTGGTGAACAGTTTTATCTCTGCACTCCAGGAACTTGGCTCAAGCGACGTGGACATTGGAAGTGATGAAGATGAAGATGATTTGGCCAACTTATGCTTCATGGCGGGCAAAACAAGATCAAGATCAAGTCAGGAGGACGCAGAACACAACAGTGACGATGATGAGGTATGTTCTACCTGTAATGAAATGTGTGATACAATTTATCGTGCAACTATTATTGTTAAGAAAAAAGGAAAAAAACTTAGGGATAATGCTGCTAAAATTGAATCACTAGAATCTGAATCAACCATTTGAAAACCTTGATTCCTAGTGATGATTCTTGTCCCTCGTGTGATTTAATCTATGAACAATTGTCCACATTAGGAACTACACATTCCTCTACTCTAGATAGACTTGAACTTGAAATTGAAAAGAACAAAAAGCTTGCTGCACTTGACATTGGAAACTTAAAAGATGCTTCTTGTTCTACAATTGATTTGCATTGTTCTAGTTGTGATGATCTTGAAAAGAAACTAAAAGAT
This sequence comes from Tuctoria greenei, assembly GCA_036927565.1. NCBI lineage: Eukaryota > Viridiplantae > Streptophyta > Magnoliopsida > Poales > Poaceae > Tuctoria > Tuctoria greenei. The sequence goes on along the minus strand of JAYESD010000002.1, from coordinate 24,379,863 downwards.
GCTATGAATGAAATTTCAATATTGAATATGCTATACGTTCTCATGAAGTTAAATATTGTTCCAATTGCAAATTAAAAGGAAAAACTTCATTTGAAAAATGTCTTGATCTGTCCAATAAACTTGATAGCATGCATAGGACATTAGATCGGTTTTGTAATGGGAATAAGAACCTAAACTTGCTGCTAAATTCTTCTAAGTCTTGCAATGATAAAACTGGTTTAGGTTTTGATTCTCATGCTCATACTAAGGCACATCCACCTAAAATTGTAAAGTCATTAGGAAGTGGTTTGATACAAACAGTTCCTAAACAAAAAGAAGTGGTTTTCAAATATGCAGGAGTGTTGTCTCATTCGGTTTCAAATAAAAATATTGCTTGCTCATCTAGACATGAACACAAAGTTAAATTTCATTGTACCTACTGTGGTAGAGATGGTCATGTCATAGACTTTTGTTATAGACTAGCTAAACAATAGAAAAGGGAAAGAATGATTGCTAGATCTCATAACTTTCATGCAAAATTTGCTGCACATATTAAACCGAATGCTAGGAACATGCAACCTGCTGTTAGGAGTCAAAAATATTCAAAGTTTACCTCCGGACCTTCTGTTTTTGCCTCCGGAGCTTCTGATTTTTGTGCTACAAAAGTAACACCTTATATGTCAGTAGTTAAGAATAAAAAAACTCAAACTTTGACTCATAAACCTATTGTTTTATCTCAGCTTTCGCGTGTTTTTCCTGCTACATGTCGTGTGACTCAGTACTGGATACCTAAATGCCTTTTGACTAACCCCAGTATTGAGTCATCGACGTATTGTGCTTCTATGTACGTTACATGTTTGAGGAAGGAGAACATTTGGATTGTGGATTCAGGTTGCTGATGCCACATGACCGGTAACAAAGAATGGTTCTCCTCCCTCTCTTTTGTGTCACGTGTAGAGAATGTTACTTTTGCCGATAATTCTTCAGCTCCTATAATTGCTAAGGAATCGGTTAGATTAAATGATCACTACACTTTGATGGATGTGGCACTTGTAAAAAATTTGAAATACAACTTGCTTTCTGTTTCATAATTTCTAGATGAAAATCTGGAAATTATTTTCAATAAAAATTGCTGCAAAGTTGTAGGTTCAAATAGTGAGCTTATTTTTAACATGTCTCAGTTTGGAAGAGTTTTTAAAGCTGATTTTGATATGTCTTCCTCTAAGCATAGGTGTCTAGTTGCTAATGATTCAAAGGACTTATATTTTTGGCATCGTAGACTTGGTCACGTAGGCTTTGATCACCTAACGCGTGTTAGTGCTCTTGATCGCATACGTGGGCTGCCTAAGCTGAAAGGGGACAAAGAAATTGTGTGCTCTTCTTGTAGACATGCTAAGATGGTTGTAGGTTCACATACTCCTCTCACCATGATCATGACAACTGAACCGGGTCAACTTTTGCACCTTGATACCGTAGGACCTTCACGTGTTCAATCCTTCGGAGGTAAATTGTATGTTCTTGTTATTGTTGATGATTATTCTAGATATTCTTGGGTTTACTTTACGGCGTCTAAGAATGAAGATTTTAGTCACTTTAGAACTTTATTTCTTAGACTATCAATTGATCACCCAGGATCTTTAAAAGCAATTAGAAGTGATAACGGAACTGAATTTAAAAATCAATCTTTTGATCACTTTTGTGCTGAAAATGGAATAGATCATCAATTTTCTTCACCATATGTACCTCAACAAAACGGTGTTGTAGAAAGAAAGAACAAAACCTTAGTTGAGATGGCTAGGACTATGCTTGATGAATATCAAACTCCTAGGAAATTTTGGGCTGATGCGATTGCAACTGCTTGTTATGGCTCAAATCGTGTTTTCTTGCGCGCTAAGCTAGGTAAAACACCATATGAGCTCCGGTTTGGACATAGGCCTAGTGTTACGCACTTTCGGGTCTTTGGTTGCAAATGCTTTGTTAAGAAACATGATAATCTTTATAAATTTGAACCTAGATCCATTGATGGCATGTTTCTTGGTTATCCATCTCATACTAGAGGCTACCGTGTGTTTTTACTTGACACTAACAAAATTGTGGAGACTTGTGAAGTGTCTTTTGTTGAAGCTAGCCTAGGTACTAGCTCAAACATTGCAGGTCTAGATCCATATCCGCAGGGGGAGAGCATTTTCGTTGAAGATGAGGAAGAATTGGAGCTGCTACCCAAAAATTCAGCAGCTAAAGACTTTGGTTCAGCTCCAGATGTTAATTCCCAACCAGCACCGACAACCATCAATGCTGATTCAAATCGTCCTCAAGTCACAAGCTCATCGATTTGTGATGAACATGAAGAAGAAGAAGGAGCTTGTGAGACATCTGTTCCCCTACGGTTTTACAAAGATCATCCCCCGCAATAGATAATTGGAAGCTTGCACGAATGAGTCACATGGTCCAGGTTTTGCGATCCAAACTCTCATGCTCATTCTTCTTTTGTTGCTTCTTTTGAACCCAAAGATATATCACACGCACTCACTAATGAATCTTTGATTATTTCCATGCAAGAAGAGTTAGAAAATTTTGAAAGAAATAATGTTTGGAAACTTGTACCTCCACCTCAAGGTCGCACTTTAATTGGAACTAAATGTGTGTTTAAAAATAAACAAAGTGAAGATGGGGTTGTGGTTAGGAATAAGGCTAGGTTGGTTGCTCAAGGTTTCACTCAAGTTGAAGGTCTAGATTTTGATGAAACTTTTGCTCCTGTTGTTAGATTAGAAGCCATAAGAATCTTGTTAGCTTTTGTTGCATCTAAAGGTTTTAAGCTATATCAAATGGATGTTAAATGTGCTTTTCTTAATGGCTACATAGATGAGGAGTTTTATGTCAAACAACCGCCGAATTTTAAAAATTCAGATTTTCCTAATCATGTTTACAAACTGTCCAAAGCCTTGTACGATCTCAAACAAGCCCCTAGAGCATGGTATGATAGGTTAAAAACATTCTTACTTGAAAAGGGGTTTACCATGGGCAAGGTTGATAAAACTCTTTTGTGCTTAAGCATGGCAATGACTCATTTTTCATTCAAGTATATATGGATGATATTATCTTTGGTTGTGCTTCCCATGATATTGTGTCCAAGTTTTCAGCTATGACGAGCTCAGAATTTGAGATGAGTATGATGGGAGAACTCACATACTTTTTAGGGCTGCAAATCAAGCAAACCAAGGAGGGTACCTTTGTGCATCAAACGAAGTATACAAAAGACCTCCTAAGGCGCTTCAACATGGACAAAAGCAAGCCTCTTCGGACACCAATGGGAACAACAACAACACTTGAACTTGATGAAGATGGTGAATCCGTGGATCAAAAAGAATATAGAAGCATGATCGGATCACTTTTGTACCTCACAGCATCAAGACCGGACATACAATTCAGCGTATGTCTTTGTGCACGGTTTCAAGCCTCCCCACGTGCTTCACATTGTCAAGCCGTCAAAAGGATTCTCAGGTACTTACATGGAACTCAAGAATTTAGCATTTTTCTTCCTTCTTCCTCAACTATCACTTTGAAAGCTTTTTCCGATGCTGATTTTGGAGGTGTAGGATTGATAGGAAAAGTACTTCCGGTGCTTGTCATTTTCTTGGTAATTCACTTGTTGCATGGTCATCTAGAAAACAAAGTTTAGTTGCACAATCCATCGCTGAATTTGGATATGTAGCTACTGCTAGTGCTTGTTCACAAATTCTTTGGATTGTTCAAACACTTAAGGACTATGGGGTTGATCTAGATAGTGTTCCACTGTTTTGTGACAACACTAGTGTCATTTGCATTGCCAAAAACCCCGTGCAACAGTCTAGAACTAAGCACATTGATATTAGGTATCACTTTGTCCGTGATAATGTTGAAAAAGGAAACATTGTGCTTCACCATGTAGATATTGAACAACAATTGGCTGACATTTTTACAAAATCTTTGGATTTCACTCGTTTTTATTTCATTCGTAGTGAAATAGGGGTTATGCATCCTCATGACTTACATTGAGGGGGAGTTTTCAAACCCTAGAAGTCTATGTGTGAATCTGAAATTAAAATAATATGAGCATAGTATTTCATACATATGTGACTTTGTGATTCCTTTTACATGCTGAAAGTTCTTACTACATTACTCATGTTATACATTTTGTAGTTTTTGCCATGTCTAGTAATTGGAATAATTACTTACACTAAATCTGGTCATGGTCGAACTTTCTTGCTGTTTTGAACTTGTTGCATGCTCACAAGTGCTTTTAGTCATAAAGAATTAATCAAGTAATCAAATGACATGCTGAGTTTTTATGGATAAACATAAGTTGAGAAAAGATCAAGAGAATATGCATGCATCGCACTTCTTCTTTTGAGATGGCTTATCATTGCACTTAGATATGAACTTGGAAGAAGTTGTGTATGACTAAAACCATGTTCTTAAGCTTCTGATTGTCAAATGACATAGCCTTGGCTTGGTTGGTTAGAATAAGGCAGATGCACATATAATCTCTTGCAAATATCATATGATCTAAATCTGTGCTTTGAAAAATAATAAAATGCAGCAACAATTGTCATGCTTTCAAGTTTTGAAATAGTTAAATTTGTGAGATCATGACTTGCTTAAATTGAAAATTACATTTGATCTCTAGCATGGCTTACACTATTTTATGTATCTCATTGTTGTGATAGTGTAAGTTACTTGATAGTATGACTTGGATGAGCTTTGTTTTATATGTATATGTTATAATATGCTCATAACAATTAAAATTTCTCTTTTCAACCTTGCTGAATACATTGTCAAAGGGGGAGAGATAATATGTGAATTTTTAAATATAAGTATGCAAGGGGGAGAAATTTATTACACATTGCACATATTCATAATTGTTTTTGGCACGATTCTTCTCAGGGGGAGAATTTCTTTTTCTCATTTTATTTTTGTTGCAAAGGGAGAGATATTGTTTTCAAAACTTTTAATGTGAATAAGCAAATGTTCGGATCTTAAGTGGTGTTGCCAATGCATTCATCAAGGGGGAGATTGTGAGACCTATGTGTGCTGAATACATTGGCTTTGATAATAAAAGTTTTGAATGCTGCCATAATATCTTTTTAGCAAGGTCCGACTCTAGCTCCGAGCTTCTGCAAGGTCCGACAATAGGTCTCACTTTCTTTGTCTAGATTTGACATGTTTTTGGGTAGCTCCGGTGTATTTTGTCTTTTGCTCCGGCATGTCTTTAATAGCTCTGGCATGTCTTTGTTAAGCTCTGATATGTTTTGCTAGGTCCGACTTATGTTGGTTAGCTCCGACATGTTTTTCTAGCTCTGACTTTTGGGATGACTAGTTCTGACTAGTTTTGGTTAGCTCCGGCGCTAGGTCCGACTATCTTTGGTAAGCTTCGGAGCTAGGTTGTACTAGCTTTGGTAAGCTCCGGCTCAAGCTCCGGTTAGTTTTGGCTAGGTTCGGAGCTTGATCGCAATGTTTCTGCTTTTATCTTGCAATGTTTCGAACTTGCTTTATATTCTTAGAAAGATTGCTTAGTATTCATTTGCTAGGTTTTTGGTGCATTTTGGTTGATATGGCTGATATCGTTTTGATATGATTTGCAACATGCTTATGTTAGGTGCTCACGTAAGGTTTTGTGTTCGGAACTAACTTGAGTCAAGTCGTGGACTTGAGCTCGTACAGATTGATTGTTTGTTCATGTGCAGGTGTTGCTTGAGTTCAAGTCATGGCTGGTGACAAGATCCTTTGGAATAGTCTCAGGGAGGAGATGAGGTTCCAACAACTAAATTCAGGAGGAATTGTGGTTGAGCGGGTCAGGAGGTCGCACAGGATGATTGAATCAAGGGCAGTGCATATGAAGGTTACTGCACGTCGAAGGAAGGTGTTTGCACGTATGCATGCGGTGCATGATGTGGCAACATGGTTCCGCATATGGTTTATGAATGGGAAGATCTGGTTGAAAGGATCGGATCGTATCGGTTGATGACTTTGGCTGCGGCGGAGTCGGTTATGGCTCGGTATGGAAAGTATCGAGTTGGTTATGATAGGATTTCGTGTGGGTCATGAATTTGAGTTGTTTTAGGAATGTGGGATACATTACTAAGGTGTTTGGAAGTCTTAAGATTGCTTCTATCTGCATATAGAAGAGTCCTAAGCAGTTATGGAAAGTATCGATTTGTGATTCGAGTAGGATTAGAGTCCTAGTTGAGATTGGGTTGGCCTAAAGTCTGGTTATATAAGCTAGGGAGGCCAGAGCTCGTGGTGCATGACTTTGGGGCTGTTCCTCTTGTGTTCTATTGAATAAAATTCATAGTTTGAAGGAACTTTTGTGCCTTGTTAGTCCGACTTATTCCAGACAAGTTTTACTCGTCGAGTTTCTGGACAGCACTACCTTTCGTCAGTGGTTTTATCATAACTCGAGTTTTACGGATCCAATTGACGTGATTCTTTTTGGGTTGACTTCACAACTTGATTATCTATCATCTTTCAAAATTCACGGTCATTGGATTTGTGTTTTCTGATCTACACGAGTTTCTTTACAGCGTTCCAAAACTGTTTTTCTCGGGTAGGACAGATTGACCTTTGTTCGATCTTTCAATCGTAACTTGAGTTTCTCTCAATGGATTTGAGTGATTGTTTTTTTGTTGTCTTTATGACTTGATTATCTCTGATATCTATCACTTTTGTCACGGTGAAACAAGTTTAGATTAGTCTCACACATGATTTCTTTAACTGATCATTTTTCTGCCGAAAGGGTTGGGATTTAATTGTTTCCACTGCGTAAGATTTTTAAATCTACCATTCACACCCCCCTCTGGTAGCTTTTCACGTGCTCTTCGATCCTACAAACCTCCACGCTGCTATTGCTGCCTGGGGTCGGGTCACTTCGCCCGCCGCTGCAAGGTTCCGGCCGTACCAGACAGTCGTCGCCCTGTCAATGTCCGCCTCGTTGAAGCTAAGCTGGATATTCGCAACAGGCTCACCTTCCCCCCTTTAGCGTCCAAACCTGATATGCCCACGCCGACCACACCATCAAGTATACCGACTACATCAAGCAAGATGGAACAATCATCAAGTCAAGCTGCACCAGCTCATGTTTTCGATGGACCAATTACTCGTAGCCGAGCTAAACGGCTACAACAAGAGGTGCACGCGCTACTTTGTGAAATTCCATTTATTAATGAGAATTATATACTTCCTAAATCGTACATGTTTCTATTACTCAGGTTCACCAAGGAGGATGACAAGGACACGCCAAGATTGAACCAGAGAGGAGAACTACGTCGAACCAGTTCGGCCTGGCAGAACTGTCATGAAGAAACAGTCATATCTCTTGATTCATAGAAGCTGTGAAGGTCCATGAGTACTTGTTGGAAAGGTGTTGAAGTAAACTTTTTAATTCCACTAAGTGCCGAGTGCTTTAGAGCTCCCAGCTTGGCAGCCAAGTGCTTTTGGTGCAGACTGTTCCGAAGATCAACAATCAGCCTGATATCCAAGTTTCCGTGAGAAACTGTATCACTCTACAATATTTCGTGAAGCATGCTACACATTGTGTGAAAGGTTATCAAATTATCTTTCCAACGCATCTGGTCCCATGTCTTTTGGATGTACCTAGGTGGAGTTATGATTAAAACACTGAACACCACTCAAAAGGCCAGAAGACATGCGGGAAATTGATGACCATTGCATGAATGATCAAGCCAGTTGGCCTTCCACCTTCCCACGTGGCTTTTTCAGTTCACATCTATTTTTAGACTAGTTGTTGGTATAAATACCCCTCTTTTGTAAGCCAAGAAGGACTTTTCGATGAATTAAGATTATTCCAGTGATATTTGCAGCCGAGCTGCTTGAGTGTCTCACTCAAGCCTTGTTCTTCCTTGTTCTTATTGAACTTGTGGAGAGATCTCTCTGAGATCCACTAATTAATGCTCTGCGGGTTCCAGTACGGCTGCCCCATCTTGTGTGGATTGGCTTCGGTTGTGGTTCTGTGGTCGTTCGGAGATCGAGTTGAAGTCTTCGCGGTTTCGGTGTCTCTCTCCCCGTCGCTTGGTCGCATCCAACCTTGGTCAGGTATAAAGCTAGTTATCCGTGCTGTTTCTACATCAAGTTATCTTGTTCGTGAACCTCCTATCGTGAAGATCGGACCACCCTTCGCCGAACCAATTTCGATGCATATCATGTGGTAATCAGAGCTATTGTTGTCACGGTAGGTTCATTTTTTTTATCACCCACCCTCCTACCCTTTTTCAATCTGTTACAGTTTTCACCATCCACATATTCATCCCTGTGTTTATCTTTTACATATATTTGTTTGTCCTATAGTCCAAAGCCTAAAAAAATACCTATAGCCCTTTTGACGGTATTGTTATCTTGTGTTTGTGTTCTTCCAGTTGCTCGTCACCACCGTTTACCTATATCTTTTGTAATCAGCACCCCTGTTAGTGTTATAAAAAAAAAAGAATACAGTAAAAAAAGAGAGAGCACAAGTGAAAAGATTCTGAAGAATATTGTGTTACGGTTGGGTGTTGAAATTTTCAGTTTTCATATCCAAGTTGGTGGTAATCTTGATAGCAGCAAAAAAAAATTATCTTTTGAGCACATCTTTTTTCACTTGATTGGTAGTACCGTAGCCCTCCTTGTTCAGCCACCTATAGCTCCACCAAAAACCTGAACCGGGATTTTTGATTTGTACTCCTTATGGCCTCTTTACCACCTCCGTTGAAGCTGTCACACCAGCACCATCACAGTTCTTGAGATCAGGCAAGAACTTGGGTAAGTAAGAGGTGAGATCGAGTGTGTCCATATATATATATATATATATATATATATATATATATATATATATATATATGTATATATATATATATATATATATTCAAGTGTTCATGGTGGACACCATGGTGATAGGGAATCCCCTGTCTCACGGGATGAGATGCGTCGCATGGCTGATTCACTCATGGAGGCCATGGGAAGGCTCCTCGATGAGCGTCTTCCCGTGGCTGGAAGATGTCGAGCATGTCGTGATCAAGAGGACCGTCATCGAGAGGAGTCCGACGATGAGAATTCTAGTTTCAGCCATGGATTCAATCGCTTCGGACATGGCCCTGATGGATCTGGTGGTGGTCGCCATGCTGATTTTAATAATTACCATGGTGGGCGTCATGCACATAGGCGCAATGCTGATGGTCGCCGTGCATTTTGAAGACGAAGAGTTTGAAGATCAAGATCATGAAGAAGGATCTCATGATGATGAAAATCCTTTCAGTCAAGAAGGTAGGTTTGATCGGCGTCATCATCGCCAGCCTGCTGATTTTGAAGAAAGGGAATACCATCGTGGTCGACGTCCTCATGACAACCCAGATAACATCACTCGTGTCAAATTGAGTATTCCAAAGTTTACTGGAAAGGAGAATCCTGATGAATTTCTTGAATGGGCTGAGCAGTGTGATCAAATATTCCGAGTACATAATCTTTCGGCTCAGCGCCGTGTGAATCTTGCTCCATTGGAATTCTCTGGATACGCTCTCACTTGGTGGAACCAAGTGTGGGAGAATCAACGTGATTTGGGACGTGGATATATCAATACATGGGAGGAGATGAAGCAAGTGATGAGAAGGCGATTCGTGCCATCTAGCTATCAGCGTGATCTCAGGAACCGGTTGCAAATGTTAAAGCAAGGGAAGAGATCAGTTGATGAGTATTTCAAGGAGATGGAGCTGCTGTTGGTGCGGGCGGGAATAAGAGAAGATGCAGAGTCAACAATGGCAAGATTTCTAGGAGGTTTTAATGAAGAAATTTCTGGTTTTGTGGAGATGTTTCCATATCATACATTGCAGGATCTTGTTGATCAAGCTATGCGAACAGAGAAAAAGATTCAGCAAGAGTCACGTGGAAAATCTTATGGCAGTTATTCTATTGCTGCCCCATGGCGCAAACAGCAGTCAAGTACTTCCTATGGTGGTGGACGATCTCAAGGGGCTGCAGCCAAGTCTTCTCAATCATTTGTTCCATCGAAGATGTCAGCATCCACCGCGTCATCACCAACAACTCAGCAGCGACCTGCTGCAAGTTCAGCAGCCCACAGCAATGTCTCGGGAGCTACATCTTCTTCCCGAAGCAGAGAAATTGTATGCCATAAATGCCACCGTCGTGGGCACATTGCTGCCCAATGCCCAAGCAAGAGGATATGTTGTTGAATGAGAAAGGTGAATGGGAATCCGAGAGTGATCCAGAAGATGTTGGACAGATATGTGATGAAGAAATTGAGGAGGAAGGGAATGAGATCCAGCCTGAAGAAGGAGAACATAATTGCTTTATTTCTCTACGAGTGCTTAGTGTAACAGCAGAAAAGGAAGACAACGGGCAGCAACATAATTTGTTCCATACCGTGGACTAATCAAAGATAAGGTGTGTCGCATCATCGTTGATAATGGCAGCTGCAACAATATTGCTAGCCAAGAATTGGTGGACAGATTGGGACTGAAACCACGGCGTCATCCAAGTCCATACAAGATGCAGTGGCTTAATGATTGTGGTGCGCTACGTGTCAGTCATACTGTGATTGTACCATTCTCTGTTGGTAAATACAATGATCATGTGGAGTGTGACGTGGTGCCTATGCAAGCATGCCAGCTTCTGCTCGGTCGACCATGGCTATATGATCGTGATGTCCAGATTTTTGGAAGGACCAACAAGTTGTCCTTTGTGTACAAAGGAGAGCGAATTTCCTTGCTTCCTTTGACACCGGAAGAAATTTTGAAGGATGGTATCAGGAAGAAACAACACGAGAGCGAGCACCACTTGCGAGTGAGCCACAAAAATAGTAAGGAAGAGTGTCCACAGCGAAATCAAACCCCATAGCTGTAAGGAACCCATAAACCGGGAAAAGAGGGTTTAGTAATGATGGCTAGGAAGGGGGATATCAAAGCATTGAGTGAACCCGATGCCATGTTCTTTGTACTTATGTACAAGGACACTTTTCTTTCTACTAATGCCTTACCCTCTACCCTGCTGAGTACTCTTTTGAATGTCTTGCAGGAATATGAAGATGTCTTTCCGGATGAAGTACCACCAGGACTGCCACCTAAGAGAGGGATCGAGCATCAAATTTACTTGGTTCCTGGTGCGTCACTTCCGAACAGGGCTGCATACCGCACCAACCCAGAGGAGACAAAAGAAATTCAGCGACAAGTGGAGGAATTGATGAAAAAGGGGTATGTACAGGAAAGTTTTTCCCCTTGTGTTGTCCCTGTTCTTTTAGTGCATAAGAAAGATGGGTCTTGGAGACTATGTGTGGATTGCCGCGCAATTAACAACATCACAGTAAGATATAGGCATCCCATTCCTCGCTTAGATGATATGCTTGATGAACTTAGTGGGGCTAATTTTTTCACTAAAATTGATTTAAGAAGTGACTATCATCAGATTCATATGAAAGAAGGAGATGAGTGGAAAACAGCCTTTAAAACAAAATTTGGATTGTATGAATGGTTAGTGATGCCCTTCGGTTTAACCAATGCACCTAGTATATTTATGCGATTAATGAATCATGTGCTTAGAACTTTCATTGGTAAATTTGTTGTGGTTTATTTTGATGACATCCTAATCTACAGCAAGACTCTTGAAGAACATGTTGCACATATCCAGAGCGTACTTGTTGTCCTGCGTAAAAAAAAATTGTACGCTAACCTTGAGAAGTGCACCTTCTGCACCGACAAGGTAGTTTTCCTTGGTTTTGTTGTTTCAGGACAAGGCGTGGAGGTGGATGTTGAGAAAGTCAAGTCTGTACACGAATGGAGGCCCCCACAGAACGTGAGCCAAGTGAGAAGCTTCCTTGGACTTATTGGTTTCTACCATCGCTTCGTGAAAGATTTCAGCACGATCGCTGCTCCAATCAATGAGCTGACCAAGAAAGACGTACCTTTCAAATGGGGAGAAGCACAACAAAAGGCTTTTGAAGAATTAAAGAGGAAGCTCACAACATCCCCAGTCCTTGCACTTCCAGACTTCAACAAGACATTTGAAATTGAATGTGATGCAAGTGGAGTTGGGATTGGAGGTGTGCTGATGCAAGAAAAGAGACCAATTGCATTCTTCAGTGAAAAGCTAAGTGGTCCGACTTTGAATTATTCAGTTTATGATAAAGAATTATATGCTCTCGTTCGGAATTTGGAAACTTGGCAACACTACCTTTATCCTAAAGAATTTGTAATACATTCAGACCATGAATCATTGAAACATATTAAGGGACAACTAAAACTGAATAAACGACATGCTAAGTGGAGTGAATTTATTGAGTCCTTTCCTTATATTGTCAAATATAAGAAAGGTCAAGACAATATTGTAGCTGATGCTTTATCTTGACGTCATGCTTTGCTCACACAACTTGATGCTAAAATTCTCGGATTGGAAAGTATAAAGGAATTATATGTCACTAATTTGTACTTTGCTGAACCATATGCCAAGTGCCGTAATGTCAAACGATGGGAAAAGTATCATGTGCATGATGGATTTTTATTTCGCACTAACAAACTTTGTATTCCATATTGCTCTGTTCGACTTTTACTCGTGCAGGAAGCTCATGCAGGTGGACTTATGGGCCATTTTGGAGCCAAGAAGACGGAGCAAGTGCTGACTGACCATCTATTTTGGCCAAAAATGCGACGAGATGTAGAGAGACATTTTCTTCGCTGCGAAAACTGCCACAAAGCTAAGTCTCGTCTGAACCCTCATGGTTTATATACTCCCCTTCCTATTCCTAATGCACCTTGGGAGGATATTTCAATGGATTTTGTTCTTGGGTTACCACGGACCAAAGGGGGAAGGGATTCAATTTTTGTCGTGGTTGATCGTTTCAGCAAAATGGCACATTTTATTCCTTGCCACAAGAGCGACGATGCTTCCCGTATTGCTGAATTATTTTTCAGGAAAATTGTGCGACTACATGGAATGTCACGTACCATTGTGTCGGATCGTGACACCAAGTTCTTGAGCTACTTTTGGAAGACATTGTGGGGCAAACTTGGGACAAGACTTTGTTCTTCACAAAATGTCATCCGCAAACGGACGGCCAAACTAAAGTTGTGAATCGAACACTATCAATGTTGCTCTAAGCTGTCCTTAAGAAGAACCTGAAACTATGGGAAGAAAGCTTGCCACATGTTGAGTTTGCATACAATAGGGCAGTACACTCAACCACTAGATTTTGTACATTTGAAATTGTATATGGATTCACACCCACTGCTCCCATAGATCTTTTGTCTTTACCCATGCAGGAACGTGTGAACTTCGATGCAAGCAAGCAAGCTGAATTTTTCAAGAACATTCATGATAGAGCTCAGGCCAATATTGATGAGATGACCAAGAAGTATGAGAAGCACGTTAACAAGGGTCGCAGGAAGGTGTTGTTCGAACCAGGGGACTTGGTTTGGGTGCACCTTCGAAAGGATCATTTTTCAGAGCTACACAAGAACAAGTTGCAACCCTGAGCTGACGGACCATTCAAAGTTCTGCGCAAGATCAACGACAACACTTATGAAATTGATCTGCCAAGTACTTATGGTGTAAGTACCAGTTTCAATGTGTCCGACCTCTCTCCATTCTTTGGATTGGAAGAGTCAAGGACGACTCTTTTTCAAGGGGGGAGGATGATATGCCCACGCCGACCACACCATCAAGTATACCGACTACATCAAGCAAGATGGAACAATCATCAAGTCAAGTTGCACCAGCTCATGTTTTTGATGGACCAATTACTCGTAGCCGAGCTAAACAGCTACAACAAGAGGTGCACGCGCTACTTTTTGAAATTCCATTTATTAATGAGAATTATATACTTCCTAAATCGTACATGTTTCTATTACTCAGGTTCACCAAGGAGGATGACAAGGACACGCCAAGACTGAACCAGAGAGGAGAACAACGTCGAACCAGTTCGGCCTGGCAAAACTGTCATGAAGAAACAGTCATATATCTTGATTCATAGAAGTTGTGAAGGTCCATGAGTACTTGTTGGAAAGTTGTTGAAGTCAACTTTTTAATGCCACTAAGTGTCGAGTGCTTTAGAGCTCCCAGCTTGGCAGCCGAGTGCTTTTGGTGCAGACTGTTCAGAAGATCAACAGTCAGCCTGATATCCAAGTTTCCATGAGAAACTGTATCACTCTACAATATTTCTTGAAGCATGCTAAACATTGTGTGAAAGGTTATCAAATTATCTTTCCAATGCATCTGGTCCCATTTTTTTGGATGTCCCTAGGTGGAGTTATGATTATAACACTGAAGACCACTCAAAAGGCCAGAAGACATGCGGGAAATTGATGACCATTGTATGAATGATCAAGCCAGTTGGCCTTCCACCTTCCCACGTGGCTTTTTCAGTTCACATCTATTTTTAGACTAGTTGTTGGTATAAATACCCCTCTTTTGTAAGCCAAGAAGGACTTTTCGATGAATTAAGATTATTCCAGTGATATTTGCAGCCGAGCTGCTTGAGTGTCTTACTCAACCCATGTTCTTCCTTGTTCTTCTTGAACTTGTGGAGAGATCTCTCCGAGATCCACTAATTCATGCTCTGTGGGTTCCAGTACGGCTGCCCCGTCTTGTGTGGATTAGCTCCGGTTGTGGTTCTGTGGTCATTCGGAGATCAAGTCGAAGTCTTCGCGGTTTCGGTGTCTCTCTCCCCGTCGCTTGGTCGCATCCAACCTTGGCCAGGTATAAAGCTAGTTATCCGTGCTGTTTCTACAGCAAGTTATCTTGTTCGTGAACCTCCTGTCGTGAAGATCGGGCCACCCTTCGCCGAACCAATTTCAATGCATATCAAAACCTCCCACTGCATCCAAGCCCCCATCCACCATGCTGTCCTCTATGGTTGGTTTGTAGGCCCGCAGCCCCGATCATGGCCTGTCATTGGTCGTGATGGGTGGGTTGATGTTGGTAGAGCTTTAGCAGCTGGGGGGCAGGGCCGTGATTCTCTAGTTGCTTGGCTCTGGCAACACAGCCTCTGAGTGGCACGTCCGAGATAGTCTTCACAGAGAGCTGAGTATTCCAAAGTGGAAAATGGTTGTCTCCAGGCTTTCATCCAGGACTCTACTCATGAAGTTCGACTTTACCGAACAGAGATATTTGGCGGCCCAGACCAGCAACCTCACACTTGATGGTGTCCTGTACGAGGTCATACCTTGGCAACCTTTCTCACGGCATGTCGAGCCTTGGCTGTACTAGGTGAAGATAGTCATTGAAAATCTTCCTCTTTTCGCTTGGTCTGCTGATGGAGTGCATCAAATTCTGGGCGATGTGGTTCTCTTCGATCACATAGACCAGGAAACTCTCTGAAGGGAGAATGCAGGCTGTTTGGTTTTGTCGGGTGGATGTTCAACATCGATCGGTTGCCTTGCTCGAAGACTGTAACATTTTTTTCAGAGATGAAGGGTCATTCAGGTGCTGGTGATGGTCCGCCGATGGTTGGAGACATGGCCATGCCACCAGAAGGGTGGACGATGGATATTCTCATCCATCTAGATCACCTGTTTGACCATTATGTTGTCTCCTCAGGTTCCAAGAACTCCCCGACAAGTGACCTCCCATCGCTAGTGGTCTCAGGTAGTAAGGGTTCTTTCCCGCGGCTACAAACTTTCATCTGGGAGCGGGGTGTGTGCGATGATTGCCGACCGCTCGCTCAGACCTCGGCTCGTCAGACTTGCAGCCAGATGCCGGAAGGAGGCTCCTGGGATCACAACCCTGACCAATGCGGTTGGCAGCCTCCGCTATAGTGGCGCCGTAATGCTCTCACCGGAGGAGGCGGCAAGTGGGAGCGACAATGACAATATGGGGCACCAACGGTGTTGGACAACAATGTCCGGGGGCGTGCGCTCCGTCGCTCGGCTTTGCGAAGCCATATAAGGGATCCACATGTTAGGGACGATGAGGGCTGGCAGTGCCGCCGTTTGCCATCCCCAGCGATCAGGGTTCACGACACCAGCCCCAAGGTGCAGCAGCCACGTTCAGCGTGCTTGGGTAGCAGACCTGGGGTCAGCTCGTCTCCCAAAGACGTCTTGTTGAACCACTCTTGTACTGACTACATCGGATTGTCGAAGGAGACTTTCTCATCTGGGCAGATTGACCCTATGCGTGAGGAGGCGGAGCAAGAGCGGTCTGGTGCGGTGCTGCTGTCGAGGGCTCAGGCTAGGGGGCCAGGTGGGCAGGCCTCTACGGCACATGACCATGGTTCACGGGGTGACCAGCTGACCGAGATGTCTACTGCTACTCTGCTCGCGAAGGCAGGGTCTAGCCAACCAGACAACTGTGAGTCGACGACTGGGGTTCTGCCCGCAGAGGCCTGCCACAACAGGGCTGTAGAGACGGGTGCACCAGATCACTCCTGGTCCACATGCACCCAACCAATCCAAACAGGTGGTTCGGGTGTCGGGGGGCCCTCCATGTTGCCTTGCTCTGGCAGCGAGGCTTTCCTTGACAAGATCATCCCGCCACCTCCAGAACTGTTGATCAAAGATCCTCCAATGCATCGCAGAGGCAAGGGGAAAGCACGGTCCATCTCTGCTGACTCCCAACAGAAGAGTGCTCAACAGGCAACGAACCCATCCATTGTCCCTACAGCACTCCGTGCAACAGAACGTCTGATTCAGCAGCTTGACATCGTACGTGAGGGAGAGCTCATTGGCGATGCAGCTTTAGCTAAATACCTCACCGTCTACAAGGGCCCTCTCACCAGGACAGCAGTTGAAGCTATGCGCAAGGCGCTGGCCCTTGATAATGAGAGAGTAAAGGAGGCAGCTACGGCAATACCGGCGTCGCAGACGGAGGCTGCGTTGGCTGTCTAGTGTCCTGATGGAGTTATCATCAACATCAAGGTGGAGCGGTTTCACTTACATGGCCTCAGTGATGTTATATCCAATGTTCTGCAGACTCATCTCTCTTCTCTATTTTCCATTCGCCAGGCACTATCAGACCAGAACTGAGCCCTGTGTATGTCTTATAACTCGGTTGAGACAGCCACAACTGCAAGGGTTCACAGTTGTTCCAATTGTTTCTCATGGCAGATAGCCCCAAAATTATTAGCTGGAATGTCTAGGGTCTCAGCAATCCGGCGAGGAGAGCTGTGATCAAGAGCATGATTCGCGAGGTGAAGCCAACCATGGTATGTCTGCAGGAGACAAAGATTGTAGGAATGGCAACTTCCATTCCATGTGTGCTGAGATGCTTGGGCAGGAACTGGATGGATTTGCCACCCTACCAGCTTCAGGGACAAGAGGAATCTTGCTTGCTTGGAACTCAAGCCTAGTGGACACCAGTAATTTGGTTCTGAAGGAGTTCTCTCTATCTCTACATATCATGCCGAGAGCAGGAGCACCTTTCCTCCTATGGGTTGTCTATGGCCCAGTTGAGTACTGTCACAAACAGAGGTTTTTGGATGAGTTGATATCACTCAAGCCCCTGCCTTCCATTCCCTGGTTATGTCTTGGAGATTTCAACATGATTTACATGGCTCAAGACAAAAGCCATCGCAACATTAATCAAAGACTCATGGGATCCTTTCGTCGTGCACTAGATAATGTTGAGCTACTGGAAATTGCTTTGCAAGGCCGTCATTATACTTGGAGCAACGAAAGATCCAACCAACAATGGTAAGGCTGGATCGGGTGTTTTGTAACAAAGAATGGGACATCAACTTCGGCGGTTACATGTTACAACCTCTGTCTTCATCCATATCCGACCATTGTCCATTACTCCTCAGCCCCCATGCTGCACCAAAGAGAAGAAGGGTGTTTAAGTTCGAATCCTTTTGGTTGCACTTGTCGGGATTCACGGATGTCGTCAAAGAGGCCTGGGAGAGACCTGTTCCTGGCCACTCGCCTCTTAAGGCCATTCCACTTCAAGCTACAGAACACTGCCACAGCTCTGCATCGTTGGAGCAATCAGCTGTTTGGCCAGACAAGTTTGAAGCTTCTCATGGCAAACGAAATAATTCAGTGCCTGGATGAAGCAGAGGAACATCGTCCGCTCTTAGAGATGGAAATCCAATTGCGGAAGGATCTTAAGAGCAGAGTTTTGGGGTTGGCAGCGGTTGAGCGAGCGCGTCGGCGACAAGCTTCGAGGATGATATGGTTGAAAGCGGGTGACACGTGCACTAGATTTTTTTCACATGCGGATGAATGCTCGGCATCGCAAACAGTTTATACCAAGACAACGTTCATCTACTGGTGTCCTTGCATGCACACATGAGGAGAAGCAATGTGTTTTGCACCAACACTTCTCTGGGCTGCTTGGTACAAAGGTGCAGCGAGCGGCCACACTAAATTGGGATGCGCTTAATCTTGTGCGGCTTCCATTGAATAACCTAGATGTTGATTTCACCGAACAAGAGGTTTGGAGGGCGATCAGTGAGCTACCAACCGAAAAAGCTCCCGGACCAGACGGGTATACCGGTGACTTCTATCGCGCAGCTTGGCCAATCATAAAGAATGACCTCATGGCAGCCTTCACGTGCGTCCAGAATCAGACAACAGGACCTCTTCACAAACTGAATGTTGGTCTCATTACCTTGTTACCGAAGAACCAGGTGGCTGAGATGCCATCTGACTTCCGTCTGATAAGACTTATTAACCCATTTGCCAAATTGTTCTCAAAGGTGTTGGCACTGAGGCTAGCTGATCACATGGACAGGCTCATCTCAATGGCTCAGAGTGCGTTCATTAAGAAGAGATGCATACAGGATAATTATCTTTACATTCGGAATGTGGTCAGAGCTTACCATAGCAAACAGAGACCGGCGTTGCTTCTTAAAATGGATATCTTGAAGGCTTTTGACATTGTCTCTTGGGAATTCTTATTTGAGCTCATGCAGGCACAAGGTTTTCTGAGCAGGTGGCGAAATTGGATTGCACTTCTGCTGGCATCTTCCATCTCCTCAGTTCAGCTTAACAGTGTCCCAGGACATTCCATCATGTACCGTCGTGGACTCCAGCAAGGTGACCCCTTGTAACCGTATTTATTCATCCTTGTCTTTGATGTGATCCATCAGATCTTCTAGCTCGCCACCCAGGAAGGTCATCTTTCTTCCCTGATGGGCAAAGCTACCACCTCGCATCTATCACTTTATGCTGATGATGCTGTGCTGTTTCTTAATCCGGTCAAGGAAGAAGTGGACGTGACAATGGATATCATTCATCGATTTGGTCAGGCAACCGGGCTCATGATCAACGTTTCAAAAAGTTCAGTATACCCTATACGTTGTGGATAGGACACTTTAGATTTGGCGCTGCAGAATATTCAAGGACCGCGTCTTAGCTTCCCAATCACCTACCTGGGATTACCAATCTCTCTCGGAAGGCTAAAACTAGACCATTTGCAGAATATCAAGGATAAGATACAGGGGAAGCTTAGTGCTTGGCAAGGAAAGCTACTATCCTTGGGAGGTAGAAGGGAACTTGTTAAAACAATCCTCAGTTCCATGCCGACTTATGTTTTAACAGTGATCCGACCGCCCAAGCAGTTTATCAAAGACATCGACAAATCAAGACGATGATTCCTTTGGGCTGCGATGCAAGAGTTGTAGGGCGGCAAGTGCAGAGTGAGTTGAGCGCGGGTCTGCCGTCCTTTGGAGGCAGGCGGGCTTGGTGTGCTTGACCTTACTCGCTTCAACCGTGCATTGCGACTACAATGGTTGTGGTGGAGTTGCAAGGTGCCACACAAACCTTGGGTAGGCACTGCTTTGCCAGTTGATGAAACAGATGAACAACTCTTTTCGGCTGCAACAAGAGTTGTGTTAAGAACGGGAAAACAGCTTCTTTTGGAAGTCGAATTGGTTGCTGGGCAACTCTCTAGCATCAATGTTCCCAGCTCTGTACAGGCACAGTCGGAGAAAGAACAAGAGAGTAGCGGAAACTCTTAATCAAGGACGGTGGATCAGGGACGTTTCTCATAACCTCGCTGTGTCTCTCCTGAATGATTACGTCTCTCTCTGGGCACTGATTCAACAGTCAGAAACAAACTTAGATGATAATGGGGCGGATGAAATCTTGTGGACAAGGTCAGCCTCTGGAGAATACTCAGTGCGCTCAGCCTATAGAGTTCAGTTCGACGGAGCTATACGATCATCGTTACCTGGGAAGCTCTAGCGTGTGTGGGCCCCATCCAGATGTAAAATTTTCCTCTGGTTAGTGTTGCAAGACCGCGTCTGGACTGCTGATCGCCTTCTTCGTCGTGGCTGGGATAACCAATATTTCTGTACCTTGTGTCGTGGAAATTTAGAGACAGTTATTCACCTGTTCTCTGAATGCCTAGTGGTACAAACTATCTGGATTGCAGCGGCTCATAGGTTCAAGGTGGCTTCTTTCCTTCCTGGTGGAATCCAATCCTTAGTAATCATGATATGTTGGGCGATATGGAAGGAAAGGAACAGATGCATTTTTGATGGCAATGAAAAGACAACGGACCAGCTAGGACGAGAAATTGTTGAGGAGCTGTGGCTCTGGGTCATGGATGGGGCTAAGGATCTGACCACGCTCATAGATCCTCTGCAATCTTAATCTCCCATGTTTTTGTCGGTTCCTAATTTTTTATTTGTTTACTGATGATGGTGATAAGGCTTTAAAAAACATTTGTACACCTTTCTTATATATAATATAGATACTTCATCGAGGTTGTTTCAAAAAAAAAACAATCATGGTGGAGCCGTTGTAGATGCATTCACTGCAAGGATTCCAGTTTATCGCAACGAAAAAATTTGTCGCAATAGGTTATTTTTCGTTGCAATAGGTCGTTGTTGCAACGAAAAAGAGTGTGACGATAGTTTTTACGAATCGTCGTAATAGTTATCGTGGTGTTGCGACGCCTTGACATCTGTGGCGAATAGTATGGTATTGCAACGATTTTACATCGGTGGCAAATAGGACGCTATTGCAACGTTTTCATGTATTACGACGATTTAATATATCGCAACGAATTGTACGGTATTGCAACGGGTTCACAATCGTGGCAAATAGTACGGTATTGCAACAATTTCATATTCGTTGTTACAACGATTTAGCGTATTACAATGATTTAACGTATTGCAACAAATAGCATGGTATTGCAACGATTTCACATTCGTGGTAATTGTATGTGGTTGCAACAATTTCACAGGCGTGGCAATAGTACGGTATTGTAACGATTTCACATTCGTGACAAATAGTATGTTATTGCAACGGTTTAGCGTATTGCGACGATTTAACGTATTGCAACGAATAGCATTGTATTGCAACGATTTCTCGTTCGTGGTAATAGTATGTGATTGCAACGATTTTCACATTTGTGGCAAATACTACAGTATTGCAACAATTTTCACAGCCGTGGCAAATAGTAACATATTGGAACGAGTTATGGTGTAGCGACGATTTACCATATTGCAACGAATATCATGGTATTGCAACGATTTCACATTCGTGGCAAATAGTATGGTACTGCAATGATGTCACGGTCGTGGCAAATCCTATGATACTGCGACAGTTTAACGTCTATGGCAAATAGTAGGTTATTGCAACGAGTCAACAAATGTGGCGAATAGTAGTGTATTGCAACGATTTTAGATCCGTGGGAACTAGTCCGGTACTGCAATGATTTCGTATCCGTGGCGAATAGTTTGGTATTGCAACGAGTCCACAAACATGGTTAATAGTACCGTATTGCAACGATTTCAGATCCATGGGAACTAGTATGGTACCGCAACGATTTTGCATCTGTGGCGAATAGTTTGGTATTGCAACGATTTCTTATATGTGGCAATAGTGTTTTAATGCAACATTTTTTGAGTCGTTGCCAAATGTTTATACTGCAACATTTTGTCATTCTATTGCCACGTTTTATCATCCGTATTGGCAATAGCTTCCTATTGCAACAATTTATCATTCGTGACAAGAAATTCGTAATGCCATGTTTTATAATTAGCGGCAGTAGAACCCGAATGCACCAGGTTTGAAAATTAGTGGCAACAGAATCACGAGTTTAACAATAAACATCCATCAATTGATATTACAACACGCATAACAACACTCAAGGATTACTAAAGTGACGTGTTTGCATGCTAAGAGTTTTCCTAAGCTGACCGAGACTAATTGTTGGAGCAGGTGGCTTTTGGCGGTTCCTTTAGTGGACCTTCTGTGGAGTGGTCTCCATCATCATTTTGTGCATTTCAGCCATTGAGGCGCACATGTCCTGCATTTCCTTAGCTGTCTGTTCACGATCAACTGATATCTGACCTTGTAAGTTCTAGACTTGAACGTTTAACTCTTCATTCTTCTGGTTTATGCAGCCCATCTGGGTGTTTAAGCTATCATTTCATCCTTCCAACTCCTGCACTATTTGATTGAGGCCTGCATTTCTATCTTCTAAGTTTTGAACTTGGTCGTTGAGATGTTCAAACATCTGGATACGCATACGTTCATGTTCGGGACCAGTTGGGTTAGCCATATAACCACGCCCCCGAACTTGTGATCCTGCACAACTGATTGAGGATGTATAACAGCGCTGGAAGATGTGGTTTCTCTTCTTATTTGGAATTGGGCCTCTCTGCTCAGCTTCCATGTCGTCCACTTGGGCACGTGCCTGGATCTATATACAAAAAGAAAAGTCACGGGTAATTTGCAAATATTTATTTAATTGGAGATTGTTTGAAGTGTTACTCAAATGTACAGCTTCTGCCAGCTTGTTTGCCCAGTTACCGTTCTCCAACAAATGGCTTGCCTCCTACAGTTGTATGTCATCGGGTTCTTCTCCGGTCTCTGGGTCTCACTACATAAAATACAAGTAAACTTCAACATGTTGGTATACATATTGTTTGCAGCGCAAAGTAAAAGCATGATTTATTTTTCATACCTTCTAGTAACTAAGTTGGGCGTAGGATTTGGAGCCAACACCTTTTGTCTTCTTCGATTTCGAGAATTGGTCCTGCTTATTGACTGCAATAATTTTAAGAATTAATTCCACAAATGAAAGTAAATGAAATATTTTTTGTATGATGCGAAGCTATTAAAAAATTAGCTGACCTTGAATCGCTCAAACCCAAAATATTCTATTAGGTGCAACCACTCGGGCACCATTACGTCAGCAGGCTTGTTTCGTATATGTTCTTCATATGTAGAATAACTCTTATAGGTGGCATGAAAAGTCGAGCGCCACCCCTTGTAGTGCTCACCAGCAATTTTCAAAAATTTTCTTGCGCTCTCCGGTGTGTCCTCCATGTCCCAGGAATCCTGTACATTGTATAACAAGTTGTTGTAAACGTACAGGATGGAGATTGCAAGAAAAAAAATACTTGTGTGAGAGTGTGACAACACTAACCAGAATGTCTCGTACTATATCTCTCTTGTTACTATGGCCAACCTCTGCCCACTTCCTTGCACCGCTGAGGGATGCATGTCTTTTTGTAAACATAACCACATCATCAATGAAGTGTCGCTGATTAATACCAACCGCTGCACCCAACCTAGCAGAGAACTAAATTGGTAGCTTCACATGCTCCGTTCTATTAACATGGGATGCATAGCGTATTCTGGCAACCTTAAGTCCTTTAGCCACACTTCTTCCTAGCTTCCTTCCTTCTGTTACATTGATTCAAACAGTAAACAATTAAAGCAAATTACAGCCTGAACAAGTTTAGTACCATGTACAAATAGTGTGAAAAGAAGAAAAGTCTGATTTTCATACCATCTTCAGGACGAGTGCGACAAATATGAGCGTGGGACGACCGCGTCGTCCCAACACCATTTTGTTCTCTAGTACTCCCTCCTGGTTTATATTAATTGTCGTATCAGACCAACAAATGAATTAAAAATGAACTACTAGTTAGGACTGTCTGAATGATAACTATTTTGATGGGGGGGGGGGGTTACATTATTGACTTCTTTGTTGTTGTTCATACCCTAAAATGAGCCATCAGGTACACATGTCACTGGCGGTACGCACTCGTAGTACTGCAGAGGATTTTCAGTCCATGAGCGAAGCGGGCAAGACTGTGAGGGGGCATGCAGCTGGCAATGCTAGACTAGACAAAGATAGAGTTCGCCGGTTCGATCTGACTGACATCAGCCGGAGCGCGTCTCGAAGAGAATTATTAGTTGCAGGACAAGTAATGAACGCCAGCGGTAGCAGGTGGCGAATGCAAAACAGATAAGGCAGACAGCTTGCCGGATTGAAATCCTCCGTAGTACTGCACCTGCATTAGCTGCCACTAACATGTGGGCCCATGAGGCATCAGGTCTACTTGTCAGTGGCGGCTACTGCAGGTGCAGTACTGCATAGTGCCAACTTGCAACGCTCAAAAAAGTGAGGGTTCGGTCTCGCTAAAACTCTCGAGGAGGATTGGTCGCAGGGCGAGTAATGGCCAGGGATTTGCGGGCGGCAGGGTAATCATGGCACGCGAAGGATGGGACGTGGCGATGGGCGAGGGAGACGCGTCGGGGAGGACACTGAAGTGACCAGCAGCAGGGCGTGGGCGCCGGTGCCGATCGGAGTGGCCGCCAGCGAGAGAGCACAGCATGGAGGCATAAAAAAATCACGCCATCACACAGGCTGATGAACTGTTAACTATAAAGACTAAGTACTAAGAAAGTAGAATCGCAAGGCATGCTAAAACAACTAGTAGAGCCTAGGAAAGAATGCAAATGACCATGATACACCCATCATCAATACATCTAAAGGACAGAACATTGTCTCTCAAAATGCTCCAAATTCAATGCCAAAGGAGTAAAAAACTAACACGCTCTGCCAAAACAAATGGCACGGTAGAGAGGCAGGTAGTAATGTGATGTGATATGGGTAGTTGGAATCTACTACCGAGGATAGAGTTGGAGTGGGACATTTTTTAAGCTCCAAAAGTAAAGTTACGCTGGGGCGGAAGGAATATTTCTGGTTTGTATATCAATACCTGTTGTTGGTTCATGCATCGTAGTACCAGGGAGTGAAGAACCTCGGGGTTACTGAACATCATGTGCTGCAATATTCTCTGCGTACCATGCAAACGATTTAATGTTGTCTAAATTTGTTTAATTTTGATAGTAAACACATTTATAGTTATACCAGGTGCTTGTTGGCCACCATGAATGCTTGTAGACGACATCATGGTTTGATGTCTTGTTCCTAATGTAAAGAGCATTGTAAGTAGTCATTCTAAATAACAGTGATAACGTCAGATTACATGACTGACATAGATTTTGGATAGGACGGTGTGCTTTCTATAAACTGCAGTGTTTTTACTAACGGAGGAATTAGAAAAGAAAGAATAGAAAAAAACGTACGATCCGAGAAAGCCACAAGAAAGAAAAATGTATAAAAACCATGGGAACTAAAAATCTTAGGAATACAAATTTGTAAAACAGGAATGAGAGTAGAACATTTGGAGTGGTTGATCAGATAACTCGTGCCTTATTTACTTCTAAATCCAGAAATTACATACTACTACCTCTGGTTTTTAGTATTTGTCATTCCCTGCCAGGAATTGAACTAGAAATACACTACCGTAATAAGTTGTCGGAGCAACATTTATTTAGGGACAGATGTAGTGTGTGTGTGTGTGTGTGTATATATATATATATATATATATATATATATATATATATATATATATATATATATATATAACTAAATTCGTGAAACAGAAGACCACATTTCTTCTTTGTTAATTTATTTAATCTTCGTATATCAGGATGGATTGTGTACAACTTAACTAGGCCAAAACTGCATCGATCGTGTAGAACCAAGCCAATATAGCTCTATAAAAAGACGGCATGGATCGTGTAGTTTACCTAGCACAAAACTGGAGTCTGGGATGCGATGTCGCTGGGAGGTGTCGGCGACGAAGAAGTTCAGTAGAGCCCGTCAAACTTGGTCACCTGGCGTTGTACCCAGGAGTCAACACCACCTAGAGCTTCGATGTGTCACTGCGAGATCCATGGGGGAAAAATTGTAAAAACTGTGGGAAATGAAAACACGGGAATTTCTTAGGAATACAAGTATGGAACACAGGACAGAGAGACAACACATTTGGAGTACTGCGAGATCACCAGAAGGGCGGGGCAGCGGTGTGTCGGGAACAGAGGCCAGTGTTTCCATTTTTACTCATTGTGGCTGAAATAGGGTTACAATAATAGGCAGGACTGAAATTGAAGGCGCGGGTAGTGAAAATTGAATTATCAAAATCTCAAATGTGGCGCGCCAAGTAGAACGATAAAAATTTCACGGGAGTGGAGAATTTGACGCAAGACGTTCCCTTGTGCACGCATGCAATCGTGATTAATTATATCTCATGTAGCGTCGATTCCTGCACATGGTGCGTGTAGCTAGAGGGGTAGACTTCGTCTTAGGACAACTTGCTCGCTTCTTAATTCATCTTTGTTGCCATGCATGGAGATCAAAATCTAAAAGCAGTCATCTGCTAGCTAGTGGGACATTCCAAAAAAATATGAAAAAAAATATGAATCGTCAAATGTATATGTGCTAATGCAAACGATATGCAAATGCAGCCAAGTCCACTAAAGGACGATGGTAAACAATCAACATTTTGTAACATTAATCACAATGAAATGATAACATGTAGTATATACTACTACATACTAAAAATACATTTTCTCATGCGCTGACTACAAATGAAAAAATTGAGTGAAAGAACACAAAAGAGGAGAAACACAGCCTCAGCCACGATCTCAATGGAGTTTCAACCAAGAGTCGTCGATTGTCGCAACACAACGAATTCTTGGCTAGACATTAAACAACAGTTATCTCGCCCCTTTTTCAGAAAGGAGTTATTTGTCGATACTGCATAGGACGCATTGTTCATGAACAGAAAATACATTTATCATTAAAATAGAAACAACACATATATTACAAACAAGAACTACAAAGGCACATAGAAAACAAAAAAAAAAGAAAAACTACAAATACTACTCTACTCGGAGTCGGAGGAGATCTCCTCCACCTCCTTCTCCGCCGCCGCCGCCTCCTCCTCTGTCCCTGCTGCCGCCACTGCCTCCTCCGCCGCCGCCGCCTCCTCCGCTGTTGCCGCCTCCTCCGGCAATTGAGTCTGAAGCTTCCGCGCGATGGTCCGCAAAATATGCTGGTGGCCCTCCACCCCAGCCACCTCCCCGATCGTCTCGTAGAGGACGTTGAGACGACTGGCCACAAACCCTAACCCGAAGCAGTAGTGGCCGGCGGTGTCCATGCTGGTGCAGACGGGAAGTTTCCCAAGACCCAGACGGTCACACAAGCGAGATGTATCAGAAAATACATCCCGCGACAATTTGTCGAGCTTTTTTGTGCGCCCGGCGGTGGCGGAAAGGTGCTCGGTGGCCTCCTTCAGGCGCCGATCGAGTTCATCGAAGCGGTGTTCAACGAGGCAGACAGACTCCTGAACCCAAACGGGGTGAGGAGGTGCGGGTGCCGCGGGTGGAGAAGGGGACCGAGGAGGTACGGGCGCCGCCTCCATTTCCACCAGCATTGGCTGCGATGGAAACGGAGAAGAAGTAGGTTCGGAGAACGTCGACGGTCTGGAGTGCTTTGGTGTGGGGATACCCATTTGTGCGGCAACGGAGGTGCGGAGAAAGAGCGAGAGGTGGTCGGCCATGGTGCAGCGGTGAAGGAAGAGAACTTTGGACGCTACAATCGATGGAGATGGAGTGTGCGGTGGAGACGCAAGAGGACGGGTGTGCCTTTATAGCGGGTCCTCGTCTAAGACCATCCGTACCAGCATACTCTAAAGCATACTTTATACACTATTCTCCTTCAGCTTTTACAGTACATACTCTAAATTACACTGCAAAACAGTGTATCCAGTATGCTTTACAGTACGCCACTGCGGATGGTCTAAGCGCCCGAGTGGAGATGATCGGATGATTCGAAAACTGCGCTTTTGAATTAATCCAAACCGCAGTTGGCATCCTCTAAGTTGTCGCAACGGTTCGATGCGTCCCATCTCCGCTTCACAGGCAGTTTTTTAATTTGACATGCAAAGGGTCCAGGGTATGTAGTGGCCCACCTGGCATACTTTGTAGGTTCGTCCAGTGGTGTTTTAGTTTTTCAGTTCCAGTTTTTAATTTTGACACGCAAATGGCCCACCGGCCCAAGGTATATGCAATGTTCCAGTTTTTTCAATTTGTCACGCAAAAGACCTCGATCATGTTTCATGACTTTACGTGTTTTCTCTTATTTTTTGAAAGATCGTCATATACATATATGTATATATATATATATATATATATGTATATTTAAATATATATATGTATATATATGTATATATATATATAGTTGAAAGATCGTCAGAAAACACAAAAAAGTACAAGACGATGAACACACCACACATTCATGCATTCATTAACACACACACACGTACACACACACACACACACACACACACACACACACACACACACACACACACACACACATATATATATATATATATATATAGGAAACGACTACAATGCAATCAAGTATTTGGTGCAATCGTGCAATCAAGCACTCTCAACCAATAGATGTGTATCCAACGGTTAGTGCACTTTTTATTTAACCCCCTTCACCACCCCTTCATCTGGTGAAGGGGGTTAAATAAAAATAGGCAACGACCTTTAGATACAGATCTGACAGTTGTGGATGCTTGATTGCACGATTGCACCAAATTTTTGATTGCATAGTAGTCATTGCCATATATATATATATATATATATATATATATATATATATATATATATATATAGTTTGGCTCGTTGATCATATGTTTGGGGCGTAGGGTAGCATGCATGGACAACTATAACATGCATGTGAGAGAGACGTCGATGATCATATGTACTCCCCCCGTCTCCATGAACTTGTCGCTTTGTCGTAGTTCATTTTTTAACTACAAAGCCGCATCATAAGAGTTTGTTTATTGGCTCATGGACAAGGAAAATTATTTGTACGTAGTACAAAAAGTATAAGTTGGTCGGCGTTGCCGTTCCTACGCGAAGGATGCGGCCAGGTAGTTGCTCTTGCAGGTGTATGCTAATTACGTGAGTGTTTGGTAGGGTCATGTGGTTAGTCCATGATGCACCCTAAACCCGGTGTTGAGGCCGTGTATTTGTCATTTGTGCGTACACTCTAGTGACATGTGCCAAAGTGCTCAGTCATCAATTGCGTTTGGTTTGACGTCGAAGTTGGATTGGAGATAGATCATCCATTTATTTATATCTTGGATCATCCAAATTAACGTTTGGTTGGATGGACTGGACGATCCAATTTTTTGTTGGTAGGTTGGATGAAACTTGATTGGATTATTGAATCATCTAAGTTGATAATTTTATAATATTAATTGTTTATATACTAATTATCATATTACTAGCAAATATAAATGTTAATATCATAATTGTAATTATTAATCAACAATAAACAAGGTAATTATAACTAATTACATTGCTAAGAAGCATAATTAGATAAGGTGGATGGACTCACATCCAACCAAATATCCTGGACCATCTCATCCAGCATCTGCGAGGAATATTTTATATTCCTCAAACCTAGATCACCCGTCTGACCGCGAAACAAATAACACATGACTGGACCATCCAATTAATCCAAGTCAATTCAATCCAAGACAAGCAACCAAACACATATCTTTTTGGCTGCGCCGTACATGCTCGTGCGCATGATGATGGATCGTGCACGCCGAGCGCCGAGTTATTCGGATCGCTGAGCAAAGTTCGGATGTGGAGTTCGTGTGCTCGTGCGCGCTGTAAGATTCGGTGCGTTCGCATACATGGCAATCATCAAGGAAGGGTGGTACAGTCGCGGGAACCGTGCAGTGCGCCCTTGGTTGTAAAATTTGGAGCGTGAACGTACATGGCAACCTTCTGGGTAGGGTCGCACAGAGATGGCTGTGCGGAAGGGCCGTAGAGAATTCGATTTCTGCACCAAGGGGTTAAGAGATAAGACCATCTGATTCGCATGCCAGTAATGGTTTTTGGGAACACGGTATTTTTGGAGTTTTAGAGCAATTAGCAATATCGTGGTATTTGAGATTACTATGGTATTTTTTACATAATGGTGTTTGTCAACCAAACAGTCCTATGTATTGCAAAATTGTGGTATTACAAATCTGTGTTATTGAAATATTTCGGTATTGCCATGTCATTTTAAAAATTGTGGTTTCCAAAACTTTAGTATTGAAAAACTATGCTCTCAAACACAGCCTAAAGCTTTATCGTGAACCACTGCGGATGGTCTTAAAGGCAGGTCCGGCTCTGGGCCTAGGAGGGCGGAAATAAATTTTATGTGGCCCTGATGCACAACGTCGCGTGTGCGCCCCCGCCCCGCACGCTGTCCGATGGAAATCCCGCTGAGATCCATCGCTTCACGATGGGTTTGTTGTCTGGACACCGAAGGGTGGAAATCCCGCATGTCCCGCTTCCAAAATTATGTGATTTTGATCGGACGGCGTGCGAGGCAGGGGCCCGTGCGCGATGCTGTGCGGCAGGGTCGCAAAAAAATTGTGGGCTACTGCCTAGGGCCAGGCCGGTGGGTGGGGGTGGTGGGGAGGGCACGATGACAACTGGTAAAGAGAAAAGAAATAAAATTAATTAGTGTGTATCTTTTTATTTTCGTAATTTTTTGAAATATAATTCTACTACGTACGTCCTACTAATGTGTTTAATACTCCCTCTTTATCTTTTTAATTGTCGTTCAGACAGCAAGTTCTAGTTCATATATAGTTCAATGTTTTGTCCAAAATGTCAAATAAAAGAATAAGGAGGGAGTATTTATTAGATACAGTATAATATTACTAATGTGTTAATTTTCCATATGCGATGCTTTTCGATAAAAGGAGGAGTTTTTTGTTAGTGCATGTACTGTAGGAGACATTGTTCATGAACATAAAATAAAAGACATTTTTCATTAACATAAAAACAACATATATATATCAAATAAGAAAAAAACACATAGAAAACAAAAAAAACTACTACTAATCCTACACTACTCGGAGGAGGACTTGTCCACCTCCTCCGCCGCCGCCTCTGCATCCGCCAGCGGCGCCTCTGCCTCTGCATCCACCGCCAGCGCCTCCGCCTCTGCCTCCGCCGCAACCGCCAGCGGAGCATCATCCAACACCGGATCAAACTTCTTTCGGCTGACGATTTTCACGAGTTGCTCACGAAACTCCACCCCGGCCTCCTCACCGATCGTCTCATAGAGGCCGTCGAGACGAGCAGCACAAAGCCTAACCCAAAGATGTAGTAGCTGACGGAGTCCACGCTGGTGTGGTGGGGAAGGATACCAAGTCCCAGTCGGCGACAAGAGTGAGATGTATTGTGAAATACATCTTGCGCCATTTTGTCGAGCGCTTTTGCTTGCACGTCAGCGGCGAACAGGCTGCCGGTGACCTCCTTAAGCTTGTCGTCGAGTTTGTCGATGCTTTCCTCGATGAGGCGGATAGTCTCATCATAGTCCGAAGAAAGAGGTGTGGGCGCCGCGGGCAGAGATGGGAGCGAAGGAGGTGCGGGTGCTGCCTCCAGTTCCACCGGCCTTGGCGGTGACGGAAACGGAGAAGGAGGTTCAGAGGACGTCGATGACCTGGAGTGCTTCGGTGCGGGGCTACCCATTTGTGCGGCGACGGAGGTGGGAACAAAGAGATAGAGGTGGTCGACGGTGGTGCGGCAGAGAAGCAAGAGGAGAAGTTTCGAGGCAAAAATCGATCGAGAGGTGCGGTGGAGAAGAAGAGGGTGGTGTGCCTTTATAGCGGGTCGTCGTCTAAGCGCGTGAGTGGAGATGATCGGACGCTTCAAAAATTGTGCTTTTGAATCGACTGTCAGAGTTACTCCAAACCGCGGTTCGCCTCCTCTCAGTTATCGCAACGGCTCAACACGTCACATCGGCCAGTATTTTAATTTAACACACAAAGGTGCGGAGATTGACGTGAACGCGCATGACAATTGACCGAGAGTCCATATATTTTTTTTAAAAGATCCGACCGTTGCCGATCGAGATCCATATCGAACTGATAATTGTCGTGATCATGGATGATGGTGGACATGAATGTAATGCATGTGAAAGAGACTCGCGATCAAGCATGTTTGGTCACGTGTTGAGGATTTTTGTGCCCCCTTGTTGGGGAACATGTTAATTGGATGAAGTTGAGGATCGGATGTGGCGTATGTGTTTTCACAAGTGTGTTCATTTGTTCCTAAAATCAGAACACGTAGCAGCTAGCGCATACGCCTGTCGTTTCTTCAAAAGACGAGTACAATGATACATAATGGCAGCATGCGATCGATTAATTTGATGAACCATGTACGTACAAAGTGAGAGTTGTGTGCTTATTAGACGATGGTAGTCCACATTCTATCCTCGTGCCGTCGAGGGAACATCCTTGTGTCAAATTTTTTATCTCTATTGATGACAGGATAATATTCTTCATTAGCGTGGTAGTTAAACTGCCATATAGGTTGAGAGCATACACACATGCATGGTAGAGAATATTATAAATATAGAAATATATATACATGGTTGGAAATATTATTCTATTCTTGGAATACATGTTTGGGAAGTAGCATGCATATGTACGTCTAACATCCATGTGAAAGACTTTGATCTTGTTTGCTGACGTTACATGTTATCTTTTTTGTTGAGAGATCGTCATGTTTGAGACTCGTTGATCATGTTTGGGGCGTAGCATGCATGGACAACTAACATGCATGTGAAAGACCTCGATGCATGTGAAATAACATGCATGTTTTTAAAAGCAAGATATAGTGTTTCCTCAAGAAAAAATAATTTTATGAGAGATTGGGCGCACAAGCACAAAAGCTAGAACTTGAGCGATGCACCTACGAATTCCATATGCCGGGATGATCGACGGCAGCCGATCTGCAAACTCGGTGGTAAGATCAATAGTCGCCAGAGAGCAGTTTGCGACCGATCTCGAAGGACACGAAGGCATCGATGCACGCATAGCTGATCTGCTCGCCGGAAAGATTGTACGCGTCCCAGTTGCTCGTCCTCACCCCGTAAGGCTTCTCCATGTTGGTGCCCATCATGGCGCTCGCGATGTCCTTCAGATCCACGCGGCGGAGGCTCGGGCGATCCATCTCCTCCGCCGCGAGCTCGGCCAGGTCCTCTGTTTTGGCCACCTTCAGCTGCCAATCCTTCCAAAGTCTGTCGGTGTCACCCTCCACGCCGACGCTGACAAAGCGGTAGTCGAAATCGCCGAGGAAATATTCCAGCTCATCGGGCAAGTAGTCAGCATGGATGACCTGGAGGATGAGGCAGCGGCGGCCGACGCAGAGCTGCAGAACGGCGACGGGGTTCCGGAAGGCGGAGTAGCTGGGGCGCCACTCGACGTCGAGCCCGACGACGAGCTTGTGAAGGCGCTGACGATGGACGGAGAGGATCTCGTCGAGCCAGTCCTCCACGGCCTCACCAAAGGACGTCACGGTTGTGGTGATCACGTCTTCCTCAAACGTTAGGTTGTACACCTGAGTCCCGCCATTGGGCTCTCTCCTTGTTGTCCCTACGGTTGCTGTCTGCGGCAGCGCGACACAACTTCTCTCTTGTGCACAACCTTCGTCTACACCTTTAGTTTGGATTTTAATTGGAAACAGGCCTGGATATATAACTGATGCAGTTATGATATGAGCGGAGGAGTTTCCGAATTTGACGGGCCCGAGCCCGGAGTAAAGAGAGTAATGAAGATTTTTTAATCTGATATACTCTTTCTAATTTTTAATTCTTATCATTATGACCAAAAGTTGCATTGTCTCAACCTAACACCACGTACAACAACAACAACATTTCTCAGGAGCCCACCCACTGGGTATGCCGGGTGGGCCACGGGATACCCTAGGTCCAGTCACCAGACAGTAGCTAGTGTGAATACATGCTGGAGAGATCAGCGGAATCAGGAACTGGCCAATGAAGATGGATGTCAGCAGTGTCACGGTTCATGTATCGAAACACGCGCCATCCTTTTTCTTCTTCTCCTTTTTCTTATAAGTTTGTATTATTTTCTACCAATCTTCTAACCCTCCTTTATTTGAAGTTGTACGGTTGGATCAGGATACGTGGCCGGCGTGAGGCGAGAGCCGTGTGTGCAACACCAGGCGGAACGTCGTGGAGAGACATTGCTCTCCTTGATGAATTTGATGATGTTGAGGATCGGATGTGGCGTACGTGTTTTCACAAGTGTGTTCATTTTTCCTAAAAGCGGCTAGCGCCTACGGCTGTTGTTTCTTCTAAAGGAGGAGTACAACATGGTTGGAAATTATATTGTACTGTGCAAGGCATGCGATTATATTGTACAGTACGGCCACACTGATATACCAAGTTGTAAAGATCAACAACAAAAGACTCAACCCGACACATTAGTGAAAGTAAAACACCCGATACATTTTATGACACACTTGTGAAAGTAAAATACCCGATACATTTTATTATTATGGAATTCTATAGGACTCAATCCAAATCGGGCAAAAATTTCGATGACCCTGACTTCTAGTTTGTTTTTGCAAGCCATCTGAATCAAGTCATTTTTGTCTTCACCCTTTTGCAATGACGCCCACGAGCATTTAATCTGGGCTAAGGTTGATATGTACTCCAGAAACTGTTGTTGTGTTTTTTGTGATTTACTACGTGCTTTGCTATTTGATTGCTCATTACTTGGATCCGTGTTGGGTTTGAACATAGAGAGTGGGCTTCTCCCTGTTGGTTCTGTCAGATAAACTAGGTGGTAGTCACTTTATGGATCTCCAGCTCAGTAGAGTTGGAAGTGGAAATATATTACATCCTAAAAGATAAAAGAGATAAATAGTCCACTATGTAATCGTTTCTTCGAAAGGAGGAGTGCAACATGGTTGGAAATTATATTGTATTGTACTGTGCAAGGCATGCGATTATATTGTATAGTACGGCCACACTGATACACCAAGTTGTAAAGATCAACAACAAAAGACTCAA
Organism: Tuctoria greenei; assembly: GCA_036927565.1. Classification (NCBI taxonomy): domain Eukaryota; kingdom Viridiplantae; phylum Streptophyta; class Magnoliopsida; order Poales; family Poaceae; genus Tuctoria; species Tuctoria greenei. The sequence continues at coordinate 24,344,907 of JAYESD010000002.1, read as the reverse complement.
CCCGACACACTAGTAAAAGTAAAACACCCGATACGTTTTATGACACACTTGTGAAAGTAAAATACCCTATACATTTTATTATTATGGAAGTCTATAACTAAGACTCAATCCAAATCGGGCAAAAATTCTGATGACCCTGACTTATAGTTTGTTTTTGCAAGCCATCCGAATCAAGTATTTTTTGTCTTCACCCTTTTGCAATGACGCCCACGAGCATTTAATCTGGGCTAAAGGTGATACATACTCCAGAAATTATTATTGCGTTTTTTGTGATTTACTACGTGCTTTGCTGTTTGATTGCTCATTATGTTGGATCCGTGTTGGGTTTGAACATAGAGAGTGGACTTCTCCCTGCTAGTCCTGTTAGATAAACTAGGTGGTAGTCACTTTCTGGATCTCCAGCTCAGTAGAGTTGGAAGTGGAAATATATTCCATTCTAAAAGATAAAAGAGATAAATAGTCCACTAGTTTATCATTAGAACAGCAACATTAGAACTATTTTTGCGCACTAATGAATATAAAAATAAAGTTCATTACCTTAAGACGATACATTACAAACAAGAAAAAAGAAAAACACAAACCACAAACAAGAAAAGAAAAACAACACATCTAAGAACAAGAAAAAAACTACTTCTCCTCCACCTCGCTCCACCTACTTCTCCTTCTCCTTCTCCTCCTCCTCCTCCTTGGGCTCCTGGCTGGGCGAGGGCGCCTCCCGCGGCAGAGACAGGAAGCCTAGTTTCCTGGACGTTGCCACCACCAGATTGTCGCGACCGGCGACGCTGAGCTCGTCCGTTAGCGTCTCCCAGAGGACGTCGAGGCAACCGGCCAAGTGTGTCATGCCAAAGACATAGTGGCTCGTGGTCCCCATTGTAGCATACTCTGGAAGGGGACCAAGCCGAAGGCGATGCATGGAGCGCGATGTATTGTCAAATACATCGCGCGCCATCTTCCGAAGAGCCCACTCCTTGTCCGGGGGGGGGGGAGTCCGGTCGGGGACGCTTCCCCTTGGCATCCTTCGGCGGGCTTGGCGGCGGCGTTTTCTTGTCAGCCATGGTGTTCTTGGCGCAGTTTTGGGAAGAGAGGAAGAGTGGTTGCTCGGAGAAGACGATGGCATGCCCGGGTGATCTTATAGCGTAGTAACAGCCTAGCTGGAGTGCTCATCCTCTGCAGTACTGCAGGTGCAGTAGAGGTGGCTGACATGTGGGTCCCACACCCCGTAGGGCCCTCATGTCAGGCATCTCTACTGCACCTGCCATACTGCAGGGGATTTGAACCCGCCTGGCTGTTCATCTCTCGACGCGCGTAGTAGTGGTGATCGTACGCGGGGCGGTTTCAATTGAGTTCAAAGGTGCGCATGCGCTGCGTGCGTTTAAGGCGCCTCGGTGATTGGCGCGCACGTAAGCTCGGTGTGCCCGGTCGCATCAGCCGCCTGTACAAATGGCTACGGCTTGAAGGACCAAACCTTATGCGGCAAATAGCAACGTATAATACTTCCTCCGCCCCAACTCAACTTTATTTCCATTTTGGTCGAACTAATTACCTTTGACCAATGATTTATATGAAATTTATTAACTTCAATAACATGTAGTACTAGATTGTATATTATGGAAATATTTTCATAGTGAATCTAAAAGTACAATTCTTGTATTGTTAAAACAGATCAACATTGCGTAAATCTCAAAGATAGATTTGACGAAACCTAAGACTTCCCTTTGAAAAAGTTTTATATTTTACATTAGTTTTACATATGTAATATGCACATAGGATATATCACTTGATATTTTTGCAAAAAAACATAGAGGAGAAATATGTATATCTCATATGCTACTACTACGTAAATTAGGGGTGGGCAAATAAATCGAGGCCGAAAAACTGAAACCGAAAAAACCGAGACCGAAACCGAAAAGACCGAAATATCGGGTATCTGGTACTTTTCGGGTAGCAAATATAAATAAATGAAAAATAAATGTCGGGTTCGGGTACCACTCTCGGGTAACTGAAATAACCAAATAGTCGGTCCATCAAATAATAAGTTAAATTATGCGTGGTAAACTATGAACAATTCAAATGTAGATATTTTATTTTCAAGTTGTGATGTGTGAAGTTGTTGGATTTAAACGTTTATTTTTTATTTTTCATTTGTCAATTTATAATAAATTACCTCATGGGATTAAATTTATCAATCATATTAAATTTGTGCAAACATGACATGGATATAACGTATAATCCGGATATATCGGGTAGGACCGAAGACCGAACCGGAATTTTGGTACCCAAAATGTTCGGGTACCTAATATTATTACAACAATTCGGGTAGTGATTTCAAGAAACCGAATTGTGAAAAGACCGAAATACCCGAACCAAAATATGGGGTAGACCGAATGCACACCCCTAGCGTAAATCCATCTGAAATAATTAGCTAGTTTGAGGATGTATGAAGTTGAGCTTGCGAGCTTGATGAGCATCGTCATTGTTTTGAGCAGCGATTAATTTATGGCATCATCAAATATGGAGTAATTTTTCTAGATCATTTGGGGCTGAAAAATTAGTTAACACGCTATATATGAGGAGAAAGATTAGGATATGCTACCTATTGCTTGTGTTGAATAACCCTGCACCGTGGACAACATATCCGACATTTCATTCTGATCGCCAGGATCATTCTGTCCCAAGTCATCTGGGGCAGCAGGTGGAGGACCTTGATGATCAGGATAAGGACCAGGCAAGAAATCATTGGTCAAAGGTAAGTTTGACCAAAGGTAAAAATAGAGTTTAGTTGGGACGGAGGGAGGAGTACTTTTTATAGAGCGCTTTGCAGGCCCCACTGCGGTTGATCTCCTGCCCGCTGACAACTCCAGGGGCTAAAGTAGCGTACAGCTGCACTTTAGAAGCCGTAAGGCTATCCACACCGGATGCCTGTAAACCGGCCTCGACTGGAAAAAACACCGTGTTTTACCGTCCAAAGCCAAAAAAACTTCCCACACCGGAGACCTCTATCGACGACTCCAAACAACAGGCCGCTACAGTCGACGGCCGAAGACCGCCAAATAAAGAGGATGTCACGGTTGACTGCATCACTCTCGAGGAATTTTTTATTCCCTTGGACGTCTCCCGTTCGACGCTTGCACGTTTTGTTGTCCAGCGAAATCTGTTTACTTCACATTCATAGTGTGGAATCTTTTGCATGAGAGGTCAAGAGAGCAAAATTTTTGTTCTCTCTCTAACCTAAATGAAAAATTTTAAGTTCACGAGTGTGGCCATGTTTTCTTATAATTCTTAAATGACATACATATTAAAAACGAATTAATTATATTTACAGTAATGTTATTCATGTAAAAAAGACATTAATAAAATGATTTTAAATATGGGGTAGTTGATATAAAGATTAGATTTAGAGGTCACGAGTGCAGAGAGTTGAACTGTAAAACTAAGAATCTTTTAGAGGTGACTGTAAAGGAGTGAAAATATTCTTTAAGAGGTCAGTTTTAGAGGCAACCAATGTGGATAGCCTACCCCAGTTTGCATCAAAGGAAACTCACGGGACAGTTTAAAGGAATGGAATCCTCAAGAAGGGAAAGACATTCATATGAGTTTCGCTCTTGTCGGTACTCTACGTACCGGATATCCCTTGGAACTGCAAAGAGTGCAAAGAAACTCCATCTATCTGAGTTGAATACCTCTGAAGGCCCCACGTGGCACTCGGAACCGGACCAGCCTCCCTCTTATGGTTAGTCCCAGTGCTGCCACGTGTATCATAAAACCGGAGCTATATTCCATAAATGGGAAAGCTCCGAACTGGATACCAGTGTGGTACCCCCGGACCTAACCCCCGACAGAAGGAAGCTCCGGTACCGACACGTGTATAACAGCACCGGACCTACTCGTCCACGACAGTAAGCTCCAGAGCTGCCACGCGTCCAACCGCCAGACCTTCAACCTCAACAGACAGATTGGTGGACCTCCAACGGCTCGGGCCTTCAAGGAACATTAAAGACTTTAAGACCCGATTATGTTTCATTAATGTTGTCTTAATGACACACGATCGAAGGACCCTTAATACTAGTAACGTCACCATCAAGGCGTGTTACCATGCTGTTAAGGGGAATTAAGTACATTAACTGTGTATTAAGCATCAGTAACTACCAGGGCCACATGTCGGGTCAGGTTGATGGTGTAACGGCCAGTCCTTGTACTATAAAAGGACTGGCCGAGCGATACACAGGGGACTCCTTTTTCTGGAGCCTCTCTCACTCACTGGTGCTCATACGCTCAATACAACAATAACACACACCCATAGAGTAGGGTATTACGCTTAGGCGGCCCGAACCACGTAAATGCTCGTGTCAAATTGCCATCTTGCTCTGAATCTCCGCGCGCCCACAACTGAACTAAGAAACTCCGCGGGTTACTAACCGTAGTACCGGGAGAATTGTCAGAATCATACTCCGACAGCTCTTATTCCCCGTCTTCAAAGGTTTTATATGGCAGAATCAACGGCATCAAACATGCGATGGCACAAAGAAGAACGTATTGATGATGGAATATTACGCCATCCTGCAGATTCGAAAGCATGGAAGCATTTTGATAGCATTCACCCAAATTTCTCATCTGATCCTCGCAACATCAGACATGGACTAGCATTTGATGGTTTGGAGTAATGAATGTTTCTTACAGTACATGGTCTATGATTCTAATCCCTTATAATTTACCACCTTGGTTGTGTATGAAGCAGCCTTATTGGTTGATGTTAATGATAATTCCTGGGCCAAAGTAACCTAGAAACAACATTGATGTGTATCTGCAGCCTTTGATTGATGAGCTACTGAAATTATGGTATGATGGTGTTGAAACATATGACAGTTTAAAGAAAGAGACATTTCTCATGCGAGCTTTTATATCATGGACAATAAATGATTTTCCAGCATATGCAATGCTATGTGGATGGAGCACAAAAGGTAGGCTAGCATGTCCATACTGCCATGTAAACACTGACGCCTTGTGCTTGAAACATAGACGAATGTATTGCTACATGGGTCATCATCGTTTCCTACCTCAGGGTCACCGGTGGTGTTGGGACAAAGCTTCTTTCAATAACAAAATAGAGAATAGAGAGGCTCCAACATCACTCTCTGGTCACAAAGTACTCCAACAATACGAGACTTTTGATCAAGTGAGTTTTGGACAGACGAATAATAAGAGAAAGCACACTGAGGAAGATAGGTGGCATAGTTGGAAGAAGAAAAGTATATTATTTCAGCTTCCGTATTGGAAGACATTGCTAATAAGGCATAACTTGGATGTCATGCACATTGAGAAAAACATTTGTGATAGCATATTGAGGACATTGCTTAATATGGATGGTAAAACAAAAGATAGTCTACAAGCTCGTTTTGATATGCAGGAAGGGGTATACGGCCAAAGCAACATCCGGTGGGTATGAAAGGGAAGTATGATTGTCCATCAGCATCATATACTTTGCAAAAAGATCATAAGACCACCTTGTGCAAGTTTTTGGCGGATGTGAAGATGCCCGATGGTTATGCCTCAAACATCAAGAGAAGTGTGGACATAACAGCACGTAAGGTATCAGGTCTAAAAACTCATGACTGTCATATTATATTTCAGAAGCTCCTTCCTATTGCAATACATGACATATTGCCTGAAAAGGTTGTTGAACCTTTAATTTAGTTTAGCAGATTCTTTTTTTGGAATTTGTTCTAAAGAATTGGTGGAACCAGATTTGGATAAGATGATTGAACAATTTCCTGAAACAATTTGTAAGCTTGAGATGTTGCTTCCTCCTGCTTTCTTTGATAGCATGGTACATCTTCCAATCCATCTTGGCGAAGAAGCTTGCTTGGGTGGACCCGTTTCTTACAGATGGATGTATTCAATTGAGAGGTACTTTGGTACATTGAAGAGGTATGTACGTGACAGAGCTCACCCGGAGGGTTCTATAGCTGAGGGATATATTATGGAAGAGTGTATGACTTTTTGTAGCCAGTTTTTGGATAACATCAGCACCAAGCTTAATAGGCCAGAACGTCATCAAGCTACAGCTAGGAATGAACCTTCTCTCGAGTCTAATATATTTACAGAAGTTGATAATTCTAAAAAAGGGTTTAAATGGGGCCAACTTACTATGGTGGAACTACATAACATCAGGCATTATATTATTTCTAATGTTGAAGAGGCCGCTCCATGGATCAAGTACGTATAACTCAGATGTTCTATACTATATTGGATCATGCTTATTGTAGATGGCTAATTTAATTTTGTACCCTTTTCAGTGAGCATTTTGAAGAGATGAAAAAGATTCATTCTCGTGATGTTGAAAAACGCCATAGAGATGAGTTTGTTTATTGGTTTCAGAAATGAGTAAGTACATGCAAGTTTTTACTTTGATGAAATATTGAAGAAATATTTGTTCTGAAGTTGGTTTATCGATGACCCCTTTTATACTAATTAATGTGTACAGATTACGACATTACACAAAGAAAGCAAAGTAATCGATTATTTGTATGCATTATCTAGAGGACGTGATTGTCGGGCACGTTTTTTTAGTCAATCATTCATAAATGACTTCTTCTTTCGAACAATAGAGGTGGAAAAAGATTTACGAACGCAAAACAGTGGTGTTGTTGTTCTGGATGGTGATCATGAGTGGTATGGAGTAATCAAGAAAATGATTTCTGTTGATTTTGAAAAAAAAAATCAAAAGGTTCTGTTATTTGAATGTGAATGGTTTTTGATCGGCCTCGTTCCGGTTAGAGCCAAAGCAGAGGCTACAAAATGGATCGATATGAAATGATAGATGTTGACACTACTATTTCTCAATTTAAGTATGAGCCTTACATTCTAGCCACCCAAGCAGAACAAGTTTTTTACGTTAGAAGTGTGAAGCAACCTAAATGGGCTACAATTGTTAAAACGAAGCCACAAAACCTTTTTGCCATGCCCCCTGGAGACATAGACGATGGAGGCTGACACATTTGATGATCGACGACTTACTGATATAAATGAGGATATGACCGCATGGGATAGGAATGACATTGATGGAGCAACCGGTGATGCTTCCGCTCTTTCAAATGAAGATGACGATGATGATGATGACGATTATGATACATATATCAATGATGGTATTATACGTCCAATATTGGGGAGGACAGCGAAGATGATGATTTTTTTTATATAGGTATTGTGTGAGCTAGCTGTACGTGAACTATGTAATGCAACGTTTATGTACCATGGCGATAGATCTTAACGCCACCAACCGGTATTTCATAGCAACAGATCCTAATACAACGATTATGTTTCGTAGCGATAGATCCTATCGCCACGAACTTGTGAATCGTGGCATAAGTTTCTAATGCAACGTTTGGGTTTTGTGGTGATAGATCCTAATGCCACGAGCTGGTGAATCATGGCAAAAGTTTCTAATGCAACGATTGTGTTCCGTGACGATAGATCTTAATGCCACCAACCTGTATTTCATAGCAACATATCCTAATACAACGATAGTGTTGCGTGGCGACAGATCATATCACCACGAACTTGTGAATCGTGGCATAAATTCCTAATGCAACGTTTGTGTTTCGTGGCGATAGATCGTAATGCCACGAACTGGTGAATCGTGGCAAAATTTTCTAATGCAACGATTGTGTTCCGTGGCGGTAGATCCTAACGCCATGAACCGGTATTTCATGGCAACGGATCTTAATGCAACGATTGTGTTTCGTGGCGATAGATCCTATCGTCATGAACTGGTGATGCGTGGCAAAAGTTCCTAATGCAACATTTGTGTTCCGCGGTGATAGATGCTAATGCTACGAACTAGTGAATCGTGGCAACAGATCCTAATGCAATGATCGCGTTCCATGGCGATAGATGTTAATGTCACGAACTATTGAATCGTTGCAACAGATCTTAATGCAACGATCGGGTTCCGTGGCGATAGATGCTAATGCCACGAACTAGTGAATCGTGACAACAGATTCTAATGCAACGATCGGGTTCCGTGGTGATAGATGCTAATGCCACGAACTAGTGAATCGTGGCAACAGATCCTAATGCAACGATCGAGTTCTGTGGCGATAGATGCTAATGCCATGAATTAGTGAATCGTGGCAATAGATTTGAGGTGATAGATCCTAATGCCACGAACTAGTGAATCGTGGCAATAGATTCGTGGCGATAGACCTAATGCCACGAACTAGTGAATCGTGGCAACATATCCTAATGCAACGATCATGTTCCATGGCGATAGATGCTAATGCCACGAACTAGTGAATCGTGGTAAAAGACCAAGCTTATTGCAACGATTTAGTATTCGTTGCAGTACAATCGTTGCAACAGGGCGGAATCACTGTAGTGATTTTTAACAAAGTTATAAGTTGATGCTTTAAGTTACCACAAAAAGTTAAGACTAAATGTTTTTTATAAGTTAATGCGAAAAGTTACAAAGGACAGGCCCGGCGCAGTGGTAAAGTCATCCCACTGGTGTCAAGAGATCCTAGGTTTGATGTTGTCTCTCTACATTGCACATTGCAGGGGTAAGACTGGTCTCATATAGTCCTTCTCCAGAGCCTATCTCGCATGGGATCTTCCAGCACTGCGTCTGTTCATTTAATGTGAAAAGTTTATATATACAAGTTATCTCAAAATATTATGCATATGAGTTGTCACAAAAAATTATGGATATAAGTTTTGGTAAAACTTTCTATAAATAATAAGTTTTAAATACTCCTTTCATTTTATAATAAATAACTTGTTTAATTTTGAATTCACAACGTCATTTATTTTGAAACGGAATGGGTATAATGTTAAGTTGAATTGTCACCATGAAACCATACTCCTTCCTTTCTAGAATACTTGACCTTTCAGACAACTTTTGTAAAATTAGTAGGACGTGAATTTACTATTTTACCATCGGACTAGCTACTCTTAGCCCCTTTTTATTTGAAAAAAATTATGCTTAATAAAAAGGATGTGGAGAAGAGGGGTAAAGATGAAATACTTTTTTTTTTGACTTAGTAATATAAACATTTTGACTTATTTCATAACTGAGCAAGTATTATGCTATCCACACTCGTTTTCCTCTAAACCAAATTCTATCCTATATACTTCCTCTATATTTGCAGCATATGCTCTATAGTTCTATTATATTCATTCTACACATCTACACTTTACTTTCAGTATTCTACTCTATATTTAGAATCCCCACAGCAGATGGTGTTATGCACTAATATTTTTGAAAAAAGAGCGGTGCGGTGAAGCATGGCAATAGAAAAAAGAATCACGGGACCAGCAGGTAGGCATAAAATAGTCTTGCTGTCAAATGGAAGCCGCAAGTTCACATGTTGTGCGTGGCCGCAAATTCTTTTTTGCTGGGTTGTTCCACCAATAGCATTTACAGCGTCCGTTTCCATATTTTTATTTCGTGTACGCTGCGCGTCAAAGGTGCGGAGCCCAGAAGCGAAGTGCGGACCACGGGATGGACAAAGCGAACGGGCCTAGTGGCAGGCAGGCCGCGTCCATTGGACTGATTGTCGTCGCGCCCTGTCTGCCGCGATGGAGCGGCCCAAAGGGAGAGGAAGAGGAGCCGCAGGCCGTTGGGCTTTGCGGTACGCTGGGCTTGATAACCTCGGCCTGACTCCGACCGTGCTGACGCGTGGGCTCCGCAGCTTCGTCCCTCTCTCTTCCCTTCTCCGTCCAACCAATCATCCAGCGCTGCTCGCTGATCACGGTAGGTAGGGCATGACGTGATTCGATTTGCTGGGGATGAAGGGTAGGAGGGAATAATAAGGTTTACCAGTGATGATCCCACACGGGTTAAAGGCAACACAATATTTGATACGAAAGCCACCTACGTACCTAATCGAGTGGGCATGCCACACCGAACGTTTTGACCAGCAATGCCACACCCCACCGGCCCACCCGAGATTTCTTCATTCCAGCGTGCATGCATAACGTGCCATTTTTTCCTTCAAAATTCCCAGGGTTATTTTGATCACCTATAATGGATTGATTGAAAGAATAATCTTGACTCAGCAAGACAACAGTGAGTTAACTTAAGCCATGTTTGGAACATTTAGAGCTAATTGTTAGCTAGCTAATAATCTATTAGCTGAATGTGGTCAGCTAATTATTAGCTAGCTAACTATTAGTTAGAGGTTGTTTGGAACCATTAAAGCTAATTTGGTTTCTAAATACTAATTGACTATTTTGCCCCCAAAAGTCTCCTGCCGTGAATCGGAGGTGGATGCAGACGCGGCAAGGGTACATCGGGAAGGCATTCGGGGAGAGCTTGAACTCGCCGACGACAGCCTGCAGCCACCGGTGGTCCGCGGCCCTAGCAGAGGAGGAAGGCGGCGGGTGCGGTCTGGGAGGAAGGGTTTGATTTCTGTACATGAGGAGACAGAGATATATGAGCAGAGGCAAAATATATTTTAGTAAAGAATTAGCTGGGATTAGCTGGGGTGGAGCGGCTAATGAGAGAACTATTAGCTGAGGAGTTGGCTAATAATTAGCTGCTCTATTAGCTGAGAGGTTTAGAACCTCTATAGCTAATTTTAGCAGCTAACTATTAGTTTTAGGGGTTCTAAACAGGCTCTTAAAAGGAAGAAAATAATTACATACTCCTTCCATCCTCAAATAATTGTCGTTTTCTATTGAAAAAAAATAAAAAGACGACAAGTATTTGGAGACGGAACGAGTATATGTTTAAGAACTCCCCAACAACTCATAGCACGTAGTCGTTCCCCCATTGTCTTCAACAAAGCGGTAGGCTTGAAGATTTTATTTCCAACTGAAAATGTGTTTCATTGAACAGAATTATCTTACAAAAATATTACTCGCTCTATCTCTAATTTGTTGAGGTTCGTTTAAGTATGTTAGTATAATGAAGACAGTCTATTAACACACTGTCATCATATTGTTCAAAAAACAAACGATGGTTACAATGAAAGAACATCTCAGACCCAAAAATATGAATCGAAAAACGAATATGCCCTCGCATGATCTTCTAAAGTATAACTCTTGAAGTGTTCTTGCGACACTTCTCCCGAACCTGCTTAGTCGCAACTCGCGGAGGTTCTTTTTTTAAGCGGGAGCTAGTCTCCGGTGAGGTCGCGCGTATGAGGGACGGTGAGACGATGATTTTAGGTGGTTCAAGCCGTCGGAGCGTAACACCCTACTCCACGGTGGGAGTTGTCTTGCTTGTGTTGAGTTGTGTCTGAATGGCGTGTGTGAGTTGAGTTGTGGAGATTGAATTTGTCTAAGTCAATGGCTGCCTAGTCCTTTTATAGTAAGGTCGGGCGCTTTACAAGTGGGGTTCGGGGTCCGACAAGTGGACTCAGGGCGATCTTATACCTATACAAGATCTAATGGCTTTCTACGTACGCTGCCTCTCACCACGGCTTGAAGACCTGTCGTATTGCCGCGTCGGACGCCAATGGCCAGGCGTAGTCGTTGATGATGGCAGGAAATGTCCCGTTTGGCTTGTCGTCGTAAGCTACCCATTTGTCATCGTGGGGTAGCCCTGTGGCGTCTTCACTGTGATGTGATTGGGCATGGCAGCACCTGACAGGGGCGCATGCTGCACCATGTGCTTGGAGAAGACGCGTGCCTTGAATGTTGACTAGACGGGTCATGATTCCCATTACTCTTCGGGGCCCACGACCATTGCAAGTTGTGGGATATGTGGCAGCTCCGGAGCCCTCCTTGACGGGACCAAGGGTCCGGAGCCGAAGTTACATGTGGTAGCTCCGGAGTCCTCCTCGATAGGAGCAAGGGTCCAGAGTCGGATGACGCGTGGTAGCTCTAGAGCCCTCCTCGGTAGGAGCAAGAGCCTGGAGCTGGAGGACGCGCGGCAGCTCCGGAGCCCTCCTTGGTAGGAGTAAGGATCTGAAGCCGAAGGATGTGTGACAGCTCTGGATCCCTCCTTAGTGGAAGAAAGGATACGGAGCCGAAGGATGCGTGGCAGCTCCGAAGCCCTCCTCGGTGAGAGCAAGAGCTCGGAGCCAGAACACGCGAGCCAGCCCCAGAGTCCGCCTCAGCAGAGAGGCCAGGTCCGGAGCTTCTTTTTTACTTGTACGCGAGGGTACCCGGTCTCCAGGGTAACGATAATGGCTCCCAGTCCCACCTCGGGAGAGGTGACGATCCCGCAGGTGGAGCCACCATCTTGCCTTCCCAGGTGGCTGTTCTGAACTTGTACCTGGTTGAGACCTGCATAGGCATAATAGACAAGAAAGTAATTGCACTCACCGGTCACATTCCCCCTGCTCTTAGTTTTGTTATGTCTTACGGTCCTGACCTGGGTTTACGGGGCATGTGTAATTCAATGTGTTAGCATCCGGGGCTCGGTTCTCGCCTTACTTGGGGTGTGAGTCGTCTGGCCCTCAGTAATTAGCCGTATCACTGGGAGGCAGCGTGTGCACGCTTAGAGTATAGAATTAGGCTAAGTAGGCTACACACCCTGGACTTCCGGCTCGACTTAGGCCTTTCATGGGGGAGATCGTCTGGCGCCAAAGAACCCCAAACAAGGGGGCGACCGAGAATCCCGGACACATTGCACGTACCTCAAGTAGACCTGCCTGCAGCAAGATCGCATAACTCCACTAGGGGCGAGAGGAGAAATGTAACCAGGAATATGGCGGACGATATGCAAAAGTAAGCTTAAATTAAATCATAATTTAATGAACATGTTAATACAGTGCGATAGTATCTTGGTTATGGTTATTGCCTTACCCAGAAGTATGGGTCGTCTGGCCCACTAGTAACTAGCCACAGCGTTGAGGAGGCAGAGTGTACACGCTTAGGATGCAGAACTGGGCTAAACAGACTACACACTCTGGACCTCCCGCTGGCCTTAGAAGGAGTATGAGTCGACCGGCCCCCAAGTACTCAGCTGTTGCGCTGGGGAGGAAAAGTAAACATGCTTAGGGTACAAGACCAGGCTAAGCAGGTTGTACACTCTAGACATCTTGCTGGCATTTGCCTTTCAGGGGAGGGACCGTTCAACACCACGAGGCCTCGAGCAAGAAAATAACAAAAAGACCCCAGATTTCCTGGCTCCCGCCATGTTCAGAGTGTGTGCCGTCTGGCCCCAGTACTAAGTCGTAGCGCTAGGGAAGCAAAGTGTGCACGCTTAGGTACAGAACCAGGCTTTCATTGGGGAGATCATGCGGCAACACAGGACCTCAAACAGGGGGATGATCGAAAGACCCCGGATATGCCACAGGTACCTTAAGAAGACTCGCGCTGCCCGCGCTCGCAATAGACGACGCTTGTTGTTGTCATGGCAGCAAGGAGTTGTCGAGTGGTGGCAGCAGTAGCTGCCACAGGAGTGGCAGCCGCATGACCGCTTGCTTGGCTGCATCGGCCCGCTCTAAAGCGGGGAGTGGCCGCCTCCTACCCTCCCTGGCTGCGACGGGATGGATGAGAGGAGGCGGCTGTCGGCACACTGCAGACCGAATACCCTTGCACACAGGATAAAGGCACCTGGGCATGCCCTACGGCTCCATGTGTCCAGAAGTTTTTGAGGCCTCAGCCTCCCGCAAGATCCAGACCCGGTGTTGCCACGTGGGGCACGAAGAGTGGGATAAAGACCTTCAGAAGGGACGACCTCCCAATGTGTCACATGTTAGGGTGGGACCTCGCCCAGCCTTGGTGGGGAGCTCTAGAGTTGCCTGGAGCACCGAACCAAACGCCCTTCCTCAGGGGCAAGAGCGGAGCTACCACGTGCCCTGGGGAGCCCTGGAGCTGCCATGCGTCGCGAAGGACCGAGGTTGGACTCCCCAGTGAAGACCAGCCCCGACGCTGCCACGTGTCCCGCAGCTCGACCTAGACGGTAAGGTGCAGGAGTTAAAAGGTGGAGCGCTCCACTCCGGTCAAGCATTGAAAACTCGCAACCACCCCTGGCGCACGACGTGGGACGCCAACGGTCAGAGACCGCTATGACCAATCGCATCATAGTGAAGGCACTGCAGGCCTATCCCACTCAACCAAGTGGGTAGCTTGTGACAACAAGACAAGCTGACGGGACACCTTCTGCCACCATCAGCAACGGCGTGTGGGCTACTGACAAGCGAGGCGGCAACACAATGAGTCTCCACTACCACCCTTAGAGGAAGATTATGCGAGAAGCCTTAGATCTTTAGGATAAGATTGCTCTGGTACCACCTGTCGGGCCCCGGGACCCCACTTGTAAGGCATCTGGTCTTGGTTATAAAAGGCCTTGACCGCCAACGATACCAACACAAGACTCAGAATCACCGATACACACACACTCGCATACACACTAACCAAGCAATACAATACACCGTGGAGTAGGGTGTTACGCTCCTTGCGGCCCGAACCACACAAAAACTCCACTGTCTCATACTCTTTTGCTAGAACACTAGTTTGAGGCCTAAGCCCCGCCGTATAGGAACCTCTGCGGGATGCTCCTTAGCAGATCCGGGGGAAGTGTCGCATTGACCCTTCGACATTTGGCGCGCCAGGTAGGGGCTTTTTCCCTCAAAAAAGTGGTAGTGCTTTCATCGTCATGGTGTTCATGAAGCTCACGAGCTGTGGCGAAATCAAGCCGCAAAAGGTCGACCATCGTGTGGACAAAGACGTGGAGAGGGAGTTCCAAAGGCCGGAACGTGTCATGGAAATGGTACACTAGGCTGTGAACTTCGACCTCAACAGCGACTACGAGCATCACAAAGCACTCCACGTGATCTGTGGAGGATCTTGGGAACCCGCTTCCAGGAATGCGGTCAAGACCCTGCGCTGAGCAATGACTTCGTCAGCCTCTACGCATGCCCCGACGCCACATCACAAATGGATGGAGACGATGATCAGCTTTAACTCCTCTGACTGCCCCAAGAAAATGGTGGGAGCCGGGCAGCTGCCCTTCCTCATCGCCTTCACCATCGCCAATGTAAAGTTTTACCACATCCTAGTAGATGGTGGAGTCGGCCTCAATCTCATCAGTCGTGTGGGCTTCGACAAGTTGAAGATCCCAATGTCGGAGCTCGCCCCCACAAGATCATTATTGGGGGTAGGACCGGAGAGTGTTACCCCGTACGGCTGCATCCACCTCCGGGTGACCCTAGGGACACCGGAGAACTTTAGGATGGAGAATATCCTATTCGATGTTGCGGAGGTTATCCTCCCCTACCACGCCATTATCGGCAGGCCAGCCCTGTACCGGTTCATGGAAGTAGCCCATTACGGCTACCTCGCCCTCAAGATGCCGACACCTTCTGGCATCCTCAAGATCTGTGGAGATCGTGTTGCTGCGGTGACAGTCTTGGAAAAGCTCTGAGCATTGGCAACGGTCCCAGCACCCATCCTGAGTGATGCTGAGCCGAGTAAGCCTTCGCCAGACCCACGCGCTCGTAGTCGTGCTGCTGCACCACGAGTGCAACCCTCCGACGATGACGACATACCCATCAATACAATCCAGATTGGCTCTGATGCGGCTCAGATCACCCGTATCACGGGGAGTCTGGACAGCGAGCAGAAGTCGGCGCTCACTACTTTCTTGCAAGCTAACATCGACGTCTTTGCCTGGCAACTATCGCAGATGCCAGGCATCCCTAGGGAAGTAATTGAGCATCGTCTGAAGATCTACCCCGATGCACGGCTGCAACAATAGAGGCCCCATAAGCAGTCCATCGAGCGGCAGCACTTCATCCGCGAGGAGATTGAGAAGCTCCTCGATGCTGGCTTCATACGAGAGGTCCACCATCCTAGATGGCTGGCCAACCTGGTTGTCGTCCCCAAAGATGGCAGTAAGCTTCGGATGTGCATTGACTACATCAACCTCAACAAGTCTTTGATAGATTGCGAACCACACGCACGAAGCTCAATCCCGACAAATGCGTGTTCGGAGTCAAAGCTGGGAAGCTGCTCAGTTTCTTGGTCTCACACTGAGAGATTGAGGCCAACCCAGAAAAGATCAAGGCGGTGGAGCTGATGCGGCCCCCAGCCTGCATCAAGAATGTGCAGAAGCTTGCAGGGTGTTTGGCAGCGCTCAACCGTTTTATCTCTAGGCTGGCTGAGCGGACCCTCCCGTTCTTAAAGCTCTTGCGCCAGTTCAGACCGTTCATCTGGACCGAAGAAGCGGAGAAGGTGTTCCGCGAGCTAAAGTAGCAACGAATGACGCTGCCAATAATGATGGCATCGGAGCCCAGGGAGCCCCTGTACCTCTACATTGCCGCCACAACAAGGGTGGTAAGCATGGTTTTTTTTACAGAGCGGGCCGGTCACCAGCAGCCCCGACGAAAGGAAGGGACCCCTGTCATTGACTATGTGCCCCACGGCTTGGAGCTTGAAGAGGGCCCCAATGACATAGAAGCCTCTGGGTCCCAGCCCCCAGAGGACATCCGAGTCCCCCAAGGGGGCCCCAGAGAGCGAGGAGCCTTTAGGTCCCAGCCCTTAGAGGACGTCCAGGTCCCCCAAGGGGGCCCCAGAGATCAAGGAGCCTCTGGGTCCCAACCCCTAGAGGACGTTCGGGTCCCCCAAGGGGCCTTTGGAGAACGAGGGGCCTCTGGGTCCCAACCCCCAGAGGACATTCGGGTCCCCCAAAGGGGCCCTGGAGACCATGGAGCCTTTGGGTCCCAGTCCCCGGAGGACATCCGGGTGCCCCAAGGGGGCCCCAGAGAGCAAGGAGCCTCTGGGTCCCAGCCCCCAGAGGATGTTTGGGTCCCCCAAGGGGGCCCCGGAGTCCAAGGAGCCTCTGGGTCCCAGCCCCCAGAGGACGTCTGGGTCCCCCAAGGGGGGCCCCGAGAGCAAGGAGCCTATGGGTCCCAGCCCCAGAGGATGTTCGGGTCCCTCAAGGGGGCCCCGGAGGTCAAGAAGCCTTTGAGCCCAAGACCCCAAAGGAAGCGCCAGGCCCAGGGGACATGGGGTCATTGGACCTGGAACAGAAGGAAGAAGATGCGCAGGATTCCTGAAAGGGTCCCGAACCATCCAACGCCTGGTCTACTTCATTAGCGAAATCCTGCATGAGGCAAAGACAAGGTACCTCGAAGTGCACAAGCTGCTCTATGCGGTGCTAATCGCATCGAGGAAGCTCCACCATTATTTCTAGGCACACCGAGTATCAATGGTGACTTCGTTCCCACTGGAAGCAGTGTTGCGCACCCCGAACGCTACTCGCAATATCGCCAAGTGGGCAGCTGAATTAGCGGAGTTCGAGCTTGATTTCTTGCCACGACATACAATCAAGAGTCAAGCTCTGGCAGACTTCGTTGCCGAGTGGACACCTTCAGCTAGCAACCCAAGGGGCCGGGAGATCAGTGAGCCGGAGCCTAGGGCTCTGGTGCTTACCGGACCTCACTAGACGCTTTTCTTTGACAGATCCTCAAGGAAGCAAGGAGCTAAAGCCAGTTTACTGCTCACCTCGCCAACAGGGGAGCAGTCCAAGTACGCAGTGCGCCTCGACTTCAAGGCTACCAACAACATGGCAGAGTATGAAGCCCTCATCTTCGGGCTCACAGATGCGTAGGGTCTCGGTGTCCAGCAGATGCTGGTCAAGGGAGACTCCCAGCTGATCATCAAACAAATACGGGGCGAGTGTTGCTGCAACGACCCGCACCTCGTGGCCTATCTGATACATGTCAAGAAGCTAGAAGCTGGATTCGAGGCCTTGGATCTCTACCATGTGTCGCGCGTCGACAACTCCATAGTCCATGCCCTGTCAACCATGGCATCCACAGGAGACCCCGTTCCAAAGGGGGTCTTCAGCAGGAGGTTGGCGCGGCCGACCACTGGGCCGGCAGGGCCTAATGAAGAAGGTGAGCCCAGCTCCACAAAGCTGGCAACCATGGCAGCCCTACGACCGTGGGGGCCACCAAGGTTCTTGAGTGTCACAAGGGATCCCCAATCATCTGGCACCCAAGATCTAGAAGTCTAGGAGAGTCCCGATGCGTGGATCACGGAGGTTCGGGATTACTTGAAGGACAACCTCTTCCCGGAGGACCCAGCATCCATTGAGAGGATCGCGAGGATGGTGAAATGCTACATACTGGTAGAAGGTGATCTCTACCGACGTGGTGCCAACGGCGTACTGCTACGATGCATAAATTGGCAGAAAGGCTGCGATTTGCTCGTAGAAATCCACGAAGGAGAGTGTGGGAATAACGCGACCTCCCGCACGCTGGTTGGCAAAGCCTTTCGGTATTGTTTCTACTGGCCAACAGCACTACAAGGCGCCGTCGAACTAGTCAAGAAGTGCAAGGCGTGCTAGTTCCACGCCAAGAAAATTCACACCTTAGCGCAGTCACTGCAGATGATCCCGCCCTCCTCGCCTTTCACAGTCTGGGGGATGGATATCCTGGGACCCTTCCCCAGGGAAGACGGAGGGTACCGATTCCTCTACGTCGCCATAGATAAGTGCACCAAGTGCCCGGAGGCAGCTCCAGTGATCAACATCAACAAGGAGTCCGCAGTCAAATTCATCAAGTCAATTGTCTACAGGTTTGGGGTCCCGAACAGGATCATCATTGACAACGGGACCCAGCTCACCAGTGCAGCTTTCCAGGACTACTGCGAAGACCTTGGTGTCCAAGTTTGTTATGCATCCGTGGCTCATCCAAAGAGCAACAGACAAGTTGAAAGGACCAACGCTGAGATCCTCAGGGGCCTCAAAACACGCACATATGACAGCTTGGATAAGCATGGTGCCAAGTGGGTCGACGAGCTCCCCTGTGCACTATGGGCAAGCCGGAGGTCACCCAGCCGTGCCACAGGAGAAACACCTTTCTTTCTGGTATATGGGGCCGAGGCCGTCCTCCCCCCAGAGATTGATGTGGGCTCGTTCAGAGTCTAAGCGTCCGATGAAGCATCACAGGACCAGCTCCGACGAGAATACATCAACCTCATCGATGAAGCAAGGAGGCACGCCACCATCCGAAATGCACATTACTGATAGGCGCTGAGGCGCTACCGAGAGCGGTTTATGCCGAGTAGAGAGCTCAAGACAGGTGAACTGGTGCTGCGGCGCATACTATCTCAAGAAGGGTCACTCAAACTTTCCCCCAGCTGGGAAGGCCCTTTCCGAGTGATACAAGTATCCCGCCCCAGATGTGTCCGCCTCACGACGGAAGAAGGAGAGCCCCACCCCAACACATGGAACATAGAGCACCTCCGTAAGTTCTATCCCTAAGCTTAAAAGTAGGACAATGTAGGGTGTCATGGTGCCAAGGAACGACATGTAGGACAACCAAGCTCTGGGAGGGGCAGGTCCAGAGTGTTCAACCGTTTAACTTGGTCATGTACCCTAAGCATGAACACTCTACCTCCCTTGCCAACTGGAGTGGATCGTTGCCTTATTGTAAAGCCAATTCACTCCTGTGAACACCAATGATAAGAAATTCACTATCTGACCATATTCTTTCTCTTATTCTCACTTATGTTACCTGTTAATTTTGTGATCAATCAAACTAGACTCGTCTTATGTACATCATTTTCGTGTACTTGGTGAAATATTTTATGTATTGCCCCTAGTAGAGTCATGCAACCCTGCTACAGGCGGATTTATTTGAGGTACCTGCAAGGTGTCTTGGAGCCTTGCGGCTGCCCTCTTACTTGGGGCCTTGTGGTGCCAAATGGTTCCCCGCGAAAGGCCAACGCCGAGTTGGAGGTCTAGAGCGCGCAACATGCTTAGCTTGGTCTTGTGCCCTAAGCGTGTGCGCTTTGCCTCCGAGTGATGTGGCTAAGTACCAGAGGGACAGGACGCTGACACCCCGAATAAGAAGGAAGTCGGACCTTGAGTGCCAATGCACAAAATTACCCAAATCATGTGTACTAGCCCATGACTATAAGACATGACTATACTTAAGGATAGGAAAATATCACCAGAGAGCAAAACAATATGTGCCCCCCTTATGTGTGCATGACATACAAAGCAGGGTGCAACGGAGCATCCAGCTCCGGCACCTCCCAAGGGGTCTGCCGTCGACATCCCAGAACGTCAACAACAACACCAAGCGAGAATAAGTAAGTAAACTCTCCCGCCCCGCACTTGTTGCTAATAGGTTTCTCTTGTGATAGCCTGTACACCAGGGGCCTGCCGTCGACGACTTCACGGTGATGGTGGACAACGTCAGAGCATCCAGTCCCAGAACCACCCAGGGGGCCCGCCATTGAAGTACCTACAAAGATGGTGGGCGACGCCGGAGCATCCAGCTCCGGCACCTCCCAGGGGGCCCGCCGTCGACGTTTCTACGAAGATGGTGGGCGACATCAGAGCATCTAGCTCTGGCACCTCCCAGGGGGCCCGCCATCGATGTACCTACAAAGATGGTGGGCGACGCCAGAGCATCCAGCTCTGGCACCTCCCAAGGGGCCTGCCGTCGACGTCCCAGAACATCAACGACAGCACCAAGCACGAATAAGTGAGTAAACTCTCCTGCCCCGCACTTGTTGCTAACAGGTTTCTCTTGCGATAGCATGTACACCAGGGGCCTGCCGTCGATGACTTCACGACGATGGTGGACGACACCAGAGCATCCAGCCCCGACATCTCCTAGGGGCACGCCGTCGATGTACCTACGAAGATGGGGGGCGACGCCAGAGCATCCAGCTCCGACACCTCCTAGGGGGCCGCCATCGACGTACCTACAAAGATGGTGGGCGGTGCCAGAGCATCCAGCTCCAGCACCTCCCAGGGGGCCCGCCGTCAATGTTTCTACGAAGATGGTGGATGACACCGAAGCATCAAGCTTTGGCACTTCCCAAGGAGCCTGCCGTTGACAACTTCACAATGACCAAGGGCGGAGCCAGAGCAGCCAGCTCTAGCTGTCGGCAATGACAACACTCATGCTTCCTCACTCCGACGGGGCCAGTCGAAGACATCCTGCGTTCAAGTGGAAGGTGTACCCAACAATTTGGCCACGCCTACCAAGGGGCCTCTAAGGGGGATCCCATAGGCAGGACGCACTACAGGAAAAACGATCATTTGCGATGGCTATATTTATTTGCGACGGCCAGCCATCGCAAATAGAATAAATTGCGACGGCCCGCCTCTAGCCGTCGCAAATAACATGGCCGTCGCAAATAAGAGCTTATTTGCGACGGCCATCCCAAGAGCCGTCGCAAATAAAAACTTATTTGCGACGGCCAACCCTATTACCGTCGCAACTAAGGCAGCCGTCGCAAATAAGTGTTTATTTGCGACGGCTTCTAAAAGGACCGTCGCAAGTAACGTTAATTGCGACGGCCACGTGGTCGGGCCGTCGCAATTTAGGGGGCCGTCGCAAATAAGGGCCTTTATCCCGACCCGACTCTTCATTCTCGTCCACTCACAACTCATCACCAGCAGCCCCCACCGCCTACCCGCCGCCCTCCGCACACCGTCGCCTGCCTGCCGTCGTTGCGCTGCCGCCGGCCCGCCGCCCTGCCGTCGCCGCCCCCAGTCCGTGGCGCCCCCGCCCCGCCGTCGCCGCCCCCAGTCCGTGGCGCCCCCGACGTCGCCGCCCCCGGTCTCGGCTCGCCGCCCCGCCGCCGTCCCGGCTCGCCGCCCCCAGTCCGTGGCGCCCCCGTCGCCGCCCCGGCCCGCCGCGCTGATTGTATAAGGTATTAAGGTGCAACGGTGTCCATTTTGCTTGGTTCATCTTAAATTAGGATTGTTTGTTAGTTGATTCAGGACTATGCACAGATCTCAAATTTTCATTTTGCTTCCCCCATTTTGTATGCCATATTATATCTTAATGATTTTCTACAAATGTAAGTTATGATATATACAACATGGCCATCCAGGGAGTTCGATCAAAAGCATTCTTGTTAGTCATGCAATTTCAGTTTATTTTGTTACTGCATATATTTTGGTGGTTTAACTTCATCCTACCCATATCACATACTTTAATATATTCCATATTAAGTTGCTAGTTAGCATTCTTGTTAGCTATGCAATCTTGGTTCATTTTGTTTTCATATATTTTGGTGGTTTATCTTCATCGCCTGTTGTGTTCTCCAGACTATTCCATCTTAAGTTGCTAGTTCGCTCCTAGCCTCCTAGTTCATCAAACTTCTTCAAAGAAGCTAGGAGGTGTTCGGGTGTAACCAACTTCGTAATTTTGGAGACCATAGTATCTATAACAACATTTTTTCTAGAGTTTTGGAATCACCACTCCAGGGCTCTCTTTCCTAAACTGAGCTTGCTGGCATGTGTCCGTCAAATACGAGTATTTGCACCTTGTCATGCAACTGCCATTTATTTTCCAACGTCATTGCTGCAGCTAAGCAGTAGCTCCACACACATGTATGGTCGACGCACATCCGCAAAGTAGTAATAATCAAATAACAGGATCGAATACTTAATTATTAGCTTAGAGATAATACTGCAATAACCAAGTGTATTGTGGTTCCTCTAAAAAATAATAGAAACTTTTGTTATTAGATACTATAGTATTACATGTGTTGATGTTCCAAAAATGTAGTTTCTAAATACTGTGGTTTTTCAAAACAGCAACAGCCAAAGAGGCCCTACATTAGTTTATCCCACGAAATTTGCAATAAGAAAAAGCTAACTAACCAACAAACACACCTGACGTATGAAGTACGGACAGAGAAAAAGAGTTACTGTAACGAGAGACACGATATAGATGGACCAGTTTGGGCGAGGTAAAAGGTGAGCATGAATCATGATGGTAGACCAGTTTACACCGTTTGATGCTTTTGCACGGTTTATTTGTAAACGAATTAGCGGGGTCCATGCAACTCTAACAGGGACATCAGAACTCACAAGAAAATGAGCCTGTTCTTTGTCCTGTGACACTAATTACCCTGTTCTTTGGCTTCAATCTCATACTCATGAGTCGTAACCATACATTCACCGAAAGGGCATCCTGATTCATAAACCAAAAAAATCAAGCCGTCCCTCTCGTCGGAGATCTCGATGCTGCGGAGTGCAGGATGGGGCTGGGCTGGAGGAGGAGTCACCCGGATTGGGCCGGGTTGATTGATACATAAAAAATGGATTGGGTTTGGGTTTAGTCTAGATCTTGGCCGGGTTGAGTCGGAGAATTAGATCCTAATTTGATACTAATTGTCATGCTTTGGTAAATATGTTTATTATGTAGGTTACTATAATTAATAATTTTTTTCTCTTGTTCTTTTGATTGCATGAGTGTTTAGAATTAATAATTATTTTCTATTCTGTTTAGTGTATGTTTGGACTTTAGTGCATTCATATAATATTCTTGAGTGACTACTTAATATATATAAATAAAGGGGTTTTAGGTCGGCTCGGACCAACCCGGAAGGGCACGACACGTAATAAGTGTGATCGTACCGTGTAGACCATTGTAGTGGTACCGTATGCGTCAAGTCGACACGGAAGCGAACGGGTTGGTAAGGACGTCAATGACCCGCGATTGCGTGGACGGTGGAAATGGATGTGGAATTGTCATCTAAGACCAACTTTCCTCTCACTCTTTCTCTAGTTCTTTCCTCTCTCTTAAATGACCTGAAAATGAAAATGAGCAACGTAACCTATAGCAATGTATTACCCGTTTCGGATCGGCACGTCTCACATGCCATTGGCATGTGAGACGTGCAGGTTCGGAATTGTCCCTTTTTGGACAGCCTCGGAGTGACCGAGGGGGCGTGGCTTGTGACGAGACGCGGGTCCGGATTTGGACGAGATTTCGGTGGCGTAACCCTGTTGTTCTCTGCTGCACCATTTTTGGGCGTGTAGTGGAGAACAGCGGGGTTATGCTGCCGAAATTTCGTTCAAATCCGGATCACGCGTCTCGTCATGGGCACGCTCCGCTCGGTCACTCTTGGGTGGGTTTAGGATCTATCTGCCTAGGTTGTAGGGCCGTGACATAACACAACAATACATTAATGACAATTTCTTTCGCGTTAAAATGCAGAGTCAAACATGGGTGAAGACCGCAGTTGGATGTATACTGGCTGGAAGAGCAGAACTGGTGGTCATTCCGATGAGTGGTTTATCAAGTTAGATCAATTTTTGGATCGAGCATTTTTGTTGTCAACGGAAGATATGGTGCGGTGCCCATGTACAAAGTGCCAGAACACCAAGTTTTTGAGAAGATTGGAGCTTTCGTTTCACTTATGTCAAAACGGTTTCACTCCACATTAAGAAGTGTGGACCTTTCACGGCGAGACTAATTCTCGAGTCATAGCCGAAGTGGATGAGGATGATGATATAACAGAGGTTGATAGGATGGATGAGATGCTAGAAGCTCTTGAAGCGGAGGATCCTCTTACAAATGAGGCAGAAAAGTTCTTCGAGGAGCTGAAGAAATCACAAGAGCCGTTGCATGAACACACGGCTGTGACCGTACTTGCTTTCTTGACCAGATTTATGGCAATTAAATCCAAGTACTTTTTTTCCATCAACTGCTACAATGATCTCATGAAATTGATCTGCGATATCCTTCCACAATCTCACAAAGCGCCACCAGATATGTATCAGTCAAAGATCAAGATATCTGGTCTCGGTATGAAGTATGAGAAAATCGATGTGTGCCCATACAACTGCATGCTATTCTGGAAAGAGCATGCCAATGAGAAGATGTGCTTGAAATGTGGTAAATCGAGGTATGTTGAAGTTGTTAATGACGATGGCGATAATGTGATGACAGATGTCGCACATAAGCAGCTTCGTTACTTGCCTGTGACATCTCGGTTGAAGCGGATGTTTCTTTCAAAAAGAACCGCAAGACACATGAGATGCCACAAAGAAGGTAAACGTGAGAACAAAGAATTTTTGACGCATCCGTCCGACGGTGATGCATGGAAGGCGCTAGACCGTTTCGATCCAGACTTTTCTCGTGATGTGAGAAATGTTCGCATCAGATTAGCGACAGACGGATTCTCACCGTTCAGTACGAATGCCACACCATACTCATGTTGGCCTGTCTTCGTCATTCCGTACAACCTGCCACCTGCTTTATGTACGAAGAACGAGTTCATGTTTCTCAGCCTCATTGTACCTGGACCTGATCATCCTGGGTCACGTCTCAACGTGATGTTAAAACCGCTGATCGAAGAATTGAAAATCTTGTGGACAGGAGTCGAAGCATACGACAGTTACAAGAAGCAGAAATTCAACCTTCGAGCTGCTTATTTGTGGTCCGTCCATGATTTGCCGGCAGATGGCATGTTTTCCGGATGGAGCACTCACGGTCGTCTGACGTGTCCGATATGTGCTTCAGACACGGATTGCTTTCGACTAACTCATGGAGGCAAAATATCTTACTTCGATTGTCACAGACGTTGGCTGCCCTCGAATCATATATTTAGGCAGCAGCGGCATGTCTTTCGAAAGAACACTGTTGTCACTAAAGGACCACCAAAGCGTCTCAACGGGTCAGAAATTTCTGATATGTTGGACAAACTGGTGCCTGATGAAGGTCGTCCTGGATATTTCGTAGGTTATGGAGAGGAACACAATTGGACTCACATATGTGGACTTTGGGACCTACCATATGTGAAGTCGTTGATTCTAATGCACAACATTGATGTCATGCATCAGGAGCGTAATATGAGCGAAAGTATCATAAGCACTTGCATGGATATGCCTGGCAAAACGAAAGACAATTATAAAGCTAGACTAGATTTGGCAGACATTTGTCACCGTCCAACTCTTGAAATCTCTGAAAGTGGTGGAAAGCCACATGCTTCTTTCTGTCTTCGATCGAAAGAAAAGAAAGAAGTTATGGAATGGATGAAAACTTTGAAATTCCCAGATGGTTACGCAGCTAGCCTGAAACGAGCCGTAAATGTTAACACAGGAAACCTCACTGGGTTGAAGAGTCATGATTATCACATTATAATGGAAAGACTCCTACCTGTTATGTTCCGAGACTATCTAGATGATGCGGTGTGGAAGGTTTTAGCCGAGCTCAACTATTTCTATAGACAGCTTTGTGCTAAAGAAATCAAGATCGGGATGATGGATAAGTTAGAGAAGGAGATACCCATACTTTTATGTAAGATGGAAAAATTTTTTCCACCGGGTTTCTTCAATCCAATACAACATCTGCTTATCCATCTTCCATTCGAAGCTAAAGTTGGCGGTCCTGTGCAATATAGGTGGATGTATCACATTGAAAGAGCACTACGATATCTGAAACCAATGGTTGGCAACAGAGCAAGGGTGGAAGGGTGCATCGCTGAAGCATATGCTCTTAAAGAAGTTGGATACTTTTCAAGTGTCTACTTTGCGGAAGAAAACAATATCAATACTTCGGCGATGCGGTACAATGTGGACGAAACACCCCCTCTAAGCGACCTTTCCATTTTTCAAACGAGAGGCACCACCGTTGGTAGCTACACGACCTACGTGCTATCCGAACAGGAAAGGATTGTTGCTTTACTCTACATGTACGCAAATATAGAAGGCATGCAGGAATACTTTGAGTAAGTGTTTCTCCTATGTTTATGCTAATCGACATATTTTGCTACACATGTACTCTAAAAGATGTTTTTTCATGTTCAGCGAGTTCCACAGACAATATTGGCCACATAGGCATCAACCTACGGCCAAACAAGTAGAAGCGATGCGAAAGGAAGGAATAAATGGGGGACAGAGTTTTCTATCTTGGTTTCGAGAATATGTAATATTCTCTCGTCTTCTATGTATTATAAATTACTATTATTAAAGAAGTATTATGTAATATTCTCTCGTCTTTTATAACAGTGTCGGACTCACAATGTCCATGAAGATTTGCGGCAGCTATCGTATGGATTGGTGAATGTTAGAAGCTATGGTCGATATGACGTAAATGGCTTCCGATTCCGTACAACTCATTTTGAAGCTCATCGTCCTCTCGCGGCAACATCAAATTCCGGTGTTGTGACGAGAGCAATGGACACTCAAGGGAATTTAACCGATTATTATGGTATCATTAACAAAATCCTTGAATTTACTTTTACCGGAAATAAGACCTTTCGAGTTGTCTTCTTTGACTGTGACTGGTTTGATCGTACTCATGGAACTCGAGAAAACCAATTTGGAATGGTGGAAGTGAAACATAAGGACCGACTACGAGGTTACGATACATTTGTTCTTGCGCATCAAGTTGAACAAGTGTATTATCTACCTTATCCATGCACGAAGCTCAGTGCTTGGTGGGTGGTATATAAGGTGAATCCCCGTGAGTGGCTATATACTCCTGGGGATGATGGGACCATGATAGCGAAGACGTTGAAGAAGTGTACCAAGAAGAAGAGTTGCCAGACACTTTTATCGTCGAGCTTGGTGCAGGACTCGATCAATTAGTTGGAGATGTTGAAGACGTTGAAGATGTAGAGGCAGATGATACGCGAAAACGAAAATTAGAACAGGCCACGATGGAAGATCGTTGGGATGGTTTAAGGAGTAGGGCACAGGCACATGACAATGATGTTGACGAATTTTGAAAGTGACTACAAGTAATGTTTTCTTGAAGATAGTAAAATGAATTTTATATATTTTATTTGCATTTTTACTAATTATCTAATTACAATAGGATGGTGTCAAAGAAGGGTAAGAAGGTGCCGCCGACGAGGGGGTTCTACCCCTCTAGACATGAGGACGCTTTCGTTGGTGCCTCGTCGACTGGCAGCAGACGCTCTCAGGTGCTGGGGCACGTTCAGACCAGCTCTAGAGCTTCGTCACAGGTAAATGTCACTCGTTTTTGACAAATTCTTTAAATTCAAATTCACATTAAACTTACTTATGAATCATTTGAATGTTGTAGTCCTCACCGGCTGACTCAGGGGTTGCGGCGCCTTCGGTGAGCCAGCCCTCAGCGAGGCAGCCCTCGGCCAGCCAGCACTCGGCGAGTCAGCCCTCGGCGAGCCAACCCTCGGCCAGCCAGCCCCCGGCTGGCGATGAGTTTGTTCCTGAGGCCTTTGACTCGGCTGTTGAGGAGCCGTCTGGGTCACCTGACGTGGCTCCCCAGCAGACGCGGAGGACGAGGGGGACTCACTTTGTCAGTCCTCCCATCCCGCGGTCCCTTCACAGAGGATCGTGATTCGTCCAGTCGGAGACAGGTAATAAAAATTATAGTTTTCAATTTTAGTTTCTTTTGATTACTTAAGTAATGAATGAATGAATAAATATCTTACAGTGCTTGGGACGACTTGTCTTTCACCGGTGAGAAACACCAGAGACCGGTGAATGGTGTCCTCGGGTCCATAGTGCGTTTGCACTATCGCGGGGTCATCGACGGAGTGCCTGCTCTTTTATGGGAGGACTACGCACGCGTCCATCACCAGGAGCACGGCAACCTTCAGGAGGCCGTATGGGCCGATTTTATGGTAAGTATGTTAAAAAAGTTTCTAAGTTACAACTCTTAAACTCTTTTAGTGCACATCTCTTCAATATATTCTTTATCGCAGGCAAGATATATTTTAGAGGACCCGGACGACCATCGCATGTTTGAGGATGCGAGGCGAGTGTTTCACTTCAACGCTGCCAAGGCGCTTCGACAAGCTTTGTCGAACGCCCGAGTTCAAATTATTAATGAGCACTTGAAGGCGAACCAGCGGCACGTGTTACACTTCCGGCAAGAGAGCGAGAGGCACCTGACGGAGGAGGAGTACGCGCAGGTACATGGAGTGTAGTAAGTATTTTTTTCTGATAATGTCCTCGATGGTACTTTTAACGACTTTCAACTATGTGCAGGGCCACGTGAGCTGGTTGCAGGGTCGGAACGATGCATTTCGGGCCCTTTGTCGCTACTGGGCTAGCGACGAGTTTAAAGCTAAGTCCGGGAAGGCTCGAGACTGCAGAGGGGTGGAGGGGAAGAGCAGGCATGGGCAATATAACCACTTGCGTTTAGCTAAACGCAT
The DNA here is from genome assembly GCA_036927565.1 of Tuctoria greenei. Taxonomy (NCBI): domain Eukaryota; kingdom Viridiplantae; phylum Streptophyta; class Magnoliopsida; order Poales; family Poaceae; genus Tuctoria; species Tuctoria greenei. Next base: position 24,316,101 of record JAYESD010000002.1, on the reverse strand, counting down.
GGTAAGTGTGTGTAACTTATGTTTATATATTAATAATATATTGTTCGTACTAACACGTATTGACAGGAGCGCGAGACGGGGGTGCCGCCCACCCCTGCTGAGGTTTGGAAGAGAGGTCACAAGGACCCTTCTCAGCCGACGGGGTGCAGTCAGGCTGCAACCGAGCGGTTGGTAAGTTTAGAAATCATTCATATTACATATAACTATATAGATTGTTGAACTTACACGATTTTATTGTTTTGCAGGCTAAGTATGGGGAGGAGGCTAGGAAGATACACGGCGAGGATTTCGATTGGGAACGTCAACCGATCGATCCTCAAGCCGCGTATGCAACCGGTGGTGGAAAAGCACACGGAAGGTGAGTTTACAAGTCATTTTATCGTTTTCAATTCAAAGTATTCAAGATATTTCAATTTCATATTACTGACTCTTTTTTTTATAGGCTCGCCATATTCGACGGAGTTGTCGACTCGAGGGCGGGGAGACCTGCGAGAGGCAGCTCCACGCAGGCTTCGGGCACGGGAGGTCGCCGCGTATCGCAGAGGGACATTGAGATGCAGTCCCTCCGAGAAACTGTAGAAGAAAACGAAAGGCGACATGAGGAGGAAAGGAGGGCGATGGAGGCCACGATCCAAACCCAGACAGCAGCGTTGGCGCAGATGCGGGAAGCAATGGAGGTAACAAAATAAAAACTAAAATTCTCATTAATTCAGCGTAAATGACTTACTAATAGGTAGCATTTAATGTTTGCAATGACAGGCCATCGCTCGGGCGCAGGGTCTGGGAATCCAGCTACCGGTACTACCACCGGTCCTCCCAGGCGATCCTTCTTCAGCGGGTCAGGTAAGTTTTTATGTAATCCTTCTTCTCCAGCGTAATAAGATGGAGATAGATGAGAGAGAGATAGTTAGATAGAAGAAAATGATTGAGATAGAAGAAAGATAGAGATAGAAGAAAGGGAGACAGAAGAAAGAGTGAAAGATAGATAGAGTAGGATGGGAATGAAGAGAGAGTAAGATGTAGATGGAGATAGAGAGAGGGGAAGATAGAGGGAGGGAGATGTAGATGGAGATAGAGGGAGGAAGATAGAGGGAAAAGGATAACAATAGAGAGATAGAGTGAGAAAGAAAGATAGAGTGAGAGACAAAGAGAGAAATGAAAAGAGAGAGGAAGAGGGTGATCTAGATGAAGATAGAGGGAGAGGGAGGGAGAGAGATGTTGATGCATTTATATTCTAACTCTAAGTTTTATTAATTGCAGGGATCCGCGACGGCTGCACAAACGCCGCCGCATTCGCTACCGCCGCCTGGAATGAGGCGCGATGACGACGACATCGACTTCGGAGGTGGCTCCGGAGGTCAGATGGGCGAGTGAGCCCTTTTATTTACTTTGTTGATGACGATGTGAGATGTATCGGAATTTTAGTTTGTGATTGTGATGATGTGTGTATGCTGTGTATATATTGTGTATATTGTGTTTGTTGTGATTCTGGCCATCGAGCCGGGTAGTATTTTCTGTTTTTAAAAAAAATAAAAAACCTTATTTGTGACAGCTTTTTATACAGTACCGTCGCAAATAAGGAACCATGCCGTCGCAATTAAACCACAGTTATTTGCGACGGCCAGGCCGTCGCAAATAATCATTAATTGCGACGGCCAGGCCGTCGCAAATAGCATCGTGGGTCCCGGAGGAGGACACGTGGGCCCTGTCCACTGAACTTATTTGCGACGGCCTGGCCGTCGCAAATAGAGGACCTTAAATGCGACAGCCTGGCCGTCGCAAATAAGCATTAATTGCGACGGCTAGGCCGTCGCAAATAATTTTGCGGGGCCCACCAGCCCGCAGCAATAACTTGCGACGGCCTCTCCTAGTCGTCGCAAATAGCTTATTTGCGACGGCCAGGCTGTCGCAAATAAGCTATTTGCGACGACATATTTGCGACGGCTGGAAGCCATCGCAAATAAGGAAAGCCGTCGCAAATAGCTTATTTGCGACGGCATTCTGCTTATTTGCGACGGCCCTGACCGTCGCAAATCGTCGGGATTCCTGTAGTGACGTCATCTAGCGACAAACCAGCTGCGTCAATTGTGCAAGTGTTGGTCCCTAAAAGGCTAATGACATGAACAAAGGCTCTTCAAGACCTTACTCAAGAGAAGGAATTGGGGCAACAATATGGAAGCATGCGACAAGCCAACAGACAAAACAACATGAATCCAACTAGTCTCATTTATTTACACAAGGGGGCCATCCCCGGATACAAAAGCCTTGCGCCCAGGTGCCACCAGCCTAAACATCGCTAGAACAAAGAAGCAACCTCCCTGGCAAGGTCTTGGACTTCGTCCTTAGCCTCCAGCGGAATCTTTGGGTACCAGCTTCAGAAGGATACCAGGACGTGACAGGCCACTAGCTCAGCCAACTCCTTTCCTTCGGCCTCCAGCCGCCTTGCGAGGACGATGTTCACCGACCCCAACGACGAACGGAGGGACTCCAGTACAGGAAGCAGTTGGGCCACTCCCTGAGATGGCTCCCCACGCGGCACAGGACCAAGGCCGAGGGGTTCCAGCACCGCCCCAACACAAGCCAAGAAATCCCAGACCCCTTGGGCCTCATCCATACGGGAGGCCTCGAGGCTCTTCGCCTCTCACTGTGCAGTCACCTCCCGGTCAGCAAGCTCCCGACCACGACACTCCAGGTCACCCTCTGGGCAATGGATGGCCAACACCAAGTCCTGCAATGTCCGATGTTTCTCCTCCAGGCTTCGGGAGACCTCCTCCTCCTTCGCCGCCAAGTCCCGTTCCGCATCAGAAACGGCAACCTCGCGACAGACCAACTCCAGACGCTGATCCTTGCACAGTTTCAGCGGGCGTCGGCAGCCGCATGGGCCTTCAAAGCCTTCACCTCAAGCTCTTTGTTCTTGGCGTCAACTAGCTTCACCAAGCGTCGCACCTCCGCAAGATGATCCCACTCTCAAGCGAAAGCAGCCTGCGTCTGGCACAATATGGACTGAGCCGTGGCAATAGCGCCGGCGAGAGGGATTGGCTTGACTGTCGCCACCGACGATTGTCCCTCTGTCCCTCCTACCGACGCCACAACATACACCAGCTCTCGGGGACCAGAAGCTTCGTGGGGACCGAGAACCGTCGTGCCCCAGCCCGGCGCTGAAGTCCCCTCCTGCACTACAGGGGTATTGCCGACAGCCGGTGGCGGGTCGCCACACTGTGCGTCGATGACGTCAGACGCCAGTGCCGCTTGAACGACCAGCGACTCAGCCCCAACAAGGGAGGCAGCCACGACCAAGGTAGCCTCCTCTGTGTCGGGTACCTCCTCGCCCCGCACCTCTGCGCCGGGCACCTCCTCGCCTGACATTTCCTCGCCTGGCACCACCTGGCCTAGCACGGCCAGGCTTGGCACCACTTCTGCCACACCTGCCTCAACAGATGGGGGTGCAGGGTCATTAGTGTCACCTAAGGCCGATGCACCTTCGGGCGTAGGAGGTGACGCGGCAGACGTCGTTTCGGTACCGGGAAGGGCAGGAGCAATCAAGTCCACCCCTGGAAGCACCAAAGGCACCAAATTGGCTGATGAAGCCCTGAGAACATAAGAACAAAAAATGAAAGAAGAGAAATAGCAGAGGGAATAAGTTGCGACTTACTAACGAGTCGGGCCACTCCAATGACCATGGCCTCCCGCCCTGCGTGATATATCAAGGTCGTCGGGACTTGACGACAAGACTAGTGCCGCCGTCGCTAGTACAGATTCCCGGTCAACTTGTGTCGGCGTCAGCTAAGGCCCCTCAGCACCTCCTCCAGAACCAGGGCCACTGCTGGAGTCGAAGACTAAATCTACGACAGAAGCTTTGGCCCTGCCGGTTCCCTGATTTCGGGAGATGGGAGTATCGTCCCCCCGAAATAACTTCCGCTTCTTCGGCATAGAAGTAGCAGAGCCCGCGACCAGTGTGCGGAAGCGCTTTTTTGGCTCCGGAGCTGGTGCCGGCTGGCTGACCTCTGCCCTGTTGGAAGTAGTTGAGGGCTCTGCCTCCTCCCTTGCCGAAGGACGCGAGGAAGACCCCGACCCTGGATGCGCAGCTTCACGGCACCGCATTAGGACTGCAGAGGCACCAACCATGTCTTCAGAATACAGGCGAGCGAGGTCGAACACGTTGATCTTTGACATTGAGTTTGCCAGTTCAACCCTCACGTCGGTGGTCATGTGGAGCGGTTGGCAGTCATTCGGAATGGAGACATGCTCATCATGAACAACGTCGGAGGTCACTGTTTTTAGCATCTCCTCCAGCATCTTGAGAGTTGGGGTGTCCGGACCCAGCCGACATTCGTCATAGTCACCGTTGTAGACCTGGGCCCAATACAGACGCCGCTGGAGAGGGGCGGTACAGCGGAGCAAGAAGTCTGCCAACACCATCATCGAGGTCAAGCCCTTGTTAGCCAAGAACCGGATCCTCCTCAGGGCGGTCCTGTATTCCTCTGGCAATCCATGGGATGCCTCCCAAGTGATAGGGTCGGAGCCTGGACCGCCGGAGGGCATCTTCAGTGAGGGATGAGGCTATGTCCTCACAATCGCCTATTCTTCCCTCCAGTTGCTCCATTTGCCCCCTTTGAATGAGACAATATAACCACAGAAGGTATTGTCCTGGTGGCAGAAGTAATAGGCCCCCACTTGAGTCGTCGCGCTCCTTCCATTCGTCTTCATCACGAAGAAATGCCGGAACAACTCCACTGTGGGCGCACAACCCACAAACGCATCACATAGGTGGACGAACACAGCCACCAAGGCGATGGAGTTCAGCGACAGATGGTGAAGTTGCAGCCCATACTCCCCCAACACTGCAAGTAAGAACCATGACAAAGGGAGTGCGAGCCCAACAGTGGCATACATGATGAAGAGAACAGTCTCATCTTCACGTAGATCCCGAAGATCGGGAGATCCGCAGTGGATCATCCATCTGCACTCTGGAGCTGCCCAGCCAAGGAGCTGCCTCATCGGCACCAGATCTTTGGCCGATCGGAAGCGAGAAGGAGGCAGCAGGGAAGCCATTGGAGCGGGCTAAGGTGAGAGCCTTGGCAAAAGGGTTGAAGGAGGTTCGGGCGCTCGAGGAGGAAGGCGAAAACTCTTGTTGTGGGGTCTGGGTAAGGAAGGAACCGTTCCCTCTAAATGGAGGTTTTCCCTTCTTTATCATCCCCACGACGCCTGAGTACTCCGAGCGAAGGATCAGATCGCACCACTCATCACATCGCACCCGTGACAATGGGTCCTATGTCCCCGCTTAGACGCACTAGCCCAGTCGGTCAGCCGCTTGGGGAAGCCGCTGAGGCATCTCCTATAGTAGTGGCGCGAGCAAAAGTGTTATAAGTTGCATCGGGGACCGCCACAATTAAAGGCACCACAGGGGACAGAGATATTACAGCAAGCAAAGATCCCTTCACCGTAGCCACTCAAACCGGAAGAGGACGCGTGGTGATGATTTGTAGAAGCGCCCACCACTTCAATTATCCAAGACATAATCAAAGCCCAGTACAGGAAAATAGGGAAAGGGCTCCACCTTTGGGCTCTTCATCTTGCCCCAGGGTGGATCCAGGGGCCACTGTCAGCACCCTACAGACTGGGTACCCTCGCACACACGATAAAGGCACCTGGGCATGCCTGACGGCTCCACATGTCCAGAAGTTGTCGAGGCCTCAGCCTCCCACAAGATCCAACCCCGATGTTGCCACGTGGGGCACGAAGACTGGGATAAATACCTTCAGAAGGGACGACTTCCCAAGGCGCCATGTGTTAGGGTGGGACCTCGCCCATCCTCGGTGGGGAGCTCCAGAGCTGCCTAGAGCACCGAACCAAACGCCCTTCCTCAGGGGCAAGAGCGGAGCTGCCACGTGCCATGGGGAGCCCCAGAGCTGCCACGCATCACGAAGGACCGGGGCTAGCCTCCCGAGCGAGAACCAGCCCCGATGTTGCCATGTGTCCCGCAGCTCGACCCAGACGGTAAGGTGCGGGAGTTAAAAGGTGGAGCGCTCCGCTCCGGTCAAGCATTGAAGACCCGCAACCACCTCTGGCGCACGACGTGGGGGACGCCAATGGTCAGAAGCTGCTATGACCAATCGCATCACAGTGAAGGCGCTGCAGGCCTATCCCACTCAGCCAAGTGGGTAGCTTGCGGCAACAAGATAAGCTAACGGGACACCTTCTGCCACCATCAGCAATGACGCGTGGGCTACTGACAAGGGAGGCAACAAGACAGCGAGTCTCGACTGCCACCCTCAGAGGAAGCTTATGCGAGAAGCCTTAGATCTTTAGGATAAGATCGCCCCGGGACCACCTGTCGGGCCCCGGGACCCCACTTGTAAGGCATACGATCCTGATTATAAAAGGCCCGGACCACCAACGATACCAACACAAGACTCAGAATCCCCAATACACACACACTCGCATACACACTAACCAAGCAATACAATCCACCGTGGAGTAGGGTGTTACGCTCCTTGCGGCCCGAACCACGTAAAAACTCCACTGTCTCAAACTCTTCCACTAGAACACTAGTTTGAGGCCTAAGCCCTGCTGAACAAGAACATCTGCGGGCTGCTCCTTAGCAGATCCGAGGGAAGTGTTGCATTGACCCTTCGACGGCGGCATTGAGTTGGATGTTCACCATCGTGCATGGATTTGCTGAACCTTCAGGAAAAGTCTCCTACTTGGTGCGCCAAATGCTGAAGTGTTCTTGCGACACTTCCCCCGAACCTACTTAGTCGCAGCCCGCGGAGGTTCTTTTTTAGGCGGGGCTAGTCTTCGGTGAAATTACACGTATGAGGGACGGTGAGATGGTGGTTTTACGTGCTTCGAGCCGCCAGAGCGTAACACCCTACTACATGGTCTGAGTTGTATTACTTGTGTTGAGTTGTGTCTGAATGGCGTGTGTGAGTTGAGTTGTGGAGATTGGATGTGCCTAAGTCGGTGGTCGTATGATCCTTTTATAGTAAGGTCGCGCGCCTTACAAGTGGAGTTCGCGGCCCGAAATGTAGCTCCAGTGCGATCTTATGTCTGTACAAGATCTAATGGCTTGCTACGTACGTTGCCCCTGACCGTGGCTTGAAGACCCGCCGTCTTGCCGCGTCGGATGCCAGTGGCCAGGCGTAGTCGTTGATGATGGCGGAGAATGTCTTGACTCCGTCTTATAGTCGTAAGCTTCCCAGTCGACACCGTGGTGTAGTCATGCGGCACCTTCACTGCGATATGATTGGGCACAGAGGCACCCGACAGGGGCGCACGCTGCACCGTGTGCTTGTGAATGACGTGTGCCTTTAATGTTGATTGGACTGATCATGGTTCTCTTTACTCTTCGAGACCCACGACCATTGCAGGTTGTGGGATATGTGGCAGCTCTGGAGCCCTCCTTAGCGGGAGCAAGGGTCCGGAGCCGAAGTTACACTTGGCAGCTCTGGAGTCCTCCTTGGTGGGAACAAGAGCCCGGAGCCGGAGTACGTGTGGCAGCTCCGGAGCCCTCCTCGGTAGGAGCAATGGCCCGGAGTCGGAAGACGCCTGGCAGCTCTGGCGCCCTACTCGGTGGGAGCAAGAGCCCAGAGTCGGAGGACGCGTGGCAGCTCCAGAGCCGTCCTCAGTGGAAGCAAGGATCTGAAGCCGAAGGACGCGTGGCGGCGCCGAAGCCTCCTCGGTGGGACCAAGGGCTCGGAGGTCGGAGGATGCGAGGCAGCTCCGTAATCTGCCTCAGTAGGGAGGCCGGGTCCGAAACTTCTTTTTGCTTGTATGCGGGAGTACCCGGTCTGCAAGGTATGCCAATAACAAAACAAAAAAGTTATTGCCTAAATGAACAAGGAGTCAGGGAATACATAAGCGTGCAGGGAATCCAAACAATGCCTCCAATAGTATTGTTTAACACACATGAGGACTTCTCACATGATCAAGGTGGTGAAATACATAACACCCACGTGAAATTAACTCGTACCTCCATCAGATGACGCCTGGAAATTATATTTTATTTTTGTTTTTAAATGATGATTGGTTGGAGAAAATTACTATTATAGTACTCTCTCTATCTCGAAAACTTGTCGCCCTGAACTAAATCGACAATTTTTTTAGACGAAAGGAGTACTCAACACAATAACCGGAAGAGTCTCAACCCACGGACACCTCCTGCTCCAATGCGCGCAGGTGAAGTAAAATGGGGTACTGCTCCATCCTAAAATTATTATTATTTTCTAATTTATTTTTAAACTAAAAATGATAAGTATTTTGAAATGAAAATAATACTATTTCTGCTACCGTGCCCTGCTCCTGGTGCCGTCATGCAAGGGCAACGAGACCACTGCTTTCAAGTAGAATAATGGCTGCAATAAACCTTCGCTGCTGCAGCCGCGCATGGTCCACAATATTCTCTCAAGGAGTTTTGTTTCTCGTGAACAGCACCTCTGCTGCTAGACTGCTACTGTTGATTTTCGTTTACCCTACGTAAAAGAGAAGTCGACGAATACCGACCGTAAATGTAGATGAGCCTTCGGAACCCGTACCGTAGTAACGCTGAGTCACTGACAAAGAGCTCTCTTGGAATACTAGTACAACCAGCGTATCAAAAGATGCGCATTCATTTTGTTTGCAGTAATGTTTGACTTGAAGAGCCACAGACGTGAAGGCACGCAGAGGCAGTTATAAAAATTACAGCTCTGGAAATTACAGTGTCAGTAGACGGATGCTGAAACTGGCCTGTGGACACATGTCTAATTTATCACTTCATCAGTACAGTATTAATAGTAGTCCAACGTTCTAGTGCCGTGTCCATGCATGGATGATGTAGATACTGTGGCTTTAAGCATCATTGTGCGATACATATGCGTCAGGCTTTTGTTCTAGTTCACCGATACGTGCGTCGCAGGACGAGCTGACAATCGCACGGCACGTGAATGATCTTGGCTTTTATCTGGAAAAAGCGCCAGTTGCTTGCTCCCTGTGCGTTCATCTCAATCACATGACGGAAAAAGCACGTACTCTTTCCTTTTCTCAAAACATTGTCACTTTTAATTCATTTCTTAAATTAAAAGTAGCAATTTTTGAAAAAGAAAAGAGTACATGATCTAACATATGATCTAGCAATAGGATACGTCCCATTGGCCATTGTAGCAGTAAAAAGTGTTCTATTACTTAAGTAATTTATTTTTCCATGATTTGCATATTATGCCACAACGGGGACAAATAGGTAGTTGCATGAGCTAACGGTCATCATAAAGAACTTATGGATTTTTTAAATGGAACACTGTCGAACGGGACTGTCCGTTGGATATTTGAATTTAAATATGCCATCTCAAATACCCTATCGGTTCTAAACTATATAATGTTTAGGATAAAATATGTCATGGATATCGTTTATTTTAGAAAAAAAGAGTAGAAAGTCACCTTAACTTTTTACCATTTCCGTATGCTGACCTAATACAGATAATAATCCATATCTCCCTTTTCTTTTTTTTCGAGACACTGGACGAGTATACTGAGAGTCCTACGATGGCAGGAGTACTTCACACAAGTACTGATGTGGGGGAAGTGTCGGCGAGCACGTGCGGTGGGGCTCCGCCGTGCGCGGCTGCTCCTCTTCACGCTTCTCGAGCCGTATGATCGCAGGCGGATCTGTAGGCCGTCAGATGCGCCTCGCGATCCTCGCGCGCGGCCGTCTGGAAGACGACAGAGAAAGCACCACCGACTGCTGCTCACTACGACAGTGCAGACCCAGCATTGGTTTGTCCTTTTCCTGGGCCCATGATTTTTCATGAAACCTCCGCTTCTGCTCTCTCCAAAAGATTAACCCGGCAAATTTATGAAAAATGTGTTTGCGTATGTCCAGCAACTACTGCACGAGTATCGTGGACGCGCGTAATTTTTCTTCAGCTTGAAGGGCGTGAACGATTAGATTATCTGGCAACTGTAAACATAACTCATGGATACAAACAAGTTGATTTATCTGGCAACTCTATTTTGCCATGATGAAAAATTGCACGTTTGTCTTAAATGCACTAAAATACCCGTCCACTCTTTCTCGCAAACACATACACACCAATATTTTATTTCTCCCGGTCCTAGAGACTTATCGATGGAGTGAGTTGAAGAAGTTTCTTGAATTTTCAGGTGAACATTGGCTCGTAGCTCTAATTATGTCGAAAATTGCGAGGGGAAAATACTCCGACCTCTTTCTACTCTTATTTTTGGTATTTTTTCTTTTTCAAAGGCACAACTTTTTCTACTCAGCTCAGCTGAGAAGCCCGCAAGAAAAAAAGGAATCCTCTGGGAGCGGGCCCACCAGCAGGCCGGCGGGGGCCCAGGTGGCCAGTCAGTTTGTCAATGCCGGGCCATCGCTGTCCGCGTAAAAGCGCAGCGCTCAAACGGATACGGCGCACTCAAGAAATAATTCGTGCCCCTACCTCTTCCCCGACGGAGTGGGCCCCGCGGGCACATCGGACGGGATAGATGGGGCTCGCGAGCCGCAGGCTGCGATGAGAGGCGGGTCACCGTGCTATACGTGATGCGTGCCTACCTACCTGTCCGTGGTCCCGCGCATCGTTGTTGCGCTACAAAATCCAAGCGCGCCGCGCGGAGATCAGGTTGACATTAGATGCCATCCTGGACGTCCGTATCCAGCTAGTATAAGATATCGGTTCCTCACTTCGAGTTGACGGTGCTGCGGCCGCGGAAAATCCCGTCCTGCTATCGAATTGCTCCGGACATTCCGTGCAAGCATGCGCTCATGACGGGTTGAAATCCTCTGTGACGGTTCCTCACTTCGAGTTGACGGCGCTGCGGCCGCGGAAGATCCCGTCCGGCTATTGAATTGCTCCAGACCTTCCGTGCAAGCATGCGCTCGTGACGGGTTGAAATCCTCTGCAATACTGTTGGTCAATAGTGGTTACTGACAGGTGGGTCCTATGGGACGCGGGGCTTATCTGTCAGTGATCACTACTGCACCAGCGGTACTGTAGAGGATATGCACCCACTCGTGACACCATTGTGGCGTAATCCACTGTTGCTCTAGTATGAGCGAGATGGTCGGACACATCGACGACCGCCTACCAGGGTCGGGCGCAGAGGACCTAACAGTTTAGCGGAGTTAACCGCCCAAGCATCGGATGCCGACCGAGTTCGGGCATGGACTTCTGTGGCGGTGCACCTGAAAACTCGCGCGCGTCATCTATCGGGATCTGCGTTCCTCTGACTTGCTACTGACAAACGCAAAACTCGATCGCTTTTCTCTGTCAATTTTAAAACGCAAACAGTTACCTCTACTGCATAATGCGGACATTTCTTTATTTCCACCGAAGAACGGTTGATCGTGAATAACTTTTGGCATGATATTTTTACGGCGTCGCAAGACGTCACGGCAACCGCAACAATAACAACAGAGAGAGACGCGGATCAAACGGACACGGACCTGTGGCAAGGAGCCGGATTCACATCCTCTCAAATAGAGTACAAAATGCAGAGAGCTACAGTATTTCTGAATTTGTTTTATTTTTGAACATCTGATAAAAACATGAACGGCCGAAATCGCTCCGTAATCCGGAATGCTACAGAAGCTGGATTTACTGTTTAGCCCCTTGTTACTACAGTGCTACTGCAGAGTACTCCCTCCGTCCCAAAAAGTTTGTCGCTTTGTAGTTCATTTTTGAACTACAAAGCGACAAGCTTTTTGGGACGGAGGGAGTATTATTTTTCTCACAAAATATGCTACACTACTCTGCATTTGATTATCGACGGCAGAGGATGAGGATCCCAAGAAGCCGGGGCGCGGCCCCACCTCCGCATAATGACCTACCAGTACCGGACGCTGAACGAACAAAGCCAACGCAACCCATCCCCCCGGATGCCAAAGGCTAAAGCAACGCCGCTTTCAGAAAGCGAGTTCACGGGACGAACACCACATGCCTGCTCATGGATTTGAGAATTATTTCTGTGAATTACCGTAACCTCCGAAACCACTTTATACTTTTGCAACAGTAATAACAGTAAAACCGGGCAAGCGTCGTGAAAATTCCCTTCTCCGAAAAAAAACTGCCAAAAGGCAAGAAAATAAAACAAAAAGCTAAGCTCGCACACCGATTTCTCTGTTGCTGCATTATGTTTGTTTGCGTCCGATCTATCCTCAGCTCGATACGAAATTGGCGGCGAGGATTAAGATATGGTCGCTGATTGGCTCTCTGAATATTGTGCCCATTAATACGTGGACTTCCAGCGAACGATTTGGAAAAGTGTGTTTTGATTAAAACATGGTGTCAGTGGGCAGAAATGAGTTGAAGACAGTGTGACGTGCGTGGATCCGTCACGTGTTTTGGAGCTCGGTTAAGCAAGGGGGTTCTGGACAGGTGAAGGGCTATGGGGTTTGCTGAAACTGCGTCCAGGTTCATCGAGCATCGCACCAGCATTCTCGGAAGCGAGGTGATGAAATCCAGTCAGGTCTTTTGTGTGGTGTGTAGATTGTTATAATGCTTAGGATCAATACTAGCAATTCCTAATCAGGTTTACTTAGGCTTAAACAATCACTGATGACAACATTAACTCTAAGCAAGTAATCTAACATGCAATATATAAACATGGCAGAGAGATTAGGATTAGTAGAAAGTGGTGAGAGGCGTAGATTACCTTCAGTGGGGGCACTTGATGTCATTGGGCTCAAGTGATGGTCGACGAGGAGAGCTGGTGATGTAGTGCAGACCGACGGCGAAGAGGACAGTGTTCTCCGGTAGTCGAAGGTGGCGCACGTAGGTGGCGGCGGCAGAAGCAATAGATTGATTTGGCGGGGGCCTCGGGAACGTGTGTTACTCTCGTACCGCGTCGTGAGGGCCCCCTGGTGCTTATATGGCGCACAGGAGAGGGGGGCGACAGATAGATTCTGTTGCGCCCCCCGGTACCCGCGCGCCTCTGAGGAGGACTCGGCGTGGGGTTGTTATCCACATCCGAGTCAGTTGGGGGCGTGGGAGACCCAGTCCCACACGTTGGTTGTTGCCCAACGGTGGGACCGAGATCACCCTAACATTCTCCCCCTTGATCTCGGAACAACTTATTTCTCATTTAACTTAGCTTATTCTTATTCTTAACTACTAAACTTATATATATTTCTTCTTGCTTCGACATAAGGAGCACGACGCATCAGAAACAGCCATTTACGTACTGTTCGACTCGAAGACCACAATATGTCTCACAATTAGAAATATCCTTATACTTAGGTGTCCCCTTAGTATTCAGGATTTGTTTCACAAGCTCTCCCCTAATCCCATGCCGGCTACGTGTTCTCTGAACACATTGGGAGGGAGACCCTTGGTTAGAGGATCCGCAATCATTTTATTAGTTCTTATATGCTCGAGACTAATTGAATTATCCTGGATTCTCTCTTTAACAACATAATACTTAATGTCGATGTGTTTGGCAGCACCACTCGACTTGTTGTTGTGAGAGTATGTTACTGCTGGCTCATTATTGCAGTATAACTTAAGTGTTTTATGAATGCTGTCTACCACTCTTAGACCGGGAACAAATTTCTTAAGCCAAGATGCCTGTCCAGTGGCCTCATAACAAGCTATGAACTCAGCATACATTGTGGACGATGCAGTTATGACTTGCTTGGAGCTTCTCCACGATATAGCTCCATTCGCGAGGGTGAATATATAGCCTGACGTGGATTTCTTAGTATCCACACAACCCGCGTAATCTGAATCTGAGTAACCCACTATTTCTAATGGGTCTGACTTACTATACTTTAACATGAGGTTCTTAGTACCCTGAATGTATCTTAGAGCCTTCTTAAGTGCTTTCCAGTGGTCTAAGCCTGGATTACTTTGATATCTGCCAAGCATCCCAGTCACGAAAGCTAAGTCGGGGCGTGTACATCTTTGAGCATACATTAAGCTTCCGACAGCAGAAGCATACGGAATTCCTCTCATCTGATCAACCTCATACTGATTCTTAGGTGACTGTGATTGTGAAAATTTGTCACCCTTACCTATTGGGACAGGCGAGGGCTTACAGCCTTGCATACCGTACTTTCTGAGTACGCTTTCTAAGTATGCCTTATGAGATAATCCTAATACCCCATTTCTTCGATCTCGGTGAATCTCAATTGCTAGGACATAGGAAGCTTCATCTAAATCCTTCATCTCAAAGTTTGAGAATAAACACTTCTTAGTTTCTAAGAGTAGGTTGACATCACTACTTGCCAATAGTATGTCATCTACGTATAGTATGAGGAAAATAAATTTCCCATTCTTAAATTTAGCATAAATGCAGTTATCCTCCTCATTCTCTTTAAACCCAAACTTTCTTATCGTCTCATCGAACTTTAGGTACCATTGTCTTGAAGCTTGCTTAAGTCCATAAATAGACTTCTTCAAGTGGCACCCCATGTGTTCCTTACCCTTAATGACGAAACCCTTTGGTTGAGCCATGTACACGTCCTCATAAAGATCCCCATTGAGGAACGCCGTATTTACATCTATTTGATGTAATTCTAAGTCATAATGTGCTACTAATGCCATGATGATTCGAAACGAATCCTTAGACGACACAGGTGAGAAGGTCTCGTTATAATCAATACCTTCCCGCTGCGTGAATCCCTTAGCCACAAGCCTAGCCTTATACTTTTCGATCTTCCCTTTGGAGTCACGCTTAATCTTGTAGACCCATTTACAGCCTACCGTTTTGGCTCCTTTAGGAATCTCTACTAAGTCCCAGACTTTGTTGGCACTCATAGATCTTATTTCATCCTCCATGGCTTTACGCCATTCGGATGACTAAGGTCTACTCATGGCATCTTCGAAAGAGGTGGGATCATCCTCAACATGAATTTCTTCACTTAAGTACAACTGATAATCACTTGGAATTGCCGATCGTCTTACTATTTGTGATCTTCTTATTTGTGCATCATCTGAGGGTTGAGGCTGTTGTTGCACCTCATCTTGTTCGACCACATCTTCAACAGGCTGAGGAGGTGGAACCTCACTTATTTCTGTTGTGGCCGACGGAGGTGCAACGACAGGCGTTGTGTCACTAGCACCAGGTGCGGATGGCACGACGACAGCAGGTAGGGTGAAATAAGGCTCTTGAGTCATCGGGACGGGTAGACTAATCCGTTCCTCCTCAAGGTCTATTTCCCGCCGTATCGTACTCCCCCTGATCATAGTGTCCTCTAAAAACACGGCATGTCTTGTCTCAATGAACTTAGTGTGTCTACCTGGACAATAGAACCTAAATCCTTTACTTCTTTCAGGATAGCCAATAAAATGGCAACTAATTGTTCTAGAATCCAGTTTGCTTAAGTTCGGGTTGAACATCTTAGCCTCAGCTGGACATCCCCACACATGTAGATAGTTTAGCGAGGGCTTACGTCCCGTCCACATCTCATACGGTGTCTTAGGTACTGACTTAGATGGAACACGGTTAAGCACGTGAATGGCGGTCTTTAAGGCCTCCATCCATAAACTAATTGGTAGTGTAGAATAGCTTAACATGCTTCTCACCATGTCCATAAGCGTACGGTTTCGCCGTTCCGCTACACCGTTCTGCTGAGGTTTGCCCGATGTAGAATATTGGGCTACTATGCCATTTTCCTGTAAAAACCTCGCAAAAGGTCCAGGGACTTGGACATAAGGGGTATGTCGACCGTAGTACTCACCTCCACGGTCAGACCTTACTACTTTAATCTTAACGTCGTGCTGATTTTCTACTTCAGCCTTAAATATCTTAAACTTATCCAACGCTTCGGATCGCTCCTTGATTGGATAAATATAGCCATAACGACTAAAGTCATCTGTAAATGTTATGAAGGAATCATAACCATCTACCGATGTCACGGGAAAAGGTCCACAAATATCTGTATGGATTATTTCTAAGACTCCCGAGCTACGTTTGGCGTTTTTCTTAATAGTTTTGGAGAATTTTCCTTTAATGCAGTCAATGCATTCCTCAGAATCTGAAAAGTTTAAGTGTGGAAGAATCGATTGAGATACTAATTGTTCGATCCCCCCTCGAAATATGGCATAAACGACAATGCCATAATTTCGACGAAGTATCTAAATCGCTTCTTTTGCACTTATTACGTCCTAAGTCGTTCTTAGATGAAACCTAATCATCACATAAAGCAAACACATTCTCGTGAGTGGACAACAAGTAGAGCATGTCTTGTCGGAAGGCAAGACCAATAATCTCATTATTATAACTGATAGAACACTTATCATTACCAAAATGACAAATGTATCCTGAATCATCCAAACACGAAACTGAAATCAAGTTCCTTTCTAATGAAGGGACATAAAGAACATTATTTAGCCTAAGTACAAAGCCACTAAGTAATCTAAGAGATAAGTCTCCAATGGCTTCGACTTCGGCTTCACGCCCATCTGCCACCTTAATCACTCTTTCCCTTCTTCTTATAGTTTTCATCGTACTTAATGCCTGCATTGAATTACAAATGTGCACAGTGGCACCTGAGTCAATCCACCAAGTGGACTGTGAATAATTCACATATAAGGCCTCATTTACAAAAGTAATTAGATCATTACCTTTCTTAGCACACCACTTAATGAATCCAACGCAGTCCCTTCTAGAAGTGTTCATCTGAGCCACAGAAGTGACACTTATCCTTGTCCTTCTTTTGAGAGGACTTGCCCTTGAACTTATTTGATGAAGAACTGGAGCCTGAAACCTTGAAGGAAGGTGGTTTGGGAGAGGAAAAGTACCTCTTTGCCTTTCCCTTACCCTTAATGTCAGCCAGATTGATGTAATCACCATTCTTAGAGCTCTTTATGCGTTCCTCTTCCTGGACGCACATAGCAACAATCTTATCAATGTTCCAGGTCTCAGGGAGTGAGTTATAATTGACCACAAAGGCCTCAAACTCCTTAGGAAGAGAACTTAGGATGAAATAAATGAGCATCTCATCTGGCATCACAATGTTTAGCTCCCTAAGCTTAGAGTTATAGTGACTCATCTTATTGATGTGCTCACGCACACCTCCCCCAGAGTACTTCTCAGTGACAATCTTCCTCATGAGAGTGCTAGCACTCGCCTTAGTGGAGCCAGTGAACTGACCTCTGACTCTCTCTAAGTACTCTGAAGCAGTATCACAATCAGGGATTCCTCCCTTAATTGAGTCAGCTATGGTGCTCTTAATGATCACGAGACACTTCCTGTTAGAAGTGTCCCACTTAGGGAGATCCTTCTCATACTGATCCTTCGAGCTTAGATACTTAGCCTTCTGCGTAGCGAAAGACTCCTCAGATTCCCCAGTCTCAGCAATGGGGACAGGTGGCTCAGTGGGTCGAGGCGACGTAATCGCAAAATCGAGGTCAGAGACTACTAGATCCATCTGGAGCCTCTCTTTCCACACCCCGTAATTTTGACCATTGAGGGTCTCAATTGCGGAGATATAGCTAAGTGTTGAGGACAAGCCTGATCCTTCAAAAAATAAAGATTTGAGGATTAATGACAAAAACTTATAATAAATCATGACTTAAGAATGGCATTTTTGTTTTTTTCACGTTGGTTACTTAGCAAATAATGCCCTTAAAAATTAAAACTTAGCATGATAACAGGCTTAATATGATAAACTCAAAGATAAACTTAAATTAATCATGGCAATTCAATTTCACGTTGGTTACTTTCAAATTCCATGCATAATTAACTTAACACATCATTTTTCACGTTGGTTACTCAATAAATCTTAAAATAATTATAAACATAAACTTAAGCATAAGATCAAATAAATACACTTAAAATTAATTGGCAAATTCAAACTTTCACGTTGGTTACTCATTTAAATTACCACTTAACTTAAACTCAAAACTTGATAAATTAAAATTTCACTTTGGTTACTCAATTAATTTACCACTTAATCACAGCGGAAGCTAAAACTCAATTTATTATTTGATGAAAATTGCTTGAAAAAAGCACTTAATAGCATTTAAATAACTGAGAAAATGCTCTTATTGACAATGAATAGCATAAAAATGCAGAGATAATGCAATTAAAATGCACACAATTATCACACAAAATTCTAAAAAAATTTCCCAGCCATTTAACTAATTTTCTAACCATTTTCTTATTTCTGGAATTATTTTTCTATCTTAAACTTATTCTGAAAATCATAAAATGCTTAAAAACTGAATGGGCCAAAAACCCAGAATTCAGCCCACTATAGGAAAAGTGGCCCAGTCCACTTCTGAAAAACTTAGAGAAAATGAAAAACTCTCACGGGCGCGGCCCATAGGTCATTTGGCCCACGGCCGAAAGCAGCCCAAAAGAAAAAACCAGAAAAATCCGAGAAAATAAAAGGGCAGCCCACCGGCCCATCAGCCGCTTCCGCATGGGCTCCCAGCCCGCTAAGGCAAAGCGGCGGCTGGCGCGCGCTGAGGGCCGTCGGATTTCGATCCGACGGCCACGATCTGACGGGGAATTATAACTTAGGTTGATCTGAGCCGTCCGACGCTGATCCAACGGCCACGCGTCGATATCGGACGGTATAAAAAAACTTCGCCGCCGCGGGTTTCGAAAACCCTAGCTCATTTGCGCCCTCACTTTCTCTCTCATCCTCACTCCGAGCGGCGGCGAGGGAGCGGCGAGAGCGGCCAGAACGGCGGTGAGGTCGGGCGACGCCAGCGAGCGACCTCCGGTGAGCCACGGTGCCGTCGCCTCCGGCGAGGGAGCCGCACCGCTGGGTTTGTTGATGATTGGTGGGACTACCCTGGGATCCGAATGGCTCAAGAGGGGGCCCTTGGTTGAAGATGTGCTTAGTTGGAGGCATCGCCACCGGTGAAACCCCAGTGGGGTCTAAATAGGCTAGTAATCCCTTTGTAAAGGCTATTTTGTGATCTCTTGGCCACACACCAACGGAAGTGTGTAATATGACCGACGGGTCATGGGCATAAGGGAGATTCTTAGTCGCCGAAAGGTGATGAAATCACGAACATGTGGGTAAAGAGGTACAAACTCTGCAGAGTTAATTAAAACTATCATGATAGCCGTGCTCCCGGTTATGAGCACCTGGACAACTTCCATGATTAGAGGGAATTTGGTATTGGAATGGTTACGGTTTGGTAACGGTTATGGATTTAATTTCTGGTATTGAATATGGTTATTGGAAATGGTGAAATCTGGAATCATGGATGATGGTAGTAAATTCAGTTTGGTATTATGGTATTACTTATGATTATGACGGGTTTGATTCATATAATTATAATATATTGCTTTTCAAATGTTTTAATGTACTTTTCAGCACTTTGCCATTATTAATGTCGTCATTTGAATCAGCCACATGTCATACTTTTCACACTTGCTGAGTACGACATGTACTCACTCTTGCAATCCCCCCAACAGTTGCAGGTCAGAATTGTGAGTTTAATGGCGATAATGCGGAGTTCTAGGCCGTGTCTACCGTCAGCTTTGCCTGTGGTGTTGCATGGAGCTGCGCTATCCCTTTTGCTTAGTTTGCTTAGTTGCTTAATTATTTTATTTCCGTTGCATTAGTTGAACTTGTCATTAATATTCATTAGAGCTTGTATTCGAGGATAATATGGTTTGCATAATAAAATTTGATAATTAATCTTGTTCTGTGGTAATTTTCTGTATACTCTTTTGTGATTGCACTCGTGTATGTGTGTTGAACATCCTGGGCACACATATGCGTTAGCTTAGTTCAGTTTTCGGAACCGGGCGTCACAGATTGGTATCAAAGCCACAGGTTGACCGTAGGACGCAGCCTAGATAGAATGGACACTTTAGAGCACATAGGAGCACTCAAGAATCGATGTGTTTTTGCTTGGAGTGCTGTTTGCTATATATATTGGTTGCTTGTGTGCTTAATAGAGGATTTTGGGATGCCTTAGCATTTCCATGTCCACCTAGGCTAGTATAGCTGGTTGGTTAGCTTCATATCCCTTGATGCATATAGTTGGGGACGTTTCTTAACTCTTACCTATTGCTTTTCTCTAGAGGGTGAGGACTCGCAACCAGAGGGATGCTAATGATGAGGAGGAGAACCATGGAGTACCTCAGAACAACAACGGACAAGGACCTGCTCATGGAGCTATCAATATTGAGCAGTTACTGGCTGTGTAGAACCAGCTCATGCAGACCATGATACAAACTATGGGACAGCTGCAGGCTGGCAGTAACATCAACAATCAGCCCCACATGCCTCCACCGCCACCCCCGCCTCCTCATAACCGATTGGGATAGTTCATGAGGACTAGGCCGCCAACCTTTGCTCAAGCCGCTGACCCTATGGATGCGGATGATTGGCTCAAGTCCGTGGAGAAGAAGCTAGCTATTGTCCAATGCAGTGACCGGGAGAAGGTCTTGTTTGCTTCTCATCAACTAGTTGGAGCAGCTGCGGATTGGTGGGATTCACTATGCAATGCTCATGAGGATCAAGAGAGGATCACTTGGGCGGAATTCAAGGAGATTTTCTGTTCTCATTATGTGCCGGAAGGTGTTATGATCTTGAAGAGACAAGAATTCGAGAACTTAAGGCAAGGAAGATCAAGCGTGAGTGAATATCTCTATAAATTCACTCAACTCTCAAGGTATGCGCCCGAGGATGTGAGTCGGGACAGCCGGAAGCAATACTTTTTCATGAGGGGCTTGAACAATGAGATCCTAGTGCAACTACTCAACTGCGATTATGCCAATTTTCAGAAGCTTGTGGACGAAGCAATTGTGGTGGAGAACAAGGTTCGTGAGATGGAGCAAGGCAACAAGAGGAAGTCGCCATACCAAGGACAGCAACAAGGAAGTAATGTGCGCCCTCGCCTTGCACCACCCAATGCGCCCTATTACAGCTCCTCTATTCCTACTCAGCGCCCTGGTTATGCAACAACGCCCTGTTATGCAAGCACCTAGGCCTCCAATGCCTTATGCACCTCGTGCTAATTTTCCTGCTGCAAGTGTTCAAAACCAAGCTCGTCCCAATAATTCTGGTGGAGTTAAGAAGTGTTATACGTGTGGAGAAGCTGGACACTTTGCGCATCAATGTCCTAAGTCAGGCCTTGGTCAAGGAAGCAATGCGCCGAGGCAAAACCCAAGACCCAATGGAGGACAGCCACAAGGAAACCGGAGACAGTAGAATTTTGCTCGTGGCAACGTGAACCATGTATCTACGGAGGATGCTCAACAAGCTGATGACGTGGTCATTGGTATGTTTCTCGCCAACTCCAACCCCGCGACTATGTTTTTTTATTCTGGAGCATCGCATTCATTCATTGCATCGAAGTATGTTGCCAAGTATAGTTTGCCTATCTCTCATATGAAGTTTACTCTGTTGGTTAAGTCTCCTGGAGGAGAGATGAGGACAAATATAGTATGTCCAAAAGTAAGCCTTAGAATAAGGGGGGTAGACTTCTCCGCCAACCTTATAGTCTTGGATTCCCAAGGATCGGACATGACGCTTGGAATGGACTGACTATGGAAGCATAATGGAGTGGTCCAATATGCCACAAGGACAAAGCAATCGACAGGTGATAAGGAAGTTAGCATTGGAGTTGATGCGTCGCAATAAATATCAAAGCTAACCAATCATCAAGGACTACTCCAATGTAGTGAAGCGCATGACTGAGTTGCTAACAAGGGGAAAGCTTCTCAAATGGACTCTATCTTGCTAGGACGACATTGAGGAGGTGAAGAAGAGATTTATAACTGCACCAATGCTGGTATTACTAGACGTGAGCAAGAAATTTGGATTTGTACGACGCATCAAGACAAGGACTCGGATGCGTGCTTATGCAAGAAGGTCAAGTGGTCGCCTATGCGTCGAGACAATTGAAGAAACATGAGCAGAATTATCCTACACATGATCTAGAACTTGCAGCCGTGGTACATACATTGAAGATTTGGAGACACTATATTCTTGGACATAGGTGTGAAATTTACACGGATCATAAGAGTTTGAAGTATATTTTCACACAAACGGATCTGAACTTGAGGCAACGAAGATGGTTGGAGCTCATCAAAGATTATGATTTGGGGATCAACTATCATCTGGGAAAAGCCAATGTAGTGGCCGATGCTTTGAGTAGAAAAGGAGTAAGTCATCAACTCACGGTTCGAGAGTTACCATTCAAGTTATATAAGGAGTTTGAACGGTTGAACCTCGGGTTTGTAAATGAGATGGAGATGATGGAGTTAAACCCAACCTTGGAGAAAGAAATTTGAGAAGCACAAACCACGGATGAGGAGATCAAGGAAATCAAGGAAAGGATCGAGGAAGGGAGAGAATTCAGATTTGATGAAGACGAACATGGTACCTTATGGATTGGAAAGAGAATCGTTGTGCCTAACGTAAAACATATTCGAGAGACAATATTAAAGGAGGCACATGACTCGCCTTACTCAATTCACCCTGGTTGTACAAAGATGTACAAAGACTTGAAGACTTGCTATTGGTGGGATAACATGAAGAAGGACATAGCTGAATACGTAGCATTGTGTGATGTGTGCCAACAAGTCAAGACGGAACATCAAAGACCAACCGGATTATTGCAACCGTTGAAGATTCCGGAATGGAAGTGGGAAGAAATTGGTATGGACTTCATAGTTGGGTTACCACGTACTCAGTCCGGGTATGACTCAATTTGGGTAATTGTGGATCGCTTAACTAAGTCAGCTCATTTTGTCCCTATGAAGACCAAGTATACAGTTGCACGATTGGCCGAAATATACATGGAGCATATTGTGTGTCGACACGGAGTATCGAAGAAGATAGTCTCGGATAGAGGTTCTAAATTTACCTCCAGATTTTGGCAAAAATTGCATGAAGCTTTGGGAACGAGGTTGAATTTTAGTTCAGCATATCATCCTCAAACGGACGGACAAACCGAGAGGACCAATCAGATTTTGGAGGATATGTTAAGAGCTTGTGCTTTAAAGCATGGGAAAAGTTGGGACAAAAGCTTGCCATACGCGGAGTTTTCATACAACAATAGTTACCAAGCAAGCTTGAAAATGTCACCATATGAAGCGCTTTATGAGAGGAAGTGTAGGACACCTTTATTCTAGAATGAGACAGGAGAAACTCAAGTATTTGGTCCGGATGTGTTGCAAGAAGCCGAAAAGCAAGTCCAGATAATTCGTGAAAACTTGAGGGCTGCCCAATCAAGACAAAAAGGCTATGTGGACAATAGGAGAAGGAAATTAGCCTTTGAAATAGGAGATTTTGTTTACCTCAAGGTGTCACCTATGAGAGGTCATAAGAGGTTTAACATAAGAGGCAAGCTCGCACCTCGTTATATTGGACCATTCAAGATTTTGGACAAAAGAGGAGAAGTAGCATATAAGTTGGAGATGCCAGCTCATCTTTCAGACGTACATGATGTATTTCATGTTTCTCAACTCAAGAAATGTCTTAGAGTACCGGAAGAACAAGTGCCGATGGACGGGTTAGGACTTCAGGAGGATTTGTCTTATGTCGAGCAACCTATCAAGATCTTGGACGTGAAGGAAAGGGTCACGAGAAATAAGAGGATCTGTTGGTGCAAAGTGCAATGGAAACACCATACAGAAGCTGAAGCTACGTGGGAACGTGAAGAAGACCTGAAGGCAGAATTCCCGCATCTTTTCTCCACGCTGTCGAATCTCGAGGGCGAGATTCACTTTAAGGGGGTAGGTTTGTAACACCCTCAATTTTCGCATCATGCATTGCCTATATATTCATGCATTAAACATTAATAGAGGGAAAGAAATAAAAATATAAAACATGTATTAGAGAATAAATATAAAAATAATAATAATAATATATAAAAAGAAATATATATAAATAAATTATATATAATAATAAATATATATATATATAAATAAATAAAATGAATAAGATAAATAAAATAAATAAAATATAAATAATAATATAATAATATATAAAAAAAGAAAAGAAAAGAAAAAAAAGAGAAAAAAACAAATCAACCGCCGGCCAGGCCAAACGGCCCAGCCGGCCACGCAACAGGCCCCGACCGCGCCTGCCCCGCCGCAACGCAGCCGTCCGCCGCCGAGCCCCGCGCCTGGGCCCCGCCAACCCCGCGCGATACGCACCCCGCCCGATGCCGCGCAACCCGCTCGCGCCCCGGTCCCGCACCTGGCCCCACCCGCGTGATACGCGCCCCGCGCCGAACCGCGCGACTCCCGCAGCGCTCGCATCGTAACTGACTCGGCCTCTGGCCGATATCGCGATCCCGCCGACTATAAAAAGCCCCGAGTCTCCGTAGGGTTTTTCCACGATCCCAGAAACGCTGCCGCCTAGCTCCAAAAACAGCCCTAGCCGCCGGTACAGAGAAGAAGGAGACCAGAAGGCTGCGCCACAGGGAAGAAAAGGAAGAAAAAAGAGGGGAAGAAGAGGAGGAAAAAGAGGAGAGCGCCGCCGTCCACCGGAGATCGTCGTCGCCGTCATCGTGCCGCCGGAGGACCTTGCGCATCTACTTCGTCTACGCATCGTTCCCATCCGCGATCTTCGAAGTCGTTGCATCTACGGTAGGATTCGTTTTTCCGATGCAAATTTTAGCGACGTATTAGATCTAATAGACATAAATTGATTTTAGTTGCATCATCTTTTTATTTTCAGCAATATTAATCCCCATTAAAACCCCCATAAACTCGTATGAACTAGTTGCATCTAATTAATAAATAACTGTAGTTCATCAATTATTGTACTTTGCATGCATGCATATCATCGCATGTTGATTAGTGTGTATGCATTGTGTTGATTTGTATGTATATTCTTGTATATGTGATCACGAGTAGAGGGAAGTGCTCAAGAGATCGTGTACGAGGATTTTTAGAATCAAGATTTCGAAGCGCTTGAGCAACCCTATCCACCGGAGCAAGGCAAGTGTCCTTGAAGCATATTGATCCTGTTTTTAAAATAAATGTTTTGTTTGCAAGCTGCATGCTTGTGTCAAATTGATGGGAATCCTATGGTAGGAAGTTTACTAGCTTTGTTTAACCACCCTTGTCACCTGGAATATATGGTAGAGAGTCGGGAAGGTTTTTACCTTTTTGCTTCGCTTAATCAACTGGGATGGGAAGTAACTATACCACTCAACTTAATTATGCATGGATGAGATTATGGTTAGCCTGAACTGGTTAAATATGGTATGGTAATGGGCGATCTAAGCAAGCCTGGTATGTGGATGGGTTGGATGTCATGGTGATTTTGCTTGCTTTAGATCTAAGGACCGGTTCATGCGAGAATAAGCCAGGACTACAGTGCCACCACGAGGCCAAGTATGGGTGCGGCATAGCTGATTAATAGGGCTTTGCCAGTGCTATTTGGACCATTAAAGATGCTCGGGGAAGGGGTAGTCGGATTGGGTTTGTTGATGATTGGTGGGACTACCCTGGGATCCGAATGGCTCAAGAGGGGGCCCTTGGTTGAAGATGTGCTCAGTTGGAGGCATCGCCACCGGTGAAACCTCAGTGGGGTCTAAATAGGCTAGTAATCCCTTTGTAAAGGCTATTTTCCGATCTCTTGGCCACACACCAACGGAAGTGTGTAATATGACCGACGGGTCATGGACATAAGGGAGATTCTTAGTCGCCGAAAGGTGATGAAATCACGAACACGTGGGTAAAGAGGTACAAACTCTACAGAGTTAATTAAAACTATCATGATAGCCATGCTCCCGGTTATGAGCACCTGGACAACTTCCATGATTAGAGGGAATGGTTTGGTAACGGTTATGGATTTAATTTCTGGTATTGAATATGGTTATTGGAAATGGTAAAATCTGGAATAATGGATGATGGTAGTAAATTCAGTTTGGTATTATGGTATTACTTATGATTATGATGGGTTTGATTCATATAATTATAATATATTGCTTTTCAAATGTTTTAATCTACTTTTCAGCACTTTGCCATTATTAATGTCGTCATTTGAATCAGCCACATGTCATACTTTTCACACTTGCTGAGTACGACATGTACTCACTCTTGCAATCCCCCCAACAGTTGCAGGTCAGAATTGTGAGTTTAATGACGATAATGCGGAGTTCTAGGCCGTGTCTACCGTCAGCTTTGCCTGTGGTGTTGCATGGAGCTGCGCTATCCCTTTTGCTTAGTTTGCTTAGTTGCTTAATTAGTTTATTTTCGCTGCATTAGTTGAACTTGTCATTAATATTCATTAGAGCTTGTATTCGAGGATAATATGGTTTGTGTAATAAAATTTGATAATTAATCTTGTTCTATGGTAATTTTCTGTATACTCTTTTGTGATTGCACTCGTGTATGTGTGTTGAACATCCTGGGCACACATATGCGTTAGCTTGGTTCAGTTTTCGGAACCGGGCGTCACAAAGCCCGCGCCCGATGTGTTGAATAGCATTGCATAGGATTCATTATTGACATGACCATTAGTATCTACCTTAGGCTATGTATATGTATTAGGAGCATTGTAGGAACAACTCTCTAACTCTTAATCCAATCTCCCTCTAGGACCCATTTACCCTTTAGAATAGATTGCCTAGGTGTGTGTCACACTACCCCTATTATCAACTTACTCCCTGTCCAGATAATTGATTAGTATCCCATAGCTTGACCATAAGAGTAGTATATACTTTAATCCATTGCCTTCCTTTGGGATAAATACGATACCCTTGGGAATACTCATGGTTGAAATGCTACAATGGTATCTTCCGTGCGCTTGCGGATCTCATCTCTTTACCGGAGATGATCTGTGGTGTTAAGAAATACCAACAAGCATTTCTAGCGCCGTTGCCGGGGATGATTTGTTAGTATATCTTAGGAGCCGTCAACAATGCCTAGATGCACTTTCACCTTAGAAACTGTATGAGACGTGGACAACTCATAAGACCTCACTAAACTATTTCCATATTTTGAGCTGCCCAGCTGAGACTAAGATGTTCAACCCAAGCATTAGTAAACTAGAATCTAGAACAACCCGTTGTCATTTCATTGGTTATCATGAGAAGAGTAAGGTTCTATTGTCCAGATCGGCATACTAAGTTCATAGAAACACGACATGCCGTAATTTTAGAAGATGTTATGATCAGGGGGAGCACGGTACGGTGAGAAATAGACCTTGAGAAGAAACAAATTAGTTTACCCGCTCCGATGACTGAAGAGCCATATTCACACTACCTACTGTCGTTGTGCCACTGGTGTCTGCCACTAGTGACACAACACCTATTGTTGCACCTTCATCGGCCACAATAGAAATAAGTGAGGTTCCACCTTCCCAGCCTATTGAGGATATGGTCAAATAAAATGAGATACAACAACAACCTCCACCTTCAGATGGTGCTCAAGTAAGAAGATCACAAAAAGTAAGACGGACGACCATTTTGGACGACTATCAAATCTACTTGAGTGAAGAGGTTAAGATGGAGGATGATCCCACCTCCTACGAAGATGCCATGAGGGAACCTCAGTCATCTGAATGGCGTAAGGCCATGGAAGATGAAATGAGTTCTATGAGTGCCAACAAGGTATGGGACTTAGTAGAAATTCCTAAAGGAGCCAAAACAGTAGGGTGCAAATGGGTCTACACGATCAAACGTGACTCCAAAGGGAAGATCGGAAAGTATAAGACTAGACTTGTGGCAAAATGATTCACTTAGAGGGAAGGTATTGACTATAACTAGATATTTACTCCAGTGTGGTCTAAGGATTCATTTTGAATCATCGTGGCATTAGTAGCACATTACGACTTAGAATTGCATCAAATGGATGTAAAGACGACGTTTCTCAATGGGGATCTATATGAGGACGTCTATGTGACACAACCAAAAGGTTTTGTCATTAAGGGTAAGGAACATATGAGATGTCACTTGAATAAGTCCACTTATGGACTTAAGCAAGCTTCAAGACAATAGTATTCAAGTTCGATGAGGTTATTAGAAAGTTTGGGTTTAAGGAAAATAAGGAGGGTAATTGTATTTATGCTAAGTTTAAGAATAGAAAGTTCATTTTCTTAGTTCTTTATGTGGATGATATACTATTAGAGAGTAGTGATGTCAACCTACTCTTAGAAATTAAGAAGTTATTATCCTCAAATTTTGATATGAAGGACCTAGGTGAAGCGACCTATGTTTAGATGTTGAGATACAGCGAGATCGTGTTAAGGGGGTTTTAGGACTATCTGAGAAGACATACTTAGAAAAACGTACTTAGAAAGTACGGTATGCATGCTAGTAAGCCCTCGCCTGCTCCAATAGTTAAGGACGATAGATTTTCAAACTCTCAATCGTCTAAGAATTAGTATGAGGTTTATCAGATGAAAAGAATTCCTTATGCTTCTCCTGTCGGAAGCTTGATGTATGCTCAAGTTTGTACACACCCTGACTTAGCTTTTGTGACTTGGATGCATGGCAGATACCAAAGTAATCCAGAATTAGACCACTAAAAAGTCATTAAGAATGCATTAAGATATATACAGAGTACTAAGCACCTCATGCTAACATATAGTAAGATTGGGTCACTAGAAATAGTGAGTTATTCAGATTCTGATTACGCGGGTTGTGTGGATACTAAGAAATTCACGTCAGGTTATATATTCACCCCCGCGAATGGAGCTATATAAAAAAAAGCTCCAAACAAGAATCACTACATCGTTCACAATGTATCCTGAGATTGTTGCTTGTTATGAGGCTACCTGGCAGGCATCTTGGCTCGAGAAATTCATTCTCGGTGTTAAAATTGTCGAGAATATCCATAAATCACTTAAGTTATATTGTGATAATCAACCAACAGTTATGTACTCTCATAACAACATGTCGAGTGGTGCTGCCAAACACGTCGACATTAAGTACTATGTTGTGAAAGAGAAAATTCAGGATCACACAATTAGTCACGAGCATATTAGTACTAAACAAATGCTTGCGGATCCGCTAACTAAGGGTCTCCCACGCAACATGTTTAGAGAACATGTAGCCAACATGGGTTTAAGGGAGACTCTGTGATAATATCCTGGATTCTAAGGAGCCACAAAAGTGTAAAATTATTTCTAAATATGAGACATACTGTGGTCGTCAAGTCAAACAGTGCGTAAATGCCTGTTTTGATACGTCGTGCCCTTTATGTCAAAGCAAAGAGGAATATATGTAAAATTAGCTTAGTAACTAAGATAATAAGTTAAAGGGAAGAATGTTAGTGTTTTCGTGATCTCGGTCACGTGGGCAACAACCACGACCGAGTTTGACTCCCTCTACGTGTCCTGATCGGGAGCGCAACCGACCCTGTTCGGTGCGGCCCCCTGTCGCCCGCGCAACATAAATAGAGGGGAGAGGCCGGGGCGTCAGATCACCTGTTGATTGAGTGCCTCAAACTCTCCCGACAATCCTAATCCGATCTATTAGACCGCAAAGCGAGGGGAAGGTCCGCTCCGCCGCCGCTGCCTCCTCAGCACCAAGCCGTCACCGCGTCACAACCCCCTGCACCACCGGTCATCCTACGTCAAGCTAATATCCTGCAATCATCCACTTGAGCCTATTAGCATCAAGTGGATCTTCTGACGGTAACCCTCATCTGTCTTCTAATCCTCTAACTCTCTTCTTCTCAATGGTATGATCTCTTTGCATGTCTTTGATTGATTAATTAGCCTAAATAATTAAATCTCTGTTCAATTGTGACTAAACATGACTGTCTAGTTCGATTATACCTAAATATTTTTGATTAAGAGTTCCTAGTCTAGATCCTAAGCGTGATCAGTTCTAACATAGAGTAAGGGCAGGAGTATTTCAGAAGCCACAAATCTCTCTGCGTCTCTCATTTTGATGCATGCAAGGAGACGAAGTGAGGAGAGAGAAGGGTATCGGTCGTACAAGTAGGAGCAGTACCGTGTGATTTTACTGCCACGGTGCTCCCTCCTCCCTCCTCCTTCCTCTCGTCTCACAGCCTGAGCTCCTCGCGCATTTCCTTTTGCAAACTCGCTCCTTCACTCTCCTCTCGCAGAGCCATTGCGGAGCTCGTGAGGGAAGAGCGAGGAGGAAGAGAGATAACCACTGCTAAAGCCGAAAGAGAAAGATAAAGGTGAGCCATTGGGGATGCTCGCATTGCTCTGCTTGCGTCCCCTTTTTGTTGCCTTGTTTGCTGCTCACGAGCTGTTCGTCGGGTTCGCAGCGAAGCACGCGCCGTACGGCGAGTCGTCGCCGTCGCGGATCCCGACGTCGCCGCACGACTCCAAGGCGCTGCTCCTCAGGTCGCCGAGCCCGCTGAGGACCTGGGACGCGTCGCCGGTGGGGCGCGGCCTCGTGGACGCCCTTGCCGGCGACGCCACGAACCGCCTGCTCAGCCCGCGCCTGCGGCTCAAATCGTACAGCTCCCTGCCCAAGGGCTGCGGCGGCGGCTATTCGCATCCGGAGCTCGGCAAGACGATGTCTTGCCCAGTCCCGGACACCGCGGCCGCCGCCGGCATCTCGCTGCCGAGCAGCAGGTTCCTCTTGGGGGATCTGAAGTCTGGCCCGGAGGCCACTCAGTGGGATGACGCTCACCTCAATGACAAGCGGCACTTTTTCGATCTCGGCAAGCTCACAGGGTCGGGCTCGCTTCCGGCGTCAATCGCCGCCGGCACCGGGCGGTTCATCGGCTCGGTCTCGGCTAGCGAGATCGATCAGTCGGAGGACTACACGCGCATCATCGCGCGCGGCCCGAACCCCAAGACGACCCACATCTTCGGTGGCTGCATCTTGGAGCCGTTTCCGGTAGGGGATACCGACGAGGCCGCCATAGAAGTGCAGCAAGAAGCGGCAGCGTCCTACTCCTACTGCTTGTTCAAGTGCGCTGAAGAGGCCGCCGCCTGCGATGACTTCTTAAGCTCCTGCTTCACTTGCAAGAAGACGCTGGAAGGCATTGACATTTACATTTACCGGTATGTTATCATCTTGTACGATTCTACTGAAGAACTCATGATTTTGTTTCTGAATCAATTGGATCATTCGGGGAAGCATTTTAGGTTGAAAGGATTACTTGCGGAATGAACATTGAACCGAAGAAAGAACGAATGCACTTGACTTATCCCTGCATTGATCTGATCATCTGGGGGCACTGCCAATTGTGTGGGGCAAGCTTTTTGTTTTTGATGCAAAATGGAAAAATTATGTTGAACAACATGCATAATTGTTACTGGGATTGCGGTTAGTTAGAGACGGTTTCCGATACAAAAGAGCGATGGCTACCATAACAAATTGGCCTGATGTTTATTTGTGTATATTTGCAATTGTGTATGGTTAGGTAGGCCAAAAGTCCTGCTTATTCTCTTCATCATCACAAGGAAGAGAGAGAGAGACGCTGAACAATTTTGCTGTGTGCTCTTGCAGAGGCGAGAAAGCATTCTGCAGCGCTGATTGCCGGGACCAAGAGATCCTGATCGAGGAGGAAGCCGAGAACACCACCACCATCACCATCGACTCCCCTCGCTCAACCTGCTCCTCCTTGCAGGACGGGGGCATCTTCATGGCCGGCATGGTGGTCGCGACATGACCCGCCGTCCCCCGCACCGTTTCTCCGCTGCCGCCGCGACAATAACGAGCCGAATTTTTTCCTCCTTCCACCACAAGGGGTAGATGATGAGGAAACCTGCAGAGATCTGAGCTAGTCCTGGAAACCTGCAGAGGTCTGAGCTTTAAGAAAGAGTGAGGTCGCCTTGCCTGCCTTTAGCACTGTAGTTTTGATCCTAAAGGCTCTATATTACTCTGCCTCTGAGATAATAACAATGAGCTGTTTTGAGTCATCTCCGTTGCTCCTTTACGGGTGCGTTTGGTACACTAGATTGGATTGAATTGACTTGGATTGGATGATCCAGTCACATGTTTGTTTCATGGTCAGATAGACAGAGTTATTCAGCTCTGAAAAATATTCCTTCCAGATGTTGGATGACGTGATCCAGGGATTTTGGTTGGATGAGTCCACCCATCTTGTCTAAGTATGCTTCTTATTAACATAGTTAGTGATAATTAACTTATTTGTTGTTGATTAATAATTATAATTATGATATTAATATTAATATTTATTATTAATATAATAATTAGTATACAAATAATTAGTATCATGTTAAATTATCAATTTAGATGGTTCAGTCCATCCAAATTTCATCCAACCTACCAAACAAAAAATTAGATCGTCCAATTCATCCAATCAAGCATCAACTTGGATGATCCAGTACAGAAAAACATGAATGATCCAATCCAATCCAATCCAACTTTGACTCCAAACCAAACACACCCTACATGTGCAATGTGCAGTCATAGTGCTGGAACTGAAAGGACATACGATGATGGTTTAGCTCGATGGCTCTACATACTTGATTTCCTCTGAACATCAAAGGCATCTTTTTGCCATGGAAAGAGGAGGAATGATGCAAGGCGGACTGAATCGAGGAAGCGTTGCTGAAACCCATGAGTGGATCGGATCAGGTGACCGCAGCGGTAATCCGCGTGCATCCGATTTCTCACCTGTTTCCACAAATGGGCTCTGCCGAGCAGGAGGAAATAGCCCTGGCGCAGAACAGAGCAGGCCTTGCGTTCGAAAACACGCCTCCTGTCCTGTCCTGCTTCTCGTATTGAATTCAGAGCCAGCCGCTCAATGCCTCGCCACTTTTTATGGACGCTGCCTGCTGCTTGGATTGAATTCTGAGCAGCGTCGTTTATTTTGTGCGCCAGGCGTCGTTGGATTCGTCTCGTGCTTCTGCGTGCCACAGGCGCATCACTGCATCAGCATTAGCAACCAGGAATGGACGCTTTCGTCAAGGAATGGACCAGAAGGTTAGCATGGCTGAAAATAGAATTGCTATTGGACGAATTTGACGCCCAAATTTCGTTCAGTTGGGTCCTGCTGCATCTGCGTGCACTGTACGCACTGAGTGGTGAAAAGATTTCCGTCCGTGAATTTGAGTGTGACGTTTCCTGTCTTCGT
Organism: Tuctoria greenei; assembly: GCA_036927565.1. Lineage (NCBI taxonomy): Eukaryota > Viridiplantae > Streptophyta > Magnoliopsida > Poales > Poaceae > Tuctoria > Tuctoria greenei. The sequence continues at coordinate 24,283,203 of JAYESD010000002.1, read as the reverse complement.
TATGGCAAGCTAAACAAACTATATGTATACGACGTGGGTGGTTTAATTTTAAACTAACCGTGGTGATATATGAAATGAAGGAGGATCCGGAAGTCACACCTTTCGGGCTCATAAAAATGATCTAGGAGTAGGAAGGGTCAGATCAGAACAAATTTATATTTAATTTTAATCTAATTTTTAATATGCGTCAAAATAAATTATGAAATAAGCTCTTTATCAGACCTACGTGCACCTGACGCTGTAACACCCATTTTTCATGTTCAAAAATTTGCCCAAACCTTGATCATTGTAGCATGCATTTTCTTGTGAATTTTTGGAGTTTAATCGAGTAGCAAACCGTTCAGTTTGAATTTGAATTCAAAATCAAAAGAAAAGAGATGGAAAAAGAAAAAGAAAAGAATAAAACCCCCTGTTGGGCCGATTTCTCCCCCTGGCCCAATTCCCCTCCCCTCTCCCGCCGGCCCAGCCGAACCCTCTCTCTCTCTCCCTCTCTGCGCGGTGGACCCCGCATGTCATCCCCGACCCCGCTCAACCGTCGCCCCCCCTCTCCTTCCCGCGCCGCGCAGGAAACCACCCCCCCCCCCCCCCCCCCCCGCGCCCACGATCAAACACCCCCGAACCCACTTCTCCCGGCAGTTTTCGAGCGCCCTTCGAAACCGCACACCCCCTCCATACTTTAGAGGAGCCGACGCCCCATTTTCCCCTCTCCCCGAGCTCTCCCCGGAACCCTAGACCTCCATCACCGGTGAGTCGCCCGACGCTCGCGTTCCCGTCGCCATAGCCCTCCTCCTCCCTATTCTCTTGGCCTGACAAGATCACCTCTCCACCAGGAACACGCCGGGCAAGAAATCTAAGGGAGATCACCGAGGTTTCATCAAGTCCGACGAGGTCCGACGCCAACCGCCGCCATTCCTCATCGCCGACCGTCCTCCGACCGATTTCAAGGCTAGCGGCACCCCTCAGTGAGTTCCCCTTCTTCTCCTCTTTCGTTCCATGCCTTTAGCGCCGTGTTTGGACGTCGGTTTCACCGTTTTGGCCAACGCCGGCGAGCATCGCCGCCGCGGGTGCAGTGCGCCGCCGCGCGCGTGTGGCCGGCGTCGCCAGGGACGACGTGGCCACATCCCAGCCGTTGGGTTGAGGCCGACGGCTGAGATTAGAAGGCCGTAACGGTTCGGCCGTTTTAAATCTCGCGCGTCCATCTCGAATCCAACGGCCAGCATTCAAATCCCCTTTTCCCGCCTCCGCGTTTACACCCAGGCCCCTGGAAACTTCGCTGCTACCCCCGGAGTTTCTCTGTAATTTGAGTCTAGCCCCCAGAAATCACAGACTAGCCCCTGGAACCCTAAAAATTGGTTTTAATCATTTAATTAAGCATTCTAACCCCTGTAATTTGGTAGAATAGTGGATTTAGGCCCTGTGCAGTGTAGAAAACTATTTAATTAGCCCCTGGACTTTTATTTAATTACTGAATAGGGTTTTTAATTGTATTTTGAGGTGTAGAACTTAGATAAAAATGATAAATAAGTGTAGGAATGCTATAAAAATTGATTCTAAATTATTTGGTGCTGTGAATTAATTGTAGTGTTCAGATAAAATATATTTGGTCCCTGGATTAATTATTATAAATGATTTAAAATACATTTTTGCTATAGAAAATTCAATAAAATTGGTTTTAGGCTATAATAAAATCCCAAAATTCTTGGAAAAATATAAAATGCATACTTTGACCATGATAAATGATAAATACCTCGTAGGGACGCATTAGAGTAGAATTTTGTGCCTATGTGTATGTGTGTATGCATTGTTTTGCGTGCCTTTACTTATTTAGCTTTATTGTATTCTTGCCATTGCTTGGGCATATATCTAGAGTCGTTCTACGACCCTAACCTCAACTTCCAAGACCAAGACTTCGTCAATTTCCAAGTCTCCAACGAAGGCAAGTGCCCTTGACCATCTTGTACCTATTTTAGGAAATTAGCTAGTTGCATGCTAAATAAATTGATGTCCTACTACATGTTTACATGCCCTGTTCCTTACCATTCCTTGTTACCTGAAATGGGTTGGGAAGTAGATAGGCTTTATTTATGCTTAGCTATGCTTAGATGTTGGGATTGGGTTTTCATACAAATACTCTATGCTCAACTTTATGATTACTTTAATTTGGTGATGAATATACATAATGTTAGTGGATAGGAATCTGGTGGTTGGTTAGCTTTGGTATGGTGCTTTTTGCACGAGACCCGGGATTGGGGTTTGTTACCACTGGATTCTAAGGACCGGTTTATGGAGGAAGCCACTAAGCTCTATAGTACCACCACGAGACTGAGATGGGGCAGCTTGGTCAATTAATTAGGTTTCTCCCGATGAACTGCTAGTGGTTGGATGGTGCGGGGAATGATGCGGGTGATCTGCTCTTGGAACCGCAAGGCTCAAGAGGGGGCTCTGGGGCGGAGGGTTACTCCGAGAATCCCCGGTGGTGGAAACCTTAGAGGGCTAGCACTAGTCGGGAGTACCTTTGTAAAGACCATGTTGTGATCTCCTGGCCTCACACCAAAGGAAGTGTGTAATGTGGTTAGCTACCACGGGCACTCAGGGAGGTTCACTTAGTCCACCTGGCAACAGGGGATGAAATCACTGCTTGTGGGGAAAGGGTACACTCTCTGCAGAGACTTGGTAAAACTGTCATGACAGCCGTGCTCACGGACAAGAGCGGCTTGGGGCCAGTTCATAATTAGACTATGGTTGGGAAATGATGGTTCATTATGATGCAAGTACTTTCATTATCATTAATCATGTGTTATTTATCCATTGAATTATGATATTGATAATTGAAAGCTAAGGATAGGTTCTAAGCATAGTGCTAAGCCATATTTGGCCTTTCCTTGCTCTAGCCAAACATGTCATTCTCTTCCCGCACTTGCTGAGTACTCTATGTACTCAAGCGTTTAATTCTCCTTTAGAGTATGAAGAAGAAGAAGCTGCACCAGAGGACTTCTACGTCAACCCGGAGGACTTGGTCTAGGCTGGCGACCTCACGCGCAACGGCTGCCTGTGGAGACGAAGCCCGCTTACCCTATCTAGCTCTCTGTAGTAGTGAACTGTTTAGTGTTGTAAATATTTGTGGTGTGTAATTGTAGACCTTCGGGTCGTTATGTAAGACTATTTTATGTATTTCGAACATGGCAATGTAATGGTATTTCACTTTCGTCAACGCATGTACGATTCAACTGATCCTGGCGTACATGTGATTAGCGTCTGTTCATCTTTACGATGACCGGGCGTGACAAAGTGGTATCAGAGCCGTGTTGCCCGTAGGACGCAAGCCTAGTTAGAAATGGCCGAAAATTAAGGACTATACTATTTTCATGTGAAATAGTATTTCCAAAACTTTGTGCTCTCCATCTCAACCCTTGTGCTTCTTACCTTGCTTTGCTTATTGTTTTTATTCTAACTTGATTTATTAATTATTAATCTCACTCTCTTCTTTTCAAATGTTTGTAGATGGCGCGGACCAAGCAGACGGCCCGTAAGTCGACTGGAGGTCGTGTCCCTCAGCACGCCCTAGCCAGTCGCTCCGCACCTTACACACCCCGGAGGGAGACGACGCTGCTCTCCAACGGGAGTGCTGCTTCAAGGATGCGTGTCCGTCTTCGTTCTCTTCTTCGAGCTGCGGGGTACCGTGAGTACCGTGTCCGCTTAGTTTACCACACCACTAGGGTCTTTGCACCCTATACTGGTGAGCTGGAGTGGACTTCTCAGCTGGCCGTCTACTACGACTCGGAGTTGCTGCACTCGCACTTCTCTCCGGCCTGGAGGAGCTCCCAGCGTGCAGCTGAGGAGGACGCCACGTGGGAGGCGACCACCTACTGGAGCCACGCCCACAGGTTCCTTCTTGGGTGCACGGAGCACGCGTACACCCCTCAGCGCCCTAGTGGCACAGCTGCCTTCACTGGACGTGACGTCGAGGGACGCTTGACTCACCCCCAGTGCGAGAGGCTGGTGGACGACGTTGTGGAGTTGTCTTCACGACTCCAGCGTTGTCAGCAGGAGCTGCAGGACAGCAGGGACCTGGTCGACCGCTACGAGCGACTTCGCCGACGCTACACGAGGATCACTGGAGTTGATCCTAACTCTCCGCAGTACGCTTCGGACGTGGAGCCTTGGGACCCGAACTCTCCGGATCGCCGCATGAACTCCCCCGAGAACTCAAGAGAAGACACAGAAGAGGAAGACCCGGAGATGGAGGTTGAGGAGGACTCCGACGAGTAGGAGTGGACTCGTTTCCCCGCTGGACGACTCAGGACAGTTATCCTTAGTTTGTAGGAGTGTGTAGCTACGCCCTCTCTAGTCTTGAGTTGTGTCTTTTATGTTGTTATGCTAGTAGTTGCTTTATGTTGTGTGTGTTGGTTGCGACATGAGTTGTGGAATGCTTCGGCATCCTGTCCACATCCATGTCTTTAGTCTTGTTTATGTGTCGTGTGAGTGGTGGAATGCTTAGGCATCTTGTCCACCTCCACACTAGTTGATTAATGAACTTGCTTTATGTCTATTACCCTTGATGCATATAGTTGGGACCGTGTTACCCTAGCATATCCTTTCACATCTCCTCTCTTATTCTAAGACCTCAATGAACTTCTCTATCACAGATGGCTGGACGAGGAAGAGGTAGAGGCCGTGGTCGTGGTAACCCACCCCTGGATGAAGAACTTGGAGGTGTCCCTGGATGGAATGCAAGGGGTGCTCGAGGAGCCCCAGCATCTCAACAAATGCAACAGATGATGGCTCTACAAACCCAGTTGCTTAACAACCTCACCCAAATTGTCACCAACCTGCAACAAGCCCCACCCCCACCACCACCAAACTACAACCTTCCGCCACCACCACCTTTTCCACCGAGGTCCTTCCTTAGGGACTTCCTGAACACCCATCCACCCACTTTTGCCACCGTTACCGAACCTATGGACGCCGATGATTGGCTCCGTACCATTGATAGCAAGCTGAGGCTCATCCACTGTGAAGGGAGAGAGAAAGTGCTACTAGCATCCCATCAACTTCAAGGACCAGCAGCTGACTGGTGGACCGCCTTCACCGAAGCCCACCGGGACCCGGAAAATATTACATGGGAAGAATTCCGAACCAACTTCCGCAATCACTTCGTACCTGAAGGAGAGATACAAGCCAGGCGTGAAGAGTTCCTGATGCTAAAGCAAGGCCGTATGACTGTGAGGGCCTACCTGAATGCCTTCACCCAGCTATCCCGCTATGCCCCAACAGATGTGGATACCGACGCCAAGAAACAATTCCGCTTCAAGAATGGGCTGGACAAAGAGTTAAAGTTTGCTATGTCTTCCAGCGACTACGGCGACTTCCAGAAGTTAGTGGACAAAGCTTTTGAAGTGGAAAGGACTAAGAAGGAACTGGAAGATGACGAAAGAAAGAGGAAGTTGACTTTAGCAGCACATGCCTCTAGCAGCAATGTACGCCCCCGTCTCAACCCTCCACCTACAACTCACATGACTCGTCCCATGAACTACTCGGGACAGAGGTTTCCCAACTCCAACTACAGGCCCCCCACTCCCTACAACCAGCCAATGCGCCAGCAGCAGCAGCAGCCATCACGCCAGCCAATGCAACCCCCACGCCAGCAGATGCAGCCACCCCGCCCTTCAGCCCCAGCAAACCGTCCAAGTGGCCAACCCCCAAGAAACCAGTCAGGAGGCAACAAGGGCCCAAATAATGCTGCGGGAGTACAATGCTACAAGTGCGGAGAATGGGGACACTATGCCAGCAGTTGTCCAAAGAAGCAGCAAAACCCAACTGGCCGTGTCAACCATGTGACTCTGGAGCAAGCACAGGAGGCACCTGATGTGGTGATCGGTACGTTCTCTGTCAACTCCCACCCCGCCACCATATTGTTTGATTCGGGTGCTACACATTCATTCATATCCAAGGATTTCATAAAGAAGCATGACATGGTAGTTACATTCTTGAATGGACCATTATTGATAAACTCTCCTGGAGGAGAGATGGTGGCAAGGCATCTATGCCGAAAAGTGAGTATAAACATAAGGGGGGTAGTCTTTTGGGCCAACCTAATAGTGTTGGACTCGCAAGGATTAGATATCATTCTGGGAATGGACTGGTTGACAAAGAATCAAGGAGTAATTCATTGTGCAACTAGAACAGTCTGCTTAACACACCCGGATGGCACCACAGTGGAATTCAAGCCAGATCAGACACAAGAAGCAATAGTACAACTCAATCACCTTGAGAGTACCAAAGACATCAGGGTTGTGAAAGAATTTCCGGATGTATTCCCAGATGACTTGCCAGGTATGCCCCCTGATCGAGAGATTGAATTTATCATTGAATTAGTACCTGGAACGGCCCCAATATATAAGAGGCCATATAGAATGGATGCTAAACAACTAGCTGAACTAAAGGATCATATTGAGGAATTATTGGCAAAAGGATATATTCGTCCTAGCTCATCGCCTTGGGGAGCACCAGTCATATTTGTACCTAAGAAGGATGGAACTCAAAGGTTGTGTGTAGACTATCGAGCCTTAAATGAGGTAACCATCAAGAATAAATACCCACTACCAAGGATTGAAGATTTGTTTGATCAGTTGAGAGGAGCTTGTGTGTTTTCCAAGATTGATCTTCGTTCGGGCTACCATCAACTGAAGATTAGACCGTCGGATATTCCCAAGACGACATTTGTCTCTCGGTATGGATTATATGAGTATACAGTTATGTCATTTGGATTGACCAATGCTCCGGCATATTTTATGTATCTTATGAACAAGGTATTCATGGAGTACTTGGACAAGTTTGTAGTGGTATTCATCGATGACATACTTATCTATTCCAAGACTGAAGAAGAGCATGAGGAACACCTCAGGATGGCCCTGCAGAAGCTTCGCCAACATCAACTGTATGCCAAACTTAGCAAGTGTGAGTTTTGGCTAAAGGAGGTATCATTTTTGGGACATGTCATATCTGAAGGAGGTATAGCAGTGGATCCAGGCAAGGTGGCCGATGTCCTTAAGTGGGAAACACCTGAGAGTGTACATGATATAAGAAGATTCTTAGGTATGGCTGGTTATTACCGTCGATTCATCGAGGGATTTTCAAAGATCTCTCGACCACTAACCAAGTTGCTTGAGAAAGGAGTTGCTTTCAAGTGGACCCCCGAATGTGAGGTAAGCTTCGCCGAATTGAAGAAGAGGTTAACCAGTGCACCGGTATTGGTAATGCCCGATATGCAAAAGGAGTTTGTGGTCTATTGTGATGCATCTGGTCATGGTTTAGGATGTGTCTTAATGCAAGGAGGACATGTTGTGGCCTATGCTTCAAGACAACTTCGGAAACATGAGAGGAATTATCCAACACATGACTTGGAGTTGGCAGCGGTTGTCCATGCTTTGAAGATATGGAGACATTACTTAATGGGAAAAAGGACGGAGATATATACAGATCACAAGAGCTTGAAATACATATTTACACAGCCGGATCTTAACCTCAGGCAACGTCGTTGGTTGGAGTTAATCAACGATTTTGATGTGGGAATCAACTACCATCCAGGCAAGGCAAATGTGGTCGCTGATGCTCTAAGCAGGAAGGGACAAAGCAATAACTTGTCAGTACAAGCTCTTCAACCCCAGCTATGTGAAGAGTTTGCAAGGTTAAATCTATGTCTAGTGTCTAGCACTGAAGCAGTTGCTATGGAAGTGGACTCAACCCTCGAGCGTGATATACGAGAAGGGCAGGAGAATGATGAGAAGGTCAAGGAGATCAAACAGTTGATGAAGAAAGGGAAAGCTCCGAACTTTAGAGAGGATGAACAAGGAACCTTATGGCTTGGAAAGAGGATTTGTGTCCCAGATATCAAGGAGATTAAAGAGTTGATATTAAGAGAAGCTCATGACTCATCATACTCCATTCATCCCGGAAGCACAAAGATGTATCAAGACCTTAAAGATCGATATTGGTGGCATGGAATGAAACGGGATGTAGCCGAATATGTGGCCATATGTGATACATGTCAATTGATTAAGGCGGAACATCAAAGACCAGCAGGGTTATTGCAACCAATCAAAGTGCCAGAATGGAAATGGGAAGAAATTAGTATGGACTTCATTGTGGGACTACCAAGAACACAGTCTGGATATGATTCTATATGGGTTATTGTGGACCGTCTAACTAAAGTGGCTCACTTCATTCCTGTGAAAGAGACCTATAATGGCCCCAAGTTGGCGGAACTGTACATCTCCAGGATTGTGTGCTTACATGGAGTTCCTAAGAAGATCATTTCAGACAGAGGCACCCAATTCACCTCAAGATTCTGGCAGAAGTTGCATGAATCAATGGATACCCGTCTAAATTTCAGTTCGGCGTATCATCCTCAAACTGATGGTCAGACAGAACGCACTAACCAGATATTAGAAGACATGTTGAGAGCGTGTGCTTTGAAGAATAGCAAGAGTTGGGACAAGAATCTGCCATATGCTGAATTCTCTTACAACAACAGTTATCAAGCCAGTTTGAAGATGTCACCTTTTGAAGCATTGTACGGGCGAAAATGTAGGACACCGTTGTTTTGGAATCAAACTGGGGAAAGTCAAGTCTTTGGGCCTGACGTACTACAAGAGGCTGAAAGACAAGTACAAGAAATTTGGAAGAATCTGAAAGCAGCTCAAACAAGACAGAAGAGTTATGCGGATACACGAAGACGCGATCTCACATTTGAAGTTGGTGACTATGTATACTTGAAGGTGTCACCTATGAGAGGATTGAGAAGGTTCAAAGTAAGAGGCAAGCTGTCACCCCGATACATTGGTCCGTTCAAGATACTCGAAAGACGTGGTGAAGTGGCTTATCAGCTTGAGCTTCCGCCACACTTGTCAGACGTGCATAATGTGTTTCATGTCTCCCAGCTCAAGAAGTGCTTAAGAGTGCCTGAAGAGCAATTGCCCATGGAAGCCGTGGATGTACAGGAAGACTTGTCTTATGTAGAGCAGCCTGTCAAAATACTTGAGACACTAGAAAAAGTCACGAGGAACAAAGTCATTCGCATGTGTAAAGTGCAATGGAAACATCATTCCGAGGCAGAAGCAACCTGGGAAAGAGAAGAAGCTCTCAAGGCAGATTTCCCTCATCTATTCTCTTAGAACGTCCGAATCTCGAGGGCGAGATTCCTTTTAAGGGGGGTAGAGTTGTAACACCCATTTTTCATGTTCAAAAATTTGCCCAAACCTTGATCATTGTAGCATGCATTTTCTTGTGAATTTTTGGAGTTTAATCGAGTAGCAAACCGTTCAGTTTGAATTTGAATTCAAAATCAAAAGAAAAGAGATGGAAAAAGAAAAAGAAAAGAATAAAACCCCCTGTTGGGCCGATTTCTCCCCCTGGCCCAATTCCCCTCCCCTCTCCCGCCGGCCCAGTCGAACCCTCTCTCTCTCTCCCTCTCTGCGCGGTGGACCCCGCATGTCATCCCCGACCCCGCTCAACCGTCGCCCCCCCTCTCCTTCCCGCGCCGCGCAGGAAACCACCCCCCCCCCCCGCGCCCACGATCAAACACCCCCGAACCCACTTCTCCCGGCAGTTTTCGAGCGCCCTTCGAAACCGCACACCCCCTCCATACTTTAGAGGAGCCGACGCCCCATTTTCCCCTCTCCCCGAGCTCTCCCCGGAACCCTAGACCTCCATCACCGGTGAGTCGCCCGACGCTCGCGTTCCCGTCGCCATAGCCCTCCTCCTCCCTATTCTCTTGGCCTGACAAGATCACCTCTCCACCAGGAACACGCCGGGCAAGAAATCTAAGGGAGATCACCGAGGTTTCATCAAGTCCGACGAGGTCCGACGCCAACCGCCGCCATTCCTCATCGCCGACCGTCCTCCGACCGATTTCAAGGCTAGCGGCACCCCTCAGTGAGTTCCCCTTCTTCTCCTCTTTCGTTCCATGCCTTTAGCGCCGTGTTTGGACGTCGGTTTCACCGTTTTGGCCAACGCCGGCGAGCATCGCCGCCGCGGGTGCAGTGCGCCGCCGCGCGCGTGTGGCCGGCGTCGCCAGGGACGACGTGGCCACATCCCAGCCGTTGGGTTGAGGCCGACGGCTGAGATTAGAAGGCCGTAACGGTTCGGCCGTTTTAAATCTCGCGCGTCCATCTCGAATCCAACGGCCAGCATTCAAATCCCCTTTTCCCGCCTCCGCGTTTACACCCAGGCCCCTGGAAACTTCGCTGCTACCCCCGAAGTTTCTCTGTAATTTGAGTCTAGCCCCCAGAAATCACAGACTAGCCCCTGGAACCCTAAAAATTGGTTTTAATCATTTAATTAAGCATTCTAACCCCTGTAATTTGGTAGAATAGTGGATTTAGGCCCTGTGCAGTGTAGAAAACTATTTAATTAGCCCCTGGACTTTTATTTAATTACTGAATAGGGTTTTTAATTGTATTTTGAGGTGTAGAACTTAGATAAAAATGATAAATAAGTGTAGGAATGCTATAAAAATTGATTCTAAATTATTTGGTGCTGTGAATTAATTGTAGTGTTCAGATAAAATATATTTGGTCCCTGGATTAATTATTATAAATGATTTAAAATACATTTTTGCTATAGAAAATTCAATAAAATTGGTTTTAGGCTATAATAAAATCCCAAAATTCTTGGAAAAATATAAAATGCATACTTTGACCATGATAAATGATAAATACCTCGTAGGGACGCATTAGAGTAGAATTTTGTGCCTATGTGTATGTGTGTATGCATTGTTTTGCGTGCCTTTACTTATTTAGCTTTATTGTATTCTTGCCATTGCTTGGGCATATATCTAGAGTCGTTCTACGACCCTAACCTCAACTTCCAAGACCAAGACTTCGTCAATTTCCAAGTCTCCAACGAAGGCAAGTGCCCTTGACCATCTTGTACCTATTTTAGGAAATTAGCTAGTTGCATGCTAAATAAATTGATGTCCTACTACATGTTTACATGCCCTGTTCCTTACCATTCCTTGTTACCTGAAATGGGTTGGGAAGTAGATAGGCTTTATTTATGCTTAGCTATGCTTAGATGTTGGGATTGGGTTTTCATACAAATACTCTATGCTCAACTTTATGATTACTTTAATTTGGTGATGAATATACATAATGTTAGTGGATAGGAATCTGGTGGTTGGTTAGCTTTGGTATGGTGCTTTTTGCACGAGACCCGGGATTGGGGTTTGTTACCACTGGATTCTAAGGACCGGTTTATGGAGGAAGCCACTAAGCTCTATAGTACCACCACGAGACTGAGATGGGGCAGCTTGGTCAATTAATTAGGTTTCTCCCGATGAACTGCTAGTGGTTGGATGGTGCGGGGAATGATGCGGGTGATCTGCTCTTGGAACCGCAAGGCTCAAGAGGGGGCTCTGGGGCGGAGGGTTACTCCGAGAATCCCCGGTGGTGGAAACCTTAGAGGGCTAGCACTAGTCGGGAGTACCTTTGTAAAGACCATGTTGTGATCTCCTGGCCTCACACCAAAGGAAGTGTGTAATGTGGTTAGCTACCACGGGCACTCAGGGAGGTTCACTTAGTCCACCTGGCAACAGGGGATGAAATCACTGCTTGTGGGGAAAGGGTACACTCTCTGCAGAGACTTGGTAAAACTGTCATGACAGCCGTGCTCACGGACAAGAGCGGCTTGGGGCCAGTTCATAATTAGACTATGGTTGGGAAATGATGGTTCATTATGATGCAAGTACTTTCATTATCATTAATCATGTGTTATTTATCCATTGAATTATGATATTGATAATTGAAAGCTAAGGATAGGTTCTAAGCATAGTGCTAAGCCATATTTGGCCTTTCCTTGCTCTAGCCAAACATGTCATTCTCTTCCCGCACTTGCTGAGTACTCTATGTACTCAAGCGTTTAATTCTCCTTTAGAGTATGAAGAAGAAGAAGCTGCACCAGAGGACTTCTACGTCAACCCGGAGGACTTGGTCTAGGCTGGCGACCTCACGCGCAACGGCTGCCTGTGGAGACGAAGCCCGCTTACCCTATCTAGCTCTCTGTAGTAGTGAACTGTTTAGTGTTGTAAATATTTGTGGTGTGTAATTGTAGACCTTCGGGTCGTTATGTAAGACTATTTTATGTATTTCGAACATGGCAATGTAATGGTATTTCACTTTCGTCAACGCATGTACGATTCAACTGATCCTGGCGTACATGTGATTAGCGTCTGTTCATCTTTACGATGACCGGGCGTGACAGACGCCTTGGTCTTCCTCAAACCTGTCTGCCTCCACCGCCTCCTCTCGTGCCTCTATGGCCGTCCCTAGCAATGTTATCGCGTCATTCACATCGGTCGCCGCCGTAAATTACGCTCCGCCCACCGCTATGTACCTTGACCTGACGCCCCACGATCTACCCGTCCACCACCTGCCGTCGCACCGCCGCGCCGTTGTCCACGGAGCCCCTTCTTTGCCCGCCAGGAAGATGAGACCCCATCATCAACCCACCATCCCTGATCAATCACTCTCTCACTAGTGGCGGAGCTAGAAAATTTTGCCAACAGGTTCACTTAAGAATATATGTGTGAATTAAGTATAAATCACCGGAATTCAATGGGTTCAAACTAATAACAATAGGCAAATCACACTTGCCTTACAAAAATTTTATTGGGGTCATCTGAACCCAATGGTATTACTGCAGGTCCGCCACTGACTCTCACCGTTGTGCTCCATCTCTTACAGCCAACATCAACCTCATCGCCACACCGCGCTGCACACCTCACCCACCGCTCCGCGATCCACCCGGCTCGCTCCATCGCTTGTCGCCACTCGCAGGGCCAGGGCCAGGTGCTGGGTAGGTCGGGCTGCACGCGTTGGACGCGTCGGGCACGACCCCAAGCTAAAGACTTTCCAGCATCAAATTCCTAAAGTCCATTTTACTCTCTCAACTATCGCATAAGTCCGGTTAACCACTGAAGTATTGTTTGGTTCAGTTTAGACTCTAAATTTGCTAATCTAGTTCATTATACATCTTAAACCAGTTTAATAATCCCAGTTTGCTTATGTGGACTGGGATTAGAAGTGGATTGTACACGTCATCGAATGATGTGAAAAAAATACCATGTAGCTGACCAAAATCACGAACACGTTGCATGCTAGCATGGCAAATAATCTGCCCGTTGCATAATTTGCACAAGATAAACATTACTTCCCACGTCAGGCTGTATGAGAGAATAGAGAGCCAACAAACAATACGATGAGTACGGATACATATATAGCAGCGGCTGCCTAACAGACGGGCCTATGAGCACGCGAGTCATGCTCAACGTCCATGCGTACATGCAGGATGTCGTGCGTACATGTAGATAGTGAAAACGATATGGGAAGAGGACCTGGGCGCAGTGGTTGTTGGCGTCGATGTAGGTCTTCTGTTAACACCCCCCGTAGCCTCAGCGGGGGCGCGGGGGCGGGGCCGACGCAGAGGCTATTTCTAAAGTCGCAGAAGAGGGATGTTGGGAGCCCCTTCGTCATAACATCTGCAAATTGCTTGTTGCTTGGAATGTGCTTTACTCGGATGTCTCCCAATGCAACTTGTTCTCGGACAAAGTGAATATCGATCTTGATGTGTTTTGTCCGCACCGCTGAGATGTTGTCACAATGTATCATTGTTGCTTTGTTGATTGGGCAGTGCAGTTCACGTAGGAGCTAGCACAACCACATGCATTCGGATGCTGCTGTGGCTACCGCCCTGTACTCCGCTTGGGCGCTGGACTTGGAGGCTGTCGGCTGGCGCTTGCTCGACCAGGAGACCAATGCTTCACCGATGTAAATACAATATCCGGACATAGATCATCTGGTGTCAGGATAAACCGGCCCAGTCGACATCCATGTAGGCTGCAATGGACATAGATGAAGACTTGAGAAGATGAAGCCCCAGGGAGGAAGTGCCATAGACATATCGTAGAATGCGCTTGAGCAATGTGTAGTGACACTCACGCGGATCATGCATGTGTAAACATGCCTGTTGAACCGTGTACAATAAACCTGGTCGCGTCACAGTCAAATATTGTAGAGCTCCAGCGATCTGGCAGTATTCACCAGGATTTTCAAGCTGCTTGCCTTCTGATGATGACAGCTTGATTTTGTGTCCATCGGCGTAGCAACGGGACGACAATCTTTCATGCCAGCTCGTTCCAGTAGCTCCTCGACATATGTCTGTTGTTACAGGAAAAATCCCTTGGAGTTGCAAGAGATATCAATGCCCAAGAAATACCTGAGGTGGCCCATATCCTTGATGGCAAACTCCGATTGCAGAGAGCTGATGACGCGGCGGAGGAACTCTTGAGACAATGAAGTCAATATCATATCATCGACATATAACAGAAGATAAGCAGTTGTTCCTCCATTGGCGTAGACAAACAGAGAAGAGTCAGCACAGGACTGATGAAATCCGAACTTTGTAGCAAATGTGGAGAACTTGGTAAACCAAGTGTGCAGCACTTGTTTAAGTCCGTAGAGAGACTTGTTGAGAAGGCAGACCGCATCTGGTTGAGTGAGATCAAGAAATCGGGTTGGTTGGGCACAGTAGACCTTCTCGGCGATATGTTCGTGAAGAAGAGCATTTGACACATCGAGCTAATTGAAAGCCCAGTCTCAACATGCCGCAATAGTCAATACTGTCCGAAAGGTGGCTGGCTTAATAACATGAGCAAATTATTTGCCGAAGTCGACGTCGGGCTTCTGATAAAATCCACGTACCACCCAACGGGCCTTATATTTGTCGAAGGACCCGTCCAGACGGAACTTATGTTTGAAGATCCACTGTAACAATGTTAGCATTCGGTGGTTCGGGAACTAGGTCCCAAGTGTTGCTGCCTATGAGAGCCTCATACTCAATTTGCATTGCACGAAGCCAGTTGCTGTCTTTGAGGGCTGCACGCACTGATTTAGGAATAGGTGAGAGGCTGGTGGAAGTGGAGGCTGTCATCGCATACTTTGGGTTGGGGCAAAATATCCCAGATTTAGACTGCGTGACCATTGGGTGTGTAGGCAGAGGGGCACGTTACATGGGGACCTCACGTCCTGGAGGAGAGAGTGGTGGTGGAACCGAGGCTGGCGTGAGGTTTGTTGGAGGATCATGGTTATTTGGGGAATTGGAATTGTTGTTATTGTCGAGATTCTCGGGTGTGGCGTGAGTTGCGGCTGGTAGAGAGTTTAATTGCGTTGGGTGAAGGCCACAATTTGTTGGGGTTGGATTGGCTGCTGCGTGGCGTGCGGGTGGAGGAGTGCGGTGGGCCCGGTGAGGTTGGTGCCCTGGGCGAGTGGGAAGCATAGATGGTGGGCATGCATCAGGTGGAGGTTGCATGGCACATGCACGCGATGTGGGCATTGGAGCAGGGTGGTTGACGAACGGAAAACTTTCCTCGTCAAACACGATGTGCCGGGACGTGATGATTTTTTGGCTGGAAATATTGAGGCAACGGTAGCCCTTGTGGTCATCGGAGTAACCAGGAATACGCATGCAGCAGAACGAGGTTCAACTTTGTGACCAGCAGTGGCTTGCAAGTTCGGGAAACAAAGACAGCCGAATACCCGTAAGTTTGAATAATCTGGTGATGTGCCGAATAAAAGCTGGAAAGGTGTGATGGGTTGTGTAGCTTGGCATGGTCTTCGATTTAGTAGATAGGTTGCGGTATGGAGAGCTTCGGCATAGAGACTATTTGGAACATGAGCGTGCAGCAGCAATGTGCGGACACAATCATTTAAGGTGCGGAGAATCCGTTCCGCCTTCCCATTTTTGTTGGGATGTGTAGGCACATGACAAATGGAGTTGGATGCCGTGTGTGGAGATGAATGAGCGTATGGAAAGGTTATCGAACTCCTTCCCATTGTCAGTTTGCATGGCCAGAATAGGTTTGCCAAATTGAGTGTGGACGTCTGAGTGAAAGAAGAGAAGAAGAGGTAGAACTTCACTCTCGTTGCGCATTGGAAAGGTCCGACATCGTGTGTGAAATCATCAGGTATCACTAGGTAATATTGAAAATCGGAAACACTAAGAACTTGTGAAGTCCACACGTCAATATGGATCAGTTGAAATGGAAAGAAAGTAAATGAGTTTGAGTGCTGGAAGGGCAGCCTCACATGTTTGCCTAACTTGCAAGCGTGGCAAGTGTGCAAATCTGTTTTATTACAACTAAAGGGAAAATGCTCCAAAGCTTGACAAAGGGAGGGACATACGGGATGACCCAAACGCTGGTGCCAGGGATTCAGAGACGATGTGGCCGCAAGGAGTGATGTCGGCGAGCCAAGTCGTGGTGGGTAGAGTTCTCCTGAGCTGTTACATAGGAGAATCTCCGCTTTGCTGTGTAGATCCTTTAATAGAAAAACCAAAAGGGTCAAAATCCACAAAAACCTGATTATCTCTTGTTAATTGACGAACCGAGATGAGGTTATGAATTATGGATGGTGAGAGTAATATGTTTGACAAAGAAAGTTATCGTTGTGTGGTGGGAAAATTGGATGAGGCAGTGTGTGTGATCTGTAGCTTAGCACCATTGCCCACCGTGACAAATGCATTGTATAAAAAAGAACGAACTGAGGGAAGATTAGAGGAAGTACCGGTCATGTGGGAGGAGGCACCTGTTGACGTTTCTTAAGTCACAGATAAAAATCTGCAAGTGCACGAAAACTATCGTGTAGAACTTCCCCTTAAGAAGTATTCCCAAGGGTATCGAATCCAAAGAACGTGTGTGTAATCTTACGAACTAATTCACCCAAGGACACAAAGTTGTTTTGTAGGCAAGGAAGAGAGAGGAATTCAAAGTATTGATTCTAATTCAAAAGAATTTGTAGTGGCTGCTTGCTTCGGGCACGGGTTTATCCCTAGCAACACTAGGACGAGTCCCACCAAGAGCCTATGGCATAACCGAACGTGGAGGATTACTAAAGACAGATAAGGCTATCACCAGCTAGTGCCTACCTCTTCAATCCATGGGTCTACGAGATATTCACTGGTGATTTCTAACCTAAGCACCATGCTTACGTTCTAAATCACAACTCTAGTTGTTTCGGACACAAAGCTACAACCAGAGCCTCTAATGAATTAAAGCAATGAACCCACAAGTAACTACTTGTGCAAACTACTATGAATTGAGAATCAAACTTGAATTGAATTTACAAAGGGCTTACTTGATTTGAGTAACACCTTTGTAGGGTTACAAGTGTAGAGAGGGACTTGACAAGCCAAAGCCCCGTTCTTCTAAACTCTCACCACTCTCCTTCTACTTGGCATCCTCTAGGACTACTCTAAACCTTAGGAGTGGTATTCTATTCTCAACTTTTGGTTTGTGTGTGTGAAGTGAGGTGTGGGGTTCTATTTATAGGGGGGAGAAGGGTCGATTCTCGCCACCAAATGCGCACGAATCAGTCACCCATGACTTCTTCAAGCCGGGAGGAGCCAACATGTGACATTTGATCGGGTTTGGCGCCACTCCCTAGTTGACCGGTTTGGCGCCACTCCCTAGTCGGTCGACTAGGGAGGTCGACCGACCTGGTCTTAGCTCCATTGGGGTTGTGCTTCCTCCAGGTCTCTGCCAGGTGGGTCTTATCCTTTTATATGGGTGCTACATCGTTGGATGGCCTCTGTTACTTTTGTTTGTGGGCCATTTGATCCATGTGATGACATGTGCGTCGTCTGATTCGCCGAAATCTAATTTTATGGATACTCCCTGCATGTCTTGGTATTTTGGGTCTAAATTCACCTGCATACAAATAAACACCAACACTTGTGGAATTGGCTAGTTTTTAACCCTACCACTACATTATGTTTTTCTTTTGTGGACATTATGAGGTGAATTGATGGTCTAAATATGACACTTAAGGATCGTCAACAAACTCCCCCACACTTAGTCCTTTGCTCATCCTCGAGTGAAGGCAAGAAAAAGAACTAAGGTGATGTTATAAACATTCTATAAGTTAGAAAAAGAGAATACTAGATATTTCAACTCATACCTCAATTCATGAATTCCCTTTGTGGAATGTGGCTACAAAATCGATATTGGGTGTTTGAAGAATGGAATTTTTGGAATGTAATTCTATTGGATCTTCCCCTGTCAAAATGATCTGACAATTTGCTATATTCAGAAGGTCAAAGAAACAATTGCCCTTATCTCTCACTTGGAATCTATCGGTGGTTTTGATCCGGCAGATCTCCCGACACTACTAAAGTGTTTGCGGAGTTTGAAGTTCGGTGTGGGCGCGCGGAGATTCAAGAAGGTGAAATGTAAAATGACACAGGAGACACGAAGATTTACGTGGTTCGGGCCGCCTGAGCGTAATACCCTACTCCACGGGATGTGTTGGTGTTGTATTGGATGTATGAACTCAACTCAGGTGACATGAGTTGAGTGCGCGTGTGAGCCGATTAGACCAGACCAGATCAGAGAAGGTCAGATCAGTCTCCCCTATGTATCGTCGGCCTGTCCTTTTATAGTGCAAGGACAAGCCGTTACAAGTTGGCCTGGCCTGACATGTGGCCCCGGCGGTTATTAATATTGATACACATTTGATGCGCTTAATTACCCTTAATGACCGAGTTACGGTCTTTGACAGCATTGTTACTGATAATTAAGGTCGTCCGATCGTGTGTCATTAACATAGTATTAATGACACTTAATCGGGTCTTGAAGTCCTTGATTCCCCTTTGAAGATCCGGAGCCATTGTGGAGTCTACCGGAGGTTTGAGGCTGAGGATCCGACGGTAGGACACATGGCAGCTCCGGAGCATGCTGTGAGGAACAGATAGGTCTGGTGCCACCAGACACGTGTCAGTTCCAGAGCTTCCCTCGGTCTGGGGTTAGATCCAGGGGTGCCGTTATGGTACGCCGGAGCTTCCCCCTTGTGGGCGGTAGCTCCGGTTTGATGGTACACGTGGCGACCCTGGGACTAACCATGTTGGGGAAGCGGGTCCGGTTATGTCTGACATGTGGGCCTCTGAAGGTCTTCAAATCAAGTAGATGACATTTCCTTGAGATCTTTGCAATCTCAAGGGGTATACGGTACCCAGGGTACCAAGAGTGGCCCCCTGGGCCCACCTCTGGGGAAGACCCCTTGAGTGAAGTCATTCCGTCGGAGGTGGGTCCATCCTTCGACTTTTGAGCTGAGTCTTCAAAGGTCTTCAGATGTGCCATTGGCGATAGTTTTAGAGTTAAATCCTCGCCGCGTGGCATATCCCAGGTGCGGCAAATGAGATCTTTGGCGTGCGGATCTCACGCAATTGAAGGTCGCCGGTTCCCGATACAAAAATCGTATCGATTCTGCTCACCTTGTCAGGCCGCCGCCTTCGGGCTTCCCGCCTTTCATGATGACAACCGTTCGCCTGGGTAAGAACCTCGACTTGATCGTCGGGGTGGTCCCGAGCCCTCTTGTCATTGGCAGGGTGAAATTTTTGAATAGTATCTTCGACTTCCCTGCGGTTTCCATCCAAGCATTGCGGGGGCTTATTTAAGAAGGAAAGCGCGCACTGTCTGGGGTTCTTTACACCTCTCATGTGATCTTGCGCTCGAACTCCCAAACTTGTGCTTTCTTTTCCTCTCTTGCCTCGCTGTGCTGCGATGGAGTTGGGTCTCCGCTAGAGTCGCTTGAAAACCGAAGGTGACCTGAAGAAGGTCCGGGCCATCATGGGGTGGTCCCCGGACTTCTTCAACCACCTGGTCCGCGCCGGGGGAGAGCTCCCATTCGAGAAAGAGCACGCCGGTGAGATGGTGTACTTTTTTGCGTACGCCATGGTGGGGTTGATCCCACCTTTTCCTCCTTTTTCTTGATGCTGCTAGACTTCTATGGTCTGCAGCTGTACCACCTTGGCCCCCACTCCATTCTTTTAGTGTCTGTCTTTGTCCACTTCTGTGAAATGTGGGTGGGCATCCCCCCTGCATTGAGCTTTTCCGGACCTTCTTCACCGTTCATACCACCGGAAGGAGTAATGAGTACCTTGGCTTCTACTACTTTGTGAAGCGCAAGAAGTGACCATTCAAGTACCCCCGGTCGTTTCCCTCTGGAAAGTGGGATGATTGGAAGAAGGACTAGATAGTCATCCAAGTGGAGGAGCACGAGAAGCTGGAGCTGACCGAAGGCCTCCCCAACATCGACACTACAGTCTGGAGTGAAGCTCCGGTGCTGTCGGATGCCTTCAACCCTGCTCTCACCAGGATCTGCCATTGTGTGATGGACGACGACCGGATCGCGACCAGGC
The DNA here is from genome assembly GCA_036927565.1 of Tuctoria greenei. Taxonomy (NCBI): domain Eukaryota; kingdom Viridiplantae; phylum Streptophyta; class Magnoliopsida; order Poales; family Poaceae; genus Tuctoria; species Tuctoria greenei. The sequence goes on along the minus strand of JAYESD010000002.1, from coordinate 24,262,956 downwards.
TGAAGTCCAACATGGAGGGGGCAACCTTGGAGTTTCATCTCAAGAAGTTCCAGCACGGCATCGATGTCGTGGGTGATGACTTGACCCTGCCACCAGCTTTCCTCCCTCTGAACGTGGAAGTAGAGTTCAGCAGGGAGCTCCGGCGGACGATGCCGGTGCTTGACGACCTTGGTGTCGTCGAGAGACGATCAACTTCCAAGGTGGTGATCCCTGGGGCTTCTGAAGGTGGCTCCGACCCTGCCCTGAAGCCAAGGACCGAAGTCGTCGGCAAGGGCAAGGAGCCGATGGCCGAACCCTCGAGCCGGAAGAGGAAGCTGAAGCACGCTGACGGAAGGTCTGTCAGGCCTGCATCCTCCGCATCAGCTCCTTCTCCCCGGAGGGGGAGGTCTTCTACAACTGCAGCGATTGTACCTACAGCAGTGTCTTCCCGGGGTGCTAGCTTCGGACACGTGACTCCAGTACCAGGGCCAGCTGAGGCCTTTGGGTCCGGAGGTCCTTCCCGGTCGAGGGGGGCCGCTACTAAGGAAATGCCCGCGGCTGCAACAAGTTCCGGGGGGCCTTCGGGAGCTACCACGCCGGCGGCGGCTATGGTCAGTCCAGAACGCCCGGGAAAGAGATTCCGTGCAAGCTGGTGCGGAATCCTTCCGAGGTAATATTTAATCTTTACCCCAGACAGTTGTTTTGTTGTAGTAACTGTTTTTTAAGTTTCTTCATCCATCATCTGCAGCATCCCCAAGAAGAGGAGTGAGGCTTCGCCCTCAGCCACAGCGGCTGAAGCTGTGAGGGCGGAGGCTTCTGCTCCTGTCCCGGTGCCGCCCCAAGTGGTGGCTGAAGCTGTGGCACCTCCGGCACCAGCTGTCGTGGTCATGGACCTTGACTCATCCCCCGAGACTCCCGTGGTAGCGCCGGACCACAGGAGAGAAGATGCGCCAGCGGCACCTACCCCGGAGGTTGAAGCCCCGGGTCTTGATGCTGAGATGATGGAAGCTTCGACCGTTGAGCCAGAGGAAGCAGTGATTCCGGCCTTAGAGCCGGAAATTGTCGAAGCCTCGGCGGTTGAGCCGGAGGTTATTGAAGTCCCGGCGAGCGAGCCAGATGTTGAGGAAGTCCCGCCGGTTGAGCCGGCTACCTCCGAAGCTCCGGCTACAGAGCCGGTTGCAGTTGAAGACCTTCCGGCGCCTGAGCCGGTTGAGGTTGAAGCTCCGGCCTTAGGGCCGGTTGTTGCGGAGCTTCCAGCGCCCGAGCCAGTCGTTGCAGAGGCATCAACACTCGAACCTATGATGGTCGAGGTGCCAACGCCTGAGCCACCAGCGGAGGAGGAGCCTAGGCCGGAGCCGGAAGTAGCCTCTGCTCCGGAAGTGATGACGGCGGAGGTGCCTGCTGCTGAGCAAGGGTGCCCTAATGAAGTCGCTGGCCCCCTGCCTAAGAGGGCAAATGAAGACCTGGCGGTAGGGCCTTCGGAACCACTTCCGGAGGTCGGAACTTCTTCTACGGGACCCTCCTCGGTGGTGACTGAGGCTATCCCAGAGGACGGCCCTAGTGCCGTGGAGGCTCAGGGGACCACTCTTGTGGAGTGGGACCTAATTTTTGTAAGCGAGAACCCGCTGGAACCAGCGGAGGAGACCCCAGCAGGTCCAGACCCTATTCCCCTGTCGTTGTCCATTGACAACGCTTGCTCCAGTCTGCGTCAAGTCCAACTGGTGTTCTACCACGACAGCAAGGCTCTTGAAGAGGAGCGCCAAACCCTTAGGCGGTGGTGTAACCGGCTCTACTTCGAGACCAAGCTAGCGCAGTCGAGGCTGGCAGACGACAAGGAGTGGATCAAACAGGAGAAGGTCCACCTGGAATACTGGGGCAAATTATTGGATGATAGGGAGAGCTTGACTCGTGCCCTCGACGCTCAACCTCGGGCCATTTATGAGCAGACCAAGGCAGCTAATAGTGCGGCTGATGATCGCCATTAAAGGCTTGAAGCCATTAACACTACTCTCATCAAGCGCCAGGAGGCACTTGAGGAAAGGGAGAAGAGGCTCGAAGACGAAGAGCAAAAATTCCTAGAGCTGCGAGATGATGTCTTGAAGAGGGAGGAGGAGCTCGCCGAAAAGGTGGCTCTGGCTGACAAGGGCCTCGAGGAACGCGCCAAGAAATTGGAGGAGCATCGCGTTGAGGAGGAGGAGAAGGCCTGGGTGCGAGGGCAGGAACTCTACAAGCAAGAGTGTGCCATCGCTGCCAGGGAGAATAAAGTTAGGGGCTGGGAGATGGACCTGGTCAACCGCCGGAACAAGATCTACCTCCGGGAGGAGGAGCTCGGAAAACTCGAGAAGCAGGTTGCTGAAAAGATTCAGCAAAATGCCAAAGAGGTTGAGCGCCTTGCTCGTGAGAATCCTGAACTGGCGGCGGCCAGAAGTCCTTGGAGGAACTGAAGGGCTTGAGGACTGCGGACTCCCTACAGGTTTGGGAGTTCCTGAGCAAAGCCAACGACACGCTGACACTAATGGGCTTTAGTCCCGTGCGTCTGGATGATCCGAAGCCGGAGCCGGACCTGGTGTTGCAAGCGTTGAGCTCGGCGGGTGGCAAACTCTCCAAGGTGGGTGACATCATCGCGGACCAGTTGGAGGTTGAGGGGCAGTCCCTGGCGAAGAACATCACAGAGTATGTGCTGACATGCTACACCAGCCGGGATCCCCAATTCCCTCTGGACTCGGTGCTTGAAGGTCCCGTCGAAGGAGAATGTGAAGCTACCCGAGCCAACGTGTCGGAGGTTGCTCAGAAGGTCGCCCAGTTCTTCCATAGGGTCTAGGACCATCTCTGTAGCTCCCACTTGTATTCTCTCCTTTTCTTCCCCAATTTTGTAATCCCTTGTCTCCAGATGAATGAAATCCACAATTTTTTAAAGAATTTCATTTTTTTGTCTTCAACACTTTTGTCTGCACTTGGCCCCCTGGTAGATGTACACAATTTGATTGTGAACATGTACCAAGAGGATATTGTGTTTTGTTGAAGACTCGTTTGCTTCGAACTTTCAAAGTGTAGGTCCGAAGTCTTCGATAGTGAAGGCCCCCTGAGGTTGTCGGAGCTCAGAAGCTCCGGTGCTGACTACCGTCGGAGCTTAGTAGCTCCGGCAACAGCCTCTATCAACGCGTAGAGCATCGATAGTTAGCCCTCCGGGGTGTCGGAGCTTAGTAGCTCCGGCAGTGACCTTTACCAACGCATAGTTTGTCGACAGCAGACTCCGCTTGTGGGGTCTTCTCACCATCTTTTATTCTGCATCGACGGCTGGCCCCCCTAGCTTTGCCGGAGCTTGTTTGCTCCGGTAATGCTCGTTTTCAATGTTTAACATCGATCACAAGCCACCTAGGGGGAGTTGGAGCTTTGTTAGCTCCGGCTTTTCTCCATCAACGTGGATTCTTTATTTTTCCTGCACACTAAAGCCAAGAAAAATAGTAAAATTCACTCCTTGCCTATAACTTCGTCGCGGCTTACGGTTCTCAAGAAAGTTTTAGGTCAAACACGATTCTGAATACAACCGAATGTGTTGCCTACTTTCTTCCAGATCCAATTGTACTTGGACCCGCCTTACTTCGGCCTGCCGTGGTGTAGGTAGAGTGGCGTACTTAGGATGCTTGACCAGGCTAAGTTGATAGCACACTCCGGCCCTAGATTGGCTTGGCGGCATTCAGGCGAGTGGGCCATGAACAATATTTGAATCCAAAAGAATTGACAATACAGCTCGAATTGTACATGAACTGGTCGAACTAAAATTTCTTAAGAATTGCACAACTTTGTTATAGACAAGAAATAGAAAAATAAAAAATGTTGAGCCTGTACAAAATAAATGCATGTGGAGTCTGTTTCACATGAAGATGTCTTTCATTATAGGTCCGGGGTACAGGGGAAACAAGTACACTCTTAGGGTACAGAACCAGGCTAAGCGTGCTTCATTTCTCGTTTGACCCAGGGTAGCTAGCCACACTTTTAGTCCTGAGACTGTGACAAGTGTTGCATGAACTTTGCGGACCTTTCAGGAAAGGTCCGGCTGTTCTCCCGGAGGAACTATCCGACTCTGTACAATGACTCTATAACATACACCTCAAGTTACTACAGACTCACCTCCATGATATTAAGTGTAGAACTTACGGAGGTGCTCAATATTCCAAGGATTTGGGAGAGGTGTCCCATCCTCGGTAGCCAAGCGAACGCTTCCGGGACGGGATACTTTAATCACTCGGAAGGGTCCCTCCCAGCTGGGGGAGAGTTTGTTTAACCCTTCTCTGGATTGTATTCTCCATAGCACCAGATCACCTTCCTCGAGCTGTCAGTTGTGTACATGCCGCTGATGATAGGGTCGAAGGGCTTGGCGGTATCAGGCATTCCGAACAGCTGCTTGGCACCTTCCCTCCTCAAGAAAGTCTAGGTCTTCATGCCGGAGCTGGTCCTGCGTGGCTTCGTCGAAGGTCCGGACCCGGAGCGACCCCAAGGTGATTTCCGGAGGAAGGATTGCTTCAGCTCCGTACACCAGGAAGAAGGGTGTCTCTCCAGTTGACCGGTTTGGGAATTGTCCTGTTATCCCATAGAGTGGGCAGAAGCTCTTCAATCCAGTTGGCTCCATGTCTTTTCAAGCGCTCATAGGTGCGTGTTTTGAGTCCTTTCAGGATTTCAGCATTTGCTCTCTCGGCCTGGCCATTGCTTGCCGGGTGAACTACGAAGGTGTAGCAAACTTGAATGCCGAGGTATTCGCAATATCCTTGAAATGCAGAGCTTGTGAATTGGGTCCCGTTATCAGTAATGATTTTGTTTGGGACTCCAAATCTGCATACAATGGACTGCAAAAAGTTGATAGAAGATTGCTTGTTTATTGTCACAACTGGAGTTGCTTCCGGCCACTTGGTGAACTTGTCAATGGCGACATACAGGAACTTGTAACCTCCGACAGCTCTTGGGAAAGGTCCCAAGATGTCCATCCCCCACACGGCGAAGGGCCATGTAGGAGGTATCATTTGTAGAGGCTGAGCCAGTGTGTGAATTTGCTTTGCATGAAATTGGCATGCTTCACATTTCTTCACCAGCTCAGTTGCATCCTGGAGTGCTGTAGGCCAGTAGAAGCCATGCCGGAAGGCTTTACCGACCAACGTGCGGGAAGACGCGTGGTTCCCACACTTGCCTCCATGGATTTCTGCGAGGAGCTCACAGCCTTCTTCCCTTGTGATGCACCGCATTAGGACATCGTTGGCATCGCGCCAGTAGAGATCCCCTTCTACCAACGTGTATCTTGTAGCCAATCTGACTATCCAGTCAGCGGATACATCATCGTCAGGAAGGATGTTGTCTTTCAAGTAGCTCTGGATCTCCGAGATCCATGCATCAGAGCTAGCTTGAGCATTTGAGTCTTGCGTGCTGGGTTGCTCGGAGCTTCCGGCACCACCTACGACCCTTGATGGCTGCCATGGTAACAGGGCCATCAGGACCGTCAGCTTCGGGATGCTGATCTCGCCCCCTTCGCTCAGTTCGGCAGGCTGAGCTGTGGGTTTTGACATCCTCCGGACAAAAGTTCCGTCAGGAGCTGGAGCTCTGGTTGACGCTTTTGTCGAGAGTTTGTCGGCTTCAGCGTTGTGGACACGCTGGACATGGTGGAGGTCTAGGACTTCGAAGTCCTTCTAAAGCCTCTGGACTTCAAGGAGGTAAGCAGCTAGCTGGAGATTGTTGCAGGAGCATTCACCCTTTACTTGTTTAATGATGAGCTATGAATCTCCCTTGACCAGCAGCTGCTTGACACCGTATGACAGTGCCACCTTTAGTCTGTAGATGAGTGCTTCGTACTCCGCCATGTTGTTGGTCACCTTAAAGTCAAATGTACCATGTATTTTACCTTCTCCCCGGTTGGTGTGAGGAGAAGGATTCCAGCTCCGCCCCCCTGCTTTTGCATGGAGCCGTCGAAGTAGAGGGTCCAGTGAGGCTCGGTGAAGACCGGAGCCTTGTGTTCCGGCTTCTGCTCACTGGGGCCCCCAGGGTTTGATGGAGAGGGAGTCCATTCCGCCACGAAATCCGCCAATGCTTGACTCTTGATTGCTTGTCTTGGAATGAATTCGAGATTGAATTCGGCCAGTTCCGCTGCCCACTTTGCAATATTCCCAGTTGAATTGGGATTATGCAAGATTGCTCGAAGTGGGTAAGAAGTCACCACTGAAATCTTGTGAGCTTGGAAGTAATGGCAAAGCTTCCTGGAGGCGATAAGAACTGCATAGAGCAGCTTATTCACCTCTAGGTATCGAGTCTTGGCGTCATGAAGTACTTCACTGATGAAGTACACTGGGCGCTGGATGGTCCGGACCCTCCTGGAGGGGCCCAGAGCTTCCTCTTCATTGACCTGGATCCTCCCGGAGGGATCCGGACCTTCTTCGTGGACCTCTGGGTCCTTGCTGGAGGGACCCGAAGCTTCTTCAGAAGCGACCTGGACCCTCCCGAAGGGGTCTGGGTCTTCTGAAGTAACTTCTTGCGGACTCAAGTCTGGGAACTAGGACACAAACTTGCTTCCAGGAACCTCCGGACCCTCCCGGAGGGGTCTGGATTCCTGAGTATGGGATAGTTCTGGTCTCTCCGCAACCAGGACCATACTAACGACTTTGTCAGTTGCTGAAATGTAAAGCAGCAAAGGCTCACCAGGGTTTGGAGCTACCAGAGTTGGTAGGGTGGTGAGGAACTGTTTTAGCTCCTGGAACACCTTTTCTGCTTCTTCAGACCATTGGAATGGTCCGGACTTCCTTAATAACTTGAAGAAGCGAAGTGCCCGTTCCGCCAGTCTTGAAATGAATCGACTGAGGGCTGCTAGACATCCAATCAGCTTTTGGACATCCTTGATGCGGGCTGGTGGCCGCATGTCTTCAATGACTTTGATCTTCGCCGAATTAGCCTCTATGCCCTGGTGATTTACCAGGAAACCAAGAAGTTTTCCAGTGCTAACCCTGAAGACACACTTGTCTGGGTTTAGCTTTGTGCGGGTGACCCGCAGCTTGTCGAAGACATCCTGTAAGGTGTCAAGGAGTGACTCCTTGTTCTTGATCTTGACCACGATGTCATCAACGTACACTTCCACTATGTCTCTAATGAGTTCTTCAAAAGTTTTGTACATAGCTCATACAAAGGTTGAAGCTGCATTCTTGAGACCAAATGGCATGGCTGTATAACAGTACAATCCATCTACTGTGATGAAAGAGGTATGCTCTTCATCTTCCCTAGACATTCTGATTTGATGATACCCAGAATATGCGTCTAGGAAACACAGTAATTCACACCCGGAGGTGGAATCCACTATCTGATCTATTTTAGGTAGTGGGGATGGATCTTTTGGACATGCCTTATTTAGTGTTGTGTAGTCAATACATATCCGAAGCTTCCCGCCGGCCTTGGGCACAACGACTGGGTTTGCCAGCCATTTTGGATGGAAGACTTCTCGGATGAATCCAGCTTCGAGCAACTTCTTCACTTCTTGTCGAATGAAGTTCTGTCGCTCCACGAATTGCTTCCGAGGCTTCTGATGCACGGTCCGGGCGTCAGGGTAGATCTTCAGATTGTGCTCAATCACTTCCCTGGGGATCCCAGGCATTTGTGACGGTTGCCAAGCAAACACGTCGACATTAGCCCGGAGGAAAGCGATGAGCGTGAGTTCCTATTTTTCATTCAGTCCCCCCGATATACAGGTGGTCTGAGCAGCATCAGAACCGATTTGGATGACTTTGATGGGAATGTCGGTGTCGCCGCTTGGCTGCACTCGAGGTGCAGAAGTCGAGCCTCGTTGACGAATGCTCGGGGGTTTTGGAGCTTGCTCCTGCCTGGAGTCCTCCTCTTGCGCCGTAGTAAGCGCATGAAGTTCTTCCAGAGCGGTTACTCCGGTGGTGCGATCTCCGCGGATCCGGAGAACGCCTACTGGTGTTGGCATCTTTAACACCAGGTAGCCATAATGAGCAGCTGCCATGAATTTGTACAAGGCAGGCCTACCCAAGATGGCGTTGAAGGGTAAGTTGATCTGAGCAACGTCAAAGACAAACTTCTAAGTTCGATACTTCTCCCGGGTTCCGAAGGTAACAAGGAGAGTAATAGCACCAAGTGGGGTAATGGCTCTCGTAACTACTCCGGAGAAAGGTCGAGAGGGATGAAGATCTGAAGGTCGGAGCTGAAGCTTGGTAAAAGCTTCGAAGCTTATGAGGTTCAGCCCCGAACCTCCATCTACCATAACATGGTGGAGCTTAATGTTATTGATGGTAGGAGATACCATCAAAGGTAACTGGCCTGCTCCAACCATGCTTCAAGGGCAGTCCGAAGCATCAAAAGTGATGGCTGTGTCCATCCACTTCCGATGAGGCTCCGCCCTGGCTGTAGGAGCTATAGCGGCCATGTCCCAACGCATTGTCTTGAGGACGCGGCTGGAGGTGATGTCCCATGATCCACCAAAAATGGTGTTCATGGTCTTCCGACGCTCGTTGTTAGAGACGTCAGAATCGTCGTCAACAGAGGTGTAGACGGCCTTCAGGACCTTTTTAGGATCCTGAAAACCTAACTCCTCTTCAGCCAGAGCTTCGTCAACTTTTTTTTCCTTCCCTCTGTCGGAAAGGAACTTCTTCTCGATGCTTGTTGTAGCGCTCGACAAGGTTTTAGAGCTCCCGACAGCCTTCCAAACTGTGGCTGTCCGTCTTGTGAATTGGACACCACACCTTGGGTTTGCCACCGTCTTCAGAAGACTGTCGAGGTCGCTTCTCGGGGCGTGGGCCCCGACCACCCGGAGCTGCAGCAGCTGCAGCATTAGATGCGCCGGCCGACAACTTCTTCTCGCCGTTGGTCTTTTTCTTCTTCTTGCCACTCTCGGAGGTAGTGGCTTCGCCTTTGGAGGATTTCTTGTGATCCTCCGGAGGTGGTTTGGAGTGCATTTCACGACCCTCCGCAGCTCTGGCACATTTGTCAGCCAAGCTGAAGAGTTCCGTGACACTGGTGATCTCCTTGATCGTCAGTTTCTCCAACATCTTCTTATCCCGTACGCCCTGTCTAAATGCCACAATGACAGAAGCGCTAGAGATAGAAGGGATAGTGTTTCGTACCTGAGAGAATCTCTGGATGAACGATCGCAGGGATTCTCCCCCTTTTTGCACGACTGCAAAAAGGTCCAGTTCGGTGCCTGGTCGGGTGTATGAACTCCCGAAGTTGGCGGAGAACTGTCGGCACAACTCCTCCCAACTATTGATGGAGTTGGGTGGAAGGCTCATAAACCAGGATCGGGTGGTCCCAGTTAAAGCCACTGGAAAATAGTTGGCCATTACGGCCTCATTTCCTCCAGTTGCCAGGATTGCAGTGGAGTAAATCTGAAGAAATTCGACGGGATTAACGGTCCCGTCAAACTTCTCCGGCAGGTGAGGCCGAAATTTCTGTGGCCATCTAACCATACGCAGATGCATGGCCAGGGCTGAACAGCCTCCTCCTATTCCTTCAGGAACAGGAATGTCCTGAGCTTCTCGTCTTTCACGAGCACGCTCGATATGGACTCGGCCGTCTTGTTGACGGTATCGGTGATCAAGCTCCGCCCGGAGGTCATGAGTTGAAAGCCTTGATACCGTGTGAGTGCGTCGCGCCCTGGAGGGCAACGACGTCACTTGCTGTGACGCAACACGTCTCCTGTTATTGGAAACGTGCGGACCAAGTCTGCCAGACAAGGTCCGTCGCTGCGACGGGGCCCATCCTGAAGGAGGAGGACCCTGGTTACTAATGCGGTCTTCTGCTGCTGCAACAAAGTGTTCCACATCGGCCCTCCACTGCTCCATTGCATCCCGGGATGCATCCGGAGGTGGTTGGCGCTGAAGGAGAGCACGTGATGCATGGAGCGCGTGTTCCGGGTTGTCATGATTAGCCGACGTAGTGATTGACGCCGGTGCACCATCGCGCTGCCCATCTTGATTTGCTGGTGGAGGCGGCGATGGTGGAAGTGTGACTCCTGCTGGAACTGAGGTTCGTGCTGGTGGCTGCATATTGGAGGGATTGCCCCCAACAGCTTGAACAGTGGGATGACCATTGGACGATTCAGCAGTTGAGTTCACCATTCTTGAAATCTCAGGCGCCCCTACCTGGCGCGCCAACTGTCGGTGGTTTTGATCCGGCAGATCTCCCAACACTACTAAAGTGTTTGCGGAGTTTGAAGTTTGGTGTGGGCGCGCGAAGATTCAAGAAGGTGAAATGTAAAATGACGCAGGAGACATGAAGATTTACGTGGTTCGGGCCGCCTGAGCGTAATACCCTACTCCACGGGATGTGTTGGTGTTGTATTGGATGTATGAACTCAACTCAGGTGACATGAGTTGAGTGCGCGTGTGAGCTGATTAGACCAGATCAGATCAGAGCAGGTCAGATCAGTCTCCCCTATGTATCATCGGCCTATCCTTTTATAGTGCAAGGACAGGCCGTTACAAGTTGGCCTGGCCCGACATGTGGCCCCGACGGTTATTAATATTGATACACATTTGATGCGCTTAATTACCCTTAATGACCGAGTTACAGGCTTTGATAGCACCATTACAGGTAATTAAGGTCGTCCGATCGTGTGTCATTAACATAGTATTAATGACACTTAATTGGGTCTTGAAGTCCTTGATTCCCCTTTAAAGATCCCGAGCCGTTGTGGAGTCTACCGGAGGTTTGAGGCTGAGGATCCGACAGTAGGACACGTGGCAGCTCCGGAGCATGCTGTGAGGAACAGATAGGTCCGGTGCCACCAGACACGTGTCAGTTCCGGAGCTTCCCTCGGTCTGGGGTTAGATCCAGGGGTGCCGTTATGGTACGCAGTCCGGAGCTCCCCCCTTGTGGGCGGTAGGTCCGGTTTGATGGTACACGTGGCGACCCTAGGACTAACCATGTTGGGGAAGCGGGTCCGGCTATGTCTGACATGTGGGCCTCCGAAGGTCTTCAAATCAAGTAGATGACATTTCCTTGAGATCTTTGCAATCTCAAGGGGTATACTGTACCCAGGGTACCGACAGAATCTCTCAAGTTTCTCAAAGTGTTTTCATTCTCACCTTGGCATGTTGTGGCAATTTGTCCCTATACTAAATATGGCTATATCTGGAGCTTGGTAGGGATAATTGTGGCACACATTGCAATTCATATATTACTAAGTCAAAAACTTGATCCTATGAGAGACTTATGCAACAAATAAATTGACAAAGAAAATTCTTGTGCACATGAATGGAATGGATAAAGGTGGACTTCAATGTTTTCTCTCTTTAAGGATAAAACATGGCTACTTTCCTTTCTTCCCTTATTTTTGGCATACTTCCTCTTTTTGAAGAGTAGATGCTTTTCTCTCTTTTTTTTTCACAGCCATGTCTTCTACTCCTTTTTATTTTTTTAGAGAGACATTTGATGATAAAAATGTATGGAGTTTCTCTATTGGATGGATGAATGGTGGAGGAAAATTCTCAATGTGAGAAATTTTGCATGAATAGAGTGCACAAGAATTTCTAAGTCAAAAAGTGCATGTATGTCACTCAATTGGGTCATGAGTTTGACAAAGTTCAATGAAAAAAAGTGGAATATGCATGTGGTTTTAAGGAATTTGTATCATATGACCTTGGTGGGTATTTAAATTTTCAATGAGAGAGTCAGGCAACGTTCAAGACTCCAAATTGTGGAAACATCAAAATCAATTTCAAGCAAAGGGATATCTCCTCGAATAACTCATTTACTATATCACACTACTCAAATACTTAGATGACGTGTTTTTCCTATTTTGCTTGTGGGAATCATAAACAAGACAGTAAATTGAAATATAAAGTATTCAAATTTTTAGCTCAAGCAAATTCTGACTACCAAGTTTTACATTTTAATTTGTTGAGTTGAATTACTTTCAAATATTCAGTACTAAACATTAAATCAACTAAAACAGTAACGTAGCATGCATATTCAGGGGTAGAAGATCCAAACCAATTTTGTGGAGCGAAACGGAGCCGTGTGAGGCCCACAACAGGTTGGACGACCATAGGGTTCGACCGACCCTCTTCTGGCCTTTCTGTTGCTCTATTTCGACATGTCGAGTCGTATGTTCGGTTACGACGTATTTCGAGATGCAATGCTATTTTTGCACATCGGGATTTCACGAATTTGAGGTGCCTCTCCCACACTTATTCCCTGAATTCTTTATTCAACACAAATAAACTAATGGGAGAACTTTACCGGGTGAGATGAACCGGTAAGTTCACTTTATTAAACTCAAAATATGGGGATGCTTACATTATTCAATCTAAATTTAATGAAACAAAAATTTGGAATAAAACTAAACTAAGATAGTAAGCATCCGATGCGGTCGGGACATCTAAACTATGGAGTGTTATAGATGTCAGGCTTCCTGACGACATTGCATACGCGTCGTAGCTTGGCGCCCATGTCACGACGAACATCATCAATCTCCTCCTGCAGGAATATGAGTTCATCCTTCAGTTTCACCCTCTCAATGCGCCCTTCAGCAACTAAGTCCGATAGCTTCTTGTTCTCCAAACGGAGAGAAGCTAACTCCTTAGAAAGATGTGCCCCTTTAGGGGCACGAGGATATTTCCCGTTGCTGTCCTCAAATTGGCCGGTGGCCCTCTGATGGCAGGTGGCGAGAGGGGACACCTAATCTTGGAGGGTGACGAGCCCGTCGATTTCTCCATCACCACATTATCTATTTGCTTGAAAAAGCCTTTTGTGTAGCCTCCTTCAGGCTTGCGCACCCCATGGGTAATGAGACAATCCCCCACACGCTCAGGCGAGGTACGCGTAGGTGACTTGTAGTGGTGGCTCACTACGTCACCATCCTTGGTCTTTAGAGTGTACATGAACTCCTCGCTAGGCTGCAGCGTTGGGAGAGACTCCTCTTTTTGAGGAAAAAGACGAGTCTTGACTGACTTAAGGCCAGCCGTAGTCAGACGATGTGCAGTTGTCGTCGACTTCATGGGCGTCCTCCGAGGGTAGAGTGACCATGCAGCACCACGAAGCATGGTGCTACACCCACGTGGAGTCGTCGTTGGCGGCAGGATCATGGTGGGAGGTACGACATCCAATGCCATGACGAACTCCGAAGCGAGGGTGGACCTGTCATTGGCCGACGCAATGTCTCCGCTTAGGTTGAAGGTTGACCTAGAGGAGGCATGAGACACAACTTTCTTGTCGGCCATGACTTGGATAGGAGGAACGGGAGATGGGTTTTCTAGATGGTGCAAGTTTCTCCTCTCTGTTCCCGTCAATATATAAGCGGGGAAAGTACAATAGTCCCAAGAGTCTTGTTGTGGTATTTCGGGAGAGTCCGCACGAAAAAATAAAAAGCCGACGACGCAAGGGGGAGGTCGGTCAACCCTAGGGTTTGGCCGAACCCTTCCTGGCTCCTTTCGGGCTAAGTTTTCGTGGGTTGGCTAAATGGGCCCCATGGATGCATAATTGGATGGGCCCATTAATTGGACACAGATAATTTAGATAGAATTTAAAGAAACAACGTGAAAATAAATAAGATTCATCATGTCAATTTCTTTTTCCGTCTCCTTCTCCTGGGATTCAAGAAATAATTTGAGTCGGTGCCCATTCACCTTAAATAGATGATCATCATCACCTTGGAGTGTGATTGCTCCATGTGATGAGGTTTCTACTATAGTGAAGGGTCCTTCCCATTTACTCCTAAACTTCCCATGTCCAAAGAGTTTAACCCTAGAGTTGAAGAGTAGAACTTTATCTTCAGGTTTGAACTCTTTAGGCGTAATCCTTTTATCGTGCCATCTTTTGATTCTTTCCTTGTAAATCTCGGCACTATGGTACGCCTTATCTCTCCACTCTTCCAACTCAGAAAGTTGCTTCAATCGGTGTTTTTCTGCTTTGTTAAGGTCCATGTTCCATCGCTTGATGGCCCAATAGGCTCTATGTTCCAACTCTACAGGAAGATGGCAAGTCTTCCCATACACAAGTTGGAAAGGAGACATGCTGATGGGAGTTTTGTAGGCAGTACGATATGCCCACAATGTATCGGGTAGCTTATGCTTCCATCTTGTTCCCATTTCCAAGACGGACTTTTGCAGAATATTCTTAATTTGCTTATTAGATGTTTCTGCTTGACCACTTGTTTGTGGCTGGTATGGGGTAGCAATGTTATGTTGGACAACAAGCTCTCTCAAAATGTTCCAGAAGGTCTTATCTATGAAATGAGACCCTCCATCACTTATGATCATACGGGGAGTGCCAAAGTGTGGGAAAATGATCTCACGGAACATTTTCCTAGCTTGTTTAGAATCAAAATTTTTGCATGGTAAAGCTTCTACCCATTTTGACACATAATCTACATCCACCAGGATATATTCGTAATCATAGGACCTAGGGAAGGGTCCCATGGAATCAATACCCCACACATCAAATAATTCCACTTGGAGACTATAAGTTAGGAGCATCGCATTGCGAGCTGAGATTCCTCCATGCTTTTGACATTTCCAACATCCGCAAATGAATTCTTTTGTATCTTCATACATAGAAGGCCAATAGAATCCACTTTGCCAGACCTTTGCCAGGGTACGGTAAACACCATAATGGCCACCATAGGGGCTACCTGACATTTCTCAATAATCTTGGTGCCTTCAATTGATGGGACACACCTTCTAAGAAGGCTATCGGCAAAAACTCGATAGAGGTATGGGTCATCCCAAAGGTGTCTACGACTCTCATAGATGAGTTTCTTTTTGTTTTTCCCTAGTGGTACATATCCTGTGACCATAAAGTTCACGATATCCGCATACCAAGGGTGAGAGTCAGTCACCTTCAGAAGCATATCATCTCGTAGGAAGTCATTGATAGGAATGTCCATGGGTTGATTGACTTCCATACATGAGAGATGATCTTTCATGGAATTCTCTACTCCTTTCTTACCCTTGATTTCTAAGTCAAACTCTTGGAGTAGAAGAATCCAACGGATTAGCCTTGGTTTAGCATCCTTTTTGGTGAGCAAATACTTCAAGGCAACATTGTTTGTATAGACTATGACCTTGGCTCCAACCAAATAGTACCTAAACTTATCCATAGCAAAAACTACAGCCAAGAGCTCTTTTTCAGTTGTGGCATAATTAAGTTGAGCTCCTATTAGAGTTTGGTAGCGTAGGCTATTGCATGATGCTTTTTATCTTTGGTTTGGCCTAGGACCGCCCCAACAGCAAAATCACTAACATCACACATGAATTCGAATGGCAGCGTCCAATCGGGAGGTTGAATGATTGGAGCTGAGATGAGTGCCTTTTTGAGTGTATCAAATGATTTAAGGCATTCATCATCAAAATCAAAGGGAGCTTCCTTAGCTAGTGGATCGTCGATAGAACCCTGCATGACCTAGAAAGCTGCGGTTCCCTTAACATTGATAGGAGGTGGAAGTTTTTCAATGACCTCGATCTTGTTTGTCCACCTCTATCCCTTTTTCGTACACTAAGTGTCCAAGAATTATGCCTTCATGGACCATGAAATGTCACTTTTTCCAATTAAGTACAAGGTCCTTCTCTTGGCATCTTTGTAAGACCTTGTCTAAATTTTCCAGACAATGATCAAAAGTTTTCCCATAGACGGATATATCATCTATGGAAACTTCCATGATCTCCACAATCATGTCGAAAAAGATAGACATCATGCATTTTTGAAAAGAGGTAGGATCATTACACAATCCAAAGGACATACGTGTTGATGGCTGTTATATACCAATTTCACCCGTCAATATAACTCAATTATGTGAAGGAAACATCATTCTTGCACACATCACCTTTCTATTTAACCTATTTCCACTTGTCTTTGGAGAAAGTAGTGCATGCAGACATTCTATGCCGAATTGAAGTGAAACAAGGGGATGAATCCTATAAAATATCATTCCAGCCAATCAGGCGATGCCATGTGGCACCACATTGATCAAATGGCCTACAAACAGAAGTATCTGAGGCCATCCAACGGTGTAGCATCCATATCAGTCAATGGGACCCACTTGGAAGTCACCCCGACGAAACACACCAGAAATGGTCAACATTTCTGTTCGACCGACTAGGGGGTTCGACTGAACCTTTCCTGGCACCAAACTCGGTCATCTTCCACGTGTCGACTCCCTGTGGTGCCCTTGTCACGATGAAGATTGATTCGCGTGCTTTTGGTGGCAGTAACAGACCCTTCTCCAAACTATAAATAGGAACCCTCATCCCTCACTTCAACACACACCACTTGAGCATCATTCTAATGTATACACTAGTTCTCTTAGTCCTTAGTGGAGTTAGGCTATAGAGAGGAGAGCCTCTAGCCCCAAGTCCAAGTTGGGAAAGGTATGACTCATGTAGCTTTTCTTATATTTGTGATTTTATGCATAATAAAAATATTATCTTTAGTCTTCTTTTATTCATATACTTGGATGAAGCGTTTCTTGTTTGATTGTAGATTCCATGTATGTGGTAGGAGTAGTATTTATGGTTATGCCATATCACTCTTAATCTATTATCATAAACACTACAAACCCCCACTATAGTCTAATTAGTTATGATATGATCATGTTAATATGAACAACTTATGCTATGTATCAACATTGGTTCAACGATGATTTAGTTCATTGCCTTAGGATGGCTTGTGCCATGGCTCCTAAGGTATTTACTTAATATGCTAGCATTGTGCTAGGATAGTTAAGTAGCGTTGGATGTCTCGTAGACCCACGGATTGAAGAGGTAGGCAATAGGTGGTGACAGTCCTATTTGTCCCTTGTAATCCTACACGTTCGGCTATGCCATAGACTCTTGGCGGGAGTCGTCCTTGTATTGCTAGGGGTAAACCCGTGCCCGATATGTTGAACAACTTAGCATAAGTATTCATCATTGACATGCTCGTTAGTACCTAACCTAGGCTATGTATATGTATACTAGAAGCATTGTAGAAGAAACTCCCCAACTCTTAGTCTAATCTCCATAGGACCCATCTGCCCTTTAGAATAGATTGCTTAGGTGTGTGTCACACTACCCATATATTATCAAGTTACCACTGTCTTGATAATTGATTAGTATCCCATAGCTTGATTATAAGAATAGTGTCTACTTTACTCCATTGCCCTCCTTTGGGATAAATACGATACCCTTGGGAATACTCTTAGGTGAAATGCTACATGACAATTTCCGTGCGCTTGTGGACCTCATCTCTTACTAGAGATGATCTGTGACGTTAGTAGCCTTCAACAAGCATTTCTGGCGCCATTGCTGGGGAAAGCAAAGGAAGTGAAGGATATCTATCACTTGTGATTAAGTTATAGGTACTAATATTTATTAGACAGGATTACCCTTGTTTGTTTTTTTCCTTTTGTGGTGAAAACATGGTAGTGTTGGCTAACCATTTCATGGGATAGCCACCGAGGACACAAGCGCTCAACTGCAAGATGATTGAAGGCGTACCTCAACAAATGTCCGCTAGGCAACACAAGTGCCTTTCGTGGAAGATTTCAACTTCCAATAGGAGCCAAAGTCATCCAACCCCAAGCTTGGGGGAGGCTCCAAGAGTTGTTCTCTGTTTGCCTCCACCATGGGGTGGATAGTTGGCTCTTCATCCAACACTCATGACATGGGTTGGCTCCACCAATCCATGACTACATTTGTGCTGGAGCTGAAGGAGCCCTATTCTCATTCATCATGAATAAGAATATGGTCTCTACTCAAGGGGTGGATTCAAGAATGCTCTACTTCCCTTAGCTGCTTGGCATGCACACCACTTAAAAAGGTGGACATGCTAGCTATGGAGCTACACCTCCCATTGAAGTATCATGAAGATCAAGCCAATGGATAATTTTTTAAAATTATCCAAGTCATGGATATTCACATGATTTGTGAAAATCCATGTCAACATGGGACACTTGGGGAATCATTTCTCTAAGACCCATGAGGATTATTCCTTTCAAATACAACTCCAATGGCTATCACCTACAAGTAGGTCAAGGGTGGAATCAATATCACCCTTGTAATCAAGGAGACTATGAGGATTTTAATGGATTTAAGATGAACTAGCCTACCTTGGAGTATCTTATCCATGGTCAAGCAAGAAATCAAGACAACATTTACATGAAGCTCTTGGCCAAGGACAAGAAACTTAAGGAGCATTCAAGATCCAAGATATCCCACAATCACTTGTTGGGATTCCTACCCTTTGACCAATCCCATGCAAACTAGGGCAAGTGACATTGTGGATGAAGTGTTTCTTGTTTGATTGTAGAATCCACATGTCACCATGCCCAAGGAAGCTTTTGATCCATGATCAAATTATGGATTAACTCGAAAGAACATCAAGAAGGTCGAAGTGGCACCCCTAAGGAAGGACATGCCTCACCATACTCTTAAAAGAATATCTTCAAGAAAGAAAAGTCATCGCTACATCAAGAAGTCTTCATCAAGACGACGGAGAGGCTAGGTCCATCATGTGTCCCACATGTCCAACTAACATGACAAAGGAGACTTAACATGTCAATTAAGAGAAGTTGTCCACATCTTCAACTCCAGGATTGGACAAGCACAAAAATGAGCGGAGGTAAGTCCCACTCATCGGACTTCAAAAATTTAGTGAGTCCTTGCCAATAGGTTAATTGATAGTTATCTCATATTTGATTTCCCAATTGCATATTTGAATTCCCCATCAATCTTTGCATTTGCATTTAGCATGTTTGAATTTTCACACTTGCATGTTGTAAAGTAAAATTTCCAACCAACATAAAACTGAAATTTGAATTAGGAAATAAATTCATTTGGGTATAAACCTTGGGCATGACCACTTGAATTCATCTACCTAATTCAAGCCAAAAATATTTCCCTTAATATTAGTTGCATTAGCAAGTTTCTTCAAGTTGGGCAAACCAATTTGACGAAAGGGTACAATATGCTTTTTAGCTAACGTAGCCCGTTTTCGAGTTATTTTGTTTGTTCTTGATTTCAGTGCAGCCAGGACAAAATTTGTAAAGAGGTTGGAAGGCCCCATCAAGCGCATATCCCTCCATCGATCTCATTTTGAGTTCATGGTGGAGGAATGCTCAAGATGGTCTAATGAAGGAACAAGATAAAGTTCATTCAACTCCAACCTCAACTTGGCAAAAGACATTAAACATGAAGGCTATACCAAAATACATGGTTGTGAGTTTCTCACTCAACAACCTTCAACCCGGACTGCTCTTCAATTGAGGTACAAGTTCAAATTTTCCGTCGTTTGAATTGCATTAGGATTAAATGATTTTTGCTTACATTGGTAAGGAAGGTTTACACCTTCTCATCATTCAATTCTTATGCATTCTCACGATAGTAACTGCTGGCATTACTCTTTTTTATTCTTCAAAAAAGGAATTACTTGAGAATAAATTTAAACAAGTACATAGAATTTTATAAGCATTGCTAAAATTGACTTAGACATTTTCTGCCTAGGTAATGCTTATGGAATGACTTAATGGTTGAATTGGTATGTAGAAATCTAGGAATAGTGATATCCATAATTTTGATTTGAAACTCATTAATGCATGCGTCAATAAATTCAAATTTCTAGGCAAGAAAATTAAAAATGTCCAGGAGGATAAAATTGAGAATTTTGTTTGCCATGACCTAAATGATAAACATTTGCTCTTGTTTAAAAAGCTATGATGGTTAGAAAATTTACAAGAAGAAGGGATGCGTATAGGGTATTTATATCACTTGCATTAATATGAGTAGGAGCTTTAGAAAAATGGGCAAATTTATTTATCCATAAAGCCCCACTCCTATCAATGATTCATACATTGTTCATGGATACACTTGAAATTGGACCCAATGCATCTTTGGTCTTGTTCTTCCCCATACGTACAAATGAATATTCGGTTACCTAACCGGAAAATTCATTTGTACAAGTATCGGGAGCTAACCATCCCTCTCTATCATAGAGTGGAAGTTTACAGGAGTAAAATAACGATGCATGCATTCAAAGATCCGATTGTTAGAAACCCTAAGAGGATTCCATTTCAACATCTCTTGGCCAAGGAGTAAATTAGGATGGTTGCCACCTATCGGAAATTAAGCCCAAAGGTCAACCATAACTATACGAGGCCGGAGATTTGACATGGAAACCCTCCATGAGCACCAATGGGCTGCACGAATATGTAAGAGCATTATGCTCTCAACTATTCTAAGCACTCATTCATGCTCAAGGGAATTGCCACCATCATTGGGTTTAAGTTATTCCTTTGTGGCCAAGAGGTATGATTCATCTTAACCAAGGAATGATAAGATCACACCCATTGTATATTGGATGCAAGTTGTTCCTATGTGGCTAGGAGGTATTTTATACCTTAGCCAAGGAACAACGGGTCACACTCAACCCATGTTGAGTGCACGTCATCCCTTTGTGGTTATAGGTATGTTGTACCTTAGCCAAGGAATAACGGATGGTACTCAACACATGTTAGGTACATGTCACTCCTTTGTGGCTAAAGGTTACCGTTACCTTAGCCAAGGAATGACGGTTCACACCCAATACATAAGAGGTACAACTTATTCCTATATGGAAAGAAGGTATGATACACCTTAGCCAAAGAATGATGAAACACACTCAACGCATGTTGAGTGCATGCCATTCCTTTGTAGCTAAGGGTTATCATTACCTTAGCCAAGGAATAACAAAGTACATCCAACCTATGGAAACCTTGAGATGTGGATAAGCAACATCGACAACACCCTCCTCGACCGCACTCGTGGAATCCATGGAAGGCAACCCAACATGAACACTTAACCCCTCTAATGTCAAAGCCATGCTGCAACAAGGTTAGGCCAACCTCATGACCTACATCCGTCGTTAGGATTTCAACCCCTATCGTGGACCTTGAACAAGAACAAGCTTGGGGGAGGACCCCCACTTGAGGTAACTTGTATCACACCTCTTGCATATTTATTTTCCATTCACCCATCATCCACCTTGCATATAAAAAAACTTAAAAATAAGTAGAGTAGATTTGCTTTCAAAATAAAATAAATGATGTGTGGTAAGAATGGTTTGGAATTCACATAGATGAAATGATGAATAGTTGCTTTGTTTTAATTTTCCTAAGTCCCTGATTTATAACTTACTACTCTCCAAAATATTGCTTTCATTGGCTTCAATTACTTTTGCCTTAATTTAGAAATTGTGGGTAGTAAAAGCTTAACCCAATTCTAAGTTGTTGTGAGATATGATATAGTAATAGGGCTGCTATTGCTAGTTTGAAAGAGAAACATAGATTTCCGGAAAAATTCTAAAAAAAAATTATGTTACTCTCATTTGATTGGAAATACCTACCAAAGCCATATGATACATTACATTGATAGACTTTATGCATATGCTATTTGTCTTCACATGGAGCTTTGTCAAACTAGTGTAGACCTATGTAAGATTTCATTCATTACTTTTTGAATTCAATACTTCACTTGCATATGCTATACTTCTACACTAGAAGTAAACAAAATTCCATCACACCACCATTTCACAATAAAAAGAGAAACTCCATATCATTCATGCTTAGTACTCTCTCTAGAATTTCATGGATGAAAAAAGGAGTAGAAGACATGACTACAAGAAAAAAGAAAAAGGAAAAGAAAAAAATGCATGCTTACATCATAAGCATGATAAAAAAGAAAGAAAAGTAGCCATGTTTCATCCCTACACAATAAGAGAGTCCGCTCAAAAAGGAGTCATCTCAAATATCCACATCCACTTCATTCCATCACACATGCACAAGTCTTGAAACAAAATTGTTTTGAATTGATTTCTCCTAAGACTTGATGAATTTAGGCAAAATGCCTTGGTGAGGATATATTTCCACTACACACAAACGAGAGACTTGAGAGAATCAAATTTATATACTTCAAATCTAAATTGATCTCTCTGTAATTTGTGTGGAACTTGATTTCTAGGATATGTGTGCTCCATTTGCTGTTCTATGTTTCAACCACCCATGAATAGGAGATGCCATAGGCCCTATAATGAATTAAGATGGCTGGAGTACCGTGCCAATTCTTGCAATACTAGGTAGAATATTTTGTTGTGCACATGGTACTTTTGAAAAGTAGAACATTGTATCAACTCCTGATCATCAACCTAAAGTCTTGACTTTGCTCGGGACAAGCAAAGGATAAGCTTGGGGAGTTTGTTGAGGGCTGTTATATACCAATTTCACCCGTCAATATAAATCAATTATGTGAAGGAAACATCATTTCTTGCACACATCACCTTGCTATTTAACCTATTTCCACTTGTCTTTGGAGAAAGTAGTGCTTGCAGACATTCTATGTAGAATTGAAGTGAAACAAGGGGATAGATCTTATAAAATATCATTCTAGCCAATCAGGTGACGCCACGTAGCACCACATGGATCAAATGGCCCACAAACAGAAGTATCTGAGGCCATCCAACGGTGTAGCAACCATATCAGTCAATGGGACCCACCTGGAAGTCACCCAGAGGAAGCACACTAGAAATGGTCAACATTTCTGTTTGGCCGACTAGGGGGTTCGTCCGAACCCTTCCTGTCGCCAAACTTGGTCCGCTTCCACGTGTCGACTCCCTGTGGTGCCCTGGTCACGATGAAGACTGATTCGTGCGCTTTTGGTGGCGGGAACTGACCCTTCTCCAAGCTATAAATAAGACCCCTCACCTCTCACTTCAATACACACCACTTGAGCATCATTCTATTGTATACACTAGTTCTCTTAGTCCTTAGTGGAGTTAGGCTATATAGAGGAGAGCCTCTAGTCCCAAGTCCAAGTTGGAAAAGGTATGGCTCATGTATCTTTTCTTATATTTGTTACTTTATGCATAATAAAGATATTATATTTAGTCTTCTTTTATTCATATACTTGGATGAAGTGTTTCTTGTTTGATTGTGGATTCCATGTATGTGGTAGGAGTAGTCTTTATGATTATACCATATCACTCTTAATCTATCAACATAAACACTACAAACCCCCACTATAGTCTAATTAGTTATGATATGATCATATTAATAAGAATAACTGATGCTATGTATCAACATTGGTTCAATGATGATTTAGTTCATTGCCTTAGGATGGCTTGTGCCATGGCTCCTAAGGTATTTACTTAATATGCTAGCATGGTGCTAGGATAGTTAAGTAGCGTTGGATGTCTCGTAGACACACAGATTGAGGAAGTAGGCAGTAGGTGGTGACAACCCTATCTGTCCTTTGTAATCCTCCACATTCGGCTATGCCACAGGCTCTTCGCAGGAGTCGTCCTAGTATTGCTAGAGGTAAACCCGTACCCGACATGTTAAACAACTTAGCATAAGTATTCATCATTGACATGCTCGTTAGTACCTAACCTAGGCTATGTATATGCATACTAGAAGCATTGTAGGAGCAACTCCCTAACTCTTAGTCTAATCTCCATAGGACCCATCTAACCTTTAGAATAGATTGCTTAGGTGTGTGTCACACTACCCATGTATTATCAACTTACCCCTGTCTTGATAATTGATTAGTATCCCATAGGTTGATCATAAGAATAGTGTCTACTTTACTCCATTGCCTTTTTTTTGGAATAAATATGTTACCCTTGGGAGTACTCTTGGGTGAAATGCTACTCAATAGTTTCCGTGCGCTTGCGGACCTCATCTCTTACTAGAGATGATCTGTGACGTTAGAAGCCGTCAACAATATGCTGGTAGGCATAAGTTAAATAGGGACATGTGAATGTGGTCTTACTTCAATCGTTGGGGTGGATTGGGATTTGATGATAACCCGAATACCCATCAAGGAAGCAAAAGTAGGAGTGTTTTGCCAACCGCTCTAACATCTCATCGATGAAGGGCAGTGGAAAATGATCCTTGCTTGTATCCTTGTTAAGTTTTCGGTAATCTATGCACATCCTCGAACCCGTGACCGTTTGTTGAGGAATTAATTCATTCTTCTCATTTTGAACGACCATCATACCTCCCTTCTTAGGCACTACTTGAACTTGGCTGACCCATTCACAATGAGGGACAGGGTGGATAATCCTGGCATGCAGAAGTTTCAAGAATTCCTTCTTGACAACTTCCCGCATCGCGTTATTCAATCGCCTTTGAGGTTCCCTTGAGGGGACACTCTCAGGGTCAATAGGAATGCGATGGGTGCATAATGCTGTACTAATCCCCTTGAGATCCTCTAATGAATAGCCAAAGACAACCCTATGCATTTCTAACATGGCAATGAGTTTGATTGTCTCATCATCTGAAAGCTTGTCACTTATGATGACAGGGGCTTCCAAATTGCCATTTAGAAAGGCATAACGTAGGCATGGAGGTAAATTTTTTAACTCAACAGGAGGTTTTAGGAATAACTCTTCTTTTGGTAATTCAATTTCCTTTTGAAATTCATCCTACTCTTGGATGAAATCTTTTTGTCCCTCAATTTCAGGGGGTGTTAAGAATTGAAGAGTTCTAACCTCCTCTAAAGGCTCATCTTGGACGGGAGAATCTGCGGATGTGTTCTTGGAACACAAGATTGGAATAGAGAACTTTCTCCCTCCAAGCTTGACATTGAGGTTTCCTTCCAAGGGAATTTCCATGAGAAATTTCTCAATGGGAATCCCAATCATAATATCAAAATCTTGAATTTCGAACACATGGAAATCTAGGATTGCCTCAATATCTTTGTGTCTTACAGACACCTGTTGCAAAATCCCGCATCCTTCAAGGATGTTTCCAAAATAATCTCGGAAGGATTTACATGTTGGTGCCACTGGAACATCGCCCAGCATGGCAAGAACACAAGAATCAGAAATGAGAGTTGCTCCAACAGTGGGGTTGTATAGGACCTTCATTTGTGTCCCTCTAATAAAGCATAGAATAATTGCCAAAGGTGAGGTCATCGGAAGAATTTTTTGTGACTGCTCAACTTCCACAGTCCATTCCCTGTTTAGAATAGAGGTTAACTCCTTGATCGTTTGTTGGACGAACACTCCATCGAGTGGGTCAGGTGGAGTTATTGGCATTGATGGTTTCCTATGGCAACAATACTTCTAGGTATTTCCAAAATCTTCAAATATCTCCTCCTCGAAGTAGAAGGAAAACATTGAAGGTTGAATTTCTTCTTCCTTCGTAGTTTTGGATTCGGGAGAGGATTCCTCCAGCAAGGTTTGAGATAAGTAAGAGATAGGTTCTTCCTTTTCCATGGATTTATCCTCAGATATTGGCACTGCTTCCTCTTGAAGGGGCTCACTAAGACCCATAATGAAGGAGGAATTTTGTAGAATTCGGTCTAGAAGATCGTTGCCTTCTTCTGACGTCTTATGGAGGAAATATCCTCCATCCATAATGTAAAGATATAGGGCATACTCTTTGTTCAATCCCATATAGAAGTGTTGCCAGAGCAACGGATTAGGGATGGACAAATCTGGGCTAGAATTTCTAAAAAGAGAAAATCTATCCCAAGCTGCACCTATAGATTCCTTCTCCATCTGCTGGAAGCATAATACTTCCTTCCGCAAGGAAAAAATTCGGGCAATTGGAAAGAAAGCAAGACAAAATCTGTCTCGTAATTCGCTCCAATTTCCGTTTGTTTTCCCAACGTTGTGGTCGTACAATTGTTTGGCTTTTTCCTTAAGAGAAAAAGGAAACAACTTCCATTTTAAAGTTTCTTGC
Organism: Tuctoria greenei; assembly: GCA_036927565.1. NCBI lineage: Eukaryota > Viridiplantae > Streptophyta > Magnoliopsida > Poales > Poaceae > Tuctoria > Tuctoria greenei. Next base: position 24,237,302 of record JAYESD010000002.1, on the reverse strand, counting down.
GAGATACCCTTGATTAGAAGGCATGAACATAATTGTTCGAACTCTCTTAGATTGTGGTAAGGGTTTTCACAATCCGTTCCTAAGAAGTATTGCTCTCGAACCATGGCTATAAAGCCAGGGCGAAGTTCATAGCTGGTAGAATTGATGGGTTCCGCCAAAGGTGATGGCTCATAGAACTTGCCCTTTGGGGCAGAATATGAAAGAATGGTGGGATGCTCCATCTATGTGGTGGTGGTAAGAAAGGGAAATATGATATAAGAAGATAGATACGAGGGTGAACAAGGTTCGAAGATTAACAACAACCGTTCCCCGGCAACGGCGACAGAAATGCTTGTTGATGTTTCTTACGTCACAGATAAAAATCCACAAGCGCACGAAATCTGTTGTGTAGCACTTCCCCTTAAGGAGTATTCCCAAGGGTATAAAATGCAAGGAACATGTGTGTAATCTTACGAACTAATTCATCCAAGGACACAAAGTTGTTTTGTAGGCAAGGAAGAGAGAGCAATTCAAAGTATTGATTCTAATTCAAAAGAATTTGCCATAGCTGCTTGCTTCAGACACGAGTTTACCCCTAGCAACACTAGGACGTCCCCCGCCAAGAGCTAATGGCATAGCCGAATGTGGAGGATTACTAAGGACAGATAGGGCTGTCACCACCTACTACCTACCTCTTCAATCCGTGGGTCTACGAGATATTCACTGGTGATTTCTAACCTAAGCATTGTGCTTACGTTCTAAATCACAACTCTAGTTGTTTCGAACACAAAGCTACAACTAGATCCTCTAATGAATTAAAGCAATGAACCCACAAGTAACTACTTGTGCAAACTACAATGAATTGAGAATCATACTTGAATTGAATTCACAAAGGGCTTACTTGATTTGAGTAAGACCTTTGTTGGGTCACAAGTGTAGAAGAGAGACTTGACAAGCCCAAGCCTCCTACTTATAAACTCTCATCACACTCTCCTTCTACTTGGCAGCCTCTAGGACTACTCTAAACCTTTGGAGTGGTATTCTATTCTCAACTTTTGGTGTGTGTGTTAAGTGAGGTGTGGGGTTCTACTTATAGGGGGGAGAAGGGTCGGTTCCCGCAACCAAATGGGCGCGAATCAGTCTCCCATGACTTCTTCAAGCCAGGAGGAGCCAACACATGGCATTTGATCGGGTTTGGCGTCACTCCCTAGTTAGCTGACTAGGGAGGTCGGCCGACCTGGTGTCAGCCATGTCGGGGTTGTGCTTCCGCCAGGTCTTTGCCAGGTGGGTCCTATCCCTTTATATGGGTGCTACACTGTTGGATGACCTTGGATACTTCTGTTTGTGGGCCATTTGATCCATGTGATGACGTGTGGTGTCGCCTGATTCGTCAAAATCCAATTTTATGGATTACTCCCTGCATATCTTGGAATTTTGGGTCTAAATTCACCTGCATACAAATAAACATCAACACTTATGGAATTGGTAAGTTTTTAACCCTACCACTATGCCGTGTTTCTCTTTTGTGCACATTATGAGGTGAATTGACGATCTAAATATGGCACTTAAGGATCTTCAACAAACTCCCCCACACTTAGTCCTTTGCTCGTCCTCGAGTGAAGGCAAGAAAAAAGAACTAAGGTAATGTCATAAATTTGCTATAAGTTAGAAAAAGAGAATACTAGATATTTCAACTCATACCTCAATTCATGAATTCCCTTTGTGGAATGTGGCTACTATTGACAGTCCTTAAGTGCCATATTTAGACCGTCAATTCACCTCATAATATGCACAAAAGAGAAACACAACATAGTGGTAGGGTTAAGAACTAACCAGTTGCACAAGTGTTGGTGTTTACTTGTATGCAGGTGAATTTAGACTCAAAATACCAAGACATGGAGGGAGTAATCCATAAAATAGGGTTTCGATGAATCAGGTGACACCACATGTCATCACATGGATCAAATGGCCCACAAATAGAAGTATCTGAGGCTATCCAATGGTGTAGCACCAATATCAGTCAATGGGACCCACCTAGCAGGGACCTGGAGAAAGCATTACCCCAACGGGGCCAAGACCAGGTCGGCCGACCCCCCTAGTTGGCCGACTTATTCTTGCCTCCAAAATCGGTCAAAATCCACATGTTGGCTCCTCCCGTCTTGAAGAGGTCATGGGTGACTGATTCGCGCGCATTTGGTGGTGGGAACCAACCCTTCTCCCCCCTTTAAATAGAAAGCCACACCTCACTTCACACACACACCAAAAGTTGAGAATAAAACATCATTCCAAAGGTTTAGAGTAGTTGTAGAGGCTGCAAAGTAGAAGGAGAGTGTGGTGAAGAGTTTGGAAGAAGGAGGCTTGGACTTGTCAAGTCCCTCTTCTACACTTGTACCCCTACAAAGGTGTTATTCAAATCAAGTAAGCCTTTGTGAATTCAATTCAAGTTTGATTCTCAATTCATAGTAGTTTGCACAAGTAGTTACTTGTGGGTTCATTGCTTTGATTCATTAGAGGCTCTAGTTGTAGCTTTGTGTTCGAAGCAACCAGAGTTGTGATTTAGAACGTAAGCGTGGTGCTTAGGTTAGAAATCACCAGTGAATATCTTGTAGACTTGCGGATTGAAGAGGTAGGCAGTAGGTGGTGACAACGCTATCTGTCCTTTGTAATCCTCCACGTTCGACATGCCATAAGCTCTTGGCGGGAGTCGCCTAGTGTTGCTAGGGGTAAATCCTGCACGAAGCAACTAGCTACTGCAAATAACTTTGAATTAGAATCAATACTTTGAATTCCTCTCTCTTCCTTGCCTACCAAACTACTTTGTGTCCTTGGGTGGATTAGTTCATAAGATTACACACATGTTCCTTGGATTCGATACCCTTGGAATACTCTTTTAAGGGGAAGTGCTACATGACTATTTCTCCGTGCGCTTGCAGATTTTCATCTGTGATGTACCAACCGTCAACAAGCATTTTTGGCCCTGTTGCCGGGGAACGGTTGCTGTTAAACTTCGAACCTTGTTCACCCTCGTATCTATCTTCTTATCTTATCTTTCCTTTTCTTACCACCACCACATATGTGGAGCAGCCCACCATTATTTCATATTCTGCCACAAAGGATAAGTTTTGTGAGCCACCGCCTTCGGCGGAACCCATTTGTTCTACTAGCTATGAACTTAGCCCTAGCTTTATAGCCATGGTTCGGGAGCAATCCTTCTTAGGAACGAATTGTGAAAACCATTACCACCATCTAAGAAAGTTTGAACAATTGTGTTCATGCCTTGTAATCAATGGTATGACACAAGAAACTCTCAAATGGAAGTTGTTTCCTTTTTCCCTTAAGGAAAAAGCTAAACAATGGTACGACCACAACGTTGGGAAGACAAACGGAAATTGGAATGAATTACGAGACATATTTTGTCTTGCTTTCTTTCCAATTTCCCAAATTGTGTCCTTACGGAAGGAAGTACTATGCTTCCAGCAGATGGAAAAGGAATCCATAGGTGCAGCTTGGGATAGATTTTCTCTTTTGAGAAATTCCGGCCCCGATTTGTCTATCCCCGATCCTTTGCTCTTGCAACTCTTCTATATGGGATTGAACAAAGAGTCTGCCCTACATCTTGACATTACGGCTGGAGGATCTTTCCTCCATAAGATGCCGGAAGAAGGTAAGGATCTTCTAGACCGAATTCTAGAAAATTCTTCCTTCATTATGGTTCTTAATGAGCCCCCTCAAGAGGAAGTAATGTCAAGATCCAAGAATGAATCAATGTATAAGGAAGAACCTATCTCTTGATTATCCCACACTGTAAGGATCGAAACGCCCAAGAGGGGGGGGTGAATTGGGCTTTCTTTCAAATTTTAAGACAATTAAACACTTAACAACTTAAAGCCCAATTCCCTATGCAATTAAACTATGCAATCAATATAATTTAAAGTTGCGGAATGAAGATTGCATAAGAGTAAAAAGGGAGAGGGATGCAAACGCTCAAGGGACACGGAGTTTATCCCGTGGTTCGGTAAGATCACAAGGATCTTCCTACGTCCACGTTGTGACACCCACCGAAGGGTTTTGCCACTCCCAAGTCACCGAGACTAGGGGCTTCTTCACTATTCTTCTCCGTTCGCCAACCTTGGCAAGGTGGAGCTCAAGCCTTGTACACTTTTGGGATCCTCCGGGCTTCCACAATCCTCTTGGCAAGCTCCGGAAGTTGCACACACCAAGGGTCACTCCCTTTGGGCTCTCACTATACTAGAGACTCCAATCACCAAGAATGGAGGCACCCAAGCACTATCTCTAGCTAGTTCTAGCCTATTTCTTGGTGTACAAATGATGAACAAATGATGTGAAAGTGGTTGCTCTATTGCTTGAATGCTCTAGGATGTGTAGAGTATGTCTGGGCTTCAAGTCTTGTCGATTTGACAGGTTGAAGGGGTATAAATAGCCAGCCTCCACGAGATAGCCGTTGGAAAAGTAGGCTGACATCACTTCTCTGCGAACACCGGATGATCCGATGTCTCCCCTTCAGTTATCATCGGTCAAAGCCAAATTAGCTGATGTCACTGTGTCAGATATGACCGTTGTTAGACCGATGTTGATCTGTCTTCTCATCGGATGATCCGGTGGCTCTTCCTCCAGAATTTTGCTTGATCTTGAGGCATACTGGAGTAATCGACCGATGTGTGTAAGTCTGCACATCGGATGATCCGGTGCTTCACTCGGTCCAATGGTATGGCAATCTGTGATGATGGACCGATGTCACTGAGCCACTCACATCGGATGATCCGGTGAGTGCATTTGTCTGAGGTCTTCTTCTTCAATAGAACCAACTTGACCGATGTAGTCAACTCATAGAACGTCGGTTGATCCGGTGTGTTCAACTTGTTGACTTCGAGTTGTTTTGAGTTGTTCTTTTGGAATTTTGAACTTGTGACCTCCTTGACATTTGTTTGAAGTGTTGTTTTGATTGTCTTCAAGTCATTGAGTGATATAAAGTTAGAGCCTTCACTTTTTGTCTTCATATGATTTGATTTGATCTCATTCATTGATTTTATATGGGTCTCCAATGTAATTTTGATTTCGTTTGATTGAGTGTTATTGAGACCTTGCATTCACAAATTCATTAGTAATACCGAATGGTTGTCATTAATCACCGAAACCGTACCTCATGGGGCCTAGATGCTTCCAATCTCCCCCTTTTTGGTGATTGATGACAACACAATAATTTAAAGCGCAATAGTAATGAATTTGATGAAAAATACTCAAGTAGATATGCAATGAATACAATATCAGACACATTAATCTTGTAAAAAGGAAATGAAAATTATGGTGCAAAAAGCTCAATCGATTAAAATCATAAGTAAATGAGACAAGCGAAAGAGTGCTTAATTAAAATTACAAAATAGTACTCAAGCATGAATACAAAAGGATAAGCACACACACTCACACTCCCCCTACACACACGCTCCCCCTGAGACTGCTACTACCACTCCCCCTGACTCTTCTACATCTTCTCCCCCTTTGGCATCAAGACACCAAAAAGGGATTAGAACGCCTACAGACCCTGAGAGCTAGGCGCGAGGACGAACTGAGCACCGTCGCAGTCGTCGGAGCTGGAGTCGCCGGTCGAAGGAGCTGCCGGAGCGGTGGGAACTGGAGGGTCCGCTGCCGGTGCTGGAGGAGAGGAAGCAGGTACTGAAGGTGCTGGAGGAGCTGGAGGAAGTGGAGCGCTCACCACGGACGCCGGTGTCTGCTGGAACAAGGTCGTCGCCGGCAGTGGTGAGTGAATCGGTGCGCTAGATGCCAGAAGTGGTGACATGCTGATGGAAGGGATAGGAGTAGTGGGCACCTAAGCAACACCTGGAGCCAGTCCCAGTCCAGGCTGCTGTGAAGGAAGGGCGATCCCGGTCTGAGTGTAAAGGTTGGTGATCAACCCGAGGATCCCCATCATGGCCTGCTGGGTCTGCTGCTGGTCGAGGGTACGGCGGTGCATCTGATCGACCAGGTTGGTGAACCGGTCCGTATCCTCTCGCCTCTGACGGGCGATCTCCAGCTGGAGCTCCTGCTGCTGCCGCTGCAGCTGTGCCAAGTGAGCAGCCTGCTCTGCCCTGGCCTGCTCAGCAGCGAGCCTGTCCTGGCGCTGCTGCTCGATCATCTGCTGAAGAAGGGAGGACAGCTCCGACGGCTGTGACACCTGCGCCTCGGACACAGGAGGTGGTGTCGGTGGCGGAGCAGCTGATCCTCCTGCCTCGGCGTCGTGCTGTCTCGGTGAGGGTGGAGGTGGAGGGAAGTACTCCTCAACACTCTCGTCTGTGTCGCTCTCGGACCAGACGTGCTGCAAGTCTCCACCTTGAGCTTCTACCTCAGCCAGACGCTCATCTTCCTTCTCGAGGTCAGACCAATCCTCCTCAGTCAAGCGGGCCCTGACCTGGCGCTCAACTGGACGGCCAAGGCGGCGGTCTCCAGGAGCGGACGCACGGTAGTGACCGAAGCGGGTCACGCTCTCGTCAGCAAGTCGGGCCTGTGCTGTATGTCCTTCTGGCACCACCATAGAGCAAATATAACTGATCCAGTGCCCATAGACCATCTGCCTCATCATCCCAATACCATCCGTGATCACGTCTTCCATCTCGCAGAGAAGTATGTCCACGATATCAAAATCCATCCCGTTCATTATGTAGAACAGGAGGGTCTGCTGGAGACTCGTGAACCCCTCCAAGTAACCTGACCTCGGCAGGAGCGTGCGGCGCAAGGCGAGGTGCACAATGCACGCAGCTAGGGTCAGGAGGGCTGGAACTCTAGGCTGGTCCGGAGAGAAAGAGGGGCCAAACAGAGAGCGGATCTCGTCCAGCTGTGGTGCTACCCCTCCAGTAAGTGGCCTCCTCGGTGGATCAGCCTGCCCATAAACCTTCTCGTGTATGCTGGTGTCGTGCAGGTCCAAACCAAGAATATGCCCCAATGTCTGCCTCGAGAGGTGATAGTGCTGACCATTGAACATGAAAGCGATCGACCTCCTGCCCTCTGAGATGTATAGGGTCGCGTAGAAGACACGGACCCACTCTTCCACATAGGCACTCCTCTCATAGTCCAGTAGCTCCACCAAGCCTCTGTACCTCTCAAATAAGGGGCGGATCTCAGTTTCCGCTGCTACTGCAAGCTGCCTCCAGTCCAAGTGGTTGTGCTGAAAGATCTTGTGCCCCCGGCGCTTGTAGGTCTCATAGAGAGACGACTGGGTGACAGTCCAGAAGCGACTGTCAACAAGAAGCTCTCGGGGCTGTGGGAACCACTCCTCAAGAAGAACACTCCATCTGAGCTTCCGGAGTTGCTTCGCCTTCATCTTCCGATAGTCCACAAGACGGACTCCTTCACCGACCCGGACGGCCGTGTCCATCTCATGGATGTCCCTCTCAGCCTCCCTGTCCTCACGACGGTCGGCAGCCGTCGGTCTCGGACGAGGAGCAGCCTCGGTGTGACCTCCTCGAGTCCGGGCTGAGCGCCGGCGGACGAGAGGCGCAACCGGCTCCTCTTCGGCGTCGGAGTCGTCGACCACGGGAGGCGGCCTTGGACGGGCCTCGCGAATCCTCAACGAACCCCCACGGCCGCGCTCACGCTCCTCGGCGGCGCGAGCGGCCATCAAGGCCTTCTTCTCATCCTTCGAAAGTTTCCGCTTTTTCGCGGCGGGCTCCGCGATCGCCTTGCCCTTTCCTTTGCGATCACGACCCATCTAGATGGAAGGGAGAGGTGGGGTTAGCGACGATGAAGGAAGAACGGCGAGAGAAGCAACGAGAGACGTCGCGCGGCACGAAGCTCACCTTAGCGACGATGATCAACCGGGCCGAGAAACCCTAGCGAGGAGGAGATGGCCCGGAGATGGCGCACGTTGGTGGTGGAGAAGGGCGGCGGCGAGGCTTGAGCGCGGTGGTGAGTGGCGGCGGTGATGTTTGGGCGCGAGGGTGGAGGAGGCGGCGCGGGCGTGCGGCGGCGGCGCTGCGAATGGTGGCGGTGCTGGGCGGCGGCGCTGTGGGCGGTGGCGGCCGGGGACGGCGGCGGCGGCACCTAGGGAGGCGGTGCTTGGGTGCGGCGGCGGAGGTGGCGGCGAGTAGGGCGAGCGGCGGCGGCGAGAGAGAAGGATCGGGGAGAGAGAGCGAACGGCGGCGGCGCGGGTGTTTAAATAGTGGGGCCCAAACCCTAGCCGTTTTTTAAACACCGGATGGACCGATGATAGATGCAGTGAACATCGGTCAATTGCAACAGTAAGGATATTCAAGAATTGCTGTTGACATCGGATGAACCGATGATTAGGGTTTTGAACATCGGTCGAATAGCACAGTAAGGGTGTTCAACCGAGTGATATTGACACCGGATGATCCGACGTTAGAGGGAGGTAGACATCGGATGAATAGATCACAGCTCCAGAAGAGTGAACATCGGATGGACCGATGTTTTTCGGAATGAACTCGTCGGATCATTATGAATTCAGACAGAATTTGGCTTTGAAGATTGAACACCTATTTGACCGATGAGGGATTGACAGGGGCATCGGATAATCTGATGACAACAGAACGAAAACATCCCATATATGTCCTTTGACCAAACAAACAATCGAGGAGAAACACATGTCTTAGGACTTTTTGGGCAACCCCTTACCCCTCAAGAAGCTAATATGCCAATAGCTTGGCTAGACCTTAACACAAACGGAACACCAAGAAAAATGGAGGAAAAATATCCAAATAAAATGTAAGGCCCATGCTTTGTGAGGTAGAGTGTGAAGACTACTATCTCAATGAAGCATGTTCCTCTAGGCATTAACGTACCTAACATTTTGTTCTTTCCACCTTATATGAGTTGAGATATTGCATTTCAAACAAGTCTCCTTCTCATGAGGTGTGTTCCCCTTTGTGACAATCTACCGTTATGCAATGCCAAACAAATTATATTGCAAGATATTGAATGAGTGCAACTTTATATGGCAGGGATCATGCAAGGCATAAAATAAATCTATCTTGCCAAGTTTGAACCTTCCAAAGGCTTCCTCAGGGAAAATTACTTCTAGCTTGCCCCTATCCTTTGGGAGTTAGACAAGACCTATATGATATGCATCCTTACATGAACATGGCAACTTACATGACGTTAGATGCATCTAGCACATTTAATTCACTTCTAAGTCCAGGAAAAAATTTTCTCAACAAGTGCGGGAGAGGAATGGGGTTTCAAGCAAATCTAACCGCACTTGCATTGTCACAAAGGAGAGGCACATGATCATACAAACATTCATTTAACATGACATGGGGCCTAGATGCGGAAAGATATAGCAATAGACTATTTATGGAATGGTAATTTGATTTGACAATAAGGTTACCGTCCATATCCGCGTTAGGCTCCCATTCTCAACTTTCTTCAAGAGGTCCTTGGTAGATTTTCTTTGATGGTGGAGGTCCCCTCTTGAAGTCACCTCGTGGACGGTCACGTGTTCTTGACTTTAGGCACCCAAGCTAGCTTTGGTCCTTGTATATGTGATACAAGTGCTTTTGGGACCCAAAGTTGCTTGGGGAGCTTCCCTTTCATCCCCTTGACGTTCATGCCAATGAATTTTGCCTTCACCTTAGCACCTACTTTGCTCAACAAATAATAGTGATTCTCAAAGGTAGATGCATAGTTAGTCGGCAATTTTGGAGAAGGTCGGTTAGGTAGAGGGCACTCCCTTGTATGGTGACCGGTGACCTTGCAATGTTGGCAATAGGAGCCAACTTCCTTGACGAAGCTTGTTTTGAGCTCCGGTGAGGGCACCTTTCCTTTGTTGGGCACCGGGAAGGATCCAAGTCCTCTCTTGTTGAAGCCCTTTGCTTGATGGAAGAGGATTTCTTTATGTTTATCTTCTCCTTTAGATAGTCTTGCTAAGCTTGTGCGGAGACTTTCAATCTCCTCCATCAAGTCCTTCTCCCTAGCATTTTCTTTCATGGGCAAAGACTTGTGAAAACGGTTAGTAGCATGAGACGTAATCTCATTATTAAGGGTTTCTTTCTTCATAGTTTTTAATTCTTGATCAAGAACTTCATGAGCAAGTCTAAGTACTTGATGTTCTCGTTTTAACTTGTTGTGCTCTTCTAAGAGCGTTTGGTGTGCTAAGTTAAGCTCATGATGATCAAGCTTGATTTTAGTCTTTTCTTCCTCAACTTCCTTGACGTGAGACTTGAGCGTGTCATGCTCCTTAAGTATGCTTTCATACTTGTCAAGCAAATTGAGGTTAGTATTCTCTAGTTTAGCATGAGCTTGTTCAAGAGCCTTGACTTTGTTCTTTTCCCTTTTAATGATGGTGTGGTATTCATTTATCAATGAAGTTAATTCATCGGGGGAAAGCTCGTCATCACTAGAGTCGTCACATACCTCATTGTTACCTTTTGCCATGAGGCACATGGGAGGTGGACGAAGAGGTGAGTTATCCTTGTTGACGACGGCAAGCCCCGCCAAGTTTTCTTCATCTTCACTCTCTTCGTCGCTTGACTCTTCATCCGTGATCCACTCATTTGCCTCGCACATGAAGACTTTTTGAGGCCCTCTTCTTTTCTTTGGAAAGAGTTTGGTCTTCTTGCCCTTGTCTAATTTCTTCTTTCCAAAGGAGCGCTTGGGCTTGACCTCTTCTTCTTCATCACTTTCTTCTTGCTTTTGATGCTTGCTCTCGTGGTTCTCCCTTCTCTTGTCCGGTTTTGGACAGTCGTAGGAGATGTGGCCTTGTTCACCACAATTATAGCAAGTCTTGCTATTTTCTTTCTTGGGGAGGAAGGCTCTCTTGTTGGGATCAAAAGTGTATCCCTTCTTGGCAATCTTGGAGTTCAAGCGGGAGAATTTTCTCATCATTGATGCAAGCTCATCATCATCATCTTCACTTGATGTGTGCTCTTCTTTGCTTGAACTAGGCTTGATCATTTTCTTCGTTTTCTTGAAAGCCTTGAGAGCAATTGTCCTTGTAGAGGATGAACTTTCCATCATCCCAAGTACACTCATCTCATGAGCGTGTATTTCTCCAATGAGCTCCGAAACTTCAATGTTGTCAAGTTATTCCTTTTGGAGCATGGAGTTGATGATATTGTACTTGGGCTTGGGAAGGAGCATGAGGATCTTTCGGTTGATAAGTCCCTTGCCAAGAGACGCAATGTCAAGAGCATTAATCTCCTCAATAAGAACATTTAAGCGTGAAAACATTTCATTAACATTTTCATGAGGAAGCATTTTAAATTCATCATATTTTGCTTTAAGCATGTGATATTTAGGTTCTTTAACACGAGAGGAGCCCTCATGAATTTCAATTAAGCATGCCCAAATTTCACAAGCTTTTTCTTTACTAGCTATTCTTGCAAATACATCTTGACTAATGCATTCATAGATGGCATTTCTAGCTCTAGCATCCCATTTTAGTTGATCCCCAACATAGTTAAGATCTCCAAATCCCGCATGGGTCGCTTCCCACACTTCGGGAGCAATGGCCTCTAGGTAGGCACGCATGCGTGCTTTCCAATAGGCAAAGTTTTTGCCCTCGAAGATAGGAACCGAACCCCCATTCTTGGCCATTTAAGCTCTCTAGCGGTGAAGCTAGAATGATCCAATGAGCAACAAGGCTCTGATACCAATTGTAAGGATCGAAACGCCCAAGAGGGGGGGTGAATTGGGCTTTCTTTCAAATTTTAAGACAATTAAACACTTAACAACTTAAAGCCCAATTCCCTATGCAATTAAACTATGCAATCAATATAATTTAAAGTTGCGGAATGAAGATTGCATAAGAGTAAAAAGGGAGAGGAATGCAAACGCTCAAGGGACACGGAGTTTATCCCGTGGTTCGGTAAGATCACAAGGATCTTCCTACGTCCACGTTGTGACACCCACCGAAGGGTTTTGCCACTCCCAAGTCACCGAGACTAGGGGCTTCTTCACTATTCTTCTCCGTTCGCCAACCTTGGCAAGGTGGAGCTCAAGCCTTGTACACTTTTGGGATCCTCCGGGCTTCCACAATCCTCTTGGCAAGCTCCGGAAGTTGCACACACCAAGGGTCACTCCCTTTGGGCTCTCACTATACTAGAGACTCCAATCACCAAGAATGGAGGCACCCAAGCACTATCTCTAGCTAGTTCTAGCCTATTTCTTGGTGTACAAATGATGAACAAATGATGTGAAAGTGGTTGCTCTATTGCTTGAATGCTCTAGGATGTGTAGAGTATGTCTGGGCTTCAAGTCTTGTCGATTTGACAGGTTGAAGGGGTATAAATAGCCAGCCTCCACGAGATAGCCGTTGGAAAAGTAGGCTGACATCACTTCTCTGCGAACACCGGATGATCCGATGTCTCCCCTTCAGTTATCATCGGTCAAAGCCAAATTAGCTGATGTCACTGTGTCAGATATGACCGTTGTTAGACCGATGTTGATCTGTCTTCTCATCGGATGATCCGGTGGCTCTTCCTCCAGAATTTTGCTTGATCTTGAGGCATACTGGAGTAATCGACCGATGTGTGTAAGTCTGCACATCGGATGATCCGGTGCTTCACTCGGTCCAATGGTATGGCAATCTGTGATGATGGACCGATGTCACTGAGCCACTCACATCGGATGATCCGGTGAGTGCATTTGTCTGAGGTCTTCTTCTTCAATAGAACCAACTTGACCGATGTAGTCAACTCATAGAACGTCGGTTGATCCGGTGTGTTCAACTTGTTGACTTCGAGTTGTTTTGAGTTGTTCTTTTGGAATTTTGAACTTGTGACCTCCTTGACATTTGTTTGAAGTGTTGTTTTGATTGTCTTCAAGTCATTGAGTGATATAAAGTTAGAGCCTTCACTTTTTGTCTTCATATGATTTGATTTGATCTCATTCATTGATTTTATATGGGTCTCCAATGTAATTTTGATTTCGTTTGATTGAGTGTTATTGAGACCTTGCATTCACAAATTCATTAGTAATACCGAATGGTTGTCATTAATCACCGAAACCGTACCTCATGGGGCCTAGATGCTTTCACACACCTTGTCGGAGGAATCCTCTCCCGAACCCGAAACTACGAAAGAAGAAGAAATTCAACCGCCAGAGTCTCCCTTCTACTTCGAGGAAGAGATATTTGAAGATTTTTGAAATACCTAGAAGTACTGTTGCCTTAGAAAACCATCATTGCCTTTAACTCCACCTGACCCACCTGATGGAGTGTTCGTCCAACAGACGGTCAGAGTTAACCTCTATATTAAGCAGGGAATGGACTGCAGAAGTTGAGCTATCACCCAAAATCCTTCAGATGACCTCACCTTTGGCAACTATTCTATGTTATATTAGATGGACACCAATGAAGGTCCTATACAACCCCACTGTTGGAGCAAATCTCATTCCCGATGCTTGTGCTCTTGCCATTCTTGGCGATGTGCCATTGGCACCAACATGTAAATCCTTTCTAGACTCTTTCGGAAACATCCTTGAAGGATGCGGGGTTTTGCAATAGGTGTCTGTAAGGCACAATGACATTGAGGCAATCCTAGATTTCCATGTGTTCGAAATCCAAGATTTAGAGATTATGCTTGGGATTCCCATTGAGAAATTTCTCATGGAAATTCCTTTGGAAGGAAACCTCAATGTCAACCTTGGAGGGAGAAAATTTTCTTTGACTTGCATTCCAAGAACACATCTGCGGAATCTCCCATCCAAGATGAACAATTAGAGGAGGTTAGAACTCTTCAATTCTTAGCTCCTCCCGAAATAGAAGGAGAAGAAGGTTTCATCCAAGAGGAGGATGACTTTCAGGAGGCAACTGAATTGCCAAAAGAAGAGTTCTTCCCAGAACCTCCTGTTGAGTTAAAAATTCTACCTCTAGGCCTACGTCATGCCTTTCTAAATGGCAATTCGGAAGCCCCTATCATCATAGGTGACAAGCTTTCGGATGATGAGACACTCAAACTCATTGCCATGTTAAAAAAGCATAGAGCTGCTTTTGGTTATTCCTTATTGGATCTTAAAGGGATTAGCCCTGCGCTATGCACCCATCGCATTTCCATTTACCCTGAGAGTGTCCCCTCAAGGGAACCTCAAAGGCGATTGAATAATGCGATGCGGAAAGTTGTTAAGAATGAAGTCTTGAAACTTCTGCATGCCGAGATTATCTACCATGTTCCTCATAGTGAATGAGTAAGCCCAATTCAAGTAGTGCCTAAGAAGGGAGGTATGACGGTCGTTCAAAATGAGAAGAATGATTTGATTCCTCAACGAACCGTCACGGGATGGACGATGTGCATTGATCACTGAAAACTTAACAAGGCTACAAGGAAGGATCATTTTCTACTACCTTTAATCGAAGTGATGTTAGAGCAATTGGCAAAACACTCCTACTTTTGTTTCCTTGATGGGTATTCGGGTTATCATCAAATCCCAATCCACCCCGACGATCAAAGTAAGACCACATTCACATGTCCTTGTGGGACTTATGCCTAACGGCATATGTCTTTTGGACTGTGTAATGCTCCTGCCTCTTTTCAAAGATGCATGATGTCTATCTTTTTTGACATGATTGAGGAGATCATGGAAGTTTCCATCCGAGAGGTTCATCATCCACGATGGCTGGCAAACCCAGTCGTTTTACCTAAGGCCAACGGGAAGCTTCGGATGTGTATCGACTACACCACCTTGAATAAGGCATGTCCAAAGGACCCATTTCCACTACCTAGGATAGACCAGATAGAGGATTACACCTCCAGTTGCGAACTATTGTGTTTCCTAGATGCATACTCCAGATATCATTAGATCCAAATGTCTAGGGATGATGAAGAGCATACTGCCTTCATAACAGTAGATGGGTTGTATTGTTACACTGCCATGCCTTTCGGTCTCAAAAATGTTGCTTCAGATTTTGTGCGAGCCATGCACAAAACACTTGGTGGAGGTCTACATCGATGACATCGTTGTGAAGGTGAAGAACAAGGAGTCACTCCTTGACAACCTACAACTTGTCTTCGAAAGATGCGCGTGACACGCACCAAGTTGAACCAGGACAAATGTGTCTTTGGGATTAGCTCTAGGAAGCTCCTTGGATTCCTGGTGACTCACCGAGGAATTGAGGCAAATCCGGCAAAGATCAAGGCTATTGAAGACATGCGGCCCCTGACCCGCATCAAGGATGTCCAAAAGCTAACTGGATGTTTAGCTGCACTCAGCCGATTCATCTCAAGACTGGCAGAACGGGCGCTACCCTTTTCAAGTTTTTGAGGAAGTCCGAGCCATTCCACTGGTCTGAAGAAGCAGAAAAGGCGTTCCAAGAGCTCAAACATCTCCTCACCACACTACCAATCCTGGTAGCTCCAGATCCTGGTGAGTATCTTTTGCTTTACATTTCGGCAATTATAGAGGTTGTTAGCATGGTTCTAGTCGCGGAATGACCGGAGCAACCTACATTTTAGGAGCCCAGACCCCTCCGGGAGGGTCTGGAGCTACCTGAAGGTGAGTCTGGGTCCCAGCCCCCAGTCATGGATCTTCAAGGCAAGCAGCCCGAGGATCAACCTCTCTCATATGAGGGAGTTCACACGGATGAAGAAGAAGTTTCGGACCCCTTCAGGAGGGTCTAGGAAGTTCAACAAGAAGGTCTGGACCCCTCCAAGAGGGTACGGGTTGATGAAGAAGAAGCTCTAAGTCCTTCCGGAAAGGTACATATCGTCCAACGACCAGTGTACTTCATCAGTGAAGTACTCCACGACGCCAAGACTCGATGCATTACCCCCATTCTACAGGAAATATTGCAAAGTGGGCAGCGGAGCTGACAGAGTTCATTCTCGAATTCTTGCCTTGACATGTTATCAAGAGTCACACATTGGCTGACTTCATGGCGGAGTGGACACCTTCTTCATTAATCCAGGGGGCCCCAGTGAGTAGAAGCCAGAACCCGAGGTCCCGGTCTTCACTGAGCCTCACTGGACTCTCTACTTTGACGGTTCCGTGCAAAAGCAGGGGGCCGGAGATGGAATCCTCTCCTCGTTGTGACCGGGGAGAAGGTCAAATACATGGTACACCTTTATTTCAAGGCAACCAACAACATGGTGGAGTATGAAGCTCTCATCTACGGGCTCATGATGGCGTTATCATATGGCATCAAGTAGATGCTGGTGAAGGGAGATTCACAGCTCATTATCAAGCAAGTCAAAGGCGAATGCAGGTGCAACAACCCACAACTCTGTAACACCCTCATTTTCATGCATCATGTCCTACATACATTCATATACATGTTTAACATTAATCCACATAAAGAGGAATGAGTTTAAAACTGATTTGGAACAAAACCGCACTTAAAATTCTGGAAAGTGCGGACTAGTCCGATTTTGCCTCTGGACACTTTCGTACTTGTCTGGTCTTATGCATACTAGTACGGTGTTCCAAGAATCCTTGAAAATTTTCTAAGTTCCTTGACTTGTCCGAACAGGTCCGGTGTTCTAGCGGACTTGTCCATTTTCCTCTCTGACTAAAATCGGACTTGTCCGATTTTTGGCCAGAGTTGTCCGATTTCTCTCTGGACAACTTCGGACTAGTCTGTTCTTTGTCGACCTTGTACGATATTTCGCGACTCCGAATTGATCTTTTGTTTTACAACTTGTTTCTTGGGTTTCATGTTAAGTGGGCCTAGGGACGTCGTGCCTAACTCTTTTAGAGCCAATGTGGGACTCTAAACCGGCCTCTACTCATCTCAAACTCAAAAGCCATCCAACCCTGGCCTCCACCTCTATATAAACAGCCCCACCCCTTGGCTTGACCTCTATTTGCCACTTTTCCACCCCACCCAAACCCTAGTTCGTGGATATCCACCATCAAGGAGGGAGGAGAAGATCCAAAGCAAGAAGAAGAGGAGGAAACGAAAGAGGATCAATATCTCCATCAAGTTTCGTTCTTCATCACCAATTCATCTCCAAGTTCATCACCAACTCTAGATCATCAGGATCCAAGTGCTACCTCCAAGTTTCTCGATTCATTGGAGTCCTAAACACCTGGTATACCTTCTATTCTCTTTTCTTACGTGAATTCGACCCCTAATCTCCAAATTCACGTCGATCTAGAAAACCCTAATCTACTGATCTCGCAAAGTGCGGACTTGTCCAGTCCCTAGCGGACTAGTTCGATTTTCCTAGTTAATTTCTGTTGAATTAATTCTAAAATTAGATCTAATCACATCCAAACCCGTATAAACTTGTTAAAAGCTATTAGAACTAGTTAGTGATCATTAAAAGCAATCTATTAACAAGTTATACCTTGCATTTGCATTAATCATGCATGTCATGTCATATTGAGTAATATTTGTGCACTCTTTGATTGTGTTTCTTGTTTATATGTTTATTGTGCGGATTAGACGGATTTGTGCTAGAGAGTGCCGTAGAGGATCTCTAGCTCCAAGAGTTTGAAGGCTTTGACTCGAATCAATCCCAAGAGTAAGGTAAGTGTCCTTGAAGCATATTGATCCTGTTTTAAGATAAATGTTTTGTTTGCAAAACTGCATGCTTGTGTCAATTTTGATGGGAAATCCTCTTATAGGAAGTTTACTAGCTTTGTTTTACCACCCTTGTCACTTGGAATATATGGTAGAGAGTCGGGATGAGATTTTTACCTTTTTGCTTCGCTTAAGAAATTGTGATGGAAGAACAACTACACTACTTAAGGGGGGGACCTTGGTTGAAGATGCGCTCTGTAGGAGACATCGCCATCGGTGAAACCTCAGTGGGGTCTAAATAGGCTAGTAATCCCTTTGTAAAGGATATTTTGTGATCTCTTGTCCACACACCTACGGAAGTGTGAGACGACATAATGGAGATTCTATAGTCATCGAAAGGTGATAAAATCACAAACACGTGGGTAAAGCAGTACAACCTCTGTAGAGTGTGTCTAAAACTATCATGATAGCCGTGCTCCCTGATGAGGAAGTTTAGGCCCGATCTTCCGAATGGTAAGTCGATTGGGGTGGAGAACTCGATGTTGATGATCCCAAAGGATGTGTGTAGACTACCGAGCTCTCAACGAGGCAACCATCAAGAACAAGTATACCTGGCCCCGTATAGAGGACTTGTTTGATCAGATGAAGGGTGCTCGTGTCTTCTCTAAGATTGATTTGAGGGAGCATTGATTGTACGCCAAGTTCAACAAATGTCAGTTTTGGTTAAGGGAAGTGTCGTTTTGGGTCATATCATTTCAGGAGGAGGAGTTTCGGTTGACCTCAGAAAAGTGAGGGACGTGTTGAAATGGGAACCCCCGCGAAACGTAAAGGAAATAAGGAGTTTTCTTGGGATGGCTGATTTTTACCGTTGATTCGTCAAGGACTTTTCCAAGATAGCCAAGCCAATGATGGAATTCCTAATGAAGGGAAAGGCTTTCCAATGGACTCAAGCTTGTCAAAACAGTTTTGAGGAGTTGAAGAAGAGGTTGACAACAACCCCAGTTTTTATATTGCCGGACGTGAGCAAGAGTTTTGATATTTGTTGTGACGCACCGAGACAAGGACTTGGATGTGTATTGATGCAAGAAGGTCATGTGGTCGCCTATGCATCAAGACAATTGAAGAAACATGAGCAGAATTACCCAACACATGATTTGGAACTTGCAGCCGTGGTACATGCGTTGAAGATTTGGAGACATTATATCCTTGGACATAGGTGTGAAATTTATATAGATCACAAGAGTCTTAAGTATATTTTCACACAAACGGATCTGAATTTGAGGCAACGGAGATGGTTGGAGCTCATCAAAGATTATGATTTAGGAATCAACTATCATCCGGAAAAAGCAAATGTAGTGGCCGATGCTTTGAGTAGAAAAGGAGTAAGTCATCAACTCACAGTTCGAGAGTTACCATCCAAGTTATGTAAGGAGTTTGAACGGTTGAACCTCGGATTTGTAAATGAGATGGAGATGATGGAGTTAAACCCAACATTGGAGCAAGAAATTCGGGAAGGTCAAACTAAGGATGAGGAAATTCAAGAAATCAAGGAAAGGACCGAAGAGGGGAGAGAACCAGATTCGATGAGGATGAACATGGTACCTTATGGCTGGGAAAAAGGATTGTCGTGCCTAATGCGAAGCATATTTGGGAGGCGATATTAAAAGAGGCACATGACTCACCTTACTCAATTCACCCCGGTTGTACGAAGATGTACAAAGACTTGAATACTTGCTATTGGTGGGATAGCATGAAAAAGGACATAGCTGAATATGTAGCATTGTGTGATGTGTGTCAACGGGTCAAGGCAGAACATCAAAGGCCAGCTGGACTATTGCAACCATTAAAGATTCCAGAGTGGAAGTGGGAAGAGATCGGTATGGAGTTCATAGTTGGTTTACCACGAACTCAGTCCAGTTACGATTCAATTTGGGTAATTGTGGATCGGTTAACTAAGTCAGCCCACTTTATTCCCGTCAAGACCACCTATAATGGAGAGAAATTGGTGGAACTGTATATAGGAAGAATAGTATGTTTGCATGGAGTTCCGAAGAAGATAGTCTTGGATAGAGGTTCACAATTCACTTCCAGGTTTTGGCAAAAATTGCATGAAGCTTTGGGAACGAGGTTGAATTTTAGTTCAGCATATAACCCTCAAACGAATGGACAAACCGAGAGGACCAATCAGATTTTAGAGGACATGTTAAGATCTTGTACTTTAAAGCATGGGAAAAGTTGGGACAAGAGCTTGCCATATGCAGAATTTTCATACAACAATAGTTACCAAGCAAGCTTGAAAATGTCACCATATGAAGCGCTTTATGGAAGGAAGTGTAGGACACCTTTATTCTGGAATGAGGCAGAAGAAACTCAAGTATTTGGTCCGAATGTGTTACAAGAAACCGAAAAGCAAGTCCAAATAATTCGTGAAAACTTGAGGGCTGTCCAATCAAGACAAAAAGGCTATGCGAACAATACGAGAAGGAAATTAACCTTTGAAGTGGGAGATTTTGTTTACCTCAAGGTGTCACCGTTGAGGGGTCATAAGAGGTTTAACATAAGAGGCAAGCTAGCACCTCGCTATATCCGACCATTCAAGATTTTGGACAAAAGAGGAGAAGTAGCGTATAAGTTGGAGATGCCAGCTCATCTTTCGGATGTCCATGATGTCTTTCATGTTTCCCAGCTCAAGAAGTGCCCGAGAGTACCAAAAGAACAAGTGCTAATGGGAGGATTGGAGGGGAAGATTTGACTTACACCGAACAACCGGTCAAAATCTTGGAAAACAAGGAGAGAGTCACAAGGAACAAGGTGATTCGATGGTTTAAAGTTCAATGGAAGCACCACACAGACAAATAAGCAACATGGGAGTTGGAGGATGATCTCAATAAGGAATTTCCCTATCTCTTCTGTTCCGCGTCGAATCTCGAAGGCTAGATTCATTTTAAGGGGGGTAGGTTTGTAACACCCTCATTTTCATGCATCATGCCCTACATACATTCATATACATGTTTAACATTAATCCACATAAAGAGGAATGAGTTTAAAAATGATTTGGAACAAAACCGCACTTAAAATTCTGTAAAGTGCGGACTAGTCCGATTTTTGTGAGGACTAGTCCGATTTCTCTCTGACCTTCATCGGACTTGTCCATTTTTGCTGCGGACTAGTTCGATTTTGCCTCTAGACACTTTCAGACTTGTCCGGTCTTATGCATACTAGTCTGGTGTTCCAAAAATCCTTGAAAATTTTCTAAGTTCCTTGACTTGTCCGAACATGTCCGATGTTCCAACGGACTTGTCCGTTTTCCTCTCTGACTAAAATCGGACTTGTCCGATTTTTGGCCAGAGTTGTCTGATTACTCTCTGGACAACTTCGGACTAGTCCATTCTTTGTCGACCTTGTACGATATTTCGCGAGTCCGAACTGATCTTTTGTTTTACGACTTATTTCTTGGGTTTCATGTTAAGTGGGCCTAGGGACGTCGTGCCTAACTCTTTTAGAGCCAATGTGGGACTCTAAACCGGCCTCTACTCATCTCAAACTCAAAAGCCATCTAACCCTAGCCTCCACCTCTATATAAACAGCACCACCCCTTGGCTTGACCTCTAATTGTCACTTTTCCACCCCACCCAAACCCTAGTTTGTGGAGATCCACCATCAAGGAGGGAGGAGGAGATCCAAAGCAAGAAGAAGAAGAGGAGGAAATGAAAGAGGATCAAGATCTCCATCAAGTTTCGTTCTTCATCACCAATTCATCTCCAAGTTCATCACCAACTCTAGATCATCAAGATCCAAGTGCTACCTCCAAGTTTCTCGATTCATTGGAGTCCTAAACACCTGGTATACCTTCTATTCTCTTTTCTTATGTGAATTCGACCCCTAATATCCAAATTCACGTCGATCTAGAAAACCCTAATCTGCTGATCTCGCAAAGTGCGGACTTGTCTGGTCCCTAGCGGACCAGTTAGATTTTCCTGGTTAATTTCTGTTGAATTAATTCTAAAATTAGATCTAATCACATCCAAACCCGTATAAACTTGTTAAAAGCTATTAGAACTAGTTAGTGATCATTAAAAGCAATCTATTAACAAGTTCTACCTTGCATTTGCATTAATCATGCATGTCATGTCATATTGAGTAATATTTGTGCACTCTTGATTGTGTTTCTTGTTTGTATGTTTATTGTGTGGATTAGACGGATTTGCGCTAGAGAGTGCCGCAGAGGATCTCCAACACCAAGAGTTTGAAGGCTTTGACTCGAATCAATCCCAAGAGTAAGACAAGTGTCCTTGAAGCATATTGATCCTGTTTTAAATAAATGTTTTGTTTGCAAAACTGCATGCTTGTGTCAATTTTGATGGGAAATCCTATTATAGGAAGTTTACTAGCTTTGTTTAACCACCCTTGTCACTTGGAATATATGGTAGAGAGTCGGGATGGGATTTTTACCTTTTTGCTTCGCTTAATAAATTGGGATGGAAGAACAACTACACTACTTAATTTAATTATGCATTCATGAGATTGCGGTTGACATGAATTGGTTAAATATGATATGGTAATGGGTGATCTAAGCAAGCCTGGTACGTGGATGGATTGGATGTTATGGTGGTTTTGCTTGCTTTAGATCTAAGGGCCGGTTCATGGAGCGACCATCCAAGATTTACAGTGCCACCACGAGGCCATGTATGGGTGCAGCGTAGCTGATTAATTAGGGCTTTGCTAGTGATATTTGGACCATTAAGGATGCTCGAGGAAGGGGTAGTCGGATTGGGTTTGTTGATGATTGGTGGGACTACCCTAGGATCTGAATGGCTCAAGAGGGGGCCCTTGGTTGAAGATGTGCTTTGTAGGAGACATCACCATCGGTGAAACCTCAGTGGGGTCTAAATAGGCTAGTAATCCCTTTGTAAAGGCTATTTTGTGATCTCTTGGCCACACACCTACGGAAGTGTGAGATGGCATAATGGATATTCTATAATCATCGAAAGGTGATAAAATCACAAACACGTGGGTAAAACGGTACAACCTCTGCAGAGTGTGTCTAAAACTATCACGATAGCCGTGCTCCCTGATGAGCAAGTTTAGGCCAGATCTTTCGAAAGGTAAGTCGATTGGGGTGGAGAACTCGATGTTGATGATCTGTGGCACTCGAGCCGTTCGATTACCCCTGCAATCACTACACCACATCTCCATTGGTTATCAACCGTGCTACACACGCTTTACCTCGCTAAGAAGGCTAATTCCTGCAAGAACGTTGAAGACACGATCTAAAATCGCAAAGTTGGGGTCTCACAAACCGTAGAACAACAATATTATTGATATAAGCAAAACCCACCGAATATGACCGGCGGCTGTAGTATTTAAAGGCTAGGGTTCAGCCAAAACACGATTAGACGCGTCCCTAATGGACTCTTACAGGATAGAAGGCCCAAAGGCCCGATTCGATGGCGCAGCACCGGACAGAAATCTGGACTCGAATTGTTTCGATGATTCCCAATTACTACGTTGTAATTTTGATGTGGGACCAGAAACATTGGAAAGTTTATCTTCTCCTCTTTCCGTGCATATGTAGCACGTCGAAAACGGAGTCCGTATGCCTCCTGGGCCTCCGTTTTAAGGTGGGCAGCTCCTGGACTCCGAGTTGAACTCGAGTCCGAGTTGTAAACTGTTCCCATCAACTTGTGGACGTCCTAGCTGGTGCTCCATGCTCCCAAGGCCTCTTTCCTTCACTTGTTGATCTTCTCCATTATTCCTAATAACAATTAAATCATCACATAGCAATCTATTCTCAAACTCACATGCAAAAGAAGTTAGGAGCGAATTCACCTGCTGAGTTATTAACCGTGCTCGTGCTCTTGTGATTGGTACTTGCATTTCAATGTGTGTCTCCGCTGTTGTGATGTCCTAATCATCCTCCCCCTCTTGAATTGGAGTCATCCTCGACTCAAGTTCATCTTCTTATCCCAAGTACAGTCGCAAATCTAAAATGTTAAATGTAGGACTAACCCCAAAATTGGGAGGCAATTCAAGCTTATGTGCATTATAATTAATCTTTTCAACAATCTTGAAAGGACCAACAGCTCGTGGTATAAGTTTAGATTTTCTCAAGTCTGTAAATCGCTCTTTTCTCAAATGTAACCACACCAAATCACCCGGTTCAAGTTTTATTTCTTTTCTACCTTTACTACCTGTAATCATATACTTCTCATTCATCATTTCAATATTTTTCTTTGTAGTTTCATGCATCTTAAGAATGAATCCAGATCATTGTGTAGCATCAAAATTTATAGTTTCGGAAGGAGGCAAAGGTAGTAAATCAATAGGAGCACAGGGATTGAAACCATACACTACCTGGAATGGACTTACCTTTGTCGTGGAGTGAACGGATCTATTGTAAGCAAATTCTATATGTGGTAAACAATCCCCCCACAACTTCAAATTTTTTTTCAAGACAACCCGCAACATAGTAGATAAAGTACGATTAACTACCTCGGTTTGCCCATCCGTTTGTGGGTGACATGTAGATGAAAACAGCAACTTGGTTCCCAATTTATACCACAAAGTTCTCCAAAAATGACTTAAATTTTTTGCATCACAATCAGAAACAATGGTATTTGGCACACTATGTAAACGAACAATTTCCGTCATAAACAAAACAGCAATGTGCGAGGCATTATCATTCTTATGACAAGGTATAAAGTGTGCCATTTGGAGAAATGACAACTACAAAAATACTATCCCTCCCCCTCTTAGTCCTAGGCAATCCCAAAACAAAGTCCATAGAAATATCCTCCCAAGGTACATTAGGAACAGGAAGAGTCATATAAAGACCATGTGGGTTGAGGCGAGACTTAGCTTTATTGCAAGTAGTGCATCATGACATGTAGCGCTCGACATCACGCCTCATATTTGGCCAAAAGAAGTGTGTGGACAGCACGTCTTCAATTTTGTTCACTCCAAAATGTCCCATCAAACCTCCTCCATGTGCTTTCTGCAAAAGTAATAGACGAACGGAGCTAGCTGCAACGCATAGCTTGTTAGCACGATAGAGGAGACCCTCTCGCAGCACATATTTATTCCAAGTTCTTCCTTCTCTACAATTTTCAAAAGCATCTTTGAAGTCCAAATCAGTAGGATATAATTCTTTTATTGTTTCTAAACCAAAGATTTTATGATAAAGTTGGGACAACATGGTATAATGCCTAGATAATGCATCAACAATGACATTTTCCTTCCTTTTATTATGCTTAATGATGTATGGAAATAACTCTATGAACTCAATTCATTTAGCATGTCGTTTATTCAGATTGGTTTGACACTTAAGATACTTCAATGATTCATGATCGGAATGTATGACAAACTCCTTAGACCAAAGATAATGTTGCCAAGTTTGTAATACTCACACTAAGACATACAATTCCTTATCATAAGTGGAATAATTTAGAGAAGGACCATGAAGTTTTTCACTAAAGAAAGCAACGAGTTTACCTTCTTGTATGAGAATGCCTCCAATACCAATGCCGCTTGCATCGCATTCTAGCTCAAAGGTCTTGTCAAAATCAAGAAGTTTTAGCAATGGTGCTTGTGTAAGCTTTGATTTGAGAGCATCAAAAGCTTGTTGCTGCTGTTCGCCCCATCGAAACGGCATTCCCTTCTTTGTTAGCTCATGTAGAGGTGCTGCAATGGTGCTGAAATCCCGCACAAAACGCCGATAAAAACCCGCAAGACCAAGAAAACTACGATAATTCGGATTTGTTGTCGAAAAAGCGAAGAAATAGGTTCGTCATTCCATTACAATATCATCAAGAACAAGAAAAAGAGCTAATATCCTGTTTCGGGATTTCGATTGAAATCCCCTTTATGGGTTTTTTACGTAGAAATACCATTTTTGCTTATTTTGACGATCCAGGATACAGAAAAGATAAAAGGGGTTCAGGAATTATTAAATTTCGATATAGGACCCTAGAGGAAGAATATCGGACCCGAGAGGAAGAGTATAGGACTCTAGAGGAAGACTCAGAGGAAGAATATGAGAGCCCAGAGAACGAATATAGGATTCTAGAAGACGAATATGAAACCTTAGAAGACGAATATAGGACTCTAGAAGACGAATATGAAACCCTAGAAGATGAATACGGGATTCTAGAGACCTACAAGGGAAGAAGGTCGCGATCTCCTCGCGGAAATCCATAGAGGCGAGTGTGGGAACCACGCATCTTCCCACACGCTGGTCGGTAAAGCCTTCTGGCATGGTTTTTACTGGCCTACAGCACTCTAGGATGCAACCGAGCTAGTGAAGAAATGCGAAGCATGCCAGTTTCATGTGAAGCAAATTCACACACCAGCTCAAACCCTACAAATGATACCTCCTACATGGCCATTCGATGTGTGGGGGATGGATATCATGGGACCCTTCCCAAGAGCCGTCAGAGGTTACAAGTTCCTGTACGTTGCCATCGACAAGTTCACCAAGTGGCCGGAAGCAACTCCAGTTGTGACAATAAACAAGCAATCAACTATCAATTTATTGCAGTCCATAGTATGCAGATTTGGAGTCCCAAACAAGATCATAACTGACAACGGGACCCAATTCACAAGCTCTGCATTTCAAGGATATTGCAAAGACCTCAGCATTCAGGTCAGCTACGCTTCTGTAGCTCACCCGACAAGCAATGGCCAAGCTGAGAGAGCAAATGCAGAAATACTAAAAGGACTCAAATCGCGCACATATGAGCGCCTGAAAAAACATGGAGCCAACTGGATTGAAGAGCTTCCGCCCACCCTGTGGGCAAACAAGACAACTCCAAACCGGTCAACTGGAGAGACACCTTTCTTCCTGGTGTACGGAGCTGAAGCAGTCCTTCCTCCGGAAATCACCTTGGGGTCGCTCTAGGTCCGGACCTTCAACGAAGCTACGCAGGACCAGCTCTGGCGTGAAGACCTTGACCTCGTTGAAGAGGGAAGGTGTCGAGCAGTTGTTCGGAATGCACGATACCGCCAAGCGCTCTGGTGCTATCACCAAAGGCATGTGCATAATCGACAGCTCGAGGAAGGCAATTTGGTGCTGCGGAGAATACAAACTCAAGAAGGGTTATATAAACTTTCCCCCAGCTGGGAATGACCATTTTCAAGTGATCAAAGTATCCCATCTCGGATGCGTTCGCTTGGCAACCGAGGATGGGACACCGCTCCCTAATCCTTGGAACATTGAGCACCTCCGTAAGTTCTACACCTAATATCACGGAGGTGAGTCTGTAATTAAGTATGATGTATGTTATAGCGTCATTGTACAGAGTCGGGTAACCCCTCCGGGGGGACAGCCAGACCTTTCCCGGAAGGTCTGCAAGGTTCAGGAAACACTTGACACAGTCTCAGAACTAAAAGTGTAGCTAGTTACGCTTGGTCAAACAAGAAATGTAACACACTTAGCCTGGTTTTGTACCCTAAGAGTGTACTTGTTTCCCCTGTACCTCGGTCCTATAATGAAAGACATCATTATGCGAAAACAGACTCCACATGCATTTATTTTTTACAGGCTCAATATTTTTTAATTTTTTCTTTCTTGTCTATAACAAAGTTGTGCAATTCTCAAGAAACTTTAGCTCGAACAATTCATGTATAATTCAAGTCGCTTTGTTAATTCTTTTGGGTCTTAACATTGTTGACTGGCCTACTCGCCTGAACGCCAAGCCAATCTAGGTCCGGAGTGTGCTATCGACTTATCCTGGTCCAGCACCCTAAGTACGCCACTCTACCTACACCCCGGCAGGCCTGAGTAAGGTGAGTCCAGAAAACGATCGGACCTGGAGAAGACAAGCAAATGCACTTGATTATATACAGAATTACGGTCGACCTAAAGATTTCTTTCGGGAATAGTAAGCCGCAAACGAGTTATAGATAAGAAATGGATTTTACTGTTTTTCTTGACTTCAGCGTGCAGGAAAAATAAAAATCTCATGATGATGGTGGATGATGCTGGAGCTATCAAAGCTTCGAGAGCCCCTAAGGTGGCCCATTGTTGATGTTTCAAACATTAATAGTAGGTGTCGCCAGAGCTACAAAGTTCCGGAAAATCCAGGGGGCCAGCCGTCAACGTGAAGGAAAGATGATAGAAGGACACCCTAATGGGGTCTGCAGTCGACGCTCTACGTGTTGACAGTGGACATTGCCGGAGCTACTATGCTCTGACAAGCTCAGGGGGCTAGCTGTCGATGTTCTACGTGTTGACAATGGTTGCTGCCAGAGCTACTAAGCTCTGACAACCTCAGGGGGCCAACTTTCGACGTTTTACGTGTTGACAATGGTCGTTGCCGGAGCTACTAAGCTCCGACAACCTCAGGGAGCCCTGCTATTGAAGACTTCGTACCTATACTCTACAAGTTCGAAGCACTCAAGTCTTCAACAAAATGTTACATCCTCTTGGTACACGTCCGCAATCAAATTGTGTACATCTACCAGGGGGCCAAGTGAGACAAAAGGTTGAAGACAAAAAATGAAATTCATAAATTTCTTGGATTTCATTCATATAAGGACAAGAGATTACAAAATTGGAGAAAAGAAGAGAAGATACAAGTGGGAGCTACAAAGAGAAAGTCTTAGATCCTACGGAAGAACGAGGCAACCTTCTAGGCAACCTCCGACACGCTGGCCTTGGCGGCATCTCCCTCTCCATCGATGGGACCTTCAAGCATCGAATCTAATGGGAAGTGAGGATCCCAACTTGTGTAGCACGTCAGCATGTACTTTGCGACGTTCTGCGCAAGGGATTTCCCTTCAATTTCCAACTGATCCACGATGACATCGCCCATCTTGTTGAGTTTGCTGCTCGCCGAGCTCAACGCCTTCAACGCCTGGTCCAGCTCTGGCTTCGGATCATCCGGACACACGGGACTAAAGCCCAGCGGCATCAGCGCGTCATTGGCTTTACCCAAGAAGTCCCATACTTGTTGGGAATCCGCAACCCTTGAGCCTCGCACCTCTTCCAAGGACCTCTTGGGCGCCGCAAGCTCCGAACCCTCTCGGGAAAGGCGCTCGACCTCTTTGGTGTGCTACTGAATCTTTTCAGCAACTTGCCTTTCGAGTTTAGCAAGCTCCTCTTCCCGGACGTGGATCTTGTTCTGGCGGTCGACTAGGTCTCTCTCTCGGCCCCGCACTTTCTTCTCCCTGGCATCAACTTCATTCTCCCACTTGGTGAGGTCATGTCCCCACTGCCAGGCCTTCTTCTCCTCGCTCTCGCAGAGCTCCTCTGGCTTCTTGGTGCGCTCCACGAGGCTCTTGTCACCCAGAGCCATCCTTTGAGCAAGCTCCTCCTCCCTCTTCACGAGGTCATCCCACAGCTCCAAGAGTTTCTGCTCTTTATCTTTGAGCTTTTTCTCCCGCTCCTCAAGAGCCTCCCGGCGCTTGACAAGGCTGTCGTGGATCGCGTTGAGCTTCTCCTGGCGATCGTTTGCTGCTTCATTAGCAGCCACGGCCTGTTCGTGGATGGCCTAGGACTGGTTGTCGATGGATCGCACCATGCTTTCCCTCTCGTCCAGCAGCTGGCCCCAGTACTCCATCCGGGCCTTCTCCCTCTTGACCCACTCTTTGTCGTCAGACAGTCTTGTATGTGCCAGCTTGGTCTCGAATTGGAACCGGTTGTGCCACCTCCTAAGGGTCTGGCGCTCCTCCTCGAGGGCCTTGCTGTCGTCGTAAAAAGCAAGTTGTACCTGACGAAGGCTGGAGCAGGCGTTGTCAATGGACAACGATAGGGGGATTGGCTTCGGACCTGTTGGGGTCCTCTCCGCTGACTCCAGCGGGTTCTCCATAACAAAAATCGGGTCCCATTCTACAAGAGCGATCCCCTGAGCTTCTGCGGCACTAGGGCCGCCCTCCGGGATAGCCTCAGTCGCCGCCGAGGAAGGTCCTGCTACGGAAGTTCCTACCTCTGGAGTCGGTTCCAACCGCTAGGTCATCAGCAACTGGTCCCTCTGGTAAAGGACCAGTCGCTTCGTCTTGGCCCCCTGACTCAGGAGCGGGTACCTCCGGGACTACCACCTCCGGGGCAGGCGTTGAAGATTCAGCTGGAGCTGAGGCCACTTCCGGCTCTGGTGCTGGTGCCTCCTCCACTGCCGGTTCAGGTGCCAGCGCTTCGACCTCCACCGATTCTGGTGCCGGCACCTCGACGACAACCGGCTCAGATGCCGAAACTTCATCAACCACTGGTTCCACTGCTTGGGCTTCAACAACATCTGGCTCTAAGGCCGGAACTCGACCTACCTCCGGCTTTGAGGCCGGAGCGTCCGTCATCACAGCATCCAAAATCGGAGCTTCAACCTACGGAGCTGGTGTCACTGGTACGTCTTTATTCCCATGGTCCGGCGCTACCATTGGAGCTTTGGGAGATGAGTCGAGGTAAAGGACCACGACAGCTGGCACCGTAGCTGTCGCGACCTCAGCCACCACCTGGGGCGGTGCTGGAACTGGAGCCAGAGCCTCCGCTTGTACAGCATCAGTTGCTGTCATAGGAACCGGAGCTTCAGCCCCTTTCTTGGATACCCTGTGGATGAAGGACGAAGAAACTCAAAATATGATTACAACAAAAAAATAACCAATTGAGGTAAAAAGCAAATTTACCTTGGGTGACTTCCGCTCCAGCTAGCGCGGAACCTCTTCATCGGACGCTCGGAGCCCGTCCCAGTCGCAACTGGGGTAGTAGTTCCGGAAGGCCCTCTGGAGCTTGTTGCTGCCGCTAGCGATGTCTTGGTTGAGGCCCCCCTCGACTGAGAAGGACCCTCGGACCTAGAGCCCTTAGCTGAATCCGACGCTGGAGTCACTTGGGCAGAGCTGGCATCCCGAGGAGACGCTGATGCTAGAGTGGTTGTCGCCGTCAAAGACCTCCCCTGCCGGGGAGAAGGAGCTGTCGTGGAAGGAGCAGGTTTGACGGGCCTCCCGTCAGAGTGCTTCAACTTCCACTTTCGGCTCGAGGGCTCGGCCAACTCTTTGCCCTTGCCTACGACTTCAACTCTCTTTCTCGAGGCAGAAGCAGGGCCACCCTCGGAAGCTTCGGGGATCGCCAGCTTGGTGGTCGAACGCCTCTCAACTTCACCGAGGTCGTCAAGCACCGGCATCTTCCGCCGGAGCTCCCTACTGAATTCCGCCTCCATGTTTAGAGGGAGGAAAGCCGCCGACAGAGTCAAGTCATCGCCCTCGACGTTGATGCCGTGCTGGAACTTCTTGAGATGAAGCTCCAAGGTTGCGCCTTCCAGATTGGACTTCAAACCGGTCTCAATCCGGTCATCGTCCGTAACGCTGTTGAGGGCCTAGGCGAGCTTCTCCCTCTTCTTCAGCGGAGCCCACTTGTTGACCAGGAAGTTGCAGAAGACCGCCTGGGGGGTCACTCCTCCTTCCACACATTGGCGGATCCTGGTCAAGGCAGGGTTGAAGGCCTCTGACAGCACCGGAACATCACTCCAGGCTTCTGTGTCAATGTTGGGAGGCCTTCATGCAGCTCCAGCTTCTCGTGCTCCTCCGCCATGATGACAATCCAGTCCTTCTTCCAGTCGTCCCACTTGCCGGAAGGGAACGACCTCAAGTACTTGTAAGGGCACTTCTTGCGCTTCACAAAGTAGTAGAAGCCAAGATACTCATCGCTCTTGCCGGTAGTGTGGATGGTGAAGAAGGTATGGAAAAGCTCGACGCAGGGCGGAATACCCACCCACATCTCGCAGAAGTGGACGAATGTGGACACAAGAAGAATGGAGTGGGGACCAAGGTGGTACAGCTGCAGACCATAGAAGTCTAGTAGCATCAAGAGAAAAGTGGAGAAGGGTGGGATCAGTCCCACCATGGCGTACGCGGAAAAGTACACCATGTCGTCAGCGCGCTCCTTCTTGAACAGGAGCTTGTCGGCGCACACCAGGTGGTTGAAGGAGTCACTGGACCACCCCATGTAGGTCCGGACCTTCTTCAAATCACCGTCGGTCGTGTCGGCTCTTGCAGAGACCCAACTCCATCGCAGCACGGCGGGGCAAGAGAGGAAAAGCAAGCGAAAGTTTGGAGGATTCGAGCGGAAGTTCAAATGAAGGTGTAAGGAATCCCCAAATGGTGCGCGCTTTCCTTCTTAAGTAAGCCCCCGCAACGCTTGGATGGAAACTGCAGAAGGGCAAACGATACAGTTCAAAAACTTCACTCTGCCAATGGCAAGGGGGCCTGGGGCCACCTTGACGATCAAGTCGAGGTCCTTACCCCAGGCGAACAGTTGTCATCATGAGAGGCGGGAAGCCCGAGGGCAGTGGCTTGACAGGGCGCACAGAACCGATACGGTTTTCGTATTGGGAACGGGCGACCTTCAATTGTATGAGATCCGCACGCGCAGATCTCACCTGTCGCATCGTGAAGATGCCACGCGGTGGTGGTTTAACTGCGAATCACCACCTCAATGGCGCATCCAAAGACCCTTGAAGACACGGCGCAAAAATCGAAAGGTGGACCCACCTCTGGCGGAATGACTTAATCCAAAAAGTCTCTCCCAGAGGTGGGCCCAGGGGGCCACTGTCGGTACCCTGCGTACCAGATACCCCTTGGAACCGCGAAGAGTGCAGAGGAACTCCACCTATCTGAGTTGAAGACCTCCGAAGGCCCCACGTTTCATACGGAACTGGACCTGCCTCCCTTCAATGGTTAGTCCCAGTGCCGCCACATGTATCATAAAACCGGAGCTATATTCCATACATGGGATAGCTCCGGACTAGATACATGTGTGGCACCCCCGGACCTAACCCCCGACAGAGGGAAGCTCCAGTACTGACACGTGTACAACAGCACCGGACCTACTCATCCAAGACAGTAAGCTCCGGAGCTGCCACGCGCCCAGGCGCCAGGCCTTCAACCTCAACAAGCAGACTGGTGGACCTCTAACGGCTCAGACTTTCAAGGAACAATTAAAGTTTCAAGACTCGATTATGTGTCATTAATGCTATATTAATGACACACGATCGGAGGACCCTTAACACCAGTAACGCCGCCATCAAGGCGCGTTATCACGCTTTTAAGGGGAATTAAGTACATTAACTGTGTATTAAGCATCAGTAACCGCCAAGGCCACATGTCGGGCCAGGCTGACGATGTAACAGCCAGCCCTTGTACTATAAAAGGATTGGCTGAGCGATACACAGTGGAGACTCTTCCAGGGGCTTCCACACGCGCTCAAGACACTCTAGTCTCTGACACTCAAGCGCTCAGACGCTCAATACAATAACACACACCCGTGGATTAGGGTATTACGCTTAGGTGGCCCGAACCACGTAAATACTCGTGTCAAATCGCCACCTTCTTCTGAATCTCCGCGTGCCCACAACCGAACTAAGAACTCCGCGGGCTGCCTACGGTAGTACCGGGAGAATTGCCGGATTCACACTTCGATAGCTTGCCAGAGAAAATAGGCATCGGTCTTCCGTTGACGGACAATCTGAAGAACATTGGGTGAGCAGGTGGTGTATATTCAATTAACAAGGCATTGATCGATGCGATACCAATCTGCATCATGATTGAGAATTGGGGTCTGAAAGGTGACATGATGTTGTAGATCGAACTTCCCAAGTGTGGAGACGAAAAACATCTTCCAATCTGAATAATTCGGATTAGAGAGCTCAAGAGTGATGGGGACATGAGACTTGATGTTGATAGTCTGTAGGAGATCGGCGATGGCAGCAGGGGATGGACGGGCATCGTCGCTGTAAGGTGTAGTGGTTGATGATGATGGAGACCTGATCGTCAGGGAGAAAGTGGGATTATAGTCCATCTCGTTGGAGGATGAACTAATCAGACGAGAGGGGGAATTTACTCCTGAAATCTGATACCATGTATGAGAGAATAGAGACCCAACAAACAATCCATTCATACGATGAGTACAGATACATATATAGCAGTGTCTGCCTAACAGACAGGGTTATGAGCACGCGAGTCGTGCTTAACGTCCATGCGTACATGCAGGACGTCGTGCGTACATCTAGATCGTAAAAACGATATGGGAAGAGGACCCAGACGCAGCGGTTGTCTGCGTTGATGTAGGTCTTCTGTTGACACGGGCAAATAATCTCCCAGTTGGCTCACCTAGCTAATGGATTGTTCGCACATAGAACTTCAAAATAAACTGAAGAAGTTACTAGTACTTACTAGTACTACGACAGTACACCAGGAGCAACATAAGATCGACATACAGGTTGAGTCTGCGAGCAGCAGCAAATGAAACACCAAGCCTTGTGCAGATGCAGAGAGTCGCACGACAACGAAGGTTATAGGCAGACAAGGTTATGTAGGATCGAAGAGCACATGAAAAGCTACCAGAGGGGGGTGAATGGTAGATTAAAAATTTTTCAGCGGAAGTAATGAAAACCCCTCAGCAGAAAAACAATTCGTTAAAGAAATCGTGTGTGAGACCAATCTAATGTGTTTCACCATGACAAAAGTGATAGATATCAGATAGAATCAAGTCATGAATATGACACAACAAGAATCACTCAAATCCGTTGAGAGAAACTCAAGTTACGATCGAAAGATCAAACAAATGTCAATTTGTCCTACCCGAGGAAAAAACAGATCTGTAATACTGTACAGAAACTCGTGAAGATCAAAAACCGCAAATCCAATGATCGTAAAATTTTTACAGATGATATATAATCAAGTTGTGAATACAGCCCAAAAATAATCACGTCGATTGGATCTGTAAAACTCGAGTTATGATAAAACTACTAGAGAAAGGTAGTGCTGTGCAGAAAACTCCACGAGAAAAACTTGTCTGGAACAAGTCGGACGAACAAGACACAAAAGTTCCTTCAAACTATGAATTTTATTGATCAAACCAATTGAGGAACAGCCCCAAAGTCGTCTCCCACGAGTTCTGGCCTCTCTTGCTTATATAACCAGCCCTTAGGCCAACCCAATCTCAACTAGGACTCTAATCCTACTCAAATCACGAATCGAAACTTTCTATAACTGCTTAGGACTCTTTTATACGCAGATAGAAGAAATATTAAGACTTCCAAACACCTTAGGAACGTATCCTACATTCCTAAAACAACTCAAATTCGTGACCCACATGAAATCCTATCATAACCAACTCAAATATTTTCATATTTGAGTCAAACACGAGTGAGCCGCAGCTTGAGTCCATAACCTAGTCGGTTGGACCTTTCCGACCAATTTTTACATCCACATCTCTTCATCACGCCTCGGATCCATGTAGCCACGTCCATGCACTCCTTGCACACGTGCAAACATCTTCCAATGACGTCCATGATACCTTCATATGCATTGTTCTTGATTCAAACATGTTGCGCGACCTCCCGATCAACTCAACCACAATTCCTCCTGAACTTGGTTGTTGAACCTCATCTTCTCCCTAAGACTAGTTCAATGGATCCTGTCACCAGCCATGTCTTGAACTTAAGCAACACCTGCACATGAATAAACAACCAATACTTTCGAGCACAAGTCCTCGACTTGACTCTCGTTAGTTCCGAAACTACAACATCTTACGTGAACACTTCACATAAGCATGTTGCAAAACATGGCAAAATGATATCAACCATATCAACCAAAACGCACCAAAAACTTAGCAAATAAATACTAAGCAATCTTTCCAACAATGTAAAGCAAGTTCGAAACATTTCACAGAAAAAGTAGCAACATTGCGATCAAGCTCTGAATCTTGCCAAAACTAACCGGAGCTTGAGCTGGAGCTTACCAAAGCTAGTACAACCTAGCGTTGGAGCTTGAAAAACATGTCGGAGCTAACCAACATAAGTTGGACATAGCACAAACATATCGGAGCTTAACAAAGACATGTCGGAGCTATCAAAGACATGTCGGAGCTAAAGTCAGACCTTGCTAAAAAGATGTTATGGCAGCATTCAAAACTTTTATTGTCAAAGCCAATCTATTCAGCACACATAGATCTCACAATCTCCCCCTTGATGAATGCATTGGCAACACCATTTAAAATCCGAATATTGGCATGAAAAGTTTTGAGAACAATTTCTCCCCCTTTTTGAAAATCAAATGAGATAGAAAAAATTTCTCCCCCTTGCATACTTATCTTTAAAAATTCACCATATTATCTCTCCCCCTTTGACAATGTATTCAGCAAGGTTGAAAAGAGAAATTTTATTTGTTATGAGCATATTATAACATATACATATAAAAAAAGCTCATCCAAGTCATAATATCAAGTAACTTACACTATCACATCAATGAGATACATAAAGTAGTAAGCCATGCTAGAGATCAAATGTAATTTTCAATTTAAGCAAGTCATGATCTCACGAACTTAACTATTTCAAGACCCGAAAGCATGACACCTGTTGCTGCATTTTATTATTTTTCAAAACACAAATTTAGATCATATGATATTTGCAAGAGATTATATGTGCATCTGCCTTATTCTGACCAACCAAGCGAAGCCTAGGTCATTTGACAATCAGAAGCTTAAGGAGATGGTTTTAGTCATACACAACTTCTTTCAAGTTCATATCTAAGTGCAATGATAAGTCATCTCAAAAGAAGAAGTGTGATGCATGCATACTCTCTTGATCTTTTCTCATTTTTATTTGATCATAAAAGCTCAACATGTGAATAGTTGATTGATTAATTTTTCATTATTAAAAGCACTTGTGAGCATGCAACAAGTTCAAAACAGTAAGAAAGTTCGATCATGATCAGATTTAGCGTAAGTAATTATTCCAATTACTAGACATGGCAAAAACTACAAAATGTATAACACGAGTAATGTAGTAAGAACTTTCAGCATGTAAAAGGAATCACAAAGTCATATATGTATGAAATACTATGCTCATATTATTTTAATTTCAGATTCACACATAAACTTCTCAAATTTCAAAACTCCCCCTCAATGTAAGCCATGAGGATGCATAACCCCTATTTCACTACGAATAAAAAAAACGAGTGAAATCTAAAGGTTTTGTAAAAATGTCAGGCAATTGTTGTTCGGTATCTACATGGTGAAGCACAATGTTTCCTTTTTCAACATTATCACGGAGAAAGTGATACCTAATGTCAATGTGCTTAGTTCTAGAATGTTGCACGGGTTTTTAGCAATGCAAATGGCACTAGTGTTATCACAAAACAGTGGAACGCTATCTAGATCAACCCCATAATCCTTAAGTGTTTGAACAATCCAAAGAATATGTGAGCAAGCACTAGCAGCAGCTACATATTCAGATTCAGATGTAGATTGTGCAACTGAGTTTTGTTTTCTAGAGGACGAAGCAACAAGTGAATTACCAAGAAAATGACAAGCACCTGAAGTACTTTTCCTATCAATCCTACAACCCCCAAAATCAGCATCCGAAAAAGCTTTCAAAGTAATGGTTGAGGAAGAAGGAAGAAAAATGCCAAATTCTTGAGTTCCATGTAAGTACCTGAGAATCCTTTTGACGGCTTGACGATGTGGAGCACGTGGGGAGGCTTGAAACCATGTACAAAGACATACGCTAAATTGTATGTCTGGTCTTGATGTTGTGAGGTACAAAAGTGATACGATCATGCTTCTATATTCTTTTTGATCCACGGGTTCACCATCTTCATCAAGTTCAAGTGTTGTTGTTGTTCCCATTGGTGTCTGAAGAGGCTTGCTTTTCTCCATGTTGAAGCGCATTAGGAAGTCTTTTGTATACTTCATTTGATGCACAAAGGTACCCTCCTTGGTTTGCTTGATTTGCAGCCCCAAAAAGTACGTGAGTTCTCCCATCATACTCATCTCAAATTCTGAACTCATCATAGCTGAAAACTTGGACACAAGATCATGAGAAGCACAACCAAAGATAATATCATCCACATACACTTGAACGAATAATGAGTCATTGCCATGCTTAAGAACCAAAAGAGTTTTATCAACCTTGCCCATGGTAAACCCCTTTTCAAGTAAGAATGTTTTTAACCTATCATACCATGCTCTAGGGGCTTGTTTGAGACCGTACAAGGCTTTAGACAGTTTGTAAACATGATTAGAAAAATCTGGATTTTCAAAACCCGGTGGTCGTTTAACATAAGCCTCCTCATCTATGTAGCCATTAAGAAAAGCACTTTTAACGTCCATTTCATATAGCTTAAAACCTTTAGATGCAGCAAAAGCTAACAAAATTCTTATGGCTTCAAATCTAGCAACAGGAGCAAAAGTTTCATCAAAATCTAGACCTTCAACTTGAGTGAAACCTTGAGCAACCAACCAAGCATTATTCCTAACCACAACCCCATCCTCACTTTGTTTATTTTTAAACACCTATTTAGTTCTAATTAAAGTGTGACCTTGAGGTAGAGGTACAAGTTTCCAAACATTATTTCTTTCAAAATTTTCTAACTCTTCTTGCATGGCAATAATCCAAGATTCATTAGTGAGTGCGTATGATATATCTTTGGGTTCAAAAGAAGCAACAAAAGCATAATGAGCATGGGAGTTTGAGTCGCAAAACCTGGACCATGTGACTCGTTCATGCAAGCTTCCAATCATTTGTTGTGGAGGATGACTTTTGAGAACCCGGAGGGGAGTGGACACTTCACAAGCTTCTTCTTCTTCATGTTCATCACAAATTGATGAGCTTATGACTTGAGGACGATCTGGATCAGCAATGATGGTTGTCGGTGCTGGTTGAGAATCAACATCCAGAGCTGAACCAAAGTCATTAGCTGCTGAATTTTTGGGCAGCGGCTCCACTTCTTCCTCATCTTCAACGAAAATGCTCTCCCCCTGCGGATATGGATCCAGACCTGCAATGTTTGAGCTAGTACCTGTGCTAACTTCATCAAAAGACACTTCACAAGTCTCCTCAATTTTGTTAGTGTCAAGTAAAAGCACATGGTAGCCTCTAGTATGAGATGGATAACCAAGAAACATGCCATCAATGGATCTAGGTTCAAATTTATCAATATTACCGTGTTTCATAACAAAGCATTTGCAACCAAAGACTTGAGGTACATATGGTGAAGAAAATTGATGATCTATTCCATTTTCTGCACAAAAGTGATCAAAAGATTGATTTTTAAATTCGGTTCCGGTATCACTTCTAATTGATTTTAAAGATCCTAGGTGATCAATTGATAATATAAGAAATAAAGTTCTAAAGTCACTAAAAACTTCATTCTTAGATGCCAAAAAGTAAACCCAAGAGTATCTAGAATAATCATCAACAATCACAAGAACATACCATTTAACTCCAAGGATTGAACACGTGATGGTCCTGTGAGACCTATGTGTGTTGAATACAATGGCTTTGACAATAAAAGTTTTGAATGTTGCCATAACATCTTTTTAGCAAGGTCCAACTCTAGCTCCGAGCTTCTGCAAGGTCCAACAATAGGTTTGACTTTCTTTGCCTAGGTCCGACATATTTTTGGGTAGCTCCGGTTAGTTTTGTCTTTAGCTCCGGCATGTCTTTATTAAGCTTTGATATGTTTTGCTAGGTCCGACATATGTTGGTTAGCTCCGACATGTTTTTCTAGCTCCGACTTTTGGGATGACTAGTTCTGACTAGTTTTGGTTAGCTCCGGCTATAGGTCCAACTAGCTTTGGTTAGCTCCGGCACTAGGTCCGACTAGCTTTGATAAGCCCCGACGCTAGGTTGTACTAGCTTTGGTAAGTTCCGGCTCAAGCTCCGGTTAGCTTTTTCTAGGTTCGAAGCTTGATCGCAATATTCCTGCTTTTATCTTGCAATGTTTCGAACTTGTTTTACACTTATGGAAAGGTTGCTTAGTATTCTTTTACTAAGTTTTTGGTGTGTTTTGGTTGATATGGCTGATATCATTTTGATATGCTTTGCAACATGCTTATGTGAGGTGCTCACGTAAGGTGTTGTGTTCGGAACTGACTTGAGTCAAGTCGCGGACTTGGGCTCGTACGGATTGGTTGTTTATTCATGTGCAGGTGTTGCTTGAGTTCAAGACATGGCTGGTGACGGTATCCTTTGTACTAGTCTCAAGGAGGAGATGAGGTTCCAACAACCAAATTCAGGAGGAATTGTGGTTGAGCGGGTCAGGAGGTTGGGCAGGATGATTGAATCAAGGGTAGTGCATATGAAGGTTACTGGACATCGAAGGAATGTGTTTGCACGTATGCATGCGGTGAATGACGTGGAAACATGGTTCCGAAGATGGTTTATGGATGGGAAGATCTGGTTGGAAGGATCGGATGTACCGGTTGATGACTTTGGCTGCGGCGGAGTCGGTTATGGCTCGGTATGGAAAGTATCGAGTGGGTTATGATAGGATTTCGTGTGGGTCACGAATTTGAGTTGTTTTAGGAATGTGGTATACGTTCCTAAGGTGTTTGTAAGTCTTAAGATTGCTTCTATCTGCGTATAGAAGAGTCCTAAGCAGTTATGGAAAGTTTCGATTCGTGATCGGAGTAGGATTGGAGTCCTAGTTGAGATTGGGTTGGCCTAAGGGCTGGTTATATAAGCAAGGGAGGCCAAAGCTCGTGGTGTACGACTTAGGGGATGTTCCTCTTGTGTTCTATTGAATAAAATTCGTAGTTTGAAGGAACTTTTGTGTCTTGTTCGTCCGACTTGTTCCAGACAAGTTTTACTCGTCGAGTTTCTGGACAGTACTACCTTTCGTCGGTGGTTTTATCATAACTCAAGTTTTACAGATCCAATTGACGTGATTCTTTTTGGGTTGTCTTCATCTATCATTTGTCAAAATTTCACGGTCATTGGATTTGTGGTTTCCGATCTACACGAGTTTCTTTGCAGCGTTCTAGAACTGTTTTTCTCGGGTAGGACAGATTGATGTCTGTTCGATCTTTCGATCATAACTTGAGTTTCTCTTGACGTATTTGAGTGATTCTTATTGTGTTTTATTTGTGACTTGATTCTCTCTGATATATATCACTTTTGTCATGATGAAATACGTTTAGATTAGTCTCACACACGATTTCTCTAACAGATCATTTTTCTACTGAAGGGGTTGGGATTTAATTGTTTCTGATGTGTAATATTTTTAAATCTACCATTCACCCCCCCCCCTCTGGTAGCTTTTCACGTGATCTTCGATTCTACAATTGGTATTAGAGCCACGGTGCTCTAATCATTGTGATTTGCACGTGTTTTTAACTAATCATCATGGAGAAATACTCTGCCAAACCTTGTGTGTTTGCTGGTATTGATTTTCAGGTTTGGAAGGCACGCAAGGAGGCTTTCATCCAGGTACAAGGCTTCATAATATGGGAGAAGGTGTACAAGCCTTACGAAGTGCCACTTAACGATCAAGTTATGGCTACAAACCTACGGGACGTCGACAACAACAACAAAGCCCAAAACTTGATCATCCAAGGACTCACTCAGAGCGACTTCGACCGCATTGCACATCTTCGATCGGCATATGATGTATGGAGATCACTTTGTGACTATCACGAAGGATCCAACACGATCAAGGAGGTAAGGCAAGACATGTTCAAGAAAGAATACATGCGCTTCGAGATGCAACCCGGTGAGTCTATTGATGACCTCTTTGCTCG
Source organism: Tuctoria greenei (assembly GCA_036927565.1). Lineage (NCBI taxonomy): Eukaryota > Viridiplantae > Streptophyta > Magnoliopsida > Poales > Poaceae > Tuctoria > Tuctoria greenei. Next base: position 24,196,392 of record JAYESD010000002.1, on the reverse strand, counting down.
CTTCAATAAAATTCTCAGCGACTTACGTAGTGTCAATGTTAACTTTTCTGATGCTAAGAATGCTAGACAACTTCTTAGTGCCTTAGACATGTCTAAACTGTTTTTCTCGGGTAGGACAGATTGACCTTTGTTCGATCTTTCAATCGTAACTTGAGTTTCTCTCAACGGATTTGAGTGATTCTTGTTTTGTTGTCTTTGTGACTTGATTCTCTCTGATATCTATCACTTTTGTCATAGTGAAACACGTTTAGATTAGTCTCACACACAATTTCTTTAACAAATCGTTTTTCTGTCGAAGGGGTTGGGATTTATTTGTTTCCGCTGCGTAAGATTTTTAAATCTGCCATTCACCCCCACTCTGGTAGCTTTTCACGTGCTATTCGATCCTACAATTGGTATCAGAGCCACGGTGCTCCAATCATTGTGATTTGCACGTGTTTTTGACTAATCATCATGGAGAAATACTCTGTCAAACCTTGTGTATTTGCTGGTATTGATTTTCAGGTTTGGAAGGCACGCATGGAGGCTTTCATCTAGGCACAAGGCTTCGCAATATGGGAGAAGGTGTACAAGCCTTAAGAAGTGCCACCAAACGATCAAGTTACGGCTACAAACCTACGGGACGTCGACAACAACAACAAAGCCCGAAACTTGATCATCCAAGGACTCACTCAGAGCGACTTCGACCGTGTTGCACATCTCCGATCGGCATACGATGTATGGAGAGCACTTTGTGACTATCACAAAGGATCCACGCGATCAAGGAGGTAAGGCAAGACATGTTCAAGAAAGAATACATGCGCTTCAAGATGCAACCCGGTGAGTCCATTGATGATATTTTTGCTCGCTTTAACAAAATTCTCAGTAACTTGCGTAGTGTCAACGTTAATTTTTCTAATGCTAAAAATGCTAGGCAACTTCTTAGTGCATTAGACATGTCAATATGGGAGATGAAAGTTATATCTATTTGTGAATCTACTGTCATGAGTACACTTACTTTAGATGTGTTTTACTCTAAACTCAAAACTCATGAAATTGGCATCTTATCACGTAAGAACCAAAATAAGTCTATTGCATTTGTCTCACAACGTGATATGCCTAGCTCCGGCCAATCATCATCTTGCAATACTTTTGCTTTGCTGTCCTCACTAACTCTGGAGCAGATCGAGGAATTTCCAAAAGAGGAGTTAGCACTAATATCTACTAGGTTCTCAAAAGTATTGCAAAATGTGAGAACTAGAAGGAGAGGAAGCTTCGGACCTCAACGCTGTTTTGAATGTGGTAAGACAGGACACTTTCGTACAGAATTCCCTAACCTTTCAGGTCCTACTACCCGTGAAGAAAAACAGAACGAGGTCAAGACCACCTCTGGAAACCCCAACAAGAAAAAGAAGGGTACCATAGGACGCAAGATGATTAACAGCTTCATCACTGTACTCCAAGAGCTCGATTCAAGCGATGTAGACTTTGAAAGTGGTGGAGATGATGACGATATGGCCAACTTATGCTTCATGGCGGGCAAAACAAGATCAAGATCAAGTCAAGAGGATGCAGAACACAACAGTGACAACGATGAGGTATGTTCTACCTGTAATGAAATGTGTGATGCAATTTCTCGTGCAACTATTATTGTTAAGAAAAAGGACAAAAAGCTTAGGGATAATGCTGCTAAAATTGAATCACTAGAATCTGAAATCAATCGTTTGAAAACCTTGATTCCTAGTGATGATTCTTGTCCCTCATGTGATTTAATCTATGAGCAATTGTCCACACGAAGAACTGCACACTCCTCCACTCTAGATAGACTTGAACTTGAAATTGAAAAGAACAAAAAGCTTGCTGCACTTGAAATTGGAAACTTAAAAGATGTTTCTTGTTCTACAATTGATTTGCATTGTTCTAGTTGTGATGATCTTAAAAAGAAACTAAAAGATGCTATGAATGAAATTTCAATATTGAATAATGCTTTACGTTCTCATGAAGTTAAATATTGTTCCAATTGCAAATTAAAAGGAAAAACTTCATGTGAAAATTGTCTTGATTTGTCCGATAAACTTGATAACATGCATAGGACATTAGATCGGTTTTGTAATGGGAACAAGAACCTAAACTTGTTGTTGAATTCTTCCAAGTCTTGCAAAGATAAAACTGGTTTAGGCTTTGATTCTCATGCTCATGCTAAGGCACATCCACCTAAAATTGTAAAGTCATTAGGAAGTGTTTTGATTCAAACAGTTCCTAAACAAAAAGAAGTGGTTTTCAAATCTGCAGGGGTGTTGTCTCATTCGATTTCAAATAAAAATGTTGTTTACTCATCTAGACATGAACACAAAGTTAAATTTTGTTATACCTACTGTGGTAGAGATGGTCATGTCATAGATTTTTGTTATAGACTAGCTAAACAACAGAAAAGGGAATGAATGATTTCTAGATCTCATAACTTTCATGCAAAATTTGCTGCACATATTAAACCGGATGCCAAGAACATGCAACCTGCTGTTATGAGTCAAAAACATTCAAAGTTTACCTCCAGACCTTCTGTTTTTGCCTCCGGAGCTACTGATTTTTGTGCTACTCAAGTAACATCTTATAGGTCCGTAGTTAAGAGTAAAAAACCTCAAACTTTGACTCGCAAACCTGTTGTTTTATCTCAGCTTTTGCGTGTTTTTCCTGTTGCACGTCGCGTGACTCAGTACTAGATTCCTAAATGTCTTTTGACTAACCCCAGTATTGAATCATCGACGTATTGTGCTTCTATATAGGTTACACGTTTGAGGAAGGAGAACATTTGGATTGTGGATTCAGGTTGCTCACGCCACATGACCAGTAACAAATATTGGTTCTCCTCCCTCTCTTTTGTGTCACGTGTAGAGAATGTTACTTTTGCCGATAATTCTCCAACTCTTATAATTGCTAAGGGTTCGGTTAGAGTAAATGATCACTATACTTTGAAGGATGTGGCACTTGCCAAAAATTTGAAATACAACTTGCTTTCTGTTTCACAATTGCTAGGTGAAAATCTAGAAATTATTTTCAATAAAAACTGCTGCAAAGTTGTAGGTTCAAATAGTGAGCTTATTTTTAATATGTCTCGGTTTGGAAGAGTTTTTAAAGCTGATTTTGATATTTCTTCCTCTAAGCATAGGTGTCTAGTTGCTAATGATTCAAAGGACTTATATGTTTGGCATCGTAGACTTGGTCACGTAGGATTTGATCACCTAACGCGTGTTAGTGCTCTTGATCGCATACGTGGGCTGCCTAAGCTTAAAGGGGACAAAGAAATTGGGTGCTCTTCTTGTAGACATGCTAAGATGGTTGCAGGTTCATATACTCCTCTCACAATGATCATGACAACTGAACCGGGTCAACTTTTGCACCTTGACACCGTAGGACCTTTATGTGTTCAATCCTTCAGAGGTAAATGGTAAGTTCTTGTTATTGTTGATGATTATTCTAGATACTCTTAGGTTTACCTTATGGCGTCTAAGAATGAAGGTTTTAGTCACTTTAGACCTTTATTTCTTAGATTATCAATTGATCACCCAGGATCTTTAAAAGCAATTAGAAGTGATAACGGAACTGAATTTAAAAATCAATCTTTTGATCACTTTTGTGCTGAAAATGGAATAGATCATCAATTTTCTTCACCATATGTACCTCAACAAAACGGTGTTGTAGAAAGAAAGAACAGAATCTTAGTTGAGATGGCTAGGACTATGCTTGATGAATATCAAACTCCTAGGAAATTTTGGGCTGATGCGATTGCAACCGCTTGTTATGTCTCAAATCGTGTTTTCTTGCGTGCTAAGCTAGGTAAAACATCATATGAGCTCTGATTTGGACATAGGCCTAGTGTTACGCACTTTCGGGTCTTTTGTTGCAAATGCTTTGTTAAGAAACATGGTAATCTTGATAAATTTGAACCTAGATCCATTGATGGCATGTTTCTTGGTTATCCATCTCATACTAAAGGCTACCGTGTGCTTTTACTTGACACTAACAAAATTGTGGAGACTTGTTAAGTGTCTTTTGATGAATCTAGCCCAGGTACTAGCTCAAACATTGCAGGTCCAGATCCATATCCGCAGGGGGAGAGCATTTTCGTTGAAGATGAGGAAGAGGTGGAGCTGCTGCCCAAAAATTCAGCAGCTAATGAAACTGTTCGAGCTCCTGATTTTGATTCACAACTAGCACCGACGACCACCATTGCTGGTCCAGATCCTCCTCAAGTCACAAGATCATCAATTTGTGATGAACATGAAGAAGAAGAAGCTTGTGAATTGTCCACTCCCCTCCGGGTTCTCAAAATTCATCCTCCACAACAGATTATTGGAAGCTTGCACGAACGAGTTACACGGTCCAGGTTTTGCGATCCAAACTCTCATGCTCATTCTGCTTTTGTTGCTTCTTTTGAACCCAAAGATATATCACACGCACTCACTAATGAATCCTAGATTATTGCCATGTAAGAAGAGTTAGAAAATTTTGAAAGAAATAATGTTTGGAAACTTGTACCTCCACCTCAAGGTCACACTTTAATTGGAACTAAATGGGTATTTAAAAATAAACAAAGTGAGGATGGGGTTGTGGTTAGGAATAAGGCTAGGTTGGTTGCTCAAGGTTTCTCTCAAGTTGAAGGTCTAGATTTTGATGAAACTTTTGCTCCTGTTGCTAGATTAGAAGCCATAAGAATTTTGTTAGCTTTTGCTGCATCTAAAGGTTTTAATCTATATCAAATGGATGTTAAAAGTGCTTTTCTTAATGGCTACATAGATGAGGAGGTTTATGTTAAACAACCACCGGGTTTTGAAAATTCAAATTTTCCTAATCATGTTTACAAACTGTCCAAAGCCTTGTACAGTCTCAAACAAGCCCCTAGAATATGGTATGATAGGTTAAAAAAATTCTTACTTGAAAAGGGGTTTACCATGGGCAAGGTTGATAAAACTCTGTTTGTTCTTAAGAATGGCAATGACTCATTATTCGTTCAAGTGTATGTGGATGATATTATCTTTGGTTGTGCTTCTCATGATCTTGTGTCCAAGTTTTCAGCTATGATGAGTTCAGAATTTGAGATGATTATGATGGGAGAACTCACGTACTTTTTGGGACTGCAAATCAAGCAAACCAAGGAGGGTACCTTTGTTCATCAAACGAAATATACAAAAGAACTCCTAAGGTGCTTAAACATGGACAAAAGCAAGTCTCTTTGGACACCAATGGGAATAGCAACAACACTTGAACTTGATGAAGATGGTGAACCCGTGCATCAAAAAGAATATAGAAGCATGATCAGATTACTTTTATACCTCACGGCATCAAGACCGGACATACAATTCAGCATATGCCTTTGTGCACGGTTTCAAGCTTCCCCACGTGCTTCACATCGTCAAGTTGTCGAAAGGATTCTCAGGTACTTACATGGAACTCAAGAATTTGGCATTTTTCTTCTTTCTTCCTCAACCATTACTTTGAAAGCTTTTTCCGATGCTGGTTTTGGAGGTTGTAGGATTGATAGGAAAAGTACTTTTGGTGCTTGTCATTTTCTTGGTAATTCCCTTGTTGCTTGTTCCTCTAGAAAACAAAGCTCAGTTGCACAATCCACAGTTGAATCTGAATATGTAGTTGCTGCTAGTGCTTGCTCACAAATTCTTTGGATTGTTCAAACACTTAAGAACTATGGGGTTGATCTAGATAGTGTTCCATTATTTTGTGATAACACTAGTGTCATTTGCATTGCTAAAAACTTTGTGCAACATTCTAGAACTAAGCACATTGATATTAGGTATCACTTTCTCCGTGATAATGTTGAAAAAGGAAATATTGTGCTTCACCATGTAGATATCGAACAACAATTGGCTGACATTTTTACAAAACCTTTGGATTTCACTCGTTTTTGTTACATTCGTAGTGAAATAGGGGTTATGCATCCTCATGGCTTAAATTGAGGGGGAGTTTTCAAACCCTAGAAGTCTATGTGTGAATCTGAAATTAAAATAATATGAGCATAGTATTTCATACATATATGACTTTGTGATTCCTTTTACATGCTGAAAGTTCTTACTACATTACTCGTGTTATACATTTTGTAGTTTTTGCCATGTCTATTAATTGTAATAATTACTTACACTAAATTTGGTCATGGTTGAACTTTCTTGTTGTTTTGAACTTGTTGCATGCTCACAAGTGTTTTTAATCATAAAGAATTAATCAAGTAATCAACTCACATGTTGAGTTTTTGTAAACAAATATAAGTTGAGAAAAGATCAAGAGAATATGCATGCATCACACTTCTTCTTTTGAGATGGCTTATCATTGCACTTAGATATGAACTTGGAAGAAGTTGTGTATGACTAAAACCATGTCCTTAAGCTTCTGATTGTCAAATGACATAGGCTTGGCTTGGTTGGTTAGAATAAGGCAGATGCGCATATAATCTCTTGCAAATATCATATGATCTAAATTTGTGCTTTGATAAATAATAAAATGCAGCAATAAGTGTCATGCTTTCAGGTCTTGAAATAGTTAAGTTTGTGAGATCATGACTTGCTTAAATTGAAAATTACATTTGATTTCTAGCATGGCTTACACTGCTTTATGTATCTCATTGTTGTGATAAGTAAGTTACTTGATAGTATGACTTGGATGAGCTTTGTTTTATATGTATATGTTATAATATGCTCGTAACAATTAAAATTTCTCTTTTAAAACTTGTTGAATACATTGTCAAAGGGGGAGAGATAATATGGTGAATTATGCAAGGGGGAGAAATATGTATAGGGGGAGACATTTATTTCTCTCATTTGATTTTCAAAAAGGGGGAAATTTTTTCTCAAAACTGTTCATGTCAATGTTTGGATCATAAGTGGTGTTGCCAATGCATTCATCAAGGGGGAGATTGTGAGACCTATGTGTGTTGAATACATTGGCTTTGACAATAAAAGTTTTGAATGTTGTCATAACATCTTTTTAGCAAGGTTCGACTCTAGCTTCGAGCTTCTGCAAGGTCCAACAATAGGTTCGACTTTCTTTGTCTAGGTCTGACATGTTTTTGGGTAGCTCCAGTGAGTTTTGTCTTTAGCTCTGGCATGTCTTTGTTAAGCTCCGACATGTTTTGCTAGGTCCGACTTATGTTGGTTAGCTCCGACATGTTTTTCTAGCTCTGACTTTTGGGATGACTAGTTCCGACTAGTTTTGGTTAGCTCCAGCGATAGGTCCGACTAGCTTTGGTTAGCTCCAGCACTAGGTCCGACTAGCTTTGATAAGCCCCGGCGCTAGGTTGTACTAGCTTTGGTAAGCTCCGGCTCAAGCTCCGGTTAGCTTTTTCTAGGTTCGGAGCTTGATCGCAATGTTTCTGTTTTTATCTTGCAATGTTTCGAACTTGCTTTACACTTATGGAAATGTTGCTTAGTATTCTTTTACTAAGCTTTTGGTGTGTTTTGGTTGATATAGCTGATATCGTTTTGATATGCTTTGCAACATGCTTATGTGAGGTGCTCACGTAAGGTGTTGTGTTCGGAACTGACTTGAGTCAAGTCGCGGACTTGCTCGTACGGATTGGTTGTTTATTCATGTGCAGGTGTTGCTTGAGTTCAAGACATGGCTGGTGACGGGATCCTTTGGACTAGTCTTAGGGAGGAGATGAGGTTCCAACAACCAAATTCAGGAGGAATTGTGGTTGAGCGGGTCAGGAGGTTGCGCAGGATGATTGAATCAAGAGCAGTGCATAGGAAGGTTACTGGACATCGAAGTAAGGTGTTTGTATGTATGCATGTGATGCATGAAGTGGCAACATGGTTCCGAAGATGGTTTATGGATGGAAAGATCTGGTTGGAAGGATCAAATCGTACCGGTTGATGACTTTGGCTGCAGTGGAGTCGGCTATGGCTCAGTATGGAAAGTATCGAGTGGGTTATGATAGGATTTCATGTGGGTCACAAATTTGAGCTGTTTTAGGAATGTGGGATACGTTCCTAAGGTGTTTGGAAGTCTTAAGATTGCTTCTATCTGCGTATAGAAGAGTCCTAAGCATTTATGGAAAGTTTCGATTCGTGATCGGAGTAGGATTGGAGTCCTAGTTGAGATTGGGTTGGCCTAAGGGCTGGTTATATAAACAAGGGAGGCCAAAGCTTGTGGTGTACGACTTTGGGGCTGTTCCTCTTGTGTTCTATTGAATAAATTCATAGTTTGAAGGAACTTTTATGCCTTGTTCGTCCGACTTGTTCCACATAAGTTTTACTCGTTGAGTTTCTGGACAGTACTACCTTTCGTCGGTGGTTTTATCATAACTCGAATTTTACAGATCCAATTGATGTGATTCTTTTTGGGTTGTCTTCACAACCTGATTATCTATCATCTGTCAAAATTTCACGGTCATTGGATTTGTGGTTTCTGATCTACACGAGTTTCTTTGCAGCGTTCCAGAACTGTTTTTCTCGGGTAGGACAGATTGATCTTTGTTCGATCCTTCGATCATAACTTGAGTTTATCTTGACGGATTTGAGTGGATCATGTTGTGTTTTCTTCGTGACTTGATTCTCACTGATATATATCACTTTTGTCACAATGAAACACGTTTAGATTAGCCTCACACACGATTTCTCTAACAGATCGTTTTTCTGTCGAAGGGGTCGGGATTTAATTCTTTCCGCTGCGTAAGATTTTTAAATCTACCATTTACCCCCCTCCCTGGTAGATTTTCACGTGCTCTTCGATCCTACAGGTCCTACAGTGTCAAGGTGCAAAAGTTGACCCGGTTCAGTTGTTATGATCATTGTGAGAGGAGTATGTGAACATGCAACCATCTTAGCATGTCTAAAAGAATAGCACACAATTTATTTGTCCTCTTTAAGCTAGGCAGCCCATGTATGCGATCAAAAGCACTAATATGCATTGATGATCAAAGCCTACATGACCAAGTCTACGATGCCAAAAATATAAGTCCTTTGAATCATTAGCAACTAGACACCTATGCTTAGAGAAATACATATCAAAATCAGCTTTAAAACTCTTCAAGACCGAGACATGTTAAAAATAAGCTCACAATTTGAATTTACAATTTTGCAGCAATTTTTAGTGAAAATAATTTCCAGATTTTCATCTAGCAGTTGTGAAACAGAAAGCAAGTTGTATTTCAAATTTTTAACAAGTGCCACATCCTTCAAAGTGTAGTGATTATTTACTCTAACCGAACCCTTAGCAATTATAGAAGTTGAAGAATTATCGGAAAAAGTAACATTCTCTACACGTGATATAAAAGAGAGAGGGGAGAATCATTCTTTGTTACCGGTCATGTGGCGTGAGCAACCTGAATCCACAATCCGAATGTTCTCCTTCCTCAAGCGTGTAACCTACATAGAAGCACAATACGTCGATGACTCAATAATGGGGTTAGTCAAAAAGGCATTTAGAAATCTAGTACTGAGTCACACGACATCCAGCAGGAATAATATGCGAAAGCTGAGATAAAACAGCAGGTTTATGAGCCAAAGCTTGAGGATTTTTGTACCCAACTACTGTCCTATGAGATGTTACATGTGTAGCACAAAAAATAGTAGGTTTGGGGGCAACCTTTGCATGTTTTCTACTCATTACAGCAGATTGCATGTTCCTATCATTCGGTTTAGCAAGTGCAGCAAATTTTGCATGAAAGTTATGAGATCTAGCAATCAATCTTTCCTTTTTCTGTTGTTTAGGTAGTCTATAACAAAATCTATGATATGACCATCTCTACCACAGTAGGTACAATAAAATTTAACTTTGTGTTCATGTCTAGATGAGCAAGCAATATTTTTATTTGAAACTGAATGATACAACACTCCTGCAGATTTGAAAACCACTTCTTTTTGTTTAGGAACTGTTTCAGTCAAACCACTTCCTAATGACTTTACAATTTTAGGTGTATGTGCCTTAGCATGAGCATGAGAATCAAAATCCAAACCAGTTTTATCATTGCAAGACTTGGAAGAATTCAGCGGCAAGTTTAGGTTCTTATTCCCATTATAAAACCGATCTAATGTCATATGCATGTTATCAAGTTTATTGGACAGACCAAGGCAATTTTCACATGAAGTTTTTTCTTTTAATTTGCAATTGGAACAAAATTTAACTTCATGAGAACGTAAAGCATTGTTCAATATAGAAATTTCATTCATAGCATATTGTAGTTTCTTATCAAGATCATCACAAGTAGAACAATGCAAATCAAATGTATAACAGCTAGCATATTTCAAGTTTTTATCATTAAGTGCAGCAAGTTCCCTATTATTTTCAATTTCTAACTCAAGTTTATCAAGTGTGGATGTGTGCACACTTCTTAATGAGGATAATTATTCATATATTAAATCACATGAGGGACATGCATCATCACTAGGAATCAAAGTTTTTAAACGGTTGATTTCAGATTCTAGTGATTCAATTTTAGCAGCACTATCCCTAAGATTTTTGTCCTTTTTCTTAACTATAATAGTGGCACGAGAAATAGAATCACACATTTCTTCGCAAGTAGGACATACCTCTTCATTGTCGCTATTGTGTTCAGCCTCCTCCATACTTGATCTTGATTTGCCCGTCATGAAGCACAAGTTTGCCAAATCATCTTCATCTTCGTCACTTCCAATGTCCACATCGCTTGAGCCAAGTCTTGAAGTGCAGAGATAAAACTACTCATCAATTGACGTCCTGTAAAACCCTTCTTTTTCTTCGTATCTTTTGTAGAGGAGTGCTTCTTCCTTGTTTGCTTTTCATCTTGGGAAGTAGGACCGGGTTGCATCTCGAAGCGCATGTATTCTTTCTTGAACATGTCTTGCCTTACCTCCTTGATCGTGTTGGATCCTTCGTGGTAGTCACAAAGTGTTTTCCATGCATCGTATGCAGATCGGAGGTGTGCAACACGATTGAAGTCGCTTTGAGTTAATCCTTGTATGATCAAGTTCCGAGCCTTATTGTTCTTGTCGACATCTCTCAGATTTGTAGTTATAACTTGATCATTTCATGGCACTCCGTAAGCCTTGTATAACTTCTCCCATATTGTGAAGCCTTGAGTCTGGATGAAGGCTTCCATACGTGCCTTTCAAACCTAAAAATCAATACCACTAAAGACACAAGGTTTTGCAGAGTATTTCTCCATGATGATTAGTCAAAATATGTGAAAATCACAAATATTAGAGCATCGTGGCTCTGACACCAATTTTAGGATCGAAGAGCACGTGAAAATCTACCAGAGGGGGGTGAATGGTAGATTAAAACTTTTTCAGCGGAAGCAATGAAAACCCCTCGGCAGAAAAATGATCCGTTAAATAAATCATGTGTGAGACTAATCTAAATGTGTTTCATCGTGACAAAAGTGATATATATCAGAGAGAATCAAGTCACGAAGATGACACAACAAGAATAACTCAAATCCGTTGAGAGAAACTCAAGTTAAGATCGAAAGATCGAACAAAGATTAATCTGTCCTACCCGAGGAAAAAACAGATCTGTAATACTGCAAAGAAACTCGTGTAGATCAAAACTCACAAATCCAATGACCGTAAAATTTTTACAGATGATATATAATCAAGTTGTGAAGACAACCCAAAAAGAATCACGTCGATTGGATCTGTAAAACTCGAGTTATGATAAAACCACCGGAGAAAGGTAGTGTTGTGCAGAAAACTCGATGAGAAAAACTTGTCCGGAACAAGTCGGACGAACAAGGCACAAAAGTTCCTTCAAACTACGAATTTTATTGATCAAACCACAGGAGGAACAGCCCCAAAGTCGTCTCCCATGAGCTCTTGCCTCCCTTTCTTATATAACCAGCCCTTAGGCCAATTCAATCTCAACTAGGACTCTAATCCTACTCAAATCATGAATCGAAACTTTCCATAACTGCTTAGGACTCTTCTATATGCAGATAGAAGCAATCTTAAGACTTCAAAACACCTTAGGAACGTATCCCACATTCCTAAAACAACTCAAATTCGTGACCCACACGAAATCCTATCATGATCAACTCAAATCTTTCTATATTTGAGTCAAACACGACTGAGCCGCAGCTTGAGTCCATAACCTAGTCGGTTGGACCTTTCTGACCAATTTTTTACGTCAACATCTCTTCATCACGCCTTGGATCCATGTAGCCACGTCCATGCACTTCTTACACACGTGCAAACATCTTCCAATGATGTCCACGATACCTTCATATGCATTATTCTTGATTCAAACATGTTGCACGACCTCCCGATCAACTCAACCACAATTCCTCCTGAACTTGGTTGTTGAACTTCATCTTCTCCCTAAGACTAGTTCAATGGATCCCGTCACCAGCCATGTCTTGAACTCAAGCAACACCTGCATATGAATAAACAACCAATACTTTCGAGCACAAGTCCTCGACTTGACTCTCGTTAGTTCCAAAACTACAACATCATACGTGAATATTTCACATAAGCATGTCGCAAACCATAGCAAAATGATATCAACCAAAACGCACCAAAAAAACTTAGCAAATAAATACTAAGCAATCTTTCCAACAATGTAAAGCAAGTTCGAAACATTTTACAGAAAAAGCAGGAACATTGCAATCAAGCTCCGAATCTTGCCAAAACTAGCCGGAGCTTACCAAAGCTAGTACAACCTAGCACCGGAGCTTGAAAAACATGTCAGAGCTAACCAACATAAGTCGGACCTAGTAAAAACATATCGAAGCTTAACAAAGACATGTCGGAGCTATCAAAGACATGTCGGAACTAAAGTCAGACCTTGCTAAAAAGATATTATGCAGCATTCAAAACTTTTATTGTCAAAGCCAATGTATTCAGCACACATAGATCTCACAGGTTCCGAACGTGGCGACTCTCCTCCTACGTGGGCAGGGCTCCGACGGAAGGTGGGGGATCTCTGGTGCGCGGCAGCGTTCTGGCGATGCCGAGATGCGGGAAGTTGGGAGGGAGGCGGCGGAATCTCCTCTGATGCGGGGAGGCGGGAGGGCAGCTAGCTGACGTGGTCTTTTCTCCACATCGTTTGATGACGTGTACAATCTACTTCTAATCCCAGTCCACGTCAGCAAAACGGGATTAATAAACTGATTTAGAATGTATAATGAACTATATTAGCAAATTTAGGGTGTAAATGAACCAAACGATACTTCTGCAGATTAACCGGACCTATGCGATTGTTCGGGAATTTTTTTTATTAATATACGATTTCTAAACGTTTTTAATATAAACAACACACAAAATGAAAAAATTTCAAAACTGACCCACCTTCGTATGTGTCATAGACGAAATTCAAATTTTGTATGTGTCATGTACAAAATTCAAATTTCATATGTGTCAAAAACGAAATTCGTTGAGTTGGCGCAGGTATGTTTTATTGAGTTTGAACCTCAATTTATGAAGCTTTAGAATAAGAATTTGAAAGTTTTTCCATAATACAAAATGTAGAGTAGATTGTGAAGTTATTTATGTAATAAGGAACATATTGTTGTAGTATTGGAAATCAAAAGTTATTGAATACTGAATTGTGTAATACGATCACAATCATTTAGTTTATGTGATCGTAATACCAACTTCGAAAATCAATATCTCTCAATTCAAGGGACGAAATATATTGGAAACCTATTCCTTAGACTCACCAAAACTAATACTATAATTTATGATATGACAATTTGTAGCAATTGTACCTCTAAATATTTCAAAACTGAGGTTCAAAACTCAATAAAACATACCTGTGCTAGCTTAAAATGAATTTCATTCTTGACACATACGAAATTTGAATTTCGTACATGACACATACGAAATTTGAATTTCGTCTATGACACATACGAAGGTGGGTCAGTTTTGAAATTTTTTCATTTTGTGTGTTGTTTATATTAAAAACGTTTAGAAATTGTATATTAATAAAAAAGTCATAGTTTAGAGGAGTAAAATGAACTTTTTATTTCAACGTTTATTGTTTGTCCTAATAACTCACCAAATATGCCGTGTGAGTTGCTTATTTAGATTTGGCCCAGTGTGTAGTAGCCATGCAGACTACCATCTGGCAATTGCAAAGTCAAATGCGAGGCCCAATAACGCAACAACCTGGCTCTCTGGAGCTTCAGCTAAGGCACAACCCAACAAGAGCTCCAGTACAGTACCCTATCCTAATGGGCCGGGCCCGCGGCACCACGTGGCCAAATCCTGGACTCAAACTCTGGATCAGCCGATATCAGGAGCTGTCCCCTTTGTCCTCACCGTCACCGACCACATGAAATTCCGGAAACACCCTTGCAAACAGCCGTTGGATCTTCCTGTCATGCCAAACTCATGGAGGGTACACACGTCATTGCAATGCTAAACTTTTTGTGCTGTCCCCATCCGTGGAACTCACCAAACGACCCCTCACCGAGGAATGCTTTAAGATTCGTGAGGGCACTAACGATAGGGGCAGTACTGTAAATTGATGTCTCGAAAGCGTTCTTTCTCCTGTGGATACCCACCTTCTCCTCGCCCACTGCTTCGCCTCCGACGCCGAGATGGCCGATTCCTCTTAATCGCCTTCACCAGCCAGCCACCGCTGCTGCTGTGCTGCTGCCGTCTCACAGTTCCAACGCGCTGCCAGGCGGGAGGCTAGGAGCTAGGGTTTCCGGCGCGGGATGGGGTACCTCCTCCTCTCGCCGTCGTGGCCGCTCGCCTTGCAGCAGCACCCCTCCCCCGGCGGCGCCGGCTGCCGACGCCGCGCGCGGAGAGGGTCGGTATTGCTCGTCGCGTCCTCCTCCTCCCCTCCGGATGGCGGCTCGTCTCCTTCGGCGGCGGCATACGTGCTGGCGCGGCGGGCGGTGCTCCTCGGCGCGTCGGCAGCAATCCCGCTTGTCCGCCTCCGCCAAGCCGCTGCTGTGCCCATGGCAGGGGACGTAGTGACGGGTTCGTACCATTATTCTAGCGAGGATTCTTTTCTGTTTCGCGCCCAATGCTTGCCTTAGCTTCGGCCCAGTCCTATGTGACGCTGGAAAATGCTATTTGCCTGTCAGATTCGGATGCAATTCCGAGGATTGAGATCAGGCATATGAGTTTTTGTGCAACATATATGGGTTATCAACTGATTTGCGAGCTAGTGTATAGGACATTACTATATTAGTAACTTGTAGGGATGTGGGAGCTGTTCAGCCTCGGCTCCAACGTGTATTTGCAATGACAGCTTGCAGCTTTGTGTTCAAATATCTAATGGAAAAGTTCATAATACTTAATGCCTCTGAGCAGCTTTGGATGCTAGGCGCTTGCATGGTTTTCCTTTTTTTCTTTAGTTAGATGGTGTAACTGTGTCTGTACATCATGCGTATACATGCAAACATTCAAATTTTAATGAGACCTTGTGTCAGGTATTCCATGCCAAATCCCCACATCGCCATTATTTCCTATTGATGCCATACATCTGCAGTGTTGGGAGAGTTGCTAATACCAACAAAACAAAAAGGCAATATGTTTGGAAGTATAAACACTTATATGATGAGGTATGTGTAGCGGAAGGAACTCTTGCCTGTCGATGATTCCCCAAAACTGAACTCTACCATTAAGCTGTACCAGTTACCCAAGTGTACCTTTTGGCTACACTTTTGCAAGTGTTTCATAAGCATAATGTTGCTTATTCCGTAGTTGCAATAGATCTTGTAGCCAATTGCATAAGAAACATGTAGAAGTTTGTGGTATTTGTTGTGCATGTGTGCTATGCTGTGCTTCAGAGTCATAGTTTTATGGCAATATTTTCTAATCTAAGTATGATTTCAAGTGCTTTATATTGTGTTACATGGACACGGGTGTGGGTTTGTGTCTTGGAATCAGACTCGTGTGTCGGCCTGTCGGGGTGTTCAATTTTGGAAAAGTTTATAGAAACACTCAAAATACCATCTGGAGTCCACTACATGGGTGTGGAGTGTCTGACACTCGACTCATCGAAATTTTATCATTCTGATCGGAAACAAAGAAGAATTCTGAAATGGAATGCCATACTGAATTTTGTCATGAGTGATCCTTGTGATATCTCAATTTGCTTATGGCATTTGATCAGATATCACCTTTTTCTCATTTTCCTGCAGTTTATGGCATGTCGTTACCTGAAGGATTTATTAGGAGAAAGGGGATTGATACACTAAGGATAAATCAACAAACTGAGAATTGCTACAAAACTTTCAAGATTGGACGTAGTACCGTCATCTGTAGACCTAAGGAGACTGAATTTGATGGTCAGAACTTCCTCCTTTATGAGTAGTTTGTATTGCAAAGGATAGGATTTGTTGCTACTAGAAAACCAATCAAAATGTACCACCAGACATGTCCTTCTGGATTTCTTATCTTCTCTACTATACTTGCAAAGGTCCTGGCTCATGACTGCTTGTATTTATGCATATGGGTACTGGGATCCCTAGTGCATTTACGTTTAAATGAGGCTGTCTTGAGTTCTTGGCATAATCAAGTTTGTGTAGCACCTCATTGCCTCAACTGGGTTGCTGTGTTGATGCATGGGAATAATTTTTGCCTATATTTACCAAAAAGAATTAATCAATCATCATCTTTGGTTGCTTCACAAATGTGGATAAATAGTTGATTCTGTTTTTCTCTGTAGCGACAAAGGATGTCTCAACTCCTGATGACCCATCCGAAGGGACAGAGAGTGCAATAAAGCCTGACAACCCTCAACCTGAAGGAACACATGCTGACACACACCCTTTTGAAGCTCCACAGCCTAAATCATCCTTGCAACCGGTGCAAGAGCAATCTCCAGGGAATCCAGTACTTGGGCTCTTGAACACAGTTGTCGTTGCTGCCTCTGGTGTTCTTGCTGGGCTCTATGGTACTTCCAGACAAGAAAACAAGGCTCTGCAGTCAATCATCTCATCTGTAAATTATCTACAAACCTATAGTTAGTTTGTTTTATTTTTTCTTGTTTAGATATATTGATTAATTAGGTATGGCATGTATGACAGCTGTGAAGCATCCCAACATGGTAGCATGCACCCATCTTCTCCAAACCGCTCATTTGTTTTTAGGGAATATACATTAGGGGAAGCCCCTACTGTAGTATATATAAAAAGAAAAGTAACCGCCCATGTCGTTGTGTTCCTGTCATTCACGCATTTTACAAATAGTTTCATTATATGTCAGTTATGCCATGTCCTCTGCTATGCGCATACCATTTAGATTTCAAAATTTACTAACCTGAAGTTAGAGGCAGAAAATTAGTACAAAAGTACTAGTAAGGAGTTTAATATGGTTGATTATGCATTACTAAACTCTTGATTTATATCTTGCGTTTTTTTGTTGGTTTTTAAACGATTGATACCATTTCAATGTGCTTCATGTGGTATAGTCTTTGTTAGGACAGAAGTAAAAGAACTTTGCACCAAGTAGTCAGTCGTACATATAGAATGGAAGTTCTGTGTGTGCCTGTTAGCCCAAAAAAATTGGACTCGCTATCCAACCTGAAGCTAGCTATGCTCATATTATAATAATGTAACAAAAATGCAAATCCTGAACCATGTTGCCTTTCATATCCAAGTTATGTGTCTACAAAGTATCAACTACTTTCTTCCCTCTGTAACTATGGGTGTTTAAGGGCACTCTCTTTTTCCACCATAATCTCATGAAAACAGGCATATGAATAGCATTATCAATACAAAAAGGCTCTCAAAAGTATTTTAAACACATTTAATGTGCTAATGTTTGCTAAGACTGATTTATGAAAACGAGATATTACCTGATATATTTTATGTGCTACTTTTTCAGATGGAAAGCAAATTGACAGAAAATGAGGCGGCATACTCTTCTATGAGAGATAACTATGAGAAAAGGTTATCGGAACAACAAGCAGCACAAAAGAAGCAATCTATTAAGTTTCGGGAGCAGGAAACTTCTCTTTCAGATCAGTTGGCTTCAACAAAAAAGACTTTGACATCACTGAGTGAAGAATTCAGACGGGAGAAGAAACTAGCTGAGGAACTTAGGGATGAAATACAAAGATTGGAGAGTGATATTACACAAGCTGGGAGTGATAAACATCTGCTTGAAACGAAACTGCAGGAAAAGCTTGGTGAGATTAATATTTTGCAGGAAAAAATAAGTTCGCTCACCCAAGAAGTTGATGACAAGGAGAAACATATCAGGGATCTCAGTGCATCCCTTTCCTCAAAAGAAGTAGACTACCAGAAGCTTTCTGCTTTCACTAATGAAACTAAAAGGAGCCTTGAGCTTGCAAATTCTAAAGTTGAACAACTGGAAGAAGAGCTTCATGGAACTAAAACTAATCTCACTTCTAAGATATCTTTGATTGACTCACTGAATGTGAAACTTCAAATCTTGAACTCCGAGAAGGAAGAAGCTGGGAAAAGGATTAATGAATTAAGACAGGAGTATACAAACCTGAAAGATGATTCTGAAACAAGAGCTAGCCATGATTCCAAATTACTAGCAGAGAGGGATGATCAGATCAAACAGCTTGAAGGAAAACTTTCTGTTGCATTAACTGACTCTAGCAAAGATCATGAAACAATTGCTGAATTGAAGAAGGAATTGAATGCTACAAATCTGATGCTAGAGAATGAACTTGTGACCATGGAAAATCTAAAAGCTTCAATTCAGTCATTTGAAAATGCTTTGAAGGATTCCAGAAGTGAGGTTTCCATCCTTTCCAAGGAACTTGAGGAAGCAAATAAATCAAACCAGTGCCTGTTATCACAGATTTCAAAACTCCAAGATGAGTTCAATGAAATGCAAGCAGATCTAACCACTAAATTAGGAGAAGCAGAGTCAAAGTCAAAAGCTCTGTCAGATGAACTGGTGTCAGTTAAGGGAATGGTTCAAAAGGGGCAAGAAGAACTTGAAGCCACCTCTAGTGAGCTGGCATCTGTTGTTGAAGCTCGTGACAATTTGAAGAAAGAGTTGCTAGATGTATATAAGAATTTGGAGTCCACCACACATAAGCTGGTTGGGGAAAGGAAAGTTGTGACTACCTTAAATCGGGAGCTTGAAGCATTGGCGAAACAATTGCACGCAGATTCTGAAGCACGGAAGGCTCTTGAAGCAGATCTGGATGAGGCAACAAGATCACTGGATGAGATGAATAATAGTGCGTTGTCATTGTCTAAGGAACTAGAGGAGACACATTCTAGAAATGACACTCTTGAAGCTGAGAAAGAATTGTTGTCAAGAGCTCTAGCTGAACAAACGAAAATCACAACTGAAGCTCAGGAAAACACTGAGGATGCCCAGAACCTTATCACAAGGCTTCAGACGGAGAAGGAGAGTTTCGAGTTGAGGTCAAGACACCTTGAAGAGGAATTAGCATTAGCAAAGGGCGAGATACTGCGCCTAAGGAGGCAGATTAGTGCAAAGAGGACTCAGAAACCAAGAACTCTTACCAGAACAAGTGCACCACCAGAGATTAATGCGACTCTGAAAGATCAACCAGTGAATGATCATAATCAGAAGACCAGTGAAGTTGTTGCAGGAACTCCACCTTCTGTAAAAAGTGTAACAAGGAGAAGAAAAGGCGGCGCATCGACATGAGTTTGCTTTGGAAGCATGAATAAGAAACATCTTCTTTCATCCCTTCCTGTGTAGCCATCCATTATCACTTCATTTTTTTGAAATGGTCATCAGCAGCAAAATAGCATGAATAACCATTCCAGTGCCGTTCATATTTGCCTTTTGTAGTATTTCAGTCATCACTATATTTTCTTTACGTTTTTGGAAAATTGAGGGTCCGTACCTGTACAGATGAGTTACTGAACGGCCAGATGATGGAAAATCGTTCTATTTTATCTGTAGTTATGCAGAGGGCTTCATACAATATATTGTTGCTCACTTTCGTTCATATCGTGATCCGACTTTTCATTTCTTGACTGGGCAAAGTTTTATAAAACTTTATTATGTCTGCTTTTGTACTTATCTCAATCTAAGTTATTTTTGTTAGCTTTAAGTTTTTTTAGTAACTGTTATTAGCAGGTTTCGTAAGGCGCTGTTTAGACGTCCAGTCGGTCAGAGGAGGAGGTGTCGCCTCGCCTGGAGGCTCCCAGGCGTCGCCGCCCTGCCTAAACGTCGCGCTTGGCCGACGCTGCGGCTGCCTGAAGGCCTGTCAAATGGCCCCTGGACTTGAAGTCTTGCATCCAAGACAACGTCGGGGGGAGCAGTGGGTAGGGGGAAGGAGCAGGCGAGGTTGGGGACGTTGGACGGGGTCGGGCAACAGAGGAAGACAAATGTCGAGCAGACAGAGAAGAGGAGGACGTCGAGCGGCCGGAGAAGGAAAGAAGAAGAAGGCTGAGTGTCACCGCTAAGAAAAGGTCGGGCGGGGCCCTGAGTGGGGGCGAATATTAGGATTATGATGGAGAGTTGGAGCATCATTGGATTAAAAATAGAGGAATCTGCTTTATGTGAGTACTATTGGGCCAGTTGGGCCTCATTTTCTCACCTGCGCTGCTGCTTCTTCTCCCCCGCGGGACTTCTACTTTCCCCGATGATGTCGCTCCCACCATGAGCAACTTCACTACAGGAAACGCGACTATTTGCGACGGCCGGATTAACTTGCGACGGCCCGCAACGGGTCGTCGCAAATAGACGCCTATATTGCGACGACCGGCCCGGGAGCCGTCGCAAATAGGTTGGTCGTTGCAAACAAGGTTAATTGCGATGGCCAACTCGAGGGTCGTTGCAATTAACTCGTCATCGCAAATTAAAGCCCTATAGCCGTCGAGATCACTCATTTCCAAACCGAGCGCTGCCATTTGCTTGCCTTCGCCTGCTGCCGCCGCCGCCTCAAGGTATGGCCGCCCCCTCCTCTTCTCCCTCCTATCCATAGCCGCCCCCCTCCATGGTCGCCCCCTCCCTCCCCTCCATAGTCGGTCCCCCTCCTCCTCCATGGCTGCCCCCCCTCTTCCCCCATCCATGGCTCCCCCCCTTCCATGGTCGCCCTCCCCTCCTAAACGACCCCCTACCTCCTCCCCCCCCCCCCCTCCATGACCGCCCCTCCCTCTCCCCTTACTCCTAGCCGACCCCCCTCCCCACCTTCCATGGTTGCCCCCCCCCCCCTCCAAGGCCGCCCCCTCCCTCCCCTCCTCCATGGTTTAATTTTTTTAATTAGTGTTGAATTAATATGTTGAATTTTTGCTTAATGTATTAAATTAGTTAGATTAATTGGTGATTAGTTGATTAGATGATTGAATTGTGTAATTTGTTGGTTAAATTAGTGATTAGTTGATTGAATTGTGTAATTCGTATATTAAATTGTTAATTAGTGGAAGAATTATTCTATTAAATTGATAATGCGTATGTCTATGTTAATCATTCTTAGCTAGGTTTAGGTTTAATTACGTTTAGGTTTATTTATGTCTATGTTCAATTTTTGTTAATTGAGATTAAGTTTGTTAAGCTAGGTTTAGGTCAATGCTTATGTCTATATTTATAATAAAATTGTTTATGTTTAGGTTTATGTTTATGTTTATTAATTGATAAGTTATAATTGATTTGATACTTTTAATTGAATTGCTTTTTTTTAGGTTATGGTTATAATTTTTAATTTGATTGCTTGAGTGTTACTATATGTATAAAAATGGGATTCGGATCGGCTTCACCCGACACAACCCATTTAGGGTCCGACAAGGCCCATTTAGTTGGAAGTTAAAGTATGCGTCTAAACTAACATGGAGATGAACGACGACGGTGCAGACGGCAAACACCCGCGTGTGAGGATGGCGGACCTCGACGGTCCCACTTCTCTGTCTCTCTCTTGTTCTTCCCTCTTCTCTCGTCTTGAAGAGCTGCAGCCTCCGGCGAGCAGCTGACATACGTATGACGACTATAACCGTATAGTCATGCCCCTTTTTACTTTAATAACTGCACCAGATAGGGGGGTGTAGTGTAAATAGGCGATGTTATGCTGTCAAAATTTTAAGACCTATCATGTTGTACAAAAAATGGGATTCGGATCGGCATGACCCGACACAACCCATTTAGGGCCCGACAAGGCTCATTTAGTTAGATGTTAAAGTATGTGTCTAAATGGACACGGAGACAAAAGACGGCAGTGCAGACAGCAAACACTCGCGCGTGAGGATGGCGGACCTCGACAGACCCACTTCCCTGTCTCTCTCTCGTTCTTTCCTCCTCGCTCGTCTTGAAGAGATGCAGCATCCGACGAGCGGCTGACATACGTTTGACGACTATAACTCTATAATCATGCCCCTTTTTACTTTAAGATTTGCACCAGATTGGGGTGTAATGTTAAATAGGCGGTGTTATGTTGTCGAAATTTTCTTTCCTCCTCGTTCGTCTTGAAGAGCTGCAGCCTCTGGTGAGCGACTGACATATGGATGATGACTATAACTATATAGTCATGCCCCTTTTTACTTTAAGAATTGCATCAGATAGGGGGGTGTAGTGTTAAATAGGCGGTGTTATGCTGTCAAAATTTTCTTTCCTCCTCGCTCGTCTTGAAGGGTTGCAGCATCCGGCAAGCGGTTGACATGCGTATGACGACTATAACTGTATAGTCATGCCCCTTTTTATTTTAAGCATCGCAACAGATAGGCTGGTGTAGTGTTAAATAGGCGGTGTTATGTTGTCGAAATTTTAGGACCTACCTTGCATGCATTAACGATAATTTCTTTCATTTTAAACTGCAAAGTCTAATATGGGTGAAGAGCGCAGTTGGATGTATATTGGTTGGAAGAGCAGAACTGGTGGTCACTCAGATAAGTGGTACATCAAGTTAGATAAATTTTTGCATCGATCATTTTCGTTGTCAACGAATGATAAGGTGCGGTGCCCATGTACGAAATGCCGGAACACAAGGTTTTTGAACAGAATGGAACTTTCGTTTCACTTGTGTCAAAATGGTTTCAAGCCATATTGTGAGGTGTGGACCTTCCACGGCGAGACTAAATCTCGAATCGTAGAAGTGGTGGATGAGGATGATGATATAACAGGGGTTGATATGATGTATGATATGCTAGAAGCTCTGGAAGCAGAGGATCCTCTTATAAGTGAGGTAGAGGAGTTCTTTGAGGAGTTCAATAAATCACAACAGTCGTTGCATGAACACATGGTTGTGACCTTCTTTGCTTTCTTGACCAGATTTATGGTAATTAAGTCTAAGTATTTTTTTTCTATCAATTACTACAATGATCTCATGAAATTGATCTGTGATATCCTTCCACAACCTCACAAAGAAGCTAAAGATATGTATCAGTCAAAGATTAAGATATCTGGTCTCGGTATGAGCTATGAAAAAAATCAATGTATGCCCAGACAACTGCATGTTATTCTGTAAAGAGCACGCCAACGATAACATATACTTGAAATGTGGTAAACCGAGATATGTCGAAGTTGTTAATGACGATGGCGATAATGTGATGACAGATGTCACACATAAGCAGCTTTGTTACTTGCCTGTGACACCTCGGTTGAAGCGGTTGTTTCTTTCAAAAAGAACCGCAAGACACATGAGATGACACAAAGAAGGTAAACGTGAGAAAAAAAAATTATTGACGCATCCATCCAACGGTGATGCATGGAAACGCTAGACCGTTTCGATCCATATTTTCCTCGTGATGCGAGAAATGTTTGCATCGGATTAGTGACAGACGAATTCTCACCGTTAAGTACAAACGCCATGACATACTCCTGTTGGCCCGTCTTTGTCATTCCGTACAACCTGCCACCAGCTCTTTGTACGAAGAACGAGTTCATGTTTCTTAGCCTCATTGTATCTAGACCTGATCATCCCGAATCACGTATCAAAGTGATGTTGAAACCACTGATCGAAGAATTGAAAGTGTTGTGGACAGGAGTCAAAGCGTACGACAGTTACAAGAAGCAGAAATTCAACCTTCGAGTTGCTTATTTATGGTCCATCCATAATTTGCCGGCATACGATATGTTTTTCGGATGGAGCACTCACGGTCGTCTGACGTGTCCGGTATGTGCTTCGGACATGGATTGCTTTCGACTAACTCATGAAGGCAAAATATCTTACTTCGATTGTCACATACGTTGGCTGCCTTCGAATCACATATTTAAGCAACAGAAGCATGTCTTTAGAAAGAACACTGTTTTCACTAAAGTACCACCGAAACATCTCAACAGGTCAAAAATTTATGATATGTTGGACAAACTATTGCCGGATGATGGTCGTACTGGATATTTCGTAGGTTATGGAGAGGAATACAATTAGACTCACATATATGGATTTTGAGAACTACTGTATGTGAAGTCGTTGATTCTAATGCACAATATTGATGTCATGCATCAGAAGTGTAACATGAGCGAAAGTATCATAAGCACTTACATGGATATGACTGACAAAACGAAAGATAATATAAAAGCTAGACTAGATTTGGTAGAGATTTGTCATCGTCCAACTCTTGAAATCTCTGAAAGTGATGGTAAGACACGTGCTTCTTTCTGTCTTCGATCTAAGGAAAAGAAAGAAGTCATGAAATAGTTAAAAACTTTAAAATTTCTAGATGGTTACGCAGCTAGCCTAAAACGAGCCGTGAATGTGAACACAGGAAACCTCAGTGGATTGAAGAGTCATGATTATCACATTATAATGGAAAGAATCTTACCTGTTATGTTTCGGGACTATTTAGATGATGCGGTGTGGAAGGTTTTAGCCGAGCTCAGCTATTCTATAGACAATTTTGTGCTAAAGAAATCAAGAAAGGGATGATGTATAAGTTATAGAAGGAGATACCCATACTTTTACGTAAGATGGAATTTTTTCCACCAGATTTCTTCAATCCAATGCAACATCTGCTTATCCATCTTCCATTCGAAGCTAAAGTTGGTAGTCATGTGCAATATAGGTGGATGCATCATATTGAAAGGGCGCTACAATATCTAAAACCAATAGTTGGCAATAGGGCAAGGTTGGAACGGTGCATCGCTGAAGCATATTCTCTTAAGGAAGTAGGATACTTTTCAAGTGTCTACTTTGCAGAAAAAAATAATATCAATACTTCGGCAGTGCGGTACAATATGGACGAAGCACCCCCTCTAAGTGACCTCTCCATTATTCAAACGAGAGGCACTATCATTGGTAGCTACACGAGCTACATGCTACCCGAACATGACAAGATTGTTGCTTTACTCTACATATACGCAAATATAGAAGGCATGCAGGAATACTTCGAGTAAGTGCTTGTCCTACATTAATGCTAATCGACATATTTTGCTACACATGTATTCTGAAATATGTTTTTTTCACGTTCAACGAGTTCCACATACAATGTTGGCCACATAGGCATCAACCTACGACCAAACAAGTAAAAGGGATATGCGAAAAGAAGGAATAAATGGATGGTCGAGTTTCCTATCCTGGTTTCGAGATTATGTAATACTCTCTCGTCTTCTATATATTATAAGTTACTATTATTAAAGAAGTATTATTTTAACTTACGATCATTTTTTACAGTGTCGGACTCACAATGTCTATGAAGATTTGTGGCAGCTATCTTATGGATTGGTGAATGTTAGAAGCTATGATCGATATGACGTAAATAGCTTTCAATTCCGTACAACTCATTTTGAAGCTCTTCTCCTCTCGTGGCAACATCAAATTCCGGTGTTGTGACGAGAGCAATTGACACTCAAGGGAATGTAACCGATTATTATGGGATCATTAACAAAATCCTTGAATTTACCTTTATCAGAAATAAGACTCTTCGAATTGTCTTCTTGGACTGTGACTGGTTTGATAGCACTCATGGAACTCGAGAAAACCAATTTGGAATGGTGGAAGTGAAACATAAGAACCGACTACAAGGTTACGATATATTTGTTCTTTCACATCAAGTGGAGCAAGTGTATTATCTACCTTATCTATGCACGAAGCTCAATGCTTGGTGGGTGGTATATAAGGTGAATCCTCATGAGCTGTTATATACTCCTGGGGATGATGGTTATCATGATAATGAAGACGTTGAAGAAGTGTACCAAGAAGAAAAGTTGTCAGACACTTTTATCATCGAGCTTGGTGCAGGACTCGATCAATTAGTTGGAGATGTTGAAGATGTAGAGCCAGATGATATGCAAAAACAGAAATTAGAACAGGCCACAATGGAAGATTGTTGGGCTGGTTTAAGGAGTAGGGCACATGATAATGATGTTGATGAATTTTGAAAGTGATTACAAGTAACGTTTTCTTGAAGATAGTAACATGAATTTTGTATATCTTATTTGCATATTGACTGATTATCTATTAAAACAAGATGGCGTCAAAGAACGGTAAGAAGGTCCCGCTGACGAGGGGTTCTACCCCTTTAGACCTGAGGACGCTTTCGCTGGTGCCTCGTCGACCGGGAGCAGACGCTCTCAACCGCTGGAGCACGTTCTAAGCAGCTATAGAGCTTCTTCACAGGTAAATTTCACTCGTTTTTGATAAATTCTTCAAATTCAATTTCCAATTAAACTTACTTATGAATCATTTGAATGTTGTAGTCCTCACCGACTGACTCGGAGGCTACGGCGCCAGTTGAGCTTGGCTACCCTTCGGTGAGCCAGCCCTCGGATGGCGAGCCTTATGTTCCTGAGCCCTTTGACTCGACTGGTGACGAGCCTTCTGGGTTACTGATGTGGTGCCCCAGCTGACGCAGAAGACGAGGAGGACTCGCTTTGTTAGTCCTTCTATGATCCCTTCACAGAGGATTGTGATTCGTCCGGTCGAAGACAGGTAATAAAATCGTAGTATTCAATTCTAGTTTTTTTACTTAAGTAATGAATCAATAAATATCTTGTAGGGTTTGGTACGACGCGTATTTCACCGGTGAGAGACACCACAGACCGGTGAACGGTGTCCTCGGGTCCTTAGTGCGTTTGCACTATCCCGAGGTAATCGACGGGGTGCCTGCTCTTTCGTTGGAGGACTACGCACGCGTCCATCACCAGGTGCACGGCAACCTTCAGGAGGCCGTATGGGCCGATTTTATGGTAAGTATGTTAAATAAAGTTTCTAAGTTTTAACTCTTAAACTCTTTTAATGAACATATCTTCAATATATTCTTTATCATAGGCAAGGTATATTTTAGAGCACCCGAACAACCCTCGCATGTTTGAGGATGCGAGGAGAGTGTTTCACTACAACGCTGCTAAGGCGCTTCGATAAGCTTTGTTGAACGCTCGTACTCGAATTATCAATGCGCACTTGAAGGCGAACTATCACCACGTGCTACACTTCCAGCAAGAGAGCGAGAGGCACCTGACGGAGGAGGAGTACGCGCAGGTACGTGGGGTGTAGTAAATATTTTTTTTTTTGATAATTTCCTCAATGATATTTTTAACGATCTACAAATATGTGCGGGGCCACGTGAGCTGGTTGCAAGGTCGGTTCGATGCATTTGGGGCCCTTTGTCGGTACTGGGCTAGCGATGAGTTTAAGGCTAAGTCCGGGAAGGCTCGAGAGTGTAGAGGGGTCGAGGGGAAGAGCAGGCACAGCCAAGATAACCACTTGTGTTTAACTAAACGCATGGTAAGTGTATGTAACTTATGTTTATATATTCATAATATATTGTTCGTACTAACACGTATTGACAGGAGCGCAAGATGGGGTGCAGCTGACCCCTGCTGAGATCTGGAAGAGAGGTCACAGGGACCCTTCTCAGCCTCAGAGGTCCAGTCAGGCCGCAGTCGGGTGACTGGTAAGTTTAGAAATCATTCATATTAAATATAACTATATGGATTGTTAAACTTACACGGTTTTCTTATTTTCCAGACTAAGTACAGGGAGGAGGCTAAGAAGATACACGACGAAGATTTCGATTGGGAACATGAACCAATTGATCCTCAAGCCGCTATGCAAGCGGAGGTGGAAAAGCACACGGAAGGTGAGTTCATAAGTTATTTTATCGTTTTCAATTCAAAGTATTCAAGATATTTCGATTTCATATTACTGACTCTTTTTTTATAGGCTCGCCATATTCGACGGAGTTGTCGACTCGAGGGCGGCGAGACCTGCGAGAGACAGCTCCACGCAGGCTTCGTCGGTGGGCAAGTCAGGTCGCCACATCTCGTAGAGATACATCGAGATGCAGTCCCTCCGACAAACCATAGAAGAGAACCTCAGGCGACAGGAGGAGGCGGAACAACAAATTATTCAAATGGAGGCCACGATTTCTTCCAAGACAGCATGGATGGAGCAAATGCGAGACACAATGGATGTAACAAAATGAAAACTGGAATTCTCATTGCGTAAATGACTTACTAATAGGTAACATCTAATATTTGCAATGACAGGCACTAACTCGGGCGCAAGGTCTGGGGATCCAGCTACCACCACTACCGGTCCTTCCAGGCGACCTTCCTCTGTGAGTCAGGTAATTTTCTATATCAACTTAACAATTCTACTTTTACTTCAACTTAACCAAAATAAAGCGAGAAAAGAGAGTGAGTGAAAGATAGTTAGATAGAATGAGAGATAGAGTTAGAAGAGGGGGGAAGATAGAGGAAAAAGGATTGAGATAGAGTTAGAAGAGGGAGGAAGATAGAGGGAAAAGGATTGAGATAGAGTGGGAGAGGAATGAAGAGGGAGAGGGAGATGTAGATGGAGATAGAGGAAGATAGAGGGAAAATGATAGCAATAGGGAGATAGAGTGGGAGAGAGATAGAGAGAGAGGAATGAAGAGAGAGAGGGAGAGGGGGAGATGTAGATGGAGATAGAGGGAGAGGAAGGGAGAGAGAGAAATGTTGATGCATTTCTATTCTAACTCTAAGTTTCATTAATTGCAGTAATTTGCGACGGCTGCTCTAACTCCGTCGCCGTCATTACTGTCATCTAGAGTGAGGCGCGACGACGACTTCGATGGCTTTGGAGGTGGCTTCGGAGGTCATACGGGCGAGTGAGCCCTTGTTTGGTTTGTTGATGGTGATGCGATGTATCGACGATGTGTTGTGATGCTAATATGTGACTGTTGTGATCTGTTTTGTGATCTATTTGTGGTATGTATGCTGTGTTTCTAGCCATCGATCCGGGTAGCATTTTCTGTTTAAACAATAAAAAACCTTATTTACGATGACTTTTTATACAGTATTGTCGCAAATAAGGCTTCTGACCGTCGCAAACAAGCCTCTGTTATTTGTGACGGCCAGGCTGTCACAATTAATGTCCCATTTACGATGGCTAGGCCGTCGCAAATGTCCGTGTAGGACCTATCAGAGGCCGCGTGGGTCCCATCGGCTAGTATTATCTGCGACGGTCTGGCCATCGCAAATAGACCTGTGGGGCCCACCAGCGTCGGGGCAATAATTTGCGATGGCTGCAGCTTGCCGTCACAAATAGCCTTATTTGCGATGGTGGTCGTCATAAATAAGCTTAATTGCGACGGCCAGAAATCGTCGCAAATAAGCGAAGTCATCGCAAATAGCTTATTTGCGACGGTTTATCCCTTATTTGCGATGGTCCTAGCTGTCGCAAATCGTCGGGATTCATATAGTGCTTCCACGGATTCCATCTGCGTCGGCGCCTGCCTCGCCTCTGTTGCTGCTTGGTCTCCCTCCTCTGCTGCCTGCCCGCCTCTACTGCCCCCCCCTGCCGCCCCCCTCCCAGCACGGCGCCTCACCCCTGCTGTCCCCCTCCCCTGCTGCCCAAGCCTCTCCATCCCCCCGCCATCCCCTACGGCGTTCTTGTCTGGCGCACGCCTAGGCGCCTAGGTGTCCCGACGGCCGACGGGCACCTAGGCGTCCAGGCAAGGTTTTAGAACCCTGGTTATTAGAGGTATATTATTGATTTGAATCACAACTATGTTAACTGCTTAGCGCCTGCTAGGCCTTGTGGTTGATCTTCCTCTTCATCAATTTTATCCATATGGTATAATGAACCAATTCGATTATTCTACTATGATTTTTGAATGGAATTATTCTACTATATATGCTGGAAGCACGTCTGTTTGTTTCATGGGAGATGAATAGCTAAAATATGTGATTCTGAATTGGTACCCCCTTCTCTCTTCCTAGTTTGACACACTTGTTGCCTGTTCATCGAATGCTTATATATCCCCATAGTGGGTTTTACTTAGTACTTACTTTTGAAATTCTGAAATAACATGGACTGCTGAATCCATTTGGTTTCGGCGAGATTAGAAGTCCCAGAGTACCATGCTGTACTTTATTATATACTCTCTTCGTTCTCCAAATACTTGTCACATGTTACATAATCTGTGTATGCTCCACACAATTTTGCTGCCAATCTTGTTTCCTCTTACCAGGTGCCTTCGTATGCTGCATGCCTCATGCTTGTTACACTACTAGAAAATGCATTTTCACATGCGTCTACTTATTTTTTTTACAGACGGTTCGTTAAAAGTTACGCTTGTGATGTCAAATGAGTTAATAACCGTTTGTGATAATAGAATATCACAGGCGGTCCGTAACAAACAACCCCCTGTGAAAATGTATTGATTTTCACAGGCGGTCCGTAACAAAAACCGTCTGTGATAATAGTCATTATCATAGGCGGTCCGTAACAAACAACCGCCTGTGAAAATATAATGATTTTCACAGGCGGTTCGTAACAAAAAAAACCGCATGTGATAATGATAGCTTCTGATTGGTTCGCTGCTTCATCCCACGGATCGCTCTTGGACTTCATATCTCCGCCTTTCGCTACTTATCGATCCAACGACTCACAGGGGGTCATCTCTAATATATATGTCTATAACAGCAGCAACACTGACACCTCACGTCCTTATCCCCAATCTCTGCCTCTCACCGTTCATCTCCCCAATCTCATCTCTCTTTCCTTCCTCCCCAACCTCGCTCTACCGTAGCTCTGCCTCATCGCTGAAGTGTCGGCAGCCCGCTTCCGCCTTCTCACCATCCTCCCATCGCGGAGGCCGCGCTCCTTGTCGACGCCGCAGCTGCGCTCCTCGACCGTCGTGGCAACCGTGCTGCTCATGCTCATTGTCGTCGTGGCAACCACGCCTTGCCGTCGCGGTAGCCACGCTCCTCGTCCGTCGCAGGTGTCTTGCTCGATGCTGAGGGTCGCAGATCCAACCTTCAGTCGCAGATCCAGTCACGATCGTTATTTTTGTTGTAGCCCGGAAGTCGAGCTAGCACGAAGGTGGCGCTACCGAGCTCTATGGGGAGGCATTGAAGAGCGGCTGCAACAGCAGCATCCCTGTCTTCATGACGTTGAGCTGCTGCATGTGATGCTGCACATTATGGTTGTGATGGATTGTAATTTCTGTGATGTATTGCGTTGTAATTTCTGTTGTGTTTTTTATTGCATCTCTGCAATGTAATTTTATCTAAATCTTTTAGTCTTTTGTAGATCAAATTGTGTTAGCGCAAATTTGTCTAAATGTTATCATTTCTTACCTTCTGATCACGACTAGTCACGAACACAATGCATACGGAACATTCTAAAAACTGTCTATGATAATGTATTATGACAGGTGGTTGGCAGTAAAAAATACAGTATGTGATAATACATTTTCACAGGCGGTTTGCAATAAAAAAACCGCCTGTAAAAATGCATTTTCACAGGCGGTCAGCAATAAAAAACCGCCTGTGAAAATGCACGGTCAACAATAAAAAAACCGTCTGTGAAAATGCATTTTCACATGCGGTCATCAATAAAAAACCGCCTGTGAAAATGAATTTTTACAGCCGGATTTTGCCCCCGCCTGTGCTAATCGAACATTTTCACAGGCTCTTCGTTACAAGCGGTTTTTAAAACCGTATGTAATAATATGTTTAGAGCTGTTTGTGATGAAGTCTTTTGTAGTAGTGTTAGGTTCTTTTTGCTGGTTGAAACATTAATGTGTAAGCCTGATGGAGAATTGTACAGGACTACAAAGGCTGCAAAACATGGCGATTTGATTAAACCACGAAAACAAATTTAGCGAAACCTAAACCACACACCTCCGTGATAAGCTTACACTGCGTTCTTCTCTCAGGAGAGCCACGAGCTCCTCGTTACTCGCCGAGTTGCCCAGCAAGCAGGCCAGACTCCAGGCTGCCTTGTTTGTGAGTTGGTTGGAGCGCGGCGGGACCGGCTCGATCTACCTGCCGTGCTCCACTCCACCCGTCACCTGCCAGCGTGCGCATGCATGCATGCATGTGCGCCGTGGACTCGTTCGTTCTCGTTCCGGCCGTCGCCGTCGTCTCGTAGGCGCTGCGTCTCCTGGCCGGGCGAGCCAAGCTCGAGATAGGGTGGGCCAGAACGCCAAGGACAGGACGATGGTTGATGGCCCTCGTCAGTTGCAGATAGAGCTGCTACGAACGCTGATGGTTGTTGTGCGTTGCTTAAATAGCCTGCATTTCTAGCTGGAGGGCGGCAAGCTGATGTTGGGACCCCTGTTTTCCTTTTGCCTCTCTTGCCATGCCAACTTGGTCAGTGCTCAGCGATGCATGTACTTCATCTGCCCCTTCCCTGGCCGCGAAACGGAATGCTCAACTTCAAACGGCAATAAGGGGAAGCTGAAGCAGTAGGTGGCGCGCGGTAGGACACGGACATGGACATGGCTCATGTTACTATGTTCAGTCTGTTTCAGTTGACCCCGAAGCATGGGCATGACACGGGCGTGTGTGGTCTACCAGGCTAGAGGAGTAGAGGAGGCTGTCCGTAAGCCGGTTCTAACTCCATGCATGCAAGACAGCAGGGCAAGGGGACCGCCGCCTGGAGACCTCTCTTTCTCGATCTGCTGCCGTCGCGGGCTCGCCGCACGCTGTGGATCGAAAGCCTGGCATCCGTGTCCTGCGTGGCGTTAACGTCGACCCATTCTGGTGTCCTGCGTGCAAAACGATGTGGAGCAAATCACCACTCTACCACCGCATGGCAGCACACATACAGGCCTTTGTTTGTGAATTAATTTTAGTTTTGTGCGTACCCTTTTCCCTTGTGTGTCTCCTCGAGGCAAAAACTTTTCTTTTGCGAGTAAAAAGAAACTTTTTACGGCACGGTATCGTTGATATGATCAACAATGGACACTGAACTTGGCTCAAAAAAAAAAAACCAATGGACACTGAATACGCAAATTTTATTTGTTTCGTAGTTTGGTGTGTATAGAAACAAGAGTGGAGTTTGCAAGAGAATGTTAAGATCGACCGCACCCGTCGTATTTTGAATGTGTACTCAAAAAGATATTTAAGTTATTTATAACGTTATAAAAAGTATATGTTCCATATTATTCCTCTTTGCACTTATCGTATTTTTTATCATATTTTATACTACTAAAACAGAGTATAGATGTATCTATCAACTAACGCAAGGGTGTCTTAGAGTATATACACAGTAACACTCTAAATTTTGAATATATCTATTAGGCTGATCGCACTCGTTACACTTTATATCGACTCTAAAAAAATATTCTGAGCCTTTTACAATTACCTCCAAAAGATTTCTAACTTTACAAATTCGTTCTTCGCACTCATTAAACTCTAAATTGGACCAGTTGTATATCAACTAACACATATTTTATATCATATCAAACAATTACATATTCTTTTTAATTACATTATATAAATATTTATATTTCATTCATATTATGTTCACGATTTACAAACCATCACCAAATTCATTTTGTATTTCATATATTTTTTCTATCTTTATCATGTTATCTTTCCCTTTTTTCTAGTTTCCCTTAGCCCTTTTTTTCATTTCTCTTTTTTTCTTTTCCTTTCTTTCTACATTCTTGCTCTCTCTCTCTTCGTAGAGGCGCAACAGAGCACCGTTTGGTTTAACAAGGTATTGTAGCCGGTGCCGATATAGCGGGCCAGTAGGGACCCTATTGCTAAGGCCCGACATTGCCTCGGCCACTAAATTTGACGTCGCGGTTCTAATAAGAGCTGCAGTGTGATCGGTCTCATGCTATCCGCACTCGTTTACTCTAAATATATACTCTATCATCTACGATTCTAATATATCCTCTACACATTCAATATGTTCACTCTGTACATTTCAGTATCCTTTCCAGTAAACCTGTCTTAACACTCAATTTTAGAGTATCGTTTCAAATATCAGCTAAATAGAGTACCACGTTTATGATGAGTCGACGTGAACAGTCTATCAAAGCCTGTGATCGCGCAGAGCCAAGCGCTACACGTGCCGTCCTAACCGTTTCTATTTTTTTTTTTTTGCGAATTCCGAATTCTGTCCGCAATCACAAACGTGCGCAGTAGAAAATACTCGAACTCGAACAGGATAAAAAAACGCAACAGGGGCGATCTAGTGGGATACGGGCATGTTAAACTAATCCTGTGATTGTTTATTTTATTTTGTGCTTGTACGTGGTTGGTTTTGGGGTCTTCTTCTGCATGTAGATTTGTTTACGGTTTCCCATGGCATCCCTTAATTCCTGCTTGACCAAACAGTGTCAGTGCAGCGAGCAGAATCATTCACTATTCCAGTGCTTTTCCCTACTAAAACTACCACTCAATTTGTTAAAAATAAATTTGTGGTTCCATTATTCCAGAATAATGTATTATTTCTCATCCGCTATAACATTGAATACTCCTTTAATCTTCTTCTGTTGTCGTTGTCCAGCTCAATTTTGAGTTAAACAACGTTAATAAAAAATCAGAATGTGCGGGAGTACTATTATATGTATTTTATATAAAATCATAACTATGACAACTATCCCATACTTGTCTTTCATGATGATGGTGTTACCTCAAAATTGAGTTAATCAAAAACAAGGAAAAACGAATGGAGTAAAGAGTTATACGGTAATTACATCTCCCATATGAAACTATATTGTTGGTGAAGATCCATGATTCTTTCACCATTTTTGTCCTGTATGGATATTTATTTTTCAGATGGTTTACTATGGTCAATATGTACAAAGGAAACATAATATTATGTTGTTCTGGAAATCATATAACTTGATAAGGCATTTTAAGTACTAACAAATATTACTCACGGGAAAATAACACAACTTCACTTTTATCTGAACAAAGCTCCATCCTCACGGGAATATTCTGTGTTAGTTACAACAGAGCCCTTTCACTTTGTTCCCACGCGCCGCGGTGACAGTCTCCGGTCTCCCTCCCCAAGTTTGAACTAGACTCGCGGCTTCGTCTCCACTCGTTCGTCACACTGACCAGGCCGTGCCCTGGCATTACTTGTCGGGCGCAGTTCCGGAGACGAACGCGGGGGGCCTCTAGCGTTGCGCCTACGCCATAAATCCTCCGCCGCGCCTGCCTCTGCCACCCCTTCCCGCACACACCCGCCACCCGCTACGACCACACGCCCACAGGTACACACCCCTCGCCACTTCCTTTTGTCGCCTTCTCCATGCCTTGGACACAGCTGTGCCGCGGCGCGTGTTTATAGCTCTCTCGCTCTCCTCACCTCCCTCTCTCGCTCTCCTCACCTCTCTCTCTACACTTCTCTCCCTCTCTGCACGCAAGAACGCGTCGCTACTGCGCCAAAGCTGGGACATCGCCACTGCGCCGGATATGAGATGAAAGGAGCCGTCTTTGTGGCGTTCGTTGTCGCCGCCGCCGTCTGTGCGGCGGCGGCGGCCGCGGAGGAGTTCTACGACGGCGAGGCGCGGCCGGCGGCGGTGGAGGTGGACCCATCGTGGCGGTTCCCGAGCCGGCGGCTGCGGGACGCGTACGTCGCGCTGCAGACGTGGAAGCGGCAGGCCATCTTCTCCGACCCCCACAACCTCACCGCCGACTGGGTGGGCCCGGAGGTCTGCAACTACACCGGCGTCTTCTGCGCGCCGCTGCCGTCGGACCCGCGCGCGGTCGCCGTCGCCGGCGTCGACCTCAACCACGGCGACATCGCGGGGTTCCTCCCGCCGGAGCTCGGCCTCCTCTCCGATCTCGCGCTGCTCCACCTCAACTCCAACCGCTTCTGCGGCGTCCTCCCGCCCACGCTCCGCCGCCTCCGCCTCCTCCACGAGCTCGACCTCAGCAACAATCGCTTCGTCGGTCCGTTCCCCGACGTCGTCCTCGGCCTCCCGGCGCTCCGCTTCCTCGATCTCCGCTTCAACGACTTCGAGGGCGCCGTTCCCGCGAGCCTCTTCGACAGGCCGCTGGACGCTATCTTCCTCAACCACAACCGCCTCCGCTTCCAGCTCCCGGACAACTTCGGCAACTCACCGGCGTCCGTCGTCGTCCTTGCGCACAACAGCTTCGGCGGATGCCTCCCGGCGAGCATCGCCAACATGTCCGGCACGCTCAACGAGATCTTGCTCATCAACAACGGTCTCAGGTCGTGCTTCCCGCCGGAGGTCGCACAGCTACACGAGGTCACGGTGTTCGACGTCAGCTTCAACGAGCTCACTGGCCCGCTGCCGCCAGAGCTCGCCGGAATGCGGAAGGTGGAGCAGCTTGACGTCGCGCACAACCTGCTCTCCGGCGCGATACCGCAGGCGGTGTGCGCGCTACCGCGCCTCAGGAACTTCACCTTCGCCAACAACTTCTTCACCGGCAAGCCGCCGGCGTGCGCGCGCGTCGTGCCGCGGGATGGCGACCGGAGCAATTGCCTGCCCAACCGCCCTGCGCAGCGGACGCCACAGCAGTGCGCCGCGTTCTACGCCCGCCCACCCGTCAATTGCGCCGCGTTCCAGTGCAAGCCGTTCGTACCGCCCCTGCCGCCGCCGAGGCTTCCATCCCCACCCCCACCGTCACCGCCGCCGCCGAGTCTTCCATCCCCACCTCCACTCTCACCGCTGCCGCCTTCTCCACCTCCGCCATCGCCGCCGCCACCGTCTCCACTTCCCACATCGCCGCCACCGCCATCACCTCCTCCGCCTTCGCCACCGCCGCCATCCCCATCTCCACCGCCGCCTTCTCCGCCACCACCATCACCACCGCCGCCATCCCCGCCTCCTCTATCGTCGCCTCCCCCTGCGCCAGTACACCGCCCACCACCACCGCCCGCGCCAGTCTACTTCCCGCCGCCGCCTCATACGTGTGCACCATGCCCCATCCCACCGCCCTGCGTGCCAGTACATCCATTGCCGCCACCGCCACCGTATTATCCTGGCCCATTGCCGCCCACAGATCCTGTTCAATATGCATCACCGCCACCGCCACCATATCACCACCCTGATCCTTGGCCTTCAGTAAATCCTGTTCAATATGCATCACCACCGCCACCTCCGCGGCATTTGTAGTCTCAAGAGGAAGGCCATTTGAAGGGTACAACACTGCTGAATTCACCAACGTACGTGGTCATTGTCATGCTTAGCTTTCCATGTTGATGGCTACAAGCGTCATGAGAGTGTGGTAAGGTGCACAATTTTTTTCTCAATTATGGTGTGTCAATGTCCGACCATGTGCGGTGGTGCTGAAAAGGATTGAACTGAAGGTGATGGGTATTTGGGTCGGGGGATTGATGGCCAATTGGTTGTGAATAATAAGAGGGTTTGCGAGGGACGTTTGGGCAGGATTTGGGAGAGGATTGTAGGTGCAGGGATCTATCAGGGTGTATAGTGGAGTTCGGTTCAGTTAAGTTCGGTCAGACATAAGTTTAGAACAGAATTTGAGTACTACTTTTCCTTTTGTATCACAGCTATTATCATTTATTTATTTCTTATAACATTTAGCTCAAATCTTTACATTCTTATTTATGCTCCTATTTATCTTGGTTCTGTTTATCCTTTGTTTCTTCTAGTCATGTTGTCATTTGGTTTGATGATCTTCCTTTCCTTCCTCCCCTTTGCTGTGTCCCTGTTCTGTGACCTTCTGCCGGTGGCACATTGCTTGAATTCAAATCAAAATATGCTCTGGATTTGAATAAAGAAGGTCAATACTGGTTTATGCCTGAAGTTTGGATACAATAACAGCCCCTAAAGGTTTTTAATGCCTTCAAAATCTGAACAGCCTTCAGCCACGTTGTCTAAAATCTGAAACTTCCTTGCGTTCCGGCTTGGTTAAGATCGTGGTTGTACTGATTTCAGCAACTGCCATGCCATGGTTGCTTTCAAGAACTACGTAAAACAGGGTCGGCCAAATACAGATAATCACGTGAGTAGCGAGGGTGCAAGTCTCCAGGCTTTCATTGCCTCTCTCCCCCTTTCTCGATAAGGCATGGTTGAGGTTCCTGCCATCATGAGCTTGCTTGCTTGCTTCTGAAGCATCCGGTGAGGATTGAGTAACAAGATTTACTTCTTCAAGAACATTTCCGATCTTGGAGAATCGTTCCGGAAGCAGCAGTGTTGGCAGAAATTAGGGCTTCACCTCACCGGTCATCATGATGTTGACTGCTGCTTCCACTGTGAAAGTCACATGTAACTTTGATATAGTACTTGTTAATCCCGTTCGATCTGATCTGCTAATTGATGGCTGGAACATCTGCCGGTCATGGACCAGAACCGTCGTTTATTTCCTAAACCCAGAAAGGCAGAAAGCTTGCGGTTAATGATGTTGTTTAGTCGTCTCCCTTTGGGAGAGCTGTCCTGCTACCAGCCCCTGCTCAATCGGTCCGTGAAGCTTTATTAATCCGCAAGGTGGTTGGATTATCTATCTAGTGCTGGAGCTGGACTGCTGGTACACCACACGGTGGTGTTGGTCGGTCAGCCTTGGGTTCTTTTGAGGCGCAAAGGGGAAAGCAAGAGAACGATCTGATCTCGCTTCGCTTTGTGGCGCGTCCCAGATGACCGTTGTACTACTAGTACTGAGTTGGTGCACCTTTTGCTAGCTCAGCATGCCTGCTGCTTTTGTTTGCATCAGCATAATCGTTTTTTCTTATTTGTTCCACTTTGATCTGGCACTCTCATGTTTGACGCTAACATGTCACGGTTGCGCCGGGGGGGGGGGGGGGGGGGGGGGGGGGGGCGGTCGGTGCGGGCGAAGCGACCAAGCGCCGGTGTCTGTCAATCTGTCATGATGTGGATGGATTTTACCGTAGCGAGGGGGGCGCGGACCGCGGTGGTCCGGCAATGGCAGCCTTAACTTCAGTCTTTTTGGGCTGCGTGTGATCTGGGCCGCCACGTTTGCTCCACAAGCCCAAAGCGACATGGATTCTTTCTAAAAAGGCCCGCAAATTTTACTCTTCGACAAAGAATTTTTCACATTCTCCTATTCATTTCTCGAGATGTTACTTAATCAGGCCCTGTTTATTTCTGCTTATAATCCGCTTATCACTGAAAATAAGCGAAAATCCTACCTAAACGCATTGCTTATTTTTTGCTTAACTTTTGAACGGATTAACATGGAGACCCGAAAAAGCAACTAGAACGACGCTTACTCGTATCACAACAGAGGAGTCGCGTTATCAGTAATTGAGCAGCGATTTTCATGGGTACCCTCAAACCGGTTCTTCTTTCCCTCAGGATGTTGCCTCAGGCTATCTCCAACAGTCTACCTAAAAGATATCACAAACCTATTATAGGTATTAAAAAAGCAAAAAAACAGCCTCCAACAGATAGCCCATACACAAAGTCCATCTAAGGGTGCCTCTCCTCTGTAGCCTAAACATGGGGGTGGACTGAAGCCTCCCGATCCCAACTGCCAGGCTCTGTTCCTTCTTCCTTCGTATTTCTTCCTCGTATTCCCACAGCCGCTCTTCTTCGCCGCTGGACTACTCCTCGCCGCGGCGCCCTGAGTCTGCGCCCGCCGCCCGCCGTCCGCGTTCTCCCGCCTCTGCACCCACTTCCAGGTTCAATCGCGCCGCCGTCCAGGCTCAATCGCGTCCTCCTCGCCTCGCCATACGCCGCTCGGCTCGTTCCTCCTCGTCGCCCAGCCCTCATCCGCGCCTCGACCTTGTCGCCCTGGTCCCCGTCGACGCATACCCGTCGACTTGCTCGCCCCCTCAAGTACGCCGCCCAGCGCGAGACCTCCTCATACCCGTCGCTCCCACGAGCGGCGCGACCTGCTCATCCTCGAGGAGTGGAGCGGCGCCTCATCGACGAGGAGGTCGTCGCGACAAGCCGTTCATGCCGCCACCGCCTGTTCCTTTCTTGTGGGGCGACATCCCATTGATGTCGCCGATGCCAGTGGATATGCATCCGAGTGGGCCGCGTCCATCGTCGTTCGGGTCGTGGCAGGGGTCCGGGCCTCATCGGTGCTCAGGATTTGGTCAAAGGAAGCTCATCGGTGAAGCAACGAGGAGGCCTCCGCCGCCGGAGCGGAAGTCTAAGCATAAGCTCGAGCCGCTGTAGGTTGAGCCCAACAAGAGCTCCGAGGTAGACAACCATCGTCTGCGCGCGTCTTGCTCCGCCACAAGCGCAACCTGCTCTGTCCCATGCCGTGCCGTTCGAGACGGGAGCTTGGGCGAAGGAGGCACAAAGGCGATGTAGCAGTAGCGGCTTGAGCCTTGGTTGAGGAGCTCCTGCAGATGGCGAGTGCGGCCAGAGTGTCATGCTCCCCGAAGAATCAGAGCTTCTGCAGGTGCGACGCGGTGATTTTGTTTGGTGCCGGAAACGGTTAATGAAGTCCCAAAATTGATTTGCTGTTGGAGATGTTATAGAATAGGTCATGTTGGAAACAGTTTATGAAACCCCAAAAACACAAATGAGACATCAATTTTAGGCTTTGTTGTTGGAGACAGACTCACGTCCCCATCGCTGCGCTCGCCAAGGCGACGAGCCCCATCTACGCCGCAATAGTGGGGAGCCGAAACAACCACTCGGTTCGTGATTTTGTCCACTAACACGCGGCCTGGCCATGGCGGGGCCTGTGCTCGTTGGCGCGGCCTCGGTGACCACAGGGTTCCTCGGCTCCGGCGGCAAGGTCGTGTCCTTGGTCTCCGGCGCGGCTGTGAGC
This sequence comes from Tuctoria greenei, assembly GCA_036927565.1. Taxonomy (NCBI): domain Eukaryota; kingdom Viridiplantae; phylum Streptophyta; class Magnoliopsida; order Poales; family Poaceae; genus Tuctoria; species Tuctoria greenei. The sequence goes on along the minus strand of JAYESD010000002.1, from coordinate 24,155,728 downwards.
TGGCGGCGGTGGTGAACGGCGCAGGTTCTACCGCAAGGTGGGGAGGGTATCCAGGCGTGACTGGGTGAGACCGACGCGTCAGAGCTCCGCCAATTCAGGCGCATGGTCATCAATGGCGCCCTTAAATCTAATGGGGGTGAGGAAGGTGGGTTATGTCGATGTGTTCTGATTCTTGGTCAACTTCGCTGGAAAACTCTTCCAATCTCTCAAACTGCTACCAGCTGATGAGAAAAAGAGTCAGAATGTGCCACTGCCGTACTCTCCAAGATGCCACCGCGCTTCGCTAAGCGTCGCCGCCAGGTGCCGGGACCGTCCTCTTCGAGACCTCACGGCCTTCCGCTCAAAGGTGCTGCCTGCCGTGCACCCATGTGTCATCATCGTCCGGTACTCCAGTCGAAGGCATCGATGTGCTGATATTAATAAGTGGAAAGCAGAGTAGATGTTAGAGTACAAGCATGAGACCCGTGCACCGGAGGTGCACCAGCTCACCAAACGCACACCACGAGTTACAAAGGCAGAGTAGAAGTCTGCAACCCTTTCGCCCTAGCTGACAACCATAGCTCGATCATGTCTGAGATGTTGTTAAGGATATGTGATAGCGATTTTTCCTTGAGATCAAAGACTCGTTGATTCCTTTCGCACCATAAGACCCAACAAATTAACATAGCAAGTGTGTGTGATGCCTTGGCACGATGATCTTTGCCAAGACCACTGAGCTGCTGGAACCATGTGGCAACATTATCTGTGGTGGTCCAGTTTACTGGATTAGCTGACGACAATTGCATAGCACGAGCAACAAAGGACCAGATGACGTGTGACACATGGCATTCCATGAAAATGTGCAGGGTCGTCTCAACACTTCGGAAGCAAAAGACACAGTGATATTGGTTCTGCAACCTCCATCGTTGGAGACGAGCTGTTGTCCACAAGCGGTCTTGCACCAGAAGCCAAGCAAATGTTTTACACTTGGGTGGTGCCCATGCCCTCCAGATTCTGTCCAGGAACCATGAGAGGGTGCTGCCTTCAAATTGCAGATTGTACGCGGATCGCACTGAGTAGGCACCATCGTTAGAAATGACCCAGGTTATCTCATCTTGCTGTTGAGGATCATCCACCAGCGTCACTGCCTGGAGGGCCTCCCAAAGCCGTACAAATTCCGTAAGCACTTCCAGAGAGAGATGATTGATCAAGTCACGTACCTAGTTGTTGTTGTGCAATGCTTCCGCAACGGACTTATTTTTTCGCCGGCTGTGATGAAAGAGCAGCGAGTAGCTCATCGCTAAGGGGCGGCCATCAAGCCAGTGGTTGTCCAAAACCGTGTCGTGTGTCCATTTCGGACCATCACTCTCGTGGCCATGACGAATAGAGATTCATCTATAGAGTCAACAGGGAACTCCATGCTAACCCAATGCTTGAGCGAGGAGTGTCACCTATGCCAGAGCCAACGGAGTCGAAGGGCGCGACCAAACTTTGTTTAGATCAAGGAGGGCCAGACCCCCGATCCGTAGGTCGACAGACTTTCAGCCAACTGATTTTGCACTTTGCTGCTGCAATGTACAACACGAATGATGATGCTCACCTTATTTGTTAAATTGGTTTGATGATTGGGATTGAGACCAAAAGAAATTTTTGGGTCTTTTATTTCTTTCTCTCTTTTCATCTTCGCGTGATGTGATTGAGATCAAAAGTCATTTCTGGAAGCCGGTTACTGCCTCATCTTTGCGTTTTCACCAGCCAGAGCAAAAGATCGGATCCCGTTATCTGACAAAATGAATGCATGTGCAGTAACTAAGCAGTGACGATAGGCATGTGTTAATAATATTGTAACTATAATTGAAGAGAATAAAAAAACAACAAAATTGAGTTGTCATTATATCTAAGGGTATACATGTCATTTTACAGATAGAGTTAAACCATTAAAAATAATTAGATTTGTCAAACATCTTATCCTCTCCAGCAAGTAACCAGACCAAGACACATAAAAAAAATCATGTTCATCAGATAATTGAGTTGCAAAAAAGCAAAACCAAACAGGATCAAAAACAGATTGGTTCGGTTTTCGTTTTCTCCTTTTAAAATTCAGTTATTGGAAAATGAAAATAGAAGTAGTGTATGTCAAAACAAAAATCGGATCATCGGATAACCGAAACTAACCAGAGCAGAATGAAACTAACTTACCAGAGCAGTAGAGGACATCGCGCGCGCTCGTGGCACCAGTCGGGGGCACGGGTATGTCGATGTTCCGGCTACTATCGCGGGGCGTGGGGCAGTGGAGCTGCGGCTGGGCGCGCCGACTGCGGGCAAGGGGCAGCGGAGCTGCGGGTGTGCAAGGCGGCCCGTCGGCTGTAGGAGCCACAGATTAGGGTTGAGGCTGAGGAAGCGGTTGTTGCTGGGCCGGTGTTGAGGTAAACGGGCTTAGACTTTGGGAATTAGGAGGCTGGCGGGCTGCTGCCGGGTAGCTAGTGATGGGCTGATTTCACGGTTATGGGGCCAGTTTGGTTACTTGGGTAACCGAAATAAAAAACTGAAAAATTAATTTTTACACACTGGTAACTGAAATATGTATGGTTTGCTGATTTCGATTATTTCTGTTTCGCTTACATCTAGTTCAGTTTCGGTGTCTGCTTTTTTTCCGACTCTGACATACTAACTGTCCTCATCTAAAGGGAAACCAGACAACCGGAAGCCGTCAGCAGTGCTAACTAACTTTCCGAACAAAAATATTCGATGGTGATGTCGTAAGTACGTGATGGAAGCACATCCGTCTTCCTTTCCTTCCTTCGCGTCATCTTGGTTTCCAAACTTGACTAACTGCTCCATCCTAAACGAAACAAATAGAACCTAACTGTTAGTTATAGTAAACGACATCGCCCTCGTGATCACGCCGCAACTTGTGTTCTTGCAGTGTATTCTCTTAGTTCTAAATTACTTCATCTTTCAGATATCTTTGTGAAAATTATGAAGATGTGAAATGATATTTTATCCTTCCACTAGCCACTCTCACCCTTCTCATTTTTCTAAGGCTTGTGCACAAAAAAAAATGGATGTGAGGATACTATGAATCGGAGGGATAAAAATGAAATATTTTTTATTTGATTTAGAGAGTGAAGTATTAAAACATGCATGTTTTTACTAACTTAAGGATATGTCTATTTATCAGGTGCTTGAAGCGTTTAATTACTGTCATTAACCAATAAATTTGTAATTAATCATAAAACCTTAAATCTATAAATTAATCAACTACAAAATTTTTGGATTGATTATTTTATAACTAACATAACTTTATAAATTACGAATTAACAAATTACGGATTTACAATTAACAAAAAATATATCCTTCTTCCCCGAGGCCGCCGCCATCGAGCCGCCCGCTAACGCGCTCGCTGGCGAGTTCACACGCCGCCGTCGCTCGCTCGCCAGCGAGATCCCACACTGCCGCGGTGCGATCTCCCGCGCCGCCATGCCTGATGTCACGAGCGGCCGCGCCGCCGAGCTTCGCACGTGAGCGCCGGTACGCCTCCGGAGAGCTCAGTCGCACGCCGCTGCAGGGGCTCCGCCCTGCCGTCGCTGGATCGGGAGATCGGAAGCCGCCACTCGAAATGGGAGATGGGAGTATCGAGAGGTTAGGGTTAGAAGTAGAAGACAAGGGAGTGCACACGAATCTTGATGCAAATTTAAAGGTGTACAACGTCACTTGAAATGGTCCTTAATTTCAGGCACATGAAGGGGAGCATTTCCGTTAACTTAAAGATCATCAGAAGCATAAAGGTCAAAGTAAATCTGAAGTACATGCTACAGCTATATGGGCGCAGCAGCCCACACATGACATGCACGAAATGTGGTCCAGGAAGGAATGCACGTAACAGTTGACAATGTTGCGCTGCAGCAGTACTTGCAGTTGCAGTGGTCGTCCCAACTTTTCAAGCACGTGTCATTTCAGATTACAGAGGGCGTTTCCTCCTTGCAACTGGTGTTCGTTGCTTGCTCACGCGCGAACCATTTTGATTGCTGCTTCACAAGTTGGTACAAAGTCGATGGGTGAATAGTGCGGTTTCTTATCTGGCTGCAGCTCTCGGCAGCTGGTGTCAGTAAACTTGGTAAGCACACACTTGGCGGCTCATGCATGCCACAGGCTTGTGGCGGCTTGGATAGTTGGATATGAGAATGGCGGGCATGGCGGCATGTGGCGGTAGAGCGTGAATCTGCTAGCTCTGTCTGAGAGGGTCGGGTAGGGATACTCCTCTCGTTCTGAAATTTTTGGACCATGCGAAGCGAGCCGTCCACGCGGCTCTGGATAGTGTACTCCATGTGTCTGCTGCCACTGCTACGTTCCAGAAACGAATAGGACGGTTTACATTGTCGAGCATTTTGCCAACAAGTCTGTATACGTGGTGCTCACACCCTGAATTCGTCTGTATACGTCCCCTGAAAAAAAAGTGTGTTCAGTCAATTTTTTCTGAACACAAATTACCGCCCTGTATTTTCCGAATCCCAACAAGAAGATTTTGCGTCCCACAACATGGAGCTGAAGAAGAGATCTGGTTGTGCAGTTGTGGCCGACACGTACGGATACGGAGATAGCCTCCCACTGGCCTTCCTGCTGCTCCTGCTTGCCGTTCAAGCTGCTTGCTTAATTGCCGTCCAGCGCCAGTTGGCACCTCCCCACCCTACCTTGCCATGTCTCTGCATCAACCTGGGTACCTTCCGGCGTAGCAGCGCGCGTGATATGAATCCTGCGGCGAACTCGCCAGCTGCCAGCTCCATGATTGGCCACTGCCGAGTTCGTTACGACGTGGAACGGTGACACGCGTCCTAACGCTGCCCAAGGTGCGCGATACGGCAAAAGCAACAGCTCCCCGATTCTAAACTCTCTCGCGTGCTACTCGCACGTTTTTGTGTGGAGGGGACCGAGAAAGTCGCCGGCGTGGTGCGACTCTGTGATACGTGTGCGCACACGACCGAATCCGACACCGGGCACGGCCCGGTCTGCCCACACTTGCGGCGGGAAAGAAAGGGCGCATCGCCACCGGACACCACCGCCTCCTCCTCGTCTCGGCTTCCATCCAACTCTCCGCTCCTCCCCAGAATAAAAAGCCGGCATCGCTGAGCCGTGGACGCCGTCCGAAGTTGGATATAATTACCTGAACAATGGTAGCCATGGCTGCTGCCTCCGGGTAGCTCTTGCTTGGTCATCGCTCTCTCGCTGGGAGCACGACGGCAACAAAAGCTTCTACGTCCTCTCCGGCCGTCCGCTGCCTACGTAGGTGAGCCGCCTTCTTGCTTAGGTACTTGCTCCCCCCTCTCTGCTTCTGCTGCTGCTCATGGCCGGCCAGGGCCATGATCAGTGTTTGTTTCGTCGTTCGTCTGCGTGTGTGAGATTGCTTGTGTTGTGTCACGAGTTCAGGATCCTGTTTCCTTCGTCGTGTTAGTACGCGAGTGCCATTGGTGTTGCTTTTCGTGGTCGTGGTGGGGGTGGGGGTGGGGGTGGGGGGGGGGGGGGGGGGGATAATAAGATGCATTGCATGCTAACCTTTCTTGCTTCCATATTTTTGTTCATCGTCTCTCGCATCTGGTTGAAGAGGCGATCGATTGAGTTCTGGACCGGGACATGTAACGATCGACCCGACCTGGCTCTAAGGCGCGTGTGTTTCAATTAAAATCAATCAGTGTCTGTTGCTTCTTCTTGAGGCATTAGGATAACCCAATTTTGAATTTCTGGTCGAAGTGTTAGCTTGAAGACCCTGTTTTGGATTCAAGGGAGTATAATTCATCTTGTTCTTGTATCTTTTCTCAACAAATAAAGTTGGGCTGTAAAAATTAAAATAGAAACATAAAACCAGTTCATTTTGTGCGGTAGTCTTAACAGTAGCAAAAGAGCTAAGAAAATGCCAAGCACAGCATCAGTCCTGAAAGAATTATTACCATGAAGAATGTTAGCCCACGAGAACCGAGAGAACAAATCCCAAGCAAAGCATAATTCATGAAAATGAATATACCGAATTTGCTTATCTAAAAGGAAGGAAATCGCTGAATTATGACAAACAATTCTACAAATGAACTAAAGAGTGACAAGTTTGAATTAGAGAGTGATAAGTAATTTGAGATGGAGAGAGTAATAGTGTATTCAATCCACCGGATAACTACGTGTAACATAGCGAAGGTTTGGCTTCAAAGCAAGAGGTGGTATGCATGGTGAATGCAGTGTTGGTAACGACAGCTACATAGACTGCTACATCATTCACATGGCCCTCTGCGACTGTCATTACGTGTTGAGCTTTGGGCGTTTGCAGAACAAAGAAAATGAGCAGAGCAGGGACAACCTGTTGGTATATTTTGATGAAGGAAGGAACTGATAAACATCGATGCGAAGTTGATTATCCAAAGGTTTTGGATGCTATAGTGGTGCCCCTTACGGCTGACTTTGATATGATAGCCAGTCAAACGCAGCATTCTGTTAGCACAAGGTACTCCACGACTAAAGATGCCCTAAGCTTAAACAAGAAGCTGAACTCTCAGAACAAAGGCCATTCAGAGGCCGGAAGTGAAGAAGAGAGGAATGTTTCAGGAGATCATATGACTGAACATCCTCTCAAGGTGGCCGAACTGCCAACTGCTGGTGATGAGGTGTTGTTGACTCCTCAATCAGATACGCAAGCTGCTGCACCGGGTAACAACAAGATGGAGCTGAATGAGTTTAAGAATGTGTTACCTGCCTGCTCGAAAATGGCATCATCCAGCAGGGGCCTTCCAACCCAGTGATACAACCCATTCTAAAAGAAAGAGCTAAGCAGGTGACGCCACATCTGTAGAGCCCCGGCCTGAAGGTCAAAGCAAAGCAGATGAAGCCGGCAGTCAAGATGGCTCAAAATCTGCTAGCTAAAAAACTGGGAATTATGCAAGCTTACCAAACCCTGGATGACACGACATTGCAACAATACTTAAACATGTATAAGAAGCCTCTCTCATCTTCCGTGGTGGCCACCATCTCTGCTCTCGCAACAGTAACAGAGAAGAAGAAGAAGAAGAAGAAGAAGAAGAAGAAGAAGAAGAAGAAGAAGAAGAAGAAGAAGTAGTGTAAAACTCGTGCTGATAAGTCTGATGACAAGAAAACCAAGAAAAGCTCCAAGGTCGTGACAACCCAAAAGATATGAAGAAGACTACAAATTCTCTCAGCCAAGATGCAGTAGTTTCCTCCTTTAGTATGAGTCTTTTTAGTAGTTTGCATGAGGTGATGTCTCCCTTATGTCGTTGTGTCCCGGATTCTCAGTTGGATGTCTGCGGGGGTCAGTTGAAGATGCAATTTAGCTTTTGGGGTTCAGTGTGGAAGGATGTCCTTTTGCTTATCAAAGTGAGTTGCTATGTGTTGCGGGTCTCTCTTTGTGGCCACATTAACCTGACTAGTTGCAAACAACTATTCCATGGATAATTCTGCATTGCATTACTCAATCCTTTCATGGAATGTATGAGGACTAAACAACAGGGCCAAGCAAGAGGAAATCAAGCAGGTCATACGAACACATAGACCCATGATTGTATGTTTACAAGAGACCAAATTAGCTGTAGTATCAGGAGAGGACATTAGAAACATATTGGACACTGAATATACGAGTAATTTTGGTTATAACCCCGCTGAAAAGACCAGAGGCAAAATTATCCTGGCTTCTGACAATAGACAATTGCAAGTCCTCAACATAAACAAAACAACATACACTATCTCATCCACTTTATCAGATATTCATAACTCCACACCCTTCAGCATCACCAGTGTATATGGCCCACAAAGCAGCATAGAGAAAAGGTTGTTTCTTCAAGAACTTCGAATGATCAAACAGACTGTTGAACCTTCCTAGCTAATTATCGGTGACTTCAATCTTATTTGTAAAGAAGGTAAAATAATTCCAGGGTGAACCATAGAATTATATCGCGATTTAGAAGAACTCTCAACACTATCGAGGTTAAAGAGGTTCCCCTGCTCGGCGGACACTATACATGGTCAAACAAACAGTCAAATCCGACCATGACAAGAATAGATCGAGCGTTCATTACTACAAAATGGGAAGCTGCATATCCAGAACCGATTCTTCAACCCCTATCCTCTTCAATCTCGGATCATTGTCCCATCCTACTCCAGCCACTGGCACAAGAATTCAGAAGTAAAGCTTTCAAATTTGAAAACTACTGGGTGCATATGCCTGGATTCTTTGACTGTGTCCAACAGTTTTGGAGCAAACCGGTGGGGTCTAGATTCAGTGCATGGACGTATCGAATATCAAGCTTGGACGGGTTGCTGCAGACCTACGAAAATGGTCCAGAAGTCTTATTCCCCAAGGTAGGTTGGCGCTGACTATCTGTCGTGAGGTAATCCTCCAGCTAGACATTGCAATGGAGGAAAGGGCACTAACAAAGGAAGAAAGAGGCCTTCGCAACACTCTTAAAGCGAGGATCTTGGGACTTGATGCAATTGAGAAATCTAGAGCAAGACAAAGATCATGAATCACATGGATTAAGTTGGGTGATGCGAACACAAGATATTTCCAAAGCATGGTTAGTACCCACAATAGGAGAAAGTTTATTCAGTCCTTAGAATCAGAGACTGGTGTTGCCACTACTCAATCAGATAAACATGTTGTTATATATGTCCATTTCCTGAAACATTTAGGAACCTATAGTCAGCGAAGACATAAGCTAAATCTGCACATCTTGGGAAGGCGCAAGACCAATCTGGAACACCTTGATGTCCCATTCATTGAGGAGGAAATCACTAAGGTTATAAAATCTCTCCCGAAAGAAAAGGCTCACATACAGGGCTATTCTTTTCACACTGTTGGTCAATCCTCAAAGCAGATTTCCAGCAAGCAATTTAGCAGTTCTAGAACATGAACCAACAAGGCTTGCACAAACATAACCGGGCAACTGTGGTTCTGCTCATGAAAAAGGCCGCACCTACCAAGATCACCGAATACCGACCCATAAGTCTAATTCACATTTTTGCCAAGATTATATCAAAGCTCCTGTCAAACAGATTATCTCCAGTGCTCAATGACCTCATTTTGGTGAATCAAAATGCCTTCATTAAAAGAAGATGCATACATGACAATTTTATGTACGCGCATCAAATGCTTAAGCAACTTCATAAGAAGAATACCCCCTCCTTCTTCTTAAAATTAGACATTTCGAAGGAATTTGATAGTGTTAATCGGAACTATATGTTGGATATTATGTGACACTTGGGTTTGGACAAAGATGGAGAAACTGGGTCGCAGCTCTATGGGGCACCTCCTCATCCTCCTTCCTTCTTAATGGTGAACCGGGTCCCTTGATAAGGCACGCGAGAGGGGTAAGACAGGGTGATCCCCTCTCCCTCCTGATTTTTCTTCTCGCCATTGAACCTCTCAACAGATTATTCCAGTTTGCCCAGAGCAGGAAGGTTCTCACCTCATTGTGTGGTGTTGAAAAACACTTGAACATTTCACTGTATGCAGACGACACTGCAATGTTCATCTCACCAATAGTTCAGGACCTCCAGGTGACCACTTGTATCCTCGAAATCTTTGGCCAAGCATCCAGACTTGCTGTCAACATGGAAAAGATAAAGGTCTACCCAATATGCTACCAGAACGTTGATGTTCATCAGATAATAGAGCATCGACTCAAGATTGCCCAGTTTCCTGGGACTTACATGGGGTCTCCCCTGCACTTTCGGAAGCCGTGCAAAGATCAGTGCGACCCATTGTTGGAAAGATAGAGCAGTGACTGCAGGGGTGGAAGAAAAACATGTTGTCTTATGCTAGTCGCGAGGTCCTAATCAAATCAGTGTTGTCTGCGACACCTACATACTTTATGTCAGTATTCAAAATGTCGGGGTGGGCAATTAAGAGGATTTATCATATTCGAAGAAACTTTCTCTGGAAGAGTGATGACCTGGACAAGGTACATGGAGGCAGATGCCTTGTTAAATGGAAGATATGTACAAGGCCGAAAATTTGGGGTGGCCTGGGAATTAAGGACTTGGACAAGTTTGGCCGTGCGCTAAGGCTGAAATGATTTTGGAACCAATGGGATCACAAGGATCGCCCATGGAAAGCGTTATTCAAACACCGAGACAAAACTGATCGGGATCTTTTCTTTTCCTCAACAGTGGTGACAATTGGGAACGGGGCCAATACGTCGTTATGGGAGGCTTGCTGGCTGAATGGACAATCACCTAGAGTGTTGGCTTCAAATTTATATAAACAAGCTCACTATAAATATCGAACTGTTGCCAAGGAATTCACAAATTTTAACAGGATTCGCAACCTTCGAGAAATCAACACAGAGGACTTAATTGAGGAACTGATTTATTCTCATGTATTGTTGAAATTATGTTACCCAGTGATAATGACAGGGTACAGTGGAGATGGACAACGAATGGGGAATATACAGTAGCATCAGCCTACAACATTCAATTCAAGGGTGATATTGATTCCAGATGACCATCCATCTGTCACGCCCGGTCATCGTAAAGATGAACAGACGCTAATCACATGTACGCCAGGATCAGTTGAATCGTACATGCGTTGACAAAAGTGAAATACCATTACATTGCCATGTTCGAAATACATAAATGGTCTTACATAACGACCCGAAGGTCTACAAATACACACCACAAATATTTACAACACTAAACAGTTCAACACTACAGAAAGCAAGATAGATAAGTGGGCTTCGTCTCCACAGGCAGCCGTTGCGCGTGAGGTCGCCAGCCTAGACCAAGTCCTCCGGGTTGACGTAGAAGTCCTCCGGTGCAGCTTCTTCTTCTTCATACTCTAAAGGAGAATTAAACGCTTGAGTACATAGAGTACTCAGCAAGTGCGGGAAGAGAATGACATGATTGGCTAGAGCAAGGAAAGGCCAAATATGGCTTAGCACTATGCTTAGAACCTATCCTTAGCTTTCAATTATCAATATTATAATTCAATACATAGTCCACACGTGATTAATGATAATGTAAGTACTTGAATAATAATGAACCATCACTTCCCAACCATAGACTAATTATGAACTGGCCCCAAGCCGCTCTTGTCCGTGAGCACGGCTGTCATGACAGTTTTACCAAATCTCTGCAGAGAGTGTACCCTTTCCCCACAAGCAGTGATTTCATCCCCTGTTGCCAGGTGGACTAAGTGAACCTCCCTGAATGCCCGTGGTAGCTAACCACATTACACACTTCCTTTGGTGTGAGGCCAGGAGATCACAACATGGTCTTTACAAAGGTACTCCCGACTAGTGCTAGCCCTCTAAGGTTTCCACCACTGGGGATTCTCGGAGTAACCCTCCGCCCCAGAGCCCCCTCTTGAGCCTTGCGGTTCCAAGAGCAGATCACCCGCATCATTCCCCGCACCATCCAACCACTAGCAGTTCATCGGGAGAAACCTAATTAATTGACCAAGCTGCCCCATCTCAGTCTCGTGGTGGTACTATAGAGCTTAGTGGCTTCCTCCATAAACCGGTCCTTAGAATCCGGTGGTAACAAACCCCAATCCCGGGTCTCGTGCAAACTGCACCATACCAAAGCTAACCAACCACCAGATTCCTATCCACTACCATTGTGTATATTTCATTGCCAAGTTAAAGTGCCATAAAGTTAAGCATGGAACATTGTATGAAATCCCAAACCCAAGTATCTAAGCATGGCTAAGCATTAATAAAGCCTATCTACTTCCCAACCCATTTCAGGTATCAAGGAATGGTAAGGAACAGGGCATGTAAACATGAAGTAGGACATCAAATTAATTAGCATGCAACTAGCTAAATTCCTAAAATAGGCACAAGATGGTCAAGGGCACTTGCCTTCGTTGAAGACTTGGGAGTTGACGAAGTCTTGGTCTTGGAAGTTGAGGTTAGGGTCGTAGAACGACTCTAGATATACCAAGCATGGCAAGAATAGAATAAGGCTAAATAAGTAAAGGCACGCAAAACAATACATTCACACATACACATAAGCACAAAATTCTACACTAATGCGTCCCTACGAGGTATTTATCATTTATCATGGTCAAAGTTTGCATTTTATATTTTTCCAAGAATTTTGGGATTTTATTATAGCCTAAAACCAATTTTATTGAATTTTCTATAGCAAAAATGTATTTTAAAACCTTTATAATAATTAATCCAGGGGCCAAATATATTTTATCTGAACTCTACAATTAATTCATAGCATAAAATAATTTATAAACATTTTTCATAGCATTCCTACACTTATTCATCATTTTTATCTAATTTCTATACCTTAAATACAATTAAAAACCCTATTCAGCAAATAAATAAAAGCCCAGGGGTTAATTAAATAGTTTTCTACACTGTACAGGGTCCAAATACAACATTCTACATAATTACAGGGGTTAGAATGCTTAAATAAATGGTTAAAACCAATTTTTAGGGTTCCAGGGGCTAGTCTGTGATTTCTGGGGGCTAGATTTCAATTCTGGAGAAGTCCAGGGGGTAGCAGCTAAGTTTCCAGGGGCCTGGGTGCAAATGCGCGGGCGGGAAAGGCGTTTTGAACTTGGGCCGTTGGATCTCAAATGGACGGCTCGGATTTTATGAAACCGAAGGGGTATGAAGATCTAATCGTGGCCGTTGCCACTGGAACGACGGACCAGATGAGGCCACGTCGCCCCTAAACGGCGCGCGCGCGCGGCGCGGCGGCGGCCGACGATCGACGCCGGTGATCTCGCCGGAGATCACCCGATCACCCGATGCAGACCCTAATCCATACATCTAAATGCATAGAAATGGAGGGGGAGGCCGGGGGAACTCACCAGAGGGGTTGATTGAACCCGGGAAGGAGAGGATGACGCCGGCGACGAAGAGAGGCGGCGGAGCTCGACGGTGGACGGCGGAGCAGCGGCGCAGAGGCGATTCACTTGAGCTACGACGTCGGGGAGGCTCCTGGCGGTGCAGCAAACACGTTAGGCCAAGAAAATGGGAAGTAGCGCGGGTGCAGCGACGGGAACGCGGGCGCAGAGGGGCTCACCGGCGGTGAAGGCGCTAGGGCAACCGGGAAGCTCGGGGAAGGGGGGAAAAGTGGGGGCGCCAGGTGTTTTATAGGGCGGGGGAGGGTGCAGTTGTGGCGCTCCGCCGAATTTTGAACGGGGGAGGCAGTTCGGGGTTGAGGGAATCGTGGGCGCGGAGGTGCTCGGCCGTTGCGCGCGACGCGGGGGAAGAGAGGGGAGAGGGGGAAGAAGAGCGCCGACAGGTGGGCCAGGTCGTCCAGAGAGAGGAGGGGGAAGGGAGGCGCGGCTGGGCCGGCGGGAGGGATTGGGCTGCAGCCAGAATTCGGCCCAGGAGGGGTTTTTCTATTTATTTCCCTTTTTCTTTTCTTTTTCCTATGATTTGATTTGAATTCCAATTTAAATTCGAAGTCTACTCGTTTGAATTCAAACTTCCACACTAGAATGCACATTACAATGATCAAGGGTTTGAGAAAATTTTTGTACATGAAATATGGGTGTTACAACTCTACCCCCCTTAAAAGGAATCTCGCCCTCGAGATTCGGACGTTCTAAGAGAATAGATGAGGGAAATCCGCCTTGAGAGCTTCTTCTCTTTCCCAGGTTGCTTCTGCCTCGGAATGATGTTTCCATTGCACTTTACACATGCGAATGACTTTGTTCCTCGTGACTTTTTCTAGTGTCTCAAGTATTTTGACAGGCTGCTCTACGTAAGACAAGTCCTCCTGTACATCCACGGCTTCCATGGGCAATTGCTCTTCAGGCACTCTTAAACACTTCTTAAGCTGTGACACATGGAACACATTGTGCACATCTGCCAGGTGTGGCGGAAGCTCAAGTTGATATGCCACTTCACCTCGTCTTTCGAGTATCTTGAACGGGCCAATGTATCGGGGTGACAGCTTGCCTCTTACTTTGAACCTTCGCAATCCTCTCATAGGGGACACCTTCAAGTATACATAGTCACCAACTTCAAATGTAAGATCGCGTCTTCGAGTATCCGCATAACTCTTCTGTCTTGTTTGAGCTGCCTTTAGATTCTTCCGAATTTCTTGTACTTGCCTTTCAGCCTCTTGTAACACATCAGGCCCAAAGACTTGACTTTCTCCAGTTTGATTCCAAAACAACGGGGTCCTACATTTTCGCCCATACAATGCTTCAAAAGGTGACATCTTCAAACTGGCTTGATAACTGTTGTTGTAAGAAAATTCGGCATATGGCAGATTCTTGTCCCAACTCTTGCTATTCTTTAAAGCACACGCTCTCAACATGTCTTCTAATATCTGGTTGGTGCGTTCTGTCTGGCCATCCGTTTGAGGATGATACGCCGAACTGAAATTTAGACGGGTATCCATTGATTCATGCAACTTCTGCCAGAATCTTGAGGTGAATTGGGTGCCTCTGTCTGAAATGATCTTCTTAGGAACTCCATGTAAGCACACAATCCTGGAGATGTACAGTTCCGCCAATTTGGGGCCATTATAGGTCTCTTTCACAGGAATAAAGTGAGCCACTTTAGTTAGACGGTCCACAATAACCCATATAGAATCATATCCAGACTGTGTTCTTGGTAGTCCCACAATGAAGTCCATACTAATTTCTTCCCACTTCCATTCTGGCACTTTGATTGGTTGCAATAACCCTGCTGGTCTTTGATGTTCCGCCTTAATCAATTGACATGTATCACATATAGCCACATATTCGGCTACATCCCGTTTCATTCCATGCCACCAATATCGATCTTTAAGGTCTTGATACATCTTTGTGCTTCCGGGGTGAATGGAGTATGATGAGTCATGAGCTTCTCTTAATATCAACTCTTTAATCTCCTTGACATCCGGAACACAAATCCTCTTTCCAAGCCATAAAGTTCCTTGTTCATCCTCTCTAAAGTTTGGAGCTTTCCCTTTCTTCATCAACTGCTTGATCTCTTTGACTTTCTCATCATTCTTTTGTCCTTCTCGTATGTCATGTTCAAGGGTTGAGTCCACTTCCATAGCAACTGCTTCAGTGCTAGACACTAGACATAGATTTAACCTTGCAAACTCTTCACAGAGCTGGGGTTGAAGAGCTTGGACTGACAAGTTATTGCTTTGTCCCTTCCTGCTTAGAGCATCAGCGACCACATTAGCCTTGCCTGGATGGTAGTTGATTCCCACATCAAAATCATTGATTAACTCCAACCAACGACGTTGCCTGAGGTTAAGATCCGGCTGTGTAAATATATACTTCAAGCTCTTGTGATCTGTATATATCTCCGTCCTTTTTCCCATCAAGTAGTGTCTCCATATCTTCAAAGCATGAACAACGGCTGCCAATTCTAAGTCATGTGTTGGATAGTTCCTCTCATGCTTCCGAAGCTGTCTTGAAGCGTAAGCCACAACATGTCCTCCTTGCATTAAGACACATCCTAAACCATGACCAGATGCGTCACAATAGACCACAAACTCCTTTTGCATATCGGGCATCACCAATACCGGTGCACTGGTTAACCTCTTCTTCAATTCGGCGAAGCTTACCTCACATTCGGGGGTCCACTTGAAAGCAACTCCTTTCTCCAGCAACTTGGTTAGTGGTCGAGAGATCTTTGAAAATCCCTCGATGAATCTACGGTAATAACCAGCCATACCTAAGAATCTTCTTATATCATGTACACTCTCAGGTGTTTCCCACTTAAGGACATCGGCCACTTTGCCTGGATCCACTGCTATACCTCCTTCAGATATGACATGTCCCAAAAATGATACCTCCTTTAGCCAAAACTCACACTTACTAAGTTTGGCATACAGTTGATGTTGGCGAAGCTTCTGTAAGGCCATCCTGAGGTGCTCCTCATGCTCTTCTTCAGTTTTGGAGTAGATAAGTATGTCATCGATGAATACCACTACGAACTTGTCCAAGTACTCCATGAAAACCTTGTTCATAAGATACATAAAATATGCCGGAGCATTGGTCAATCCAAATGACATGACTGTATACTCATACAATCCATACCGATAGACAAATGCCGTCTTGGGAATATACAACGGTCTAATCTTCAGTTGATGGTAGCCCGAACGAAGATCAATCTTGGAAAACACACATGCTCCTCTTAACTGATCAAATAAATCTTCAATCCTTGGTAGTGGGTATTTATTCTTGATTGTTACCTCATTTAAAGCACGATAGTCCACACACAACCTTTGAGTTCCATCCTTCTTAGGTACAAATATAACTGGTGCTCCCCAAGGTGATGAGCTAGGACGAATATATCCTTTTGCTAATAACTCCTCAATATGATCCTTTAGTTCAGCCAATTGTTTAGCATCCATTCTATATGGCCTCTTATATATTGGGGCCGTTCCAGGTACTAATTCAATGATAAATTCAATCTCTCGATCAGGGGGCATACCTGGCAAGTCATCTGGAAATACATCCGGAAATTCTTTCACAACCCTGATGTCTTTGGTACTCTCAAGGTGGTTGAGTTGCACTACTGCTTCTGGTGTCTGATCTGGCTTGAATTCCACTGTGGTGCCATCCGGGTGTGTTAAACAGACTGTTCTAGTTGCACAATGAATTACTCCTTGATTCTTTGTCAACCAGTCCATTCCCAGAATGATATCTAATCCTTGTGAGTCCAACACTATTAGGTTGGCCCAAAAGACTACCCCCCTTATGCTTATACTCACTTTTCGGCATAGATGCCTTGCCACCATCTCTCCTCCAGGAGAGTTTATCAATAATGGCCCATTCAAGAATGTAACTACCATGTCATGCTTCTTTATGAAATCCTTGGATATGAATGAATGTGTAGCACCCGAATCAAACAATATGGTGGCGGGGTGAGAGTTGACAGAGAACGTACCGATCACCACATCAGGTGCTTCCTGTGCTTGCTCCAGTGTCACATGGTTGACACGGCCAGTTGGGTTTTGCTGCTTCTTTGGACAACTGCTGGCATAGTGTCCCCATTCTCCGCACTTGTAGCATTGTATTCCTGCAGCATTATTTGGGCCCTTGTTGCCTCCTGACTGGTTTCTTGGGGGTTGGCCACTTGGACGGTTAGCTGGGGCTGAAGGGCGGGGTGGCTGCATCTGCTGGCGTGGGAGTTGCATTGGCTGGCGTGGTGGCTGCTGCTGCTGCTGCTGCTGCTGCTGGCGCATCGGCTGGTTGTAGGGAGTGGGTGGCCTGTAGCTGGAGTTGGGAAACCTCTGTCCCGAGTAGTTCATGGGACGAGTCATGTGAGTTGTAGGTGGAGGGTTGAGACGGGGGCGTACATTGCTGCTGGAGGCATGTGCTGCTAAGGTCAACTTCCTCTTTCTTTCGTCATCTTCCAGTTCCTTCTTAGTCCTTTCCACTTCAAAAGCTTTGTCCACTAACTTCTGGAAGTCACCGTAGTCGCTGGAAGACATAGCAAACTTTAACTCTTTGTCCAGCCCATTCTTGAAGCGGAATTGTTTCTTGGCGTCGGTATCCACATCTGTTGGGGCATAGCGGGATAGCTGGGTGAAGGCATTCAGGTAGGCCCTCACAGTCATGCGGCCTTGCTTTAGCATCAGGAACTCTTCACGCCTGGCTTGTATCTCTCCTTCAGGTACGAAGTGATTGCGGAAGTTGGTACGGAATTCTTCCCATGTAATATTTTCCGGGTCCTGGTGGGCTTCGGTGAAGGCGGTCCACCAGTCAGCTGCTGGTCCTTGGAGTTGATGGGAGGCTAGTAGCACTTTCTCCCTTCCCTCACAGTGGATGAGCCTCAGTTTGCTATCAATGGTACGGAGCCAATCATCGGCGTCCATGGGTTCGGTAACGGTGGCAAAAGTGGGTGGATGGGTGTTCAGGAAGTCCCTAAGGAAGGACCTTGGTGGAAAAGGTGGTGGTGGCGGAAGGTTGTAGTTTGGTGGTGGTGGGGGTGGGGCTTGTTGCAGGTTGGTGACAATTTGGGTGAGGTTGTTAAGCAACTGGGTCTGAAGAGCCATCATCTGTTGCATTTGTTGAGAGGCTGGGGCTCCTCGAGCACCCCTTGCATTCCATCCAGGGACACCTCCAAGTCCTTCATCCAGGGGTGGGTTACCACGACCACGGCCTCTACCTCTTCCTCGTCCAGCCATCTGTGATAGAGAAGTTCATTGAGGTCTTAGAATAATAGATGAGATGAGAAAGGATATGCTAGGGTAACACGGTCCCAACTATATGCATCAAGGGTAATAGACATAAAGCAAGTTCATTAATCAACTAGTGTGGAGGTGGACAAGATGCCTAAGCATTCCACCACTCACACGACACATAAACAAGACTAAAGACATGGATGTGGACAGGATGCCGAAGCATTCCACAACTCATGTCGCAACCAACACACACAACATAAAGCAAACTACTAGCATGACAACATAAAAGGTACAACTCAAGACTAGGGAGGGCGTAGCTACACGCTCCTACAAACTAAGGATAACTGTCCTGAGTCGTCCAGCGGGGAAACGAGTCCACTCCTACTCGTCGGAGTCCTCCTCAACCTCCATCTCCGGGTCTTCTTCTTCTGAGTCTTCTCTTGAGTTCTCGGGGGAGTTCATGCGGCGATCCGGAGAGTTCGGGTCCCAAGGCTCCACGTCTGAAGCGTACTGCGGAGAGTTAGGATCAACTCCAGTGATCCTCGTGTAGCGTCGGCGAAGTCGCTCGTAGCGGTCGACCAGGTCCCTGCTGTCCTGCAGCTCCTGCTGACAACGCTGGAGTCGCGAAGACAACTCCACAACGTCGTCCACCAGCCTCTCGCACTGGGGGTGAGTCAAGCGTCCCTCGACGTCACGTCCAGTGAAGGCGGCTGTGCCACTAGGGCGCTGAGGGGTGTACGCGTGCTCCGTGCACCCAAGAAGGAACCTGTGGGCGTGGCTCCAGTAGGTGGTCGCCTCCCACGTGGCGTCCTCCTCAGCTGCACGCTGGGAGCTCCTCCAGGCCAGAGAGAAGTGCGAGTGCAGCAACTCCGAGTCGTAGTAGACGGCCAGCTGAGAAGTTCACTCCAGCTCACCAGTATAGGGTGCAAAGACCCTAGTGGTGTGGTAGACTAAGCGGACACGGTACTCACGGTACCCCGCAGCTCGAAGAAGAGAACGAAGACGGACGCGCATCCTTGAAGCAGCACTCCCGTTGGAGAGCAGCGTCGTCTCCCTCCGGGGTGTGTAAGGTGCGGAGCGACTGGCTAGGGCGTGCTGAGGGACACGACCTCCAGTCGACTTACGGGCCGTCTGCTTGGTCCGCGCCATCTACAAACATTTGAAAAGAAGAGAGTGAGATTAATATTTAATAAATCAAGTTAGAATAAAAACAATAAGCAAAGCAAGGTAAGAAGCACAAGGGTTGAGATGGAGAGCACAAAGTTTTGGAAATACTATTTCATATGAAAATAGTATAGTCCTTAATTTTCGGCCATTTCTAACTAGGCTTGCGTCCTACGGGCAACACGGCTCTGATACCACTTTGTCACGCCCGGTCATCGTAAAGATGAACAGACGCTAATCACATGTACGCCAGGATCAGTTGAATCGTACATGCGTTGACAAAAGTGAAATACCATTACATTGCCATGTTCGAAATACATAAATGGTCTTACATAACGACCCGAAGGTCTACAAATACACACCACAAATATTTACAACACTAAACAGTTCAACACTACAGAAAGCAAGATAGATAAGTGGGCTTCGTCTCCACAGGCAGCCGTTGCGCGTGAGGTCGCCAGCCTAGACCAAGTCCTCCGGGTTGACGTAGAAGTCCTCCGGTGCAGCTTCTTCTTCTTCATACTCTAAAGGAGAATTAAACGCTTGAGTACATAGAGTACTCAGCAAGTGCGGGAAGAGAATGACATGATTGGCTAGAGCAAGGAAAGGCCAAATATGGCTTAGCACTATGCTTAGAACCTATCCTTAGCTTTCAATTATCAATATTATAATTCAATACATAGTCCACACGTGATTAATGATAATGTAAGTACTTGAATAATAATGAACCATCACTTCCCAACCATAGACTAATTATGAACTGGCCCCAAGCCGCTCTTGTCCGTGAGCACGGCTGTCATGACAGTTTTACCAAATCTCTGCAGAGAGTGTACCCTTTCCCCACAAGCAGTGATTTCATCCCCTGTTGCCAGGTGGACTAAGTGAACCTCCCTGAATGCCCGTGGTAGCTAACCACATTACACACTTCCTTTGGTGTGAGGCCAGGAGATCACAACATGGTCTTTACAAAGGTACTCCCGACTAGTGCTAGCCCTCTAAGGTTTCCACCACTGGGGATTCTCGGAGTAACCCTCCGCCCCAGAGCCCCCTCTTGAGCCTTGCGGTTCCAAGAGCAGATCACCCGCATCATTCCCCGCACCATCCAACCACTAGCAGTTCATCGGGAGAAACCTAATTAATTGACCAAGCTGCCCCATCTCAGTCTCGTGGTGGTACTATAGAGCTTAGTGGCTTCCTCCATAAACCGGTCCTTAGAATCCGGTGGTAACAAACCCCAATCCCGGGTCTCGTGCAAACTGCACCATACCAAAGCTAACCAACCACCAGATTCCTATCCACTACCATTGTGTATATTTCATTGCCAAGTTAAAGTGCCATAAAGTTAAGCATGGAACATTGTATGAAATCCCAAACCCAAGTATCTAAGCATGGCTAAGCATTAATAAAGCCTATCTACTTCCCAACCCATTTCAGGTATCAAGGAATGGTAAGGAACAGGGCATGTAAACATGAAGTAGGACATCAAATTAATTAGCATGCAACTAGCTAAATTCCTAAAATAGGCACAAGATGGTCAAGGGCACTTGCCTTCGTTGAAGACTTGGGAGTTGACGAAGTCTTGGTCTTGGAAGTTGAGGTTAGGGTCGTAGAACGACTCTAGATATACCAAGCATGGCAAGAATAGAATAAGGCTAAATAAGTAAAGGCACGCAAAACAATACATTCACACATACACATAAGCACAAAATTCTACACTAATGCGTCCCTACGAGGTATTTATCATTTATCATGGTCAAAGTTTGCATTTTATATTTTTCCAAGAATTTTGGGATTTTATTATAGCCTAAAACCAATTTTATTGAATTTTCTATAGCAAAAATGTATTTTAAAACCTTTATAATAATTAATCCAGGGGCCAAATATATTTTATCTGAACTCTACAATTAATTCATAGCATAAAATAATTTATAAACATTTTTCATAGCATTCCTACACTTATTCATCATTTTTATCTAATTTCTATACCTTAAATACAATTAAAAACCCTATTCAGCAAATAAATAAAAGCCCAGGGGTTAATTAAATAGTTTTCTACACTGTACAGGGTCCAAATACAACATTCTACATAATTACAGGGGTTAGAATGCTTAAATAAATGGTTAAAACCAATTTTTAGGGTTCCAGGGGCTAGTCTGTGATTTCTGGGGGCTAGATTTCAATTCTGGAGAAGTCCAGGGGGTAGCAGCTAAGTTTCCAGGGGCCTGGGTGCAAATGCGCGGGCGGGAAAGGCGTTTTGAACTTGGGCCGTTGGATCTCAAATGGACGGCTCGGATTTTATGAAACCGAAGGGGTATGAAGATCTAATCGTGGCCGTTGCCACTGGAACGACGGACCAGATGAGGCCACGTCGCCCCTAAACGGCGCGCGCGCGCGCGGCGCGGCGGCGGCCGACGATCGACGCCGGTGATCTCGCCGGAGATCACCCGATCACCCGATGCAGACCCTAATCCATACATCTAAATGCATAGAAATGGAGGGGGAGGCCGGGGGAACTCACCAGAGGGGTTGATTGAACCCGGGAAGGAGAGGATGACGCCGGCGACGAAGAGAGGCGGCGGAGCTCGACGGTGGACGGCGGAGCAGCGGCGCAGAGGCGATTCACTTGAGCTACGACGTCGGGGAGGCTCCTGGCGGTGCAGCAAACACGTTAGGCCAAGAAAATGGGAAGTAGCGCGGGTGCAGCGACGGGAACGCGGGCGCAGAGGGGCTCACCGGCGGTGAAGGCGCTAGGGCAACCGGGAAGCTCGGGGAAGGGGGGAAAAGTGGGGGCGCCAGGTGTTTTATAGGGCGGGGGAGGGTGCAGTTGTGGCGCTCCGCCGAATTTTGAACGGGGGAGGCAGTTCGGGGTTGAGGGAATCGTGGGCGCGGAGGTGCTCGGCCGTTGCGCGCGACGCGGGGGAAGAGAGGGGAGAGGGGGAAGAAGAGCGCCGACAGGTGGGCCAGGTCGTCCAGAGAGAGGAGGGGGAAGGGAGGCGCGGCTGGGCCGGCGGGAGGGATTGGGCTGCAGCCAGAATTCGGCCCAGGAGGGGTTTTTCTATTTATTTCCCTTTTTCTTTTCTTTTTCCTATGATTTGATTTGAATTCCAATTTAAATTCGAAGTCTACTCGTTTGAATTCAAACTTCCACACTAGAATGCACATTACAATGATCAAGGGTTTGAGAAAATTTTTGTACATGAAATATGGGTGTTACACCATCATTTGGAGAAGTCATACTCAACTGAAATGTAGATTCTTTGCCTGACTTATTCTGCACAATAAAGCCATCACTGCTGATAATTTGGCCAAGAAACACCGGCTCCACGAACCTTCCTGCTGTCTTTGCCAGAAACTGCAAATCATCTTCTGTCACAATGCACTTCTCAAAATCCACCTGGTACCAACTAATCCAAAGGCTTGATCTACCTCCCTGCACATCAGAGCATCACTTTAGGTCCGAACGCACGTGACTGTGCTGCTCTCTGCTCCCTCTCCATTCTCATCCGCTGGTCTCTCTGGAAAGAGAGAAATAGTCGCATTTTCAACAATTCAGAACGTTCAGTGGGTCAGTTGGTTGAGGACATCAAAGCTGAAGCTAGAAGTTGGGCTACAGCAGGAGCAAAACATCTGTCCAAAATACTGATATTGCCCACCTAACCGTGGCCTCGTTGCAGATGACAATATGTATTCTGTAATTAAGTCACCTCATGTACATATTCACATTCTTTTCTTACTTAAATGAATACACCGGTTCGACTGGCGTTTTCAAAAAAAAACATATTGCGGCGTTCATCAATGGCTATGTACATTGTTGTCAGCCTCTAGTAGCAAGGAAGTCTAGAGGAAAATTATTGGTTTACTCCTATCTTTTTGGTGGCAGATCTGGAAAGAACGTAATCGAAGTATTTTTCAACAGCTGAAATTGACAACATTCCAGGTGGCTGACCTCACCTGTGAAGATTTTCAACTACAAAGAACTGCCCTGTTGCGTTCTTAGTAGCGAGAATCCATTCTGTTTTTTTCTTTTCCTATTCCTGTTTTGTTTTTTATGTTTCGCTGGTCACCACTTACTTACCAGTTAAGTTGAATGTTAGTGCCCTGTAATCACTAGGTTGTAAACTGATTCTCCTCTCCTAATGTATGGCAGTGCTCCTGCCTTTTGTTAAAAAAAAAGTTTTACGTGTGTGGGTGCAGGACGCTACTGCGGTGAGGTGGTCGTGGTGGTCTTGAGATAGATGACGCTTGGAAGCATGGACGTCGAGGCCGGCAAGGCGGGGTACGCCACCGCCGACACGTGCAGGGTGGCACAGACGACCGTGGAGAGGAACCACGGCCACGGGAGGAGCGAGTCCTCCGACGAGCGGCGGCGCGTCCGCGGGAGGTTCATGGAGGACTGGTGCTGCGCGTGCGCGCGGCTGTTCTTGGGGCCCAGACCGATGCTGGCGCGCTATATGTACGCGCTTATGTTCCTCGTCACCAACCTCCTCGCCTGGACCGTCCGCGACTACGGCCACTCCGCCCTCGCCGAGCTCCAGCGTCCGTACCCTTGCGCTTCCCGCATCCCGCATGATAATGCTGGCGAGAGAGAGAGAGAGAGAGAGAGATTCTTCGGTGCTGACTGATCGGCCCTATTCCCTTTGCATTGCAGGGCTCAAGTTTTGTCAGGACTCACGTGCCTGCTTGGGAGCGGAAGGCGTGCTTCGCATCAGCCTCGGCTGCTCCGTATCCTTGCAACCTACTACTCCTAAATTCCAACACGATTCCGTGCTACGATTTGATTTCGAGTTCTTAGATGCGGAGCATGCATGGCTGGTTGTTGCCCTTGACCGCTGGTTGTCTCAGCTCTTCTTCTTCGTGATGTTCCTGTCCACCGTCAACGCCAGGAAGGTGCACGACTGGCGCAACTCGTGGCACTCCGAGTGGTGGCCGGCCAAGCTCGTCCTCTGGCTGGGCTTCACCGCCACCGCCTTCTTCGCGCCGTCGCCGCTCGTCCAGTTCTACGGTCAGTCACCGGCCGATTAATCCCTGGTTTCAAGCTACAGCTTTCCTCTCATGCCGTCTCTCTGACAACGACGATGGTGCTGCTCGTTTGTTTCTCTGAGTGTTGCAGGGAAGGTGGCGCATTTCGGAGCAGGGTACGTTTCTTCTTCTTCTTCTTCGGATCATTCAGGCTCCGGATTCCAAGGGCGACAGCATGTCCTAATAACTTTGCATTGGAAAATGTGATGATGAAACACGAACAGGGCGTTCCTCGTGATCCAGCTCGTCAGCGTCACCCGATTCATCATGTGGCTCAACGATTGCTGCCGCTCGGAGATAAACCAGAAGAAATGGTAAGTGCCATTCATCATGTCGCTGCAAACTTTTTGTGATGCTGGGATCTGACGGTTGAGGTTGCATTGCAGCCACATGGAGATCCTCGTGGTCTCCGTCGGCGCCTACGTGTGCTCCGTCCTCGGGATCGTTCTGATGTACGTCTGGTACGCGCCCAGCCTGACCTGCAAGATCAACATTCTCTTCATAACCATCACGCTCGTACTCATGCTGCTCATGACTCTCGTCTCCATGAGCACCAAGGTAAAGTGACACGTGCTCTCAAAATGGACATTCCCTCCGTCACAAAAAAATATTACGTACGTTTAAGTTACAAATGAACTAAAACGTGATAATGTTTGGAGACGGAGGGAGTGCTATTCAACTGATATGTGCAGTTTTTTAAGGCTGAATTTCATGTTATTTTTTTACGTTTTTGCTTATTTTCGAGATCAGGTCAAGGCAGGGTATTTGGCACCAGGTCTGATGGGGGTGTACGTTGTGTTTCTGTGCTGGTCAGCTATTAGAAGGTGAGATGGGAAATTTGAAATTGCGGCGTCTCATATCCATCCATTTATGAATATGATTTTGAAACCGTTTTTTGCTTTATCTGAA
The DNA here is from genome assembly GCA_036927565.1 of Tuctoria greenei. Lineage (NCBI taxonomy): Eukaryota > Viridiplantae > Streptophyta > Magnoliopsida > Poales > Poaceae > Tuctoria > Tuctoria greenei. The sequence continues at coordinate 24,130,561 of JAYESD010000002.1, read as the reverse complement.
TCTGTTTTTCCTCAACAAAATAGTGAGCCGCACACGGAGATTTGTAACAGGAAGCCTGAGATGGCAGATTGGCTCAACATCGCGGTAAAGGGAAGAAAATTTGCTGCATACGGTGCTGTGCATACCCGCCTGGATGTCTGACGCGTGGCAGATGAACGGCGCACTGGTAATAGTAGTTGATCTCACTGGGCGGACGCGGTTTGGACTCGCTAATCTTGCTTACGGAGCCGCGCTAATCTTGCTTACGGAGCCGCGCGAGCTCGTAGCAGGCGCGCAAGCGCCAGCCGCACGAGTCCAAGCCGCGTCCGCCAGTGCGCCGTTCATCTGGCCACGCGTCAGACATCCAGGCCGGTATGCACAGCACCGGCTGTGCATACCGTATGCAGCAAATTTTCTTCCGCGGTAAAGCGTAGCTCTATCTGTTATGATTTCGTCATGTATCTTTAGCCTTTAGGAGATGACAGTCATAGTAGTACCCCTCCATCCCAAAAAGCTGGTCGAGTTTTTTAGGACGGAGAGAGTATATTGGAAATTATTTACCAGATTAACTGTTGTTTTGTTATACTCTGATGATGAAATCAGTACGTATCTGACTCTGGCATTGGTAACTTCCTCGGCAGAGTTGTGTTATCGCGGTTATCGTCATAGTCGCGGCTACCTTCTCGACCGGAATAGACTCCAAGTGCTTGCAGGTACGTTCTGAACTGAATTGAACTGTTCGTCATTAGATGGTCAGACCAGGGTAAGCCACTCGGACTGAACAGCCTCAAAACTTTTTGAATACGTTTTGCAGTTTAAGAAGGCAGAGTCGGAGCTGGAGGAGGATGACGACATCCCCTACGGGTTCGGCTTCTTCCACTTCGTGTTCGCCATGGGCGCCATGTACTTCGCCATGATCTTCGTCGGCTGGAACGAGCACCAGACCATGGAGAAGTGAGTCACCTCAATCCCCACCAAAACAAACTGGCATTTTTCTTTTCCCGGCGAACTAAGTGTTGATCTGAGGCACCACACCATGATCGGTTGCGTCAGGTGGACGATCGACGCGGGCTGGGCGAGCACGTGGGTGCGCGTGGCGAACGAGTGGCTGGCGGCATTCTTGTACGGTAAGCGAACTGAATCATCTCTGCATGCAGCGCAACGCAACCCCCATCACCATAAGCCGATGCAGAGCAGCAAACCATGTCAGAGCGTTTGGTTCCTGCATACTACCACACCGAGCTGTGTTTCTCTGACGGACGAATGCTTGCTTGCTTGCGCCTGCAGTGTGGATGATGGTCGCTCCCGTCATCTGGAGGAGCAGGCAAGTGGGATCGTCGTCGTCGACGTAGGGGAAGATGGCCATCCTTTACGAATCTTATTACATCAGAAATAGAAGACGAAGAATTAAGCGATGGTATAACTGGATGATACAGATGCAGTAGCAGCTGTTGGTCAGCTATTCCCTTGTGCTAACCAACCAGAACGTGAACAACGAATAGGGATACAAAGGACGAGGCAGAGGGAAGTTCAGTTCAGTGTTCAGAGAGCTGTCCTTTTACAGACGCTAATTTTTTTGCCTGTCGCTGTCGCACACGACCTGCTGTCCATGAGCTTAGCTCCGTTTCAAATGTAAGCCGTATCCAGGAGATACCATTTGACGAAATGTGCTTAGAAATTGAACTGTTCGATTTGCTCTCTTATGCGTATGGCCATGGCCATCTAGTTGTATATCCAAATTGAAACGGGACAGACACGGATCACCTGAAATTAAAGTACCAGCTGGCTTTTCCAGCATCACGTGCGCATTTGGACTATGTTCCCATGCATGACAGACCAGCTGGATACGTTTAGAGATATCCTGCTACCATTTCTTATAGGACCAGATGATTGGTAGTAGCTTCCAGTTCAGCGCACAGACACTACGAGTTCGGTTTTATGTCGAGGGCTTCTAGAACCCGAATTCCACAGTACTTCTTCCTCAATCATGCAGAGGAAAGGTCAATAGAACTATCAAGGATGCGCAAGCTAATAGCGCGGCTAGACTCGCTACCAAAGCTCAACAATCACATTTCGCGGGTCCATATTCTAAGAATAAAAAGTATAAGTAAATTTGGAATGATCTGGACATAAAATCTTCTCTCAAAAGTGAGTTGGACGTTTCAATATCAACCCTACCAACCTAGGAATTTCAAGCATATTTTAGAGACTTGATTAATTCTGTGGAAGTGAAAGTCACATAAAACAATGCAAGGAAGCACGTATATTTGTGAGAATCCATCCCTGTCACATCCGATTTTAGTAAGAATAAAATCAGCTACAAACTATATGTATATCAGGATCAGTTTTATCATACATGTAGGATAAATAGTGATAAACAATTCTATAACAAATACAAACAACATTAATACTTTTAAAAAAGTTTTGAACAACAGCAAAAGAAGAAAAACTTTAGGCTAACCACATGCAAAATCGACTGACAGCAACGCGACCTTCTACTCACCATCTTTAATATAACTTGCCTTCGTTGAATGCTCTTTTAACTGAGCAACATTTATAAAAAATAATGGCGAGCGCATGAGTACATAGAGTACTCAACAAGTGTGGAAAATAAATGACATAAAGACCAATCAAAAAAGAAAGACTAATAGTGGTTTAATCACTAAGCATTAAACCTATCCTTATCTTTCATTATCAATACTTAACTAAATGAACACGCCAAATCATAATGATAATAATGGAAGTTAGCTAGAATCATAATAAATCACCATTATTCCATCTATTAGCTAATTATGAACTCAACCCCAAGCCGCTCCTGACCGTGAGCATGTCTATCTAGACAATTTGACAAAACATTGCAGAGTGTGTACTCTTTACCCACAAACAGTGATTTCATTCCATGTTGTTAGGTGGACTAAGTAAACCTCCCTATCATCCGTGACCCATCAGTCATATTACACACATCGTGTATGGCTAGGAGATCACTACAAAGTCTTTACAAAGGTCCTCCCAACTAATACTAGCCCACTAAGGTTTCACCGCTGAAGCATTCCTGGAGTAACCCTCTCCGCCTTAGAAGTTCACTCTTGAGGTATGCAGATCCCAAAGCAGTACTCCTGACTCATTCTTCGCACCTTCCAACTACTAGCATTTCAATGGAAGAGACCTAATTAATTGACCAAGCCGTCCCATCTAAGTCTCGTGGTGATACTGTGGAACTCAGAGGCTTCCTCCATAAACCGGGTCTTAGAATCCGATGACGTCAAACCCAAATCCGGGTCTCGTGCAAACTACACCATACCAAACCACCCAACCTCAAGATTCCTACCAACTACTTCAATGTGTCGATCTATGCATGGCTAAGCGTGATTAAGACCTATCAACTACCCAACCCAATCCAAGCGACAAGGAATAATGTGGAACAAGGCATATATCATGAAATATGACACAATTTAATTAAGCATGCAAACTAACTAGACATCCTAGAAATAGGTGCAAGATGTCCAAGGACACTTGTCTGTTTTTATATATAGCTGCTCAATCTTCTTAATTGAACTATTGGTATTCATATCTTCGTGTTGCTTCTTGATCGTGACATAAACGCACATATACTGCCATCAAAAGGAAAATAATAACAATCAATGACAATACACCATACATACAAAACAAACGATAAAGATATTACATTGGTTATATCATGATGAGACAAGGTTTTAGCGTATTAGTGACTTAAGTCAGGGTTGCGAGTAATTTTATTAAGTTCTCGAGTGTAACACCCTCATTTTCATGCATCATGCCCTGCATCCATCATTAAATATGTTTAATATTACTCTACATAAAAAGTAACAAGTTTAAAATGAATTTAGATACAAAACTGCACTTAAGAATTCTGAGAAGTGCGGACTAGTCTGTTTTTGGTGCGGACTAGTCAGATTTCTCTCTAACCTCGAACAGACTTGTCCGTTTTGCTACGGATTGGTCTGTTTTTCCCTCCGGACAATTTCGGACTTGTCCGGTCCATTGCGGACTAATTCGGTATCCCAAATTGCTCGAAATTTTGCTAAGTCACTAAACTTGTCTGGACTAGTCCTGTTTTCCAGCGGACTTGCCCGTTTTTCCCTCTGACTAAAGTCGGACTTGTCCGATTTTTGGCCATACTTGTCTGTTTTTCCTCTCTGGATAAGTTCAGACTTGTCCGATGTCCAGTACGGACTTGTCCGATTTCCCTCTGTCCAACTTCAGACTAGTCCGACCTTTTTGAACTTGTCCGATAAATTGCGACTCCGAGTTGATCTTTTGTTTCACGACTTGTTTCTTGGGTTTACGTTAAGTGGGCCTAGAGATGTCGTGCCTAACTCTTTTGGAGTCCATGTGGGACTCCAAACCGGCCTCTACTCATCTCAAACTCGAAATCCATCTAAGCCTAGCCTCCACCTCTATATAAACAACCCCACCCCTTGACTTGACATCTATTTACCACTTTTCGAACCTCACCCAAACCCTAGCTCGTGAATAGGTGCCACCAAGGAGGGAGAAGGAGATCTAGAGCAAGGAGAAGAAGAGGAGGAAATGAAAGAGGATCAAGATCTCCATCAACTTCACATTCTTTATCAACCATTCACCATCAAGTTCTTCATCAACCCTAGATCGTCAAGATCCAAGTGTTGTCCAAGATCCTTGGTTATTTGGAGTCCTAAACACCTGGTATACCTTCTATTCTTTTTTCCTTACGTGAATTCAACCCCAAATCTCCAAATTCACGTCGATCTAGAAAATCCTAATCTGCTGTTCCTGCGCAGTGCAGACTAGTCTGGCCTCCTGCGGACTTATCCGATTTTGCAATCTAATTCTCGTTGAATTAAATCTAAATTGTTTCGAACCAATTCAAAACCTATCCAAACTTGTTAAAAGCTATTAGAACTAGTTAGTGATCATTAAAAGCAACTCATTAACTAGTTTTGCTTCACAATTGCATTAATCATGCATACCATGTCATATTGAGTAATATATGTGCATCTATTGATTGTAATTCTTGTCTTGCATGTTACTGTGAGGATTAGACAGATTTGCGCTAGATAGTGTCGCGGAGGATCTCTAGCACCAAGAGTTTGAAGTCTTTGATCCTAACCAATCCAAAGATCAAGGCAAGTGTCCTTGAAGCATATTAATCCTGTTTGAAAGTAAATGTTTACATTTACAAACTGCATGCTTGTGTCAATTTGATGGGAATCGTATGATATGAAGTTTACTAGATTTGTTGACAACCCTTATCACCTAGAATATATGGTAGAGAGTCGGGATGGGATCTTTATCTTTTTGCTTCACTTAATTATTTGGGATGGGACACAACTATACCACTTAACTTAATTATGCATTTATGAGATTATGATTAACATGAAATGGTCATTGTGATGTGGTAATGAGTGATCTAAGCAAACATGGTATGTGGATGGGTTGGATGTTATGGTGGTTTGCTTGCTTTAGATCTAAGGACCAGTTCATGGAGCGACCATCCATGATTTACAGTGCCACCACGAGGCCAAGTATGGGTACGGCGTAGCTGATTAATCAGGGTTTTGCCAGTGCTATTTGGACCATTCAGGATGCTTAGGGAAGGGATAGTCGGATTAGGTTTGTTGATGATTGGTGGGACTAACCTGGGATCCAAATGGCTCAAGAGGGAGCCCTTGGTTGAAGATGTGCTCAGCTGGAGGCATCCCCACCAGTGAAACCTCAGTGGGGTCTAAATAGGCTAGTAATCCCTTTGTAAAGGCTATTTTGTGATCTCTTGGCCACACACCTAAGGAAGTGTGAGATGACATAATTGAGATTCTATAGTCACTATAAGGTGATGAAATCACAAACACGTGGGTAAATTGGTAAAACCTCTGCAGAGTGTGTCTAAAAACTATCATTATAGCCATGATCCCGGTTATGAGCAACTTGGACCCTCACATGATTAGGGGAAACTTGGTATTTGGACGGTTTGGTAATAGTTATGGTTAATAATATGGTTATGGATGGTTGTGAATTAAATTCTGATATTCATTATGGGTACTCGTAATGAGAAATCTGGAATATGGATGATGGTAATGAATATGGACTGGTATTATTATGATTACATGGTTTATGATGGGTTATTTCACATACATATAATGTGTTGCTTTTCAAATGTTTAAATGTACTTTTCAACACTTAGCCATTATTATATTCGTCATTTGAATCATCTACATGTCATACTTTCCACACTTGCTGAGTACGACATGTACTCACTCTTGCAATTCCCCCACCAACAGTTGCAGGTCAGGATTGAGAGTATAACGATGATAATGTGGGGTTCTAGGCCGTGTCTACCGTCGGCTTTGCCTGTGGAGTGTTGGAGCTGCGCTATATCCTATTTGCTTATGCTGCTTAGTTTGCTCAGTTTAGTTTATTTCCGCTGCATTAGTTAAAACTTGTCACTAATATTCATTAGAGCTTGTATTCAAGGATATTATGATTGTGTAGTAAAAGTGGATAATTAATCTTGTTCTGTGGTAATTTTCTATATATCCTTTTGTGAATGCACTCGTGTATGTGTGTTGAACGTCCTGGGCATACATATGCGTTCACTTGGTTCATTTTCGGAACCAGGTGTCACAAATTGATATCAGAGCCACAGGTTGGCCGTAGGACGCATCCTAGATAGAATGGACACTTTAGAGCACATAGGAGCACTCAAGGATTGATGTGTTTTTGTTTGGTGTGATGTTTGCTATATATTGTTTGCTTGTGTGCTTAATAGAGGATTTTGAGATGCTTTAGCATTGCCTTGTCCACCTAGGCTAGTATAGGTAGTTGCTTAGTTTCATATACCTTGATGCATATAGTTGGGGACGTTTTCTAAATTCTTATCTCTTGCTTTCCTTCAATGGAAGAAGGACACAACCAGAAGATTCACTGTCTCAAACGAAGCCATATTGAAGATGAGAATAGAGATAGTATGTACAGAAGTAAGCTTAGAATAAGGGGGGGTAGAATTCCTCATCACCCTTATTGCTTTGGACTCTCAAGGATTGGACATTATACTTGGTATGGACGGGTTGAGGAAGCACAATGGAGTTTTTGAGTGTGCCACGAAGACGGTGAAGTTGACCAATGAGGAAGGGATCATCATAGAATTTGAAGCATCTCAACACGCACCGAAGCAATTGGAGTTGAATCACATGGAAGGTGCCGCAATTAAGGAGATTTTTGTGGTGTGTGAATTTTTGGGTGTGTTTCCGGATGAGTTGCCATGTATGCCACCTGACCGAGATATTGAGTTCATAATTGATTTAATATCTGGAACTGCACCTATAGCTAAGAGGCCATATAGGATGCCTCCCAAGGAATTAGTAGAGCTCAAGAAGCAGATTCAAGAACAACTAGAGAAATGTTTCATTCGCCCGAGCTCTTCACCTTGGGGAGCACCCATGCTATATGTGGACAAGAAGGATGGATCACAAAGGATGTGTGTGGATTACCAAGCTCTCAACGAGGTAACAATCAAGTACACCTTGCCATGCATAGAAGACTCGTTTGATCAGATGAAGGGTGCTTGTGTCTTCTCCAAGATTGATTTGAGGTCGGGATATTTTCAAATGAAGATAAGACCGTCGGACATACCTAAGACAACTTTTAGGACACGGTATAGATCTTATGAGTACACTGTGATGTCCTTTGGATTGACAAATATGCCTGCCTACTTTATGTACCGCATGAATAAGGTCTTCATGGAGTACTTGGATAAGTTCATTGTAGTGTTCATTGATGACATTATGATCTACTCGAAGGATGAGAAGGAACACGAGGAACACTTGAGACTTACGTTGCAGAAATTGAGGGAGCATCAATAGTATGCCAAGTTCTACAAGTGTCAGTTCTGGTTAAGAGAGGTGTCGTTTTTGGGTCATATCATCTCGAGAGGAGGAGTATCGGTTGACCCCGAAAAAGTGAGGGACTTGTTGAAATGGGAACCCCCACAGAATGTCAAAGAAATAAGGAGTTTTCTTGGGATGACTGGATATTACCGTCGATTCATCAAGGACTTTTCCAAGATAGCCAAGCCAATGACGAAATTGCTAATGAAGGGAAAGGTTTTCCGATGGACTGAAGCTTGTCAAAACAGTTTTGAGGAGTTGAAGAAAAGGTTAACAACAACCCCAGTTTTGGTTTTGCCAGATGTAAGCAAGAGTTTCGACATATATTGTGATGCGTCGAGACAAGGACTTGGATGTGTATTGATGCAGGAAGGTCAAGTGGTCGCCTACGCGTCGAGACAATTGAAGAAACATGAGCAGAATTGCCCAACGCACGATTTGGAACTCGCAGCCGTGGTACACGCATTGAAGATTTGGAGACACTATATCCTTGGATATAGGTATGAAATTTACACGGATCACAAGAGTCTTAAGTATATTTTCATGCAAATGGATCTGAATTTTAGGCAACAAAGATGGTTAGAGCTCATCAAGGATTATGATTTGGGAATCAATTATCACCCGGGAAAAGCCAATGTAGTGGCTGATGCCATGAGTAGAAAAGGAGTAAGTCACCAACTCACGGTTTGAGAGTTGCCATCCGAGCTATGCAAGGAGTTTGAACGGTTGAACCTTGGATTTGTGAATGAAATGGGAATGATGGAGTTAAATCTGACCTTGGAGCAAGAAATTCGAGAGGGCCAGACCAAGGATGAGGAAATTCAGGAGATTAAAGAGAAGACCCAGGAGTGAACATGGTACCTTATGGCTCGGAAAGAGGATTGTCGTGCCTAATGTGAAGCATATTTGAGAGACAATATTAAAGGAGACACATGACTCGCCATACTCAATCCATCCCGGTTGTACCAAGATGTACAAGGACTTAAAGACTTGTTATTGGTGGGCTAGCATGAAGAAGGACATAGTTGAATACGTAGCCTTATGTGATGTATGCCAACGAGTCAAGGCGGAACATCAAAGGGCAGATGGATTATTGTAGCCATTAAAGATCCCAAAATGGAAGTGGGAAGAGATTGGTATGGACTTGATACTTGGTTTGTCGCGTACTTAGTCCGATTATGACTCAATTTGGGTAGTTGTGGATCGGTTGACTAAGTCAGCTCACTTTATCCCCGTCAAGACCACCTTCAATGGAGAGAAATTGGCTGAACTGTATATGGGAAGAATAGTGTGTTTGCATGGAGTTCCAAAGAGGATAGTTTCGGATAGAGGTTCTCAATTTACCTCTAGGTTTTGGCAGAAATTGCATGAAGCATTGGGAACAAGGTTAAATTTCAGCTCAGCATATCATCCTCAAATGGATGGACAAACTGAGAGAACCAACTAGATTTTATAGGATATGTTAAGAGCTTGTGCTTTGAAGCATGAGAAAAGTTGGGACAAGAGCTTGCCATATGCGGAATTCTCATACAACAATAGTTACCAAGCAAGTTTGAAGATGTCATCTTATAAAGCACTTTATGGAAGGAAGTGTAGGACACCTTTGTTCTGGATTGAGGCGGGAGAGACTCAAGTATTTGGACCCAATGTGTTGTAAGAAGCTGAAAAGCAAGTTCAGGTAATTCGTGAGAACTTGAGGGCTGCTCAATCAAGGCAAAAAGGCTATGCGGACAATAGGAGAAGAAAACTAGCCTTTGAAGTAGGAGACTTCGTTTATCTCAAGGTGTCACCAATGAGAGGTCATAAGAGGTTTAACATAAGAGGCAAGCTAGCACCTAGATATATTGAACCATTCAAGATTTTGGACAAAAGAGAAGATGTGGCATATAAGTTGGAGATGCCAGCTCACTTGTCGGATGTTCATGATGTCTTTCATGTTTTCCAACTCAAAAAGTGCTTGAGGGTACCAGAAGAACAAATGCCAACGGAAGAATTGGAATTAGAGGCAGATTTGACTTATGCCAAACAACCAATCAAAATCTTGGAAATCAAGGAAAGAGTCACAAGAAACAAGGTCATCAGATGGTGTAAAGTTCAATGGAAACACCATACCAAATTAGAGGCAACTTGGGAGCTGAAGTTAATCTCAAGAAGGAATTTCCCTATCTTTTCTCCTCCACGTCGAATCTCGAGGGAGAGATTCATTTTAAGAGGGGGGGGTAGGTTTGTAACACCCTCATTTTTATGCATCATGCCCTGCACCCATCATTAAATATGTTTAATATTAATCCACATAAAAAGGAACAAGTTTAAAATGAATTTAGATACAAAACCACACTTAAGAATTCTGGGAAGTGCGGACTAGTCCGTTTTTGGTGCGGACTAGTCCGATTTCTATCTAACCTCGAACGGACTTGTCCGTTTTGCCGTGGAATGGTCTGTTTTTTCCTCTGGACAATTTCGAACTTATCCGGTACATTGCGGACTAGTCCGGTATCCCAAATTGCATGAAATTATGCTAGGTCTGTGGACTTGTCAGGACTAGTCTGGTTTTCGAGCGGACTTGTCCATTTTTCCATCTGACTAAAGTCAAACTCGTCTGATTTTTGGTCAGACTTGTATGTTTTTCCCCTATGGATAAGTTCGGACTTGTCCGATATCTAGTCCGGACTTGTCCGATTTCCCTCTGTCCAACTTCGGATTAGTTCGACCCTTTTTGTACTTGTTCGATAAATCGCGACTTCGAGTTGATCTTTTGTTTCACGACTTGTTTCTTGGGTTTTATGTTAAGTGGGCCTAGGGACGTCGTGCCTAACTCTTTTAGAGCCCATGTGGGACTCCAAACCGGCCTCTACTCATCTCAAACTTGAAATCCATCTAACCTTAGCCTCCACCTCTATATAAAAATAACCCCACCCCTTGACTTGATATCTATTTGCCACTTTTCCAACCTCATCCAAACCCTAGCTCGTGAATATCCGCCACCAAGGAGGGAGAAGGAGATCTAGAGTAAGGAGAAGAAGAGGAGGAAACGAAAGAGGATCAAGATCTCCATCAACTTCGCGTTCTTTATCAACCATTCACCATCAAGTATTTCATCAACCCTAGATCGTCACGATCTAAGTGTTGCCTCCAAGATCCTTGATTCTTTGGAGTCCTAAACACCTGGTGTACCTTCTATTCTCTTTTTCTTACATGAATTCAACCCCAAATATCCAAATTCATGTCGATCTAGAAAACCCTAATCTGCTATTCCTGCGCAGTGCGGACTAGTCCAGCCTCCTGCGAACTTGTCCGATTTTGCAATCTAATTTCTTTTGAATTAAATCTAAATTGTTTCGAACCAATTCCAAACCTATCCAAACTTTTTAAAAGCTATTAGAACTAGTTAGTGATCATTAAAAGCAACTCATTAACTAGTTTTGCTTCACAATTGCATTAATCATGCATATCATGTCGTATTGAGTAATATATGTGCATCTATTGATTGTAATTCTTGTCTTGTATGTTGTTGTGCAGATTAGACAGATTTGTGCTAGAAAGTGTCGCGGAGGATCTCCAGCACCAAGAGTTTGAAGTCTTTGATCCTAAGCAATCCAAGAGCAAGGTAAGTGTCCTTGAAGTATATTGATCATGTTTTAAAGTAAATGTTTTTGTTTACAAACTACATGCTTGTGTCAATTTGATGAGAACCCTATGATAGGAAGTTTACTAGATTTGTTGACCACCCTTGTCACCTGGAATATATGGTAGATAGTCGGGATGAGATCTTTACCTTTTTGCTTTGCTTAATTATCTGAGATGAGACACAACTATACCACTTAACTTAATTATGCATTTATGAGATTATGATTAACATGAACTGGTTATTATGATGTGGTAATGGATGATCTAAGCAAGCATGGTATGTAGATGGCTTGGATGTTATGGTGGTTTGCTTGCTTTAGATCTAAGGACCGGTTGACCATCTAGGATTTACAGTGCCACCACGAGGCCAAGTATGGGTGCATCGTAGCTGATTAATTAGGGTTTTACCAGTGCTATTTGGACCATTAAGGATGCTCAGGGAAGGGGTAGTCGGATTGGGTTTGTTGATGATTGGTGGGACTACCCTGGGATCCAAATGGCTCAAGAAGGGGCCATTGGTTGAAGATGTGCTCAGCTAGAGGCATTGCCACTGGTCAAACCTCAGTGAGGTCTAAATAGGCTAGTAATCCCTTTGTAAAGGCTATTTTGTGATCTCTTGGCCACACACCTAAGGAAGTGTGAGACGACATAATTGAAATTTTATAGTCACTGCAAGGTGATGAAATCACAAACACGTGGGTAAAGTGGTACAACCTCTGTAGAGTGTGTCTAAAAATTATCATGATAGCCGTGCTCCCAGTTATGAGCAACCTGGACTCTCACATGATTAGGGGAAACTTGGTATTAGGACAGTTTGGTAATGGTTATGGTTATAATATAGTTATGGATGGTTGTGAATTAAATTCTGATATTGATTATGAGTACTGGTAATGAGAAATCTGGAATATGGATGATGGTAATGAATATGGACTGATATTATTATGATTACATGGTTTATGATGCGTTATTTCACATACATATTATATGTATCCTTCCAAATGTTTTAATGTACTTTTCAGCACTTAGCCATTATTATATTCATCATTTGAATCAGCTACATGTCATATTTTCCACACTTGCTGAGTACAACATGTACTCACTATTGCAATTCCACCACCAACAGTTGCAGGTCAGGATTGGGAGTATAACGATGATAATGCGGGGTTCTAGGCCGTGTCCACCGTCGGCTCTGCCTGTGGAGTGTTGCAGCTGTGCTCTACCCTATTTGCTTATGCTGCTTAGTTTGCTTAGTTTGCTCAGTTTTGTTTATTTTCGCTGCATTAGTTAAACTTGTCACTAATATTCATTAGAGCATGTATTCAAGGATATTATGAATTGTGTAATAAATGTGGTTAATTAATCTTGTTCTGTGGTAATTTTCTGTATATCCTTTTGTGAATGCACTCGTGTATGTGTGTTGAACATCCCAGACACACATATGCGTTCACTTGGTTCATTTTCGGAACCGGGTGTCACATCGAGCTAATGATGTGATTACGGTAATTTAATAAGGTCACAATATGATTTTACCATTAATTACACCTATTAACAATGCTTTACTTGAAAATTAAATAATTTATGGGATTATACTATTTTTAACACCATTATTTCACATTATGTTCAATAATTTAGATATATTTTATACATATGCTTTCGCCAATAAAATATATTTAGCATTTATATATAAATGTTCCATAATCAATTGTGCAAAATTGGAGTTTGAATAGATAATTAATTCAGGTTATTATAAGTAAATAAACAATAATTATAATTTTTCTATAATTTATTATAATTAACTTATTTTTTAGAATTGATCTATTATTTTTATAAGTTAATTGGGAATTTATTATATTTATCTTGAGATGAAAATATTTAATACAGATTACTAAAATTCTAAAAGTATTATTATTTTATTTTTCGGGATACATTGAAAAATATACAAGATTAGAGCTATTGTATAATTTTCCACGAAATTTTAAGGGCTAGAATATAAAATTACCATGCTAAATTGCTGTTACAGAACATATTTAAGTTGATTACCTAATTAAAGTTTTTCTCAGGGGCTTAGGTGTAAGGTTCATCACTAGTTTGAAATTTGCTAGGGATAAACCTACTATTTGTAGGAAGTCTGGGGCTTTTATGAAATTTTGGATTTTGATAAGGTTTTAAGATTTATTTTTCCACTGTAAAACTTGTGGACCGGGTCTATGCACTGTTGGACTGAGGGCATGGGCGCGGTTCATGGTCCACCGTGGACCGGGGGTCATACCCATTCGTGTGATCTAATCTTGACCGTGGATTTGGGACCGACGGGCAAGGGAAGTCCGGCGGGGGTGAGCGGCCAGCGGCGCCATGGCCGACATTCACCAGAGTTTGCCGAAACGGCATTCAGTGGCCTATCCTCAATGAGAACTAGTGGAAAACAACAAAGGGGGCGTGGGGAACTCACCTGATGCATCGCACACTCGAAAAATCGGCCAGAGACAGGCTTTCGACGCGATAGCGGACCTCCGGGTACCAGTGACGTCGGGCAGGCATTCCAGGTGGCAAAACTCGTCGCAGATGGATCCTACAGGGGCTATGCGGTGTTGCGGTCCACGGAGCATCGTCGGCGACGTGGGACAGCACTTCCTCGCGAGGCATCGAGCTTCAAGTGGCGGCGTTAATGGCAGCGGCTGTAAAAGCCCGATTTTCAGAAGAACAAAAACGCAAAAATGCGAACTTAAAAATTTTGAAAATAGACTTGGAAATCCAAACTCACATGAGCCATATGAGTTAAACTATGTTCACTAAAAATAGGGACTTGTTAAAACATTACATAGAACATGGTTGCTGATGTGGAATGGAACTTAAGGTGAAGAATCCTTAATTTTCAAGTATTCACATTTTCAATGAAAAATTAAAGGAGAAAAGAAAACAAAATAGAGAGAAAGAAAAAGAAATTATTCCAACCCTAAAATGGGACATCCAAAAATATTCAAATCTCAGGCCGTAAATTTTTCCATGACCTACTAATATTCCAATTAGACTCTCGGTAAAGTTTCAAAATTTTTGAAGCCTATTTCCCATTTATTGGACACGTACTGAGAGTTTAATCAACGTCGACTTCAAATCTAAACTTTGTGCTCAACCTTGTCCAAATCAACTCCAAATTTTTCCTGAGGTCCCTTATGGTTCAAAAAGGTTAACTTTAAAGTTTCAGGATTTTTGAACCTAATCTACTATTTATTTCCTTGAGTCAAGTATCACCACTTGAATTCAAATTCAAATCTGAGTTCAAATTCAACTTGCTCAGTTTTGAAATCTGATTGCACCATAAAATTCTCCACATTTTATTTAGTCACTGGGCCAAATTTGACTATTTTTGAAGCATGCTTGCGAGCCCTATTTGAATTTTGGAAAGAGGAGTTAGGGAGGTGGGTCCCACAGGTGGTCCCCACCAGTCAGGTCGGCACCTTCTCCCCTGCCTCCACGCAGGCGCGTGCATGTGCCACCACGATGGCCACCGCGACGTTCCCGGTCCTTATCCTAGCGCGCCCGACCCCTTTCCCCGCCTCTGCTCCCGACGGCGTCCGGCCCACGCTGCTCCTCGCGCCTTCATTCTCCCTCCCGACTCCGTCCGGCCACCGGCTCCGCCGCCTCGGTTCTGCACCTCCCGGTCGCGCCCAGAGCCGCACCACCCCACGCGTCGTCCCCTGCTCGTGCCTCCGACCGCCGGCGCCAGGGCGCGCCTCCCTCGCCGGCCACCCTGCGCGCTACTCGCCGACCACCACGCCGCTCGCCCTGCCTCCCCAGCGGACGCCTCTGTTCGCGCCCCACGCCGGCGCCTCCTCGTCTCCTCTCTGGCGCCACTTCGCCGCGAGGCCGAGCCGCCCCAGCGCCCTGCTCCACGGCCCTCTGACCGGCGCCAGCCGCGGCGAGCACGCACGCCGCCGTCCCTGCGCCGCACGCCCGCGCGACGCCAACTTGCACACCTCCCGCGTCGCCCCCAGCACCTCGCCGGCCAGCATCCCTGCTCCCGCGGTTCACCGCGCCGTGACCGAGCTGCTCTGTCGTCGGCCCTCCTACCTCCTGTCCACGGCGCCCCGAGCAGCACCGCCGCCCAGTGCCTGTGCGCCGTCTCGCAACCTCCTTGTCGCGGCGCTCCACCGCTGCAGCGCTATGCTCCACGGCCGTTCACTTGCCGACGCCAATGCCAACACCACCATTGTGCGTCGCCACGCCCACGTCGGCCGTGCGCTCCCATGTTCGCACCATTGCTGCCTCACCCACTGAGACACCATGCCTCACCACCTCTGCGCCACCAGCAAGCTCGTGCGCGTGTTCATGTTGATTTGACTTGTGCAGTTCCGATGCGATCGTCTTCATGGCGTCATCGCGATGTTCCGCGCTGTGGCTATGTCTTGGAATCAAGGCGAGTAATGGGTGTGATGGAGGATATGCAGGAACACGTCGTTGACACATCGGCATCGACAACTGGTCCAAGGTTGGCTCTGATTTTGCAAGATTCTTTGGATCAGTGACTGCAGCCAAGGTGTTCGATGAAATGGTTACAAGGCAAAACTAAGTGTGTTGCCGTTCAATGCTGGTCTATGGATGCAGGTCTATTCTAGGGTGGCAATTGACAAGTACATGTGCCAAGATACCCTTTGAATGGTGATGACGCGATGGAACTCTAGTACACACCAAGATGTTCGGCGAAATGCATACAAGGTGAGCCTTACCCTGAAATACCTTGCTTGATGTCACCGACGTCCATTCGTTGTGATCGCTAAGGTTACTCATGTGTCGTCAAGTCGTACATCCAGTTTCCGCATTGATATCATTCCTATAGGAGTCCCCAAGTTGACCTTCTTTGTCCTTTGGATCGCGTTAACTTGTCCGTGTGTGCTCGTGATGCTCCACCATGAGCCGCGTCGACGTCGTTGACCATATGACGTCGTCGTGACGCTCCGAGCCGTTACCGTTTCCTGACATCGAGGTGAAGGATACATGTGATGTACGTGGTACTGGAACACGACCACGACACATCAGTCGATGGTCGTTTAGCCATATTAGGGTTTGGTCAAGGCGAGACTCGTCAAGTCCTAGGTGTAGCTAGGATGCTAGATGAAATGCCTTCTAGGTCAAACCGAGTGTATTGGTGACCACCGATGACCTAGGGTAGACTACTGCAAGAACGTTGCGACCGACGAGGAGAACTAGTCCAAGTGGAACCTTGGATAAGAATTTCTTAGTCGTGTCGAGGACGTTTCCTTTCCGTTCGCAGAATTGCTTACCTAGGTGTACCTCTTCATCGACGGTAGGTTCGTCGAGTCTTTTGTCGACAACTAAGTCGAGTCCCTAACTCTTCGACTCATGAAGTGGTGTTCGAGATTCCGCTCACCCCTTTGACGAGTCCGGGTTGTTGTGGACGTCGCTAAGATGATCTTCTCGATATGGCAAAGCATGCCTTCACGGCAAGGTCTCGCATCATGTTTAAGTCCCAAGAGCTTATCGAGCTCACCTGGACAAGCTTGCGGGAGACACTACATTAGTGTCGTCGTGTAAGCACTTGAACGATGCTCAAGAAGCTTGCTGTAGAAACTACTTTACCAAAAAGTCATTTCAATGTTGTCTTGGTACTCACATCAGATTAACAGGGCTTGTTACGACTCTTTGAGTCCAAGCAATGTCGATCTCACTTCACTCCCAAGTGTCGCTAGGGTTTCACCCTGGTTCACCCTTATCAGAACCCTGCGATCACACTTGTCACGTAATTAGGTTTACTCTTTAATGAGTTTGTGTAACTTCGTTGGTCGAATTCTAAATCACAACCTCTTGTTGCACAGTTCACTCATGCCTTAAGCTTTCAATGCTCCATCTTGATCGCTTAGTCATCCTTACATCACACAGTCCAGTAATACTTCTTCACTATTCTACCTTATCACTCTTTGTGCGGCATAGCTCCATGTGTTGAGTGCTAAATTGCGATGTGTCATTACATTGCACCTTTCAGTGCTTATCTCGACACTACTATGCCACCTTGACACTTAGGTCATCCTTACACTACCAGTCCAACACTTCCACACCATTCAGATGTATCATCCTTGAGTGGCATAGCGTCGAGTGTCGAGTGCCAAGTTGCAATGTGTGCTTACATTGCACCTTTAAATTCACATCTCGATACTACTATGACCACTTGACTTCATCCTTTGTTCATTCACACAACAGAGGCATATCTGTCCTTCCTAGTCGAACTCCTCATTCTTAGAGTTTACACAACCTCGTGGAGTCTTTTCTTAAATTACTTAATTACATAATTACTTATATGCATATCATGTCGATAGGAAACGTGATGGTAGGTGATCGACGAGGAGCTTCACTTGGAGGAGAAGGCCGATGTGTTTCCACTGAGGTTTCATGGCAGGTTCTCCGAAGGAAGATCAAGCCCTAACAATTGACATTTGTTCAGTCGCAAACTAAGGCAAGCCCCGGTTTGCATTTAAGTCGTTTATAAACTTTTGCTTTATCACTATGATGAGTAGTATATGAATTGTGCATTACGTTTAGGGTGAATGATACTCCACATGCATGACCAAAAATCCCAGGGTTTATTTGGCACGAGTTACAGTTTGACCTGTAGTAACTGCTTTGCTAATGCATAGGGAATCCGGTAGAAGTCGAGTAGTTGGAATCTACTCGCGAGAGATGTATCTCACAGGATTGGTTGAATAGAAAATGGCTTAATATAATGAAATTGAGACCGGGCAGGGAATGGATAGGAAGCGGCGAGAATTGAGTCTCGGTCGCATAGCCCTGCCTGTGTCGATTAAGGCCCGTCCGTATGCGGCCCCTTCGGACAAGCTTGAATTGTACCGGCAACATAATGGACATATGGAATCCAATAAACTGACGTAGCTTGGTCACTTGGGTGTCGAGGCATACCGTTCCGTTTTATAGGTGTGGGTTGAGGGTAGCAAGGTGTAAATCCGCTGGTGGGCACGTCAGAGTACGCCCCACGCAGGGACCTCCTACCCGTGACGGATCGACCGGTTCGGCATTTGAGTGTCTTGCGAAAGGTTGCCATATACGCCTAGTACTGAAGTGTTATGTAGGTACGGGTGTGCTCGCTGACACTTCCGAACGACGTATGTGTCGTGTTGTCCGGGTGTGTCCTGATTGCAATCACTGTCCCTCGCAGTAATAGAGTATCACTTGTTCACTGAGCGGTGACGTAGTAAATACTAAAGAAGTCAGAAAAATCATATTGTATTGAATTATAATTACTTTGCAACCTTGTATGATTTAGAGATAGTATAATTAAAAGTTTACAGTTTCCCCATACTTTAGCTGTAATAGCACTATGTGCTTTGGGCATGTCATATCATCGGTAAAGCGTTTCTTGTTTGATTGTGGAGCCCATGATGTGCCGTGCTCAGAGAATGTCATTTGCTACTTAAAACTTGATTATAAGGATCCACTTGTAGGCGAGTCATTTATGCTATTCCTTACCTATGTTTAGTGTCCCCTTGCATCTGTCTAGTGAGACGGTTAAGTCTTGCTGAGCCTTATGCTCACGTTTGCGCTTTAACGATTTTTGCAGGTATTAGTTTTATTTCTGCTGTTCAGGTTATACATGAGACTCGAGGTGTCGAGATAAAATCTCATGTGAACCACGCCGCTGCTGTTTGTTCTTCGTGTTGCTAGTGAGAATCGTCCTAGGGCATGGACGTATTCTCTCCTGCTTAGTTAGGTGAGATTATGAGTATGTATTTTCCGCTGCGTGTGTACTCCTATTGTACACTCTTTTGTAAACTCTTCTTATTATGAAATGAAAACTTTATATGTTTTGGTATCCTTTTTGTGTGTGCTGTTAGGTGCCGCATCGCACGGTACCACCCAATGAGATCCTCGGATGTGTGGATTCAGGTCCCCACAGACATGGTATCAGAGCTTCATTGGGAATAGCACGCTCGAAAAGAGCCTATTTTCGAAAACTTCGAAGTAGTCGAGTGAGGTTTAGCTATATGCCCATTAAGGACTATTACTAGTATAAGTTATAAAGGTGGTGAACTAACTTGTTATATTATTCTGTAACGACGCTCTGTCTTCAAGGTAAGAGGTAAGGTACGCCGCCGAGAGCGGATCAATCTCGGTAAACTCTGCATACGAGATATGGTATGTGAAATTTCCGTGGCTTAGCACGGAAAGTCAATATGAGTCTCTGAAACTTTCCATGTTTCTGAGAACATATGACACGCGGTACCCCAGTGTGACACAAAATTAGTGGGAGCCCCCGTCGGGTGGTGTATAACCCGATAGTATGCATCTCTAGAACTATTCATGTTCTATGGGATCATGCGAAACACGTATGCCCGAGCGTGTATAAGCCGGATCGTACGGGAGTCTTTGCTGTACAGACGTATTTACAGCCATGTACCTCGAGACATGACCTCGCTCGAGGGCGACTCACACCAGAGTCGTATGCATTTACTTTTGATTATATCTTATTGTGACTGCCTGTCGTGTTTCCCCGTGCCGCCCTTGAGGTGTGAAGGTGTGAAAGGGGATTGTTTGTCTTCTGCAGGTACACTAACTCCGGTAGTGACCCGTGTAGAATACGTTTGCGAGTGATCGGTATTAGGACCACCTATAGACGTATCCGGATGTACCGGGTTAGACTTTTCTTTTGATAAGGCACGTAGTACCATCAGTATCACAATTGATACTTTGACCATCCCCCACGAGAGAAATGGCGTCATATTCATATTAAGTCCAAGTATCAGTTGCTGATATCTTATGGACAAGGAAAAATGTTTCTTTTCAAGAGTAGGTGAACCAAAGTCCTTTGCTCCTGGCGAGAGTTTAGCTCGACTTCGCCGGAGTAAGACTTTGGTTAAGTTTGAAGATCCATAGTGATATGCTATGGATAAGAAGGTCGTCAAGTCTCTTTTAAGATTCCATTTGGTTCTAAAGGAAATGATTAGTTGTGAATCAAGTTCTAGCCATCGTACTTGAGTTTTGAGCTAAGTTTCAAAATTTGAGTTTGTTCCCAAATTCTTGTGTTTCGAAGCCGGTGAGTTCTGTTTTCGAACAGAATTGACCTGACTTTGAAATTCCATATCTCTTCAACCTGGAGGGCTTTGGAGGCAAGTGAATACTTTTTGAAAATCTTTTGGAGTCTTCTAATAGTTTCCTATTGACCTCCAAGCCAAAAGATGCTTTTATGGTGATGAAAATGCACCATTATCACAGCAGCTGCTGTTCTGAAACTACACGGACCAGCATCTGAATTTTTGTCATATTTCCTTGGAGAAAGCTCTTATATTCCATTATGATACATTTCTGGAAAGTGGAAGAGCTATTCTACAACTTTGTTATTCTGTGATACCTCAAATTCAGTTTAAAACTAATTAAAAACAGAGTTGAAGATAGTACATGTATATCGATGCTATCTGAAACAGGCAGAAAAATTTTGAACTTTAAATAGCCATAACTGTTAAACTAGAAATGCAACATATGCATGTTTATACATGTATGGAAAACTCAGAGAGTCCTCTACAACATTTCTATAGAACTCCAGAGCAGAATCCATCTCTAACATACTCAAAATTTCAGATTTCTAGACTTGATCAAATCTGGACAGCGAGTGGACAGTCCTGTATACAGTTACTGTTTCTCGCATAACTCGCTGTATAATTGTTGAAAGACTTCATAATTTTCATTTCTGGGATCCCGAGAATTTTTACAACAAGTTTGCTATGTATTGTTTTTGCAAATAATGATGTTTGTATATCTGAAATTGTGGACAAAATCAGCCTTAAACAAAGGAGGTGCTGTCCAAATTTTCAGAAAAACTGTCAACTTGCAAATGCCGTATCTTCTCAACCAGAAATGCTACGAGGGCAAGTAAATACTCTTTAGAAAGATTTGGAAGTCCTCTACATGTTTTCTGTTCAACATCAGACCAGAATTCTTTTCTAAGTGGGTGAAATTTGGATAATTGCAGAGACTGTCCAGGCATACCCAAACTGGACAGCAATCTGTACACCTCTGAATTTAATCCATAACTCGCAGACCCTTGATCCAATGGTGTCGCCCGAGTAACCGTTGGAGAGGTTAGAGAGTCAGCTACAATTTTTGCAATTGGCTCCAGACCTAAATCGGTCATCTACCTATTCCAAATCGAGTTTGAATACAGAGTGGTCCATCTGAACTGAATTCAATTCTGAATGCTGAAATTTTACCTAACTTCAAAAATTCATATCTTTTGAACCAGAACTGATATGAAGACAAGTAAGTACATTCTGGAAATCTTATTACATTGGATACAACTTTGTAAATAAGAATATTTCCAAATTTCCATCAGAACAGCCTGAAAAGTTTAGATCAAAACTGTTACTTCTTAAGCAGGTTCTGCTGAAAGTGCAGAAAAATTCTGCTGACTTTAAAATAGCATAACTTGCAAACCAGATATGATCTAGAGGCAAACCAATACTTTTTGGAAAGGTCTTGATGTGTACTTTAACTTTGTTATTCTCCTAAAGATCTGATTTTACCATTAACTGGATCAAAATCGAGTTTGCGTCCAGACTGGTCATTTGTCACCATAGTCTGGCCAGTTTGAACTTTTGGTTTTTGTTAGGCATTCGGTTCTCGATTTTAACTCGAGGAATGTTATAACCGACCAAGAGTTGGGATTTAACTATTTACCAGGTCGAATGGAGTGTTAAACTCATTCGAAACCTTTTCCCTTGGATAGGCATACTAGTGTCTGATTTATGTGACTTGCCACATCACATCTTGTGATGTTGAACGCAAATCGCAATTACTCGAGTTGCATCTCGTCTTCTCAGAAGGATTGTTTGGAGTACGCTTCAACATCCTGGTTTGGAACTTTAAGGGGGAAGGCGAGCACTCAAGTAATGGTGGTATTCAACCATCAACCTTGGTTACAACGAGTCATGTCAACAAGAAGACGATCAAGTAAGATTACATCTTCAAGAGGATCCAACATCCACCACCAGATTGAGTTACTCAAAGAAGAAGTGTGACTTCAAATCCACTAAAGTGATCACTAAGGATATCAGTTCCTCTTGCCAGATCGAAGTGAAGGTTAAGTGAAGCATCACTAGAGACCTATAGTTAGTTGTTTTTCTCCTGATGAAGATACAATCAAGTTGAGTAGAACATGAACAAGCTTTCGAAAGGTCGAGGTAACGTGGTATATTTCCCACATTCCTTGTCAATCGTTCTGTTATGAATTCCTTAACTGTGGTCGAGTCATGAAAGTAACGCCACTCATTGAGTGTCTTTCACGACCACGGTATCCAATCCTTGCAAATCATCAGACAGTACTTGAGTTTTATGGGTGTGGTTCATTTAGTCTTGCTCAAACTATAAAACTACAACACCATGCATGTGCACCATTTGCATCATACATCTGCATCATTTGCACCATACATATGCATCATTTGCACCATACCATATACATATTCATTGCACCATACAACATATGATGCATCATGAAGCATCATTACCAATGTAACACCAATGATGGAATGCATGATAATACTAAAATTTAGAGCAAGATTGTGTACCCCATTCAGACTATTCTAAGGTGTCTAATGACTACGATCATTTCACCATATTCATTTGACTTCTTACATTATTGATCTCCTTTCCATTGAGTGATACCTGGGCAACCGATCACTCAACCTTCCTTGCAACTAAACAAACACTTGAACTTCCATCCTTGACTTGTTTAGGTTCAAGTACCGTGATTGTTGCAACTATACCGTTCGTCATTGAGTGGTCATCAGTTCGATGATCAACCTTGTAAAATCCATGAAATCTCCTTCCCCGCGAGGATACCGTCCGATTGTCAACCTCGTGGAACTCTTTGGGTTCATCTAAGATCTTGCGTTGGTATATGGTAACCTTGATACTCCAAGAACCTTGTAGTTACCATATAATTGAGTTCTTTGCTGTGTTGAAATATATGAGGATGCTGAATCTTTAAATCCTCGTGTGCCACCGCAAAGGGTCTTCATCTTCTGTTTCTATTATTTGAAGACGTTGATATACCCAAAAACCTTGTAGTCGTCATATCTTCAATATTCCTGCTGTTTTGATTACATAAGAATGTTGAATGCTTTGCTGCTCTTATGATACAGCTAAGGGATCTTATGGTTGACTAAACATCAAAAGAAGTTAGTGATTGTTGTTTAACCTTGTAAACCATCTTAACTCATGTCAAGGGAAATACCACATTAAGTTGAAAGGACCTATGCAAAACCAAGCAAGCAACCAAGAATCAATGCAAGAAAAGTTTCAAACTATCAAGGTGACCTAGAGAAGCAAAGAACAAGTGCAAATTCTTCAAATCAAGACTAGGACAGGACAAGATGTCATGTCAGTGCAAGAGTACAACAATAAAGGATCAGTAACAGACATGAAAGTTTTACGATGTGATATTGTCATGTCGAGCATCCTGTCAAGGTTATCAACCTAAAGACTGGAATCTCCTGAAGCAGACTTTAGAATTTCTTAAGATGCCTGAAGATAATCACTATTTCGTAGAACCCAAGTTTTTAAGGGCATTGCCATTTTCCTTAGTCAATGACCCTCTTTTACGGATCGTTCCCTCATCGTTCTGTTATTCTACCTGTTAGAATCTCGGGACGAGATTCCTTTAAGGGGGAAGGATTGTAAAAGCCCGTTTTTCAGAAGAACAAAAACGCAAAAATGCGAACTTAAAAATTTTGAAAATAGACTTGGAAATCCAAACTCACATGAGCCATATGAGTTAAACTATGTTCACTAAAAATAGGGACTTGTTAAAACTTCACATAGAACATGGTTGCTAATGTGGAATGGAACTTAAGGTGAAGAATCCTTAATTTCCAAGTATTCACATTTTCAATGAAAAATTAAAGGAGAAAAGAAAACAAAATAGAGAGAAAGAAAAAGAAATTATTCCAACCCTAAAATGAGACATCCAAAAATATTCAAATCTCAGGCCGTAAATTTTTCCATGACCTACTAATATTCCAATTAGACTCTCGGTAAAGTTTCAAAATTTTTGAAGCCTATTTCCCATTTATTGGACACGTACTCAGAGTTTAATCAACGTCGACTTCAAATCTAAACTTTGTGCTCAACCTTGTCCAAATCAACTCCAAATTTTTCCTGAGGTCCCTTATGGTTCAAAAAGGTTAACTTCAAAGTTTCAGGATTTTTGAACCTAATCTACTATTTATTTCCTTGAGTCAAGTATCACCACTTGAATTCAAATTCAAATCTGAGTTCAAATTCAACTTGCTCAGTTTTGAAATCTGATTGCACCATAAAATTCTCCACATTTTATTTAGTCACTGGGCCAAATTTGACTATTTTTGAAGCATGCTTGCGAGCCCTATTTGAATTTTGGAAAGAGGAGTTAGGGAGGTGGGTCCCACAGGTGGTCCCCACCAGTCAGGTCGGCACCTTCTCCCCTGCCTCCACGCAGGCGCGTGCATGTGCCACCGCGATGGCCACCGCGACGTTCCCGGTCCTTATCCTAGCGCGCCCGACCCCTTTCCCCGCCTCTGCTCCCGACGGCGTCCGGCCCACGCTGCTCCTCGCGCCTTCATTCTCCCTCCCGACTCCGTCCGGCCACCGGCTCCGCCGCCTCGGTTCCGCACCTCCCGGTCGCGCCCAGAGCCGCACCACCCCACGCGTCGTCCCCCGCTCGTGCCTCCGACCGCCGGCGCCAGGGCGCACCTCCCTCGCCGACCACCGTGCGCGCTACTCGCCGACCACCACGCCGCTTGCCCTGCCTCCCCAGCGGCCGCCTCTGTTCGCGCCCCACGCCGGCGCCTCCTCGTCTCCTCTCTGGCGCCGCTTCGCCGCGAGGCCGAGCCGCCCCAGCGCCCTGCTCCACGGCCCTCTGACCGGCGCCAGCCGCGGCGAGCACGCACGCCGCCGTCCCTGCGCCGCACGCCCGCGCGACGCCAACTTGCGCACCTCCCGCGTCGCCCCAGCACCTCGCCGGCCAGCATCCCTGCTCCCGCGGTTCACCGCGCCGTGACCGAGCTGCTCTGTCGTCGGCCCTCCTACCTCCTGTCCACGGCGCCCCGAGCAGCACCGCCGCCCAGTGCCTGTGCGCCGTCTCGCAACCTCCTTGTCGCGGCGCTCCACCGCTGCAGCGCTGTGCTCCACGGCCGTTCACTTGCCGACGCCAATGCCAACGCCACCATTGTGCGTCGCCACGCCCACGTCGGCCGTGCGCTCCCATGTTCGCACCATTGCTGCCTCACCCACTGAGACACCATGCCTCACCACCTCTGCGCCACCAGCAAGCTCGTGCGCGTGTTCATGTTGATTTGACTTGTGCAGTTCCGATGCGATCGTCTTCATGGCGTCATCGCGATGTTCCGCGCTGTGGCTATGTCTTGGAATCAAGGCGAGTAATGGGTGTGATGGAGGATATGCAGGAACACGTCGTTGACACATCGGCATCGACAACTGGTCCAAGGTTGGCTATGATTTTGCAAGATTCTTTGGATCAGTGACTGCAGCCAAGGTGTTCGATGAAATGGTTACAAGGCAAAACTAAGTGTGTTGCCGTTCAATGCTGGTCTATGGATGCAGGTCTATTCTAGGGTGGCAATTGACAAGTACATGTGCCAAGATACCCTTTGAATGGTGATGACGCGATGGAACTCTAGTACACACCAAGATGTTCGGCGAAATGCATACAAGGTGAGCCTTACCCTGAAATACCTTGCTTGATGTCACCGACGTCCATTCGTTGTGATCGCTAAGGTTACTCATGTGTCGTCAAGTCGTACATCCAGTTTCCGCATTGATATCATTCCTATAGGAGTCCCCAAGTTGACCTTCTTTGTCCTTTGGATCGCGTTAACTTGTCCGTGTGTGCTCGTGATGCTCCACCATGAGCCGCGTCGACGTCGTTGACCATATGACATCGTCGTGACGCTCCGAGCCGTTACCATTTCCTGACATCGAGGTGAAGGATACATGTGATGTACGTGGTACTGGAACACGACCACGACACATCAGTCGATGGTCGTTTAGCCATATTAGGGTTTGGTCAAGGCGAGACTCGTCAAGTCCTAGGTGTAGCTAGGATGCTAGATGAAATGCCTTCTAGGTCAAACCGAGTGTATTGGTGACCACCGATGACCTAGGGTAGAATACTGCGAGAACGTTGCGACCGACGAGGAGAACTAGTCCAAGTGGAACCTTGGATAAGAATTTCTTAGTCGTGTCGAGGACGTTTCCTTTCCGTTCGCAGAATTGCTTACCTAGGTGTACCTCTTCATCGACGGTAGGTTCGTCGAGTCTTTTGTCGACAACTAAGTCGAGTCCCTAACTCTTCGACTCATGAAGTGGTGTTCGAGATTCCGCTCACCCCTTTGACGAGTCCGGGTTGTTGTGGACGTCGCTAAGATGATCTTCTCGAGATGGCAAAGCATGCCTTCACGGCAAGGTCTCGCATCATGTTTAAGTCCCAAGAGCTTATCGAGCTCACCTGGACAAGCTTGCGGGAGACACTACATTAGTGTCGTCGTGTAAGCACTTGAACGATGCTCAAGAAGCTTGCCGTAGAAACTACTTTACCAAAAAGTCATTTCAATGTTGTCTTGGTACTCACATCAGATTAACAGGGCTTGTTACGACTCTTTGAGTCCAAGCAATGTCGATCTCACTTCACTCCCAAGTGTCGCTAGGGTTTCACCCTGGTTCACCCTTATCAGAACCCTGCGATCACACTTGTCACGTAATTAGGTTTACTCTTTAATGAGTTTGTGTAACTTCGTTGGTCGAATTCTAAATCACAACCTCTTGTTGCACAGTTCACTCATGCCTTAAACTTTCAATG
Source organism: Tuctoria greenei (assembly GCA_036927565.1). Classification (NCBI taxonomy): domain Eukaryota; kingdom Viridiplantae; phylum Streptophyta; class Magnoliopsida; order Poales; family Poaceae; genus Tuctoria; species Tuctoria greenei. The sequence goes on along the minus strand of JAYESD010000002.1, from coordinate 24,103,183 downwards.
CTCCATCTTGATCGCTTAGTCATCCTTACATCACACAGTCCAGTAATACTTCTTCACTATTCTACCTTATCACTCTTTGTGCGGCATAGCTCCATGTGTTGAGTGCTAAATTGCGATGTGTCATTACATTGCACCTTTCAGTGCTTATCTCGACACTACTATGCCACCTTGACACTTAGGTCATCCTTACACTACCAGTCCAACACTTCCACACCATTCAGATGTATCATCCTTGAGTGGCATAGCGTCGAGTGTCGAGTGCCAAGTTGCAATGTGTGCTTACATTGCACCTTTCAATTCACATCTCGATACTACTATGACCACTTGACTTCATCCTTTGTTCATTCACACAACAGAGGCATATCTGTCCTTCCTAGTCGAACTCCTCATTCTTAGAGTTTACACAACCCCGTGGAGTCTTTTCTTAAATTACTTAATTACATAATTACTTATATGCATATCATGTCGATAGGAAACGTGATGGTAGGTGATCGACGAGGAGCTTCACTTGGAGGAGAAGGCCGATGTGTTTCCACTGAGGTTTCATGGCAGGTTCTCCGAAGGAAGATCAAGCCCTAACAATTGACATTTGTTCAGTCGCAAACTAAGGCAAGCCCCGGTTTGCATTTAAGTCGTTTATAAACTTTTGCTTTATCACTATGATGAGTAGTATATGAATTGTGCATTACGTTTAGGGTGAATGATACTCCACATGCATGACCAAAAATCCCAGGGTTTATTTGGCACGAGTTACAGTTTGACCTGTAGTAACTGCTTTGCTAATGCATAGGGAATCCGGTAGAAGTCGAGTAGTTGGAATCTACTCGCGAGAGATGTATCTCACAGGATTGGTTGAATAGAAAATGGCTTAATATAATGAAATTGAGACCGGGCAGGGAATGGATAGGAAGCGGCGAGAATTGAGTCTCGGTCGCATAGCCCTGCCTGTGTCGATTAAGGCCCGTCCGTATGCGGCCCCTTCGGACAAGCTTGAATTGTACCGGCAACATAATGGACATATGGAATCCAATAAACTGACGTAGCTTGGTCACTTGGGTGTCGAGGCATACCGTTCCGTTTTATAGGTGTGGGTTGAGGGTAGCAAGGTGTAAATCCGCTGGTGGGCACGTCAGAGTACACCCCACGCAGGGACCTCCTACCCGTGACGGATCGACCGGTTCGGCATTTGAGTGTCTTGCGAAAGGTTGCCATATACGCCTAGTACTGAAGTGTTATGTAGGTACGGGTGTGCTCGCTGACACTTCCGAACGACGTATGTGTCGTGTTGTCCGGGTGTGTCCTGATTGCAATCACTGTCCCTCGCAGTAATAGAGTACCACTTGTTCACTGAGCGGTGACGTAGTAAATACTAAAGAAGTCAGCAAAATCATATTGTATTGAATTATAATTACTTTGCAACCTTGTATGATTTAGAGATAGTATAATTAAAAGTTTACAGTTTCCCCATACTTTAGCTGTAATAGCACTATGTGCTTTGGGCATGTCATATCATCGGTAAAGCGTTTCTTGTTTGATTGTGGAGCCCATGATGTGCCGTGCTCAGAGAATGTCATTTGCTACTTAAAACTTGATTATAAGGATCCACTTGTAGGCGAGTCATTTATGCTATTCCTTACCTATGTTTAGTGTCCCCTTGCATCTGTCTAGTGAGACGGTTAAGTCTTGCTGAGCCTTATGCTCACGTTTGCGCTTTAACGATTTTTGCAGGTATTAGTTTTATTTCTGCTGTTCAGGTTATACATGAGACTCGAGGTGTCGAGATAAAATCTCATGTGAACCACGCCGCTGCTGTTTGTTCTTCGTGTTGCTAGTGAGAATCGTCCTAGGGCATGGACGTCTTCTCTCCTGCTTAGTTAGGTGAGATTATGAGTATGTATTTTCCGCTGCGTGTGTACTCCTATTGTACACTCTTTTGTAAACTCTTCTTATTATGAAATGAAAACTTTATATGTTTTGGTATCCTTTTTGTGTGTGCTGTTAGGTGCCGCATCGCACGGTACCACCCAATGAGATCCTCGGATGTGTGGATTCAGGTCCCCACAGCGGCTAGTGTTTCGGTGTGGGGGTGGGGGAGAAAGGGGATGCAGCCGGGAATTTATAGGGAAGGCGGTTGCGTGGGGCATGGGGTGAGGCGAGGGGTGTGGCCCTATGCCGGCGGTTGCCGCACGGTGTGCGCGCACATGGGATCGCGCGAGCGAGCAGGTGAGGCGGCGGTTGGTGGAAGAAGGCCCTAACAGGGTTGGCCCATGGCTCAGTGAGAGCGAGAGGAAAGGAGGGGAGGCTGCAGTTGGGCCTGGGCCGAGGTGGAGAGGAGGAGAGTTGGGCCGCAATGGGGGTTTCAGCTTGAGTGGGTTTTATTCTCTTTTTTTTTTTTCATTTGATTCCAGACTTTCCAATTTCAAACAATTTTCTATTCCAATTTTTAATTCAACAATCACAGCAATGCACAAACAATGATGCACACTAACATGTTCTTCTCGATTACAAAGTTTGAAATTTTTAGGGTGTTACATGTTCAAAGTTTACTTTAGAAATGAAATAGTAGTAGTCAGATTCTAGGAACTGACAAACAGATTGCAAAGATCAGATGCTGCTATGGAAGTATACATGTCAATTCAATTTTATTAAGAATAAAATCAGCTGCAATCTAAGAGGATTAATTTAATCGTACATGTAGGATAAATAGTGATATACAGTTCTATATTGAATACAAGCAACATTTATACCTTTAAAAGAGGTTTTGAATAGCAACAAAAGAGGAAAAACATTAGGGTAATCACATGCAAATCGAGTGACAGTAACACGACCTTACATGCACCATCTTCAATAAGCACTTGTCTTCGTTTGATCTTCTTTTCAATGAGCAACATTTATAATAGAAATAACGGCAAGCGCATGAGTAAATAGAGTACTCAACATATATGGAAAATAAATGACATGTAGGCTACTGAATATGGTAAGCTAATAATGTTTAAGCAATATTGCATTATAACCTAACTTTAGTGGTCATTAGCAATCTGTCTCTATGTGATTGATCCCACTAGATGTTAATCATAAACCAAATCCAAAATATCCAACGAATTTCAAACCATAAACCATTTCCACCATTGTATAATCATGAATTTAGTACCAAACCACTCTTGTCCGTGAGCACGACTGTCTAGATATTTTATCAAATCTTTGCTGAGAATGTACCATTTATCCACAAGTCGTGATCTCATTCTCTGTTGTTAGATGGACTAAGTAAACCTCACTGATGTATGTGGTAGCCAGGCATAGCGCACACTACCTTTGGTATGCGACCATGAGATCACTACGAGATCTTTATAAATATTGTCCCTCATGAGTGCTAGCCCTCCATGGTTTCACCGCTGATGTCTTCCTAAAGTAACCCTCTACCTCAGAAGCTCCCTCTTTAGGTGTGCAGATCTCAAGGCAGTAACCCTAAACTAATTCCCATATTATCCAACTACTAGCACGACACTAGGTAAAATCTAATTAATCCATCAAGATGCCCCATACTCAGTCTCGTGACGGTACTATGGAACTTAGTGACTTTCTTCATAACCAGTATTTAGAACCCGACAAGGTTCAAACCCTAAATCTGGGGTATCGTGCACAAAGCACCATACTATACAAACCAAACCGCTAGATTCTTATTCACTGGAATCCATTTTCTATTCCACAATAAATGATCATAAGTCATAAGTGGTATGTATGACCAATGATTTCCGCCATCTACTTTGCATGGCTAAAAGTAATATGAATCCCCTTCCATACCCAGACGATAAGGAAATTACGGTAAAATAAATAGTAATTATAACATGAGATTCATATTAAATTAACATTGCAACTAGCTACAATCCTAGAACATGTGAAAAATGATGAAGGGCAATTGTTTGTTTTTATGTAATTGCCCTGTCTTATTGTTTGAACACTTAGTCTTCATATCTTCGTGTTGATTACAGATCGTTGTCGGTACCCTACATACCGGGTACCCCCGTGCACAAGATGAAAATGCCTAAGGACCCTACCGTCCCGCTGAGGTAGGGTCCAGAGGTGCCACATGTCCAACAGGCCCGAACTTTGCCCCTCCTCAGGGGCAGACTCAGGGGCTGCCATGTGCCCCTTGGCTCCAGGCCTTGCCTCGCCACAGAGGTGGGCTCTGGGGTCGCCACATTTCCTGCAAAGCCAGACCCCACATATCCTTAGAGGCGGGCTCTAGGGCTGTCACGTGTCCCACGGGCTCGAACCCCACTACTCCTCAGATGTGGGCACCAGACCTACCACATGTCACGCGGGCTCGAACCCTGTATCTCCTTAGAGGTGGGCTTCATACCCGCCATGTGTCCCACGACACAGGACCCGACCTCCCCCGTAGAGTCCGGCCCCGGTGCTGCCACGTGACTGATGGCCCGCTCTGGGCGGTATGACACGGGAGTTAAGAGCGACTTGCTCTTTCCACTCGCCACATTGAAGGCACGCGCCTTCCCCAGGCGCACAGGCACGACGCACGCCCCTGTAAGGTGACACTGTGCCCAATCACATCACAGTGAAGGCATCGCAATGCTACCCCACGCCACTAACGGGGTAGGATGCGGTGACACAACAGATGGGCATTTCCTCCCATCATCAACAACTATGCCTAGCCTCTAGCGATCGTTGTGGCAAGATGGCGGGTCTTCAAGCCACGATTAGAAGGGGCAGCAAGAAGTAATAAAACCCTAGATCTTGTACAAGGTTAAGATTGCCTCGAGACCACCTGTTAGGCCCTGGGACCCACTTGTAAGCTGCCCGACTTTGGATTATAAAAGGATCCATGCAGCCACCGACATAAGATATAAGCTCTCTTAGACTCCCACAAGCTCATATGCACTCAAGATTTCTCAAGAACACCACACACTCAAGCAATACAACTCTCACCGTGGACGTAGTGCGTTACGCTCTGATGGCCCGAACCACGTGAAAATCCCCGTGTTCACCATCTGTATCGTGCTCGCAAACCTCTGGGACTAGCCCCTCTGAAAAAGAACCTCTGCGGGTTGCTTATTAGCTGGTCCGAGGGAAGTGTCATTGCTACACTTTGATATTTGGCGCGCCAGGTAGGGGGTTTTTCCCCTAGAAGTTAGCATCTACACGCAATGGTGAACATCAAGCCTTTCAACGGTACCTCTCGAGTCTGCCGCATCACAGCGGGCAAGGATGAGGCCACTTCCCGCTCCAAAGTGCGATCTTGTCCTTCGCACAACCACGCAGCTGCCGCTGTCACGGCGGTCAAGCCAGCGATTCTCGACAGACGTCTGCTCCATCGGCATCCATGGCATTCTAGCTGTAGCGCGTGCCCTCCACAACCCACCTTCCATGAATGCTCCTCAGGGAGCTGCGCACCAGTGGATTAACAACGTCGACCATCTCGTCGCTGCCGCCATCAACACGCTTTAGCAAAGGAGGCAATAGCCTATCCCGTTGCACATGTAGCTATCGCACATGACGATAGTCGACCGGTGGACGGCTGACTCTCGCTCCACTAGGTTCTCCACAATTGACCTCAAGATTGAGCTCAACCGTCACCACGCAGCGAAAGACAGCCGCATCACCATCGAGTGACAGCGCGAGAGGCGCTGCAACCTCGAGGCTGACTTCAACGCTCCAAGCGCCAAGCCCCAGGCATCCGCTGCACTGGTCGCGCCTCAGGCAAAGCCTGCGCAACACACGCCTCAGATGTACGCTGCACAGGTTGCACCCCAGGCGTACCTTGCGTAGCTTGCGTCCCAAGTGCACCCTGCGCAACCTGCACCTTTGGTGTACGCTGTGCAGGCCGCATCCCAGGTATATCCTGCCAGGCAAGCGCCCTAGGCGTATGTCGCACAACAAGTGCCCCAGACATACGCAGGGCACCTAGTGCTCGAGGCGTATGTTGCTCAACCGGCAACGCCGGTGTATGCAACACAACTTGCACCTCAGGCGTATGCTGCACCCCTGGGGGATAGAGGTGGACAAAGCAAAAATTAAAGTTATTGAGAAAATTCCACCTCCAGTCAACATAAGGGGAATCCACATCTTTTTAGGTCATGCTGGGTTCTATCGACGATTATCAAGTATTTCTCCAAAATTGTTAGACCCCTTATAAACCTATTAGCGAAGGATGCTCTCTTTGATTTCGATGAAGAGTGCCTTAAATCCTTTGATACACTCAAAAATGCACTTGTCTCGACTCCAATCATCCAACCCCCTGATTTGGACACTTGCATTCGAAATCATGTGAGATGCCAACAATTTTTCTGTTGATGTGGTCTTAGGCCAAACCAAAGATAAAAAGCATCACGCCATAGCCCACACTAGCAAGACACTAATAGGAGCACAAATCAATTATGCCACTACAGAAAAGAGCTCCTGGCAGTAGTCTTTGCTATCGATAAGTTAGGTCCTATTTGGTTGGAGCCAAGGTCATTGTCTACACAGACCATGCTGCCTTGAAGTTTTTGCTCACCAAAAAGGGCGCTAAACCAAGGCTAATCCGATGGATTCTTCTTATCCAAGAATTTGATTTGGAGATTAAGGATAAGAAAGGAGTGGATAATTCCATTGTGGATCATCTCTCGTGTACGGAAGTCACGCAACACATGGATGTACCCATCAATGACTTCCTATGTGATGACATGTTGCTTAAGGTTACCCACTCTCACCATTGGTACGCGGACATCTTGAATTTCATGGTCATGGGGTACGTACTTCCAGGGGGAAACAAAAAGAAAATTATTTATGAGAGTCGTAGACACCTATGGGACGACCCATATCTCTATCGAGTATGTGCTGATGGCCTTCTTAGAAGGTGTGTCTCCACAATCGAAGGCACCAAAATCATCGATAAATGCCATGTGGGCCCATATGGAGGTCATTACTGTGTTTACTGTACTTAGGCAAAGATCAGGCGAAGTGGATTCTATTGGCCTTCAATGTATGAAGATAACAAAAAATTCATTCGCCAATGTTGGAAATGCCAATAGCATGGAGGAATCACTGCTCGTAATGCCATGCCCCTCACATATAACCTCCAAGTCAAATTATTTGATGTGTGGGGTATTGACTTAATGGGACCTTTTCCAAAGTCACATGAGTGCGAGTATGTTCTGGTGGTTGTCGATTATGTGTCAAAATTGGGAGGCATTGCCTTGCAGAAATGCCAACTCCAGCCACGCTAGGAAAATGTTCCATGAGATCATTTTCCCACACTTTAACACTCCTCAAATGGTCATAAGAGATGGAGGGTCTCAGTTCATTGATAAGACCTTCTATAGCTTTCTAAGGGAGCTTGGGGTTCAACATAATATTGCTACTTCCTACCACCCACAAACAAGCGGTGAAGCAGAAACCTCTAACAAGCAGATCAAGAATATCCCTCAAAAGACTGTCTTGGAAACGGGAACAAGATTGAAGCAGAAACTACCCGATGCATTGTGGGCATATCGAACTGCCTACAAGACACCCATTGGCATGTATCTGTTCCAACTTGTCTATGGAAATACTTGCCATCTTCCTGTAGAGTTGGAATATAGAGCTCATTGGACCATAAAACGGTGGAACATGGATCTTGATAAGGCTGTAAAGCACCGTTTGAGGCAGATCTCCGAACTTGAGGAATGGAGGGATAAGGCATACCATAGTTCTAAGATCTATAAGGAAACAACCAAGAGATGACACAATAAAAGGATTACACCAAAGGAGTTTTAGTCTGGAGATAAAGCCCTTCTCTTTAACTCCAGGGTAAAACTCTTTGGACATGGGAAGTTGTGAAGTAAATGGGAAGGACCATTTACCGTAATATAAACTTCATCTCATGGGGCCATCACACTCCAAGATGACGAGGGCCATCTATTTAAGGTAAATGGGCACCATCTCAAAATCTTCATAGATGCCCAAGAGGATTTGGAAAGAAGTCAACATGGTAAATTTAATCGATTTCCACACCGTTCTTCCAAATTCCACGTAGTTCATCCAAGTCCAACAAGTGGGCCTATTATAAAACTGATCCTTATGGCCCACAGAGACAACCCACAAAACAGCAGCCCAGACGGGGCCCACCCAAGGTCGCTCAACCCCCCTGGTCGGCCGACTCTCGGTTGGCACCGCTAGAGTTATGTTTTTGCTGGTTATCTCTCCCGTATTACCCCAACAGAACCCTCGGTGTAATAGATTCTATCTTCGCCTTGAAGATATTAAAAAGCCATAAACAGAGAAGAAATTTGCACTGTTCCAGAAAAGAAACACCCTCTCCCATCTTCCACCTTGTCTATCCACCATGGCTGGCAAAGGCAAAGGCATCATTCCCCATGCATCCTCCAGCTCCACCTTCAACCTCAGCAGGGAACCTACGCCGACCAACAACGACTACACCATGGCCATTGAGGCTGTGATGGCTTTGGACGTGGCACTTCTCACCGCGATACCACCTCTTGGGATGCCCCTTGGATTTAGCCCTGCTCGTCGTAGCATGGCACAGTCGCTTCCCCACGTAAAGTGCCCATGAAGTCATGTACTACTACACCACGTCCAACAACAGCGGCTCTCAAGCCCATTGTGACGCGTCTTTTCCATGCAAAAGACAAAGTCCGTCCCACGCTCCAGCCCAGCGAGAAGTACATGGGCACGCTCAAAACAAAGAATGGCGACGTAGTGAGCCACCACTACGAGTCACCAACTCATACCTCGCCAGAGCCCGCTAATGACCGTTTCATAATCCAAGGCGTGAGAACGCCAAAAGTTATGGAAAAGGTCTATACAAGCATGTGGACAACTTAGCCTTGGAGGAATCAACGGGCTCGTCTCCCTGTAGGGTAAGGTGTTCTCACCACCTGCTATAAAAAGGTCTTCGGGCCAATATCAAAGCAGTGATGAGAAATCTCCCCGTGCCGATGCGGCGCGGCTAGCTAAGGAAATTGCAAATCTCCATTTGGAGAATAAAAGCTAGCGTGCATGATGGCCGAAGCATGCATCGAGAGGGCAGAATTAAAGGATGATATTGATGCCCTTAAGGAGGAGATAGATAGTGTACGCTGTGGCATGAGTGCTAAAATCAAGCGTTTATGCGAGGCCGTAGGGATGTCCGACATTTACAAGGAACCATGAATAGACATCCCTTTAGGCTGCTGGGTGCTTACCCCTTAGTTTGCTTATTTTGTTTTATTCCAATATTTTGTAATTTAATAATGTAAGCACCCCCAATTTCTAGTTCGATAAAGTGAACTTACCGATTAATCTAACACCAGTAAAGTTCCCCTTTTGGTTTATTTTGTGTCAAATAAAGTTTCCAAGAACACGTGTGGGGGAGGAGTCCCTCCGCGATCTCGTGATGTTTAGATCATGCGTTTTACTTGAGGACACGTTGCAAACATACACGCGATAAGACACGACAAAGCAGAGCACCAGGGGAGCCAGCCAGAGGTCGACCGACCGCTGGCTCGGCCGACCTGTGGGTGACCCCTCTTGAGCCCCCTGCTCTTGGTGATCCATTGCAATTTGAGTTGAAAATTTTGACACATTCATGAAAATTTAAATTAAAAGCAACTCAATGAAATAAATATTGCAAATTTCTTAAATATGATATTATTATACCCTGTATTTTAATTTCACTACCATGTTTCTAGACCCATATAATTAATTAGGACAACCTGTCATCTAAGTCTTTGATCGGTGTGATATGGTGAGAAAAATAAACCCATGGACAAACCCTTGCTTTAAATTGACTTTGAATTTTGCACAATTTTGAAGTCTTAAGGTTTGCCTTCCTCTCTCATTAGAAATTAAATACACACCAAGGCCATATGATATGGATATTGAAAACTACATACATATGCCACTTAGCATTTTCATTGAACTTTGTCAAACTCTTGACCCTGTTGAGTGACTTGCATGAAATCTTTTGATTAGGAAATTTCTTGTACACTCCACCATATTCCATCATTTTCATCCATCCACCATCAAAGATACTCCATGAAAATAATTGCAAAATCCTCTCTCCATAAAAAAGAATTCAAAAATAGAAGAGAGAGAGAGAGAGAAAGAGAGAGAGAGAGAGCCAATAAGTAGCCATGCTTCATCCTTGCTCAAAAAGAGAGTGATCAAATAGGAGTTATCATCAGTATTCATCCTCAACCATCCACCCATAATATGTGCACAAAAATTTCCTTAGTCATTGATTTTATTGCATGGTATTTTCATATGGATCTCGTTTTTGATTTAGTAATATATGAATTGCAAGTGTGCTGCTATTTATCCCTACTAAGCTCCACAAAAGCCATACTTAGTTGTAGGGACAAAAGTGGCAAAATTGTGCTAAGGTGAGGATTCAAACACTTTGAGTGACTCGAGAGAATGCAATAAAAGGAGGAAAATGCATTATCCTTTTGATACTCGAGATGTAGTAATTTTTGAAGTTTTTTCAGCAGGAGGAAGCCCGGGTGAGATAAACTCAACCATTCCACCTCTCAAACGCCCAAGATGATGTGGTAGCCACACCACAAAAAGGGTTCAAAAGCAAAGGTATGAGTTAAAATACTTTATAAACTCCTTTCATATTCGCAACAACATTTATCTTAGCACTTAGTTCTTCTTGCCTTCACTCGAGGATGAGCCAAGGACTAAGTGTGGGGGAGTTTGTTGACGGTCCTTACATGCCAAATATGACCGTTAATTCACCGCATAAAAATTGTAAAATTAAGAAAACAACATAGTTGTAGGAGTTAAAACTAACAAATTTTACAAGTGTTAGTGTCTATTTGTATGCAGGTGAATGAAACCCCCAAATACCCAAGCATGCAGGGAGTAATCCAAAAGGTTACCATTTGACAAATCAAGCGAAGACACATGGTATCACATGGATTCATGACTCATTCCCAAGCGTATCCAAGGAGATCCAATGGTATTGCACCTGGGAAGGGAGTCAAGGCCCACCTTGAAGTCACCCCAAGAAAGCACAACCGAGGGGGGCCAGGACCAGGTCGGCCGACCCCCTAGTCGGTCGACTTGGCCCTAGCACCAAACTCAGTCAACTTCCACGTGTTGGCCAGCTGTGGCTTCCGGATGGCGGTAACGAGTTATTCACGCACTAATTGTGGTGCCAAACCGACTGAACCCGTGTATAAATACCTTCTCACCCCTTCACTTCTCCACACACCACTAGTTTGAGAATAGTACTCCACTCATAAGGTTAAGAGCTGCCCAAGTGGCCAACCAAGTAGAAGGAGAGTGAGAAGGAGCTAGGAGGAGGAGGCTTGGGCTTGTCAAGTCCCTCTTCCACACTTGTATCTCTACAGAAGTTCTGCCGAAATCCAGTAAGAAATTTCCATGAATTAAATACAAGTTTGATCTCTACTTCATAGTAGTTTGGTTATGTAACATCTGTTGGGTTCACTGCTTTAACTTATTAGAGGCTCTAGTCGTAGCTTTGCATTCGAAACGATTAGAGTTGTGAATTAGAACTTAAGCGTGGTGTTTAGGTTAGAATTCATCAGTGGATATCTCGTGGACCCGCAGATTGAAGAGGTAGACAATAGGTGGTGACAACCCTATCTGTCCTTAGTAATCCTCCACGTTCGACTATGCCATAGGCTCGTGGTGGGAACCGTCTTGGTGTTGTCAAGGGTAAACCCATGCCCGAAGCAAGCAGCTACCGTAGACTACTGTGGCCTAGATTCCAAACATTGAATTCCTCTCAAATCCTTTTCTACCAAACAAACTGTGTGTCCTTGGGAGAACAAGCTAGAAGATCTCACACACGTACCTTAGATTCGATGCCCTTGGGAATACTCCTTAAGGGGAAATGCTATAACGGTAATTTCATGTGCTTGTGGATTATTCTATTTTCGTAAGAAATACCAACACCTGACATAGGCACCGCACCCCAGGGCAGCAGCAAGAAGAACAAGAACAGGGCTGGTGGCAAGGATAGGCTATTAGCCGGGGCTCCAGTCGCCGCCGCAACAGCGGTCGGGGGCCTTAGGGGGCCACACCCCGACAAGCGTCTGCGGCAATCACCCGACAGTGAAGATAGCCGCGAGCGCTGCCCGGTATACGATACCAGGGGCAACAGCGCTGGTGAGTACCGAGAGATCAAGAAGCTCACAGAGCTCTACCATGAGCAACTGCAGAAGTGCCTAGAGGGCGCGCCCTTTCGCCAACAGGAGGGCAATCAGAAGGTCGACCCCCAGGTTGACGAGGAGAAGGAGACGGAGTACTAGGAGGCCCAGCGAGCAATAAAGGCCGTATACAACAATAGTGACTCTGACTCTAGCAGTGACACTGAATGTCATAAGACGCCCTGTGTCATCTAGGGGGTTCTGAGACCCCGTGTACCAAAATGCAATCAAGACCCTGCACCGAGCAGTGGCCTCGGTGGCCCCTACCCCAGCTCGACGCCACACCACAAGTGTATGGGCACGCCGATCACCTTCGACACTTCCGACTGCCCCGAGAACATGGCAGGAGCTAGGCTGTTGCCGCTCCTCGTCACCCCAACCATCGCCAATGTCAAGATGTACCACATCTTGATTGATGGAGGGGCCGACCTCAACTTTATCAGCTGCACAACCTTCAAGAAGCTGCAAATCCCTATGTCCAAGCTCACCCCCCGAGCCCATTCTCGGGGGTGGGCTGGGGCATGTTGTTCCATACGACAACATCCACCTCCGGGTGACCTTCGGGACACTCGAGAATTACCGAAAGGAGAACGTCTTGTTCGATGTCGTGGAGGTTAGCCTCCCCTTCAACGCCATCATCGGCAGGCCAATTCTGTACTGGTTCATGGACTTAACCCACTACAGCTACCTGGTATTTAAGATGCCAACACCCTCCAGCGTCCTCAAGATCCGCAGAGACTGCACTGCTGCAGTGTCAGCCTTGGAGAAGCTCCAAGCACTTGCAGCAGTTCTGCCATCTGCCCCTTGTAGTGCTGGACCAAGCCGGCCTCCCCCAAGCTCAGGCCAGCGTGGCTCAACTGTTGCACCCCGAGTGTAGCTCTCCGACAGCGACGATGTTCAAGTCGACTCCGATGCTGCCCAGACAACCCGCATAGCGGGGAGTCTGAACGACAAATAGGAACTCACACTCATCACCTTGCTCTGCGCGAATGTTGACGTGTTTTCTTGGCAACCATAAAAAATACTCAGGATCCCCAGGGAGGTGATCGAGCACCATCTGAAGACCTACCCCGACACCCGATCAGTCCAACAGAAGCCTCAGACAAAATCCATCGAGCGTCATAACTTCATCGATGAAGAGATCAAGAAGCTGGTCGATGCTGGCTTCATCCCAGAGGTCCACCACACCCGTGGTTGGCCAATCCTGTAGTCGTCCCCAAGGCCGGCGGGAAGCTTTGAATGTGCATCGACTACACTAGTCTAAATAAGGAATGGCTAAAGATTCATTCCCTCTCTCTAGAATAGATCAAATGTAGAATCTACATTAGGCTGTGATCTACTGTGCTTTCTAGACGCTTATTTTGATTTTCATCAGATACCAATGTCTAGAGAAGATGAGGAGCACACTGCTTTTATAACAATAGACGGTCTGAATTGTTATGTGTAGGATCAAAGAGCATGTGAAAAGCTACCAGGGGGGGTGAATGGTAGATTTAAAAATCTTATGCAGCGGAAACAATTAAATCCCAACCTCTTCGGCAGAAAAACAATCTGTTAGAGAAATCGTGTGTGAAACTAATCTAAACGTGTTTCACCATTACAAAAGTGATATATATCATAGATAATCAAGTCATGAAGAAAACAAAAGAAGAATCACTCAAATCCGTCGAGAGACTCAAGTTCTGATAAAAAGATTGAACAAAGGTCAATCTTTCCTACCCGAGAAAAAACAGTTCTGGAACGCTGCAAAGAAACTCGTGTAGATCAGAAACCACAAATCCAATGACCGTGAATTTTTTATAGATAATATATAATCAAGTTTTGAATACAAAAAAAAAGAATCACGTCAATTGGATCTATAAAACTCGAGTTATGATAAAACCACGGACGAAACGTAGTGCTGTCCAGAAACTCGACGAGTAAAACTTGTCTGGAACAAGTCGGACGAACAAGGCACAAAAGTTCCTTCAAACTACGAATTTTATTCAATAGAATACAATAGGCACAGTCCCAAAGTCATGCACCACGAGCTATGGCCTCCCTTGCCTATATAACCAGCCCTTAGGCCAACCCAATCTCAACTAGGACTCTAATCCTACTCAAATCATGAATCGAAACTTTCAATAACTGCTTAGGACTCTTCTATACGCAGATAGAAGCAATCTTAAGACTTCCAAGCACCTTAGAAACGTATCCCACATTCCTAAAACAACTCAAATTCGTGACCCACACAAAATCCTATCATAACCAACTCGATACTTTCCATACCGAGCCATAATCGACTCCGCCGCAGCCAAAGTCATCAACCAATACGATCCGATCCTTCCAACCAGATCTTCCCATCTATAAACCATATTCGGAACCATGTTGCCACGTCATGCACCGCATGCATACGTGCAAACACCTTCCTTCGACGTCCAATAACCTTCATATGCACTGCCCTTGATTCAATCATCCTGCGCGACCTCTTGACCCACTCAACCACAATTCCTCCTGAATTTGGTTGTTGGAACCTCATCTCCTCCTTGAGACTAGTCCAAAGGATCATTTCACCAGCCATGACTTGAACTCAAGCAACACCTGCACATGAATAAACAACCAATCCGTACGATCCCAAGTCTACGACTTGACTCAAGTCAGTTCCGAACACAACACCTTACATGAGCACCTCACATAAGCATGTTGCAAAGAATATCAAAACAATATCAGCCATATCAACCAAAACGCATAAAAAACATAGCAAATGAATACTAAGCAATCTTTCTAAGAATATAAAGCAAGTTTGAAACATTGCAAGATAAAAGCAGGAACATTGCGATCAAGCTCCAAACCTTGCCAAAGCTAACCGGAGCTTGAGCCGGAGCTTACCAAAGCTAGTACAACCTAGCGCCAGAGCTTACCAAAGCTAGTACAACCTAGCGCCGGAGTTAACCAAAACTAGTCGAAACTAGTCATCCAGAATGTCGAAGCTAGAAAAACATGTCGGATCTAACCAACATAAGTCGGACCTAGCAAAACATATCAGAGCTTAACAAAGACATGCCAGAGCTATCAAAGACATGTCGGAGCTAAAGACAAAGCTCACCGGAGCTACCCAAAAATATGTCGGATCTAGACAGAGAAAGTCGGACCTATTGTCAGACCTTGCAGAAGCTCAGAGCTAGAGTCGGACCTTGCTAAAAGGATGTTATGGCATCATTCAAAACTTTTATTGTCAAAGCCAATGTATTCAGCACACATAGGTCTCACAATCTCCCCCTTGATGAATGCATTGGCAACACCATTTAAAATCCAAACATTGGCATGAAAAGTTTTGAGAACAATTTCCCCCCTTTTTGAAAATCAAATGAGATAGAAATAAATTTCTCTCCCCCTATACATATTTCTCCCCCTTGCATAATTCACCATATTATCTCTCTCCCTTTGACAATGTATTCAGCAAGGTTCAAAAGAGAAATTTTAATTGTTATGAGCATATTATAACATATACATATAAAACAAAGCTCATCCAAGTCATACTATCAAGTAACTTACACTATCACAATAATGAGACACATAAAGTAGTGTAAGCCATGCTAGATATCAAATGTAATTTCCAATTTAGCAAGTCATGATCTCACAAACTTAACTATTTCAAAACCTGAAAGCATGACACTTGTTGCTGTATTTTATTATTTTTCAAAGCACAAATTTAGATCATATGATATTTGCAAGAGATTATATGCGCATCTGCCTTATTCTAACCAACCAAGCCAAGTCTATGTCATTTGACAATCAGAAGCTTAAGGACATGGTTTTAGTCATACACAACTTCTTCCAAGTTCATATCAAAGTGCAATGATAAGCCATCTCAAAAGAAGAAGTGTGATGCATGCATAATCTCTTGATCTTTTCTGATTTTTATTTGATCATAAAAGCTCAGCATGTGAGTTGATTACTTGATTAATTCTTAATGATTAAAAGCACTTGTGAGCATGCAACAAGTTCAAAATAGAAGCCCTCATCTTCGGGTTAAGGACCATGCTGTCCCTCATCGTGCACTAGATGTTGGTCATAGGAGACTCCCAGCTGATCATCAAGCAAGTTCGGAGGGAGTGATGTTGCAACGACCCTCTGTTGGCAGCCTACCTCCTGCATGTGTAGAAGCTGGAAAAAGACTTTGAAGCCTTGGACTTGTGCCATGTATCCACACCGACAATTACGTCGTTGATGACCAGTCAACGAAGGCCTCCTACGGGGCCTCGGTGCCTGAGGGAGTCTTTGAGAGGAAGTTGCTGCAACCTACAACCAGGACTGCCGAACCTGGCGAAGGGGGCGAGACCAACACCTCAAAGTTGGCAGTCCCGACGGCCCTGCAACCATAGAGCCCATTAAGGATCATATGCATCACTGGGGACTCCGTGCAACCCGACGCCCAAGATGTAGAAGCTCAAGTCAGCTCTGATGCATGGATCACAGAGATCCAGGACTACTTGAAGAACAACATCCTTTCTTAAGAACACGCGTCTGGTGAATGGATCGTTTGGTTGGCTAAGAGGTACACGCTGGTAGAGGGGGATCTCTAACGGTGTGGTTCCAACGGCGTCCTATTGCAGTGCATAACCTGGGAGGAGGGGTGCGACTTGCTCACGGAGATCCAGAGGCGAGTGCAGGAACAATGCTTTGTCTCGCACGCTGGTCTGTAAAGCCTTTTCGCATGGATTTTACTGGCCGACAATTGTCCAGGATGCCGTTGAACTGGTAAAGAGATGCAAGACATGCTAGTTCCATGCCATGCAGATCCACACACCAGTGCAGACGCTGCAGATGATCCTACCCTAATGGTCATTTGCGGTGTGGGGGCTGGATATCCTTGGGACCTTCTGAAGGGCCGTCATAGGGTACCGATTCCTCTACGTCACTGTAGACAAGTTCACCAAGTCACCAAAAGCAGCCCCTGTCATCGCCATCAACAAGCAGTCCACAGTCAAGTTCATCAAGTCAATCATCTGCAGGTTCGGGTTCCCGAATAGGATCATCACCGAGAATGGGACCCAATTCACTAGTGCAACATTCCAAGAATACTACAAGGATCTTGGCATCCATGTTTGGTATGCATCCGTCGCTCATCAAAAGAGTAACGAACAAGTCGAGAGGGTCAACGCTGATATACTCAAGGGCCTCAAGACACACACGTACGCAAGCTTGGAGAAGCATGGTGCAAAGTGGGTTGACAAGCTTCCGTGTGCACTGTGAGCTAGTCGGACATCACCCAGTTAGGCTATGGGGGAAACACCCTTCTTTCTGGTGTACGGGGCCAAGGTCGTCCTCCCTCCAGTGATCTCCATGGGCTCTTCTCGAATTAGGGCATATGACAAAGCCGCACAGGACCAGCCCTGGCGCAAAGATATCACCTCGTCGATGAGGGCACGAGGCGAGCAGCTCTTCCAAATGCACGGCACCGGTAGGAGCTCTGACGCTACCATCAACGGTTTGTCAGAGTAGGGAGCTGGAGGTAGGTGACCTGGTGTTGCGCGCATACTATCTCGCAAAGGGAACAAACTCTCCCCCAGCTAGGAGGTCCCCTTCCGAGTCACAGAAGTTTGCCATCCCGGGT
The DNA here is from genome assembly GCA_036927565.1 of Tuctoria greenei. Lineage (NCBI taxonomy): Eukaryota > Viridiplantae > Streptophyta > Magnoliopsida > Poales > Poaceae > Tuctoria > Tuctoria greenei. The sequence goes on along the minus strand of JAYESD010000002.1, from coordinate 24,085,432 downwards.
GCGTATGCCTAGCCATGGAGGACAGGGACCCACTCCTCAAACCTAGAACATAGAGCACCTATGTAAGTTCTACCCTTTAGTGCAGTGGTGGGGCAATTTTTCCTTTCTGTGTAACCGGCGCCATAGCGTCTAGGAGCAGCGCTCGAAGCAACCAAGCTCTGAGGGGACCGGCCCAGAACGTACATCCTGCTTAGCCTGGTCCTGTACCCTAAGCATGTACACTATACCTCCCTTGTCATTCGGAACGGGTCATTGCCTTCTTGTAAAGCCTTCCTCCTCCTATGAAATGCCATGATTGCAAAAGATTTCTGTCTTAACTTGTGCGCGTTCATGTTCATTTAATTACACATTAATTTTATGTTCATCAAATTATGCTCGTTCTTGTATATCACATGTCGTATGCACAGTCACCCTCTCCCTGTCTCGTCTTAGTCGGAGTTACGCTATCCTGCTAACGACGCACCAACATGAGGTACCTGTAATGCATTTGGGGTCCCATGGTTGTTTTCTTGCTAGGGGTCCATGGTGCTGAATGATTCTTACTCCTGAAAGGCTAACGACGAGCTGGAGGTCCAGGGTGAGCAGCCTACCTAGCCTAGTTTCGTGTCCTAAGCTTGCGCACCTTGCCTCACAGTGCTAACAGCTGAGTACAGGGGGTCGGACGGCTCATGCCCTGAGCAAGGCAGCGACCATGCTCCAGATACTGTCACAACGAATTACCCATGCCCCGTACCCTAGATAAGGACTGTAATACATAGCGAAACTAAAGTGCAGGGAAGTGGTGACCGACAAGAAGAATTACTTGTTGTCTATCATGTGCGTAGCTAATACAGGGAGCCCGCCATCGATGCTTTTTGCGTCGATGAAGGGTTCTCCTGGCCCACAAGATAAGCTCCGATGCCCCACAGAGGGCCCGCCAGTGTCAACTCTCAAATCTCCGATGCCCCCTAGGGGGCCCGCTGACGTCAACTCTCGAAGCTCCGGCGTCCCCCCAGGGGGCCCGGCGATGCCTACCGTCAAGATCCAACACCCCCCGGAGGCCTGCTGATGTCTACCCTTAAGCTCCGACACCCTCCTGGGGGCCCGTCGGTGTTTGTCGAAGTGTTTTTGAGACACTGCCTCCGGACCTGCTTTGGGGGCATCCCTTGGAGGTTCTTGATCGGCAGGGGCGTAGTCCTCAAGCGAGGATACACGTATGAGAGACGGTTGAGACGGTGGTTTTATGTGGTTCGGGCCGTCGAAGTGTAATACCCTACTCAACGGTGTGTGTTGTATTGCTAGAGAGTGTGTTCTCTTGAGTCTGAATGGTCTGGCCCTCGTAATGTTGGCTACCCGGTCCTTTTAAAGGAAGGTCGGACTCCTTACAAGTGGGGTCTGGGCTCTGACAGGTGGCCTCAGTACAATCTTATCCTAAAGATCTAAATCTTCATGGCTACACTGCCTCTGACCGTGGCTTGAAGACTCGCTTTCTTGCCGCCTAAGACGCCAGTGGCCCATGCGTAGTCGTCGCTTCTGTCAGGGAATGTCCCATCCAATTGTCTTGTAGTTGTAAGCTACCCACTTGGCGGAGTGGAGTAGGCATGCAATGTCTTTACTGCGATGCAATTGGATGCAGCGATGCCTGACAGGGGCGTGCGCCGCACCTGTGCACTTGGGAAAGGCGCGTGCCTTCAATGCGCGAAAGGACAGGACGCGGTGCTCGTTACTCTTTGAGGCTCATGACCCATTGCAGGTTGTGGGGGACACATGCCAGCTCCAGAGCCCTCCTCGGTGGGAGCAAGGGCTTGGAGCCGGAGGACACGTGGTAGATCCGGAGCCCTCCTCGGTGGGAGCAAGGGCTCGAAGCCGAAGGAAGCGTGGCAACTCTGGAGCCCTCCTCGGTGGGAGCAAGGGCCCAGAGCTGGAGGACGCGTGGCAGCTTTGGAGCCCTCCTTGGTGGGAGCAAGGGCCCAAAGCCGGAGGATGCATGGTAGCTCCGGAGCCCTCCTCGATGGGAGCAAGGGCCTGGAGCTGGAGGACACGTGGCAGCTGTGGATCCCTCCTCGGTAGGGAGGTCGGGTTCGGTGGTTCTTCTAGCTTGTACACGGGGGTACCTGGTCTGTAGAGTATTGATAGGGCTCTCAGGCCCACCTCAAGAGAGGTGACGATCCAGTAGGTGGGGCCTTCATCTCGTCTTGTAAAAGTGACGCCGGCGGCTCCCTTAGGGGGCACCAGAACTCATAGAAGTGACACTGGCGGGCCCCTCGAGGGGCGCTAGAGCTGAGAGAAGCGTCAACGGCGCCAGTGGCTACCACGGACGTGTAGAACATCAACAGGGGACTCCCTGTATGTCTTGCACACACGATAGACAAAAAGTAATTTGGCTCGCCGGTCACCACTTCCCTGCTCTTTAGCTTCGTTATGGATTATAGTCCTTAGCTAAGATATGGGGCATGGGTAATTCAGTGCGACAACATTCAGGGTATGGTCATTACCTTGCTCAAGCATGAGCCGTCCGACCCCCTGTACTCAGCTGTTAGCACTGGGAGGCAAGGTACACAAGCTTAGAGTACGTAACGAGGCTAAGCAGACTGCACACCCTGGACCTCCAGCTCAGTGTTAGCCTTTCAGGGGTGAGAACCATCCGATGCTGTGGACCCGGGGCAAGAAAAAAACCATCATACCCCAAACACATTGCAGGTACCTCATGCGGGTCTGCCTTTAGCAGGATAGCATAACTCTGACTAGGTCAAGATAGTGAAAGAGTGACTGTGCATACGACAGGCAATATGCAAAATCGAGAATAACTAATGAAGATAAAATTAATGCGTAATTAAATGAACACGGTAATGTAGTGTGACAATATTCGGGTTATGGTCATTGCCTTGTTCAGGAGTATGGGTCATCCAACCCCATCGTATTTAGGCATAGCGCTAAGGAGGTAGAGTGTACACGCTTTGGATGCAGGACCAAGCTAGGCCGGCTCATACTCTGGACCCTTCGCCGGTGTTAGCAGAAGTATGAGCCGACCGACCCCCATTACTCAGCCGCTGTGCTGGGGAGGCAAAGTGTACACGCTTATGTTGCAGGACCAGGCTAAGCATGATGTACACTATAGACCTCTCGGTGGAGTTAGCCTTTCAAGGGAGGGACCATTCAATACCATGAGGCCTCGAGCAAGAAAATAACCAGAAGACCCCGGATTCCTGGATTCTCGCCTTGTTCAGGGTGTATGCCGTTTGGACCCAGTACTCAGCTGTAGCGCTAGGGAAGTCGAGTGTGCACGCTTAGGGTAGAAAACAAGGCTAAGTTGGCTGCACACTCTGGACCACCAGCTTGGCGTAGGCCTTTCATGAGGGGACCGTTTGGCACCACAAGACCGTAAACCCTGGATACGCCATAGGTACCTTAAGCAGACCTGCACGTTGCCCGTGCTCGCAGCAGACAACGTCGTTCTTGCCGTGACGACCGAAAACCGTTTGACGTCCTGCCCATGGGACCCCTTAGAGCTCCGTAGGTGTGGCCAACTGGTTGGGCACACCTTCCACTTAGTCGCAAGATGTCAACAACGGGCGCCCAGTAAAGCACAGGAGCTTGGGTAGTTGACGCCGGCGTTCCCCCTGGGGAGTGCTGGACTTTGAATTGAGATGCGTGGTCATCATCGAAGAAGGCTCTGGCGGCGATGGCGACAAGGTAGCTGCCAAACCGAGGTGGCTCCCACCCTCAATGCACGGGACATCGACAGCAGGCCCCCTAGGTGGTGCCGCAGCTTGATGCTCCGGTGGCGCCCACCCTCAGTATGCGGAACATCGACGACCTGCCCCCTAGGAGGTACTAGAGCTAGATACTCCAGTGGGACCCACCCTCAATGTGCGGAATGTCGATGGCGGGCCTCCCTAGGAGTTGCCAGAGCTGGATGCTCTGGTGGCGCCCACCCTCAACGTGCGGACATAAACAGCGGGTGAAGGTGCAACCTCTTGAGAGGAAAACCCCCTACCTGGCGCGACAAATGTCGAAGTGTTTTTGCGACACTTCCCCCCGACCTGCTTTGGGAGCAGCCCGTAGAGGTTCTTGATCGTCAGGGGCTTAGTCCTCTAGCGAGGCTACGCATATGAGAGATGGGTGAGACTATGGTTTTACGTGGTCCGAAGCAAGGGCCTGAAGCCGGAGGACGCGTGGCAGCTCCGGAGCCCTCCTCAGCGGGGAGGCCTGGTCTGAAGCTTCTTCTAGCTTGTACGCGGGGGTACTCGGTCTGCAGAGTATCGACAACGTCAATTAATAAAGCTCCGGTGCTCCCCAGGGGGCCCGCCGGAGTCGTTCTTCACGCTCTTGTTCCTCGCTGGGGACTCGTCATTGACGTCCTACGGCCACTGAATGTGGCTCAGAGGGGGGTGAATAGGCGTTGAAACTTTTTCCTCCGACACTTACCAAAAATATCAAATATCAGGAAGGCCGAACTAGTTCGGTGTAGGGTGCAGACTAGTCCAGTGTGCTCGTTACACCTACGAAAAGCTTAACTATTTTTGTGTTTTTCTTCAAACGATAAAAAAGCGGAATAGTAAATCAACTTTAATATGATTTACAAGTGTGTGTCAGCACCCTTCCTCATGCTACTGACCGGGCGACGGCGGGAAGAACGAACGCGCGGGAGAATTCAGCTTCAGACGGGCCGCGACGCAGCTCCTGACCCAGACGAGCGATGCGCAAGTGGCGAGACCCGAATTGGTGGGCCTATAACAAGTTGTGTGAGTTATAAAAATAGAGGAGTGGGTGAGCGTGATGATTATGCATGTAACAACTACTGACATTGCTGTTGCAAATACTCCTCATGCCTCCCCCATCTATTTCTCCTCCACGACATCGTCTTCTTCCCCCGACGACCCCCTCACATCTGGTATCAGGTTGCCTCCGATCTAGCGGGATGGAACCCCACGAGCATTTCACTCACCGGCAGAAGCAGCTCAGCGCCATGGACCCTAATGTCAATCTCGTCATGGAGGAGAAGTCGAAGCAGTTCCGCGCTGACATGACACAAGTCTTCATCGACCACGCCGATCATCTGAACAAGGGCGTCGCGGACCTGGAGGTGCCTGAGCAACTGTGCTGTGAGAAGATCTTGGCCCTGGAATCTTCAACAACCGAGGTCGACAGGAACGTCACCGCATAAAAGCCTGAGATCGAGGCTTTGTCTCCGCCGTCCAACTGGAGATCACCAAGCTGAACAAATTCGTCGATCAGGATGCTCGCAACCCTACACACAACTCCGGCATCCTCATCGTCGAGTCGGCGTTTGAGCATCCTTTTGTGGGAACCTCCACCGACGGCCCTTAGGGGCACCGCGTCGACAACTGCAACCGGGACACTGAGTACGGGTCGGTGTAAACCCACACCCACGTCCCGGTCAAGGGTACATCTGGTCTCAATCCCACTAACCCTCAGCGTTCTTTCAGTTCACCTATCGATCGTGTTCTGTTGCACTCTGTTTCGTCAAAGAGCAATCTGCTGAAATTGCATTTTTCCAAGTTTGAGGGTGAAAACCCGAAGCACTGTAAATCCCGTTGTGAAAACTATTTGGACATGTATTCCATAGATCCCAGTGTTTGGGTGAAAGTGGCATCTCTTCATTTTGAGGGAGTAGCAGCGCAATGGCTGCAGTCCATGGAACGCAAGCTGTTGCACTGTTCGTGGGAGGTTTTCTGTTCTTTGGTTTCTGACTGATTCGGCCGGAACCGACATGAGATTCTCATTTGCCAGCTGTTTCATATTAGGCAAACCGGATGAGTATCTGAATACATCGACCTCTCTGAGTTGGTAGATCAACTTCATTCATATGATTCTTTTACTGATCCACTCTTTTACACCACTCGTTTTATTGATGGACTGAAGCTCGATCTACGTTCTGCTATTTTGGTTCAACGCCCCTCCGATTTGGATTCTACCTGCGTGCTTGCCTCTTTGCAGGAAGAAGCAACTGAACCATGGCACAAGAGATATACTAAGAAGACCGAATATCTTTCATCCGCCTCTGCTGAATTCCCCAATACACAGAGGCCTGGTTTTCGTGCTGCTTATTTTCTGCAACCACCCCCTCATGTGGACAAAAGTCTCATCTCTGCTCCCTCTGATGATCAAAGACATCCTGATCCTGAGCAGTACTGCCTTGGACAAGTTAGAAGCCCTCAAGGCCCACCGTATGGCAAAAGGATTCTACAAAATTTGCACTAAGAAATGGGGTCGAGGTCATAAGTGCTCTACAGCTATCCAGCTCAATGCTGTACAAGAGCTGTTGGAAGTGATCGGTGCAGACCAACAATGTTCTGACAGTGAAGATGCAGCAGTTCAGCACCTATTGCACTTGACACTTTCTCAAGCTGGTGTTCGGGCAAAGATTCTCCTGTGACCATGTGACTCATGGGTTACAGGGTCATGACACACTCATTTTGGTTGACAGTGGCAGCTCACACTCGTTCTTGAGTTCAGCCTTAGCCTCCAAACTCACGGGTATCACTGCCATAGAGAAGCCCTTCAAAGCTGCAGTAGCCAATGGAGAGAAAATAATTTGCAAGTCATTCCCCCCTCAAGCAACTTGGACAGTCCACCACTATGAGTTCTCATTCGACCTGAATGTGCTACCATTACATTGTTATGACATCATATTGGGCATTGACTGGTTACAACAATTCAATCTTATGAAAGTACATTGGGGCCAAAGTGGATGTCCATTCCATACATAGATTCTTATATTGCATTGCAGGGCCTTCTCTTTGAGCTACCCCCTAACAACAGTGATTCACATCTGTCGGTTTCCTGTGTATCGGGTACCCTATGATACCGCAAGAAAAGCTAAGGAGTTCCTTTAGTCCAAGTTGAAGACCTCCGAAGGCCGCATGTGTTACATAGTACTGGACCCGCCTCCCTCGTTTGGGTAGCTCCGAAATTGCCACATGCAGTACAAGGCCGGACCTAACTCCCTCCATAGGGAAGCTCCGGTCTTGCCACATGTCTAGTGACTCCGAACCTAACCCCCAATAGAGGGAAGCTCCGATACTGCCACGTGTATAGTGGCTCCAGACCTGCCTCCCCACGATGGGAAGCTCCAGAGCCGCCACATGTCGAGACTCCGGACCTAGGACCTCAACGGAAGACTGACAGATCTCCAACGGCTCAGACTTCCAAGAGACACTTAAAGCGACAGTTTCAAGACCTGATTATGTGTCATTAATGCTATATTACTGACACACAATCAGTGGACTGTTAATAGGGATAACACTATCATTAAGGTGCATTATCACACTGTTAATCACACTTAATACTCGTAGATCATGTATTAGGCTATTAACTACACCAGGGCACATGTTGGGCCAGGCAAGTAATGTAACGTCCAGTCCTTGAACTATAAAAGGACTGCGCTGCACGGTACATGGACAAGCAAGCTCACACGCTCACAAGCGCCACTCAAATTCATACATACAACACACAACCCGTGGAGTAGGGTGTTACGCTCAGACGGCCCGAACCACGTAAAATCCCTCGTGTCATCATCTTGTTCGTAATCTCAAGCGCCCTGACCAATCAAGAACCTCCGCGGGCTATGATCCAGTAGTACCGGGGAAAGTGTCAATTGCACACTTCGACATTTGGCGCGCCAGGAAGGGGGGTATCGCCTTTGAGATTTCAAGATGGTGAACTCCGTCGTAGGATCATCCAACGGCAATGCTGCGCAACTTGCTGTGAGGAATCCCTCCAATGCGCAACAACCAACAGGTGCTGTTGTTCCGGCGGGCGTCGCACTGCTCAAGCTAACAATGCTGCACAACAGGATGGGGTCCTGGTGTCAGTCACTGCATCGACACACAACAACCACGAGAACATGCTCATCACTGCACTTACTCTTCTGAAGCGCCCACCAGCGCCCGGAGCACCTCAAGGTGCGATGGAGCAGTGGCGCGCTGATGTGCAGCATCTGGTTGCAGCCGCAGCCGGTGCCATCAGCAACCAAGGTCCTCCCCCTTCTGGAAAGGCACCTTCTCAGCGTAGGACCTTGTATGGAAGACTTGGTCCTCATGCATCACAACACCGGAGGCATGCTGTGTCTCAGTAGGTGACATCGCTGCCCTCCGGGGCGCGTTGCACTCACACCACATCGAGACTCTCGACACATGATCTACAGTCAAAACTCGACCACCGTTACAGACAGTAGGACGACCGTGTCCACATTGAGCGCGCTCGTGAAAGGCGAGAAGCTCGAGAAAACCCTCCCCCTTCGAGAGTGGGGGGGCGGCTATTCGGCTCTGGCCATGCACCTTCGCATGATCCGCTGGCCGTAGAAGTTCCGACCTCATATGCCAGAGAAATTCAATTGGACTGTCAACCCAACCGAGTTCCTCCAGATATACTTCACCACCATTTTAGCGGCGGGTGGCAATGTGGTTGTGATGGCCAACTACTTTCCAGTGGCTTTGACTGGGACCGCCAGGTCCTGGTTCATGAGTCTACTGCCTCACTCTATCAACAGTTGGGTGGAGCTATGCCAACAGTTCACTACCAACTTTGGGAGTTCCTACACCTGGTGCAGTACCGAACTGGACTTTTTTGCTGTGCAGCAAAAGTCGGGAGAATCGCTTTGATCTTTCATTCAACAGTTTTCTCAGGTACGCAATACCATACCCTCTATCTCCAACGCTTCAGTCATCATGGGATTCAGACAGGGTGTTAGAGACAAGAAGATGTTGGAGAAGCTAGCGACGAAGGAGGTCACCAGCATCACGTAGCTATTCAACCTAACTGACAAGTGCGCCCGAGCTGCTGAGGGCCGGGAAATGCACTACAAGCTAGCTCTGGAGGCCAATAAAAAGTCCTCCAAAGTTGAAGCCACTACCTCTGGTGGTGGAAAGAAGAAGAAAAAGTCCAACGGCAAGAAGAAGCCATCGGCCTGCACACCTACTGCTGCGGCAGCTGCAGCTCTCGGTGGCCGGGGGCCATGCCCCGAAAAGCGACCTTGACCTTCATAAGAAGATGGTGGTGGTCCAAAGGTGTGGTGTCCGATCCACAAAATGGACAAACACAACCTAGAAGACTGCCGGGAGGTCCAAAATCTTGTTGAGCACTACAACAAGCACCGAGAAGAAGTTCCTTTCCGCCAGCGGGAAGGAAAACAAAAAGTCGACGAAGCTTCGGCTGATACGAAGCTAGGCTTTCAGGACCCCAAGAAGGTTTTCAAGGCTGTCTAAGACACAATCAACAACGACTCTGACGTCTCTAACAACGAGCATCACAAGACCCTCAATACCATATATGGGGGATCTTGGGATATCACCTCTCGTCGCGTCCTCAATACTATGTGGCGGGAAATGGCTTCTGTAGCTCCTACCGCCAAGGCAGAACCACATCGGAAGTGGATGAACACTCCCATCACTTTTGATGCAATGGACTGCCCCAGGAACATGGTCAGAGCTGGCCAACTGCCACTGATGGTGTCTCGAACCATCAATAACGTCCAGCTCTACCATGTCTTGGTAGATGGAGGCGCACTGCTCAATCTCTTGAGCTTTGAAGTGTTCATGAAGATCTAGCTCCGACTCTCGGACCTTCGCCCCTCACGCCCATTCTCGAGGGTAGGTCCGGGGGCCATCAGCCCTCTTGGATCCATTACACTCCCAGTGACCTTCGGGACTCGAGAAAATATCAGACCGAGAAGTTGGTATTCAACATCACTCACATCAGCTTACCCTTAAACGCCATCCTATTCAGGCCTACCCTGTATAGGTTCATGGCCGTAACCCACTACGGCTATTTGGTGTTGAAAATGCTGACACCTTTAGGCGTTCTCCGGATCTGTGGAGATCACACTGTAGGAGTCACCGCACTGGAAGAACTCCACACGCTTGCAACAGCGCAAGAGGGAACCTTCGACAAAGAGCAAGCTGCTCAACCTCCGAGCACTCATCATCGAGGCTCGACATCTACACCATGCGTGCAGCCAAGCGGAGACACCGACGTTCCTATCAAAGTCGTCCAAATTGGGTCCGATGCTGCCCAGACCACCCGTATATCGGGAGGTCTGGACAACAAATATAGATCGACGTAAATTTGGAGATTAGGGGTTGAATTCTTGTAAGGAAAAGAGAATAGAAGGTATACCAGGGGTTTAGGACTCCAATGAATCAAGAAACTTGGAGGTGACACTTGGATCTTGGTGATCTAGGGTTGATGATGAACTTGGAGGTGAATTGGTGACGGAGAACGAAAGCTTGGTGGAGATCTTTATGATCTTTCGTTTCCTCCTCTTCTTCTTATTGCTTGGGATCTTCTCCTCCCTCCTTGGTGGTGGCTCTCCACGAACTAGGGTTTGGGTGGGGTGGAAAAGTGGCAAATAGATGTCAAACCAAGGGGTGGTGTTGTTTATATAGAGGTGGAGACTAGGGTTAGATAGATTTTGAGTTTGAGAGGAGTAGAGGCCGGTTTAGAGTCCCACATGGGCTCTAAAAGATTTAGGCATGACGTCCCTGGGCCCACTTAACGTGAAACCCAAGAAACAAGTCGTAAAACAAAATATCAACTCGGAGTCGCAAAATATCGGACAAGTCTGGAAAGGACCGGACTAGTCTGAAGTCGTCCAGAGAGAAAATCGGACAAGTCTGGCCAAAAATCGGACAAGTCCGACTTTAAACAGAGAGGAAAACGGACAAGTCCGCTGGAACACCGGACTAGTCCAGAAAAGTCCAGGGACTTAGCAAATTTTCAAGGATTCATGGAATATTGGACTAGTCCGCACAGAATCGGACAAGTCAGAAGGTTTCTAGAGGCAAAATCGGACTAGTCCACAGCAAAAACGGACAAGTCCGTTTTTAGTCAGAGAGAAATCGGACTAGTCCTCAGTAAAATCGGACTAGTCCGCACTTTCCTGCGTTTTAAGTGCGGTTTTGTTCCAAATCAATTTTTAATGCTTCGAATCAATTTTAAACTTGTTCCTCTTGTTGTGGGTTGATGTTAAACATGTATATGAGTGTATGTAGGGCATGATGCATGAAAATGAGGGTGTTACAAACCTACCCCCCCTTAAAATGAATCTTGCCCTCGAGATTCGACGTGAAAGAGAAGAGATAGGGAAATTCCTTCTTGAGGTCATCCTCCAATTCCCACATTGCTTCTTTTTCGGTGTGGTGCTTCCATTGATCTTTACACCATCGAATCACCTTGTTCCTTGTTACCCTCTCCTTGGTTTCCAAGATTTTGACTGGTTGCTCGGCATAAGTCAAATCTTCCTCTAGTTCCAATCCTTCTATTGGAACTTGTTCTTCCATTACTCGCAAGCACTTCTTGAGCTAGGAAACATGAAAGACATCATGTACGTCTGAAAGATGAGCTGGCATCTCCAACTTATACGCTACTTCTCCTCTTTTGTCCAAAATCTTGAATGGTCCAATATAATGAGGTGCGAGCTTGCCCCTTATGTTAAACCTCTTATTACCTCTCATTGGTGACACACCTGAGGTAAACAAAATCTCCCACTTCAAAGGCTAATTTCCATCTCCTATTGTTCGCATAGCCCTTTTGTCTTGATTGGGCAGCCCTCAAGTTCTCACGAATTATTTGGACTTGCTTTTCGGCTTCTTGCAGCACATCCGAACCAAATACTTGGGTTTCTCCTGCCTCATTCCAGAATAAAGGTGTCCTACACTTCCTTCCATAAAGCGCTTCGTATGGTGACATTTTCAAACTTGCTTGGTAACTATTGTTGTATGAAAATTCCGCATATGGCAAGCTTTTGTCCCAACTTTTCCCATGCTTTAAAGCACAAGCTCTTAACATGTCCTCCAAAATTTGATTGGTCCTCTCGGTTTGTCCATCCGTTTGAGGATGATACGCTGAACTAAAATTCAACCTTGTTCCCGATGCTTCATGCAATTTTTGCCAAAACCTGGAAGTGAATTGAGAACCTCTATCCGAGACTATCTTCTTGGGGACTCCATGTCGACACACAATATGCTCCATGTATATTTCAGCCAATTGTGCAGCTGTATATTTGGTCTTCACAAGGACAAAAGCTTGGTTAAGCGATCCACAATTACCCAAATTGAGTCATACCCGGACTGAGTACGTGGTAACCCAACTATGAAGTTCATACCAATTTCTTCCCACTTCCATTCCGGGATCTTCAATGGTTGCAATAATCCAGCTGGCCTTTGATGTTCCGCCTTGACTCGTTGACACACATCACACAATGCCACATATTTAGCTATGTCCTTTTTCATGCTATCCCACCAATAGCTAGTCTTCAAGTCTTTGTACATCTTTGTACAACCGGGGTGAATCGAGTATGGTGAGTCATGTGCCTCTTTTATTATTGCCTCCCGAATATGCTTCACATTAGGCACAACAATCCTCTTTCCAAGCCATAAGGTACCATGTTCGTCTTCATCGAATCTGAATTCTCTCCCTTCCTCGATCCTTTCCTTGATTTCCTTGATCTCCTCATCTGCGGTTTGTGCCTCTCGAATTTCTTGCTCCAAGGTTGGGTTTAACTCCACCATCTCCATCTCATTTACAAATCCGAGGTCCAACCTTTCAAACTCCTTACATAACTCGGATGGTAACTCTCGAACTGTGAGTTGATGACTTACTCCCTTTCTACTCAAAGCATCGGCCACTACATTGGCCTTTCCCGGATGATAGTTGATCCCCAAATCATAATCTTTGATGAGCTCCAACCATCTTCGTTGCCTCAAGTTCAGATCCGTTTATGTGAAAATATACTTCAAACTCTTATGATCCATATAAATTTCACACTTATGTCCAAGGATATAGTGTCTCCAAATCTTCAATGCGTGTACCACGGCCGCGAGTTCCAAATCGTGCGTGGGGTAATTCTACTCATGTTTCTTCAATTGTCTTGATGCATAGGCGACCACTCGACCTTCTTGCATCAATACACATCCAAGTCCTTGTCTCGATGCGTCGCAATAAATATCGAAACTCTTGCTCACATCCGGCAGTACCAAAACTGGAGCTGTTGTTAACCTCTTCTTCAACTCCTCAAAACTATTTTGACAAGCTTGAGTCCATTGGAAAGCCTTTCCCTTCATTAGCAACTCCGTCATAGGCTTGTCTATTTTAGAAAAGTCCTTGATGAACCTACAGTAATATCTAGCCATCCCAAGAAAACTCCTTATTTCCTTGACATTTTGCGGCGGTTCCCATTTCAACACGTCTCTCACTTTTCTAGGGTCAACCGATACTCCTCCTCCTGAGATGATATGACCCAAAAACGACACCTCTCCCAACCAAAACTAACACTTGTTGAACTTGGCATATAATTGATGCTCCCTCAATTTCTGTAGCGTAAGACTCAAGTGTTCCTCATGTTCCTTCTCATCCTTCGAGTAGATCATAATATCATCAATGAACACCACGATGAACTTGTCCAAGTACTCCATAAAGACTTTATTCATGAGGTACATAAAGTAGGCAGGTGCATTTGTCAATCCAAAAGACATCACGGTGTACTCATAAGATCCATACCGTGTCCTAAAAGCTATCTTGGGTATGTCCGATAGTCTAATCTTCATTTGAAAGTATCCCGACCTCAAATCAATCTTAGAGAAGATGCAAGCACCCTTCATCTGATCAAACAAGTCTTCTATGCGTGGCAAGGTGTACTTGTTCTTGATTGTTACATCATTGAGAGCTCGGTAATCTACGCACATCCTTTGGGATCCATCCTTCTTGTCCACGAACAGCACGGGCGCTCCCCAAGGTGAAGAGCTAGGGCGAATAAAACCCTTCTCTAATTGCTCTTGAATTTGCTTCTTGAGCTCCGCTAATTCCATAGGAGGCATCCTATACGGCCTCTTAGCTATAGGTGCAGTTCCAGGTTTTAAATCAATAACAAACTCAATGTCTCGATCAGGTGGCATACCTGGCAACTCGTCCAGAAAAACATCCAAAAATTCACACACCACTGGAATCTCCTCAATTGCGGCACCGTCCATATGATTCAGCTCCAATTGCTTCGGTGCGGTTTGAGATGCTTCGAATTCTACGGTGATCCCTTCTTCATTGGTCAACTTCACTGTCTTCGTGGCACACTCAATAACTCCATTGTGCTTCCTCAACCAGTCCATACCAAGTATAATGTCCAATCCTTGAGAATTCAAGACTATAAGGTTGGCAAAGAAGTCTACCCCCCTTATTCTAAGGTTTACTTTTGGACATACTATATTTGTCCTCATCTCTCCTCCAGGAGACTTAACCAACAGAGTAAACTTCATATGAGAGATAGGCAAACTATACTTGGCGACATACTTCGATGCAATGAATGAATGCGATGCTCCAGAATCAAAAACATAGTCGCGGGGTTAGAGTTGGCGAGAAACATACCAATGACCACATCATACGCTTGTTGAGCATCCTCCGTAGAGACATGGTTCATGTTGCCACGAGCAAAATTCTGCTGTCCGCGGTTCCCTTGTGACTGTCCTCCATTTGGTCTTGGGTTTTGCCTCGGCACATTGCTTCCTTGACCAAGGCCTGACTTAGGACATTGGTGCGCAAAGTGTCCAGCTTCTCCACAAGTATAACACTTCTTAACTCCACCAAAATTATTGGGACGAGCTTGGTTTTGAACATTTGCACCAGGAAAATTAGCACGAGGCGCATAAGGCATTGGAGGCCTAGGTGCTTGCATGACAGGGCGCTGCTGCACAAACTGAGTTGGGCACGGTGCAAATCCAGGGCGTTGAGCAGGAATAGAAGAGCTGTAATAAGGCGCATTGGGTGGTGCAAGGCGAGGGCGCACATTACTTCCTTGTTGCTGTCCTTGATATGGCGCCTTCCTCTTGATTTCTTGCTCCATCTCACGGATCTTGTTCTCAACCACAATTGCTTTGTCCACGAGCTTCTGGAAGTTGGCATAGTCGCAATTGAGCAATTGCACTTGGATCTCATTGTTCAAGCCCCTTATGAAAAAATATTGCTTCCGGCTGTCCCGACTCACATTCTCAGGCGCATACCTTGAGAGTTGAGTGAACTTGTTGAGATATTCACTCACGCTTGATCTTCCTTGCCTTAAATTCTCAAATTATTGCCTCTTCAAAATCATAACACCCTCCGGCACATAATGGGAACGGAAACTCTCCTTGAATTCTGCCCAGGTAATTCTCTCTTGGTTCTCATGAGCATTGCAATAAGAATCTCATCAATCCGCAGCTGCTCCAACTAGTTGATGAGAAGCAAACAAGACCTTCTCCCAGTCACTGCATTGGACAATAGCTAGCTTCTTCTCCACGGACTTGAGCCAATCATCTGCATCCATAGGTTCAGCGGCTTGAGCAAAGGTTGGCGGCCTAGTCCTCATAAACTCTCCCAATCGGTTATGATGAGGCGGGGGTGGCGGTGGAGGCATGTGGGGATGATTGTTGATGTTGCCAGCCTGCAATTGTCCCATTGTTTGTATCATGGTCTGCATGAGCTGGTTTTGCATAGCAAATAGCTGCTCAATGTTGATAGCTCCCTGAGTAGATCCTTGTCCAATGTTGTTCTGAGGCACTCCATTGTTCTCCTCCTCATCATTGCCATCCCTCTGGTTGCGAGTCCTCACCATCTGGAGAAAAGCAATAGGTAAGAATTAGAAAACGTCCCCAACTATATGCATCAAGGGATATAAAACTAGACAGCTAGCTACACTAGCCTAGGTGGACATGGCAATGCTAAGTCATCCCAAAATCCTCTATTAAGCACACAAGCAAACAATATATATAGCAAACAACACACCAACAAAAAACACATTGATTCCTGAGTGATCCTATGTGCTCTAAAGTGTCCATTCTATCTAGGCTGCATCCTACGGTCAACATGTGGCTCTAATACCAATATGTGACACTTGGTTGCAAAAAATGAACCAAGCTAACGCATATGTGTGCCCAGGATGTTCATCACACATACACGAGTGCAATCACAAAAGAGTATACAGAAAATTACCACAGAACAAGATTAATTAACCAAATTTTATTAAACAAACCATATTATCCTCGAATACAAACTCTAATGAATATTAATGACAAGTTCAACTAATACAGCGGAAATAAACTAATTAGGCAACTAAGAAAACTAAACATAAGGGATAGTGCAGCTCCAATCAACACCACAGGCAAAGCCGACGGCAGACACGGCCTAGAACTCCGCATATCTCCATTAAACTCCCAATCCTGACCTGCAACTGTTGGGGGGATTGCAAGAGTGAGTACATGTCGTACTCAGCAAGTGTGGAAAGTATGACATGTGGCTTATTCAAATGACGACAATAATAATGGCTAAGTGCTAAAAAGTACATTAAAACATTTGAAAAGCAATATATTACATGTATGTGAAGTAAACCCATCATAAGCCATAATTAATAACATGATACCAGTCCAAATTCCATATCCATCATCATATACCAATATCCATATTCAATACCAGAATTCAATTCATAACCATCCATAACCATAATTCCAACCATAACCATCCCAATACCATCCCAATACTGAGTTCCCTCTAATCATGGAAGTTGTCCAGGTGCTCATAACCGGGAGCACGGCTATTATGATAGTTTTAATACTCTGCAGAGTTTGTACCACTTTACCCACGTGTTTGTGATTTCATCACCCGTCGGCGACTAAAGAACCTCCCTTATGCCAATTACACTTCCTTTGGTGTATGGCCAAGAGATCACAAAATAGCCTTTACAAAGGGATTACTAGCCTATTTAGACCCCACTGAGGTTTCACCGGTGGCGATGTCTCCCTCGGAGCACATCTTCAACCAAGGGCCCCCTCTTGAGCCATTTGGATCCCAGGGTAGTCCCACCAATCATCAACAAACCCAAACCAACTACCCCTTCCCCGAGCATCCACAATGGTCCAAACAGCACTAGCAAAGCCCTAATTAATCATCCATGCCACACCTATACTTGGCCTCATGGTGGCACTGTAGTCCTGGCTTATTCTCGCATGAACCAGTCCTTAGATCTAAAGCAAGCAAACCACCACAACATTCAACCCATCCACATACCAGGCTTGCTTAGATCACCCATTACCATACCATATTAAACCAGTTCATGTTAACCATAATCTCATCCATGCATAATTAAGTTGAGTGGTATAGTTGTTTCTCGTCCCAGTTGATTAAGCGAAGCAAAAGGTAAAAAGCCCTTCCGACTCTCTACCATATATTCCAGGTGACAAGGTTGGTAACAAAACTAGTAAACTTCCTACCATAAAATTCCCATCAAAATTGACACAAGCATGTAATTTTGCAAACAAAACATTTAATTTAAAAACAGGATCAATATGCTTCAAGGACACTTGCCTTGCTCTTGCGGTTGAATAGGGTCAAAGCCTTCAAACTCTTGGTATTGTAGATCCTCCGCGGCACTCTCTAGCGCAAATCCGTCTAATCCACACATTAACATACAAGACAAGAAACACAATCAAAGAGTGCACATATATTACTCAATATGACATGACATGCATGATTGATGCAAAAGCAAGGTAGAACTTGTTACTAGATTGCTTTAATGGTCAATAACTAGTTCTAATAGCTTTTAACAAGTTTATATAGGTTTGGAGTTGAGTAGATCAAACTTTAGAATCAATTCAACACAATTTAGCCAGGAAGACCGGACTAGTCCGCTAGGGACCGGACAAGTCCGCACTTTACGAGATCAGCAGATTAGGGTTTTCTAGATCGACGTAAATTTGGAGATTAGGGGTTGAATTCTCGTAAGGAAAAGAGAATAGAAGGTATACCAGGTGTTTTAGGACTCCAATGAATCAAGAAACTTGGAGGTGACTCTTGCATCTTGGTGATCTAGGGTTGATGATGAACTTGGAGGTGAATTGGTGATGGAGAATGAAAGCTTGGTGAAGATCTTTATCCTCTTTCGTTTCCTCCTCTTCTTCTTCTTGCTTGGGATCTTCTCCTCCCTCCTTGGTGGTGGCTCTCCACAAACTAGGGTTTGGGTGGGGTGGAAAAGTGGCAAATAGATGTCAAACCAAGGGGTGTAGTTGTTTATATAGAGGTGGAGGCTAGGGTTAGATAGATTTCGAGTTTGAGAGGAGTAGAGGCCGGTTTAGAGTCCCACATGGGCTCTAAAAGAGTTAGGCATGACGTCCCTAGGCTCACTTAACGTGAAACCCAAGAAACAAGTCGTAAAACAAAAGATCAACTCGGAGTCGCGAAATATTGGACAAGTCCGGAAAGGACCGGACTAGTCCGAAGTCATCCAGAGAGAAAATTGGACAAGTCTGGCCAAAAATCGGACAAGTCCAACTTTAAACAGAGAGGAAAACAGACAAGTCCGCTGGAACATTGGACTAGTCCGGAAAAGTCCAGGAACTTAGCAAATTTTCAAGGATTCATGGAATATCGGACTAGTCCGCACAGAATCAGACAAGTCTGAAGGTTTCCAGAAGCAAAATTGGACTAGTCCGCAGCAAAATCGGACTAGTCCACAGTAAAAATGGACAAGTCCGTTTTTAGTCGGAGAGAAATCGGACTAGTCCTCATTAAAATCGGACTAGTCCACACTTTCCTGCGTTTTAAGTGCGGTTTTGTTCCAAATCAATTTTTAATGCTCCGAATCAATTTTAAACTCGTTCCTCTTGTTGTGGGTTAATGTTAAACATGTATATGAGTGTATGTAGGGCATGATGCATGAAAATGAGGGTGTTACATGGACCAATCCTTGTTATGTACATGATGCGGTCCAATGGACCCTTATTGGGACTCATTGCCCTCGTTTCCCCTTGAGTGAAGCTAAGGATTCATCCATTGGAGAACCTTCTGCGGTTTTAGGAGCCGAAGTCACCTTGTTGTCTTCGCGATTAATCTAGGTAGAAAAGAATTATAAGACTTCATATACTTGACAACCAACATTAACTTAAACTGCTTAAGTTAAGATTCGTGATCCATACCTCGTCGGTAGGATCATATTCTGGGTCGAGATCCTCTGAAGTTTTTTTAATTTTTATATTAGGAAAAGGATCCGATGGACTGTGAAAGGAGCCTGAACTGCTAGAGTCAGTAAACTCGATAATGTCTTCTTTATTGTTACTACCAGCACCAGTCTTCTTAGGGCTTTCCATGCTAGAACTAATAAGACAAAAAAATATAATAAATAGCATATTAACTCTACATGAAGTGTTGCATGAAGAAAAAGATGGAAGCATTCTAGGATTTGATAAGGCATTCTTGGGTTTAAGGCGACTGACCAAAAGTTCCTATACATTACGAGGGTGACAAGCATGTTAAAGTTGCTCACCAGCAATGACAATTTTATCTTCTTATTCTAAATAGGCAGTTACTTGTATCTGTGTTCTAAGCACAAGCGATGTTCAACAGCCGTATGCGAGCACATTGCTTTGTTTGGCAAAAGGATAGCGACACCGATCTTGAAGGAGCACAACCCTGTGAGATGAAGTGCGGGGCAGCTACACTCTATTTTGGGGATGTTTGGTTTGGAGCCACAATTTGCCACACTTTGCTACAACTAAAGTTAGTCAAGTTTGACCACCTTAGTCATGTGTTTGGTTCATAGCCACAATTGTGACAACATTCCTTGCCACCTAACTGGGTCCCACATGTCAAGGTCTAAAAAAAGTGTGCCAAGATTCCCTTAGGCTTGCCAAGTTGTGGCTGAAAATTTGAGCACCTAACCTTAGTCAATTTAGGCAAAAATTTGTGGCAAATTATGGCAACCTTAGTATATAAACCAAGATGGCATTGAAGGGTAAGTTGATCTGAGCAACGTCAAAGACCAACTTCTCGGTGCGATACTTCTCCCGGGCCCCAAAGGTAACGGGGAGGGTAATAGCTCCGAGTGGGGTAATGGCTCCCAGACCTACTCCGGAGAAAGGTCGGGAGGGGTGGAGATCCGAAGGTCGGAGCTGAAGCTTGGTAAAAGCTTCGAAGCTTATGAGGTTGAGCCCCGAACCTCCGTCTACCATGACATGGTGGAGCTGGATGTTATTGATGGTAGGAGATACCATCAAAGGTAGCTGACCTGCTCCAACCATGCTTCGAGGGCAGTCCGAAGCATCAAAAGTGATGGTTGTGTCCATCCACTTCCGATGAGGCTCCGCCCTGGCTGTAGGAGCTACAACAGCCATGTCCCGACACATAGTCTTGATGACGCGGCGGGAGGTGATGTCCCATGATCCACCAAAAATGGTGTTCATGGTCTTCCGACGCTCGTTGTCAGAGACGTCGGAATCGTCGTCGACGGAGGTGTAGACGACCTTCAGGACCTTTTTAGGATCCTGAAAACCTAACTCCTCTTCAGCCGGAGCTTTGTCAACTTTTTGTTTTCCTTCCCTCTGTCGGAAAGGAGCTTCTTCCCGGCGCTTGTTGTAGCGCTCGGCAAGGTTTTGGACCTCCCGGCAGTCTTCCAAACTGTGGCTGTCCGTTTTGTGAATTGGACACCTCACCTTGGGTTTGCCACCGTCTTCAGAAGACGGTCGAGGTCGCTTCTCGGGACGTGGCCCCCGGCCACTCGGAGCTGCAGCAGCTGCTACATTGGATGCACCGGCCGACGACTTCTTCTTGCCGTTGGTCTTTTTCTTCTTCTTGCCACTCCCGGAGGTAGCGGCTTCTCCTTTGGAGGATTTCTTGTGATCCTCCGGAGTTGGTTTGGAGTGCATTTCACGGCCCTCCGCAGCTCTGGCACATTTGTCAACCAAGCTGAAGAGTTCCGTGACACTGGTAATCTCTTTGATCGCCAGTTTCTCCAGCATCTTCTTATCCTGCACTCCCTGTCTAAATGCCACGATGACAGAGGCGCTAGAGTTAGAAGGGATAGTGTTTCGTACCTGAGAGAATCTCTGGATGAATGATCGCAGGGATTCTCCTCCTTTTTGCACAACTGCAAAAAGGTCCAGTTCGGTGCCTGGTCGGGTGTAAGAACTCCCAAAGTTGGCAGTGAACTGCCGGCACAACTCCTCCCAACTGCTGATGGAGTTGGGTGGAAGGCTCATAAACCAGGACCTGGCGGTCCCAGTTAAAGCCACTGGAAAATAATTGGCCATTACGGCCTCATTTCCTCCAGCTGCCAAGATAGCAGTGGAGTAAATTTGAAGAAATTCGACAGGATTAACGGTCCTGTCGAACTTCTCCGGCAGGTGAGGCTGGAACTTCTGTGGCCACCTAACCATACGCAGATGCATGGCCAGGGCTGAACAGCCTCCTCCTACTCCTTCAGGAGCAGGAATGTCTTGAGCTTCTCGTCTTTCACAAGCACGCTCAATATGGACTCGGCCGTCTTGTTGGCAATATCGGCGATCAAGCTCCGCCCGGAGGTCATGAGTTGAAAGCCTTGATACCGTGTGAGTGCGTCGTGCCCCGGAGGGCAATGACGTCACCTGCTGTGATGCAGCACGTCTCCTGTTGTTGGAAACGTGCGGACCAAGTCTGCCAGACAAGGTCTGTCGCTGCGACGGGGCCCGTCCTGAAGGAGGAGGACCCTGGTTGCTGATGCGGTCGGCTGCTGCTGCAACCAAGTGTTCCACATCGGCCCTCCACTGCTCCATTGCATCCCAGGATGCGCCCGGAGGTGGTGGGCGCTGAAGAAGAGCATGTGCTGCATGAAGCGTGTGTTCCGGGTTGTCAAGATTCGCCGACACAGTGATTGACGCCGGTGCACCATCGCGTTGTCCAGCTTGATTTGCTGGTGGAGGCGGCGGTGGTGGAAGTGTGACTCCTGCAGGAACCGTGGTTCCTGCTGGTGGCTGCATATTGGAGGGATTACCCCCAACAGCTTGAACAGCGGGACGACCATTGGATGATCCAGCAGCCGAGTTCACCATTCTTGAAATCTCAGACTCCCCCTACCTGGCGCGCCAACTGTCGGTGGTTTTGATCCGGTAGATCTCCCGACACTACTAAAGTGTTAGAGGAGTTTGAGGTTCGGTATGGGCGCGCGGAGATTCAATATGGTGAGATGTCAAGTGACACAAGGGACACCAAGATTTACGTGGTTCGGGCCGCCTGAGCGTAATACCCTACTCCACAGGGTGTGTTGATGTTGTATTGGATGTATGAGCTCAACGTGAGTTGAGAGTGTAGAGTGAGTGCGTCTCCAGAGAGTGTGTCCAGAGAGTCCCCTATGTATCGTCGGCCTGTCCTTTTATAGTACAAGGGCAGGCCATTACAAGTTAGCCTGGCCCGACATGTGGCCCCGGCGGTTACTGATATTGATACACATTCAACACGTTTAATTGCCCTTAATGACCGAGTTATGGGCTTTGACAGCACCGTTACTGGTAATTAAGGTCGTCCGATCGTGTGTCATTAATATAGTATTAATGACACTTGATCAGGTCTTGAAGTCCTTGATTCCCCTTTGAAGATACGGAGCCGTTGTGGAGTCTTCCGGAGGTTAGAGGCTGAAGATCCGACGGTTGGACACGTGGCAGCGCCGGAGCACACTGTGGGGAACAGATAGGTCCGGTGCTACCCGACACGTGTCAGTTCCAGAGCTTCCCTCGGTCTGGGGTTAGGTCCGGGGGTGCCATTTCGGTACATAGCCCGGAGCTTCCCCCTTGTGGGCGGTAGCTCCAGTTTGACAGTACACGTGGCGACCCTGGGACTAACCGTGTTGGAGAAGCGGGTCCGGTTATGTCTGACATGTGGGCCTCCGAAGGTCTTCAAATCAAGTAGATGACTTTCCCTTGAGATCTTTGCAATCCCAAGGAGTATATGGTACCCAGGGTACCAACAGTTGCTTTTCTAATTTAAGAATTATGGCTGCTCAAAGTTCAGAAATTTTCTAGCTGTTTCAGATAGCACTGTACACAGTTACTAACTTCAACTTCAGTTTCTAATTAGTTCTAAACCGAATTTGAGGTAACAATGAATAGAAAAGTTGTACAATAGCTCTTACCCTTTCAAAAAATGTATCACAATAGACTAGAAGAGCTTTCTACAGATAATTATGGCAAAAATTCAGATGCTTGTTCAAACAGTTTCAAAACAGCAGCTGATTTAGTTAGAGAAGATTTTCATCACCTTACAACGGTCTATTTGCTTGAAGGTCAATACAAAACTTACAGAATACTTCAAGAGATTTCCAAAAAGTATGCCTACCCTTTTCGCTACAGAGGCTAACCAAGGATGCTACCCTTTTCGAATTTCCGAACCCTAACCAAGGAAATCTAAGCAAGGCATCATTTGACTCGGTCGGCGCCGAGGGCGAGGAGGGAGGCAGCACGGGGACGGAGGAGGGAAGGTCGAAGGGTTTAGGGTTTACCGTGAAGCTCGGTGGCGACGGTAATGGCTTCGCTCGGCGTACCTAGAAGTGAAGAGGGCAAAGCAAACGGGCAACAGCGAAGCTCGGCAGCGACGGCGAAGCTCGACAGCGACGGCGGTGAAAACTTGGCGGCAAACGA
Source organism: Tuctoria greenei (assembly GCA_036927565.1). Lineage (NCBI taxonomy): Eukaryota > Viridiplantae > Streptophyta > Magnoliopsida > Poales > Poaceae > Tuctoria > Tuctoria greenei. Next base: position 24,062,033 of record JAYESD010000002.1, on the reverse strand, counting down.
AATTTTGACAGCCTGATGGCGTCTGAGTGTTTCGCCCGGGTTAGGTTTTTCCAACGCAGCCCGAGGGGTATATATAGGCATCTATTTTCTCAGGCGGATTTTAAGTACCGACCTGAGATAAAAATATTCTCAGGCGGTTATTAAGTACCAACCACCTGAGAAGATCTTTACTTCTTCTTAATTAATATTCTTGATTAAATGTGAGGCCCTTAAAAAGGCAAAATTCCACTTTCTAGTAATATTATTGATTAGTAAAGGTTACCATTAAAGTTCACTTCATAAATCCTTTGAAATTGGTCAGAACATAAAAACATATAACAATTGCTATTTTTCATTTTTCTATCTTGATGAATATAATGATTTTTCATTTATTTTTTCAATGGACATTTTTATTCATCATACCAACCTCTATGTATTTTTTCAGATTTTTTTAAATTTTTTTAATCAATGTGTGTTCATAATTTGATGAATGCCTCATATGTATATGACCATTTAGTTAGGATGGTGGATAATTTGAATTTTGACATGTTATAATGCTTTAAAAAAATTAACAAAATTCATACATGTATAAATAATACAAATATGTGCATACAAACAAATTTCAGTGAAGGATCCTTTTTTTAGGAGATACACAAATGTGAATAATATGTGAGTAGAAATTAATTTGATATTTACCAAAACATTACAATGTCAGCTACATAAATTTTAAAATATTTAGTTCAGGTGGTAGATGTTAATTTTTGAAAATTATAGAAGAAAGAATCATCGAATTTGAACTCAATTTGCAGAATCTATACATGTTTGAGTATTTATATTGGAATCTAAATAAAAAGAAGCAAGAGAAAAGTAAAATGAAGAACAGACTCAGGCATTATCTCACGCGGTTGGTAAGTAAAACCCGCCTGAGATAAACATCTTCTCATGCGGTTATTAAGTACCAACCGCCTGAGAAGATCTTTACTTCTTCTTAATTAATATTCTTGATTAAATGTGGGGCCCTTAAAAAGGCAAAATTCCACTTTCTAGTAATATTATTGATTAGTAAAGGTTACTATTAAATTTCACTTTATAAATCCTTTGAAATTGGTCAGAACATAAAAAACATATAACAATTTCTATTTTTCATTTTTCTATCTTGATGAATATAATGATTTTTTCATTTATTTTTTCAATGGACATTTTTATTCATCATACCAACCTCTTTGTATTTTTTTAGATTTTTTAAATTTTTTTGAATCAATGTGTGTTCATAATTTGATGAATGAATCATATGTATATGAACATTTAGTTAGGATGATGGATAATTTGTATTTTGACATGTTAGAATGCTTTAAAAAATTAACAAAATTAATACATGTATAAATAATACAAATATTTTCATACAAACAAATTTTAGTGAAGGTTCCTTTTTTAGGAGATACACAAATGTGAATAATATGTGAGTAGAAATTAATTTGATATTTACCAAAACATTACAATGTTAGCTATACAAGTTTTAAAATATTTAGTTCAGGTGGTAGATGTTAATTTTTGAAAATTATAGAAGAAAGAATCATCGAATTTGGACTCAATTTGCAGAATCTATACATGTTTGAGTATTTATATTGGAATCTAAATAAAAAAGAAGCAAGGGAAAAGGAAATTGAAGAGGCTCGCGCATTATCTCAAGCGGTTGGTAAGTAAAACCTGCCTGAGATAATCATTTTCTCAGACGGTTATTAAGCACCAACCGCCTGAGAAAAAGTTAAAAACCGCCTGTGAAAAACTGACGCCTATATAAAGACCCCTCACCACAGTCAAAATGTAACCCTGGAGAATTTATATCGACGACGCAAGGCTGCTGAATTTTCCCTACGCCACGCCGCCGCCCAGCCCGTACTGCCGCGCCGCCGCTCCGCTGCCCAGCCCGCACTACCGCGCCGCCGCTCAGCCCCGCACCGCCACGTCTCCACCCAGCCGGCCCACCGTGCTAACGCCTCCCCACTGTGCTGACGCCTCTGCAAGATAAATGTAGTTTCCTTACTTTTTCGTTGTATATTTTCATTAGCTGATAAGTTGTTAGTTTTGTGTGTTCTGGTATATGGATTCTGTCCTTTTGCATGTGTAAGGACTGTATGGATTGTGTTCTAGTATATTGATGTATGGACTATATGGATTGTGTCCTTTTTGTGTGTTATGTTAGTTTGGTCTTTTAGACATTGATGTATGGACTATATTGTAATAAGCTTATTGTAGTTTGTACCTATTATGTGATATGAATATGATGTTTAATTAACAGATGATATTGTAATATATATAAGATGCATGAAGTTTACCCGAACTTGTAATTGTAGTTTTATGTGTTTCCTTTTCAATATGTTACTTGTGTGTGCATACCTCCTGCTTGCATATATTTTGAATGAGTGATTAGGGTTAGCTTTCTAGGAAGATGGTTTTATAACTCATCCATTTAGTTACCATCGTTGGATGGTGTCAGAGTGTGATTCTGGTCATTCTCCCGGCACTGCTGTTAGTTCTGAGACTGTGTCAAGTGTTGCTTGAACTTTGCGGACCTTCCGAGAAAGGTTCGGCTGTCCTCCCAGAGGAGCTACCTGACTCTGTACAATGACGCTATAACATACATCATATGTAATTACAGACTCACCTCCGTGATATTAAGTGTAGAACTTACGGAGGTGCTCAATGTTCCAAGGATTAAGGAGCGGTGTCCCATCCTTAGTTGCTAAGCGAACGCATCCGGGACGGGATACTTTGATCACTCGGAAGGGTCCTTCCCAGCTGGGGGAAAGTTTGTTTAACCCTTCTCGAGTTTGTATTCTCCATAGCACCATATCGCCTTCCTCGAGCTGTCGGTTATGCACATGCCTTTGGTGATAGCGCCGGAGCACTTGGCGGTATCGTGCATTTCGAACAGCTGCTCGACACCTTCCCTCTTCGACGAGGTCAAGGTCTTCACACCAGAGCTGGTCCTGCGTGGCTTCGTTGAAGGTCCGGACTCAGAGCGACCCCAAGGTGATTTCTGGAGGAAGGACTGCTTCAGCTTCATACACCAGGAAGAAGGGTGTCTCTCCAGTTGACCGGTTTGGAGTTGTCATGTTTGCCCACAAGGTGGGCGGAAGCTCTTCAATCCAGTTGGCTCCATGTTTTTTCAGGCGCTCATATGTGTGTGTCTTTAGTCCTTTTAGGATTTCTGCATTTGCTCTCTCAGCTTGGCCATTGCTTGCCGGGTGAGCTACAGAAGTGTAGCTAACTTGAATGCCGAGGTCATCGCAATATCCTTGGAATGCAGAGCTTGTGAATTGGGCCCGTTGCCAGTTATGATCTTGTTTGGGACTCCAAATCTACATACTACGGACTGCAAGAAATTGATAGTTGATTGCTTGTTTATTGTCACAATTGGAGTTGATTCCGGCTACTTAGTGAACTTGTCGATGGCAACATATAGGAACTTGTAACCTCCGACGGCTCTTGGGAAAGGTCCCAAAATATACATACCCCACACGACGAATGGCCATGTCGGAGGTATCATTTGTAGTGGTTGAACTGGTATCTGAATTTGCTTCACATGGAACTGGCATGCTTCGCATTTATTCACTAGCTCGGTTGCATCCTGGAGTGTTGTAGGCCAGTAAAATCCATGCTGGAAGGCTTTACCGACCAACGTGCAGGAAGACGCGTGGTTCCCACACTCGCCTCCATGGATTTCCGCGAGGATCTCGCGGCCTTATTCCCTTGTAATGCACCGCATTAGGACATTGTTGGCACCACACCGGTAAAGATCCCCTTCTACCGGTGTGTATCTTTTAGCCAATCTGACTATCCGATCAGCATATACATTGTCTTTAAAAAGGATGTTGTCTTTCAAGTAGCTCCGAATCTTTGAGATACATGCATCGGAGCTAACTTGAGCATCTGATTCTTGTGTGCTGGGTTGCTCGGAGCTTCCTGCAGAACCTACGACCCTTGATGGATGCCATGGTAACAGGGCCATCGAGACCGCTAGCTTCGAGGTGCTGGCCTCGCCCCCTTCGCTCAGTTCGGTGGGCTGAGCTGTTGGTCTAGACAATCTCTGGACGAAGGTTCCTTCGGGAGCTGGAGCTCCGGTTGAAGCTTTCGTCGAGAGTTCTTCATCTTCAGAGTTGTTGAGACGCTGGACATGGCAAAGATCCAGGACTTGGAAATCCTTTGACTTGTTTTATAACGAGCTGTGAATCATCCTTTACCAACAGCTGCTTGACACCATATGATAGTGCCACCTTGAGCCCATATATTAGTGCTTCATACTCCGCCATGTTGTTGGTCGCCTTGAAGTCAAGGTGAACCATGTATTTGACTTTCTCCCCGGTCGGAGCGAGGATAAGGATTCCAGCTATGGCCCCCTGCTTCTGCATGGAGCCGTCGAAGTAGAGAGTCCAGTGAAGCTCAGTGAAGACCAGAGCCTTAGGTTCCGGTTTTTGCTCACTAGGGCCCTCATGATTTGATGGAGAGGGGATCCATTCCGCCACAAAGTCTGCCAATGCTTGACTCTTGACCGCTTGTCTTAGGATGAATTCAAGATCGAACTCGGCCAATTCAAGATCGAACTTGCCCACTTTGCAATGTTCCCAGTAGAGTTGGGGTTACACAAGATTGCACGCAGTGGATAAGAGGTTACCACTGAAATCTTGTGAGCTTGGAAGTAGTGACGAAGCTTTCTAGAGGCAATAATAACTGCGTAGAGCAGCTTATGCACCTCTAGGTATCGAGTCTTGGCATCGTGGAGTACTTCACTGATGAAGTATACTGGGCGTTGGACTGTACGGACCCTCCTGGAGGGGCTCGGAGCTTCCTCCTCATCAACCTAGACCCTCCCGGAGGGGTCCGAACCTTCTTCGGGGACCTCCAGGTTCTTGGTAGAGGAAGCTGCAGCTTCTTCTGAAGTGACCCGGACCTTCCTGGAAGGGTCCGGATCTTCTTGTCCAGGAACAGTAACTCCTTCATTTGAACGAGGTTGATCCTTTGGCATCTCACCTCGAGGATCCGGGTCTGGGGGATGGGACCCAGACTCGCCTTCAGGTAATTCCGGACCTTCCCGGAGGGGTCTGGATTCTTGAACTGGGGATGGTTCTGGTCTTTCCGCAACCAGGACCATGCTAACAACTTCGTTAGTTGCTGAAATGTAAAGCAGAAGTGGCTCACCAGGGTTCGGAGCTACCAAAGTTGGTAGAGTGGTGAGGAGCTGCTTCAGCTCTTGGAATGCCTTTTCTGCTTCTTCAGACCATTGGAATGGTCCGGACTTCCTCAATAATTTTAAGAAGGGCAGCGCCCATTCTGCCAGACTTGAGATGAACCGGCTGAGGGCAGCTAGACATCCAGTCAGCTTCTGGACATCCTTGATGCGAGCTAGTGGACACATGTCTTCAATAGCTTTAATCTTCTTCAGATTCGCATCTATTCCTCGGTGCTTCACCAAGAATCCAAGAAGCTTTCTGGAGCTAACCCCGAAGACACACTTGTCTGGGTTCATCTTTGTGCGTGTGATTTGCAACTTGTCGAAGACAGCTTGCAAGGTGTAGAGAAATGACTCCTTGTTCTTGATCTTGACAACGATGTCATCGACGTACACTTCCACTACATCTCTGATGAGCTCTCCAAACATTTTGTACATAGATCGCACAAATGTTGAAGTAGTGTTTTTGAGACCGAATGGCATGGCAGTGTAATAGTACAATCCATCTACTGTGATGAAGGCGGTGTGTAATTCATCTTCCTTAGACATTCTGATTTGATGATACATAGAATATGCGTCTAGGAAACACAGTAATTCACACCCGGAGGTGGAATCCACTATCTGGTCTATTCTAGGTAGTGGAAATGGATCCTTTGGGCATGCCTTATTCAGTGTTGTGTAGTCGATACACATTCGAAGCTTCCCACCGGCCTTGGGTACAACGACTGGGTTTGCCAGCCATTTTGGGTGGAAGACTTCCTGGATGAATCCAGCTTTGAGCAACTTCTTCACTTCTTGACATATGAAGTTTTGTCGCTCACTGATTGCTTCCGAGGCTTCTGATGTCCATGCCGATCGTCGGGATAAATCTTCAGATTGTGCTCCATCACTTCCCTAGGGATCCCAGGCATCTGTGACGGTTGCCAGGCAAACACGTCGATATTAGCCTGGAGGAAAGTGATGACCGTGAGTTCCTATTTGTCGTTTAGACCTCCCGATATACGAGTGGTCTGAGCAGCATCGGAACCAATTTGGACTACTTTGATGGGAATGTCGGTGTTGCCACTTGGTTGCACACGAGGTGCAGAGGTTGAGCCTTGATGACGAATGCATGGGGGCTTCGGAGCTTGCTCCTTTTCGGATTCTTCCTCCTGCGCTGTAGCAAGCGCATGGAGTTCTTCCAAAGCAGTAACTCTGGCGGTGCGATCTCCGTGGATCCGTAGAACACCTGAGGGTGTTAGCATCTTCAACACCAGGTAGCCATAATGAGCAGCAGCCATGAATTTGTACAAAGCTGGCCTGCCCAAGATAGCGTTGAATGGTAAGTTGATTTGCGCCACGTCGAAGACCAACTTCTCGGTCCTGTAGTTCTCCCGAGTTCCGAAGGTCACCGGGAGAGTAATGGCACTGAGTGGAGTTATGGCCCCCGGACCTACTCCTAAGAAAGGTCGGGAGGTGCGAAGATCCGAAGGTCGGAGCTGAAGCTTGACGAAGGCTTTGAAGCTTATGAGGTTCAGCCCCGAACCTCCGTCCACCATCACATGGTAGCGTTGGATGTTATTGATGGTCGGAGATACCATCAGCGGAAGTTAACCAGCTCCGATCATGTTCCGAGGGCAGTCCGAAGCATCGAAGGTGATGGCAGTATCCTTCCACTTTCGATGAGGCTCTGCCCTGGCGGTGGGAGCTACCGAGGCCATGTACCGCTGCATTGTCTTGAGGACACAGCGGGAAGTAATGTCCCATGAACCACCAAAGATGGTTTTCATGGTCTTCCGGCGCTCGTTGTCAGAGACGTCGGAGTCGTCTTCAACAGAGGTGTAAACAACCTTTGGGACCTTTTTGGAGTCCTGAAAGCCTAACTCCTCTTCAGCCGGAGCTTTATCGACTTTTTGTTTTCCTTCCCTTTGACGGAAAGGAGCTTCTTCCCGGCGCTTATTGTAGCGCTCGACGAGGTTCTGGACCTCTCGACAGTTTTCCAAGTTGTGCATGTCCGTCTTGTGTATGGGACACCACATCTTGGAGCTGCCACCGTCTTCAGATGATGAACGAGGTCGTTTCTCGGGGCATGGCCCCCCAGCCACCCGGAGCTGTAGCAGCAGCGGTAGTAGGTGTGTCGGCCAATGGCTTCTTCTTGCCGTTGGACTTTTTCTTCTTCTTGCCACTCCCGGAGGTAGTGGATTCACCCTTGGAGTACTTTTTGTTGACCTCCGGAGGTGGTTGGGAGTGCATTTCACGGCCCTCCGCAGCCTTGGCACACTTGTCTGCCAAGCTGAAGATTCTGTGACGCTGGTGACTTCCTTGGTTGCCAGCTTCTCCAGCATTTTCTTGTCCCAAACGCTCTGTCTAAATACTACAATAACAGAAGCGCTTGAGATAGAAGGAATGGTATTTCGTACCTGGGATAACCTCTGGATGAAATATCGCAAGGACTCTCCCCCTTTTTGCTTGACAGCAAAAAGATCTAGTTTCATGCCTGGTCGGGTGTATGAGCTCAAGAAATTTGTAGTGAACTGTTGGCACAACTCTGCCCAACTGTTGATGGAGTCAGGAGAAAGGCTCATGAACCAAGACCTGGTGGTCCCAGTCAAATCCATGGGGAAATAGTTGTCCATCATTGCCTCATTGCTCCCAGCTGTAAGGATAGCGGTGGAGTAAATTTGAAGAAATTCGGCGGGGTTAACAGTCCCGTCAAATTTCTCCGGCAGGTGAGGCCGGAACTTCTGCGGCCATCTAACCATGCGTAGGTGCATGGCCAAGGCAGAATAGCCTCCTCCTACTCACTCGGGAGCGGACTGTCCCGAGCCTCTCGCCTCTCGCGAGCAAGCTCAATGTGGAAGCGGTCGTCCTGTTGACGGTAATGATGATCGAGCTCTGCCCGGAGGTCATGAGTCGAAAGCCTCGTTATTGTGTGAGTACGTCACGCCCCGGAAGGTAGCGACGTTGCTTGTTGAGATGCAGCACGCCTCCTGTGCTGCGAAACGTGCGGACCAAGTCTACCCGACAAGGTCTGATGCTGAGATGGGGCCTGCCCCGAGGGGGGAGGACCTTGATTGCTGATGCCATTGGCTGCTGCTGCAACCAGATGTTCCACATCAGCTCTCCACTGCTCCATCGCACCCTGGGGTGCTCCTAGAGGCGGTGGATGTTGGAGAAGAGCACACGTAGCATTAATCGCGTGTTCAGGGTTGTGGTTCGCCGATGCAGTGACCGACGCGGACGCCCCATCTCGACGTCCAGCTTGATTCACCGGAGTGGATGGTGGTGGCGGTGGCATGATTCCTGCTAGAGCTACAGCACCTGCTGGCTACTGCATGTTGGAGGGATTGCCTCCAGCAAGTTGCACAACATGTTTACCGTTGGATGATCCAGCATTAGAATTCACCATCTTTGAATCTCGGGCATGCCCTACCTGGCGCACCAACTGTCGTAGTGTGATTCCGACAATTCTCCGGGCACTACTGTTAGTAGACCGCGGAGTTTCTGAGTTCGGTTGGGGCGTGCAGAGATTCAGAGCAAGATGGCGACTTGACACGAGGATTTACGTGGTTCGGGCCACCTGAGCGTAATACCCTACTCCACGGGTGTGTGTTGTTGTTGTATTGAGCGTCTGAGCGCTTGTGTGTGAAAGATCAGTGTGTCGGGCAGAGTCCTTGCACGTGTGTAGCGCCTGTTAGAGAGCATGTCTATGTGTATCGCTCAACCAGTCATTTTATAGTACAAGGGTCCAGTTCCGAGTGACACATGGGGCCTTCGGAGGTCTTCAACTCAGATAGGTGGAGTTCCTTTGTACTCTTTGCATTCCGAGGGGTATCCGGTATGCAAGGTACCGACAGTTGGGATCCGGCGTCAAGATATAACGGACTAGATCCCACCCAGACCTAGACCATGCTATTGGGCCTGTTTGCCCCACGACTTCAATACTTCACCGCCGCTTGCTGCTCCTGATGCCTTCGACTCCATCCGCCTCAAGACATCGCCCATCTCCTCCAGACTCCGCTCGACGTTGCCGCCTCCCGTCCGCCATGCTTTCTGTTCGTCGCTGATCTTAGAGTCTTATTTGACGTTGCCACCGCTCTCCTACGTGCCACCTCTCTCTACAACTCTGTATCGACTTGGTATTACCGTAAAAACCTTGAGGACGACCGGACATCGATTAGCCATCGACTAGGGTCGATTTGTCGCCCTAATGAACAGACCTACATTACTCATCCTAATCATACTTGTTATGTCTCTGTAAATTCATTTTATAGAAGACCTTTAGGAAATATTTGTGGCCAAATTTTGTAAATCTGACAAAAATTCTATTATTGAAGCATGGACCGTCGAGCATGGATGTATAACATGCCAAGACCCGATCCTATGTACATTCATAATGTTGCAAATTTTATTGAAGCATCCAAGAGACATGCGAAGTTGCAAAAGATAGATGACATATTATGTCTATGTATCGACTGCGAAAATAAGATTGCTTGGACGGATACTATAGTAATCCAATCTCATTTGGTGAAAAGAGGTTTCAAAAAAAACTACACAATATGGACAGAGCATGGTGAGTTAGATACACATGATGTGGATAAAGATGATGAGAGAGGTTCAGATGATGATAATGTTCATATCGATGATGGTAGTGACAATCAAGATGGTGATGATGATGATGAGTTCGATTGTGAGGAAATGTTGCGTCATATTGAACCATATGTATTGACTTCTATGGGAGCATGAAAAGGTTTAAGTAAAATGGAGACATTGCAGAATGCGGCGACGGGGCTTTTATATCATGAATCAAACAGTTGTGATAAAGAGTTTACTACATTGCGTGCAGTCTTAGAACTACTAAAGTTGAAAGCTACGCACGGATGGTCCGGTTATAGTTTCTCTGATCTTTTGAATTTTATGGCAGAAATTCTTCCAAATCCAAATAAACTGCCCAGAAGCACTTATAAAGCGAAGAAACTTCTTTGCCCGATGGCACTAGGTGTGACAAAAATACACGCTTGTGTGAATCATTGTATTCTGTATCGCAAAGAGCATGAGCTCTCAACTAGATGCCCCATTTGTGGTGTCAGTAGATATAAGAAGGACTACAATCACCAGTATGTTACCAATATGAAAAAGTCTCAGAAGAATAATAAGTTTATTATTAGTCCTGAAGGTGATGATGATGATACTTCTGGCGATGCAGACGGAAAGAATAAGAGAAAAATTTCTACCTTGGTGATGTGGTACCTTCCGGTAATTGATCGCTTGAAGCGTTTGTTCTCAAACCCTAGTGAGGCTGAACTTATGCGTTGGCATTCCGAGCAACGCAAGAAGAATGAAAAACATATTCGACACCCTGGTGATGCAACACAGTGGAAAAATTTTGATATTCAGTATCCAGAATTTGCAAAGCAAATCAGAAATGTGAGGTTTGCTTTGGGTACAGACGGAATGATTTCGTTCGGTGAAAAAAGGAGCATACACAGCACATGGCTCGTGGTCTTAACAATGTACAACCTACCGACGTGGTTGAGTCACAAAAGGAAATATATCTTGTTATCTGTTCTTATCCAAGGTCCGAAACAACCCGGCATTGAAATTGATGTGTTCTTGGAACCTTTAGTGGAAGATATGGAGAAATTGTGGAATGAAGGGGTACGTACATGGGATGAGTACAAGCGGGAGTATTTGACGCTAAGAGCAATGATATTCGTTACCGTGCATGATTATCCCGGGCTGTTTACATTACGGGACAAATGAAAGGAAAGAAAGGTTGTGTAAGGTGTGTGGATAGAACTAGATTTCTATACCTCACTTCATCCAGAAAGACAATGTACATGAGACACCGACGGTTCTTAATAGATACACATAAGTATAGGAAGATGAAAGAACAATTTGATAACAAAATCGAAAAAGATATTGCACCAAAACCTTACTGTGGAAAACTTGTGTTCGAAATGGTCAAGAACATTAATATTGCTTTCGGTAAGGGCAAAAAATGTAAAGGAATTAAGAGAAAGAAAAGTACACCTTCGGATGATACAACTGACATGGCTTTCAAGAAACAAACAATTTTTTTCAAGTATCTTCCGTATTGGAAGAATCTAGAATTTTACCATAGTATTGATTTGATGCACGTTACAAAGAATGTATTTGACAACATCATTGGGACCTTGTTGGACATGCCAAGGAAAATAAAGGACGGATTAAATTCAAGTATGGACCTAGTAAATCTTGATTTGAGACCAGAGCTTCATCCATTAGAAAAGGCGAACGGGAAGCATTACCTTCCCCCAGTCAGCTACAACTTGATGCTAGAAGAGAAAAAAGCAATTTGTGAATGCTTGTGTGGGATCAAAGTGCCCACGAGTTTCTCATCCAATATCCGCAAACTACTCTCGATGAAAGACTTGTCTTTATTCGGTTATAATTCTCACGACTGTCACATGATGATGACAGTTTTCCTTGCCATTGCAATAAGAGTCATCAAACCTGAGCATATAAAAGTTGTCATCACACGTTTGTGTTACTTCTTCAATGCAGTATCACAAAAGGTGATAGCACGTGAAGATTTAGACTATCTAAAAACATACATCGTCGAGACTATGTGCAAGCTTGAGATGTGTTTCCCACCATCCTTTTTCGATATGCAAGTACACTTAATCATACATCTTGTTGATCAGATAAAAGCATTGGGGCCACTATATTTACATCATATGTTTTCGTTGGAGAGATATTTAGGATTATTAAAAGGTTATGTGCGGAACCGTGCTCACCCAGAGGGTTCAATTATGGAAGGATACACCACTGTAGAAGTGATTGAGTGTTGCGCTGATTACATCAAAGATGGAAAATTGATAGGTGTGCCTATACCAGTACATGAGGGTAGACTACGTGGGAGAGGCAAAGTGGGTAAGAAAACTTTTATCGTTCAAGATTACAAGAATGTACACCGTGCACATTTTGGTGTACTACAACAGCTCGCAATAGCTGAGTCGTACATCGAGGAACACCAAATTGAGCTTCATGATAAAAACCAAGACCGCACAGAGGACTGGATCATGAAAGAGCACAGAAGATGTTTCACTGAATGGTTAATGGACAAAAATATACCATACGGAAACACTATAGAAGAGGCAACAATGAAGAAGTTAGCTTCTGGCCCATCTGCTTTGGTGACATCATGGCAAGCATATGACATCAATGGTTACACATTTTACACTAAAGAAAAAAGACAGTAAGAGTGTTGCACAAAATAGTGGTGTTCGTATTGAGGCTTATGATTCACAAGGGCAAAAGACCACATACTTCGGGTTCATAGAGGAAATATGGGAACTCGATTATGGCGAAAGAATAGTAATGCCCGTATTTAAGTGCCAACAAGTGTTATACCCTCACAACATGCCTTGGTTGATGCAAGCATAACCTTGGCATCACTTTTCATGTTGTTGAAGGTTGTCATCATAGCTTCACATTGTTTAACCTGGACATTGCCGCTCATATGCAGGATCTCTTTATCTTCTGTCCGATTCAGATTGCGTTAGCTCGACAAATGCTTCACTTATAACTGCCATTAACATTTGTGATAAGGAAGCTTCACTTATTTGATAAATCTATGCTTGAAAGATTAAGGTTAAATCCCTATGAAAGTGCAAAAACAAGATTTGTGATTGAAGTTGTTCGCTTACTCGCTTGTGTGAAGCACTAAGAAAGTAGGTATTGATTTCTAGTCAATATATTTAGGCATTAAAACTAAGAAAGGAGCATCTTCCTAAGTTTTCAAATGGGCAGGAGGGAAAGAAATTATTCAAATTGATGAGAAAATCCTTGCAAGGATCGTCAGGCTTCAAATTGATGTTTTAAATAATCCAAATGATGAACCACGTGTGTTACTTGTATCTACAAGAGCTTGCTGTGCATGGATTACCTTGACAGGAGCTTAGCAGCATCACAGGCGGTTCTTAAAAAACAACCGCCCGTGGAGATCATGTATTTTCTCAGGCGTTGGTTAATTAAGAAACGCTTGTGATGTTAGATACATAACAGGCGGTTCTTAATTAATAACCGCCTGAGAAAATACATGATTTCCATGGGCGGTTGTTTTTTAAGAACCGCCTGCGATGTTCTTTCATCACAGGCATTTATTGTATAATTCGCCATCACAGTCGCATTTTTTACGGACCACCTGTGTTTGAAAAATCCAGGCGCCTGTGAAAATGCTTTTTTGTAGTAGTGATGTTTCCGAAGATGGGCTAAGGAAGAAAATATCTAGTTGGAAGGATCGGATTGTATCGATTGATGACTTCGGCTGTGGCAGAGTCGGTTATGGCCCGGTATAGAAAGTATCGAGTTGGTTATGATAGTATTTCGTGTGGGTCACGAATTTGAGTTGTTTTAGGAATGTGGGATACGTTCCTAAGGTGTTTGGAAGTCTTAAGATTGCTTCTATCTGCGTATAGAAGAGTTTTGAGCAGATATGGAAAGTTTCGATTCGTGAACGGAGTAGGATTAGAGTTCTGATTTGAGTTGAGTTGGCTTTCGAGCTGGTTATATAAGCAAGGGAGGCCAGAGATTGTGGTGCACGATTTTGGGGCTGTTCCTCTTCAGTTCTATTGAATAAATATCATAGTTTAAAGGAACTTTTGTGTCTTGTTCGTCCGACTTGTTTCTGTCAAGTCTTACTCGTTGAGCTTTCTGCACAGCACTATCTTTATTTGGTGGTTTTATCATAGCTTGAGTTTTATAGATCCAATTGACGTGATTCTTTTTGGGTTGTCTTCAAAACTTGATTATCTATCATCTGTCAAAATTTCATGTTCATTGGATTTCTGGTTTCTGATATACACGAGTTTCTTTGCAGTGTTCCAGAACTATTTTTCTTGGGTAGAACAGGGTGACCTTTGTTCGATCTTTCGATTGTAACTTGAGTTTCTCTCGATGGATTTTCTTGATTCTTGTTTTGACATCTTCGTGAATTTATTCTCTACAATATATATAAGATTTGTCACAGTTGAACACGTTTAGATTAGTCGCACACACAGTTTCTTTAATAGATCAATTTTTGTCGAGGGGTGTTTTTGTTGCTTCCCCTGAAAAGTTTAAATCTACCATTCACCCCCCTCTGGTAGCTTTTCACGTGCTCTTCGATCCTACAATTGGTATCGGAGCCACGGTGCTCTAATCTTTGTGATTTCCACATGTTTTGGCTAATCCTCATGGAGAAATACTCTGCAAAACCTTGTGTCTTTAGTGGTATTGATTTTCAGGTTTGGAAGGCACGTATGGAAGCCTTCATCCAGGCTCAAGGCTTCACAATATGGGAGAAGGTGTATAAGCCTTACAAAGTGTCATCAAACGATCAAGTTACAGCTACAAATCTGAGAGATGTCAACAACAACAACAAGGCTCGGAACTTGATCATACAAGGATTAACTCAAAGTGACTTCGATCGTGTTGCACACCTCCGATCTGCATACGATGTGTGGAAAGAACTTTGTGACTACCATGAAGGATCCCATATGATCAAGGAGGTAAGGCAAGACATGTTCAAGAAAGAATACATGCGCTTTGAGATGCAACCAGGTGAGTCCATCGATGATTTATTTGCTCGCTTTAATAAGATTCTCAGCAACTTGCATAGTGTCAATGTTAATTTTTCAGATGCTGAAAATGCTAGGCAATTACTAAGTGCATTCGACATGTCAATTTGAGAGATAAAAGTTACATCTATTCGTGAATCTACTATCATGAGTACACTTACATTAGATGTTCTTTATTCTAAATTGAAAACTCATGAAATTGACATAATTTCACGTAAGAACCCCAACAAGTCTCTTGCATTTGTTTCTCAACGTGATATGCCTAGATCCGGCTCTTCATCTTGTGGTACACTTGCTTTGTTGTCCTCTCTAACCCTTGAATAGATTGAGGAGTTTCCAGAGGAGTAGCTAGTACTTCTCTCTACTAGGTTTTCAAAAGCATTGCAAAATGTGAGAACTAGAAGGAGAGGAAGCTCTGGACCTCAACGATGTTTCGAATGTGGTAAGACAGGACATTTTGGTTTAGATTGCCCTAACCTTTCAGATCCTACTTCTCGGGATGAAAAGCAAACAAGGATGAAGCACTCCTCTGCAAACGATAAGAAGAAAAAGAAGGGTTTTACAGGACGTCAATTGGTGAGTAGTTTTATCTCCGCACTTCAAGAACTTGGCTCAAGCGATGTGGACATTGGAAGTGATGAAGATGAAGATGATTTGGCAAACTTGTGCTTCATGGCAGGCAAGTCAAGATCAAGTATGGAAGAGGCTGAACACAACAGCGACAATGAAGAGGTATGTCCTACTTGCGAAGAAATGTGTGATGCTATTTCTCGTGCCACTGTTATAGTTAATAAAAAGGACAAAAAGCTTAGGGACAATGCTGTTAATATTGAGTCACTAGAATCTGAAATAAGTCGTTTGAAATCCTTGATTCCTAGTGATGATTCTTGTTCCTCATGTGATTTAATATATGAACAATTGTCCTCATTAAGAAGTGCGCACATCTCCACACTTGATAAACTTGAGTTAGAAATTGAAAAGAACAGAGAGCTTGCTGCAATTAATGATAAAAACTTGAAAGATGTTAGTTGTTCTACATTTGATTTGCATTGTTCTACTTGTGATGATCTTGATAAGAAACTACAAGATGCTATGAATGAAATTTCTATATTGAACAATGCTTTACGTTCTCATGAAGTTAAATATTGTTCCAATTGCAAATTAAAAGGAAAAACTTCATGTGAAAATTGCCTTGATCTGTCCAATAAACTTGATGGCATGTATAGGACATTAGATCGGTTTTGTAATGGGAATAAGAAACTAAACTTGCTGCTGAATTCTTCCAAGTATTGCAATGATAAAATTGGTTTAGGTTTTGATTCTCATGCTCATGCTAAGGCACATCCACCTAAAATTGTAAAGTCATTAGGAAGTGGTTTGATTCAAATAGTTCCTAAACAAAAAGAAGTTGTTTTTAAATCTGCAGGAGTGTTGTCACGTTCGGTTTCAAATAAACATACTGCATGCTCATCTAGACATGAACACAAAGTTAAATTGCATTGTACCTATTGTGGTGGAGATGGTCATGTCATAGATTTTTGTTATAGACTAGCTAAACAACATAAAAAGGAAAGAATGCAAGCTAGATCTTATAACTCTCATGTAAAATTTGCTGCACATATTAAACTGGACGTCAGGAACATGCAACCTGCTGTTATGAGTAAAAACATTCAAAGTTTACCTCCGGAGATTCAATTTTTACCTCCGAACTTTTGTTTTTGCCTCCGGAGCTACTGATTTTTGTGCTACTCAAGTAACACCTTATAGGTCAGTAGTGAAGAACAAAAAATCTCAAACTTTGACACATAAACCTGTTGTTTTATCTCAGCTTTCGCGTGTTTTTCCTGCTGCACGTCGTGTGACTCAGTACTAGATTCCTAAATGCCTTATGACTAACCCCAGTATTGAGTCATCGACGTATTGTTCTTCTATGTAGGTTACACGCTTGAGGAAGGAGAACATTTGGATTGTGGATTCAGGTTGCTCACGCCACATGACCGGTAACAAAGAATGGTTCTCCTCCCTCTCTTTTGTGTCATATGTAGAGAATGTTACTTTTGCCGATAATTCTACAACTCCTATAATTGCTAAGGGTTCGGTTAGAGTAAATGATCACTACACTATGAATGATGTGGCACTTGTTAAAAATTTGAAATACAACTTGTTTTCTTTTTCACAACTGCTAGATGAAAATCTAGAAATTATTTTCAATAAAAATTGCTGCAAAGTTGTAGGTTCAAATAGTGAGCTTATTTTTAACATGTCACGGTTTGGAAGTGTTTTTAAAGCTGATTTTGATATGTCTTCCTCTAAGCATAGGTGTCTAGTAGCTAATGATTCAAATGACTTATATTTTTGGCATCGTAGACTTGTTCACATATGTGTCTAGTAAGCTTAAAGGGCACAAAGAAATTGTGTGCTCTTCTTGTAGACATGCCAATATGGTTGCAGGTTCACATATTCCTCTCACAATGATCATGACAACTGAACCGGATCAACTTTTGCACCTTGACACCATAGGACCTTCACGTGTTCAATCCTTCGGAGGTAAATGGTAGTTTCTTGTGATTGTTGATTATTATTCTAGATACTCTTGGGTTTACTTTGTGGCATCTAAGAATGAAGCTTTTATCACTTTAGAACTTTATTTCTTAGATTATCATTTGATCACCCAGGATCTTTAAAAGCAATTAGAAGTGATAACGGATTCGAATTTAAAAATCAATCTTTTAATCACTTTTGTCCTGAAAATGGAATAGATCATCAATTTTCTTTACCATACGTACCTCAACAAAATGGTGTTGTAGAAAGAAAGAACTGAACCTTAGTTGAGATGGCTAGGACTATGCTTGATGAATATCAAACTCCTAGGAAATTTTGGACTGATGCGATTGCAACCGCTTGTTATGTCTCAAATTGTGTTTTCTTGCGCGCTAAGCTGGGTAAAACACCATATGAGCTCTGGTTTGGACATAGGCCTAGTGTTACACACTTTCGGGTCTTTGGTTGCAAATGCTTTGTTAAGAAACATGGTAATCTTGATAAATTTGAAGCTAGATCCATTTATGGCGTGTTTCTTGGTTATCCATCTCATACTAGAGGCTACCGTGTGCTTTTACTTAACATTAACAAAATTGTGGAGACTTATAAGGTGTCTTTTGATGAAGCTAGCTCAGGTACTAGCTCGAACATTGCAGGTCCGGATCCATATCCGCAGGGGGAGAGCATTTTCATTGAAGATGAGGAAGAGGTTGAGCTACTGCCCGAAAATTCAGCAGCTAATGACATTGTTCCAGCTCCTGAGTTTGATTCACAGCCAGCACCGGCGACCACCATTGCTGGTACAGATCCTTCTCAAGTCACAAGCTCATCGATTTGTGATGAACGTGAAGAAGAAGAAGCTTGTGAAGTGTACACTCCCATTCGGGTTCTCAAAAGTCATCCTCCACAACAAATTATTGGAAGCTTGCACGAACGAGTCACACGGTCCAGGTTTTGCGATCAAAATTCTCATGCTCATTCTGCTTTTGTTGATTCTTTTGAACCCAAAGATATATCACATGCACTCACTAATGAATCTTGGATTATTGCCATGCAAGAAGAGTTAGAAAATTTTGAAAGAAATAATGTTTGGAAACTTGTACCTTCACCTCAAGGTCACACTTTAATTGGAACTAAATGGGTGTTTAAAAATAAACAAAGTGAGGATGGGGTTGTGGTTAGGAATAAGGCTAGGTTGGTTGCTCAAGGTTTCACTCAAGTTGAAGGTCTAGATTTGGATGAAACTTTTGCTCCTGTTGCTAGATTAGAAGCCATAAAAATTTTGTTAGCTTTTGCTGCATCTAAAGGTTTTAAGCTATATCAAATGGATGTTAAAAGTGCTTTTATTAATGGCTACATAGATGAGGAGGTTTATGTCAAACAACCACCGGGTTTTGAAAATCCATATTTTCCTAATCACGTTTACAAACTGTCCAAAGCCTTGTACGGTCTCAAACAAGCCCTTAGAGCATGGTATGATAGGTTAAAAACATTCTTACTTGAAAATGGGGTTTACCATGGGCAAGGTTTGATAAAACTCTTTTTATGCTTAAGCATGGCAATGACTCATTATTCGTTCAAGTGTATGTGGATGATATTATCTTTGGTTGTGCTTCTCATGATCTTGTGTCCAAGTTTTCAGCTATGATGAGTTCAGAATTTGAGATGAGTATGATGGGAGAACTCACGTACTTTTTGGGACTGCAAATCAAGCAAACCAAGGAGGGTAACTTTGTGCATCAAATGAAGTATACAAAATACCTCCTAAGACGCTTCAACATGGACAAAAGCAAGCCTCTTCGGACACCAATGGGAACAACAACAACACTTGAACTTGATGAAGATGGTGAACCCGTGGATCAAAAAGAATATAGAAGCATGATCGGATCACTTTTGTACCTCACGGCATCAAGACTGGACATACAATTCAGCGTATGTCTTTGTGCACGGTTTCAAGCCTCCCCACGTGTTTCACATCGTCAAGCCCTCAAAAGGATTCTCAGGTACTTACATGGAACTCAAGAATTTGGCATTTTTCTTCCTTCTTCCTCAACCATTACTTTGAAAGCTTTTTTGGATGCTGATTTTGGGGTTGTAGGAATGATAGGAAAAGTACTTCGGGTGCTTGTCATTTTCTTGGTAATTCACTTGTTGTTTGGTTCTCTAGAAAACAAAGTTTAGTTGCACAATCCACAGCCGAATCTGAATATGTAGCTGCTAGTGCTTGTTCACAAGTTCTTTGGATTGTTCAAACACATAAGGACTATAGGGTTGATCTACATAGTGTTCCACTGTTTTGTGGTAACACTGGTGCCATTTGCATTGCTAAAAACCCCGTGCAACACTCTAGAACTAAGCACATTGACATTAGGTATCACTTTCTCTGTGATAAAGTTGAAAAACGAAACATTGTGCTTCACCATGTAGATATCGAATAACAATTGGCTGACATTTTTACAAAACCTTTGGATTTCACTTGTTTTTGTTTCATTCGTATTGAAATAGGGGTTATGAATCCTTATGGCCTACTTTGAGGGGGAGTTTTTGAAACTTGAGAAGTCTATGTGAGAATCTGCAATTAAAATAATATGAGCATAGTATTTTATACATATATGACTTTGTGATTCCTTTAACATGCTGAAAGTTCTTACTACATTACTCGTGTTATACATTTTGTAGTTTTGGCCATGTCTAGTTATTGGAATAATTACTTACACTAAATCTGGTCATGGTTGAACTTTCTTGCTGTTTTGAACTTGTTGCATGCTCACAAGTTCTTTTAATCATAAAGAATTAATCAAGTAATCAACTCACATGTTGAGTTTTTATGAACAAATATAAATTGAGAAAAGATCAAGAGAATATGCATGCATTGCACTTCTTCTTTTAAGATGGCTTATCATTGCACTTAGATATGAACTTGGAAGAAGTTGTGTATGACTAAAACCATGTCCTTAAGCTTCTGATTGTCAAATGACATAGGCTTGGCTTGGTTGGTTAGAATAAGGCAGATGTGCATATAATCTCTTGCAAATATCATATGATCTAATTTTGTTCTTTGAAAAATAATAAAATGCAGCAACAAGTTTCATGCTTTCACGTATTGAAATATTTAAGTTTGTGAGATCATGACTTGCTTCAATTGAAAATTACATTTAATCTCTAGCATGTCTTACACTACTTTATGTATCTCATTGTTGTGATAGTGTAAGTTACTTGATAGTATGACTTGGATGAGTTTTGTTTTATATGTATATGTTATAATATGCTCATAACAATTAAAATTTCTCTTTTGAAACTTGTTGAATACATTGTCAAAGGGGGAGAGAAAATATGTGAATTTTCTAGAAGTATGCAAGGGAGAAAAATTGATTACACATTACACATATTCACAAGTGTTTTTGGCATGATTTTTCTCAAAAGAAAAAAATTGTTTGTGTGGTGTTGCCAAAGGGGGAGAAATTGTTTTCAAAATTTTTAATGTGAATAAGCTAATGTTCGGATTTTAAGTGGTGTTGTCAATGCATTCATCAAGGTGGAGATTGTTAGACCTATGTGTGCTGAATACATTGGCTTGTACTGAATACATTAGCTTTGATGATATAAGTTTTGAAATTCTGCCAAAATACACTTTTTAGCAAGGTCCGACTCTAGCTCCGAGCTTCTGCAAGGTCCGACAATAGGTCTGACTTACTTTGTCAAAGTCCAACATGTTTTTGGGTAGCTCTGGTGAGCTTTTTCTTTAGCTCTGGCATGTCTTTGATAGCTCCGGCATGTATTTAATAGCTCCAGCATGTCTTTGTTAAGCTCTGATATGTTTTGCTAGGTCCGACTTATGTTGGTTAGCTCCGACATGTTTTTCTAGCTCTGGCGCTAGGTTGTACTAGCTTTGGTAAGTTCTGGCGCTAGGTTGTACTAGCTTTGGTAAGTTCCGGCGCTAGGTTGTACTAGCTTTGGTAAGTTCCAGCGCTATGTTGTACAAGCTTTGGTAAGCTCCGGCACTAGGTTGTACTAGCTTTGGTAAGCTACGATTAGCTTTGGGAAGATTTGGAGCTTGATCGTAATGTTCCTATTTTTACTGGGAATTGTTTCGAACTTGCTTTATATTGTTGGAAAGATTGCTTAGTATTAATTTGCTAATTTTGGTGCGTTTTGGTTGATATGGCTGATATCGTAGCAACATGGTTCCCAAGATGGGCTAAGGAAGGAAAGATCTGATTGGAAGGATCAGATCGTTTCGGTTGATGACTTCGGCTGCGGCGGAGTCGGTTATGACCCGGTATGGAAAGTATCGAGTTGGTTATGATAGGATCTCGTGTGGGTCACGAATTTGAGTTGTTTTAGGAATGTGGGATACGTTCCTAAGGTGTTTGGAAGTCCTAATATTGCTTCTATCTGCATATAGAAGAGTCTTGAGCAGTTATGGAAAGTTTCGATTCGTGAACGGAGTAGGATTAGAGTCCTGATTTGAGTTGAGTTGGCTTTCGAGCTGGTTATATAAGCAAGGGGGGCCAGAGCTCATGGTGCACGATTTTGGGGCTGTTCCTCTTGTGTCATATTGGATAAATATTGTAGTTTAAACGAACTTTTGTGTCTTGTTCGTCCGACTTATTTGTGTTAAGTCTTACTCGTCGAGTTTTCTGCACAGCACTACCTTTCTTAGGTGGTTTTACCATAACTCTAGTTTTACAGATCCAATTGATGTAATTATTTGTGGGTTGTCTTCAACACTTTATTATCTATCATATGTCAAAATTTCACGGTCATTGGATTTGTCGTTTCTGATCTACACGAGTTTCTTTGCAGTATTCCAGAACTGTTTTTCTCGGGTAGAATAGAGTGACCTTTGTTCGATCTTTCGATCGTAACTTGAGTTTCTCTCGACGGATTTTCATGATTCTTGTTGTTACATATTTTTTACTTGATTCTCTACAATATATACTAGATTTGTCACAGTTGGACACGTTTAGATTAGTCGCACACACGGTTTCTTTAACAGATTAGTTTTCTGTCGAGGGGTGTTTTCGTTGCTTCCGCTGAAAAGTTTAAATCTACCATTCACCCCCCCCCCCCTGGCAGCTTTTCACTTGCTCTTCGATCCTACATCAAGAAAATGATTTCTATTGATTTTGAAAAAAATCAAGAGGTTCTGTTATTTGAATGTGACTCGTTTGATCGGCCTCGTTCCGGTCAGAGCCAAAGCAGAGGCTCCAAAATAGATCGATATAGAATGATAGATGTTGACACTACTCTTTCTCAGATTAAGTATGAGCCTTACATTCTAACCACCCAAGCAGAACAAGTTTTTTACATTCAAAGTGTGAAACAACCTAAATGGGCTACAGTTGTTAAAACGAAGCTACGAAACCTTTTTACCATGCCCCCTGAAGACAGCGAAAATAATGTCACTGAGACGATGGAGGCTGAGACATTTGATGATCGACGAATTACTGATATAAATGAGGATAGGACCGCATGATATAGGAATGACATTGAGGGAGCAACTGGTGATGCTTCCGCTCTTCAAATGAGAACATGTGATCAGTTTGAGACACATAGAGTTCCATCAGAAAAGGAAGATGACGACGACGACGATGATGCATATATCAATGATGGTATTGTACCTCCAATATTAAGGGGGGGGGGACAGTGAAGATGATGATTTTTTTTATATAAGTACTGTGTGAGCTAGCTATACGTGAACTATTTGATTTTTTTGAAAAGATAGAAACCACAATTCTATTTAGCAGCAAGCTTAGAAGCAAGCCAAAATTGAATCGTGGTGAATCATGGCAAAAGTTTGTAATGCAACAATGATGTTCCGTGACGATAGATCCTAACGCCACGAACTTTTGAATCGTGGCAAAAATTCATAATGAAACGAATGTTTTCGTGGCGATACATCCTAATGCCATGAACAGGTGAATCGTGGCGAAAGTTCCTAATGCAACGATTGTGTTCTGTGACGATATATCCTATCGCCATGAACTGGTGAATCATGGAAAAAGTTCTGAATGCAACGATTGTGTTTTTGTGGCGATAGATCCTAACGCCACGAACTGGTGAATCGTGGCAACAGATCCTAATGCAATGATTATGTTCCGTGGTGATAGATCCTAACGCCACGAGCTGGTGAAGTGTGGCAAAAGTTCCTAATGCAACGATCGTGTTTCGTGGCGATAGATCATTACACCACGAACTGGTGAATCATGGAAAAAGTTCCTAATGCCACGCTTCTATTCTGTGGCGATAGATCCTAACGCCACGAACCTGTAATTCGTGGCAACAGATCCAAATACAACGATAGTGTTTCGTGGTGATAGATCCTATCACTACGAACTGGTGAATCATGGCAAAAGTTCCTAATGCAATGTTTGTGTTTCGTGGTGATAGATCCTAACGCCATGAACTGGTGAATCGTGGCAAAAGTTCCTAATGCAACGTTTGTGTTTCATGGCGATAGATCCTAACGCCATGAACTGTTGAATCGTGGCAAAAGTTCCTAATGCAACGATTATGTTCCGTGGCGATAGATCCTAATGCTAGGAACCAGTATTTCGTGGCAACAGATCCTAATGCAACAATTGTGTTTCGTGGCGATAGATCCTATCACCACGAACTGATGAAGTGTGGCAAAAGTTCCTAATGCAACGATTGTGTTTTGTAGCGATAAATGCTAATGCTATGAACTAGTGAATCGTGGCAACAAATCATAATGCAACGGTCGTGTTCCATGGCGATAGATGCTAACGCCATGAACTAGTGAATCATGGCAACAGATCCTAATGCAACTATCGTGTTCCATGGCGGTAGATGATAATGCCACGAAGTAGTGAATCGTGACAACAAATTCGTGGTGATAGATCCTAATGCCACGAACTAGTGAATCGTGGCAACAGATCCTAATGCAACGATCACGTTCCGTGGCGATAGATGCTAATGCCACGAACTAGTTAATCGTGGCAAAAGACCAAGCTTACTGCAATGATTTAGTATTCTTTGCAGTACAATCGTTGCAACAGGGCGAAATCCTTGTAGTGAAGACACAAGTTGACAAGCGCCGCTCAGATTGATCCTTCCGAGTGGATGATTACGTATACCTGAAGCTACAACCATATATCCAGTCGTCCCTGTCCAGGAGGTCCTGTCATAAATTGGCATTTAGGTTCTTCGGGTCGTCCACAGTCCTAAGTCGTGTCGGCTCAGTTACCTACAATCTTGATATACCTGATGATTCAGCGATACATCCTATATTCCATGTGTCTCAACTCCGAGCTGCATCATCCAAACCACCCCTGTTAAGCCCAGTGCTTCCTAACGTTTCCCTGCCTCTACATATCCCCGAAGCAGTCCTACAAGAACACTCTGTTTCTCGTGGCGGATCTCTTGTTTGTCAAGCATTGATCAAGTGGTCTTCTACACCGACTGAGTTGTCTACATGGGAGGACTACGACAGACTGCGATAGGAGTTTCCAAATGCGCTGGCTTGGGGTCAAGCACGCTCCTATGGAGGGGTGGGGGGTTGTGAGCACCCTTCCTCATGCTATTGACTGGGCGACGGCAGGAACAACGAACGAGTAGGAGAATTCAGGTTCATACGACCCGCAATGCAGCTCCAGGCCCAGATGAGCAAATGGGAGAGTGGCGGGACCAGAATGGTCCGGCTTGCAACGGGTGGTGTGAGTTATAAAAACAGAGGAGCAGGTGAGCGTGGTGATTATACATGTAACAACTCCTGACATTGCTGTTGCAAATATTCCTCACGCCTCCCCCATCTACTTCTCTTCCACGACATCATCTTCTTCCTTCGACAATCCCCTCACAGTATGGATAACAGTTAAGTTACTTAAGAATCTTAGAATTTATGATTAATACGAATATGATCAAGTTTCGCCCTAAATAGTGATAATAATGAAAAGTGTGAATCAAGAGCACACAAGACAAGCGATTTTTTTTACCGAGGTTTGATTCCACGAAAGCGATCTACGTCCCTGTTGAGGAGCTCACACAGAGCCGGGTCTCAACCAACCCTCTACCTCATCAAGTCACCACAAAGGCCAACTTGAGTTCCACTATCACAAAGGGTAATCACCGACTCGATGGGGCAACCTCACAATCTGAGGGCTCCCACAAGTTTACAGCGAGGAAACATATCGAATACACTCAAAATATGTACAAGAATTGCAAGGGTGCATGAGAGATCAAACCCCAAGAGCTCAACAATCCGTAGACATCACTCTCCCTTTCTCAAATCTTGATTCCCAAAAGCTTGAACCTTTTTTGGGCTTTAAATGTGTGGAGAGGACTGTTTTTGTGCTCTTGGGACGTGTGACGGTGCTAGGGTTCTTAGTTTTCTGTTTAGGGGTCATGGATCACTTATTTATAGTTATTAAGAAAAGTTACGACTAGAGATCCCGACGACCGGACTAGTCCAATATGCTCACTGGTGCACAAACGGACAAGTCCCAAAATGCGAACTAGTCTGTCAACACTTCACAAAACTCACCATGCACTGGACAAGTCCGATTAATACGGACTAGTCCGATTTCGTTACTGGACACACAACAAACTAGTATGGTCCTATACGGACTAGTCTAGTATTCTCACAATAAGTAGGGTTTCAAGGTGTGCTGCATATCTTAACGCACAATTCACTCAGCACACCGGACTAGTCTGGTCCCATAGCGGACTAGTCCGATCGTCGGGATCTCTACCGGTAACTTTTCTTAATAACTATAAATAAGTGATCCACGACCCCTAAATAGAAAACTAAGACCCTAGTGTCGACACACATCCCAAGAGTAGAAAACATGCCTCTCCACACATCTAAAGCGCCAAAAAAGTTCAATCTTTTGGGAATCAAGATTAGGGAAAGGGAGAGCAATGTCTACGCATTGTTGACCTCTTGGGGTTTGATCTCTCATACACTCTTGCAATTCTTGTACATCTTTTGAGTGTATTGGATCTATTTTCTCGCTGTAAACTTGTTGGAGCCCTCAGCTTGTG
Organism: Tuctoria greenei; assembly: GCA_036927565.1. NCBI lineage: Eukaryota > Viridiplantae > Streptophyta > Magnoliopsida > Poales > Poaceae > Tuctoria > Tuctoria greenei. The sequence continues at coordinate 24,035,696 of JAYESD010000002.1, read as the reverse complement.
AGGTTGCCCATCGACTCAGTGATTACCCTTTCTGATAGTGAAACTCAAGTCGGCCTTCGTGGTGACTTGATGAGTTAAAGGGTTGGTTGAGACCCGACTCCGTGTGAGCTCCTCAACGGAGATGTAGATCTCTTTCGTGCAATGCACAAAAGAGATATATGGGACACCAAGGAGATCACCTCAACTTTGAGTCGAGAAGAGTTCACCAAGGTGGATGAACTAGAAATTGTCAAGGATATATGGGACACTCTCAAGACTGCTCATGAAGGAAACTGCTCCGTCCGTGGAAGCGAAGATTGAGATGCTTGAGTGTGAATTGGGGAGATTTTCCATCGAGGATGGTGAGACTCCTCAAGAGATGTACAACTGCATGAAGACACTCATTAACATTATCCGAACTTATGGAAGTAAGAAGTGGACTGATCATGAAGTTGTCAAGAGGATGATAAGAGCATTCATGCCACGCAATGTGACACTATGCTCAATGATAAGAGAAAGCTCGGGGTTCCACAAAATTACCCCGATGAAGTTCTTGGAAAGATTATAAATCACAAGATGATGGAGAAGGATGCTCAATATGTAAAAGGCCTTGTGGAGCTTACTTCATCCAAGAAGAAGGAAGTTGCCCGCAAGGCAACTTGCAATCCCAAAGGAAAAGAAACTCGTGAGACTCATGAAGAAGAGAATAGTGATGATGTGAGCGCCGATATGGATGATGAAGAAATGGTGCTCATCATCAAAAGATTCAAGCGCATGATGAGAAGAAGAAAAGGCATTAACTCAAGTGAAGGAAAAAGTAAAGAGAAGGGAATATCCAAAGCGCAACGTACTTGCTACAACTGTGGTGAATACGGACACTTCATGGTTGACTGCCAATATGAAGATAACAAAAAGAAGAAAGAATCAAAGCCACAGGAAAAGAAAATGTTCAAGAAGAAGAAGCAAGCACATCAAGCACACATCGGCAAAGAGTGGGACTCAAGTGACGAGTCCTCCGAAGACGAAGAGGAGATGGCAACAATTTCCATCAAGAAGTTGACAAACAAGTCTACACTCTTCCCAAACATGCGAGGACGAAAGGACTCCAACCACACTTGCCTCATGGCTGAAGAGTGCAAGAAAAAGGTCTGATATAACCTTCCTCTTTACCTTCCTCCATTGATGATTTTCATAGTGCTAGTGAAAATGAGGATCTGCTAAAAAGATTATGTAAAATTGCTTTAAGAAAAATGAAATTGTTGTCATATGAGATCTTTTAGAAGGAGGAGCTTGTCAACCGTCAAGAAGATATGCTCATTCTTGAAAGAAAGCAATATCATGATCTTGAAAAGGAGAGAAGCAAGGAACATGAGCTAGAACTAGCTTTGAGCAAGGAAACTTACCCAAAACTAGAAGACTCACACGTTGCAATCAAGGATAAACTTGCTAACTTGAATAAAGTTAACAAGATTCTTGAAGTGAAAGTTGAGTCACTCAAGCAAAGTGGCACTTCCTCCTCCAAGAGCTCATCCTCTCAAGATGTCAAGTCGACACTAATTAAAACATGTACTTGTGCTAACTTGAATACTAATGTGAAAAATGACCCCAACATTTCAAAAGTCAAGCATCCATCCCAAAATGACATTTTTGACAAGGAAAAGATCAAATATGCACGTAGTGCATATATGGTCACAAGATCTCCTAATGTAAAAGATGGTCTTGGGTATACACGAGGTAAAAAGCAATCCACTAGCGCTCACAAGAATAATATGGATCATATTGCTTTTGTTAAAGAGAACTCATCTAGCTATGAACAACAAACTATATTTCATACTTTTGATGCATCCAATGTTCTTATGAAAATTAGGTTTAGTTATCTTTATGCTAAATATGCAGGGCCACGTCCCAAGAATCCCAAAACTTGTGTGTGGGTGTCAAAATCACTTGTAACTAACCTCCAAGGACCCAAGCAAGCTTGGGTACCTAAAAAGGCATAATTATATTTTGTAGGCTTACTCCTCCGGTGGATCAAAATGGGTGTTAGATAGTGGATGCACCAATCATATGACCAGAGAAAGGAGAATGTTTGTGGAATATGAGCAAAATGCAGATCCAAGTGAAGGCATCTTCTTCAGAGACAATCCTTGGCACCGGTAGAATCGCAGTATCATCTCAACACACTCTTTCTCATGTTTTACATGTTGATTCTTTGGATTACAATCTTTTGTCCATATCTCAACTATGTGACAAAGGATATAACTGCTTGTTAACTAATGAGGGTGTGGCAGTTTTTAGAAGAAGCGATAACTCAGTTGCATTCAAGGGTATGTTGAAGGGAAATCTTTATCTTGTTGACTTCAATAAAGATAAAGACGAACTCGACACATGCTTGATTGCAAAAAGTAACATGGGATGGATGTGGCATAGACGGCTAGCCTATATTGGTATGAGAAATCTGTGGAAACTTCTAAAAGGTGGTCACATCCGAGGCTTGAAAGATGTTGTGTTTGAGAAAGACAGGCCGTGTAGCGCATGCCAAGCCAGAAAGCAAAATGGAGCACCACATTCTGCAAAGAATTTCATGATCACATGAAGACCACTGGAACTTCTACACATGGATCTTTTTGGTCCAATTGCTTATATAAGCATTGGCGGTAAAAAATACGGTTTGGTAATAGTTGATGACTTCTCTAGATTTTCCTGGGTGTTCTTCTTGTATGATAAGTGTTGGTATTTCTTAACACCACATATCATATCTAGTAAGAGATGATGTCCGCAAGCGCACGGAAGATACCGTTGTAGATTCACCCATGAGTATTCCCAAGGGTATCATATTTATCCCAAAGGAAGGCAATGGAGTAAAGTACACACTACTCTTATGATCATGCTATGGGATACTAACAGTTATCATGATAGAGGTAAGTTGATAATATGGGTAGTGTGACACACACCTAAGCAATCTATTCTAAAAGAATAAATAGGTCCTAGTGAAGATTAGACTAAGAGTTGGTGAGTTGCTCCTACAATGATTCTAGTATACATATACATGGCCTAAGTTAGGTACTAATGAGAATATCAATGGTGAATCCTTATGCTAAGTTGTTCAACACATCGGGCACGGGTTTACCCCTAGAAACACTAGGTTGACTCCCGCCAAGAGCATGTGGCATAGCCGAACATGGAGGATTACAAAGGACAGGTAGGTGTCACCACCTACTGCCTACCTCTTCAATCTGTAGGTCTACGAGACATTCATTGCTACTTAACTATCCTAGCACTATGCTAGCATACTAAGCAAATACTTTAGGAGCCACGACACAAGCCATCCTAAAGTAATGAACTAAATCATCGTTGATACCTAGCATATTTTTTCATATTAACATGATCATATCATAACTATATAGACTATAGTGGGGGTTTATAGTGTTTATGATGATAATACATTAACATTAAGGCATGGTCATAAAGACTATTCCGACCACATACATGAATTCACAATCAAACAAGAAACGCTCCATCCAAGCATATGTATAATGGAAGATTAAAGATAATATCTTTATTATGCATAACGTCACAAATACAAGAAAGAATACATGAGCCATACTTTCCCAATTTGGTATTGGAAAGAGGGACTCCCTCTATTCCTTTTCCAATTTGGACTTGGGACTCAAGACTCTCCTCTCTATAGCCTAACTACTCTAAGGACTAAGAAATGTAGTGTATACAATAGAATGATGATTAAGTTGTTTGTGTTGAAGTGAGGGGTAGGGGGTCCTATTTATAGCTGGAGAAGGGTCGGTGCCCGCTACAATTAGTGCGCGAATCAGTCTTCATCATTATCAGAACGCCACAGGGAGTCGACACGTGAAAGAAGATCGGGTTTGGTGCAAAGAAGAGGTCGGCCGAATAGGGGGTTCGACCGACCTGGTCAGTGCCCCATTTCTCGTATGCTTTCTCCAAGTCACTGACTGGTGGGTCCCCTTGACTGATGTGGGTGATACACCATTGGATCTCCTCGGATACGTCTGTTTGTGGGCCATTTGATCCATGTGATGCCATGTGTCATCGCTTGATAGGTTGGGATGGTAATTTTTAGGATTGCTCCCCCTCTTTCACTTCAATTCCTGCATAAAAAGTTTGCATGCACTATTTTTCCAAATACAAGTGGAAATAGGTTAAGTAGAAAGGTGATGTGTGCAAGAAATGACATATCCTTCACATAATTAAGTTATATTGACGAGTGAAATTGGGAATAACAGGCGTCAACAATAAGTCAGAAACCCAAGGCATTCTAAAGAAGTTGTTGAAGACAACACATAATGAATTCTCCTCCACAGTCAAGAACATAAGAAGTGACAATAAACGGAGTTCAAGAGCACTCAAGTTGAAGAGTACCTGGATGAAGAAGGAATAAAGCATGAATTTTTGGCGCCTTACTCTCCTCAACAAAATGGGGTTGCCTAGAGAAAGAATAAAAAACTCATTGAGATGGCGAGAACAATGATATATGAATACAAGACTTTGGACCGGTTTTCGACAAAAGCGTTGAACACTGCTAATCATGCCACGAACCGGCTATATCTTCATTGACTTTTAAAGTAGACGCCATATGAGCTCCTAACGGGTAACAAACCAAATGTTTCATATTTTAGAGTATTTGGTAGTAAATGTTACATTTTGAATAAGAAGCCTAGGACTTCAAAGTTTGCTTTGAAAATCGATGAAGGGTTCCTTCTCGGTTATGATTTGAATGCCTACGCTTATCGTGTCTTCAACAAAGTCTCTAACATTGTTGAAGTAGCACGTGTCGTAGTGTTCATGAAACTAATGGCTCCCAAGTGGAGCAAGTTTATAAGTGCGTGCTAGATCAAGAAGAAGCTCCATGTCAAGCGTTGAGGAGAATGGCACTTGGTGATATTCGACAACAAGAGCAATCACAAGACTCAAGTACTCAAGATGCACCTCAACCGGAAAGCAATGATCAAGGGAGAGCTTCTACACAAGATCAACCTTAACAAGATCAATATGATCAATATAATCTTGGAGGGAATGATCTAGGGGGAGACGACGAAAGTGAAGACAATGAAGAGGAAATGACATCACAAGTGCCTCACCCAACAGTACATCAAAGTGTACGAAGAGGTCATCCCGTCGACAACATCATTGGAGAAATTGCAAAGGGAGTAACTACTAGATCTTGTATTGCTAATTTATGTGAACATTACTCTTTTGTTTTGTATTTGGAACCTTACAGGGTTGATGAAGCACTGCGAGATCCGGATTGGGAGATAGCAATGCAAGAAGAGCTAAACAACTTCAAAAGGGATGAAGTATGAGAGCTTGTGGAAAGACCAAATGCAAACATCGTGGGCACCAAAGGGGTCTTCTGAAACAAGCAAGATGAACACGGGGTGGTGACGAGGAACAAAGAACGACTTGTGGCAATAGGTTACTCACAAGTCGAAGGTTTGGATTTTTTATGAAACCTTTGCTCCCGTAGCTAGACTTGAGTCCATTCGAATTTTATTAGCCTATGCTAGTCACCATAATTTTAAGCTGTATCAAATGGATGTCAAAAGTACATTCCTCAACGGTCCCATCAAGGAGGTGTACATGGAGCAACCACCGGGCTTTGAATACCAAGATCACCCTAACCATGTGTACAAACTGTGTAAGACTCTCTATGGCTCAAACAAGCTCCTAGAGCTTGGTATGAGTGTCTTAGGGACTTCCTCACTCAAAATGGTTTTAAAATAGGAAAGGTTGATTATATACTGTTTACTAAACATTTTGATAGTCATTTATTCATTTGTCAAATTTATGTTGATGATATCATCTTTGGTTCTACTAATGAATCCTTTTGTGAAGAATTTAGTAAGATCATGACAGATAGGTTCAAGATGTCTATGATGGCCAAATTGAAGTTCTTTTTGGGATTCCAAGTGAAGCAACTCAAAGAAGGCACATTTATTTGCCAAACCAAGTACACACAGAACATCCTCAAAAAGTTCAACATGGACAAAGCCAAGCCCAGCAAGACTCTCATGGCAACAAATGGGCATCTCGACCTCAATGAATACGGTCCAGATGTGGATCAAAAGGTATATCAATCTATGATAGGTTCCCTGCTTAGTTTATGTGCATCTAGGTCTGATATTATGTTAGGTGTTTGTATGTGTGCAAGGTTTCAAGTTGCACCTAAAAAGTTTCATTTAACTGCATCAAAAAAATCCTAAGATACCTAGTGCACACACCCAACATAGGCCTTTGGTATCCTAAAGGCTCTAAGTTCAACCTTATAGGATATTCTGATGACAACTATGTAGGCTACAAAGTCGACAGAAAAAGCACATCCAGAACTTGCCAATTCCTAGGTAGATCCTTAGTCTTATGGTCCTCAAAGAAACAAAATGTCAATGCCCTTTCCACAGCCGAAGCGGAGTATGGCAGCCCGTAGTTGTTGTGCACAACTCTTGTGAATGCGACAAGCTCTAAGGTATTACGGTTACAATCTGAACCGTATTCCACTCCTATGTGATAATAAAAGTGCTATAAAAATTGCACACAATTCTGTAGAGCACTCAAGAACTAAGCACATAGATATATGTCATCACTTCCTAAGAGACCACTCGCCAAAAGGAGACATAGTAATTTCACATGTTAGAACTGAGAAACAATTAGCCGACATATTCACCAAGCCTTTAGATGACAAATGCTTCTGCGAGCTTAGAAATGAACTAAATATCCTTGATGCTCGAAATGTGGCTTGAAAGGTTGCATACCTAATTGTTTCTCCAAAGTTTACTTATTTTGCGAAAATTTATCTCCTCTCTCAATTTCCTCTCAAAAACTATTTAAATCATTGAATCTTGGTGAGTTATGGCCATATGATTGTTGATTGCTTACAGGTCATACTCATCAAGATTATTTGTGAAATAATGTACTAAAGATCAATATTAGACTTAATCTCCAAAATTCATTCATTTTCAACCAAATTTGTCTTGTTGACCCCAGACTAAAATTGTGGTCAACATTGGACTAGTCCGTTACTGCAGACTAGTCCAGATCTGGTCCTATATACCGGGTTAGTCCCTTGTTATCGGGCTTAACCTAGCCCGTTGCAAAATCTCTTCTTCTTCCTCCTCACAACCTCCATTGCATTCTCTCTCCTCGAGCAAGAGCTCCACAAGGCAGAATTCCATCTTCTCCACCAAATTTGAGTTTCTTTCCATGAGAATCAATTGCCTTGTTGCAAAGCTTCCCACTCCAGACTAATACGGACCCAAGCTCCGCTCCCTTCCATAGATTTGGTGATTTCTGTAAAATTTCTCAACCAAACCCTAGTTTTCGTCTATGCTCATGTTTTGCCCAAACTTATTTATCTCTATGGTATACATTACATTACTAGATGTGTTCCTGTTGTTAACCTACCATATTGCATCATATTTGCTTATATTTGTATAGATTTGAAATTAGGGTTCATACGGCCTAACTGGACTAGTCCGGTCCCTGGTGCGGACATGTCTGGTACCCCAGACAAGTTTGCACTCTGAAACCGGACAAGTCCGTACCTTGACTGTTTGGGCCTCCTAATTCATGTCTCAAGAAACGCTAATTCCTATCCTTCTTACCATACCTTATATCCCTTGTGTTAAGCATGATGTTGAGCTCGTCGGATGAAAGCATGTTCTACTATGAAGCCAAACGCGATCGCGAGAGGGTGACTAGGGCAAAGGAATTGAGAAGCAAAAAGCAACATGATAGAGATGCCACTGCCTCTCCTCCCGTGCAAAAGAGGATGGTAGTAGCAAAGAAGCCATCTGGCAAAGATGGTGCTGGCGTCAGCTCAGCAGTGCCAAGGAGAAGTGCAAGCATGGGCAAGGGCCTTGCTAGTGGACCGATTGGTCCACTAAGGATGAAGTCACCTGTGCAAAGGAACAGGAAACCATCTGAGGATAACTTTATCAGCAAGGGCAGTGATTTGGCCTGGAAGCTCAAGAAGGTCAATGTGTATGAGCAACCCAAGCAGGCAGCAGATCTCAGGTTCTTGAGTCAATTTCATGCAGATTACTATGAGACCGCTTACAGAAAGATGAAGACTCCTGTTGTCGTGAGCCAATGGGTTGATCTTCAGTACATGGAGTCCAAGACTTGTGAAGCTTTTCAGGAAGTCTTGGATGCTCTAGAGAGGCATGGAACGGAGGATCTCCTATCCTTCAGATATAACTGGAACAATGAGGTCATCGCCCAGTTCTACTCAACTTGCTACTTCTCGGGCGAGGAGGACGAAATTGTTACTTGGATAACTCATGGATCCAAATGCAGTGTCTCATATGAGGAGTTTGCCAGAATACACCACCTTGAGGGCACATTGGACAATGAGCTGGTGATCCATAACCTCAAGGGGCTGGAGAGGTATGAGCTCACCTTTCTCTACGACATCAGGATCTTGAGGAAGACAATTGCTTCCAAAGATGGAGATGCAGGGAGCATCCAAGGATCTCTAAGGTCCTTGATGAAAGTGATAAGCAGAAGGAGGACATTCAATGTGTTCGACTATATCTACAATGATATGGTGAACATCTCAAGCACTCCTAACAGGTCATGTGGCTACGCGTCATACATCATGTATATGTTCGAGAAGGTGACTGGACTTGAGTTCGTGAAGGATATTGAGAACACAGGTCCTAGGCCTCAGAAGCCTACTGGCTCATCCATTCTCACTACACCTCAGTCACCTACAAGGGAACAAAGATCAAAACATGCTCAAGACAGTTCAAGTGCTCCAGCTGCTACTACTGCTCCTCCACCCTCCAAAGGGTCCTCGAGTGGTATTTTGAAGATGCTTTCTTCTATCTTTGCATCCTATCGCAAAGTAGAAGTAAAGCAACACAAGGAGAGCATAGCAAGAAAGAGGCACCAGCGATATGTCAAGGACAACATCAAAGCAATTTGTCAGAAGCTGGAAATAAAACCAGTAGGCTCTATTAAGATATCTGAGGACTCCGCAGCAGACATCTCCAAGCTCCCGCCTCTCACAGCTGAAGAACTCGCTTCTTTTGGACTCAGTGGCCTCTCAGCTCCTCCTCCTCCTCCTCATGAGCATGGTGATGATGATGATGAAGATGAAGACAACACGGAGAGTGGGAGAGAAAGTGACGGAGAGTAGTTTCCATCAATTTTTCCCTTTTTGGTGCCTTGATGGCAAAGGGGGAGAGATTGAGAGTAGTAGCATTTTGAGCCTTAAGGACTTGTTGATCATGGACATGTATCTTTTATTTTTAGATTTCAAACTATTGTAAGTTCATTTGGATGTTGCCTATTATGCTTAAATATCAATGTGTGATGCTCGTTATGATATCCTTGTGATGATTATTCGTTATGCTTATTAAATTGTCATTTATGTTCATCACAATAACTGTTCACACATACTTAATAGGCACCCCGCCATAAAGAGTGCATATATGTGAGAAGTAATTTTTGTACATATTATTGTTTTCATATATGCATGCTTTATGAAAATCAATTTTACTCTTAACTGTGAAATCTCAATGGTTGCCATCAATCACCAAAAAGGGGGAGATTGAAAGTGCATCTAGGCACACCCTTGTGGGTTTTGGACGATTGATGACAAAAAGGTGAAAAAATGAGAAATGAGAAGGAAGGAGCCCAAGTGAAGAATAGAAGCGCAAAGTAGTTCTAAATGTACAGGATGTGTGTGAGAGACACATCACAAGAGCTCAAATCTTTACGTAAAGAGTAAGGGCTAAACAACAAATTGAAATACACACTGGAGCACCGGACAAGTCCATTAACTAGCAGACTAGTCCGATCTCCTCTCCGTTCTTAGAACAGACAAGTCTGGAAATGGCCGGACTAGTCCGATATGCTCACTAGTACACAAACGGACAAGTCCCAAAATGCGTACTAGTCCGTCAACACTCCACAAAACTCATCATGCATTGGACAAGTCCGATTAACACGGACTAGTCCAATTTCCTTACTGGACACACAATGGACTATCTCGGTCCTGTACGAACTAGTTCGGAGTTCTCACAATAATTAGGGTTTCAAGGTGTGTTGCACAACTTGACGCACAATTCATTCAGCACACTGGACTAGTTCGGTCCCATAGCGGACTAGTCTGATCATCAGGATCTCTAATGGTAACTTTTCTTAATAACTATAAATAAGTGATCCACAACCCTTAGATGGAAAACTAAGAACCCTAGCGCTGTCACACATCCCAAGAGCACAAAAACACTCCTATCCACACATCTAAAGCCCCAAAGAGGTTCAATCTTTTGGTAATCAAGATTTGGGAAAGGGAGAACGTTGTCTACACATTGTTAAGCTATTTGGATTTGATCTCTCATACACTCTTGCAATTCTTGTACATCTTTAAGTGTATTCGATCTATTTTCTCGTTGTAAACTCGTGGGAGCCCTCAGCTTGTGAGGTTGCCCAATCAACTCGGTGATTACCCTTTGTGATAGTGGAACTAAAGTCGGATTTCGTGGTGACTTGGCAAGGTAAAGGGTTGGTTGAGACCCGACTCTGTGTGAGCTCCTCAACGGGGATGTAGATCTCTTTTGTGGGATCGAACCTTGTTAACAAATCGCTTGTCTCGTGTGCTCTTGATTCATACTTTTCATTATTATCACTATTTAGGACAAAACTTGATCATATTTGTATTAATCATTAATTATGAGATTCTTGAGTAACTTAACTATTATCCACACTTGCAAATCATATTAAAGTTGATTTACTATTTCGCTTCTTTATCATTCAAAGAAAAACACAAAAAAAGTTAAGCTTTTTGTAGGTGTAACGACCATATTGGACTAGTCCGCACCCTACACCGGACTAGTCCGGCCTTCCTGGTATTTGACATTTCTGTTAAGTGCTACACGAAAAAGATTCAACACCTATTCACCCCCTTCTAGGCTACATTAACGAACATCTTGCAGAGGTGCATGAAGACCGTCGCCACCGTGATGGAGTTCAATGACAAATGATGAAGTTGGAGTTTGAAGACCTCCAACGGCGTGGCAAGGAAAAAGGACACCGAGCGCACGAACCTGGCCAGCGCATATGCGATGAAGATCATGATCTCTTCATCCTCAAGGTTGAGCGGGAGGGATCCGCGATGGATCCAAAGCTTCTGCTTCTAATCCCTCCAGCCGAGCAACTGCCTCACTGGCTCAAGGTCCTTGATCCTCTCGATGCAGGGGTGAGGCATGCTTGATGCCATCAGAACAGGCACGAAGCGAGAGCTTGGCAGAAAGGCGAAGGCTCGGGCATTGAGGAAGAAGACGAAAGGCACAAGCACAAGGGGTGAATGAGGAAGGAACTGCCTTTGGCCGTGGTGGTTTCCTTTTCCTCACACCTACGACATTTGGAGCACATAGTGCGGGTCACGTAGGCCCAGTATATGCCGCACAACCCGCAGAGCCAATGAGAGTGGGACCCAGGTTGCTTGTCATATGACCCAGCCCGGGCGGTCAGCCGCTCGAGAAGGCAACTCAGCGGTTTTTGAGGAGGCAAGGCGACGGAAGTACCGCAGCCGCATCGGGAACTGACACACTTGAAGTCCCACATAAGGCAAAGATCACGTCGCCACGACCCGTCAACCAGGTACGGATGCGTGTCTGCTATGTCAAAGGTGTGCCTCCCCCTCAACTGCCCAAAAGAGAAGCGAAAAGGCCACGCGGGAAGTAAAGGAGAAGGCCCCACCTGTGAGATTGTCATATCCCCCGAAGTGGGTTGGGGGGCTACTGTCGGTACCCTGCATACCTGGTACCCCCGTGCACAAGCTGAAAATGTCTAAGGACCCTGTTGTCCCACTGAGGCAAGATCCGGAGGTGCCATGTGTCCAACACGCTCGGACCCCCTCCTCAGGGGCAGACTCCAAGGCCGTCGCATGCCCCTCGGCTCTACGCCTCACCTCTTTGTAGAGGCGGGCTCAGGGGTCGCCACGTGTCCTGCGGAGTCGGACTCGCCTCTCCTTAGAGGCAAGCTCTAGGGTCACCACGTGTCCCGCAGGCTTGGACCCCGCCACTCCTCAGAGGTGGGCGCCTGACCCACCATGTGGCCCTGCGGGCTCGAACCCCTTCTCTCCTCGGAGGTGGGCTCTGAAACCGCCACATGTCCCATGGCACAGGACCCGATCTCCCCTGTAGAGGCGGGCTCCGGTGCTGCAACGTGGTCGATGGTCCGCTCTGGGCAGTAGGTCACAGGAGTTAAGAGCAACATGCTCTATCCACTCGCGCCTTCCCCAGGCACACAGGTGCGATGCACGCCCCTGTCAGGTGCCACTGTGCCCAATCACGTCACAGTAAAGGCGCTGCAGTGCTACCCCACGTTGTTGACGAGGTAGGATGCAGCGACACGACAGATGGGACATTCCCTGTCATCATCAACAACTATGCCCAGCCTCTAGCGACCGGCGTGGCAAGACGGTGGGTCTTCAAGCCACGGTCAGAAGGGGCAACTGAAAGTAATAAAACCCTAGATCTTGTACAGGGTTAAGATTGCCTCGAGACCAGCTATCGATCCTTAGGCCCCACTTGTAAGTTTCCCAGTCTTGGACTATAAAAGGAGTCGAGCAGCCACCGACATAGATATAGGCTCTCCTAGACTCCCACAAGCTCATATGCACTCAAGCTTTCTCAAGCGCACCACGCACTCAAGCGATACAACTCACACCGTGGACGTAGGGTGTTAAGCTCCGATGGCCCGAACCACGTTAAAACCCTCGTGTTCACCATCTCTGTTGTGCTTGCAAACCTCTAGGACTAGCCCCTCCAAAAAATAACCTTCACGGACTGCTTCTTAGCAGGTCTGGGGGAATTGTTGATGAGGACATCACAACAGCAGAGACGCGCATTGAACTGCAAGGACCAATCACAAGAGCACGGGCACGGTTATTAAATCAGCAGGTGAATTCGTTCTTAACTTCTTTTGCATGTGAGTTTGAGAATAGATTGCTATGTGATGATTTAATTGTTATTAGGAATAATAGAGAAGATCAACAAGTGAAGGAAGGAGGCCTTGGGAGCGTGGACAACCACCTGGGACGTCCACAAGTAGATGGAAATAGTTTACAACTCGGACTCGAGTTCAACTCGGAGTCCAGGAGCAGTCCACCTTAAAACAGACGCCCAGGAGGCATACGGACTCCGTTTTCGACGTTCTACATATGCACGGAAAGAGGAGAAGATAAACTTTCCAATGGTTCTGGTCCCACCTCAAAATTCCTCCGGAGTCCTTGGGAATCGTCGAAACAAGTCGAGTCCAGATTTCTGTCCGGTGCTGCGCCACCGAATCGGGCCTTTGGGCCTTGTATCCCGTAAGAGTCCATTAGGGACGCGTCTAATCGTGTTTTGGTCGAACCCTAGCCTATAAATACTGCAGCCGCCGGTCATATTCGGTGGGTTTTGCTTAGATCAATAAAATCGCCGTTCTACGGTTTGTGAGACCCCAATTTCGCGATTACCGATCGTGTCTTCTACGTTCTTGCTCGTGTTCTCGATTGCACTTGCAGGGATTAGCCTTCTTGGCGAGGTCAAGCGTGTGCAGCACGGTTGATAACCAACGGAGCCGTGGTGTAGTGATTGCAGGGGTACTCGAACCGCTCGAGTGCCGCGGATCATCAACGTCGAGTTCTCCACCCCAATCGACATACCTTTCGGAAGATCGGGCCTAAACCTACTCATCAATTGGTATCAGATTTCCAGGTTGCCCGTGAGGTATCTTTGTTTTCCTTCCTTCCATTAGATCGATTTTGTTTCGTACCTAGAGTCCACAAAAAAAGCCACAAAAAAATTAGATCGTTTTTACCGCTTCCCAGACTATAGTGCCTGCAGTTTCGTTTTTCAGTTTGCATTGTTGAGTTTGCATTCGTGTGGTTGAGTCTTGTTGCTGGTTTAGCTTTGTGTTTTTTGGTCCTAGTTATCGTGTTTCGTCCTTGTTTTCTTGCTATTCGACACCTATTCCACAATCCCTAAATAACAAACCGATCCGCCACGTTCATCGGTTTGCCCTAGCTAGCCGCCTTGCGTGAACTCCCGCATCGCCAGCCCTAGATTAGGTGACAAATATTTGTGCCATTCATCCTTGAATCATCACACACCACCTCATTAGTTGTTGTGCAAATTCCCGATCGTTTTCGTATCCGTTTGCGAGTTCTGTTCTCAAACCGAGTTGGAATCAACATCCAAAAAAACGTAACTCGGACAGCCTACCTTAAAACGGCCATAACTTTCGCATACGAACTCGAAATCGGGCGAATTTTTTTTTCAAATTCATCTACGCGAAATTTCGCATCTGATTTTCCGCGCGTAGCCGCGTTCGGCGAAATTAGATTGCCCAAATTCCCCTCGGAAGATAGGCTATCCGGCCTCCGAAGTTTCAGCACGAATTTTAAAGAACCTTCTTGATTTTCTATAGGCCGCATATTACATCCAATTGAGCTGCAAATTTGTGTGCTTCCTATATTTTTGCTACTGAGTAAAGAAAAAATATCAAAAAAATATTACAAAAAAGAAAAAAAATAGTGAAGAGCACGCATATTAAAGCAATTGGCCTATACCACTTGGTGTTGTTTGTTTGGTTATATCATTATGTCTTTCTTTTGCCTTGATACTTCCTTGTGTTGTGCTAGGCTCTAGGGCACTCAGTTGACCAGCAACAGTTTCCTACATTGAATACTTATTCAACTTTGTTTAGCTGTTAACGATTTTCTGCTTATTAGCCACCATATTATACCATCCAAGCTCCACCTTTCTCTTGAGCATAACAGGTACCTTTGCAATCACCCCACGCTTCATTGGTTCATCTCACCGTCCACACCACCTGCTGTGTCGGTAAGAACACTTGTAAGAGCGTGGTAAGACGCTTGAGCGAGAGAGATTCTTTTCTTCCACCTTCCACATTGTCACTGTAGTTGATAGGGATAACATTTTTTTTGTTGTCTTTTGTTTCTTACTAACAATGGCAGGAGAAGAAAATAATGACGAATGTGTTCAACATGTTGAGTTACGTGATATGTTCGCCAAATACAACGCATCAACGGAGGAGTCATTGGCGAACTTGACTCGCAAACTGGATGACCTTGCTCTTCGGATGAATACTTTTGAGGCTCGGTTGCCTCTCGCTGGAAGACAAGAAGACAATGCTTATGATGAACTGGAAGATCACAGTAATCAGCCAAGACTGCCACTTTATCGTCGAGGTATGGGAGGTAATAATCATAACAATTATAACCGCCCTCCTGATGATCCTTTTGCTAAAGTGAAATTTACTATACCCTCTTTTTCTGGTGCTTATGATGCTGAGGCTTATCTTGATTGGGAGATGACAGTAGAGCAAAAACTTAATTCCCATCTTGTTCCTGAACAACATAGAGTTCGTCAAGCCACTAGTGAGTTTAAGGACTTTGCTATCATATGGTGGAATGAACTTGTTAAAACTAGAACTGATCCTCCAACATGGGATAGATTAAAGGAAGCTATGCGTGTTCGATTTGTTCCGCCATCTTTTCAGCGGGACCTTCGCAAAAAATTGCAGCGTTTAGACCAAGGTAACATGTCCGTAGAGGAGTATTATCAAGAGTTACAAAAGGGTATACTGCGTTGTGGGGTAGTGGAGGACATGGATGATAAAATAGCTCATTTTTATGGGGGGTTGAGGCGTGAAATTCAGGACATTGTTGATTACAAAGAATATGATACTGTTAACAGATTGTTTCAGCTTGCTATGTTGGCAGAAAAAGAATTGCAGGGCCGACAACAACAGCAACAACGCACGAGGAGCAACTTCACGCCGCGTGCAGCAACTACACCATCCAAAACATCACCATCTTCGGCCCCCCGTGCAGCGACTACACCACCCAATGGCGGCCAACGAACTATACCTGCTGCTCCACCTTCTCGCGTGCCGGAAGGCAGCAAGGCGACATCATTCAAGCCTTCGTCGTCCACTCCTTCTACGGGTCGTACTTCCGACATTAAGTGTCACCGCTGCCAGGGACTTGGTCATATGATGAGAGATTGCCCGAGCAAACGAGCATACATAGCATGCGACGATGGCGGGTATGATAGTACTTCGGATGTTGAAGATGAATATTCTCTTGCTACTGACTTTACAGATCCAAATGACGAACACACCGAAGAAGAGGTACTTGGTGCAGCAGCGACGGAGAACTATAGGAGCATCATTGTGCAGCGTGCCTTGAGCTCCAAAGTGGAGACCGACGACAAGCTACAACGACACAACCTCTTCCACATGTTTCTCGTCGTCAAGGACTGCCGTGTACACACTATAATTGATGGAGGTAGCTGCAATAACTTGGTAAACACGGACGTCGTCAAGAAACTCGGTTTGACAACAAGAGCACACCCTCATCCGTACCACATTCAATGGTTCAACAACAGCGGTAAGGTTCGGGTAACACAAACAGCGAGAATCCATTTTTCAATTGGTTCATACCATGATTTTGCTGATTTTGATGTTGTTCCTATGGATGCTTGTTCTCTTTTATTGGGTCGTCCTTGGGAATTTGATACAGATGCTATTCATCATGGTAGAACCAATAAATATACTCTCATGCATAAGGGAAAGAAAATCACTTTGCTCCCCATGACTCCTGCTGAAATTGTGCATTTTGAGAAGAGTAAAATTCGTGAGGGCAACGCAACTAAATTAGAATCTGAAAAACAGCAAGTTATTAAGTTAAAATCACCATCATTGCTCGCAACTAAATCTGAACTTGCTGATTTATTCGATGCTAAGGGGATGTGCTATGCTTTAGTTTGCAAAGAAGCCATGTTTTCACTTCATGAATTGTCTATTGCATTGCCCCCTGCTGTTGCTAACCTTTTGCAGGAGTTTGAGGATGTGTTTCCCTCCGAGATACCCCCTGGTTTACCACCGATGAGAGGCATTGAACACAAGATCGATTTGATTCCAGGAGCAAGTTTGCCAAATCGTGCAGCTTACAGGGCGAATCCACAAGAAACTAAGGAAATTCAGCGACAAGTGCAAGATCTTTTGGACCGCGGGTACATTCGTGAAAGCCTTAGCCCTTGTTCCGTTCCTGTTCTTTTGGTTCCTAAGAAAGATGGTAGTTGGCGCATGTGTGTTGATTGTCGAGCGATTAATAACATCACCATTCGATATCGTTATCCTATTCCTCGATTAGATGACATGCTTGATGAATTGAGTGGTGCTATCATCTTCACAAAAATTGACTTGCGTAGTGGTTACCACCAAATTAGAATGGCACTAGGAGATGAATGGAAAACTGCATTTAAAACCAAGTTTGGACTTTATGAGTGGTTAGTCATGCCTTTTGGTTTAACTAATGCACCCAGCACCTTTATGCGATTAATGAACGAGGTTTTACGTGCTTTCATTGGACAATTTGTGGTGGTTTACTTTGATGATATCCTCATTTACAGCAAGTCATATGATGAACATCTTGATCATTTACGTGCTGTTTTTACTGTTTTGAGAGATGCACGTTTGTTTGGTAACCTCGAAAAGTGCGTTTTTTGCACCAATCGAGTCTCGTTTCTTGGCTATGTCGTTTCCTCGCAGGGAATTGAGATGGATGAGGCAAAAATTGAAGCAATCACCAGCTGGCCAGCCCCAACTACCGTCACACAGGTTCGTAGTTTTCTTGGTCTTGCAGGATTTTATCGGCGCTTTGTGCGGGATTTCAGCACCATTGCAGCACCTCTACATGAGCTAACGAAGAAGGGAGTTCCATTTCGATGGGGCGAACAGCAGCAACAAGCTTTTGATGCTCTCAAATCGAAGCTTACACAAGCACCATTACTACAACTTCCTGATTTTGACAAGACCTTTGAGCTAGAATGCGATGCAAGCGGCATTGGTATTGGAGGCGTTCTCATACAAGGAGGTAAACCCGTTGCTTTCTTTAGTGAAAAACTTCATGGTCCTTCTCTGAATTACTCCACTTATGATAAGGAATTGTATGCCTTAGTCCGTGTATTACAAACTTGGCAACATTATCTTTGGTCTAAGGAGTTTGTCATACATTCCGATCATGAATCATTGAAGTATCTTAAGTGTCAAACCAATCTGAATAAACGACATGCTAAATGGATTGAGTTCATAGAGTCGTTTCCATACATCATTAAGCATAAGAAAGGGAAGGAAAATATCATTGCCGATGCATTATCTAGGCGTTATACCATGCTGTCCCAACTTGATCATAAAATCTTTGGTTTGGAAACAATTAAAGCATTATATCCTACTGATTTGGACTTCAAAGTTGCTTTTGAAAATTGTAGAGAAGGAAGAACTTGGAATAAATATGTGCTGCGAGAGGGTCTCCTCTATCGTGCTAACAAGCTATGCGTTCCAGCTAGCTCCGTTCGTCTATTGCTTTTGCAGGAAGCACATGGAGGAGGTTTGATGGGACATTTTGGAGTGAAGAAAACTGAAGACGTGCTGTCCACACACTTCTTTTGGCCAAAGATGAGGCGTGATGTCGAGCGCTACGTGTCACGATGCACTACTTGCAACAAAGCTAAGTCTCGTCTTAACCCACATGGTCTTTATATGCCTCTTCCTGTTCCTAGTGTACCTTGGGAGGATATTTCTATGGACTTTGTTTTGGGATTGCCTAGGACTAAGAGGGGGAGGGATAGTATTTTTGTAGTTGTTGATCGTTTTTCCAAAATGGCACACTTTATACCTTGTCATAAGAATGATAATGCCTCACACATTGCTGATTTATTTATGACGGAAATTGTTCGTTTACATGGTGTGCCAAATACCATTGTTTCTGATCGTGATGCAAAATTTTTAAGTCATTTTTGGAGAACTTTGTGGTATAAATTGGGAACCAAGTTGCTGTTTTCAACTACATGTCACCCACAAACGGATGGACAGACCGAGGTAGTTAATCGTACTTTATCCACTATGTTACGGGCTGTCTTGAAAACAAATTTGAAGTTGTGGGAGGAGTGTTTACCACATATAGAATTTGCTTACAACAGATCCGTTCACTCCACGACAAAGGTAAGTCCATTCCAGGTAGTGTATGGTTTCAATCCCCGTGCTCCTATTGATTTACTACCTTTGCCTCCTTCTGAAACTATAAATTTGGATGCTACACAACGATCTGAATTCATTCTTAAGATGCATGAAACTACAAAGAAAAATATTGAAATGATGAATGAGAAGTATAGGATTGCAGGTAGTAAAGGTAGAAAAGAAGTAAAACTTGAACCGGGCGATTTGGTGTGGTTACATTTGAGAAAAGAGCGATTTCCCGACTTGAGAAAATCTAAACTTATGCCACGAGCTGCTGGTCCTTTTAAGATCGTTGAAAAGATTAATGATAATGCATATAAGCTTGAATTGCCTCCCGATTTTGGGGTTAGTCCTACATTTAACATTTCAGATTTGCGACCGTACTTGGGAGAAGAAGATGAACTTGAGTCGAGGACGACTCCAATTCAATAGGGGGAGGATGATGAGGACATCACAACAGCAGAGACGCGCATTGAACTGCAAGGACCAATCACAAGAGCACGGGCACGGTTATTAAATCAGCAGGTGAATTCGTTCTTAACTTCTTTTGCATGTGAGTTTGAGAATAGATTGCTATGTGATGATTTAATTGTTATTAGGAATAATGGAGAAGATCAACAAGTGAAGGAAGGAGGCCTTGGGAGCGTGGGCAACCACCTGGGACGTCCACAAGTAGATGGAAATAGTTTACAACTCGGACTCGAGTTCAACTCGAAGTCCAGGAGCAGTCCACCTTAAAACAGACGCCCAGGAGGCATACGGACTCCGTTTTCGACGTTCTACATATGCACGGAAAGAGGAGAAGATAAACTTTCCAATGGTTCTGGTCCCACCTCAAAATTCCTCCGGAGTCCTTGGGAATCGTCGAAACAAGTCGAGTCCAGATTTCTGTCCGGTGCTGCGCCACCGAATCGGGCCTTTGGGCCTTGTATCCCGTAAGAGTCCATTAGGGACGCGTCTAATCGTGTTTTGGTCGAACCCTAGCCTATAAATACTGCAGCCGCCGGTCATATTCGGTGGGTTTTGCTTAGATCAATAAAATCGCCGTTCTACGGTTTGTGAGACCCCAATTTCGCGATTACCGATCGTGTCTTCTACGTTCTTGCTCGTGTTCTCGATTGCACTTGCAGGGATTAGCCTTCTTGGCGAGGTCAAGCGTGTGCAGCACGGTTGATAACCAACGGAGCCGTGGTGTAGTGATTGCAGGGGTACTCGAACCGCTCGAGTGCCGCGGATCATCAACGTCGAGTTCTCCACCCCAATCGACATACCTTTCGGAAGATCGGGCCTAAACCTACTCATCAATTGTCATTGCTACACTTCGGCAATGGTGATACGAATGCATATAAACTATCATTAAAAGAGAAATAAAGCAATCACTAACAATACGCCATACATAAAAAAATAAGTTATAAAATCTACTACTCTGATATTTTATGATGGAACGAGAGTCTAGGTACTAGAACAATTTAAATAAGAGTTATAAGTGATTTATAATTAAGTACATGTGTTTAATCATTTATTTATGTAGATTTCATAATTGATTTAGTAAGTTCAAACTTTACTATAGTTAATTTAGAGTTAAAATAATTATTCTACATAAATACTAGTGTTAAAACAATTAGTAATAATTTTTCTAGGATTTATGGTGATTTATTAGAATTCCTAGAACTATTTTTCTATTTTCATAAGCTAATTGGAAATTTAATATGTTTATTTTACACTTAACATAGCTAATACAGATTACTTTAAATACACTATATAGTTTTCAAAATAATTAAATCTTTGGATATATAATAATAATCTTAACATAATTATTTATGTTTTCTAAGGGCTTATACTATTTTCGTATTAATTTCTAGGGAGTGATATTATTCATCTTTATTGACTTCATGATTATTTAACTAAGATTGAATTAATTAGAAATCAAAACATTTACTTCAAATGATATTGAGTTATAAACCAGTTTATAGTAATTTCGTAGAATTTATTCTGAATAATTAAGATTTTCCAGAATTAATTTACTATTTTATAAGTTATTTGGGGATTTATTCTATTTATTATACACTAAAAATAATTACCACATAATATTCTAAAACAAAAAATAATATTATTTTCTTGTTCAGAGGTTGTTCTATAAATATTACAATATATTAGAGGTTAAAAGATAATTTCTAACACTAACAGAGTATTTCTAGCCACTTTTACACATTTGCGGATTGTTACATGATGAATATAAATGCTAGGGTTATTTTTGTAAAGCTTCTGGCGTACTCATAAAGTCTGGAAAATAGATAGAGAGCTATTTTTAAAACAATGACAAGGTATGAGGGCTTCTAATTTGGACCGTAGAATTTAATTTGGATGGTATGGATTTAAAATAACTAAAGGGAGTGGCATCTTTTAAGAGCCGTTGGATCAAGTCCTACCGGCTAAGATTTAATTAACGTGAAAGGTTATGCATCTTTTAATCCTGACCATACGATCTGGATCTGATGGCTCTATGTGGTTGGGTGGAGTTTGGTGGCCGACGGTGAGCTTGGCAGCGGCGCCATGGATGACCATCATCGGAGTTCGCCGAAATGATGTTCCAGTGGACCAACCTCAGCGAGATTTTACACGTGGAGGAAGAGGGGAACATGGGGAGCTCACGTAGGACATCGTGCACGCGGAAATCAGACGAAGATGAGTGCTCGATGGTGAAATATCACGCTCGACCTACAGCAACGTCAAGGAGGCGGTGAATCTTGTAACGATTGGTCCACACACGAGCGGTGAAGCGTCGTGATGCTTGGCATCTCTTTGGTGGCGATCGAATTGAGGTATTCTTGCGGGGTGCCGAGCTTCAAGGGGTGACGCTAGTGGCGGCGGCTAGGGTTTTGGTTTTTGGATGGAGGAAAAGAACGAGGGAGGGAATAAGTAGCGGTACGACGAGGCTTTGTAGAGGGAGCGGTTGCGCCGGGATACGCATTCGTGGCCGAGACGCGGCTGTTGCAAGCAGGTGCGTAGCCACAGGGTATGTCAGGTGGGCCCCATCATACCCTGGGCCCAGGAGTATTATTTATTAGTTGTATGCAATTTTGGATCGGTTGTTTGTTTCCATCTCAAATGGGACTCCAAGACTCACGGGAAGGAAATCCATGGCACATTGCCATACGGAGCATATTAGCCATTAGCCTTGCATTAGCGCTGATGTACGTATGCCCGCCTCAGGCCACAGCAGCAGATCCCTACAGCCTACGCCCGCAGGGTCATCGCCTCGGTTGTCCATCGCAGAAGGGGCATACTGGTCGCGCCGTCTTGCCGGAAGATTTAGATCACGAGTAAGAGACCACCGGCCAACGCGGTAGCACATGCAACAACATCACTAGGAGCACAACAGCTGAACAGCAAGGTAATTATTAACATGATCTTTAATTGACAACGACTGATAAAAATTGTTCATGCTAGTTCTACTTTTTTTATGTTGTACGCATTATCATTTATCATACTATTTAAACATTGATTTTCTTACAACAGTTCGCTTATGAAGAGAAGCGGAGATATTGTATCCCTTTTTCAGAAACATGCGGCTAAGAAAGTAGCTGCTTCTTCAAATCCTGGCCCATCTATGGTTGAAATAGTTGTGGAAGAACAGACTCAAGAGCAAGAAATTACGAATCCTATATCATCGCCCTCATCCTCACCACCATCAGCATCATTGCCACCAGTTTATGATATCAATCACCTTCCACATGATCTAGGTGAAAGGAATCCCATTCAAAATTATTCTGTAAATGATCAAGATGCAATTCGAAGAGCATATATTATCAAAGGTCCATTCCAACCATATGCACATGATTTTCCAAAAAGAAAGATTGGAACAGATATCGTCAATTCAATTACGTTTGGATGTATAAATATGATTGGCTGGAATATAGTATCAAGAAGGATTCGGTATTTTGTTTCATATGCTACTTATTCAAGAAGGATATTGGATCTGATAAATTTACTGTTGATGTCTGGAGAAATTGGAATATAGGAGAGAAAGCAATTCTTAAACATTGGGGTTCTAAGGCACATAGTGCAGCTCAAGAGAGATATACTGGCTTTAAGAATCCTAGGGTAGCAATTGATTATCACATTGAGAAGTGGACTGATGAGGATCTTCGTATTTACACAAAAAGGTTAACTTATTCACTGAGATGCATCAGGTTTCTTTTGCATCAGGGATTGGCATTTTGTGGACATGATGAAAGTGGAGAGTCTAGCAATAGATGGAATTTTATTGAACTTTTGAAGTTTCTTGCAGAAAATAGTGAAGAAGTGAACAAGTATGTCTTGACCTTTGAGTTTATTTTCTTTGCCCACTTAATGTCTGTTATTCTTGGATACACGAATGAGTTATCTGAGTGTTTGCAGAGAAGAGAGTAAGATATTCTAAATGCGATCTCACTACTTAATGTGGCAAAGAATAGAATGCAACAATTAAGATCTGATGGTTGGGATCAATTTCTTAAGAAGGTGAGCTCATTTTGTCTTAAACATGGTGTTGAAGTTCCTTCTATGGATGATAATTATGTGCCTTACGGAAAATCAGCAAGGTATGCTCGTGCCCGGAACCAAACAAATGATGATCATGTCAGGAGAGAAGTATATATTGGTGTTGTTGATTAAATTAAACAAAAACTTGATAATCGGTTTGATGAGATCAATATAGAGTTGCTCTCTTGTATCTCAGTATTAAATCCTTGCAAGTCATTTGCTACTTTTGATGCACACAAGATCTGTAGATTGGCTGAGTTCTATCCTAAGGAATTCTCGAACAATGATTTTATTGAAACTTGAATTGCAACTTGAGAATTATATTGATGATATGAGACAAGATGATAGCTTCAAAGATCTCAATAATATTGTTGATATCTCAGCTAAGCTTGTTGAAACACAAAGACATAAAGTGTATGATATGATTTATTTGCTTCTCAAATTGATAGTGCTTCTACCGGTGGCAACGGCAAGTGTTGAAATAGTATTTTCTGCAATGACTTTAGTGAAATCAAAGTTAAGAAATAAGATGGTTGATAGTCTTTTGGATGATTGTCTTGTCACATTCATTGAGCGGGATATTTTCTTCGAAGTAGATGAAGATGATATAATCAAGACATTCATGTCGTTTAGGAAGCGACAACTAAAAAATTTCTGAAAAATAGTGTTGTAAGTCCCCTTTATAACTGTGTTTTTTAGCTATCATATTATATTAGAATTATTTATATTTTCATTTGATGAAATAATATTTATCATATTTTACTGCATGTATATGAATGTGTCATAAATTTTACAATCTTTACTAAATTTATTAATAACTTTAATGAATTATACTTTTTCTTGTATGGCATACCCTTTCCTAAAAACCTAGCTACACCACTGGTTGCAAGAGTGTCGACGCGGCTCGGGTGTGGTGTCGTGGTGAGGGCACAGCAGTTGGGGAAGAAATCGCTAACAAGGTGGGCTCCCGTGGCATAGAGAGAAGAGAGGAAGAAAGGAGGTGGGCTCAATCTGGACTAGGCCGCGCTGGGAAGAGAGAAGGAGAGAGAGGATGGGCCAGGGGAGGTTTTGGCCCGAAGGGGTTTAATATGTTTTTTCTTTTTATTCTCTTTTCTATTTGATGTGTGTTTCAAATTTCGAACGTTTTCTATCGGATTTGAATTCAAATACTCACACAAATGCTCAAACAGTGATGCACTTTAGTGAACTTTTTTAAAAAAAAATTAGGATGTTACAATACATTTACATACAGAGGCCGTAAAAGTTTTGCATGTGCATTGTACGTAGCGTGTTGATGGCCTCTGTATGTGAATCTTATTCATTTGTCCATGTGAATCTCCTGCTCAGTAGAGAAACTTCCTTAAATTTCATGTCGTTCAGAGCTCTCTGAAATCCATCTCTGTTCTAAGTTTGCTTTAGAAATAAAATAGTAGTAGTCAGATTCTAGGAACACAAACAGATTGCAGAGACTAGGGGCTTGTTTGGATTGCAACTAAAGGATATCTTACTAAATTTTGGCAATGCCAAATTTTGGTGAAAGATTTGGGGCTTGTTTGGTTTGTTGCCAATGATTACCTTGACAAAATTTGGTAGTTGACCGAAAAGGAGTGCACGTTTGGATTGAAGCCAAAATTTGGAAGTCAATAAACCTGTAGTTCATTTTTGTTGCCAACGTTGGCTAAATTTTTGTTGACCAAATCTTTCACCAAAGTTTGGCATTACCAAAATTTAGTAAGGTATGTTTTGGTTGCAATCCAAACAAGTCATTAGTTATCCAAACTTTGACCAACGTTGGCAACAAAAATGAACTACATCAATACATAAGGTCTATTGGCTTACCAAATTTTGGCTTCAATTCAAACCTACACTCCTTTTATAGTAAACTATCAAATTTTGGTAAGGTAATCATTGAAAACAAACCAAACAAACGACGCTGCCATAGACGGATACATATACATCCGTGAAAATCTTTGCATGTGCATTGTACGTAGCGTGTTGATGGCCACATAAGAAATTGGGGAGCCCAGTAGCCAGTGCGATTGATGGCGTCAAGTTTGGGCCAACGGTTCCCAACTTGAACACGATGATCCGTGGCACAAGCTGATTGCCAGCCGGGGGCGATCGGATTGGCCACGTGCAAAATGACGGTGGTCAATGCCATGCCTGTTTGGCAGTTTGGGCAAGAGCAAGACAAGGAAATGGAACAGAAGGGAAAAGGTGAACAGAGACACTGCACCACAGTCGACAATTAACTAAGCCTATGTGGTCTGTGGACAGATTCAATGGCAGCAACTGTAGTCTGTAGCTTACTAGCTTGTTGATTAGCTCTGCATCGTCAATGGCAGCAATCAGTATCTCTAAGCTGGCATCTTCCCTGGGCACCACACGGACAACTGTGTAGCTTAGCTCTCGCCTTGCACTAGACCTGAGATAATGTGCGCAGAGACGAGCCATGCCAACGGCCACCGTGCTCATCTCTGCTGACCACACGGCCGTGCGGCTCGCCTCACTGCTTGCGTCACCGCGTCCTCTCGTCCTCATGTATAAATAGGCGCCGAGCCGCACCCGCTCACTGGCAACAAGCTCGCCACGGTCATTAGCCTCGCTAACTTCAAGCGACACAGCTGTTTTGTCTGATAGCTCACAATGCCGGCCATGAAGGAGGAGAGGAGAAAGGCGGCGCCCACGGAGCCGCACTTCCTGGTGGTGACGCTTCCGGCACAGGGTCACATCAACCCGGCGCGCCACCTCGCGCGCCGCCTGATACGCGCCACGGGGGCGCGTGTCACCGTCTCCACTGCCGTGTCTGGGTACCGCAAGATGTTCCCCGGCGCGGCGGCGGACGAAGAGGAGGGCCAACGCGACGGCACCGGGGTCTGGTACGTGCCCTACTCCGACGGCTACGACTCAGGGTTCGACCCCGCCGTCCACAACCACACGGACTACATGACCCAGCTCAAGGTCGTGGGGTCCCGCACGCTCGCCGGCATCCTTGGCGGCCTCCGCGCCGCCGGGCGCCCGGTCACGCTCATCGTCTACGCGCTGCTGCTGTCGTGGGTGGCCGACGTCGCGCGCGACCACGGCGTACCCGCCGCGCTCTACTGGATCCAGCCGGCCTCCGTGCTCGCGACCTATGTGCACTTCTTCCGCGGCACCGGCGGCATGGACAAGGCCATCGCGGTGGCGAGCAGCGACCCCTGGGCCGCCGTCAGCGTCCCGGGGCTGCCGCCGTTCCGCATCCGCGACCTGCCGTCGTTCATCACCTCCACCTCCGAGGAGGACCTCTACGCCTTTCTCTACACTGCGTTCCGCGAGGTCGTCGATGGGCTCAGCCGCGAGGACGACAGTCCCACCGTGCTCGCCAACACGTTCGACGCCATGGAGCCCGAGGCGGTGGCGTCGCTGCGGCAGCACGGCGTGGACATCGTCCCCGTCGGCCCTGTGCTCTCCTTCCTCGACGACGCGTCACCTGCTGCAGACGGGGACAAGAACAACGACCTGTTCGAGCAGGACAGCAAGGGCTACCTCGAGTGGCTGGACGCGCAGGCGGACGGCTCGGTGGTGTACATCTCGTTCGGGAGCCTGTCAGTGATGAGCGAGCGGCAGATCGAGGAGGTGGCGCGCGGCATGGAGGAGAGCGGCCGCCCGTTCCTGTGGGTGCTGCGGAAGGACAACCGCAGCGGCAGTAACGTGGACGTCGCGTCGCTCGGCGGCATCGGCATGGTGGTGGAGTGGTGCGACCAGGCGCGGGTACTGTCGCACCGGGCGGTGGGGTGCTTCGTGACGCACAGCGGGTGGAACTCGACGCTGGAGAGCGTGGCGTGCGGCGTGCCGGTCGTCTGCGTGCCGCAGTGGACAGACCAGGGCACCAACGCGTGGCTCGTGGAGGGGCGGCTCGGCACGGGCGTCAGGGCCGCCGTCAGTGACAAGGACGGCGTGCTGGAGGCCGACGAGCTGCGGAGGTGCATCGACTTCGCCACGTCCGACGCCGTGCGCGCCAAGGCCGCCATGTGGAGCGAGAAGGCCCGAGCCGCGGCAGCGGAGGGCGGCTCGTCGGAGCGGAACCTCAGGACGTTCGTCGGACAGCACCTCGCTAGCGGCAACTAGCTGTCACCATGGCATAAGCAGCATGATGCATTACTCAGCATAAACGGCTGTTGCAGTAGGATCGTCGATGGAGTAATAAAGGGCGCAGTACCGTATTTGCTGTCCTATGATTCGAGTTGATTAAGCTTTGCAGTTGTAAACAACCTGGGAATAATCGAAATATCTACTGCTATGTGTTATGGTGCACTTTTTTTCGAGATAGCCTATGCGTTCTTAAATGTCAAACGTTTAGTACAGCTAATCTAGTTCTCTATTGATGTAAAAGGAGGTTTGGCCTACTGCTTAAGTACTCTGAGTAGCATTATTCAAGTTTTGAGTTCAATTCCTGGTAGGAACGAATTTCAGGCTAAATTTCATAGTATTAAATGCAGATATTCTACAGAGGAAGTCATGTGCGCTGCCTACACATAAGAACCAAGTAGCTGTAATCTAGTTCAACTGAAATGCCGCTCCCAGTTGAAGGGAAGCCTCCAGCAGCCCTATTTTCTGATCTTTTTGCAAAATGTAAAAGAAAACGCAGAAGTATATCGCAGGCCCTTCAAGGGAATATGTGGACCAGGGACACCCTAGCAAACATCTCGGTAGATCAGCTACGCCTCTTCTTCAGACTTTGGGCTCTTATTGAGCAGGCAAGACACTCTTTCTCTCCTGACAATGAAGACTCCATAATATGGTGGTTTACTTCATCTGGTCTTTATACTGCCAAATCAGCGTATCACATCCAGTTTTTCGGGTGTCACGTCTCCCCCCTTCCCCTTGCTGATATGGAATGTGTGGGCACCTCCCAAATACAAGTCATTCACCTAGCTCCTGCTCCAAAACAGGATATGGACTGCTAATAGACTACTCCTCAGAGAATGGCCAAACAACTATTTTTGCCCACTCTGTATGAGGCATCTAGAAACTGCAATGCATCTGTTTGGTGAATGCACTTACTCTTTATAGGTCTGGAGGACGACCAGCCACTGGTTTTCGGAAGATCGCGTTAACACAAGCTTCTGGTGCAATGCTGCTTCCATGGTGGATTGGTTTCGGTCACTGGCGCCGCATGGGAACTCGCCAAGGGCGAAGGGACTATGATCGTTGATTATTGCATCTTGCTGGGTGCTTTGGAGGGAACGAAACAACCGAATTTTCAAGACGACAGAAAGGACGCCGGAAGAAGCCCTGGCTCTGTTGAAAGAGGAGATTTTATTATGATCCAGAGCGGGTGTCAAAGAGGTTTCTGGATTAATCTCTTAGTGCAGTTGGGAGGTGTAATCTTACTGTTTGGGTTGTGTAATTTTTATGTCTCTGACGACCGTGGTAATCCTTGTACAAACTCTACTCTCCTATCTTAATGATACCACCTTTTCAAAAAAAAAAAAAAAAACAAGTAGCTGTAGTTCGCAATAGCTAACGCGCTGAAGTTGCCAGAAACGGGCGAAGTCAACGATCACTGATGCTACTCTTAATGAGGATTTCATTTTTATTAAATATGATGGCATATAAGCAATTTTGACAACATGCCACGTCTGCAATTGTTGTCACATGGTAAAGAGAAGCATTAACTTGCATTCTATGTCATGAAGTGCACTAGTTCTAGTTGCAGGTAAAACAATGTTTAAGGCCCATTGAGGAGCAGGGAACTTTAACTCTCCATAGGTTATGTCACAAACAGTGTGCAAACGTGTGTATGGCGAGAACTCCATTCGGCTCTGGTAATGAACGTGCGTTTCCAAAAAGCTACAGAAAGTGGAGTCATCTCCCCTATTCAGCACAGGCACGCCTGGCTGCGGATCTCGATGTATGTCGAAGATGTCGCACTCTTCATCAACCCCTCCAGTGAAGACATGCAAGCCACCATGCACATTCTAAGCCTTTTTGGGGAAGCAACATGACTTGTTGTAAATTGGCAAAAATCAGCGGTAATGCCCATCAGTTGTGAGAACATTTATCTGGGGCTGGTCCTTGCCAGATTCACTGGACAGAGGCCTTCTTGGCCACTCAACTACCTTGGACTGCCCCTGCTGACAGGAAGGCTTCGATTAGTGCATCTTCAAGCTGTTTAGGACCAAGCATCTGTCCGACTGCAAGGTTGGCAATGTAAGTTTCTGTCCTTTGCAGGCCGCAAGGAGCTGGTGCACATGACGTTGAGTTCCATAGCTGCATATACGCTAACTGCTCTTAAACCTCCAAAGAAATTCATCAAAGCACTGGACAAAATCCGACGGCGCTTCCTATGGGTAGGTGATGGTCCGATGCAGAGTGCAAAATGCAAGTCAACTGGTCCACAGTGTGTCGGCCTCTCCATCACGGCGGCTTGAGGATTGTCGATCTCGAAATTTTTAGCAGAGCATTAAGGCATAGATGGTTGTGGGGCGAGTGGACGCTCCAGGACCGTGCTTGGCAAGGCTCGACACTTCCTATTGATGATTCAGACAGAGACCTTCTTGTGGTCGCCACATCGGTCACGGTTGGAGACGGTACCAAAGTCAGCTTTTTTTACTCAAGCTGGCTTGATGGTAAAGCACCAGCTTTGCTCTTCCCGATGTTATACCAACACACCAAAGGGAAGCATCGAACGGTTCAAAAGGCGCTGCAGCAAGGACATTGGATGCGCAATGCCCTGCAGAGAATACCACTTGACCAACTGCCCCATTTCATTAAACTATGGCTAATGGTAGCTGAAAGTCACCTAGAGAGAGTGAATAGACAATAACACCTGAAATCGCTTAATCAAACGAGATTAAATTGCTGAGGTCGGACTTGTCTCGTCAAGGCCGCACTAGTCCGCTCAGCTTAATGCTAAAACCTAAAAACTTGATTTCTACAAGTGATTTGCGGAATTTAAGTCCACAAATGAAATATACAATATCTAGCAACCTAGTACAACTTAGATTAACCAATGAAAGCAGTTAGGTTGCAAGATTTCAACAATGACCAAGATGAAGAACGATATGAACCCTAATTGCAATTCTAGTGATTACGAAAAGTAAAGAGACAAGCAAGACACGATTTATCCCGTGGTTCAGCTTCATGAAGAAGTCTACATCCACGTTAAGAAGTCCACACAAGGGCCGGGTCTCACTTGACCCTCTTCTCACCAATCCACCACAATGGCCGGCTTGGTTTTCACTTTATCAAAGGGTAATCACCAAGTTTCTTGGGCCTTCTCACAAGTTGAGGCTCCCACGAATCAATACAGCAAGGAGCACTTGAAGATCAACTCACACAAGCCACAAAACACAACACAAGTGCGAGAGATCAAACCGAGAGCCAAAGCACGATGATCTTCTATCACTCCCCTTCCCAAACCCTAATCTCTTCAAGATTTGATCTTAGAAGACTAGAAGGACGAGTAAAAAATTTTGGAAGGCTCAAGGAATGTTGTGGCGACGCTAGGGTTCCAGAGTTGTCAAATAGGGGTCGGGGTCCCTTTTTATAGGGGTCCCATCAACAAACCGTTGCAAACAGCCCAAACCCAGACTAGTCCGGCCCAGTACCACGGACTAGTCCGGCCTCTTGGGACAACCGACAATTTCACGTCATCGATCGACAAAACAGATGACGTGTGCATCAAACGTTTGAATTTTGAACGGTCATGGCAACCCGGACTACTCCGACCAACAACGGACTAGTCCGAAGTAGATCAGAAAGGTTTAGTCCAGCTGAAAACAGACTAAACTAGGTAGGCCCGGACTAGTCCGACCACCGGGGCGGACAAGTATGGCCTCCTAGGGTTTGGCTAGGTTTTCCCACTATGTCTCAAACGGATTAGTCCGTGCCACAATGGACAAGTCCGAACTCATCCAGAATGCTTTGGTCTGTCCCAAAAAGGACAACTGTGGGGGGTCCGGATTAGTCCGACCTCTGTGGCGGACAAGTTCGGTCTCCCAGGACTTAGCTCCAGATCCACTCACCAAGGGAAGAATGAACTAGTCTGTACCCGTATGAACAAGTCCGAACTCAACTAGAGGCGTTTAGTCTAACCCAAAACGGACTAATCTGACCGACCGAACTAGTCCAGCCTGAAACCTAGACTAGTCTGTCCCCTGAGTGTTTTCTTTCATTTTGGCTTCTCACCTAGGTTTTTCTCTCAACTACCACTTTGAGCCCTCTTGCATGATCTCAATGCACATGATACAGCCATTCTCACACATGATACAGCTAGTCTAAACTCAACACAATAGAAACCCTAATTTCTATGCTTGAGTCTTCGACGCTCGTTTCAACCTTTTCCTTTTGAGGGATTTTGTCCCATTTCAACAATCACACCTGTGCTTAAGATCAGCTTAACTTATTAGTCTCTTAATTGTCATCATCAATCATCTAAAACCCACAGGGATGCCTAAATGCACTTTTAATCTCCCCCTTTTTGGTGATTGATGACAACACATTAAGCTTCAACAAAAAGTTTGTTTTCATAACATGCATTTGTATAAGTAACTTCCACTCAATGTATGCATCAATAGTAAGAAAAATTGAGAGAGTTATCATATATATACATGTTATGGTGGGGTGCATAAGTGATGTGCTCATAAATTGTGATAATACAATAACTATGTGAGATAAACATCTCAAGCCAAGCATAACATCACAATTAAGCATATTACATGTGAGATATAGATTAAGTCTTACATAAATTGAAATTCGAGAGTTTTGAAACCATAATACATGTCCAATTAGGTATCAAAAGAGACAATGACATAAAAACTCTCTAAGTACCCCCTTCCAATCTCTCCCCCTTTGGCATCAAGACACCAAAAAGGAAAAGAAGGAAGGAGAGCTCTAATATCTACTCTTCATCATCGTCGTCGTCATTGTCATTGTCATCTCCACCTTGGTTCTGCTCACTATCGCTCTCCATGGCCTCCGGATCATTTGCATCATCATCATCGCCTTCTCCCTCAGATGGAGCTGCCGTGGAGGTGCTAACATCACCAAATTGGGCTAGTTCTTCGGCAGTAAACTCCGGGAATGGAGTCATCTCTCCATCACTCTCCGCGGCGGGAGACATAGGGACTTCGAGCTTGTCGCACATCGCCTTGAGATACTTCTCGTGGCGACACTCCATGCGACGTTGTCGAACTTCCTCCTTCCAGCAAGAGGCGAAGATTGCCTTGAAGCACTTGAAGATGCCGCTTCCGAAATGTGATGGAGGAGGAGGAGGTGGAGGTGGTGAAGGCAAAAAGTGAGAGGGTGAGGCAGGAGGATCCGCATTCTTCCTTCTGGGTGCAGGTGGCTCTGGAGGAGGAATCCGAGGATGAAGTCTTCTATGAGTAATGTCCTTCTTGAAGGTTAGCCGGACACCTTATCATGAACACGATGTAAGTAGCATAACCATATGATCGTTTGGGTGTGTGAGAGAAGTTGAAGATGTCATCAAAGATGTAGTCCACAACGTTGAATCGGACATCTCCATCAATGAGCACCATTAAGTGTCTCAAGTTTCCTTGAATAATGCCCACATCTCCATCTTTGGGGGTTATCGTCTTCCAGAGCACGGTTGAGGACACTATAGAAGGGCTTGATGTTGCGAATGTGCCCGGCCTCGTAGACTGCATGACTTGGATACATGTAATCCAAGGTATCCCGATCAACTGCCTTGAGGTTTGAAATTGTAATCTCATTCTCAAGTTGATCTTTCAAGTCAACAATTTGAGCAAACTCCCAATAAGTAGTGGAGTATTGCTCTTCATGAGTCATCTACGTGATCCTCCGATCTCCATCGGTGTAAAAATAGACAGTGGAGTAGAATTGTGTGATGACTTCAACATTCCAATCAAATTGAAGTGCCATAAGCTTCTTTAGTCCATGGCACTCTATGGCTTCAATCACGGCATTGAAGGCCAAGTGATCCTTATGTGCCATATAGTCCCAATCAATCCATTGGGCATCTGTCACTGGCGTCTGCTTGGACATATAGACTGTCTTGTAATAGTCGCAGTGGAAATCACACCAGAAGCGAGGCTCCGCGGTTCTCCTCTCGCGTTGATACACATTGACCATTCAAAGCTTACTTTCCTTCTTAGCCTCTTTGCCTTTGAAAACATTAGCTTCAAAAGCAGCTTGGCAATTAGGGTTCTGAGCAGGTGAGGACATTCTCAAAGGACCAATGGGTTGAGAGGGTCCTTTCTTAGCCTTGCTTGCGGGATTCTTGACACTAGGAGCCTTCCTCTTGGGTGCCTCCTCAACTGGCGCTTTGCCTTGTCCTTCGAACTTCAAGCCTCTTGAGTTTTTGCTTTCTCGCCCATGGTCACAATTCTTTTCTTCCTTGGGGCAGCCCCTGCAACAATGGAGTTGTGAGCTTCTCTTTGCTTTTCTTTGCTTTCCTCGCTTCAGACTGCAATTCGAGGAGAGCTATGGCAAGCTCTCGCTCCTCACGCTCCTGACGGTAGTGTGCTTGCCTTCCCGCCTTGGCCTCGGGAATGGATAGAAGCACATAGTCGGAATTCGACATCGTTGCTGAGAAGGGATGTAAAAGAGAGCATATGAGTCCAAGGAAGTAAAACATTGTGTTAGAATTCACAAAATTGATCAAGATTAGGGTTTTCACAGTGTAACCCAGACTTGTGCGCCCAAGGGTCGGACTAGTCCGTGTGAGCCGGACTTGTCCACCCTGTGAACGGACTAGTCCGATGCACACAGTAAGAACCCTAATCTTTAGGAGTTTTGCAAAGTCTACAGATCCGACCATAATATTCTAGGGATACGATCACAATGATATAGAGAACAACTTTTGTGAAGAGATTTCTATCAAAAAACCTAAAAGAATTTAATTTTGAAGGATTTAGGGCTAGGTCTAGAATACCTCTTCAAATATTCGAATCGATGCAATGTGGATGAAGAATTGGCCTTGGATGCTTGGGGACGAGTTCCCACACACCTTAGGGCTTCAATGCACGGATTGGAAACGATTTTTGGCAGAGGGAAGTGAAAATCGCCGATTTGGGGGCTGTTTTCGTGCGTTTGAGGAGAGGGAGTGTGTTTTGAATGCAAGTGACCATTCGAGGGTTCCTAGGGAGTTTAAGTCCCCAGGGGCCGAACTAGTCCGGTTGGGGACCCGGACTTGTCTGGCATATAGATTGGGTCCGGACTTTTCTGATTGGCCGGACTAGTCCGGCTATATGGACGGACTAGTCCAACCTAAAGGCTGAAAACACATATATATTGAGTTTTCATAGGAGATTTGATCCTTTTGGACTAAATTTCACAAAATATCTTTGCAAACATGGTCAATAAGCAATCAACAACCAAACTATGAGCATAATTCACAAATATTTAATAATTTCAAAATAATTTGTAGAAAATTGAGGAAGAGTCTTTCGCAAGCATATGTGAATTTTGAAGCACGTGTAAGTAACAATCAGATGTGCAAGACTCAAGCCACATTTTGAGAATCTAAGATATTGAGTTCACTCCTAAGTTCACAAAATCTTCTCTCATCTAGAGGCTTGGTGAAGATATCAGCCAATTGTTTTTCGGTTCTCACATGGGAATTTGCAATGTCTCCTTTTATGGAGTGATCTCTCAAGAAGTGGTGGCGAATATCGATGTGTTTGGTCCTTGAGTGTTCAACTGGATTGTGAGCTATTTTAATGGCACTCTCATTGTCACATAGGAGGGGGATATGGCGCAAGTTTATGCCATAGTCCCTAAGAGTTTGTCGCATCCAAAGAAGTTGTGCACAACAACTTCCGGTGGTGACATACTCCGCTTCGGCTGTTGAAGCAATGGAGTTTTGTTTCTTTGAGGACCAAGACACTAAAGATCTACCAAGGAATTCGCAAGTTCCAGAGGTAATCTTCCTATCAACTTTGCACCCCGCATAATCCGCATCGGAATATCCAATGAGGTTAAACTTGGAGCCCTTAGGGTACAAAAGTCCTATGCTTGGTGTGTGAACCAAATATCTAAGAATTCTATTAAGGCGGTCATATGACACACCTTCGGAGCAGCTTGAAATCTATCACACATACAAACACTAAGCATGATATCGGACCTAGATGCACATAAGTAAAGCAATGAACCTATGATGGAGTGATATACCTTTTGGTCCACACTTGGACCATCTTCATTAAGATCGAGATGCCCATTGGTTCCCATTGGAGTGTGATGGGTTTGGCTTTGTCCATGTTAAACTTCTTGAGTATATCTTGTGTGTACTTTGTTTGACTAATGAATGTGCATTTCTTGAGTTGCTTTACTTGAAAACCTAGGAAGAACTTCAACTCCCCCATCATGGACATCTCAAACCTTTCGATCATTATCTTTTAAAACTTATCACAAAAGCTTTGTTAGTAGAACAAAATATAATGTCATCGACATATATTTGGCAAACAAACAAATCATCATTGAAGTGCTTAGTAAACAAGGTATAATCAACCTTCACAATTTTGAAACCGTTTTGAGTTAAGAAATCTCTAAGACACTCATACTAAGCTCTAGGAGCTTGTTTGAGGCCATAGAGAGTCTTACACAATTTGTAGATATAGTTTGGGAATTCTTGACCTTCAAAGTTGGGGGGTTGCTTCACATACACCTCTTCTTTGATTAGACCATTAAGGAATGCACTATTGACGTTGTCAGTACCCTGCGTACCGGGTACCCCATGGTATTGCAAGAAGTGCAAAAGAGTTCTACCTATCAAAGTTGGATGTTTTCTTAGGCCCCATATGTCATATTACAACGGACCCGCATCCCTCATATGGGTAGCTCTGAGAATTGACACGTGTAATGTAAAATTGGAGCTAAACTCCCAACACAGGGAAGCTCTGCGATCTACACGTGTATAACGACCCCAGACCTAACCCCCAACAGAGGGAAGCTCCGGTGCCAACATGTGTATAGCGGTTCCGGAGCTACCTCCCCGCAAGGGGAAGCTCCGAAGCTGCCACGTGTGGAGCCTCCGAACCTTCATCACCAATGAATACATTGGCGGATTTCCTTTAGCACGGACATTCAAAGGACGGTTAAAGCGGCAGTTACAAGACCTCATTACGTGTCATTAATGTTGTATTAATGACACACGATCAAAGCACTGTTAATAGATGTAACGCAGCTATTAAGGAAGGTTATCACACTATTAATCATGCTTAATACTCATAGACAGTGTATTAGGCTATTAAATACGCTAGGGCCACCTGTCGGGCCGAGCAAATGATGTAACGGTCAGTCCTTGAACTATAAAAGGACCGAGTCACACGATACAAGGGGACAACTCCAAGCTGAGCTTAGCACTATGCATTCTGGGAATACTCAATACAAGAACACACATCCCGTGGAGTATGGTATTACGCTCAGGCGGCCCGAACCACGTAAATCTCTGGTGTCACCATCTTGATCCTGATCTTTGCGTGCCCCAACCGAAACAAGAACCTCCGCGGGCTACATTTGGTAGTACCGGGGGAAGTGTCATAGCTACACTTCGACATTTGGCACACCAGGTACGGGGGTCCTGAGAGCTCAAGATGGTGAATTCAACCGCAAGATCTTCCAACGACAATCATGATGAACAACCTGTTGGAGTCAATCCCTCCAATGTGCAGCAGCCAGCGGGTGCCATTGTTCCGGCAGGCACTATGGCACCACAACCGACATATGTTCCGGCAAACAATGTTGGGCAACAAGATGGGGCATCTGCATCGATCATTGCATCGACGAACAACAACCTTGAGCATGCGCTTATTGCCGCGCGAGCTCTCCTACAACACCCATCGCCTCTAGGGGCACCCCAAGGTGCTATGGAACAATGGAGAGCTGATGTTGTCCATCTGGTTGCAGCTGCAGCCGCTGGCATCAGCAATCAAGGTCCTCCCCCTTCTAGGCGAGCACCATAACAACGACGGACCTTGTCAGGTTGACTTGGTCCACAAGTCTCGCAGCCTAGAAGACGTGCTGCGTCCCAGCAGGTGACTTCGCTGCCTCCCGGGGTACGACACACCCACACCATCACCAGGATTTCGACTCATGACCTGCGGCCGGAACTTGATCGCCGTTACCAGCAGCAGGACGACCACGTCCATATCGAGCATGCTCACGAGAGGCGAGACGCTCGGGACAACCCTGCTCCACAGGGACTTGGAGGAGGCTGTTCTGCCCTAGCCATGCATTTACACATGGTCAGATGGCCACAGAAGTTCCGGCCTCACTTGCCGGAAAAATTGGATTGGACTGTCAACCCCGTTGAGTTCCTTCAAATATACTCCACTGCTATACTAGCAGCGGGGGGCGATAAGGCCGTGATGGCCAACTACTTTTTGTAGTGGCTCTAACTTGGACTGCAAGGTCCTGGTTCAAGAGTCTTCCACCTGACTCCATTAATAGATGGGCGGAGCTATGCCAACAATTCACTGCCAACTTCGGGAGTTCTTACACTCAGCCTGGCACTAAATTGGATCTGTTTGCTGTAAAGAAAAACAGCGGGGGAATCGTTGCGATCCTTCATCCAGTGGTTTTCTCAAATACGGAATACTATCCCTTCAATCTCGAGCTCTTCTGTTATTGTTGCATTCAGACAGGGTGTTCGAGATAAGAAGACGTTGGAGAAACTGGTGACCAAAGAAGTCACCACTGTCACGAAACTCTTCAGTTTGGCAGACAAATGTACCAAAGCTGCGGACGGACGTGAAATGCATTGTAAACCACCTCCGGAGGCCAACAAGAAGTCCTACAAAACTGAAGCCACTACATCCGACAGTGGCAAAAAGAAAAAGAAGACCAACGGCAAGAAGAAGCCGTCGATCGGCGCACCTGCCGTTGCAGCTGCTGCAGCTCCGGGTGGCCGGGGGCCACACCCCGAGAAATGACCTCGACCATCGTCAGAAGATGGTGGCAGCTCTAAAGTGTGGTGTCCGATCCACAAGATGGATAGACACAGTCTGGAAGAGTGCTGGGAGGTCCAGAACCTTGCCGAGCGCTATAACAAGCGCCGAGAAGAAGCTCCTTTCCGCCAGTGGGAAGGAAAACAAAAAGTCAACGAAGCTCCAGCTGAGGAGGAGCTAGGTTTTCAGGACCCCAAGAAGGTCCTGAAAGCTGTTTACAACACCGTCGACGACGACTTAGATGTCTCTAACATCGAGCGTTGGAAGATCCTGAACACCATTTATGGTGGTTCTTGGCACATTACCTCTTGCCGCATTCTCAAGACAATGCGGTGGGACATGTCCATGGTAGCTCTCACTGCTAGGGCGGAGCCTGATCGGAAGTGGATGGACATTTCCATCATTTTTGATGCTTCGGACTGCCCCCGCCACATGATCAGAGTTGGCCAACTCCCGTTGATGGTGTCACCCACCATTAACAATATCCAACTCCACCATGTAATGGTGGACGGAGGTTCAGGGCTGAACCTCATAAGCTTTAAAGCCTTCGTTAAGCTCCAGCTCTGACCTTTGGACATTCGCCCATCTCGACCTTTCTCTGGGGTAGGTCCAGGGACCATTACTCCTCTCGGCTCCATCACACTCCCAGTGACCTTCGGGACTCGAAAGACTACATAACCGAGAAGTTGGTCTTTGACATTGCGCAAATCAGTCTGCCGTTCAACGCCATTTTGGGCAGGCAAGCCTTATACAAGTTCATGGCCACCGCCCATTATGGTTACATAGTGTTGAAGATGCCAACACCTGCAGGTGTTCTCTGGATCCGCGAAGATCGTACTGCAGGAGTTATTGCTTTAGAAGAACTTTATGCGCTTACCACAGCGCAAGAGGAAGCATCCAGTAAGGAGCCAGCTCCGAACCCCCCGAGCATTCGTCATAAAGGCTCTACCTTTGCACCTCGTGTGCACCCAAGCGGCGACACCAACGTTCCTGTCAAAGTCGTCCAAATTGGTTCTGATGCTGCTCAGACTACCCGTATATCGAGATGTCTGAATAACAAATAGGAACTCGCGCTCATCACTTTCCTCCGGTCTAATGTCGACGTGTTTGCCTGGCAATCGTCGCAAATGCCTGGAATCCTAAGGGAGGTGATTGAACACAATCTGAAGATTTACCTTGGCGCCCGACCTGTACACCAGAAGCCCCGGAAGCAATCAATTGAGCGACAAAACTTCATCCGACAGGAGATCAAGAAGTTGCTCGAAGCTTGTTTCATCTGGGAAGTCTTCCATCCAAAATGGTTGGCAAACCCAGTTGTCGTACCCAGGCTGGTGGGAAGCTTCAGATATGTTTTGACTACACCACCTTAAATAAGGCATGTCCAAAGGATCCATTTCCACTACCTAGAATAGATCAGATAGTGGACTCCACCTCCGGGTGTGAGCTGTTGTGTTTTTTAGATGCATATTCTGGATATCATCAAATCCAAATGTCTAAGGAAATGAAGAGCACACTGCCTTCATAACAATAGATGGATTGTACTGTTATATGTACTGTTATACTGCCATGCCTTTTGGTCTCAAAATGCTGCTTCAACATTTGTGCGAGCTATGTACAAACATTTGGAGAGCTAATCATAGACTTGGTGGAGTTGTACATTGATGACATCGTCGTATAGATCAAGAACAAAGAGTCACTGCTTGACAATTCACAAGCTGTCTTCAACAAGCCGCGCACCACACGCACCAAGCTGAACCCGGACAAATGTGTCTTCGGGGTTAGCTCTGGGAAGATTCTAGGTTTCTTGGTGACTCATCAAGGAATTGAAGCAAATCCGGCGAAGATCAAGCCTATAGAAGATATTCGGCCCCCAACCCGCATCAAGGATGTTCAGAAGTTAACTGGATGTCTAGCTGAGCTAAGTCGGTTCATCTCAACATTGGCAGAATGGGCGCTACCCTTCTTCAAACTCTTGAGTAAATCCGGACTATTTCATTGTTCTGAAGAAGCAGAAAAGGCGTTTCAAGAGTTGAAACAGCTCCTCACCACACTACCGATCTTGGTAGCTCCGAATCTTGGTGAGCCTTTACTTCTTTATATTTCTGCAACTACTAAAGTTGTCAGCATGGTCCTGGTTGCGGAAAGACCGAAGCCATGTCAAGTCCAGGAGCCCAGACCCCTCCGGGAAGGTCTGGAGTTACCTGAAGACGTGTCTGGGTCCCAACCCCTAGACACGGAACCTCAGGACAAAATGCTAGAAGATCAACCTCATTCACCTGACCAACCAGGATGATCCGGACCTTTCTAATGGATTCTGGGTTGAACAAGAAGAAGTTTTGGACCCCTCCGGGGGGGGGGGGGGTCCAAAAAACGCAACACGAAGGTCCGGACCACTCCGGGAGGGTCCGAGTCGATGGAGAAGAAGCTACAGGCCCCTCTGAGAGGTTCCAGACCGTCCAACGTCCAGTGTACTTCATAAGCGAAGTACTCCATGATGCCAAGACGAGATACATTGAGGTGCATAAGATGCTTTATGCAGTTCTTATTGCCTCAAGGAAGCTTCGTCACTACTTCCAAGCCCACAAAATATCGGTGGTAACTTCTTTCCCACTGCGTGCTATTTTGCATGACTCTAATTCTATCGGGAACATTACAAAGTGAGCAGCGAAACTGGCCGAGTTCGATCTTGAGTTTGTGTCATGAAAAGCAATCAAAAGTCAAGTTTTGGCTGACTTCGTGGCACAATGGAATCCCTCTCCATCAAACCCTGGGGGCCACAGTGAGCAAAAACCGGAACCCAATGTCCCGGTATTCACTGAGCCTCACTGGACTCTCTACTTCAACGGCTCCATGCAGAAGCAGGGGGCCAGAGCAGAAATCCTTCTCCTTGCTCACACTGGAGAGAAGGTCAAGTACATAGTTCACCTTGACTTCAAGGCGACCAACAATATGGCAGAGTATGAAGCTCTCATCTACGGACTCAAGGTGGCACTATCTTATGGTGTCAAACAACTGTTGGTGAAGGGTGATTCACAACTCATTATCAAACAAGTCAAAGGTGCATGCTCCTGTAACAA
This sequence comes from Tuctoria greenei, assembly GCA_036927565.1. Taxonomy (NCBI): domain Eukaryota; kingdom Viridiplantae; phylum Streptophyta; class Magnoliopsida; order Poales; family Poaceae; genus Tuctoria; species Tuctoria greenei. The sequence goes on along the minus strand of JAYESD010000002.1, from coordinate 23,994,136 downwards.
TCCCCAACTAGGTGCCTATCTCCTTGAAGTCCAGAGGCTCTAGAAGGACTTCGAAGTCCTTGATCTCCACCATGTTCAGCGTCTTCATAACGCTGAAGCTGACAAACTCTCGACGAAGGCTTCAACCGGAGCTCCAGCTCCCGACATAATCTTCATCCGGAGGTTGTCAAGACCAACAGCTCATCCTGCCAAACTGAGCAAAGGGGGCGAGACCAGCACCACGAAGCTGGCAGTCCCAGTGGCCCTGTTACCATGGCATCCACCAAGGGTTGTAGGTGCTGTCAGAAGCTTCGAGCAACCCAACACGCAAGACTCAGAAGCTCAAGTTAGCCCCGATGCATGGATCTCGGAGATCCGGAGCTACGCTAAAGACAATATCCTTCCTGAAGACGGTGTATCCACTGACCGGATTGTCAGATTGGCTAAAAGATACACGTTGGTTGAAGGGGATCTTTACTGCCGTGGTGCCAATGACATCCTGATGTGGTGCATTGCAAGGGAAGAGGGTCGCGAGCTCCTCGCGGAAATCCATGGAGGAGAGTGTGGGAACCACGCATCTTCCCGCACGTTGGTTGGTAAAGCCTTTCGGCATGGCTTTTACTGGCCTACAACACTCCAGGATGCGGTTGAGCTAGTGAAAAAATGTGAAGCGTGCCAGTTTCACACACCAGCTCAATCACTACAAATGATACCTCCTACATGGCCATTCGCTGTGTGGGGCATGGACATCTTGGGACCATTCCCAAAAGCCGTCGAAGGTTACAGGTTCCTGTATGTCGCCATCGACAAGTTCACCAAGTGGCCAAAAGCAACTCCAGTTGCGACAACCAACAAGCAATCAACAATCAAGTTCTTGAAGTCTATTATATGCAGATTTGGAGTTCCAAACAAAGTTATAACTGACAATGGTACCATTCAAAGTGTAGCTATGACACTTCACCGGTACTACCAAATGTAGCCCGCGGAGGTTCTTGTTTCGATCAGGGCACGCAGAGATCTAGATCAAGATGGTGACACCAGAGATTTACGTGGTTCAGGCCAACTGAGCGTAATACCCTACTCCATGGGATGTGTGTTCTTGTATTGAGTATTCCCAGAATGCGTAGTGCTAGGCTCAGCTTGGAGTCTCCCCTTGTATCGTGCGGCTCAGTCCTTTTATAGTTCAAGGACTGACCGTTACATCATTTGCCCGGCCCTACAGGTGGCCCTGGCATATTTAATAGCCTAATACACTGTCTATGAGTATTAAGCATGATTAATAGTGTAATAACGTGCCTTAATTGTTGCGTTACCTCTATTAACAGTGCTCTAATTGTGTGTCATTAATACAACATTAATGACATGTAATCAGGTCTTATAACTGTCACTTTAATCGTCCCTTGAATGTCCATGCTAAAGGAGATCCGCCAATGTATTCGTTGGTGATGAAGGTACGGAGGCTCCACACGTGGCAGCTTTGGAGCTTCCCCTTGCGGGGAGGTAGCTCCGGAACCGCTATACATGTGTTGGCACCGGAGCTTCTCTCTGTTGGGGGTTAGGTCCAGGGTTGTTATACACGTGTAGATCATGGAGCTTTCCCGTGTTGGGAGTTTAGCTCTGGCTTTACATTACACGTGTCAATCCTCAGAGCTACCCATATGAGGGATGCGGGTCTGGTGTAATATGACATGTGGGGCCTAAGGAAACCTCTAACTTTGATAGGTAGAACTCTTTTGCACTTCTTGTGATACTGTGGGGTACCCGATACGCAGGGTACCGATAGTGGCCCCCGGGCCCACCTCTGGGAAAAACCCTTTGGGTTAAGTTATTCTACCAGAGGTGGGTCCATCCTTGATTCCCGCGCTTTGACTTCAAAAGTCTTCTAATGTACCGTTGGGGCGATGGTCCCGGGTTAAACCATCGCCGCGTGGCTTGTTATGAATGCAGCAGATGAGATCTTTGAGTGCGGATCTCATGCAATTGAAGGTCGCCAGTTCCCAATACAAAAGCCGTCTTGGTTCTGAGCGCCTTGTCGGGGTGCCACCTTTGGGTTTCCCGCCGCCCATCATGACAACAGTTCGCCTGGGGTAAGAACCTTGATTTCTTCGTTGAGGTGGCCCCGGGCTCACTCGTCACTAATGGGGTAGACTTTTGAAAAGTGAATTCGCTCTCGCTGCGGTTTCCATCCAAGCATCGTGGGGGTTTACTTAAGAAGGAAAGTATGCGCAATTTGAGGACTCTTTATGCTTTCGATCAAACTTGCGCTCAGAGTCTCCCAAACTCCACCTAGGTTTCCTTTCCTTTGCTCCACTTTGTCGCGATGGAGTTGGGTCTTACCAAGAGCCATCTCAAGAGCAATGATGATCTGATGAAGGTTCGGACATATATGGGGTGGTCCAGCGACTCCTTCGACCACTTGGTCCGCACCGGCAAGCTCCCATTCAAGAAGGAGCGTAATGGCGACATGGTGTACTTCTCCGCGTACGCCATGGTGGGATTGATACCACATTTTTCGACCTTTCTTGTAATGCTACTGGACTTTTATGGTCTCCAACTGTATCATCTTGGCCCCCATTCTGTTCTGCTGGTGGCAACCTTCGTCCACTTCTCCGAGATGTGGGTGGGTGTTCCCCCTGCATTGAGCTATTCCATACCTTCTTCACAGTCCACACCACTGGCAAGGGGACTGAGATTCTTGGCTTTTACTATTTCGTGAAGCGCAAGAACTATCCCTTCAAGTATTTGAAGTCATTCCCCTCCGGCAAATGGGATGAATGGAAGAAGGATTGGGTCATCATTGCGGTGGAGGAGCACGAGAGGTTGGAGCTGCCCCAAGGATTCCCCAACGTTGATACCGACGCTTGGAGTGTAGTTCTGGAGCTATCAGATGCCTTCAACTCCAACCTGACTAGGATCAGAGAATGCGTGGAGGGTGGAGTGACCCCTCAGATTGTCTTCTGCAACTTCCTGGTCAACATATGGGCTCTGCTGAGGAAGAGGGAGAAGCTCGTTTGGGCTCTCAACAGCATGATGGATGACGACCGGATTGAAACCGGTCTGAAGTCCAATTTGGATGATGAAGCTCTGAAGCTTCATCTCAGAAAATTTCAGCATGGGATAAACGTTGAAGGCGATGACTTGGTTCCGCCGGCTGCTTTCCTTCCTCTAAACATGGAGCCAGGGTTCAGTAGAGAGCTCCGGAGGAAGATGCCAGCGCTTGATGACCTTGGTGAGGCGGAGAGGCGTTCGACCTCTAGGTTGGTAATCCTCGGAGCTTCCGAAGGTGGGTCTGCCTCCGTCCCGAGCTAGAGGGTTGAAGACATCGGCAAGGGCAAGGGCAAAGAGCCAGCCGAACCCTCCAGCCAGAAGAGGAAGCTGAAGCATGCTGATGGGAGGTACGTCAGGGCTGCTCCCTCTACAACGACTCCTTCTCCCTGACGGAGGAGGTCTTCTGCGGCTACTCCTTATCCGGCGCAGGCGTCTTTGAGAGGTGCTAGCTCCGGGTAGTCAACACCAGCTTCAGTGCCAGCTAAGAGCTCCGGGCCTGGGAGTTCTTCCTGACCAAGAGAAGCTCCGACCGAGAGGACTCCGGATGCCGCAAGTGGTCCCCAGCTAAGGTCCGAAGTCGTTGTCTTGCCAAACTTGGTGGGCTCTGGATTCGGGCCTCAGAAGAAGAGGTTTCGAGGCGACTGAGGTGGTAGCATCCCTAGGTAAGCATCAAGTGCTCGCCTTAAAATGCTAGTCTTGTTTTTGTTGTGTCTTTAATCTTCTCATCCCTTTATTTTCAGGGTGTCAAAGAAAAGGTCAGGAACTTCTACATCTGTTGCAGCGACCGTGGCTGCGCATGTCGAAGCTCCAGCTTCGACCACCGAGCCTCCTCCTCAAGTGGTGGCAGAAGTCACTGCAGCTCCTGCGCTAGCTGTCGTGGACTTGGATTCACAGTCCTCGTCGGAAGCTCCTGTGGTAGCGTCGTACCATGGGGGAGAAGTCGAAGATGTACCTCTAGCAACATTGCCAAAGACTAATGCTCTAGTACCGGAGATGTTAGAAGCTTCGGCCCTTGAGCCAAAGTCATCGAAGCCCTGGACGCTGAGCCAGAGGCAATTGAAGCCCCGACCGTTGAGCCGGAGATGGTTGAAGCTCCGACCCTTGGGTCAGAAGTTGTTGAAGGTTCGGCGACTGAGCCAGAAATGTTTGAAGCTCCAGTCACTAAACTGGAAGTGACTGACATGTCGACGTCTGAGCCAGCAGTAGTAGGGGCACCGGATGAAGCCCCAGCCACTGCCCCGGAGATAGCTGCCCTGGAGGTGTCTGGACCAGAGTCGGAGCAGCCTGAAGAGGTGGCAACATGTCCTCCACCCTCGGAGCTGGTCATTGAAGACCCAGAAGCAGCGCCTTCGACTTCCGGTCCGGAGGTGGAAGTTCCCCCAATGGGTTCTTCCTCTGCTGCTGTTGAAGGACTTCCAGAGAACGACCCTAGTGCTGCGGGAGCTTAGGGGGCCACCCTTGTAGAGTGGGAGCCAATTTTTATGATGGAGAATCCTCTAGAGCCATCGGAGTTGATCCCAGTAGGTCCGGAGCCTATCCCTCTGGCGTTGTCCATAGACAACGCCTGTTCGAGCCTCCGACAAGTCTAGATCGCCTTCGATCACGAGAGCAAAGCCTTGTAGGAGGAGCGCAACACCTTGAGGCGTTGGCTCAACACCCGACCGATGATGATGATGCTAATATTGATTCGGAGGCCACAAAGAGTGATAGCGGGCACCAAGGCGGAAACGACGACGATGACACCGATGAAGATGACGAGTAGTCCTAAGGGCTCTTCCTTTCTTCTTTTCCTTTTTGGCGTCTTGATGCCAAAGGGGGGAGATTGGTGGATGTGGCTCTTAGAGCTCTTAGAGAAGTGGGAAAGATTGGTGAATAAAGGGTGAGAGATTTGCACTTAGATAGGGGGAGAGATTGAGAGTTCTACTTAGTTATTAGTGGGAGAGATTGATCCAAGATTGTACTTATGTGTTTATGTTTAAAACTCTCGGTTGAATTGTTTTAAGACTTAACTCATATCAATTGTGATGTTATGCTTAAGTTACATGCTTGTCTTGCATATTTGTTGCTTTAACACAACTTATGAGCACATCACTTAGGCACCCCACCATAACATGTATATGTATGAGAACTCTCTCAAATCTCTCGTATTCATGATGCATACATTGAGGGGGAGTCACTCATACAAATACATGTTATGAAAAATAAAATATTATCATTTTGTTGAAGTCTTAATGTGTTGTCATCAATCACCAAAAAGGGGGAGATTGAAAGTGCATCTAGGCATCCCCGTGGGTTTTGGATGAATGATGATGACAATTAAGAGTCTAATGATCTAAATTGGTCCTAAGCACAGGTAAAATGATTGAAATGAGATGAAATCCTTCAAAAAGGAAAAGGACATAATGGGCATCAAAGGCTCAACAAGTAGAAATTAGGGTTTCTATGAAGATGAGCTTATATGAGCCGTGTCATGTGAAAGGATGGATATATCATGTGCATTGAGATCATTCTAGAGTGCTAAAAGTGGTGATTTAGAGAAAAACCTAAGTGAGAAGCCAAAATGAGGAAAAACCCTAGGAGGTCGGACTAGTCCGGGCCTCAAGGTCGGACTAGTCCGGCCAGGCAGACAAGTCCGTTTTGAGACGGACCAAACGTCTCTTGAGTGCTTCTTAGTGAATTTGGAGCTAAGTCCTAGAAGACCAGACTTGTCCGTTTTTTGGACGGACCAAAGCTCTCTGGAAAAGTTCGGACTTGTCCGTTTGGGCACGGACTAGTCCATTTGAGACTTAGTGGGATAAACCGAGAGAAACCCTAGAGGGGCGGGCTAGTGGCCGGACTAGTCCGGGCCTACATAGATGAGTCCATTTTGAGTCAGACTAAACCCTTCTGTCCTACTTCGGACTAGTCCGTTGTGGATCGGACTAGTCCGTTGTTTAGTGACCTTTTGAATTTGGAAATTTGCGGGTAGCGTGACGATCGTCGTGTAGTGTGGCAGTTGTCGAGACCTGACTAGAGGTCAGTGGTCCCATAGGGCCGGACTAGTCCGAAGTCAGAGGCCGAACTAGTCCGCCCTTCTGCTGAGATCAGCAGAAGGGGCTCGGGACCCCTATAAAAGGGGGACCCCCGGCCTCATTTCAACAAGTATTAAACCCTAGCGCCGCCACAAGTGACCAAGAGCCTTCCAAATCCTTCTACTCGTCCTACTAGCCCTCTAAGACCAAATCTTGAAGAGATTAGGGTTTGGGGAGGAGAGTGAAGGAAGATCATCACACTTTGGCTCTCGATTTGATCTCTTTGCACATTGTGATTGTGTTCTGTGGCTTGTGTGAGTTGAGATTCATGTGCTCCTCATTGTATTGATTTGTGGGAGCCTCAACTTGTGAGTAGCCCCATCAAACTTGGTGATTACCCATTGATATAGTGTAAATCAAGCCGACCATTGTGGTGGCTTGGTGAGAGAAGGGTCAAGTGAGACCCGGTCCTTGTGTGGACTTCTCAACGTGGATGTAGGCTTCTTCGTGGAGCTGAATGTAACACCCTCATTTTCATGCCTCATGCCCAACATACATTCATATACATGTTTAACATTAATCCATATAAAGAGAAATAAGTTTAAAATTGATTTGGAACAAAACCGCACTTAAAAATTCTGGAAAGTGCGGACTAGTCCGATTTTGGTGCGAACTAGTCCGAATTCTCTTGACTTCGATTGGACTTGTCCGTTTCTGCTGCGGACTAGTCTATTTTTGCCTCTGGACACTTTCGGACTTGTCCGGTCCTATGCGGACTAGTCCAGTGTTCCAAGAATCCTTGAAAATTTGCTAAGTCCCTGGACTTGTCCAGTGCGGTGTTCCAGTGGACTTGTCCATTTTCCTCTCTGACTAAAGTCGGACTTGTCCGATTTTTTTGCCAGAGTTGTCCGATTTCTCCCTGGACAACTTCGGACTTGTCCGATATTTCGCGACTCCGTGTTGATATTTTGTTTCACGATTTGTTTCTTGGGTTTTAAGCTAAGTGGGCCTAGGGATGCCGTGCCTAACTCTTTTAGAGCCAATGTGGGACTCTAAACTGGCCTCTACTCATCTGAAACTCGAAATCCATCTAACCCTAGTCTCCACCTCTATATAAACAACCCCACCCCTTGGCTTGACATCTATTTGCCACTTTTCCACCCCACCCAAACCCTAGTTCGTGGAGAGCCACCATTAAGGAGGGGGAAGGAGATCCCAAGTAAGAAGAAGAGGAGGAGGAAACGAAAGAGGATCAAAATCTCCATCAACTTTGAGTTCTTCATCAACAATCTACCATCAAGTTCTTCACCAACCCTAGATCATCAAGGTCCAAGTGTTGCCTCCAAGATCCTTGATTCATTGGAGTCCTAAACACCTGGTATACCTTCTATTTCCTTTTCCTTACATGAATTCGACCTCTAATCTCCAAATTCACGTCGATATAGGAAACCCTAGTTTGCCAATTCTGTGAAGTGCGGACTTGTCCGGTCCCTAGCGGACTAGTCCGATTTCCCTGGTTAATTTATTTTGAATTAATTCTAAAATTTGATCAAATAAACTCGAAACCTGTGTAAACTTGTTAAAAGCAATTAGAACTAGTAAGTGATCATTAAAAGCAACTCATTAACAAGTTTCAACTTGCATTTGCATTAATCATGCATGTCATATCATATTGAGTAATATTTGTGCACTCTTGATTGTGTTTCTTATCTTGTATGTTTATTGTGCGGATTAGACGGATTTGCGCTAGAGAGTGTCGCGGAGGATCTTCAGCACCAAGAGTTTGAAGGCTTTGACCCGAACCAATCCCAAAAGCAAGGCAAGTGTCCTTGAAGCATATTGATCTAGTTTTTAAAATGAATGTTTTGTTTGCAAAATTGCATGTTTGTGTCAATTTGATAGGAATCCTATGATAGGAAGTTTACTAGTATTGTTTGACCACCCTTGTCTCTTGGAAATTATGGTAGAGAGTCGGGATGGGCTTTTTACCCTTATTGCTTCACTTAATTAATTGGGATGGAAAACCAACTATACCACTTAACTTAATTGTGCATTTATGAGATTATGAATAACGTGAACGGGTTAATATGATATGGTAATGGGTGATCTAAGCAAGCCTGGTATGTGGATGGGTTAGATGTTGTGGTGGTTTGCTTGCTTTAGATCTAAGGACCGGTGCATGTGAGGATAAGTCAGGACTACAGTGCCACCACGAGGCCAAGTATGGGTGCGGCGTAGCTGATTAATTAGGGCTTTGCTAGTGTTATTTGGACCAATAAGGATGCTCAGGGAAGGGTTACTAGGATTGGGTTTGTTGACGATTGGTGGGACTACCCTGGGATCCGAATGACACAAAAGGGGGCCCTTGGTTGAAGATGTGCTCAGTTGGAGGCATCGCCACCGGTGAAACCTCAGTGGAGTCTAAATAGGCTAGTAATATCTTTGTAAATGATATTTTGTGATCTCTTGGCCATACACCAAAGGAAGCATAATTAGCGTGATGGAGGTTCTTTAGTCGCCGACGATTGATGAAATCACAAACACGTGGGTAAAGCGGTACAAACTCTGCAGAGTATTAAAACTATCATGATAGCTGTGCTCCCAGTTATGAGCACCTGAGCAACTTCCATGATTAGAGGGAACTCGGTAATGGGATGGTATTTGGGATGGTTATGATTGGTATTATGGTTATGTTTGGTATTATGGTTACAGATGGTTATGAATCAATTTCTGGTATTGAATATGGATATTGGTATATGATGATGGATATGGAATATGGACTGGTATTATGATAACTACATGACTTATGATGGGTTTATTTCATATACATATAATATATTGCTTTTCAAATGTTTTAATGTACTTTTCGGCACTTAGCCATTATCATTGTCGTCATTTAAATTAGCTACATGTCATACTTTCCACACTTGCTGAATACGACATGTACTCACCCTTGCAATTCCCCCCACCAACAGTTGCAGGTCAGACTGGGAGTTTAACAATGATACTGCGGAGTTCTAGGCCGTGTCTACCGTCAGCTTTGCCTGTGATGTTGCATGGAGCTGCGCTATACCCTATTGCTTAGCTGCATAGTTACTTATTTAGTTTATTTCCGCTGCATTAGTTGAACTTGTTATTAATATTCATTAGTGCTTGTATTCGAGGATATTCTGAATCTGTAATGAAAGTGGTTAATTAATCTTGTTCCGTGGTAATTATCTGTTTATCGTTTGTGATGCACTTGTGTATGTGTGTTAAATATCCTAGGCACACATATACCGCACTTGGTTATTTTTCGGAACTGGGTGTCACACTGAACCACGGGATAAATCTTGTCTCACTTATCTTTACTTCTTGTGATCATTAGCATTGCTATTAGAGTTCATATTATTCTCATTGCCTTTCATTTTTTATCTTTGTTGAAGTCTTGTGATCTAAGTGGTTAAACTTTCCAATCTTAGTTGTACTAAGTTACTATACATTGTTTACATATTGGTTGAACTGAATTTCCGCAAATAACTTGTCGAAACCATTGAGATTTTCACCCTGTACTGAGAGGACTAGTCCGGCCCTGTCCAGACAAGTCCGGCCTCAAGAATTTAATCTCGTTTAATTAAGTCATTTCAGATATTATTGCCTATTCACCCCTCTCTAGGCGACTTTCACAGAGGAACAAAGCTCGTACCTCTGTTGGTGAAATGGGATCTTGTAGGCCGGTTATGAATGATAAATCTCTAGTGAGCCATCGTTATGGATGCAGATGACAAATACCTTCAAAATTCATTTCCTTCTAAATACCTTGTAAAAAAATTTCGTTAATTTTGGGGATGGAATGGTAGAACATTGCAACAGCACCGGAACCTAAAGTATCAAGAGCGAGGAGTAGAGAGACGTGGAGGATGCTGAATCTGCCGTAGGTGTGGAAGTGAGCGGCGACTATCTGCATCACGAGAATTCGTGAGCAAGCAAAGATGAGAATACCTGAATGGACATAGCTTGGGGGTGGGCAGTTATATGCCGACCGAAAAAGTCCGCGCCCGCGATAGAGATATTATTATGTTTTTCTTTTTTTAAACAAGTCCACATTCAGACTATCTCCAACAGTTTCCTCAAATGAAAACCCATCTCTATTTTAGGTATTATAGTAGAGCTTCAAGCCTCTCCAACAGATACCCCAAGAATCCTATTTTTCTATTATCTCCACCGTTCCCCAAAGATAAGTAGCGCTCGGGTGCACCCCAAGCCCCCCGACCCAAATCATTTTCTTCTATCGACAACTCCTATCCGCCAGCGCACCCCATCCTCCTCGTTACCGGTGCTCGAACCCTGTCCTCGCTGCTGTCAATGAGGCCGTTGGAGTTTGTGTCGACACTCTAGGTGAGCACGTCCAGCTGGTCAGTGTTGGGCTTGAGTTACAGGGAGCGGAGCAGGGAGCCAAACTCGAGTTGTGTCAAGGACCCGCCAATGTTGAGATTGAAGGACTAGAAGATCACACAACTTCACCACCTGCTTGTCATCCAGTCGTGCCTCCTGCAATTGTGTTGCTGATGTTGGCATCAGTCATGTCGAATATGAGAGACTGGAGGGAGATGAGAAACCCAGTCTCATTGTGATTTGGGTGATGCGGCTAGAGAAGCGGAACTTAGAGGTACACCACGCTCTCTTCGATCTGCACTACGCTCGTGCCGCGTGCGCCCCACTCCATGCCGCACGCTCGCTTTCCGCTTGGTGCGCTTGTGCCCCACGTTTGTCGGGCCACGCCCCCACCACTTTGCACCGTATTTGTGCGGCGTGCTTGATACTCGCTGTGCTGAATAGCTAAAAATGTGCTCATTGCTGAAGAAGCAATAAGATGAGTTTCGTGAAAAACACTGTAGTAGTGACTAAACAGCCAAATAGATTTTCACTTTTAGGTATTGTTATTGAGATAGCCTTAGTACCAGCGTAATTGCGGTACTACAGCAGCAGTACAAATAAGCTGTCGCGTTGCAATTGTCCCCTGCGTGTCCGGAAGAAAAAAAAAAGATCTCCCCAATTTCCACCCAGCTCCCTCCATTACCCCGCGTGCTTCTCCCTCCGCTCCCTACCCGTGCAACCACCGACGCCGAGATCCAGATCCGCCGCCGCTGCCGGCCATGAACCCGACGCGGCCCACACAGGCGTCGTTCCGCGACCGGACCCATGAGTTCCGCGCCGCGGTCGAAAGCGCGCGCCGCCACGCCACGCCGGCCTCGTCCGCGGCGCCGGCCACCACCACCAGCAGTAGCGGCGGCGGCCGCGGGGGGCCTTTCGACGCGTCGCTCGGGGCGGCGTCGGTGCGGTCCGAGTTCAACAACCGCGCCTCTAAGATCGGGCTCGGGATCCACCAGACCTCCCAGAAGCTCGCCCGCCTCGCAAAGCGTACGACCCTGCTCCCCCTCCCCTTAAGTCCCTCCGCAAACTAGTTGAGATGGTAGTTCACGCTATTGGCGGTGAGATCTCGAGAACTTCCCTGTCTATGTAGAGGATGATTTGGTTATTAACGATTTACTTTGTAACTGCAGAAAACGATTAGTGTTTGTGCTTGCGGCTACCGTGTTAGCATTAGGCAATGCAGTTACCTGTCGTTTGCATGATATTTGGTGTAGATGTCTGATATACTGTGGTTGATCCTTGCGTGTTCATGTGGTTATTGGGATATGCTTGCATATCTTTCTTTCTTAGTATCCTGGTTATCGCGCCGGATTTGGAGTTTAGTGATTTTAATGATGCAGGGGCGGTACCACATAAAGTACAGTTGTTTTTTGCACATAGATCATGTGATTTCTACTATAATGCTACTTTAGTATTGCCACATTCTAAGGGGGCTAATATTGGTTTTGTTTCAACTTTTAGCATTACATCGGTTGCTTGTGCATGTAAGGTATAAGTGTACGGAACACTGGTACCATATGACACATTGTTTTTGTGGCGGTCTTGGATTGAGTTTTTTTAAAGGCAAAAACATATTGGGAAATCATCAATATATGGATGCCAATGATTGGAAAACATGATCTCAACATAGATGATACTCATCCCCACCACTTAATATTCGTAAGCAATCGCGTGGTTTGCTGAAAGCCGTGGATTCTGGATGAGTCGTCTAGTTTTCCTTTCTATTCTTGACTAAAGAACTAGGCACTGAAATCTTAATTTTGATAATTCCCTGTATAAGTATGTACTCAATTCTTGCTATTTAACCGAGTGTGCAGATATATCACAAGTTATTATGTGGCATTCAAACTCGATACATTTACTTATTACCTTAAATCCTTGATCTTATTGTTCTACAGCATTTTGTTTTAATTGCCACCAAGAAATCTAGCAATTAATTAATTCTTATGTGATTTATTGCCACAAAATCTTAACTGCCTACATCTGCACCCTCTGTCATCGAATAGACCAATATTAATAATTATTTTTCTATTTAGAATTATAGATATATTGTTATATGCTTATAATTCTTAATGTGAATTCTTGCAGTGGCAAAGAGGACTTCTGTTTTTGATGACCCTACCATGGAGATACAAGAGCTGACGGCAGTCATCAAGAAGGATATCACTGCATTGAATTCTGCTGTTGTAGACTTACAAGTTCTCTGCAATTCACAAAATGAGAGCGGGACTCTTTCCAAGGACACAACAAATCATTCAACAACAGTTGTGGACAACCTGAAAAATCGTCTGATGAGTGCAACAAAAGAATTCAAAGAAGTTCTTACGATGCGGACAGAGGTCTGATAGCATCTCATAACACTTTGTCTTTTCTTGCTATTGTTCTGCTCATCTTCTTTATATTAATTCTTCAGTACAAATAGATTGCTTAAAGTCTTTCCTCCCAAAATATGCAGAATTTGAAGGTTCATGAAAATAGAAGGCAAATGTTCTCCTCGTCAGCTGCAAAGGAATCAAACCCATTCATTTGTCAACGTCCACTTGTTGCTAGGGACCCATCTGAATCCTCTGTACCCCCAGCACCATGGGCCAGCGACTCTGCATCTACCCCATTGTTTCAGAGGTACTAATAGATACACATGCGAAACTCAGTTATCTTGGTCTGCACCTACTTTTAGCAGGCATTTACAATCACCGAGGCATAGTCTTTCACATGCTATTCTATATGGAGGTAGGCCGTAGGGATGCTTACTGCTAATGTCTTAATTGGTTTAGTCTATCCCAGCCATCTTACTCTTGCAGCATCCTACTTGGTACTCCTATTGTCCAGTGTTTGTTATTGTGTAACATGGTAGCTGGCACAAACTTAGTTCCTGCACTTACTAAGGAAGAAACTTTAATGTTACCCCGATTTTAGGATAATTCAATGCTGATACATTAACATCAGATTCAATGCCTTTTATAATCCGTAGATGAGTATTTTCAAGTTTGTTCTCATGATGGGACAACTTCAATATTTATAGCTTTGAAATTTGTTGATTTGCGACAGGCACACACACACGGCAGTTCCGTAGGATTCTTTTTCGTGTTTGTATAATTGTTTTGGTGCATAAATGCTGGCACACATATCTGTATGGGGCCATTGGGTAGAGCAATTCTTATCAGTTTGCTGTCTTTATGGTCATATGCTAAAATTGAGCACTTGATGGATCTATTGCTTGTTTAGTTTCCTCAACTGCTGTGTCGTACTTAGTTAGTGCTCCCTTCAATAGGAAGAAGACCAATGGAGACCAGGGAGCATCATCATCATCTCAGCCTTTCCTACAGCAGCAGCAATTGGCTGTACAGCAGGACAGTTACATGCAGAGCAGAGCTGAGGCTCTTCAAAATGTGGAATCAACCATCCATGAGCTGAGCAACATATTTACGCAGTTGGCAACCATGGTTTCTCAACAGGGAGAGCTAGCAATCAGGTGGACCTTCCTCAACCAACGTTTATTCTATTGATCTGTTGTTTGTTTTGTGAATAGAGTAGCTCACAATTAAAGTCAAATCAATACCTTGGACCGTAGTAGATGAAAGTTAGGGAGTCCTATGGCTTTATTTAGATGAAAATTGTCTGAAATGTTATTGATAAATCTGGGAGTTCGCCAGGTACGTAATTCACCCTCTTTCCTATAACAGTTATAAAATCCTATAGCAGATACATGGAGTTGAATTGCATTGATGTCATAGTCATGTTTTCTTTTGGCTAAATTTGTGTTGTCTGGCAGAATTGACGAAAACATGGATGACACCGTGGCCAATGTGGAGGGAGCGCAGGGCCAACTCCTTAAGTACCTCAACAGCATTTCATCGAATAGGTGGCTGATGATGAAGATATTCTTTGTGCTTATGGTGTTCCTCATGATCTTTATATTCTTCGTCGCTTGATTCCTGCATAGTTTGACTGCTATGCATAGCATTCTTTAATTTTTGCTCATGTACTACACCATGTACACAATTTCCACCCGGATGATAAGCAACCGTTAGGCCGTTGTGGTCATGTAAATTGGGAGAAGCTCCAGTACTGATGTGGCTCGAGTGGTGATATTCCACAATATGTTTGTTGTGTTGTTCCATAACGACTGAAATAGTGAATTTAGTGAGGGTGGAAGCAGTACTGCAAATCACTAGCCATCGTCAAATCAAACGCTCAGACCCTATGATTGGTGTGCCGTGATACAAAACTAAGGAAACCTTCCTCTTGTGTAACGACTTTGCTGTTCCGAGCATCCATGTGGCTGCCGCTTGCTTTGGTCTACCTGATTCTTGGTACATCTTGCTTATGCCTATTCGTGTCGTAGGCAAGGATGGGCCGTCGTCTTGCATCCGAGTCTTCGAATTCCTCAAGTCAGCAAGCATCTGCGGAGCCAGGCGGATCTTTGCATCTGCGGGTAAAGTTGTGACGCAGCTGCACTGACAACAAGCAGAACATTCCTCACAGGTACTATCAGCTTTTCCATTCCATCCACGTCCGTGCGACTGCGATACCGCGATGCGAGGAACTCGCTCGGATCTGTAGAGCCAGGCGAGAAGCCTGCAACTGCAACGTCACGTCCCGCGCGCAGACAGGAGGGCTCTGCAGAACGCCACGCCCGGACTTGAGAGGCAAGGCAGGAGGATCCGTGGCGCACGCGCACCACATGCCCCGCAGCCGGTCTGCGGATAGAGTTGCTAGCACGATAAGTAAACCCGCGCCCCGGGCGTCCAAGCGAGCACAGCAGCAGAACTGCCTTCTCTCCTCTCGCCCCCTGCGCCGCTGCTTCTGCCTTAAACAAACGCCAGGGGGCAAGGTTGCGGCACGCGTCTCCAACTCCACCACCCCCACCCATCTCAAAACCCTAGCGCCCACCCCTCTCCTCTCCGTCAATCCCCAATCCCAGCCGACCCCCCGCGGCGAGAACCACCCGCCTCGATTCGCCCCGCTCGCAGATCGGCGGCCGGGCTAGATTCAGATTCAGATTCCGTCGGGGGTTCGCGGCGGCCGGGAGGGAGCATGGCGGGAGGGGGAAGGAGGGGCGGGGCGGCGGACGAGGCGAAGCTCAGCACCGGCAACGTGTTCGCGGCGCTCGAGTCCCTCAAGAAGAAGAAGAAGGGCGACAAGGCCAAGTCCGACGCGTCGTCGTCGTCCCGGAAGAAGCTCGGGGACGCGTCGCAGCAGGAGGCGCCGCCGCTGAAGGAGCTCTTCTGGGCGCCCGCGCCGCTGACCACCAAGTCGTGGGCCGACGTCGAGGACGACGACGACGACGACTACTTCGCCACCACCGCGCCACCGCGTGCTGTCTGGGGCGCCGACGAGCCGGCCAAGGACGAGGAAGACGTCGAAGATGCCGTTCGTGCCGCACTCCAGGAGGTCTGCTTCCTCCCCTTCTCGTCCTGTACATAAGCCTCGTGATTTGGTTGACAACGTGCTTCGGAATGTGTTGATACCATTAAAATGTTGTTGTTAAGCCTATTATGGTACTGATTAGTTATCTGGTCGGGTATTGGCATGAAATTGTCATTTTGTCAATGAAGACATGTGACGTGCTCATACTGTAGCTGTATGCAGATGTGCGTGCTATGTAGTTTGATTAGTATCGGGTGCAAGGATTTCCCTTGGTTGTCAAATGCATGCTCTGGACTATGCGTGTGATTAATTTCAGTAACTGATGTCAGGATTTCCCTTGGTTGTCGAATGCATGCTCTGTGCTATGCAGCTTGATTAGTGTCGGTAACGGATGCAAGGATTCCCCATTGTTGTGCAATGCATGCTCTGTATTATGCGGCTGATTAATTTCGGTAACTGATGCCAGGATTCCCCTTGGTTGTCCAACACATGCTTTATGTTATGCAGCTCGATTAGTGTCGGTAACGGTTGCAAGGGTTCCCCTTGGTTGTGCAATGCATGCTCTGTGCTACGCTGCTTGATTGATGTGGTGATGGGTGCAAGGATTCCTGTTGCGTGTCCAATGCATGCTCAATATTGCGGATCAGTCTTTAGTGTAGGCATAAATCCCCACGGAAAAATGTCGTTATGTGTGGCCGTGTGGTGAAACTTTCCCTTTTGTCAAATGCTTGTGTTTTATTGTGCAGTTTATTATTGCAATCTAACATTTTTTTGGTTGATAAACGACGCGTAACTGGCGTATGCTTAGCTGAGAAATTGACTTGGCACAATAACTGTATGCATGAAATTGTATAGTTATTTTTGGCAACTAATGGAATAATTCAGCTGATATCTTGGTAGTAAAACAGGCACTCGAGCACATAACATGTGTCATTATGTCTCTTATGATTTTAAAACTGATTCTAGTTATATTGAGTCTAAGGAGCATATCTGCAGCAACGAGCAATGATAACATCCTTCATGAGACTGGGAGAATAACCACCCAAATGAGAAATAGCATCGCAGACAGGGAGCTAATCTAACTTTCTCTTTAGCTTGGCTAGGCAAGTGATATGGAAATGGATATAAGCAAGAACCAAATGGAACTGGATCTAAATGGAAACTACTGCCTGTTTGTCTCAATTATATCCTGGTACTTCAATTGAATTTCTACCAGAAATTTTGTGCCTGAACCTGAACTTGTAAAGTGGAAGCACGACTTATTGTTTTAAATGTTGCAATAGTTGAAGGGGCGTTAAGAGTGTAACATGTTTGATTGTCTTATTAGAAGCCTCTCTTAATGTATTCATAGATGTAGTTACTTCCATGTGCTGCAGGATGTTGAAAGTGATGAGGAGGACCTTGATGATGAGGTTGATGATGGTGCTGAGGATGAACAGGAGCATGAATCAGAAGATGTCTCAGCTAAGCCTGCTTTGAAGACAGTTGCAGCTCCACCTGCACCGCCTAAAGATACAGAAAGGCAGCTATCTAAAAAGGAGTTGAAAAAGAAGGAACTAGCAGAACTTGATGCAGTATTGGCTGAGCTGGGGCTTGCTGGGAACTCAAGCAATGCTGCTCAGGATGGTAAGAACGAAAATGCTACATTATATTCTGGTTTTCCCTTTTGTTTCTTATGGTGCTAAATTATTCTTGGAGGATCGGTCTGTACTAAAGAAGTTGAACGTCTGATTGTTGAAATAATCTTGTTTTCTAGAATAAGTTAGAGATTAGGAAGTGTCCAAGTAGGACACGATTGATTATTAGAGATAGAGTCCAAGTATTTTAGGTAGAGTCCTAAACAATTTTAGGGTGTTTTTTATCTGTAAGGGGCCTTTATATACAGCCGTGTACCCCCGACCAGATTAACAAGTTTTAGTATTACAAATTTTCCTCTGGATTTCCAACAATTGACATCAGAGCTCTTAGGTATATATCGAAGTCGCTGCCCCGGGAGGACTTACTCCCGGGGGCGCGGTCAGATCTGAGGCGGAGGGCTTGTGGCGGTGCAAGACGAGCGCGTGAGGGGGTCGGATCCCGGCCAAGCACGACTGGATCGAGGGGCTCCGTGAAGAACTTGCCGGCAGAATTGACACCCGGACACACGCGGATCTGGCAGGAGTCCAAGCGCGTCTGAATACCAGAAGAATTGATCCACGAAGGAGCAGTGCGGGAGGGTTTGGCACCTGCGTGTTGAATCGACGCAGAGGAGGCGCAAATCTCGGCGATCGTCTGCAGGAAATCGAGATTTCGACCGCAACGAAGCAGATCCGGACAGAGACGAATCGGGGCGGAGGTCGAGGTGCGGCGGATGGGGACGCGCAGCAGCGGTGGCGCACGGCGTCGTCATCAACCATCAGGGCTCAAAGGCAGACCGGCCATGATGAAGATTGGAGGCGGCTGCTCTCGAAGAGTGCTCATGTGGGTCAGAGAAACGAGAAGAAACGGACAGACAAGTTGGTTGGGTCAGAGAAGGCTCGGGCTTTGGTGGGCCTTGCTGCTGTTTTGTCATGAAGATGTGGACCCTCACGTTCACATGGACAAAACAACTAAGTCTGTTGGACTGGGTCTTGGCTGTGCATGGCCCGTGGATAGTGGTGAAGAAGAAGAGAGCTTGGTCTGGAAGTCAACAAAGGAGAGTAGCTGGGCTTGACGTAGGGTCCAGTAACAGTATATGGCCAGAGAGAAACTCGGCCAGGTGGCCTGTTTGGTGTGGGCTGAGTGACGGTTGCAGAAGTGATTTGCGACGACGGGGTGACCGTAAAGAGAAGTGTGCTCAACATGAAGATGTGACCATGTCGGGTGATCGGAATGAAGATGTGCCCATTTCGATGTTGAGTGCAGGTTGAAGATGTGTCCAACCTAAACTCGCGAGCATGATGAAGATAAGCTCATCCTGGGGTTGAAGATGTGCCCAGCCCAAATGTGCTCGGATTGTAGATGTGCCCATCCCGAGATTGTGTGCAGGATGAAAATGAGTCCATCCTGAGGTTGAAGATGCGTCCAACCTGAATTTGTGTGCGGTGTGAAGATGAGCCCATCCTAGGGATGAAGATGTGTCCATCCCAAAATTGTGCAGGGTGAAGATGTGACCATCTTGGGGGTGTGGTTGTGTCCACTCCAAATTAGGTGTGTTTGGGATGTAGTTGTGTCCATCCCAAGGGTGTAATTGAGTCCACCCAAAGCGTGTAGGATGGATAGGTGTGTCTTTGTCCTAAGTGTCTTAGAAAACAAGATTAGGGGGTGTGTTGAAATAATCTTGTTTTCTAGAATAAGCTAGATGTTAGGAAGTGTTCAGGTAGGACACGATTGATTATTAGAGATAGAGTCCAGGTATTTTAGGGAGAGTCCTAAACAATTTTAGGGTGTCTTTTATCTGTAAGGGGCCTTTATATACAGCCGTGTACCCCCGACCAGATTAACAAGTTTTAGTATTACAATTTTTCCTTCGGATTTCCAACACTAATCTCAACATCTTTATATGTGATGGGTTGTTCATATGGATTTGTCTCTTCACACTATGTTTTTCTCGCAGCTGAGAAAGGTGCAAATCAAACTGTTGATGGAGAGAAAAAAGATGATGCTCCTGCCCCTTCAGAGAGCAAGAACTCTAAGAAAAAGAAAAATAAGAAAGAGAAGAATTCAAAGGAGGCAAAAGAAACACAAGAAGCAGCTGATGAGGCACAGGAGAACGCTAGTGCAGAACCTGATGAAGATACTGCTTCTGTGGATGTGAAGGAGCGCCTAAAGAAGATGGCTTCAATGAAGAAGAAGAAATCGAGCAAAGAAATGGACACAGCTGCTAAAATTGCTGCTGCTGAGGCCGCGGCAAGGAGTGCAAGGCTTGCAGCAGCCAAGAAGAAAGAGAAGAGTCATTATAACCAGCAGCCCGTGCGGTAATGGGCAAACAGTTTTGAGTGCTGAGTTTGATATCCCCTTGTTCGTTTTGGACTCGCAATAAAACTTTTTTCAGTTTCAGTAATTATGATCTTGAAAGTGCCTTTCTGAGATTCATTCCAGAATTCCTGAAGGCCTTTCTGGTCACAAAACTGTCGTGCAACTGTGTTTTGAATTGTTCATCCAATTGAACTTCATGGACAACATGGCCAAATGAGGGCTCTTCCAAACTCCAAAGCCTCCTGTGATATTGTTGTGGTAGCTAGGTTTGTGCTGAAATTATCGTCAGCTTGCTTTGTTTTACCGTTGTGCCTTTTTATTCGTATAATCAACTGCTGATGATTTCACATGTAGGTTTTGCAGCTCATGAAATGAAAGAAATGGTGTTCATAAGTTTGTAATATTCCTTTTTTACCTACTACTCTAGCATTTGATTTAGGATGTCAGTGGATGTGACCAACGGAAGAGGAGCTCACATTTTAGATGCCTGTCATGTCGTCTGCTATTCTGGTATTTCGCTAGTCCAAATTGCACAATTTAGAGTCATGCAGCAATGTCTGGATATGTTTCAGTCACGGATAACTGAGTATTGAGTTGATGCGGTACTTTTCCTTTTTTTTTACTGAAAAAGAAAGATGTTGCGGGATTCTCGTGAGCCGACCACTTGACAAATTGACATAACATTTCCTTGCCCTGTTCAAAGCTGGTGCGACGTTTTGCCTGTACTAGATAAACGATTTTGCTTGCATACTGTATCTGTTTGCAGATGGAAATAATTCATGATACAGTGTCATTGCTGGAAGGACGAAAATACAGCCAAGGTGACATAGAATCCTCACGAACAAGAGTACAATAGAATACGGGAAAAAGGAAGAAGGAGAGGGCCGGAACGGAGAGAGAGCTGGAGGGGGGGGGGGGGGGGGGGGGGAGCTGTCTTGCGCATTCGCGAGAGAAGAAATAGAAATCGTAGAGCCAAACGAGCAGCGGCAAGGCGACGAAACGGCCCGCAGCGAAAGGCAAAAGCATCTCTCTCGCCTAGTTCACTACTCTCTTCCTCTCGCCGCACGCAAATGCCAATGGTCACCTAGACAGGCGGCGAGCCCAGCACGCGCCCGCCGCAATGTCGCGCTGCCCGTGCGCGGCGCCCTTCCTCGCGCCGGCACCGCCCTTCTTCATCCTCCGGCACCACCCAGCCCCACGCCGCCGGCGCCGCGGCGGCCACCAGGGCTCGAGGCGCCTCCTCACCCTCGCCCGCTTCGATCCGCCGCCGCTGCTCCGCCTCAAGGTCTCCGACTCCAGCGACTGCCCCGCCGAAAACGCCGCGCCCCACGCCCACAACCACGCGCCGCTGCTCCTCAGGCCGCGGGCCCTGATCGGCTCGATCGCGCCCGTGTGGCGGGAGGGGCTCTTCCTCGTGCGCTGCTCCGTCTTCGCTGCCGCGGTCTCCGTCGCCGCCGCGCTCTCCTGGTTCGCCCAGCTCCGGGCCCGCTCCTTCGTCGAGGCGCGGCTCCTCCCCGCTGCGTGCGTGGCGCTCGGCGAGTACCTCCAGCGGGAGGTCCGCCTCGGCAAGGTGCGCAGCGTCTCGCCGCTCGGGATCACGCTGCAGACATGCTCCATCGGCCCGCACAGGGAGGAGTTCTCCTGCGCCGAGGTGCCCGTCATGAAGATTCGGGTCAGGCCCTTAGCCAGCCTCAGGAGAGGGAAGGTCGTCATCGACGCCGTGCTGTCTGAGCCCTCCGCTCTTGTGGCGCAGAATAAGGATTTCTCCTGGCTCGGGCTTCCCGGCCCGTCTGAGGACACACTCAAGCGGCATTCGGGGGAGGAGGGCATAGACTACCGCACCAAGACGAGGAGGCTCGCGAGGGAGAAGGCTGCGGGGCAATGGTACGATGATAGGGATAAAGCTGCTAGAGAAGCAGCTGAAAGGGGTTACACCCTTCGGACGGACCAATCCGTTTCCCTTTCTACTGATGAGACGCCGGAGGTTGATGGGCCTACTGAAATCGGGAAGTCCAGTCCGCCACTGTGTGCTGATGAAATGCACCACAAGGGTCATCACTTGGCAACAAGCATTGACTCTGGCTTGAAGCATTCCGATTTGGAGAAATCATTTGGTGTGAAATCTCGGTTTCCAGGGATCAACCTCTGGACGAGGATAACTTCAAGCCCTAGTAGGCGCAGGTACAGGAAAATGGTTCACAATAAGGTGGTAACAGATATTGACAATTCTTCTCAGCAAAGGATTCTGAAGCGCAGTGCAGATGCTGCTGTTGCATATTTTCAGAGCATAGGCCACAGTAATCTTGATGATTCATCATCCGGTACAGGAAACAGCTCCGCAGATGGAGGTCGGACAAATGTTGGTTTTAATGAAACCACTCCAAGTGATGGACCTGTTAGCAGCTCTGCGTCTGTATCAAGGAATTTTGCTGAATTATCATCAGATAACTTTCATAGAGATAATTTTGTAGGTAAAGACAAATCTGCAAGGGTAGCGCCAATCATTGATACAGATGATGCCTTTAATGGGTGTTCGCACAATAAACTATTTAGTCGGCGTGGTCCCTATGATTTAGATAATGACGGGTTAGTGTACCATAATTTGGGAAATTGTCAGTTTGGTCATGCCAACTTCTCCCAAGGCCCTGTATCGGGGAAATATGATAACCCTTCTGAAAACAAACTGGTTCATCAACATGAAATCTTTTGGGGGAATTTTGGTTCATGCACCCATCCTCAAAACTGGTCATCATTTTGGCCTTTCCAACTAAAGGGGTTTCCTGTCACTTCAAATGCACCATTTGCATCTCTAGATGTTCCAGTTCAGAAATTGAAGTCTCATTTTGCCATTGGTCCTGGAGAGATGTCTGCTGAACCTTCAGAAGGGATTAGCCAGATGCATCCTGGTACTGCTCAGCATGCTCTTCCTGTAACACTTGATTCTGTTCATTTCAATGGAGGGAACTTGATGCTTCTGGGATATGGTGACTACGAACCCAGGTTTGACCTCTTCTGGGATATGGTGCCTCTGCCCATAATTTCCTGCATTCCTCAGCAATCTACTTTCAATACTGTGAACGATAAATGTTGTCAACTTAGGCTTTCAAATTCACATTACCAAATGTTATTATCGATAGTTATTGCTCTTGGGTAAAGTTACTGAAGCGTTCTCAGCATAGCAACCATAGTCACGGTAGAGTTTGCAACATGTCTTCATGTTCCATTAGTTTGTCAACATGCTGTCGTAGGCTTCACAAACATAAATTGTTATAGATAATAGATGGGCCTTATGGGCCAACGAGTACTCTAGCGCGGACACTGTAGCGGTGCGGGTGCTGTAGCAGTCCGCTACAGTACCTGCGGCTAGGTTTAGGGTTTTGGGTTAGTCTCCTCTATATAAAGAGATTAGGAGAGTCAATTGTAATCAAGCAATAAATAGATCTAAAGACTACTCAGAGCCTCCAAGGGAGGGCGAGTTAGTGGATCTATCTTGCTAATTATCCTTCAATAATCCCAGCCATAACATCTTGGTATTCAGAGCCAATCCACCTACGCCACTGCTGCCATCAATCTCTTAATCCCACCCAACCCACCCTCTGTTCCAATTAATTTCTACCATGGCAACACAACAGATCGAGGAGATTAGTGTACATCTCATGAAGATTCTCATAGAGATGAAGGAGATTAATAGCATGTTGCGATCTGTGCACAATACCATGCAAGAGGTTGCTATGGACATGAAAGAATCAGCTGATAAATTGGAGATCATAGCTGGTACTAGTCCCAAGAAGCTACCACCATCGACACTAGTCGTAGCTCCGGCTGCCTCTGACCCGAAGATCGACACCGAGGGCGCCGACGCCTCGCTCGTCCTTGGATCCGCGGCTGCCCCCGCGGCCCCCGCCGATTTTTCCGCTCCCTTCCACGACGACGACACTTCCAAGCATCAACCTCCGCCACAAACAGCCGGGACCCGTGCGATTCCCGATCTGCTCGTCGGTTCTGTTCCGTCGGCACTCGTGGCGAAGAAGACCACGCAGGGGGAGGCGCTGCTCTCCAAGGAGCATCACATCGACGAAATTGGCCTCTTCTTCAGCCCCGAGGTTCGCATCAGCAAGTCGAAGTCGCTCGCTCGGTTATCTTCCCTTGCGCCGCAGATTGCGAGCACCTTCCTCGGTTACATCTACAAATGTCCACGTTGGATTCGCGCGCCTCCGCTACTCCTTCGTGGCCTTAGCCACGACCCGCCGTCCCTGCTGCCAAGCTCCACCGCCAGGATCGTCCACCTGCGACCTGATCTGCCTGATCCGTGCCTGAACTTGTCGGATCTGCAACCTGGAGTCACCATTCGGGTTTTCCACAGCAGCAGTGAAGGTCCTCTGCGCAGTCCAGCTCTTCCTCTGTTCTGCTCGCTGGACCACGGCTGCTCGAGCTTGCACACACATCCGATCAGCACAGGAGGGGTACTTTGTTTCATTGAGTTTCTCGTCCGTGAGGACTATCCTCAACTTCAGTTTGAGGCTGCATGGGTGCTTATCAATATTACATCAAGCACACCAAAGAACACCAAAGTTGTGGCTGAATGTCGGTGGTGTGCCTATCTTTGTCAAGCTCCTCAACTTTTTTCGAGTGGGGATATCTGCAAGCATGCTGTATGGGCTTTTCAGTGGTGGGGTATTTCCCTTGCTGCTGCAGCTTAACGAGCAGGCTAAGCTCTCAATGCTCAGGAACGCCACATTGGCGCTCTCCAACTTCTGCCGTGATAGGCCACAGCCGAACTTTGAACAGGCCAAACCAGCACGTTCCTTGTTCTATTCCAGGTGTAACTTCAAGCATGAGGCGTTGGAGGACTGTGTGGTCCATTTGAAAAAGTATGGGTTTTTCATTCCTTATAGGGAATACTTAAAGGATCCCAATGGCCTTCTTACTTATGATGGGCCGAAGGTGAAGCATGATTTTATCTGGCTCTACTGTAACGACAAAGGACAGCCCTTCCGAAGCCTAGAGGCTGTCAGGATACACATGGATGCAATGGGTCATTGCAAACTGCGGTACAGAGATGGCAGCTTGAACAGGATGCTCAACATCATATGTGTCAAGCGTACATGTCCATGTGGGGAGCAATGTTCCAACCAGCAGTTTCAGTGCTGCAACTTTGCAAAACTGAGATGGTTTCATTTTAGCAAGAAAAGCTATGGACTGCAGATGCAAGAAGATATTCCAGAGGGCAGGTTCCTTATGGAACATGTTCGACAAGATCTTGACATAGCATCTTATGAATTCCGCCAACAATATTATGCTTCTAAAGGCCAGCTACATTTCTGCTTCATGACACTAAATGGTGGCGAGGTGATTTATGCTTGCACTAAGGAAAACTTGGGTCGATTCATCAATTATAGCTGCAGCCACAACTGTCGTACAGAGAAGTGGATGGTCAATGGGGAAGTCTGCATTGGAATATTTGCTATGAGGAACATAAAGAAGGGTGACAAATTGACATTTGATTACAACTATGTTCATGTGTCGGGTGCTGCTCCCCAGAAATGTCTCTGTGGTACTGCTAAAAGCGGGGGTTACATTGGTGGAGACATATCAGTTATTTATATCATTAACCATGAGGACACAGAAACAGGACATTTTAAACATACAGTTGCTCACAAAGAATCTGAGGAATTGATGGGTATAAATGGGTCCTGTTCTCATGGCAGTCATTCAGATATTGCAGAACTTCAATTTTCTGCTCAAGGGGAAGATTTACATTATTTCCAAGCTACATATGCAGAGTTAAAACCTGGAGGAACCTTGTTGGACATTAGTGAGCACAGAAATTCCTTGGACTCATTATGCTCGCAGGAAGATGAAGATGGCATCTACAACACCTTTTGTAGAGGGCTACTGGGTGCAGAAAAAGTTACAGGAAGCAGTTGAAGTCTTCCACAGCGAAGAACATTCAGATGGACAATTGTTGCTTCAACAACATAGTTGCCAAGCTTTGTGAGAAGGGAATAGTTGTGGAGAATTGGTCAGGATCAGTTGTCCAGCACAGGGATGAAGACCCCATTGAAGCGCTAGTGTTTATCATTTTTTCTAGTGTGTATTCGAGTCATGTACTTCAACAATCCATCTCGACTGCAGCTCGAGGGCGAGCTGCTCAAAAGGAGGGATGAAGTGTTATAGATAATAGATGGGCCTTATGGGGGCAACGAGTACTGTAGCGCGGACACTGTAGCGGTGCGGGTGCTGTAGCAGCCCGCTACAGTACCTGCGGCTAGGTTTAGGGTTTTGGGATAGTCCCCTCTATATAAAGAGATTAGGAGAGTCAATTGTAATCAAGCAATAAAATAGATCTAAAGACTACTCAGAGCCTCCAAGGGAGGGCAAGTTAGTGGATCTATCTTGCTAATTATCCTTCAATAATCCCAGCCATAACATAAATAATGCTCCGGCTCTGCAAATAGATTTTCTACTTTTAGACTGTTTTTCGTTTCATACACTATAAATTCTATTTGGTACCCTATACTATACTAACATTAAATAAACCTGCTACTTAATTTGGACTGATGCCCTTTGTGTTGTAGAGAAATGAAACGTGCTAATGGGCATATCAAGTTCAAAAATAGTTATAATCGTGTACATGTGCACGTTACTGGGAACTGCATGGAGTGGAGGCAAGATCGGTCTTCTCAGGGAGGGGGTTATCTTTCAACCGATGTATTTGTTGACATAGCTGAGCAAACATGGCATGCTAATCTCAGTGTAGTCAATGCTTTTGCTCCGGTAATGCTTATGTTTGCACTTTCTCTTTGATAGCGATTTTGCTATACAACTTGCTTTGCTGAACAAGAAATGCTGTTGCATGTGCAGCTCTTTGAAAGGATTCTAGAAATACCTGTTGTTTGGCACAAAGGCAGAGCTACTGGTGAGGTAACTTTCTAAGCATGATAGTTACACATTATTTTTTCAGTAGCTTGCACTTTTACACACTTTTATATATGAAAATGAGTTATGCTAGGGCAAATGTGATTGCGCATGCTCTCAAGGAGTGGCTGTACTTGATAGAGTTTATTTGTTCACTTTTTGAATTCTTTTGCAACTGCTGAACCTTTGAATTGCTTACAAACGCTGTTTTTCCCCGTTTTCCTCTTCAGGTGCATATTTGTATGTCAAAGGGTGATATTTTTCCGAGTATTCATGGTCAGCTTGATGTCAAAGGCCTAGCTTTTCAGATATTAGATGCTCCATCATCATTTTCAGTATGTTTACACTTTGCCCTAGCAATTTCTCAAATGCAAGGATATTAAATCGAGATACTAGTGTTCCTCATATTTCATCAACTTTTTACTTTTCCAGTTATTATACATGGCAACTCACTGTTCTGAACAAAATAACACATGATGATAATATTGTAGAAACGGATAGCACACTATTTTTGCTTCCAAGATCCAAAGTTTTTGATTTTTCTGGATTTGAGAAACAAGTGGACAAACTTGATTATAAGCAGCATGTTATAGGATTCACATGCCTGACATGTTCTTGTGGCGCTGGATATGATGTTTCTTGCACGCATTGGCTCAAAAAATTATTTATTTTCTCAGAAGTGAATGATTAGTGACTTGATTAATTAACCTCAAAGGGGGAGAGTACATATATATAGACCTCTAGGGTGGGTTGGTACATGAGCCTAGCCCAAAACACCTACAGTGCACCTACAGTTACATGTACAGTGTACAGTCCAGTCCCCCCCCCCCCCCCCCCCCCCCCGCGCAGTCACAACATCTAGCCACAACAGATGTTGAGACTGGATCGGAACTCTGAAAATAGCGACGACGGGAGACCCTTCGTGAAGATGTTGGCGAACTGCGACGTCGTCGGGACGTGGAGAACCCGGACCTCGTCGCGTGCAACCCGCTCACGAACGAAGTCGAGGTCGATCTCCACATGCTTCGTGCGCTGATGCTGGACGGGGTTGGTGGAGAGGTAGACGGCGCTGACGTTGTCGCAGTACACCAACGTGCTCCGACGGACGGGGGAGTGGAGCTCCTGCAGCAGCTGGTGGAGCCAGGCAGCCTAAGCCACGCCGTTGGCCACGGCGCGGTACTCCGCCTCAGCACTCGAATGCGACACCACAGGCTGCCGCTTCGAGGACCAGAAGACGAGGTTGCCGCCCAGGAAGACAACGTAGCCATAGGTGGACTGACGGGTGTCGGGACAACCCGCCCAATCAGCGTCAGTGTAGACGACCAACTCTGAGGGCGAGTCACGTCGAAGGAGGCCGTAGTCGAGGGTGCCGCGCAGGTACCGGAGGATCCGCTTCGCAGCGGTGAGGTGCGACTCCCGCGGGTCATGCATGTGAAGGCACACCTGCTGAACCGCGTAGGAGATGTCCGGCCTGGTGAAGGTGAGGTACTGAAGTGCACCTGCAAGACTCCTGTAGGCGGTCGGGTCACTGATAGGTGTCTCGTCGGTAGAAGAGACCCTAGCTTGGGTATCCACTGCGTGGAGCACGACTTACACTCAGTCATGCCCGCTCGCTCGAGGATGTCCAGATAGTACTGCCGCTAGTAAAGAAACAGGCCACCTGGTCGGTCCTCGACTGCAACACCCAGGAAAGCTGGCCCAGGTCCTTCATGGCGAACTCTTGCTGTAAAGCAGAGATAGTATGCTGAAGGAGAGCCGGACTGGATGCTGTCAGTACAATGTCATCGACATAAAGGAGAAGGTAGGCAGTGCCACCCTCTCGTCGATAGACAAACAATGACGTGTCCGACTTGGCTTCAATGAAGCCCAACATGACCAGAAAGGAGGCGAACAGGCTGTACCAGGCTCGAGGTGCCTGCTTCAGACCGTACAAGGATTTGTTCAGCTTACAGACCATGTCTGGATGAGCTTAATCAACAAACCCTGTCGGCTGATTGCAATACCTTGTCTCCGTCAGAGTACCGTGGAGGAAGGCATTCTTGACATCCAGCTAGTGGATAGGCCAAGAACGCGAGAGAGCCAGCGACAGAACGGTGCGGACCATCGCCGACTTCACCACAAGACTGAAGGTCTCGTCGTAGTCCACTCCAGGTCGCTGAGTAAAGCCCCAAAGTACCCATCGAGCCTTATATCTCTCCAAGGAGCCATCTGCCTTCCTCTTATGCGTGAACACCCACTTGCCTGTGATAATATTGCCACGAGTGGGACGAGGAACAAGGTCCCACGTCCGGTTGGCAAGTAGTGCCGCATACTCTTCCTCCATAGCACGACACCAGTGAGGGTCGGCGAGAGCGCTACGGACGGAAGACAGTATAGGCGATACTGAAGAGGAGGCAGACGGTGGAGGCGTCGTCGACGAGAGGACAACCCCGGAGAAACGCTCAACAGGCCAGAGGACTCCAGCTGCACGTCGAGTAACCATCGAGTGAACGTGCCCCGGGTCTCGGTGGAGCAAAGGCGGGTGGTACACCGGGGGCTCGACACGAGGAGTCGGGTCACCAACCCGCTCTCGTCGCTGGTAGACAAGAGCAGGGTCGGCAAACCGTGGTGCCGTGGCCACGCGTGGCACAACTCGTGACGCCGGAGACGCCGGGGCCGCGCGTGGCGCGGCAGTAGAGGTCGAAGACGCCGGGGCCGCGCGTGGCGCGGCAGAGGCGGTCGGAAACGTCAGGGCCGCGCGTGGCGCGGCAGAGGAGGTCGGAGACGCCGGGGCCGCGCGTGGCGCGACAGAGGAGGTCGAAGACGCCAGGGCCGCGGGAGGCGCGACCGAAGACCCCCGGAACGCCGGAGCTGATGGAGCCTGAGTACCAACCCACACTCGTTGCTGGTAGACGAGTGCAGGGTTAGTGAACCGAGACGCCAGGGCCACGGGAGGTGCAACCGGTGGCGCCTGAGGTGGTGGTACTGCACGGGGTGCAGTAGTCGACGTTGTGGATGTTAGAGTCACACGTGGCCCAACAGATGACGTCGGGGCCACGCGTGGCGTAACGGGTGCTGTACCTGCAGAAAAAGGCCAAGGCAGCTATACTGTAGCAGCCTCGGTGTCAGTAGAAAACAGGGAGTCCAACTCTGCAGCTGAAGCAGAGGAGGAAGTGGAGAAAGGAAAGGAGGACTCGTCGAACACAACGTGTCGAGAGATCAAGATACGACAGGTAGTAAGGTCAAGGCACCGGTACCCCTTATGGTCGGGGGAGTACCCAAGGAAGACACACCGAGTCGAGTGAGGCGCAAGCTTATGGGGGGCCGTGGCAGAGAGGTTAGGGTAGCAAGCACACCCAAAGACTCGAAGGTGGTCGTAAAGAGGAGGAGTGTCGTACAAAGCGAAGTGAGGGGTGGGAGCACTAATCGCCTTAGTGGGGAGGCGATTAATGAGGTAGGTGACAGTGTGAAGGGCCTCTGCCCAGTAGCAACCAGGAGTAGAAGCCTGGAACATCAGAGAGCGCATGACATCGTTGGTGGTCCGAATCATGTGCTCAGCCTTGTCGTTATGGGGGGAAGTGTACGGGCAAGACATACGCAACTGAACACTGTGCAAGAGCAGGAAGTCACAAAACGCAGAGTTGTCACACTGGACCACCCGGATCGTGCGCCCAAACTGGGTGGACACCCAAGCGAAGAAGCGAGAAAGGGTGACAAACGTATCAGACTTCTTTCGCAAGGGGAAAGTCCACGAATAGTGCGAGAAATCATTAACAACTACCAAGTAATGCTTATGGTCAGAAACACTGAGAAGAGGCGATGTCCAAAGATCACAGTGGATCAGATCAAAGATGTGTTCGACACGAGTGACAAAATGCGAAAAATGAAGTCGAACGTGTTGACCCAACTGACAAGCATGGCAAAGAGGCTCATGAGTACCTCGAGCACAAGAAATCACTGAACTACGAGACAGCTTCGACATAGCATCAGCACCAGGGTGGCCAAGCCGACGATGCCAGGTGGTCGAAGAGGCTGTCGTAGTCAGGGCAAACGGCGTAGGTGAAGCAGAAGCAGGAAGACACAACGTGTACAGGGGCCCCAAACTCTCACAGCGGAGAAGAAGACGTTGGGTAGTAAGATCCTTTACAGATAAACTAAAAAGATCAAACTCGATGGAAACATGGTTGTCAGTGGTAAAACGACGAACAGAAAGAAGGTGCTGAATGATGTTAGGAGCGACAAGAACATCACGAAGCTGGAAGGAACCCGGCGAACTCGAGTCACCTACTGAGGTGACCGGAAGAACAGACCCATTTCCAACAACAATAGATGAAGGAGAAGAGGGGTGCAGAGGGCGAGTAGAGGAGAGTATACCGACGTCAGGAGTGGTGTGGTATGAAGCTCCGAAGTCCACGACCCAGTAAGGGCCGGGTGGTGGGAGACTCATCGCGCTGAAAGTAGGGGGTGGGCGTTTGGTCTACCTGCTAAATTCGGTTCGGTTATTTCGTTTTTTTGAATTTCGGTTTTCTAAAATCGATACCCGAAATATTATACAAATATTAGGTACCCGAAATTTTTGGGTACCTAAATTTCGGTTCGGTCTTCGGTTTTACCCGAAATATCCGAATTGTACATTAATCTCATTTCATATTTTCAATAATCAATATAAGTTTAATACATTTGTTAATTCAATCTCGAGATAATAAATTATTAGTTTACTAATGATAGATCGTAAATATATAGTTTAATCTAATGACTTCACATATCATAACTCACAAATGAAACATCAAAATTCGTATTGTTTATAATTCATAGATCATAATTTCACTTGAGATTTTATTGTACGGTTATTCAGTTATTTTGGGTACCCGAGGGTAATACCCGAACTCGAAATTAATATATCGGTTATTTAGATTTGCTACCCGAATAGATACCCGATACCCGATAATTCGGTGTTTTCGGTCTCGGTTTTTTCGGTTTCGATTTTTTGGTCTCGGTTTTTTTGCCCACCCCTAGCTGAAAGAGGACGCGATCGATTGCTGGTCCCAAGTCAGGGGTGAGGTGTGGTGCTGCGCCGAAAACGCAAGCTGGCGAACTAGGTTTCTCGAAGCCCAGTAGGCCATAGCGGACGGGCTAGCTGCAGGGTGGCTCGGCGGCGCGGCCCAGGTGGCGGCTGGATCCTGCCAGGCGGAGTGGACGGTGGCGGCGGCTGACGCGGAAGCGCAAGGGGCGGCGTCGGCGGGCACCAGGCCGGCAGGTGCAGATGAGACTGCAGGGCCGTGGGGGGCGGCAGATCCGGGCCCGACAGCGGATCCACGGCCAGAGAACGGCGGCGCAGCGGCCAGGGGCGGCGACGCGGCGGCCATGGGTGACGGCGCGACAGCCAGAGGCCGGGTGGCGGCCAGGGACGGCGGCGCGACTGCAGGGGCGGCGCGGCGGCCAGAGGCGTCAGCGCGGCGGCCAGAGGTGGGGGCAGCAGATCCGGGCCCGACGGCAGATCCAAGGCCAGAGAACGGTGGCGCGGCGACCAGGAACGACGCGTCGGCTAGGGGCGGCGGCGGTGCGGCCAGGGGCGGTGGCGACCAGTCCATCCAGAGAGAGGGGACGGCGGCAAGGGGCGCGCTGGCCAGGGAGGAGGGGGCGGCCGACGGCGGTTGGGGTGTGGGCGCGCCGGCCCAGGGGAGGGAGGCGGCGGCCGGCTCAGGGGCGCGCCGGGCGCGCTGGCACAAGGGAAGGAGGGTGCGGCCGGCGGCAGCACAGGGGTAGAAGGAGGCGCGCCGACCCAGGGGAGGGAGGCGGCGACTGGCTCAGGGGCGCGCCGGCACAGGGGAAGGAGGGGGCGGCTGGCGGTGGCTGGGTTGGTGGTGCCATCGGCGGCCAGAAGGTGGGCTAGGGTTAGGGTTAGGGTAACCAGGCTAATGATACCATGATAGAGGGAATAGTGACTTGATTAATTAACCCCAAAGGGGGAGAGTACATATATATAGACCCCTAAGGTGGGCTGGTACATGGGCCTACCCCAAAACACTTACAGTGCACCTACAGGTACACATACAGTCCAATATACAGTCCAAGAAGAAGAAATATGTATGGACTCAGAAAATGAAACTGGAAATGCATTGATCATTAGCATTGCACATTATTGATTCATTTTATGGATGCTGACTTCTTGATTTGAACTGAAATATTTGGCTTCATATGCACCGATTTCTATTTTGGAACTTTGTATGTGTAGATTACAAAATGGCAGAATATTCATGAATTTTTATTTTGAATAAGCCAATTGGTATTTTGCTGGAAATATTTTAAGTGTTTAGTTACCACCTTTGACCAAGCCTGAATATATTCAGGAAATAGTGGCAATTCTATCTTTTCGTGGTCAAAGAGTATTTCTGCATAATGCAAGTGGTTGGTTTGGTGATGCTCCAGTTGAAGCTTCTGGGGATTTCGGTCTAAACCCTGAGGACGGAGAATTTCATCTTATGTGCCAGGTCTATCTTGGAACTTTCTGACCATAGTATAGGTATTGTCATACACAAAGTCTTCTAAGAAGTAACGCTTAAATCATTGGCTAATTTTGATTTCCAGGTTCCATCCGTCGAAGTTAATGCACTCATGAGAACTATGAAAATGAAACCTCTTATGTTTCCGGTACAATATTCTTTCTCTGGTTTGTTTTGGGTGCTGCAGGCACTCTGTAGAAATATTAATTTCAGTCCTGCATGCAGTTGGATTGGTTTGTTCTGGCTCAATTGCATTGTAATATTGGGGCACATCATCATTGTTTTAAATAGAGTAAAATGCATCAATGGCCACACTACTTGTTCTGTTGTTTCAATTTGGCCATTGTACTCAGAAAATTGCAAAATGCGGCCATTAAGCTTGCTCAACCATGCCAATACGGTCATTAGCTCTATAACACTATGTATCCAGAGGATGTGGTGCACGTATAACTATCTATCACAGCCACAAGATGGTATGTTTTTTTTTTTTTTGCCAAATGAAAAAAAAAACAATTGCAGACATTGTGTATCATTAGTGGTCATTGGAATTCTTGGCCGATACCATTCCTATTATCCAAATTGCTAAATCAATATTACATGCCCTAGTGGTCATGACGTTGCCACATCAATCGTGTCGTCAACATATGATTCATCACGTTGACGTGGAATGCTGTTGCATCAATCATGTTCCTCTGCTGTAAGATGGGCCAGGTTATTTAGTTTTCAATGAGAAAATGAGTGTATGGCGGGCAATGCCGGTGGTACGTGCAGCACTTAGGATCCTAGGCAATGAGTAGTTAGCCATTGTGAAATGGGCGGTTGAGTTTACTGTTAAGCTCCCACATGCCACGGTGAGGTGTGCATTCTTATTAATGATGAGTAGATTAACATGAGTTGCTGGTGAAAGTGCTTACAACTTCAAAAACACAGCTGTGGGTTACATTGTCATCAGCATTGGGTCATCATATATGTTGTAATCCTTCAAGATTTGAGTATTTTTTCTTGGGCACTAAGATTTAGTCTTTCATTGTGCTTAATGACTGGGCTTATTTTGGCTTGCAATAAGAACCATGCTCCCCTGTCGTGGCTACTGCTTGTCGACCAGCGCTGGTCATCTGTCTTTGGTAATCGCCGCAAATTTATGGATGGAAATTGACATATTAGAATAGTGTTATGGATGGAAAAATCAGGTGGGGGAGTAAACGCCAAAAATATCAGATAATGTCATGAGTATTGTAATTTGTCCATGCTGGACAAGTCAATTAGCTTGTTGAGGGGACACATACAATAAAATACATATGCCACATCATACATCATCCAAATACAGAGATTTGGAACTAACGGGCGTATTGAGACTATTGCGCAAGCTTAGTGACCACTATTTACAGTTTATTGAGTATGATGGCCAAATTGAAACAGCGGGAAATACAATGCTTATTCATGCATTTTACTCTTTTAGCTATAATATGTAGGATAATTAAAATTTAAGAGAATATTGCAAAGATAACTGATTAGTTTTCTAAGAACATCATGTTGTGGCACTGCCCAATCCAGTGTGATGATTTGCCTTCTAAGCTCAAACATGGGATTAGATTAACTAAACAAAATTATATTGGAGAATAAGAAAAAGTAGATGCGATATTGACTAAAATGCATGGGTGTTCCTTACACTTTTGACAGGTCATCATGGTCCATGAACTTTGAAAATCAGATTGAGGTCCCTAAATTTGGTACATGTGTCCATTGAGGTCTGAATTATCTGAAATAGCCTTCTGACTCATATTGTTGCGTGCTAGCACAGCAATTTCATTTGTCCAGTCAAAATCAGTGGGGCATTTTCTGGACCTTGGCGACACATTTGGCAAGTTTAAGGAGCCTAATACGCAGTTGCAAAGTTCATGGACCTAGATAACACCCAATGATTAGTTGAAGGACCACCAGTGTATTTTGCTCTAATAGACACATGTAATAGCTGCCTAACCTGTATAAGGTGCATATTTTTTAGATAATGGAAATAAAAGTATTTCCGGCCTCTACAATGTATGCAGCCCCGGATTATTATAAACATGGTTGCTGTGTTTCATCTCAGAAGTACGGACTGCATTTGATTTTTAGCATTAAAAGAATACTTGGATGAAGCTAAATTATTAGCTGAAATTAATCATCTTGAACTATGGGTTTCACATTTGTTCCTTAAACAGTACTTGAAGCTGATCACTAGTTATGGTCAGATTTGTTGGAACACTTTCATATGCCTGATGTGTGATATTTCTGTTTGTCCTTAATACTGGACTTCTGATACAATAACCTAATCTATTCAGTTGGCTGGTGCTGTTACTGCTGTATTTAACTGTCAAGGACCCCTTGATGCTCCTGTTTTTGTTGGAAGTGGGATTGTCTCCAGGAAGTCCCTTCCAATATCTGGTATGCCTCCATCCGCAGCTTCTGAAGCTGTGATGCAAAATAAAGAAGCCGGAGCAGTGGCTGCATTTGACCATATTCCCTTCTCACACGTGTCGGCCAATTTCACTTTTAACCTAGATAATTGTGTGAGTAAAAATTGTACATCCATTTTTGCAATTTTGGTAGTTTATGAATTAAGCAACTATTTTTGACATAGACATCATCATTGACTGCAGGTTGCTGATTTATATGGTATTAGAGCATGCCTATTGGATGGTGGAGAAATTCGAGGGGCTGGTAATGTGTGGATTTGCCCTGAGGTATTCTAGTTGTTACACAGTTAAATTACACTTCCATTCAATCATGCTTCCATGTTTGAGTTGAACTTGAACACGCTAACCGGTTTTTACTTCTACCATAGTGCCTTCATTTCGCTTTGTATTTTCTGATCATTGTTTTTTTGAAAAGAATTTTCTGATTATTCTTAATTGCACGTTCTGTACTTAGAACAAAGTAGAGAATTTTTTATTATAGTGACCTGCCAATGATATAATAACAGTTCATAAAATGAAAATGCTTATGGAATATTGGACTGCAAGTCTGCAACATATTTTGCCAAAGGGCATTTCACAGGCTCCACTTTGGCGATGCCACAGATATGGTTGCTGATCGTAAAAAGTCACTCTCTGGGGTTAATGTGAACGTGCATTATTGAGACATTCTTCTTGCTGTTACTGTTCCTATCAATTGGAGTGTAGCATGCTCCTAGTAAGACATCGTAAATTTGGAATACTGCTTCACTAAAAATCCAAATTTTTTTAGCCTACCATTTCTCATCATTTCAAGTAACTCATGACCTTATGTAAATTTAGTTACATATAGAGATCTCTGCAGGGGGAAACCGATGATTCTGCTATGGATGTCAATTTGTCTGGGAGCATTTTGCTTGATAAGGTTTTACATCGTTACATTCCTGGAGGAGTCCAGCTGATTCCACTGAAAATTGGAGAGCTCAATGGAGAGACTAGACTTTCTGGTTCCCTTTTTAGACCGTGAGTACCGTAGATAACTTATGCAGTCCTTAATGGCCAAGGTGGTTTGAGTACCTTTTTTAATCTTCTAACAACGGAAAAAATCAATTATAGGAAATTTGATATCAAGTGGGCTGCACCCAATGCAGAAGATTCTTTTTCAGATGCACGTGGCAATATTGTTATTGCACACGATTATATTATGGTCAATTCATCATCAGTTGCATTTGATTTGAATAGTCGAGTTCAGACATCATATATCGACGACTATTTGTTGAACAAGGAGATTTATCAAATGAAAAAAGTCATGCCGCTAATTGTTGAGGGTGTTGACATGGACTTACGTATGCGAGGCTTTGAGTTTGCTCATATAGCTTCATCAATACCTTTTGATTCACCACGGCCATTACATTTGAAAGCATCTGGAAGGCTCAAATTTCAAGGAAAAGTCGTTAAATCTAGCAATATAGTTGATTACCAGATCGATGGTGTTCCGCAAAGTACAGCTGACCATAATGAGCTTGTGGCTGATGTGCCAAGGCTTGTCGGCGACATATCTCTATCTGGGATAAAGCTCAACCAACTCATGCTAGCACCACAGTCTACTGGTTCCCTTTCAATATCACAGGATTCTGTTTTGGTAATTTCTTGTGAAAGTGTTTCTATTATTGTCACCATCCTCCATATTCGGTTCCATTTTGCTTGTAGTGTAGTCAAATTCAATTTTTTTTGTTCTATTGGCACATGCATCATTTGTGTGTACTGCACACCATGATTGGAAGGAACACTGATATCTTCCATAGTGTAGAAAGGGGACTTGTCCAGATACAAGACATTCCCCTATTTACTTTGCAACACAATTGAGGCATGCAGTAAATATGATAAAACGTCTCCCTTTTCTTTGCTTCTAAGCTTTGAGGTCAATGTCCACTAAAAGATATTTGCTTTTAAGTTGATACACTTATATTGTTATATTTCTAATTATTGCCATATTGTTACTACATATATTCAATAACACGTACCATACTTACGTGTTACTATGGAATTCTCACTGAGACAATGCTATATGGTCATTTTGAGACATTTTAAAGGCTTTAGCTACAGTCACCGGTTCTATTGTTGCATATGGTTTTGATGGTATTTCGCATGAAGTTCTGTTCTTGATTCATGTCTTTTTTAATATTCTACTATGCCTATAGACTTCACTATATCACGGTCCCATTCTCTTACACTCTATTCCTGGTCTAGCAGTTAAATACTACTGGCAGGCCTGATGAGATTTTTTCCATAAAAGTGAATGGGCCATTACTTTTTGGTAAAAATGAGGCTATTCAAGGCGGAAGTTTTTTATCGGTTTTCCTCCAAAAGGGGCAGCTGAGATCTAATATCTGTTATCATCCTGAAAATTTGACTAGTTTAGAGGTAAACTACTGGCACATTTGTACTTTGATTGCCAAAAGATCATTCTCGAGATTCAAGGGCATATAGAAATTCAGTGATTTTTTTCATATCTAATTCTCTCGAGCCTTGTTTCTGATTTTTAAAGGTTCGGAATTTGCCACTTGATGAACTGGAATTTGCTTCATTGCGTGGATTTGTTCAGAAGGTAATGTTTATCTGAGATAAAAATTCACTGTATTGTATTATTTTAAGGGCAATGCAATGGCATTTTTGCACTAAGTCTTGTATTATATCTATCCATAACTCTTTGGTTGATGCTGCTCCTTGTCATAAGTACTGTTCTGAAGTATCGAAGATTGAATGCATCTTTTTTCTTGAGATTTGTACTTTTTCGATGAGATTTTTTTAAGGAAAATTGTAAGGAGAACCCTGACTGTATGAATGTATTAAAGCGGGTGGTGTTTAAACCACAATACAGACACTAAAGGCTAGAATGGTTAGGAGAGGATAAGCATGTCGTTCTTGAGTTAAGAAGGACGAGGCTTAGTCCTACAGCAGAATCCAGTTGCCTGGCAATGACCGATACAAACCGACATGACCGATACAAACTGACACGATGGAATAGGCGTAAAACAAATCAAGCGACCAATGACCTCTACCACCTAAACAGGCTGCAAGGAGAAGAGGACCATCCAGCTACCTAGGAAGTGACAACATGACATGAGTCACTACCAACTGAACCTTCGGCACCACAAAGAGAAAAGGAAGAGGGTGGTACAATTGTGATGGAAGCTTCCAGGATCATAGGATCCCACCCATCGGCCAAGCGCTCGATGACCACTGGATTAACCATTTGAACATCATTGACCTTACGGTAAGACTTTGTAGCCTTCTCTTTCTTGGTAGAGGACCCCAATGCCAACTTGAGATCGGGCTCCTTGTCAAAGTGGATGACCACTCGAGGAATTTTGACATGGGGTAATGAAGCTCGGGAAGAGGCAACCAAAGTAGTCGCAACCAAAGAAAGGGGGCAGCTAGGGCAATCACACTCTAACTTCCTAGAGCTAGTGGTGATGCAGATCTCCTCTTGAACTTTTGAAGGAGCTTCCAGACATAACGAGGGAGGAGGTTTAGCAGTTGGCGAGGTGGAAGAAGAGGAACGACGAGCAAACACGCAGTTACGTGCTTTGTGGCCTTCGCCCTTGCAATGGAAGCAACTAGTGGTCTCCTTACACATTGCAGCAATGTGGCAGGGGGAGAAGCAGTTGAAGCACTTGCCGATCAGATTAGTAGACACTCTTGAGATGTTATCTTCTAATGCTATGCCTTGTTAGTTTAACCATTGACTGGACAACAACAACCATCACCACCGCAATAACGCCTTTTGTAATATTTTTCTGTTACTATTTTTCAATAAACTGATTTTTATATTATAAATTAGACATTCAGATTTAATCAGATTTCAAAACATAAACCATCATTAAGTTAATAAATTGCTAAGCTAGTGGATAAATCTAACATTATAGTGCCTGACGGAACAATATTTCTTTTGTTTTTCCCGGTGGCAGGCAGAACTTCAGCTTAATTTCCAAAAAAGAAGAGGTCATGGTTTGCTATCAGTAATTCATCCCAAATTTAGTGGCATGCTTGGTGAGGCACTTGATATAGCTGCTCGATGGAGTGGCGATGTTGTAAGTTTTTATTTTTCATATTTTTTGTTTTTTTGAAGTTAGTACTATTGTATCTTGTGTATTATCTCTTTTACAAATGTTTATGTCCATAATCAGACATTTGTTTGCCACTGGTAGTTATAACTTATTTGTTATGTTTCTAGTTCCTCCAATGTTCTGCTTTCTCTATATCTTGTGGCATATATATTGAAGTCATGCAAGATGGGTTCTTATTTCAGTTCTGAAACCAACATCAGTGAACCTTAGTCTGTTGGGATGTAGCCAAATCATAGCTAGGGAAGATCTACCTGATAGGAACTGGGAATGATCTGCAGTTCTGTATATTTTTAGGAATGCAAGAGAAGATCTCGTAATTAGATCTATATTCCTGGAAGAGCATATCCTGATAAGTAGTCTAGAAAAAACAACTAGTTTATGCTTCCAATCTCTGGTCATACTCTGTGTTGGATCTATATTTTCACAAAAAAATATCATTAGCTATACACTGTGTTTGATCTCTGTTAGTTACAATAAATAGAATTTGTTACCACTGGCTGGTTAATGTATGTTGTAGTCTTGTAGATATGGTTTTCACCCGTAGGTTCCCTGACATTGCGTATCTGTTAGTAGTGAGGTTCTTTTTATGTTGCTCACTAACCTTTCTTTCGTATTTTTAATACCCAGATTACTATGGAAAAATCAGTCCTAGAGCAAGCTAATAGCAAGTATGAGCTTCAAGGGGAGTATGTATTTCCTGGGACACGTGATAGATTTCCTCTGGAAAGTCAGAGCATGGGGTTCATAGAGAAAGCAATGGGAGGGCATCTTGGCAGCGTAATGTCTTCGATGGGCAGGTGGAGGATGAGACTAGAGGTTCCTGGTGCTGAAGTAGCTGAAATGCTTCCTTTAGCAAGGCTTCTTTCACGAAGTACAGACCCAGTTATTCGTTCCAGATCAAAGGTACATTTTGGACTTTGGTTTTTCATATTCCCCTTGAAGCAAAATATATTTGTTGGTGTTTATGGTCTGTAGATTTCAGAGCCAAATAACCTCCATTTATTTTTCAGGAACTTTTCATGCAATGTCTGAACTCTGTTGGATTCCATGCTGAGAGTCTTCGTGATCAGCTTAAGGTACTGTACTGCATCTAGTGATCTCAGAAAAATGGATACACATGGATAGGGTTGAAGGGTTCAATATATTGTCTAATGATACGGTCCCACTATGATATGATCTGCTACTTTATACTGATAAACTGTATCACATTACCTGATCCAGGCATTAGAAGTGTATCATGATTGGTTAGATGATGACACAATGGAAGATATAACACTTCCTGGCTTAGCTGAACTGAGAGGTTATTGGCGTGGCTCTCTTGATGCCAGTGGAGGTGGAAATGGAGATACTATGGTAAGCAACTAAGCATGCTCAGGAATAGACTATTGCATTTTCTCACTATAGTGGTCTTTCTGTTAGGACTTTCTAAAACAATTTATAAGTGCCCTTAGTGTACATTTATTTGTTGTCACATTAATTTCTGTTAGTTCCATTCCTAGCAAAATAAAATTGTTTGTGACTTTGTGTCAGTGGCTCTTTTCATTTACATTCTTTTGTATGCCTTGCCGGAATGTTGGCCAACTAAAAACAATATGTCCAACAAATGGGTGTGCTGTGGTGAATGTGCGG
Source organism: Tuctoria greenei (assembly GCA_036927565.1). Lineage (NCBI taxonomy): Eukaryota > Viridiplantae > Streptophyta > Magnoliopsida > Poales > Poaceae > Tuctoria > Tuctoria greenei. The sequence goes on along the minus strand of JAYESD010000002.1, from coordinate 23,952,788 downwards.
CCACTCAAGAAGAAACCAAATCAGGAACGAGTTAATATGTGATAGTGTCGTGGTGGCACCGATTGAAGAAAAGTTAGTCCAACACCAACTAAGGTAGCTTGGTCATATTCAGTGGAGAGCCGGATACCACCAAAAGCACCAGTTAACAATGTGATCCTAAAGGGTAGGGGAAATATTAGGAGCGGCAAAGGGCGACCAAGGTTGACATGAGAGGAGGCGGTAAAACAGGACTTGAGGGATTAGAATGTATCTAGAGATTTGGTTCTTGATAGGACGGCGTGGAAATCAGCAATTCACGTGTCGAAATCTTAGTTACTCATACTTCGTTTACTCTTCCCTCTCTCTTTCTTTTACTTCTATACGTTTTTTGTTAGGTTTCATATCTAGCCTACCCCAATATGCATGGGACAAAGGCTTTGTTGTTGTATGCCTGCAAATATGATTCTATATCAACGAAGACGGTTCTCCTGGTTATGGTTGAACAGATGCTTAATAATGATTTGTAACACTCTTATGTATACAGGCAGATTTTGATTTTAACGGTGATGATTGGGAATGGGGAACTTACAAGACCCAGCGTGTCCTGGCATCTGGTTCATTCAGCAATAATGATGGCCTGCGTCTTGATAAACTATTTATTCAGAAGGATAATGCTACTCTTCATGCTGATGGGTCCATTCTTGGGCCTCTAACAAACCTTCACTTTGCTGTGCTTAATTTCCCAGTTGGTCTTATACCAGCTTTAGTTCAAGCCATAGAATCATCAACCACAGACTCAATTCACTTTCTAAGGCAATGGTTGACACCTATCAAAGGTATCCTGCACATGGAGGGAGATTTGAGAGGTACTCTGGCAAAACCAGAATGTGATGTTCAAATAAGGCTTCTTGATGGCACTATTGGAGGCATTGATCTTGGAAGAGCAGAAGTACTAGCTTCTGTTACCCCAGCAAGCCGTTTTGTATTTGATGCAAATTTCGAACCAACCATACAAAGTGGACATGTGAACATTCAAGGTAGTATCCCAGTCACTTATGTAGACAGCAGTTCCATAGAGGAAAATCTGGAAGAGGAAGGTGGTAAACAAGGTATCATAAGAATCCCTGTTTGGGCGAAAGACCATTTATCATCAAATGATATCAGTGAAACAAGAATTGTGAGGGACAAGGCAGAGGAGGGCTGGGATTTTCAGTTAGCTGAGAGCCTAAAAGGTTTAAGTTGGAACATGCTAGAACCAGGTGAAGTGAGGATAAATGCAGATATAAAGGATGGTGGCATGATGTTGATAACTGCATTGAGTCCTTATGCAAACTGGATTCAAGGATATGCTGATGTTCTACTCCAGGTGACCTTTTCTTGTTTAATTCCCATGATTCCATAATGGCAATATATGACTTGTTGCAAAGCTTATAATTTCTGATCAAGGTTCATTAGTCGTCTAGTGAACCCTAGTTGTCTAAGGACTGACTAGGGCGACTAGATCGATTAGTCATCAACTAGGGCGATTAGTCGCCCCTAGTCGACCCCCTAGTCGTCCCTAGTCGTCCTGGATATTTTAGACGACATTTCTGGTCGACACTATATATATGTCAATATATATATGATTTTTTGTTACCAGGAATGGCACATAGAGAATAAAACTTGCATAACATATTTCAGATTTTAATTTTCAGCACAATGTGATAGCAGCAGTTTATTTCATCCTTGGAAAAGCATATCATAATTCAGATTTTTACCTCATAAATCCTTGCTTAAACAATGCATAATACAAATTACAACAAACTTAAGATCATTCACAATGCACTATATGACTTACAGAAGCTGCTTACCATTGTTTTCGGAGGCGGAGGCATCAGGTTTTGAGCGCAGACCACACACGGAGCCAGGGAGGGGCCGCGCCGGTACTAAGCAGGGAGGGGCTACGGCGGCGCACAACATGGAGGGGTTGTGGTGGCGCACAACACAGTGGCGGCGGCGCACAACACAGTTGCGGCGGCGCAGGAGGGGGGGGGGGGGGGCTAGCATTGGGCTGAGGCGACGGCGGAGGCTAAGGCGGCGCCTGAGTGTTGGCGGTACCAGCGTTCGCGTCTTAGCGAGCCACGCGGCGAGGCACCGTCTGGGCCGGCATCGGGCGGAGCGATGATTCAAAGAGAATGGCTGAGATCGTTTTGGGCCGGGCTCCCATCGATCTCAACCGTCAGTTCTAATCCGACGGCCCACTTTTCATACAAAAGCTAACCCTAACCCTAACCCGATTTCATTCTTTCCTTACACCTCTCTCCTTATGTGGCGGCGGCGATCTTGATCTGGCGGCGCATCTTGCGGCGGCGGCGGCATCCCGACGGCGACAGCCCCAGAGGCATCCCGAAGGCAGCCTGGCAGCGGCGGTCCGGCGGCGCAGCGTTGTCGTCCTGATCGGCAAAGCTCCTAGTCGGACGACTAGTCACCCGACCGGGACGACTAGTCGGACTAGGATTCTAGTCGCCCTGATCAGGTTGACAACTCTGATCGAGAGTGGATGAGCGATAAAGACGACTAATGAACACTGTTTCTGATAATATCGTGAAATTAAACTATTCAAGCATAAATCTTATGTTTGTATACCAATCCTTTTTGTACGGATCTTGAACCGCGTGGTTGATATTTTTGCCCTGTTCATCCCCTTCTCATCTGGAAGGTTAAAGGCACTGTTGATCAGCCCGTTGTTGATGGGTCTGCATCATTTCACCGAGCAACTGTGGCCTCTCCTTTCCTTAGGATGCCACTGACGAATTTTGCTGGTACCATTCATGTAATATCAAACAGACTATGCATCAGTTCTATGGAGAGCAGGGTTGGGAGGAAAGGGAGGTTATCAATGAAAGGGACCCTACCTCTGAAAGATAGTGAGCCATCTACAAATGACAAGATTGAGTTGAAATGTGAAGTTCTGGACATACGTGCTAAAAACATATTGAGGTAACTGTTGATTCTTTATTCTGTTATTTACACTGAATTGCATATTAGCTGTTTCGAAGTTGTAGGGTATAAACTCTAGTCAAATACAGATGTTATATTAGGAAGTTGATTTCAGTTAGCAAACAGGTATTGTGTTGTATTTACTGGGTAACATTTCCCACCAGATGCTACTATTCATTGCTTACTGCTAGTGGTTTTAAGGAGGTGGGTAACAGTTAGTAATAAATCATTTCCAATTTTGAGCTTTTCAACCTAGGCGGTTTACGAAACACTGGGCCACTGTGCCTGCTGTAGTAATGTTCTAATGTCACATGATCTGTCTGGTTGTTTTTTAGGATTGGTTATATGCATTAACAGCAATAAAATGTACTTACATACCTCTCAATTGTTGACATATGACAAATTGATATGGACTTTAGATATCTACGACCCTGCACTATGGAGTTATGGTAAACTTAACATTTATTATTTTATTCATATTGACTTATGCAGTGGTCAAGTAGACAGCCAGCTGCAGGTTACAGGATCAATTTTGCGCCCAGATGTCTCCGGGATGATCAGATTGAGCCATGGTGAAGCGTATTTGCCTCATGATAAAGGCAATGGTGCTGTTTCCACTAGTTTAACTTCAAAAAAGTCCAGCTACCTTCCTGCTGGTTTTGATCAATCAACCACTTCACAGGATGTTTCACGTTTTCTGGGCTCGCTATCAAGTTCGCCAGACAGTAAGTAGTTTGTTAATGTGGATATTTGCTAACTTTTTGCAAGCAAATACCCTTAGCTATTGGCAAATTATTTTACTTAATTGAGTTCTTGCACGTCAACAATTGGTTCCCACCATTTTGGACATGAAATAAGTGGTATATTCTTTTCATTTTGTTTTATACTTCACACATTTGCTTGTTTCAATCTTAATATGTATAGGGCAACAGTCGGACACAGAAAGGACTCTTGAGAATGGAAGCTTTAAGCCAAACATCGATGCCCGACTCAATGATCTGAAGCTCTCTTTTGGACCAGAATTAAGGATTGTCTATCCTTTAATTCTAAATTTTGCTGTCAGTGGTGATCTGGAGCTTAATGGCATGGTTCATCCAAAGTACATAAGACCTAAGGGTATCTTAACATTTGAAAACGGTGAGGTCAACTTGGTAGCTACTCAGGTTAGCCTAACTCCACAAAGCCCTTGTTTGTCATGTATATTTTGCATTTACCAAAATATACACTCAATATGGTTGTGATGGTTTTACAATTTCTTCTACCTTTCAGGTGAGACTTAAAAATGATCATCTAAATGTAGCAAAATTTGAACCTGATCTTGGTTTGGATCCTTTTCTGGATCTCGTTCTTGTTGGATCTGAATGGCAATTCAAAATCCAAAGTCGAGCAAGCATGTGGCAAGACAATCTGGTTGTGACCTCAACTCGCTCTGTGGACCAGGATGTTCTGTCACCTAGTGAGGTGAGGCTTCTACTTTGAGTTATAGCTGACTTGCTGTGGTTTCCATCTTTCAAATTTCAGATAGCTGTTTGCCAACCATCCATGAGTTCTGGGAGACTGAATTCACTGAACAATTGTTTTGCTGCATTCTTTTCCTACCATGTGTGGCTCTCAAATCTGCTTTGGTTCTTCTGTCTTTAGGCTGCGAAGGTTTTTGAGTCGCAGCTTGCAGAGTCACTATTAGAAGGTGACGGACAGCTTGCATTCAAGAAACTGGCAACAGCAACACTGGAAACTTTGATGCCAAGGATTGAGGGCAAGGGTGAGTTTGGACAGGCACGATGGAGGCTGGTTTATGCTCCACAGATCCCAAGCTTACTATCTGTGGATCCGACAGTTGATCCGCTCAAATCACTGGCAAACAATATCTCTTTTGCTACGGAGGTTGAAGTACAGCTTGGAAGACGCCTCCAGGTATAAGCCTTTTTTAAAGAAAACGAAAATGTGTGTTGTATTCTGTAACAGTTGTCCTATAGAGACTGACCTGAGTTGCTGTCGTGGATTTGCAGGCCTCTGTTGTCAGGCAAATGAAAGATTCAGAAATGGCAATGCAGTGGACGTTGATATACCAGCTAACTAGTAGGCTCCGTGTTCTATTCCAGTCTACACCATCCAATAGGCTTCTTTTCGAGTACTCTGCAACATCCCAGGATTGATTCATTTTTGTCGTTTCACAATGCAAGACCTGGACGGCTGGACGCAACAGCTCTCGTACAAATATTAGGTGCCCTTATTAATAGTTTTTGTAGATAAACCAAGTTTTGACAAGCAGTTGTATATGTAAATTTGCTGTGTAGCTACATTCTTTTCTCGGAAACAAAGTTTCTGGGGCTGTAAATACCATAGGTAGCGATCTTAGCGTCAGATGTAAATAAACACATGTATACATGAATGAACTTCTCCAGTTTCTGCTGCTTTGTCATCCGTGTGGCATGGGTTTCTGTAGCATTGGCTTTGGCTTTGGGTATGCAGCTGGCTTACAGAACACGCCTATGCCTGTGAGTTGACAAAAGCGGGCATCACAAATTCACGATGGCTGTTTGCCATCAGCTTGCTATGTGGTATCATCATAATATGAACGTGTCGGGTGGCCAGATCCCAAGCTTTGCGCGGGTTTGGATCCATGCCACGTGACAAAGTATTATATCATGTGGGATAGTTGGTAGGCTATCAGTAGTAGTGTGCTAGAAAGGTTACTGAAAAGCACATACTGAAAGTATATACTATGGTTTAGATTATATCAGTGCAGATAGTCTTATGCCATCCGTTAGTACACATCATCCCTGATCCGATGCTATGCAGCAAAGGCGTCAAATAATATTTTCCTTACGGACACCAAAACTTTTCTGTTTCTCATATCTTTCTGTTCCGTCCTCGCTAGAAACACCTGCCCAACATGCATCTCTCCACAAGCCATCTTGCCCACTCCTTATGTCGCATCAAACGGCTCTCATGGTGATAAGGGCTCGTATTTGGTGATTGCTGATGTTAGCACAACGTGCGCTAGTACTTGATTCTGTTGGTCAGATCCGATAGATCCGATTCTGGTGGTCATGCGCCTTATCCGCTGACCACGTCTCCCTAATCCTTAGGCTAGGAGGTTATGCCATGCATGTATAAATACCCCTCTGATCAATGAACAGCGCGCTTCCTCTTCCAATTAGTCTTCATGGTATCAGTGATCCTTTAGATCCTCTTCTCTGCTTTCGCAATGGCGTCATCGCATCAATCCTCCCGGACAAGCGCCTCCTCCCACTCCAACCCATATTTTACTGCACCACCGGTAGCTCTCGCCGTCAATACAGTGAACCTTATTAACATTCGGTCTCATGTCCCCTTCGTTCTTGACATGGCCAAGTCCAATTTCTCTACCTGGCACGAACTCTTCAAACTTACGTTTGCAAAGTTCGGCCTTCGAGATCATATTAATGGCACCATAGACGCACAACTGCGTCTCGACGATGCTGAATGGACGCAGATCGACAAGTGCCACCTGACTACGACCACTTACGCATATTTGGTTGTCTTGGCCATCCAGGGTATGCCAACCAACGGAAACTACAATGGCAATGACTGGTACATGGACATGGGTGCTTCCTCACATATGTCCAATAATCCTGGTATACTCTATCCAAAATTCTGATTCAAATTCTTCACATATTATTGTTGGCAATGGTGCATCTATGCCTGTCACTACGTAAGAAACTCAAATAGGAGACAAAGATGGGCGACGCGCTCAAAGGCGGCATCTCTGATAATGTTAAGTGAGACGAGCTCGCTTTAGCGAGGATCTGACATGACTCGGCTGAAAGTACAAGGAGACGCGTTAAAACAAAGCCCGTCTCAGTTAAATTGGTATCCGAAACACGCTATCCTCTCTGAAAAGTTGGAGACGCGCATAAAACATAGCACGTCTCCTATGCCCGACGTCTCCCTCTCCTCTGCTAAAAGAGAGACGCCCTCTAATTGAAAGCGCGTCTTCGATTTCTCACGTCACCTTTAGCTTCATGATTTCTCCATTTTGCTTCGGTTCACTGTTGATATCACACATCACTAAACTCAGAGCACATTCTCACTTGATACCTGAATGTAATCACATCCTTCCTTATGATACCTGAGGAACACAATGAACACACCACAAATTCATTCATTCACACAGTTGAAGAACACACAAGATAATATTCACACAGTTGAAGAACACACAAGATAATATTCAAGAGAATTCATTCATTAATAATATTTACAAAACAGAAGCTACTAAAAACAACAAAGAAAAACTAAATCCTACTCCTACTCCTACTCCTCCTCCTCCTCCTCCTCCTCCTCGTCCTCCGACGGCGACTCCGGTGCTGGTGCAACAGGAGCCTGGGCCAGCTGCTCCGGCTGCGCCGTATGCACCAGCGGTCTCAATTTTTCAAACAGAGGTGGTCCTTAAAAATATGCGACTGTGATGACGAATGATATAATAACCGCCTGTGATGAAAGAACAACACAGGCGGATTTTAAAAAATAACCGCCTGGGTAAATACTCGATCTTCTCAGGCGGTTATTACTTAAGAACCGCCTGCAATAAAATAACATCACACGCGGATTTTAAGAAACAACCGCCTGTGTAAATACATGATCTTCTCAGATGATTATTAATTAAGAACCGCATGTAATGTAATGAACTTCACAAACGGTTCTTAATTAACAACGGCCTGAGAAGATCATGTATTTTCACCGGCGGTCATTGTGTAAGAACCGTATGTACTTGTTCAATTATCACAAGTGGTGTTCATTGAAATTACAGGGATGTAGTCATTGCAATTATCACAACCGAATGTAGTCGTTGCAGGGAAAATTGTATCAGGAAAAAAACAGAGATGAGCGGATACTAGTACAGTAATGCATTATAGGAAATGCTCGATCACCAGTGAGGCTGGCTTAATTGTGATAATACACCATTAGAGGCTTTACAATTGTTCAAAGATAACATATTTACACCCTGAGCACAAGTTTAAGTGAGTCTCTCTATGTAACAGCTGCAAACAACGACGATGAAGCGTCCTGTCAAGTAGAAAATAAAAATCATGCTACATTCATTGTAGATTGACGATGAAGCTCCCATCGATCAATCTAAATTGTACCGTCTTGCTTGCTCCCGAACACGTCTCTTATATTCTGCTGGATCCTGAAAATATTGACATTATTTAAATTAACAAATGTCGAAGGAGGAATGAATAACCTACATTGGTCACTAAGTCAAAGTGTCATCTAACCTTGATAAGTAGATTATAGCAATCATTTTTAACATCGAGCACATTTGGCTGATGCAGCAAACGCTGAACTTCAAGTAGTATAGTTTTGATTGTAAAAGCATTGCACCACCCCTACGAAATATAATTTAAGCAATATAAGAAACCAATTCAAATAAGTTCGACAATAATTAAGTAATAATTACATGAGCAAAATAGGTCTATCTTACAGTCTCTTGATCAAGAATCCCGATGCAGAGTGCTCCCGAACGATGGACATTTGGGTGGAAGAACCCACTTGGAAAGGCGCATCTTGGAGGCACCAAGGGATAGTCCTCAGAGAAGGAGATTGTCAGGGGTTAGTAACCATCTTCCCATTCAGTCTCCAAAAAAAATTTATTAATAGGAGGACGATGGTTAAACTCATATTGTGCTTGTTCTTCATGACTTACCCCTTCTTTACCAGGGACGATGCACTGCCACTTCAATAGATCTCCCGATTCAGGCTTCACAGAGAAACCCTACACAGAGAAATTGAAAATAAACAAACAAGATGGAAAAACAAACTACAGTTAAGTTCATCAGTCCATTACAGATACATATGTATATACAACCATGCGACCGGTGTGCCATATGTACATACATGGGGATAGTTCTTGCGCCACGCCAAGCGCTCCTCCTTCAATCGGCTACACGCCCGATACATCATTATCTGAAAGACCAAACTTCCAAATTATTGAGTCCAAACACATATGTACACAAATGCAAAAGGACACAATCCATATACCAACACACAAAACTGACAGCTTATAAAAATATACAAAGAAAAAGATAGCATGCAATGCATAGTAAGGAAACTATACGAATTTACTTAGGTATCTCGTGGCGCGATGTGGGACTGGGCAGAGGTGTGCCTCCGCGGGGTCTTTATATAGGCGTCAGTTTTTCATAGGCGGTTTTTAAATTTTTCATAGGCGGTTGATACTTAATAACCGCCTGAGAAGATGTTTATCTCAGACGGGTTTTACCTACCAACCGCCTCTGATGCTGCTAAGCTCTTGTCAAGCTAATCTCTGCACAGCAAGCTACTGTAGATGCAGGTAACACCCGTGGCTCAACATTTGAATTGTTGAAAGCATAAATTTGAAGTCTGACGATCCTTGGAAGGATTTCTCATCCATTTGAATGATTTCTTTCCCTCCTGTCCATTTGAAAACTTAGGAAGATGCTCCTTTCTCAGTTTTAATGCCTAAATATATTGACTAAAAATTAGTACTCACTTTCTTAGTGCTTCACACAAGCGAGAAAGCGAACAACTTCAATCACAAATCTTGTTTTTACACTTTCATAGGGATTTAATCTTAATCTTTCAAGCATAGATTTATCAAATAAGTGAAGCTTCCTTATCACACATGTTAATGGCAGTTATAAGTGAAGGATGTGTCGAAGCTAACGAAATCTGAATTGGACTGAAGATAAAGAGATCCTGCATATGAGTGGCAATATCCAGGTTAAACAGCGTGAAGGCTGTCATGATAGCTTCATGCTGTCTAACCTGGACATTATCACTCATATGCAATATCTCTTTGTCTTCAGTCCCATTGAGATTTTGTTAGCTTCGACACACCCTTCCCTAGTAACTGCTATTAACATGTCTGATGAAGAAGCTTCAATTATTTGATAAATCTATGCTTGAAAGATTAAGGTCAAATTCCTATGAAAATGGTAAAAACAAGATTTGTGATTGAAGTTGGGCATTTCGTCGCTTGTGTAAAGCACTAAGAGAGATGGTACTGATTTGTAGTCAATATATTCAGTCATTAGAACTGATAAAGTAGCATCTTCGTCAGTTATCAAAATGGAGAGAAGAGAAAGAAATCTTGTAGGACTTGTTTGGGTGTACTCCTATCCAAACAAGCCCTCAAATGGACGGGAAGTATCGTCAGACTTCAATTGAAGCTTTTAACAATCCAAATGATGAGTCCTGGGTGTTACTTGCATCTAAAAGAGCTTGCTGTGACGGGATTAGCTTGACAGGAGCTCGAAATAGAAGCTGAAGTTAATAATGTTCAAAACATGCTATCTAAAGTTGAAATTGAACATTGTTCTAAATTGATTTCAAAAGATACAAATATATACAATATATATCATCTCGCATTGCTATATACATTTTTTCCAGCATTGTCATCTTCTCGCATATAGGGTTTCAAATTCTTTTTAATGCTTCTCTCTACGCGCTTGATGTTTTTTGGTTTGATGAAAAGGTACATCTCTTCATACTGATTATATTCCTCTTCATTATCTCCCACATTCTCAACCCCAACAATATTTTGCTTTCCAGAAACAACTACATGCATCTTCTTAGTTTCTGGATCTTGAACATAAAAAACTTATGCAACATTATCGGCGAGAACCCACATGTCATCTTTATAACCCACTTTATTCAAGTCTACCAGTGTCAGCCCGTAATTGTCCACTTTCACACCATCAGGATGTTTGACCCATTGGCACTTAAATACGGGCATTACCATTCTTTCGTGATAATCAAGTTCTCATATTTCCTCTACGAACCCGAAGTATGTGGTCTTCTGCCCTTATGAATCATAAGCCTCAATACGAACACTACTATTTTGTGCAACACTCTTACCGTCTTTTTCATTAGTGTAAAATGTGTAACCATTGATGTCATATGCTTGCCATGATGTCACCAAAGTAGATGGGCCAGAAGCTAACTTCTTCATTGTTGCCTCTTCTATAGTGTTTCCGTATGGTATATTTTTGTCCATTAACCATTCAGTGAAACATCTTTTGTGCTCTTTCATAATCCAGTCCTCTGTGCGGTCTTGGTTTTTATCACAAAGCTCAATTTGGTGTTCCTCGATGTATGACTCAGCTATTGTGAGCTATTGTAGTACACCAAAATGTGCACGGTGTACATTCTTGTAATCTTGAACGATAAAAGTTTTCTTACCCACTTTGCCTCTCTCACGTAGTCTACCCTCATGTACCGGTATAGGCACACCTATCGATTTTCCATCTTTGATGTAATCAGCGCAACCCTCAATCACTTCTTCAGTGGTGTATCCTTCCATAATTGAACCCTCTGGGTGAGCACGGTTCCACACATAACCTTTTAATACTCCTAAATATCTCTCCAACGAAAACATATGATGTAAATATAGTGGCCCCAATGCTTTTATCTGATCAACAAGATGTATGATTAGGTGTACTTGCATATCGAAAAAGGATGGTGGGAAACACATCTCAAGCTTGCACATTGTCTCGACGATGTATGTTTTCAGATAGTCTAAATCTTTACGTGCTATCACCTTTTGCGATACTGCATTGAAGAAGTAACACAAACGTGTGATGACAACTTTTATATGCTCAGGTTTGATGACTCTTATTGCAATGGCAAGGAAAACTGTCATCATCATGTGACAGTCGTGAGAATTATAACCAAATAAAGACAAGTCTTTCATCGAGACTAGTTTGCGGATATTGGATGAGAAACTCGTGGGAACTTTGATCCCACGCAAGCATTCGTAAATTGCTTTTTTCTCTTCTAGCGTCAAGTTGTAGCTAGCTGGGGGAAGGTAATGCTTCCCGTTCGCCTTTTCTACTGGATGAAGCTCTGGTCTTAAATCAAGATTTACTAGGTCCATACGTGAATTTAATCCGTCCTTTGTTTTCCTCGGCATGTCCAGCAAGGTCCCAATGATGTTGTCAAATACATTCTTTGTAGCGTGCATCAAATCAATACTATGGCAAAATTCTAGATTCTTCCAATACGGAAGATACTTGAAAAAATTGATTGTTTCTTGAAAGCCATGTCAGTTGTATCATCCAAAGATGTACTTTTCTTTCTCTTAATTCCTTTACTATTTTTGCCCTTACCGAAAGTAATATGAATGTTCTTGACCATTTCAAATACAAGTTTTCTACTGTAAGGTTTTGGTGCAGTATCTTTTTCAATTTTGTTATCAAATTGTTCTTTCATCTTCCTATACTTGTGTGTATCTGTCAAGAACCATCAATGTCTCATGTACACCGTCTTTCTGGATGAAGTGAGGTATAGAAATCCAATTCTATCCATGCACCTAACACAACCTTTCTTCCCTTTCATTTGTCCCGATAATGTAAACAGTCCGGGATAATCATGCACAATAACGAATATCATTGCTCTTAGCGTGAAATACTCCCTCTTGTACTCATCCCATGTACGTACCCCTTCATTCCACAATTTTGCCATATCTTCCATTAAAGGTTCCAAGAACACATCAATTTCGATGCCGGGTTGTTTCGGACCTTGGATAAGAACATATAACAAGATATATTTCCTTTTGTGACACAACCACGTCGGTAGGTTGTACATCGTTAAGACCACGGGCCATGTGCTGTGTATGCTCCTTTTTTCACCAAACGGATTCATTCCGTCTGTACCCAAGGCAAACCTCACATTTCTGATTTCCTTCGCAAATTATGGATACTGAATATCAAAATTTTTCCACTGCGTTGCATCACCAGGGTGTTGTATATGTTTTTCATTCTTCTTTCGTTGCTCGGAATGCCAACGCATAAGTTCAGCCTCCTTAGGGTTTGAGAACAAACGCTTCAAGCGATCAATTACCGGAAGGTACCACATTACCAAGGCAGGAATTTTTCTCTTATTCTTCCCGTCTGCATCGCCAGAAGTATCGTCATCGTCACCTTCAAGACCAACAATAAACCTCTTATTCTTCTGAGTCTTTTTCATGTTGGTAACATACTGGTGATTGTAGTCCTTCTTATATCAACTGACACCACAAATGGGGCATCTAGTTGCGAGCTCATGCTCTTTGCGATACAGAATACAATGGTTCACACAAGCGTGTATTTTTGTCACCCCTAGAGCCATCGGGCAAAGAAGTTTCTTCGCTTTATAAGTTCTTCTGGGCAGTTTATTTGGATTTGGAAGAATTTCTGCCAGAAGATTCATAAGATTAGAGAAACTACAATCGGACCATCCGTGCGTAGCTATCAACTTTAGTAGTTCTAAGACCGCACGCAATGTAGTAAACTCTATATCACAACCGTTTGATTCATCATATAAAAGCTCCATCGCCGCATTCTGCAATGTCTCCATTTTACTTAAACCTTTGCTTGCTCCCATAGAAGTCAATACATATGGTTCAATGTGACGCAACATCTCCTCACAATCGAACTCATCATCATCATCACCAGCTTGATTGTCACTACCGTCATCGATATGAACATTATCATCATCTGAACCTCTCTCATCATCTTTATACACATCATGTGTATCTAACTCACCATGCTCTGTCCATATTGTGTAGTTATTTTTGAAACCTCTTTTCACCAAATGAGATTGGATTACTATAGTATCCATCCAAGCAATCTTATGTTCGCAGTCGATACATGGACATAATATGTCATCTATCTTTTGCAACTTCGTATGTCTCTTGGATGCTTCAATAAAATTTGCAACATTATGAATGTACATAGGATCGGGTCTTGGCATGTTATACATCCACGCTCGACGGTTCATGCTTCAATAATAGAATTTTTGTCAGATTTACAAAATTTAGCCACAAATATTCTCTAAAGGTCTTCTATAAAATGAATTTACAGAGACATAACAAGTATGATTAGGGCGACTAATGTAGGAGACGGGCGACGTCTTGAGGCGTACGGAGTCGAAGGCGTCGGGAGCATCAAGCGGGGGTGAAAGATTGAAGTCGTGGGACAAACAGGCCCAGTGTCATGGGCTAGGTCTGGGTGGGATCTAGGGACGGCAATTATACCCGCGGGTACGGGTACCCGACGGGTATTGCACCCGACGGGTGCGGGTACGGGTGGATTTTTGCCGCCGCCCCCGACCTGACGCGATGGAGAGGTGCGCTGCTGGAGCGTGGCACGGCTCCACTTCGCCACTTCGATGACTGTCGCCGACTTTCCACCGACCACCGCGCGCTGTTGCCCGCGGCTCCGGCCATCACCTTCGTCTTTCGATCTCGCCGTCGCCGGCAGCTGGCCCCGGTGCCTCCAACACTGTCTCCATCCTTGTCGCCACCTACAGCTGGCCCCGATGCCGCCTTCCACCCCCGATGCCATTTTCCGACCTCGCTGCCGCTTGCAGATGGCCCTATCGCTGGCTTCTGCACCCTGCCACCATTGATGTCACCTAGCAATGAGGAGGTATGGCCGCCAATGCCCAACCCTACTGCAGCTTGAGGCGGGCGGAGTCGAAGGCGTTGGGAGCAGCAATCGGGGGTGAAGGATTGAAGTTGTGGGACAAACAGGTCCAGCAACATGGGCTAGGTCTAGGTGGGATCCGGTCCGTTATATCTTGACGTCGGATCCCATCCAACGATGGTAACTAAATGGGTGAGTTATAAAACCATCTCCCTAGAAAGCTAGCCCTAATCACTCCTTCGAAATATATGCAAGCAGGAGGTACGCACACACAAGTAGCATATTGAAAAGGAAAATACATAAAACTACAATTACAAGTTCGGGTAAACTTCATGCTTCTTATATATATTACAATAGCATCTGTTAATTAAACATCATATTCATGTCACATAATAGGTACAATCTACATTAAGCTTATTACAATATAGTCCATACATCAATATATAAAAGACCAAACTAGTAGAACACACAAAAAGGAAACAATCCATATAGTCCATACATCAATATACCAGAACACAATCCATACAGTCCTTACACATGCAAAAGGACAGAATCCATATACCAGAACACACAAAACTAACAGCTTATCAGCTAATGAAAATATATAAAGAAAAAGTAAGGAAACTACATTTACCTTGCAGAGGCGTCAGCACGGTGGGCCGGCTGGGTGGAGAAGTGGCGGTGCGGGGTTGAGCGGCGGTGCGGCAGTATGGGCTGGGCGGCGGAGCGGCGGCGCGGCGCGGGGGAAATTCGGCAGCCTTGCGGCGTCGATATAAATTCTCCAGGGTTACGTTTTGACTGTGGTGAGGGGTCCTTATATAGGCGTCGATTTTTCACAGGCGGTTTTTAACTTTTTTCTCGGGTGGGTTTTACTTACCAACCGCCTGAGAAGATATTTAATCAAGAATATTAATTAAGAGGAAGTAAATATCTTCACAGGCGGTTGGTACTTAATAACCGCCTGAGAAGAAGTTTATCTCAGGCGGGTGTTACTTACCAACTGTCTGAGATAATGCCCGATAGTGTTCTTCAGTTTCCTTATCACTTGCTTCTTTTTTATTTAGACAAATACTCAAACATGTTTAGATTCTGCAAGTTGTGTCCGAATTCGATGATTCTTTCTTCTACATTTGTATAAAATAAACATCTACTACCTGAGCAAAATATTTTAAAACTTGTATAGCTGACATTGTAATGTTTTGGTAAATATCAAATTAATTTCTACTCACATATTATTCACATTTGTGTATCTCATAAAAAAAAGATCCTTCACTCAAATTTTTTTGTATGAACATATTTGTATCATATATACATGTATGAAATTTGTTAATTTTTTTTAAAAAGCATTACAACATGTCAAACTTCAAATTATCCATCATTCTAACTAAATGCTCATATACATATGAGGCATTCATAAAATTATGAACACATATTGATTCAAAAAAATTTAAAAAAATCTGAAAAAATTCATAGAGGTTGGTATGATGAGTAAAAATGTCCACTAAAAAAATAAATGAATAAAACATTATATTCATCAAGATAGAAAAATGAAAAATAGCATTTGTTGTATGTTTTTATGTTATGACCAATTTCAAAGGATTTATGAAGTGAAATTTAATGGTAACCTTTACTTATCAATAATATTACAAGAAAAGGGAATTTTGCCTTTTTAAAAGACCCACATTTAATCAAGAATATTAATTAAGAAGAAATAAATATCTTAACAGCCGATTGGTACTTAACAACCGCCTGAGAAGAAGTTTATCTGAGGCGGGTGTTACTTACCAACCGCCTGAGATAATGCCCGATACTGTTCTTCAGTTTCCTTATCCCTTGCTTCTTTTTTATTTAGATTCCAATATACATACTAAAAAATGTTTAGATTATGCAAATTGTGTCCAAATTCGATGATTCTTTCTTCTACATTTGTATAAAATTAACATCTACCAACTGAGCAAAATATTTTAAAACTTGTATAGCTGACATTGTAATGTTTTGGTAAATATCAAATTAATTTCTACTAACATATTATTCACATTTGTGTATCTCATAAAAAAAGATCCTTCACTCAAATTTGTTTCTATGAACATATTTGTATCATTTATACATGTATGAATTTTGTTAATTTTTTTAAAAGCATTCCAACATGTCAAACTTCAAATTATCCATCATTCTAACTAAATGCTCATATACATATGAGGCATTCATCAAATTATGAACACACATTGATTAAAAAAATTTTAAAAAAATCTGAAAAAATTCGTAGAGGTTGGTATGATGAGTAAAAATGTCCACTGAAAAAATAAATGAAAAAAACATTTTATTCATCAAGATAGAAAAATGAAAAATAGTATTTGTTGTATGTTTTTTATGTTCTGACCAATTTCAAAGGATTATAAAGTGAAATTTAATGGTAACCTTTACTTATCAATAATATTACAAGAAAGTGGAATTTTGCCTTTTTAATGGACCCAAATTTAATCAAAAATATTAATTAAGATGAAGTAAATATCTCCATGGGCGGTTGGTACTTAATAAGCTCCTAAGAAGAAGTTTATCTCAGGCGGGTGTTACTTACCAACCGCCTGAGATAATCTTCTTCTCAGGCGGGTTTTAATTACCCACCGCCTGAGATAATTACCTTATGATACCCGAGTGTGAGGAACACGATGAACACACTACACATTCATTCATTCACACAGTTGAAGAACACACAAGATACTCATTCATTAACAATATTCAATCACACATCTCACACAAGAACACACAAGATACACAATATTTATACAAGAACACACAAGAACACACAAGATACACAATATTTATACAAGAACACACAAGAACACACAAGATACACAAGTAATATTCAATCACATAGATGAACAAAGATAAACTTCATTCATTAACAATATTTACAAAACAGAAGCAACTAAAAACAACAAAGAAAAACTAATTAAATCCTACTCCTACTCCTACTCCTCTTCCTCTTCTTCTTCCTCCTCCTCCTCCTCCTCCTCCTCCTCATCCTCCAGCGGCGACTCTGGCGCCTGTGCAATAGGAGACAGGGCTGGTTGCACCGGCTGCACCGGAGGTGCAACCCCGAGAATGAGGTTGCTAGCCGTCGCCTCCACCAGCGTTCTGCGGCCCTCGGGGCCAAGAACCTGGGCCATCGTCACGAATAGAATGTCAAGACGATCAGCCACCCCCGTGAGGGCGTAGAGGTAGTGGCCGACGGTAGTACCCATTCCAGGATACTCTAAAAGGGTACCCATCCCCAAGGCACTCATAGCGCGAGACGTATTGTTGTACGCCTCTCGCGCCATGAGGAGGCACTGCTGGGTGTTGATCCTCTCGGGGGTGCTGCAACATTGTTTCTTTCAAGGTGGCTCCCTCGGAGAGCTTGGTGGCGGAAGGTCGGCCATAGTGGTGTTGGGTCGTCGGAGCGGAGGAAGACGAAGAAAAGAAGAGGATTCAAAGTGAGCGATGCGCTTGTGGAGAACTAAAGGGTGATGGCGTGTCTTTAATAAGGGCCGCGTGGAGCAGTTGGTTTACCGCGCGCGCATTGAAAGGTCGCGCCTCGGGGAAAAGAAAGGTCGCGCATGGACGTCGACACGTCCTTAGGTGAGGGGTCTTTATGTAGGCGTCCGTTTTTCACAGGCGGTGTTTAAATTTTTCTCAAGCGGGTTTTACTTACCAACCGCCTGAGAAGAAGTTTATCTCAGGCGGGTGTTACTTACCAACCGCCTGAGATAATGCCCGATACTGTTCTTCAGTTTCCTTATCCCTTGCTTATTTTTTTATTTAGATTCCAATATAAATACTCAAACATGTTTAGATTCTGCAAATTGTGTCCAAATTCGATGATTCTTTCTTCTACATTTGTATAAAATTAACATCTACCACCTGAGCAAAATATTTTAAAACTTGTATAGCTGACATTGTAATGTTTTGGTAAATATCAATTAATTTCTACTCACATATTATTCACATTTGTGTATCTCATAAAAAAAAAGATCCTTCACTCAAATTTGTTTGTATGAACATATTTGTATCATTTATACATGTATGAATTTTGTTAATTTTTTTAAAAGCATTTCAACATGTCAAACTTCAAATTATCCATCATTCTAACTAAATGCTCATATACATATGAGGCATTCATCAAATTACGAACACACATTGATTCAAAAAAATTTAAAAAAGTTTGAAAAAAATCATAGAGGTTGGTATGATTAGTAAAAATGTCCACTGAAAAAATAAATGAAAAAAGCATTATATTCATCAAGATAGAAAAATGAAAAATAGCATTTGTTGTATGTTTTTTATGTCCTGACCAATTTCAAAGGATTTATGAAGTGAAATTTAATGGTAACCTTTACTTATCAATAATATTACAAGAAAGTGGAATCTTGCCTTTTGAAGGACCCACATTTAATCAAGATTATTAATTAAGAAGAAGTAAATATCTTCACAGACGGTTGGTACTTAATAACCGTCTGAGAAGAAGTTTATCTCTGACAGGTGTTACTTACCAACCGCCTGAGATGATCCTATCTTCCGAGGCGGTTGGTAAGTAAAACCCGCCTAAGGTAACCATCTTCTCAGGCGGTCGGTACTTAAAATCCGCCTGAGAAAATGGGAGTCTATATATACCCCTCGGCAGCGTTAGGAAAACCTAACCCGGGCGAAACACTTAGACGTCGTTAGGCTGCCAAAATTTCGTTTGCCACCAAGTGTTCGCCGCCGTCGCCGGCGAGCTTCTCCGTCGCCGCCGAGCTTCGCCCTCGTCACTTCCAGGTACGCCGAGCGAAGCCATTGCCGTCGCCGCCGAGCTTCAAGGTAAACCCTAAACCCTTCAACCTTCCATCTTCCTTCGCCGTGCTGCCTCCCTCACTGCCATCGCCGCTGCCTTGCATATCCTTGGTTAGGGTTCAGGAATTGGAAAATGGTAGACACCCTTGGTTAGGGTTCGGTGGAATTCGAAAAACTGTCAAGTTCGGTGGCATCTTTGGTTAGGGTTCGGTGGGGCAAGATTTATGTGGATGGTTATATCACGATAAATTGGTAGTTGGTTCTGTGTGTCTGAAACTGTGAAATTAGTTGTTAGTAACAGCAGTATATTCCCTATTTCTGTTATCGGCCTTGCATATGCCACATAATTCTCTATTAGGGGCAAGATTTAGCTATATTTGGTTAAGTTGAGTAAATTTGGCTAATTTTGGCTAAGTTACATTAGATATAGTTATACTTGACTAATTTTGACTAAGTTATGCTATATTTAGCTATATTTGGCTACTTTGCTATATTTGGCTATATTTGGCTACTATGCTAGACTAAGTTTGGCTAAGTTTGCTTTTATTTATCTAAGTTAGCTTCATTTGAGCAATTGTAGCTAATCTGTGCTACCAAAGATGTCTGCATTTGTGGCTCTATCAGCTTCATTTGAGCAATTGTAGCTAATCTGTGCTACCAAAGTTATGCTATATTTAGCTCTGAAGCTAAACAAGTTGCTGGCCAACTCATTTGTGATGCCAGGAGCATCCTCACGCACATATCTAGGTACCACTAGGTGTGGCGATGGAGTTTGAGCATATGCTACTGATATCTATGATACAAGAATGCCTTGGGTTGTCGGTGTAAAGTGAGCTTGCTAGTTGCTGATGCTGCTATCAGTCTCTTGCTTGATCAGTTATAGGTCCGGAGCTAGGCGCCGCCTAGTAAACCTCAAGAATGTGATCGCCACTCTGAACGAAGCTAGCCTATTTATAATAAGAAGATAAAATTGCCATTGCTGGTGAGCAACTTTTAACATGCTTGTCACCCTCCCAATGTATAGGAACCTTTTGGTTAGTTGCCTTAAACCCTAGAATGCCTTATCAAATCCTAGAATGCTTCTATCTTTTTCTTCATGCAACACTTCACGTAGAGTTAATATGCCATTTATTAGATTTTTTGTCTTATTAGATCTAGCATGGAAAGCCCTAAGAAGACTAGTCCTGGTATTAGCAATAAAGAAGACAATATGGAGTTTACTGACTCCAGCAGTTCAGGCACCTATCACAGTCCATCAGATCCTTTTCCGAATATAAAAATTAAAAAGACTTCAGTGGATCTAGACTCGGAATATGATCCTGCCGACGAGGTATGGATCACGAATCTTAACTTCAGCAGTTCAAGTTAATGTTGGCTGTCAAGTATACAAAGTCTTATAATTTTTTTCTACCTAGATTAATCGCGAAGACAATGAGGTGACATCGGCTCCTAAAACCGTAGAAGGTTCTCCAATGGATGAATCCTCAGCTTCACTCAAGCGGAAACGAGGGCAACGAGGTGCCAATAAGGGTCCATTGGACCACATCATGTACATAACAAGGGTCGGTCCAGGTGGGCTTCCCCAAGAACCACTGGATTCAGTTACCAAGTACCGTAATGCATGCGGTTTTCTTATAAGGGAGATTGTGCCGATCACAACCGAGAATTGGAGGAAATTACCCGAGCAGACCAAGAATGAGTTGTGGGAAAGGGTAAAGAAACAATTCAAGTTCCCGAAAGGCACAGAAGAAGCTGTAAAGAAAGTAACATTGATCTCTTGCGGCAAGAAGTTTCGTGGCTAGAAGAGTGAAATGAACGCTTATGTTAAGGCCGATAAGGTCCCTAGCCCGAGGAAGATGGGAAAAATCACACAAGCTCAGTGGCAAGAGTTTGTTCGTCAAAAGAGCACACCTGATGCTAAAGCTCTAAGTGCAACTAGGTCAGAGCTTGCAAAAAAAGAACAAATACCATCATCGCTTGGGGTCTGCCAGATATGGCCCCAAAGTCCAGAAATGGAATAAGATATTAGACGAAATTACCAGTAAGGGCAATCCTCACCCATGAGAAGGGTGCGATGAGCGAACTCAGCGGTGGGTCTTTGCTTGGTTAGGTTTGACCGACGAGGGCAAACTTGAAAAGCCTGACTCTCTGAATGAAGTAGAGGATAAAATGAAAGAAGTAATTGAAAAGCAACAGAAGGGTCTCTTCAAGCCGAAGAGGGAGAATGACCAACTTACCGCTATCTTAGGAAACCCTGAACACAGCGGACGGGTTTGAGCGGTCTCTTCTCAAATGTCTTGGCTAGATGGTTTCCCTAAAGATAAAGACACATATAGAAGACGTGAGAAGTTTGTAAGGATCGAATGCCCAAGAGGGGGGGGGGGTGAATTGGGCTTCTTTAAAAATCAAGCGATAAAACTTAATTCCTAAAAACCCAATTCCCTACGCAAACTATCTATGCATTCAAGTAAATAGGAACTTTGAGGAATGTAAAATGCATAAACGTAAAGGAAAGTAGGAGGATGCAAACTACCGAGGAGACACGAGGATTTATCCCGTGGTCCGGCAAGATCGTCAAGATCTTCCTACATCCACGTTGTGGCACCCACCAAAGGGTTTTGCCACACCCAAGTCACCGAGACGAGGGATCTTCACTATTCCTCTCCGTTTGGCAACCTTGGCAAGGTGGAGCTCAAGCCTTGTACAACTTCGACCCTCTGGGCTTCCACAAACGCCTTGGCAAGATCCGGAAGTCTCCTCACAGTTACAAACCCCAAGGGCACTCCCTTGAGGCTCTCTCACTATCCTAGAGAGTCCACTCACCCAGAATGGAGGCACACAAGCTCTCTCTCTAGCTAGTTCTAGCCTAATTCTTGGTGTATAGGTGATCGAAATGGTGTGGAAGTGATTGCTCTTGGTCTTGAATGCTCTTGGATGTGTTGATAGTGTCTGGTGATCAAGACTTAACGAAATGACATGATTAGGGGGTATTTATAGCAAGCCTCCCCGAAATAGCCGTTGGAAAAGTAGGCTGACAGAACTTTACTGTGAACACCGGATGATCCGATGTCTCCCCTTTAGTTATCATCGGTCAAGTTACTTTAGCTGACGTCATTGTGTCAGATATGACCGTTGTTAGACCGATGTTGATCCTGTCTTCTCATCGGACGATCCGGTGGCTCTTCCTCCAGAATTTTCTCAAACTTGATGCTTACTGGAGTAATCGACCGATGTGTGCTTCTCTGTACATCGGATGATCCGGTGCTACACTTGGTCCAATGATATTGCAAACTGTACTGATGGACCGATGTTGCTGAGCCATTCACATCGGATGATCCGGTGAGTACTTTGTTCTAAGGTCTTCTTCTTCAGTTGAACCAACTCGACCGATATGTTGTTCTGAGGTATCATCGGTTGATCTGGTGAGTTGATTTTGTTTGCTTTGAGTTGTTTCTAAGTGATTCTTTTGTGTCTTTCTCGATTGACCTCTTTGACATTTATTGCAAAGGCATTTCTGATGATCTTTAAGCATTGAATGTTGTTAATTTAAAGTTGAATAACCTTGACATAAGAGCTTTCACTTATTGTCTTCATATCATTGATTTGATCTCATACATTGATTGTTAGGGGTCTCCAGTGACATATTGATTTCATTTTATTGAGTGATTATGGGGACCTTGCATTCACAAATTCATTAGTAAAATCCAATGGTTGTCATTAATCACTGAAACCATACCTCATGGGGGCCTAGATGCTTTCAATCTCCCCCTTTTTGGTGATTGATGACAACACAACAATTTAAAGCGCAATAGTAATGAATTTGATAGAATGAAACTTAAAGGAATGAAACTTAAAGGATATGCAATGAATATAAGATATCACACTTATTATTTGAAAGCTCAAAATCAATCAATAACTCAAGTGTGAATAAGTGAGTAACACCAAATAAGCTCAATCAATTAATTAACATAAGAGTACTCAATGAACACCAAATGAGTAGCAAAAGCATCGAATTACACAAGATAATTACATAAACTCCAAAATACAAAAGATAACTCATAAGAAAGACTCCTCCTATAGCTATGACACTCCCACTGAGACTAAGACGCTCCCCCTGAGACTAAGCAGACCTCCCCCCGACTCCTCTAACTCTTCTCCCCCTTTGGCATCAAGACACCAAAAAGGGATCCGAGTGCCTAAGGATCCTGAGTACTGGGCGCGATGACGAACTGGTCACCGTCGCTGTCGTCAGAGCTGCTGGCTGGAGTAGCGGTAGAAGGAGCTGCCGGAGCCGTAGGAGCCACCGTCGGTGCCTGCTGTGGAGGAGCTGCTGGAACAGGGGCACTGCAGGCCGGCGTCTGCTGAAACAGTGTCGTGGCCGGCAGCGGGGAGTGAATCGGAGCACCAGGAGCCAGAAGTGGAGACATGTTGAAGGAGGGAATTGGCGTAGACGGCACCGGAGCAGCAGCTGGAGCCAGGACTGGTGGTGGTGGAGCGACTCCTAGCAGCTGCGACGGGAGGGCAATCCCGGTCTGGGTGTAGAGGTTGGTGATCAACCCCAGAATGCCCATCATCACCTGCTGCGTCTACTGCTGCTGGTCGAGGGTGCGCTGGTGCATCTGGTCTATGAGTCCAATCAGCCGGTCAGTGTCCTCACGCCTCTCACGCGCGATCTGACGCTGCATCTCCTGCTGCTGCTGCTAGAGCTCAAGGAGGCGGGCAGCCTGCTCCGCTCGGGCCTGCTCAGCTGCCAGCCTGTCCAGACGCTGCTGCTCAACCATCTGCTGGAGGAGCGAAGTCAGCTCTGACGGCTGAGTGACCTGTGCCTCAGTGACGGGAGGTGGAGTAGGTGGTGGCACTGTAGAGCCTCCAGCCTCCGCGTCGTGCTACCTGGGTGAGGGAGGAGGTGGAAAGTACTCTTCGACACTGTCGTCGGTGTCGCTCTCGGACCAGATGTGCTGCAAGTTCTCACCCTGTGCCTCTGCCTCAGCTAGCCTCTCATCCTCCTTCTCCAAGTCCGACCAGTCCTCCTTAGAAAGACGAGCCCTGACCTAACGCTCGACTGGACAGCCAAGGCGGCGGTCTCCAGGAGCTGGAGCACGGTAGTGGCTAAATCGTGTGATGCTCTCGTCAGTGAGGCGGTCATGCACGGCGGACTCCTCAGGGACCATCATGGTGAGCAGGTAGCTGATCCAGTGTCCATACACGAGCTGCATCATCATGCCCACTCCGTCAGTAATCACATCCTCCATCTCGCATATGAAGACGTCCACTATGTCGAACTCCATCCCGTTCATGATGTAGAACAGGAGAGTCTGCTGTAAGCTGGCGAACCCCTCCAAGTAGCCAGACCTCGACAAGAGCGTGCGGTGCAAGGCAAGGTGCACTGTGCACGCAGCAGGAGTTAGCAATGCTGGTACCCTCAGCTGGTCAGGAGAGAAAGTAGGACCGAACAAAGAACGGATCTCCTCCAGAGCTGGTGCCACTCCTCCAGTGAGCGGCCTCCTCGGCGGGTCTGCCTGACCATATACTCTCTCATGCACGCAAGTATCGTGCAGGTCCACGCCTAGCAGCTGTGCCAGTGTCTGCCTCGTCATGTGGTAGTGATGTTCCATGAACATGAAATCAATCAATCTTCTGCCCTCACAGACGTAGAGGGTAGCGTAGAACACACGTACCCATTCCTCCACATAAGCACTCCTCTCATAGGACATCAGGTGCACCAGCCCTCTGTACCTCTCAAAGTAGGGCCGTATCTCCGTCTCTGCTGCAAGGGCAAGCTGACGCCAATCCAGAAAGTTGTGCTGGAACAACTTGTGGCCTCGGCGTCTGTAGGTCTCGTAGAGGGACGCCTGCGTCACAGTCCAGAAATGGTTGTCCACCAGGGCCTCTCTGGGCTGCGGGTACCACTCCTCAAGCAGCACACTCCACCTGAGTCTGCGGAGCTGCTTGGCCTTCATCTTCCGGTAGTCAGTCAACCGGACTCCTTCAGCAACATGGACAGTGGTGTCCATCTCGTAGATGGCTCGCTGGGCCTCCCTGTCCTCACAACGATCGACAGCCGTCGGTCTCGGACGAGGTACTACCGGGGGATGTCCCCCACGGGTCCGGGCTGAGCGCAGGCGGACGAGTGGCTCTTCCGGCTCTTCTTCGGCCTCGGACTCATCGATCACGGGAGGCTGCCTCGGACGAGCCTCGCGGATCCTCAAAGATCCACCTCGGCCACGATCACGCTCCTCGGCGGCGCGAGCGGCCATCAGCGCCTTCTTCTCCTCCTTCGACAATTTTTGCTTCTTCGCGGCCGGCTCCGCGATGGCCTTGCCCTTGTTCTTCTTATCACAAGCCATTGCGATCGGGCGCATGAACGGAGTCGATGACATCGAACACACGGAACGGCGACGCGGAGATCGACGCGGTCGGAAACCCTAGCAACGACCGTTGAGGGTGGTGGTGGTGCACGGGAGGAGGCGGTGGCGTCGCTTGGATGGAGGCGCGGCGGCGGATGGGTGAAGCGGCGGCGACGGCTTGGTGGAGGCGAGCGGCGGCGGCGCTGTGGTGGAGGCGAGTGGCGGCGGCGCTGGTGAATGGCGGCGGCGGCCGGAGTGTGGCGGTGGCGGCCGGAGGGCGGATGGCGGCGATGGGCGGCAGCGACTGGAGGGCGGCGGCGGCATCCGGCGGCGGCGGTGGCGCAAGGGCGAGAGAATCGGCGACAGAGGTGCGTGGCGGCGTCGGGATTGGGAGGGAGAAACCGGCGGAGGCGAGACAACATTTAAATAGTGGGTCCCAAACCCTAGCCGACTTTTAACACCGGATGGACCGATGTTGAACGATATATACATCAGTCGAATGCCACAGTAAGGATATTCAAAAAGGTACCGTTGACACCGGATGGACCGACGTTGAGGGATGGGAGCATCGGTTGAATGGCACAGTAAGGGTATTCAAAAATGGAATGTTGACACCGGATGGTCCGACGTGGGATGAAGTAGCATCGGTGGAATTTGGCACAGTTCCAGAAGAGTGAACACCGGATCGACCGATGTTTTTCAGAATGATCTCGTCGGTTGAATTGAGATACTGACTGAACTGGCCCTTGGAGATTGAACACCAATTGATCCGATGAGAGATTGACCTAGGCATCGGATAATCCTATGAGAGCAGAACAAAAACATCCCATATATGTCCTTTGACCAAACAAACAAGCAAAGAGAAACACATGTCTTAGGACTTTTTGGGCAACCCCTTACCCCTCAAAAATGCTAATATGCCAACAACTTGTCTAATCCTTAAAGCAAATAGAACACCTAAGGAAGAAAATGGGAAGGAAATTATCCAAATAAAATGCGAGGCCCATGCTTTGTGAGCTAGATTATGAAGACTTCTATCTCTTTAAATCATGTTCCTCTAGGCATTAACGCACCTAACATTTTGTTCTTTCCACCTTATATGAGTTGAGATATTGCATTTCAAACAAGTCTCTTTCTCATGAGATGGGTTCCCCTTTGTGACAATCTACCGTATGCAATGTCAAACAAATTATAGTGCAAGAAATTTAAATATGAGTGCAAGTCTATATGGCAGGCATCATGCAAGACATAAAGTAAATCTATCTTGCCAAGTTTGAACCTTTCAAAGGCTTCTTCAGGGAGAGCCACTTTCCGAGCTTGGGGAAACCCAAAAGAACCTTCATCCCAAGCTAACCCTTGCTCACCCATATCCTTTGAGAGTTAGGCAAGACCTATATGATATGCATTCTTACATGATCATGGCAACTTACATGATGTTTGATGCATCTAGCACATTTAATTCACTTCTTAGCCTAGAAAAAGTTTTCTCATCAAGTGGTTTAGTGAAGATATCCGCCAATTGTTCTTCGGACCTAACACCTCTCAAAGAGATGTCTCCCTTAGCTTCATGGTCCCTTAAGAAATGATGGCGAATATCAATGTGCTTAGTGCAGGAGTGTTGAACGGGGTTTTTAGCTATCTTAACCGCACTTTCATTGTCACAAAGGAGAGGCACACAACCAAGCTTAATCCAAAGTCCAAAAGGGTTTGCTTCATATAAAGAATTTGGGCACAACATGCACCGGGGCCTAGATGCGGTAAGATAAAGCAATGAACCAATCTTAGAACGGTAGTTGGATTGATTAATAGGTTTACCGTCCTTATCCGCGTCGAGATGACAATTTGTTGTCATTGAAGTGCTTCTTGAGCTACAATTCTCCCATCTCAAATTTCTTCAAGAGGTCCTTGGTGTACTTCTCTTGATAGACGAAGGTCCCCTCTTGAAGTTGCTTGATTTGGAATCCAAGGAAGAAGTTGAGCTCTCCAATCATTGACATCTCGAATTCCCTAGACATCATTTTGCCAAACTCATAGCTAAGAGCTTTGTTAGTTGAACCAAAAATAATATCATCGACATAAATTTTACAAATGAATAATTCTCCGTCAATGTGTAGATGTTGAAACTTGAAGCTCCCCCTTGATCATGGCTCTCTTCAACTTTAGGCTTGTCACAACATCGTTCTTGCTAAAAGTGCATGTTAGCCAAAAATCACAAAATTTGTGCAATAGAAAGCAAATTGAAACTAAGTGACTTAACATGCAACAATTGAAATAAATAAACCATGAAAAATACAATCTTACCCAACCAAATTACCTTCCCCTCAGAATTATCACCAATGGTGACTTGTTCATAATTGTCGGGGGTCCTCTATGGAGGTGAACATACCATTGTTGCCGGTCATGTGTTGAGTGCACCTAATGCTTTCCACCGGCTTTGTAGTTCACCTACACTCATGAATTCAACTTTTGATTTTTGGCACCCAAGCCAACTTAGGTCCTTGTATGTGTGATACAAGTGTCTTTGGGACCCAAAGTTGCTTGGGGAGCTTCCCCTTCATGCCCTTTATGTCTTTGCCAATGAAACTTGCCTTCACCTTGCCATGTACTTTACTCAAGAGATAGTAATGATCATTGAAAGTAGATTTGTAGTTAGTAGGAAATTTTGGAGAAGGTCGGTTAGGAAGAGGACACTCCCTTGTGTGATGGCCGGTGACCTCACAATGTTGGCAATAAGAACCAGCTTCCTTGATGAAGCTTGTTCTTAGCTCCAGTGAGGGCACTTTTCCTTTGTTGGGCACCAGGAAGGATCCAAGTCCTCTTTTGTTGAAGGTCTTTGCTTGTTGGAAGAGGATTTCCTTGTGCTTGACTTCTCCTTTTGATAGTCTAGCCACACTAGTGCGGAGACTCTCAATTTCTTCCAACAAGTCCTTCTCCCTAGCATTTTCTTTCAAAGACAAAGACTTGTGCAAAGCATTAGTAGCATGAGAAGTAATGGATATCTTATCATTAAGAGTTTGTTTCTTCATATCTTTTAACTCTTGATCAAGCACTTCATAAGCAAGATTAAGTGTTTGATGTTCTTGTATTAACTTGTTGTGCTCTCCCAAGAGTGTTTGGTGTGCTAAGTTAAGCTCATGATGATCTAGCTTGATTTTAGCCTTATCTTCCTCAATTTGCTTGACATGGGATTTGAGCGTGTCATGCTCTTTAAGTATGCTTTCATACTTGTCAAGCAAATCGAGGTTAGCACTCTCAAGTCTAGCATGGGTTTCTTCAAGAGTTTTAACCTTACTCTTTTCCCTCTTAATGATAGCATGATATTCATTTATTAGAGAAGTAAAATCATCGGGGGAAAGCTCATCATCGCTAGAGTCATCATATACCTTGGTGTTACCTTTACCCATGAGGCACATGGGAGGTGGAGGTAGAGGTGAGTCATCATTGTTGGCAATGGCGAGGCCGGCCAAACTTTCTTCTTCCGCTCCACTCTCTTCATCACTTGTTTCTTTGTCGGTGGCCCATTCATTTGCCTCACACTTGAACACCTTTTGTGGGCCATTTCTCTTCTTTTGAAAGAGTCTTGCCTTCTTGCCCTTGTCATATCTCTTCTTCCCAAAGGTTCTTGGTTTAGGTTTGGCCTCTTCTTCATCATCATCACTTTCTTCAAGCTTGCGATGCTTGCTCTTGTGGTTCTCTCTTTTTTTGTCCGGTTTTGGACAATCATAGGAGATATGACCTTGATCACCACAATTATAGCAAGTTTTGTTGTCAACTCTCTTTGGTAGAAATGCTTTCTTTTTGGGATCAAAGGTGTATCCCTTCTTGGCAATCTTGGAGCTCAAGCGAGAGAACTTTTTCATCATTGATGCAAGCTCACCATCGTCATCTTCACTTGATGCTTGCTCATCTTCACTTGGGCTAGGCTCAACCACTTTCTTTTTGTTGAAATTTGTTCTCTTGGTGGAGGCCTTTAGAGCAATTGTTTTTGAAGATGATTGCTCCATCATTCCAAGCACACTCATCTCATGAGCGTGAATTTCTCCAATGAGCTCCGAAACTTCAATGTGGTCAAGAGACTCTTTTTGGAGCATGGAGTTGATGATGTTGTACTTTGGCTTGGGGAGGAGCATGAGGATCTTGCGGTTGATGAGTCCCTTGCCAAGAGAAGCAATGTCAAGAGCATTGATTTCTTCAATAAGCACATTCAAGCGAGAGAACATTTCATTGACATTTTCATTAGGAAGCATTTTAAATTCATCATATTTGGCTTTAAGCATGTGATATTTTAATTCCTTGACACGAAAAGAGCCCTCATGAATCTCTATTAAGCAAGCCCAAATTTCACAAGCTTTTTCTTTACTAGCAATTCTAGCAAATACATCTTGACTAATACATTCATAGATTGCATTCCTAGCTTTAGCATCCCATTTAATTTGATCACCAACATAGTTGTGTTCTCCAAACCCCGCGTGGGTCGCTTCCCATACTTCGGGCGCAATAGCCTCTAGATAAGCGCGCATGCGTGCTTTCCAATAGGCAAAGTTCTTGCCCTCGAAGATAGGAACCGAACCCCCAACCTTGGCCATTTTAGCTCTCTAGCAGTGAAGCTAGAATGATCCTATGAGCAACCTCGCTTTGATACCAATTGTAAGGATCGAATGCCCAAGAGGGGGGGGGGGGTGAATTGGACTTCTTTAAAAATCAAGCGATAAAACTTAATTCCTAAAAACCCAATTCCCTACGCAAACTATCTATGCATTCAAGTAAATAGGAACTTTGAGGAATGTAAAATGCATAAACGTAAAGGAAAGGAGGAGGATGCAAACTCCCGAGGAGACACGAGGATTTATCCCGTGGTTCGGCAAGATCGTCAAGATCTTCCTACATCCACGTTGTGGCACCCACCAAAGGGTTTTGCCACACCCAAGTCACCGAGACGAGGGATCTTCACTATTCCTCTCCGTTTCCCCACCTCGACAAGGTGGAGCTCAAGCCTTGTACAACTTCGACCCTCCGGGCTTCCACAAACGCCTTGGCAAGCTCCGGAAGTCTCCTCACAGTTACAAATACCAAGGGAACTCCCTTGAGGCTCTCTCACTATCCTAGAGAGTCCACTCACCCAGAATGGAGGCACACAAGCTCTCTCTCTAGCTAGTTCTAGACTAATTCTTGGTGTATAGGTGATCGAAGTGGTGTGGAAGTGATTGCTCTTGGTCTTGAATGCTCGTGGATGTGTTGATAGTGTTTGGTGATCAAGACTTAACGAAATGACAGGATTAGGGGGTATTTATAGCCAGCCTCCCCGAAATAGCCGTTGGAAAAGTAGGCTGACAGAACTTTACTGTGAACACCGGATGATCCGATGTCTCCCCTTTAGTTATCATCACTCAAGTTACTTTAGCTGACGTCATTGTGTCAGATATGACCGTTGTTAGACCGATGTTGATCCTGTCTTCTCATCGGATGATCCGGTGGCTCTTCCTCCAGAATTTTCTCAAACTTGATGCTTACTGGAGTAATCGACCGATGTGTGCTTCTCTGTACATCGGATGATCCGGTGATACACTTGGTTCAATGATATTGCAAACTGTACTGATGGACCGATGTTGCTGAGCCATTCACATCGGATGATCCGGTGAGTACTTTGTTCTGAGGTCTTCTTCTTCAGTTGAACCAACTCGACCGATGTGTTGTTCTGAGGTATCATCGGTTGATCTGGTGAGTTGATTTTGTTTGCTTTGAGTTGTTTCTAAGTGATTCTTATGTGTCTTGCTCGATTGACCTCTTTGACATTTATTGCAAAGGCATTTCTGATGATCTTTAAGCATTGAATGTTGTCAATTTAAAGTTGAATGACCTTGACATAAGAGCTTTCACTTCTTGTCTTCATATCATTGATTTGATCTCATACATTGATTGTTAGGGGTCTCCAGTGACATATTGATTTCATTTTATTGAGTGATTATGGGGACCTTGCATTCACAAATTCATTAGTAAAATCCAATGGTTGTCATTAATCACCGAAACCATACCTCATGGGGGCCTAGATGCTTTCAAAGTTTAAGAAAATACTTGATGAAACAATTTCTCAAAAGGTCAAAGAAAATATGCAAGAAATAATGGAACAACTTAGACAATCGGGATGATTAGTGGCATCGAGTATAGTGATGGTTCCGGTGCAAAAGGAGCAATTAGTATCTCCAACTGCCTACCCTAGTAGCGTTGGTTCTGTGCCAGACTCAGGGTCAACCCATAAGTTCCCTGTCAATGATATTGCTAACGACAAATATTGTCGTCTTCTTGTCCCGATAGGCAGAGCAGAGAACAAAACCAAACAGGTTGCCACTGCTATGGCAAAGCCTGATCGTGACTTCAAGGGGAATCCACTTCTGTTGTATTATGCTATGGTGCAAGTTCTTCAGATCATTGATAATGATTATGAAGATTATGAAATAGACCACGTCACACCTGAGGGGATCACGACTCTGGGGCAGGTTGTCAACCGATTAATCCTTTGGCACCGACGCGATATCGTGTTGGACGATGAGCCAATTTCTAGCCCCGTCGCATCTCCAAATACTGCAACCCCATCTTATAAGGCGAAAGTGCATGAAGATCCACTCCCAGTCCAGGAAGATCCACTCCCCCTATGTCTCAGCAAGGATGATAGTAACCTTGCTAGTAAAGATATCCAAGAGCAATAAGTTGGACAACAGCTTCAAGCAGTACTAGAGCATGCTGTTGCTAGTAAAGAGCAATCAGTTGAGCAACAGCTTGAAGTAGTACTAGAGTCAGCTGCTGGGAGTAAAGAGCAATCAGTTGAACAACAGGTTCAACAAGCCAGTGTCCAACTTCCGATGACTACTCCTCGATCATTATTTCCTATCAAAGTTAGCCCATATGAAAATAAGAAACCTTCATCAGAAGTGTCAAAGTGTTTAGAAACTATGAAGGAAGATATTATAAAATCGAGTGCATCTCGTTCTAGGCCTATGACATGATCCATTAAGCAAAAAGGTTCGCAACCCTCTCTAGTTTATGCTCACAGAATCTAAGCCTATGACATGAAGTGTAGCTCAAGTTCTTGTTCGATAACCAAACGATTTCTCAATAGGACAGCAAAGCTTCGCGCTTAAATTCAATTCATTCTTGCAATCATCCTTTAATCAGGTTAGCAGATAGCTTCTGTATGTCCTAACGAAGCTCCTTGCCCAAAAACCCTGAAAGTTATCAACTGAGCACCTTAGATTTCGAGTTTTCATGGCCGCCGGTTGAAAAACCGCACTTCGCCGTCGAGCTTAGCTTTTCCGGCGATGTCACCCCAATCTAGCCCCCAAATCATCCTCCCGGTGTTCCCAGGAACCTCCCCGACCTTTTCCCGCGCCTATTACACCATTGCCGAGCATTTGCAATGAACGTCGAAACCCTAGCTCCACCGTCACCGTCGCGCCGCCGTCTCCGACCATCGCCGACTTGATTGGACACCACCATCGGCTTGCGTGGTCGATTTTATGGGTGAGCGATCAAGGCAAGGCCGAAAGGAGGTCGACGCACCTAAGTCCGGTGAAGCACCGCCGCGGTTCCGGCGAGAGGTGTCGTCGCGTTGGGAGGTTGACAAAGGTGTGGGTCCTACCTGTCAACGATACCGCTCGCGTGGGATCCGTTGTAACCACGGATCCAGTGCGGCTGTGCGGGTTAACCCCGTGGCTCCTGGTGTGGCTCCGTTCTGATTGGTACGATTCAAATGAAGTGGGACCGGCCCCTTTATTTGAATTTTCCAATAGAAAAATAAACCCAGATTCAATCCAAACTTGGAAAATCCATAACTTCTGGTAGAATTTTCCAAAAATTCCCAAATAAATTTTGTTAGAACTAGCATGAAGAATAATGTCCAGTGGTGCACTTGGATTTTTGTGAAAAGCCATATAAATTTCTCTATAATTCAGATAATCAAAATGCTTAAAGAATTCATTTCCCACATTTCTGTTAATTGGAAAATTTCCAATTTTGGTCAGAACACTATTGTTAATACCCTTGATATCCAGTAAAAGTTTCAAGCTTTTTGGACTTAAAATACTGGGTTGATCAATATTCCAAATTTCTATGTAGTTATAAATTGAGAAAAATGGAAAATCAATTTCCAGAAATTTACCCAAACTTGAAAAATCAGTTTCTCCCTGTAGGAAGCTTAGAAAATGGTGAAACAAATTTTCCTAGAACCAGTGAGGCCCCTTCTACATGATACAACCCCTAGTTGCCATGATAGGTCTCCAAAAATCTCAACCAAAATTTAGAGAAGGTTATTGCTTACCATAATTTTTAAGAACAACAAACTTCCTTCATCATCACCTGTTCTTTGCAAAAATATTCTCTATAGTCACTAGTATCTACCATAAAACTCCCAAAGCAAATTAAGATAATTATCTTATTTTTATCTTAGGATATCCACACCACCTTAAGCATATTAATTTTTCAAAAAATCATTTATACCTATATATGAATATCGTGTAGTAGATGAAATCGAGGAGCAGCCGGAAGCTTTGTAGGTCCAGCTGCCGGAAACTAACATAGGCTCAGACTCGCATTCAGGCAAGCCCCGGTTTGCATTGAAGTTCCTTACAATGTTTCGTAGTTTTATTTCACCTTACGTCTTCAGATGATTGTGCATTATGTTTAATGTGTTTGACATCCACTTGCATGGCCCACAAATCCTATGAAGTCTTGGGTAGGTCTATGGCCCATTAAGTAGACACTGCTATGCTTATGCTCATAGGAATTCGGTAGAAGTTGAGTAGTTGGAATCTCCTCGCGAGATAGGAATTTTGTCACACAGGAGATTCTGGAATAAGAAAAATGGTTTATGAATATGAAATTTAGACCGAGCAGTAGGTAGGATGCAGCGAGACGTGGTCTCACGTGCGTAGCCCTGCTTGTGTCGATTGAGGACCGTTTCGTGTGCGGTCCTGCTGGACAAGCTTGAATTGTACCGGCGACATACTGGAGGAATGGGCTCCAGTAAACTGACGTAGCTTGATACTGGTTTGTCGAAGCATTCTATTCTGTTTTATAGGCGTGGGTTGAGGGCATCAAGGTGTAAATCAGCTGGTGGGCACGTCAGAGTACACCCCACGCAGTGACCTCCTGCT
The DNA here is from genome assembly GCA_036927565.1 of Tuctoria greenei. Lineage (NCBI taxonomy): Eukaryota > Viridiplantae > Streptophyta > Magnoliopsida > Poales > Poaceae > Tuctoria > Tuctoria greenei. The sequence continues at coordinate 23,918,093 of JAYESD010000002.1, read as the reverse complement.
CGCGATGGATCGATCGGTTCCACATTCGAGTGTTTAGTGAAAGGTGGCCATATATGACTAGTACTAAATTGTTATGTAGGTACTGCTGAAAGTACTCGCTGGCATTTCTGAAAGTGCGTATGTGTTGTGTGGTATTTTGGGTGTATCCTGATTGCAATCACCGTCCCTCGCGGTAAGAGTACCACTTGTTCACTGCGTCGTGACGTAGTAAATACTAAATAAGTCAGGAGAATATGATATGTTGGTTTACAAATTGCTTGGACAACCTTGTTTGGCTTAGAGATAGTACAATTAAAAGTTTACAGTTTCCCCATATTTTACCTGTAAAAAGCATTATGTGCTTTGTGCACGTCATATCATCGGCAAAACGTTTCTTGTTTGATTGTGGAGTCTATGAAGTGTCGTGCCTAAAGAATGTCATGTGCTACTTAAAATATGATTATAGGGATCCACTTGTAGGCGAGTCCTTTAGCATTACCTTACCTATGCTTAGTATTCACCCTTGCATATGTCTAGTGAGACGGGTTAGTCTTGTTGAGCCTTATGCTCACGTGTGCAGTTAACGAGTTTTTGTAGATTATACGACTGATGACGGGTTTGACGACGAGGCTGCACCCTCTCCAGGGTTTACAGCCGAGTGGGAACCCTGCACGCCGCCGTGATTTATGTGTTGCTAGTGCGAAGTATCCAGGGCATGGATGACTTTACTTTTGCATAGCTAGTGCTGAGAGCATAGCTATGATGTATAGTTCTCTTTCCTTCTGTTAGTATTTTAAAACTTCCGCTATGCTTTTAAATAAAGACTTGGTATTGTAAATTTGTTTTTGTTCTATTCTTGTATACTGTTGGGTGTCGCATCGCACAACACCACCCAATGAGATCCTTGGAGGTCGGGATCCCGGTCCATACAGACATGGTATCAGAGCATCATTGGGAACAGTGTACTTGAAAAGAACATATTTTCAAAAATTAGGATTTGAGTGAGGAATTAGTTATATTCCCTTATAAGGAGTATTACTAATATAAGATATAAAGGTGGTAAACTTACTTATATGTTATTAATTCTGTAATGACACTCTGACGTCTGGTAAGAGGTAAGGTACGCCACCGTAAGCGGATCAATTGCGGTAAGCTCACCATGCGAGAGGTAGCATGGAAGTCTTTCCGTGGCTTGGCACGGAAATGTTAATAGGAGTCTCTGAAGCTTTCTATGTTTCTGAGAACCTATGACACGCGGTACTCCAGCGTGCTTCAAAGTTAGTGGGAGCCCCTGTCGGGTGGTGTATAACCCGATAGTATACCTCTCTAGAATCATTCATGTTCTATGGGAGCATGCGAAACACGTATGCCCGAGCATCTATAAGCCGGTTCGTACAGGAGTCTTTGCTGTACAAACGTATTACAGCCATGTACCTCGAGACATGACATCGCTCGAGGGCGACTCACACCAGAGTCGTATGCATTTACTTTTGTATATATTATTGTGATTGCCTGTCGTGTTTCCCCGTCCCGTCCTTGAGGTGTGAAGGTGTGAAAGAGGATTGTTTGTCTTTTGCAGTATTAACTACGGTAGCGACCCGTGTAGCACACGTTTGCGAGTGAATGATACTAGGACCACCTATAAACGTATCTGGAAATACCGGTTAGAATTTTCTCTGGTGAGGCACGTAGTACCGTCGGTATCAACTTGATACTTGACCATCCCAAAACGACAAAAATGGATGCATTGTATTTTGGAAAGTCTGACTATCAGGTGCTGGTAGGTTTGGACTCCATAAAATGAGTTTTGATTCAACATTAGGTTAGCACCAAGATTCTTGATTTCTGGCTAAAGTTTGCTCAACTTCGCCAGGTTGTAATCTTGGTTAGTTAGGAATAAACATAGGGGTATGCTATACAGATGAAAAGTTCTCAAAGACCTCTACAATTTTTCTATTGACCCTCAAGGCGGAAAAGCTTTATAATCTGTTGAAATTTGGGGTATGCTTAAATTACTCCAGATAACCCTACCATTGTACCAGTCTCTGTAATTTTGCAATAAATCACTGTAGAAAAATCTTCTGCCTTATTGTAATATATATATATATGAAAAGGGGAGAAGCATATCTACAGTTTTGTTATTTAAAGTTTCTCTTGATTCAAATTGGAGGCAATTTGAATTTCGAGCTCAAAGCAGTGAACTGCAGGGCTGCTGTTGAACAACAGTCAGTTCATCTGTTAAATTTAGATAGCTCTAGCTTTTCATTCAGAATAGTGACATGATCATATATATACATTTATGGAAAGCTTAGCAAGTCCACTATCAACTTCGTGTTGTACTCATGGCCTAAATCTTGGTATATCTGTGTTAAATTCCTATGGTTGTAAACTTGGTTCTGGCAGATCAGAACTTGAACAGTTGGCACATAGTTTAGAATTAGCACACTATACCTATATAACAAATGTTTCATGGCCGAAATATTTTACCACTGGATTTATAACTTGATGTTATATAATGTTTATTTTGTCATTACCTCAAAATATTGTCATGATATACCTGGATAAATTGTGGAAATCACCACATATACAGGAGAGGTTCTGTCAAAATTTCCAGAAAATTTGGGTCAAATTTAAACCTGTATAGATTCTATTCCCTACCTCACCTGGAGCTGTATGAGTACAATCTGGAAAGGTTGTAAAGTGTAATACAACTTTTGTATTCAACCCCATGGCTGTTTCTGACGTTTCCTGTATAAAAATTTTCAATTTATACAGGAAGGTCAGCTGGAACAGACTGTGATTGCAACTCCAGTTTAAAATTTTTTGGGAGTTGGAAACCTTCTCATTGTTCCAATATCTTTTTCACAGATGGCTGATTCTATAGTATACTTACCAAATGGATGGGTGTTCATGAAGTGTACCCTTCTGAAGGGTTTTCCGGATTTGTTGATAGCAATGCTTCAACGGTTCGGATATCGTGAAATACCGGACTATTGGGGCAAGGAGATCGATGACGGAGGTGTGACAAGATGCACCATTTATGTCGATGTACCTGCTGCGCCATTGAATATTGGATGGACTCCTTTCTCCATCCAAGTGCAAGGAGTTCAACTGGAAGACACGTGGTGTTATGCCGCAAGTGTTGCCATAATGAGGTTTTGCAAACTTCATTACCGTGCCATGGCTGACACTCCATTCGCGCTCTTTCCGGTCGACGGTAGAGCCGGTGATGAGTGGGCCAGTCGGATGGTTGCAACACATGGGCATAATGAAGAAATACCCAAGATGATTTTGGCGTCATATGCAGCATCAGCGTATCAAGAAAGCCTTGATCAGCATGCTAGCCTTGGAAAAATGATGAGTGACCTGAAGCAGGCTCTGATTCGAGGGGATCACTTTGAAGGGGCCAATGACTCACTTAGGGCCACAGTTGCTCGCCTAAATCGCCGTCTAAACTTAAGGGAACATCAGTGGCACCGGGCTGTTAAAGCTCGATCGGAGGCTCGCATAAAAACACAACATGCGGAAAGTGTGTTGGAAGCGAGTCAACTCGAGGTGCAACTGTTGGATGAACAGCTGGGTGAGGTGACTCAAGAAAGGGATAAATCCAGAGGGGAGACTCAGGATTGGAAGGTCAGTTGCAAAAACGCACATAAAGAACTGGAAGACTTGAGGATGTTTCTTCTGCAAGCTGATGTGAAATCTTTAGTTGCAGCGACATCATCAATGGTGGGTGAGGTAGCAACTCTTGCTACCGCAACCACACCTGTGGCACCAACTTCGAATGACGAAGAAGAAGAAGAAGAAGATCCCGAAGAACTCGAGTACGTCGAATAGGACGTATTGGAGTGAGATGTGGCAGCACTTCTGCCTTCACGGGGCAACATATAGTTTAATAGTTGTCCGTGTTTATTTTGTGGCCATGTTTGTATCATATTAAGAATAGCAGTGGTTATGTCTAAGATGACAAGACGTGTATGACATCTCATGGGGACCAAGTATGGTAGAGATGCACTTCTGTAGGGGGAGTCCATCATTTTGGAGTACACTACTGTAAACTTGGTCATGAGATAATATATCTTGTATAAAGTTTGTACTTTATCAATATATGTGAATGTTATGCACTTATTCCCTTGTCAATAAGTCGTGCTACTGAATAATGAAATGGATAAAGGAAACGAAAACATGTGTTGATTTTAAGTCATTTGGATGCAGAATGGTGCGTACGCGCTCGACACCTGAAATGGGAGGATCCAGTCGTGGTCGTGAGGACGAATCTCCGACCTAGGAGACAGCTGTGACACCGCAGCAACGAGTTCCTCCACCACCACCTCCTGAACTTCTAAGGAGTCTAGCGGAGGTTCTCGTCGCAGTGCTTGGATCGCGCGACGAGCAAACAGAGTTACTATGAACTTTGGTCTAGCATTTGTCCCGTCAAGGAGGGCGACCAGATGCGGGTCCATGACAGCTTTCTTCGAGATCATAATCGGACTTCATGTCAACGCACTCGCCGGTCTTCGTGGAGGCCGATGAACCGTTGAAGGCGGACAACTGGCTCCGTCCATTGAAGGGAAGTTCGGTTTGCTATGAGTAACCGAACATCAAAAGACCCTATTCGCGGCCCAACAACTACAAGGGTACGCTGGTGTGTGGTGGGCGAATTACCTTGCCACACGACCAGTCGACTATGCCGCAAGCTGGGAGGAATTCCGAGAGGCGTTTCGCGCCTATCACATACCTCCCGGTGTTATGAGGAGGAAGCTTCAAGAGTTCTTGGAGCTGAAGCAAGGAGGAAGGAGTGCTTACGAGTACTCCAAGATATTCAACCACTTGGCCCAATATGCTCAGGACCAAGTATGTACTGAAGATCGGAAGCGGGAATGCTTCTATCGGGGTTTGAACCCCAAGATGAAGGACAAGCTTGCCTTGTTCAACAGCGGCAGCTTCAACAACATGTTCAATGCCACAATCGTACAGGAGGACGCTACTAGGGAGCTGTTCTCCGATAAGAAGAAAAGGAGTGCTCCGCAGGGATGCGAAGGAGGTACTCCTCAGAAATAACTCATGGTATATCAATCACCATCCGGCCAGAGGTGGCAGCCGCCATCGCGACCACCGATATTTCGTGGTCGCCCATTAACTCCAGTGCCTCCCACAACTTTATTAGCAATTCTTATGTCAGTCAATACCAGTTGCCTATCTGTTCCACAAAAACCCCATATATGATTTGTTCTCCGAGAGGGAAAGTAGTCGCAAATAAGATGGTCCATAGGGTACCTCTTAATCTGGGTGGGAACATATACCCTATATCTCTCACTATACTAAAGCATCAGAAGTTAGATGTCATCTTAGGGATGGCATGGTTGCAATACAACTATGCTATTATTGACATCGTTCCTCGGAGGATATATCTAAATTCTCCGCTCCACTCTCCCCAAACTCTCACTCTTGAGAGTAATATCCACGTGACTCCAACTGCTTATAACACTGAAGCCTGTAAACTCGAAGATATTCCAGTACTATGTGAGTATTCGGACGTTTTTCCCGAAGATCTTCCTGGTATGCCACCAGAAAGAGATGTCGAGTTTAAAATTGAACTTGTACCGGGAACAGTGCCAATCTTGAGAAAGCCGTATAAGATGGCACCTAAAGAACTTGCAGAACTGAAAGAGCAGCTGAAGGAACTTTTGGACAAGGGTTTCATTAGTCCAAGTTCGTCACCTTGGGGTTGTTCTGCATTGTTCGTGGAAAAGAAGGATAAAACATTGAGACTATGTGTGGACTATCGTCCACTCAATGCTATCACGATCAAGAACAAGTATCCACGACCCCGTATCGATATTCTGTTCGATTAGTTGGTAGGTGCTCGGGTACTTTCAAAGATGGATCTTCGCTCTGGTTATCACCAGATCAGGATTCGACCAGAGGATATAACTAAGACAGCATTCTCGACGAGGTATGGATTGTATGAGTACCTTGTCATGTCCTTCGGATTAACCAACGCACCCGGCCATTTCATGTATCTCATGAATTCGGTATTCATGCCGGATTTGGACAAGTTTTTTGTGGTCTTCATCGATGACATCCTTGTATACTCAAAATCTGAAGAAGAACATGCACAACATTTGCACATCGTGCTTCAGCGATTGCGGGACCACAAGTTGTAAGCTAAGTTCAGCAAATGTGAGTTCTGGATCAACCAAGTGCCATTTCTAGGGCACATCATCTCTGTCGAAGGGATTGCAGTTGATCCAAGCAAGATTAAGCAAGTACTCAAATGGGAGTCTCCTAAGTTTGTGCATGAAGTTTGAAGTTTCCTGGGTTTAGCGGGATATTACCGGAGGTTCATCCCAAGCTTTTTCAAGATAGCTAAACCAAGGACGGAACTTCTGAAGAAAGGAAAGAAATATACATGGACAAAGGAATGTGGGGAAGGTTTTCAAGCATTAGTAAAACACCTCACAACAGGGACAGTATTAGCCTAACCAGACACAACAAGATCCTTTGATGTTTATTGTGATGCATCTGGAATTGGTTTGGATTGCGTATTAATGCAAGACAGAAGGGTGATCGCTTATGGATCACGACAGCTTCAGAACCATGAGCAGCATTGTGACATCCTGGCTCGAGGCTTAATAGGATTGATAGAATAACTCATACCACCAAGGTATACCTTCTTTTCCGGAAGCCCATGTGCAAAGAACTCTGAGGTTAAGTGTGCTTGACTCGGAGCAATTTGCGGATGGGTGACCGATCGGGAAGTCTTCCCGGGTGCGCACGAGTGAGGACAAAATGCGCAGAAAAGACTAGTGTTGGTCTGTGGGGCTAGTCTGTGATCCTAGAGAGCTGCCAGGAGTAACGACCGCCAGGCCCGTAGTGGCTGGGGTGTTACAGAATGGTATCAGAGCCGACCCTCGCGGTTTCACAGGTGCGTACGGGTCAGGGACGTGGGTACGTACACATGACGTGTGGGTCCTCTAGGAGGGACACGGTATGGTACGTATGCCAGTATCCTCCATGTCGGCCTCCAATCGAGCAGCCCCTCCCCCCTCCCCCCCCCCCCCCCCCCCCCACCACCACCAAGTCCCCCTCCCACCCGGCCTCTTCAGTGCCCCCTCCCTCCCCACCCGATTATCGGCGACCCAATTATGCTATGCAATGTTGTTTAATTGTTGATTGAATTGTGCATTATGAATTATTGTTGAACCTATTAGAATTTGCTGTTGTTTTTTGAATATGTTACTGTCGAAGTGTTTGCTACGACATTTCCCCCGGACCCGCTAAGAAGTAGCCCGCGGAGGTTCTTTTGTGGTTGGGACATGCAGAGATCAAGAGATTTACGTGGTTCGGGCCGCCTGAGCGTAATACCCTACTCCACCGGGTTTGTGTTGCTGTATTGTTAGTCGGTCAGCTAGTTTCCGGTTGAATTAGCCGTCCCTTGAGTTCGTGCGGTATAGCCCTTTTATAGTGTAGGATCGAAGAGCACGTGAAAAGCTACTAGAGGGGGGGTGAATGGTAGATTTAAAAAATCTTACGCAGTGAAAAAAAAATTAAATCCCAACCCCTTCGGCAGAAAAACGATCTGTTAAAGAAATCCTGTGTGAGACTAATCTAAACATTTTTCACAGGGACAAAAGTGATATATATCATATAGAATCAAATCCGAAGATAACACAAGAAGAATCACTCAAATCCATCGAGAGAAACTCAAGTTATGATCAAAAGATCGAACAAAAGTCAATATGTCCTACCCGATAAAAACAGTTCTGGAACGCTGCAAAGAAACTCGTGTAGATAAGAAACCACAAATCCAATGACCGTAAAATTTTGAAATATGATAGATAATCAAGTTTTGAATACAACCCAAAAAGAATCACGTCAATTGGATCTGTAAAACTCGAGTTATGGTAAAACCACGGATGAAAGGTAGTGCTGTCCAGAAACTCGACGAGTAAAACTTGTCTGGAACAAGTCAGACGAACAAGGCACAAAAGTTTCTTCAAACCACGAATTTTATTCAATAGAACACAAGAGGAACAGCCCCAAAGTCGTGCACCACGAGTTCTGGCCTTCCTTGCTTATATAGCCAGCTCGAAAGCCAACTCAACTCAAATCAGGACCCTAATCCTACTCCGTTCACGAATCGAAACTTTCCATAACTGCTTAGGACTCTTCTATACGCAGATAGAAGCAATCTTAAGACTTCCAAACACATTAGATACATATCCCATATTCCTAAAACAACTCAAATTCATGACCCACAAGAAATCCTATGATAACCAACTCGATACTTTCCATACTGAGCCATAACCGACTTCGCCGCAGCCAAAGTCATCAACCGATACGATCCGATCCTTCCAACCAGATCTTCCCATTCATAAACCATCTTTGGAACCATGTTGTCACGTCATGCACCGCATGCATACGTGCAAAAACCTTCCTTCGACGTCCAGTAAACTTCATATGCACTTCCCTTGATTCAATCATCCTGCGCGACCTCCTGACACGCTCAACCACAATTCCTCCTGAATTTGGTTGTTGGAACCTCATCTCCTCCCTGAGACTAGTCCAAAGGATCATGTCACCAGCCATGACTTGAACTCAAGCAACACCTGCACATGAACAAACAACCAATCCGTACGAGCCCAAGTCCGCGACTTGACTCAAATTAGTTCCGAACACAACACCTTACGTGAGCACCTCACATATGCATGTTGCAAAGCATATCAAAATGATATCAGACATATCAACGAAAACGCACCAAAAACTTAGTAAAAGAATACTAAGCAACCTTTCCATAAGTGTAAAGCAAATTCGAAATATTTCACATGAAAATTTGGAACATTACGATCAAGCTCCAAACCTTGCCAAAGCTAACCGAAGCTTGAGCCGGAGCTTACCAAAGCTAGTATAACCTAGCGTCAGAGCTTACTAAAGCTAGTACAACCTAGCGCCGGAGCTTACCAAAGCTAGTACAACCTAGCGCCGGAGCTTACCAAAGCTAGTCGGACCTAGCGCTGGAGCTAATCAAAACTAGTCGGAACTAGTCATCCCAAAAGTCGGAGCTAGAAAAATATGTCGGAGCTAACCAACATAAGTCGGACCTAGCAAAACATATCGGAGCTTAACAAAGACATGTCAGAGCTAACAAAGACATGTCGGAGCTAAAGACAAAGCTCACCGGAGCTACCCAAAAACATGTCAGATCTAGACAAAGAAAGTCGGACCTATTGTCGGACCTTGCAGAAGCTCGGAGCTAGAGTCGTACCTTGCTAAAAAAGATGTTTTAGCAGAATTTCATAACTTTTATCATCAAAGTCAATGTATTCAGTACAAGCCAATGTATTCAGCACACATAGGTCTCACAATCTCCCCCTTGATGAATGGATTGGCAACACCACTTAAGATCCGAACATTGGCTTATTCACATTAAAAGTCTTAAAAACAACTCCCCCTTTGTAAAACAGAAAAAATGAGAAAAAAAATCTCCCTCTGAGAAGAATCATGCCAAAAACAATTGTGAATATGTGCAATGTGTAATCCATTTCTCCCCCTTGCATACTTATCTTTAAAAATTCACATATTATCTCTCCCCCTTTGACAATGTATTCAGCAAGGTTCGAAAGAGAAATTTTAATTGTTATGAGCATATTATAACATATACATATAAAACAAAGCTCATCCATGTCATACTATCAAGTAACTGACACTATAACAACAATGAGATACATAAAGTAGTGTAAGTCATGCTAGATATCAAATGTAATTTTCAATTTAAGCAAGTCATGATCTCACAAACTTAACTATTTCAATACCTGAAAGCATGACACTTGTTGCTGCAGTTTATTATTTTTCAAAGCACAAATTTAGATCATATAATATTTGCAAGAGATTATATGCACATCTGTCTTATTCTAACCAACCAAGCCAAGCCTATGTCATTTGACAATCAGAAGCTTAAGGACATGGTTTTAGTCATACACAACTTCTTCCAAGTTCACATCTAAGTGCAATGATAAGCCATCTCAAAAGAAGAAGTGCGATGCATGCATATTCTCTTGATCTTTTCTCAACATATATTTGTTCACAAAAACTCAACATGTGAGTTGATTACTTGATTAATTCTTTATGATTAAAAACACTTGTGAGCATGCAACAAGTTCAAAACAACAAGAAAGTTCAATCATGACCCGATTTAGTGTAAGTAATTATTCCAATTACTAGTCATGGCAAAAACTATAAAATATATAACATGAGTAATGTAGTAAGAACTTTCAGCATGTAAAAGGAATCACAAGTCATATATGTATGAAATACTATGCTCATATTATTTTAGTTCAGATTCACACATAGACTTCCCAAGTTTCAAAACTCCCCCTCAATTTAAGCCATGAGGATGCATAACCCCTATTTCACTACGAATGTAACAAAAACGAGCGAAATCCAAAGGTTTTGTAAAAATGTCAGCCAATTGTTTTTCGGTATCTACATGGTGAAGCACAATGTTTCCTTTTTCAACATTATCATGGAGAAAATGATACCTAGTGTCAATGTGCTTAGTTCTAGAATGTTGCAAGGGTTTTTTAGCAATGCAAATGGCACTAGTGTTGTCACAAAATAGTGAAACACTATCTAGATCAACCCCATAGTCCTTAAGTGTTTGAACAATCCAAAGGATTTGTGAACAAGCGCTAGCAGTAGCTACATATTCAGATTCGGCGGTGGATTGTGCAACTGAACTTTGTTTTCTGGATGACCATGCAACAAGTGAATTACCAAGAAAATGACAACCACCGGAAGTACTTTTCCTATCAATCCTACAAACTCCAAAATCAGCATCGGAAAAAGCTTTCAAAGTAACAGTTGAGGAAGAAGGAAGAAAAATATCAAATTCTTGAGTTCCATGTAAGTACCTGAGAATCCTTTTGATGGCTTGACGATGTGAAGCACGTGGGGAGGCTTGAAAACGTGCACAATAACATAAGCTGAATTGTATGTCTGGTCTTGATGCCGTGAGGTACAAAAGTGATCTGATCATGCTTCTATATTCTTTTTGATCCACGGGTTCACCATCTTCATCAAGTTCAAGTGTTGTTGTTGTTCCCATTGGTGTCCGAAGAGGCTTGCTTTTGTCCATGTTGAAGCGCCTTAGGAGGTCTTTTGTATACTTCGTTTGATGCACAAAGGTACCCTCCTTGGTTTGCTTGATTTGCAACCCCAAAAAGTACGTGAGTTCTCCCATCATACTCATCTCAAATTCTGAACTCATCATAGCTGAAAACTTGGACACAAGATCATGAGAAGCACAACCAAAGATAATATCATCCACATACACTTGAACGAATAATGAGTCATTGCCATGCTTAAGCACAAAAAGAGTTTTATCAACCTTGCCCATGGTAAACCCCTTTTCAAGTAAGAATGTTTTTAACCTATCATACCATGCTCTAGGGGCTTGTTTGAGACCGTACAAGGCTTTAGACAGTTTGTAAACATGATTAGGAAAATCTAAATTTTCAAAACCCGGTGGTTGTTTGACATAAACCTCATCATCTATGTAGCCATTAAGAAAAGCACTTTTAACATCCATTTGATATAGCTTAAAATCTTTAGATGCAGCAAAAACTAACAAAATTCTTATGGCTTCTAATCTAGCAACAGGAGCAAAAGTTTCATCAAAATCTAGACCTTCAACTTGAGTGAAACCTTGAGCAACCAACCTAGCCTTATTCCTAACCACAACCCCATCCTCACTTTGTTTATTTTTAAATACCCATTTAGTTCCAATTAAAGTGTGACCTTGAGGTGAAGGTACAAGTTTCCAAACATTATTTCTTTCAAATTTTTCTAACTCTTCTTGCATGGCAATAATCCAAGATTCATTAGTGAGTGCGTGTGATATATATTTGGGTTCAAAAGAAGCAACAAAAACAGAATGAGCATGAGAGTTTGGATCGCAAAACCTAGACCGCGTAACTCGTTCGTGCAAGCTTCCAATAATCTGTTGTGGAGGATGAATTTTCAGAACCCGGAGGGGAGTGGACACTTCACAAGCTTCTTCTTCTTCATGTTCATCACAAATCGATGAGCTTGTGACTTGAGGAGGATATGGACCAGCAATGGTGATCGTCGATGCTGCTGTGAATCAAAATTAGGAGCTCGAACAATGTCATTAGCTGCTGAATTTTCAGGCAGCAGCTCCACCTCTTCCTCATCTTTAACAAAAATGCTCTCCCCCTGCAGATATGGATTTGGACCTGCAATGTTTGAGCTAGTACCTGGGCTAGCTTCATCAAAAGACACTTCACAAGTCTCCAAAATTTTGTTAGTGTCAAGTAAAAGCACACGGTAGCCTCTAGTATGAGATGGATAACCAAGAAACATGCCATCAATGGATCTAGGTTCAAATTTATCAAGATTACCATGTTTCTTAACAAAGCATTTGCAACCAAAGACCCGCAAGTGTGTAACACTAGGCCTATGTCCAAACCGGAGCTCATATGGTGTTTTACCTAGCTTAGCTCGCAAGAAAACACAATTTGAAACATAACAAGCGGTTGCAATAGCATCAGCCCAAAATTTCCTAGGAGTTTGATATTCATCAAGCATAGTCCTAGCCATCTCAACTAAGGTTCTGTTCTTTCTTTCTACAACACCGTTTTGTTGAGGTACATATGGTGAAGAAAATTGATGATCTATTCTATTTTCAGCACAAAAGCGATCAAAAGATTGATTTTAAATTCGGTTCCGTTATCACTTCTAATTGCTTTTAAAGATCCTGGGTGATCAATTGATAATCTAAGAAATAAAGTTATAAAGTGACTAAAAGCTTCATTCTTAGATGCCATAAAGTAAACCCAAGAGTATCTAGAATAATCATTAACAATAACAAGAACATACCATTTACCTCTGAAGGATTGAACACGTGAAGATCCTACGGTGTCAAGGTGCAAAAGTTGACCCGGTTCAGTTGTCATGATCATTGTGAGAGGAGTATGTGAACCTGCAACAATCTTAGCATGTCTACAAGAAGAGCACACAATTTCTTTGTCCCCTTCAAGCTTAGACAGCCCACGTATGCGATCAAGAGAACTGACACACATTAGGTGATCAAAGCCTACGTGACCAAGTCTACGATGCCAAAAATATAAGTCCTTTGAATCATTAGCAACTAAACACCTATGCTTAGAGGAAGACATATCAAAATCAGCTTTAAAAACTCTTCCAAACCGAGACATGTTAAAAATTAGCTCACTATTTGAACCTACAATTTTGCAGCAGATTTTATTGAAAATAATTTCCAGATTTTCATCTAGCAATTGTGAAACAGAAAGCAAGTTGTATTTCAAATTTTTGACAAGTGCCACATACTTCAAAGTGTAGTGATCATTTACTCTAACTGAACCCTTAGCAATTATAGGAGTTGAAGAATTATCGGCAAAAGTAACATTCTCTACACGTGACACAAAAGAGAGGGAGGAGAACCAATCTTTGTTACCGGTCATGTGGCGTGAGCAACCTGAATTCACAATCCCAATGTTCTCGTTCCTCAAACGTGTAACCTACATAGAAGCACAATACGTCGATCACTCAATACTGGGGTCAGTCAAAAGGCATTTAGGTATCCAGTACTGAGTCACATGACGCGCAGTAGGAAAAACACGCGAAAGCTGAGATAAAATAGCAGGTTTATGAGTCAAAGTTTGACATTTTTTATTCTTAACTACTGACCTATAAGGTGTTACTTGTGTAGCACAAAAATCAGTAGCTCTGGAGGCAAAAACAAAAGGTTCGGAGGTAAACTTTGAATGTTTTTGACTCATAACAGGAGATTGCATGTTCTTGGCATTCGGTTTAATATGTACAGCAAATTTTGCATGAAAGTTATGAGATCTAGCAATCATTCTTTCCCTTTTCTGTTGTTTAGCTAGTCTATAACAAAAATCTATGACATGACCATCTCTACCACGGTAGGTACAATGAAATTTAACTTTGTGTTCATGTCTAGATGAGCAAGCAATATTTATATTTGAAACTGAATGAGACAACACTCCTGCAGATTTGAAAACCACTTCCTTTTTTTTAGGAACTGTTTGAATCAAACCACTTCCTAATGACTTTACAATTTTAGGTGGATGTGCCTTATCATGAGCATGAGAATCAAAACCTAAACCAATTTTATCATTGCAAGACTTGGAAGAATTCAGCAGCAAGTTTATGTTCTTATTCCCATTACAAAACCGATCTAATGTCCTATGCATGTTATCAAGTTTATTGGACAGATCAAGGCAATTTTCACATGAATTTTTTTCCTTTTAATTTGCAATTGGAACAATATTTAACTTCATGAGAACGTAAAGCATTATTCAATATTGAAATTTCATTCATAGCATCTTTTAGTTTCTTTTCAAGATCATCACAACTAGAACAATGCAAATCAATTGTAGAACAAGAAGCATCTTTTAAGTTTCCAATGTCAAGTGCAGCAAGCTTTTTGTTCTTTTCAATTTCAAGTTCAAGTCTATCTAGAGTAGAGGAATGTGCAGTTCTTAATGTGGACAATTGTTCATAGATTAAATCACACGAGGGACAAGAATCATCACTAGGAATCAGGGTTTTCAAATGGTTGATTTCAGATTCTAGTGATTCAATTTTAGCAGCATTATCCCTAAGCTTTTTGTCCTTTTTCTTAATATAATAGTTGCACGAGAAATTGCATCACACATTTCATTACAGGTAGAACATACCTCATCGTCGTCACTGTTGTGTTCTGCATCCTCCTGACTTGATCTTGATCTTGTTTTGCCCGCCATGAAGCATAAGTTGGCCAGATCGTCATCATCTTCATCACTTTCAAAGTCTACATCATTTGAACTGAGTTCTTGAAGTGCGGTAATGAAGCTGTTATTCATCTTGCATCCTATGGTACCCTTCTTTTTCTTGTTGGGATTTCCAGAGGTGGTCTTGACCTTGTTCTGTTTTTCTTCACAGGTAGTAGGACCTGAAAGGTTAGGGCATCCTGTATAAAAGTGTCCTGTCTTACCACATTCAAAACAGCGTTGAGGTCCGGAGCTTCCTCTCCTTCTAGTTCTTACATTTTGCAATGCTTTCGAGAACCTAGTAGAGATTAGTACTAACTCCTCTTCTGGAAATTCCTCGATCTGCTCTAGGGTTAGTGAGGACAACAAAGCAAGGGTATTGCAAGATGATGATTGGCCAGAGATAGGCATATCACGTTGTGAGACAAATGCAATAGACTTATTTGGGTTCTTACGCGATAAGATGTCAATTTCATGAGTTTTTAGTTTAGAATAAAGCACATCTAATGTAAGAGAACTCATGACAGTTGATTCACGAATAGATGTTACTTTCATCTCCCAAATAGACATGTCTAATGCACTAAGAAGTTGCCTAGCATTCTCAGCATCAGAAAAGTTAACATTGACACTACGTAAGTTGCTGAGAATTTTATTGAAGCGGGCAAAGAGGTCATCGATAGACTCATCGGGTTGTATCTCGAAGCGCATGTATTCTTCCTTAGACATGTCTTGCCATACCTCCTTGATCGTGTTGGATCCTTCGTGATAGTCACAAAGTGATCTCCATACATCATATGCCGATCGAAGATGTGCAATGCGGTCGAAGTCGCTCTGAGTGAGTCCTTGGATGATCAAGTTTCGGGCTTTGTTGTTGTTCTCGACGTTCCGTAGGTTTGTAGCCACAACTTGATCGTTAGGTGGCACTTCGTAAGGCTTGTACACCTTCTCCCATATTGTGAAGCCTTGCGCCTGGATGAAAGCCTCCATGCGTGCCTTCCAAACTTGAAAATCAATACCAGCAAACACACAAGGTTTGGCGGAGTATTTCTCCATGATGATTAGTAAAAACCACGTGAAAATCACAATGATTAGAGCACCAAGGATCTAATACCAATTGTAGGATCGAAGAGCACGTGAAAAGCTACCAGAGGGGGGGTGAATGGTAGATTTAAAAAATCTTACACGGCGGAAACAATTAAATCCCAACCCCTTTGGCAGAAAAACGATCTGTTAAAGAAATCGTGTGTGAGACTAATCTAAACATGTTTCACCGGGAAAAAAGTGATATATATCAATAGAATCAAGTCACGAAGATAAAACAAGAAGAATCACTAAAATCCGTCAAGAGAAACTCAAGTTATGATCAAAAGATCGAACAAAAGTCAATTTGTCCTACCCGAGAAAAACACTTCTGGAACGCTGCAGAGAAACTCGTGTAGATCAGAAACCTAATGACCGTAAATTTTTTACAAATGATAGATAATCAAGTTGTGAAGACAATCCAAAAAGAATCACATCAATTGGATCTTTAAAACTCGAGTTATGATAAAACCACCGATGAAAGGTAGTGCTGTCCGGAAACTCGACGAGTAAAATTTGTCTGGAACAAGTCAGACGAACAAGGCACAAAATTTCCTTAAAACTACGAATTTTATTCAATAGAACACAAGAGGAACAGCCCCAAAGTCGTGCACCACGAGTTCTGGCCTTCCTTGCTTATATAGCCAACTCGAAAGCCAACTCAACTCAAAGCAGGACCCTAATCCTACTCCGTTCACGAATCGAAACTTTCCATAACTGCTTAGGACTCTTCTATATGCAGATAGAAGCAATATTAAGACTTCCAAACACATTAGGAACATATCACATATTCCTAAAGCAACTCAAATTCGTGACCCACACAAAATCCTATCATAACCAACTCGATACTTTCCATATCGAGCCATAACCGACTTCACCGCAGCCAAAGTCATCAACCGATACGATCCGATCCTTCCAACCAGATCTTCCCATTCATAAACCATCTCCGGAACCATGTTGCCACGTCATGCACTGCATGCATACGTGCAAACACCTTCCTTCGACGTCCGGTAACCTTCATATGCACTACTCTTGATTCAATCATCCTGCGTGACCTCCTGGCCCGCTCAACCGCAATTCCTCCTGAATTTGGTTGTTGGAACCTCATCTCCTCCCTGAGACTAGTCCAAAGGATCCTGTCACCAGCCATGACTTGAACTCAAGCAACACCTGCACATGAACAAACAACCAATCCATATGAGCTCAAGTTCGCGACTTGACTCAAATTAGTTCCGAACACAACACCTTACGTGCACACCTCACATAAGCATGTTGCAAAGCATATCAAAACGATATCAGCCATATCAACCAAAACGCACAAAAAGCTTAGTGAAAGAATACTAAGCAACCTTTCCATAAGTGTAAAGAAAATTCGAAACATTTCACATGAAAATTTGGAACATTACGATCAAGCTCCGAACCTTGCCAAAGCTAACCGGAGCGTGAGTCGGAGCTTACCAAAGCTAGTATAACCTAGCGCCGGAGCTTACCAAAGCTAGTACAACCTAGCGCCGGAGCTTACCAAAGCAAGTACAACCTAGCGCCGGAGCTTACCAAAGCTAGTCGGACGTAGCGCCGAAGCAAACCAAAACTAGTCGGAACTAGTCATCCCAAAAGTCGGAGCTAGAAAAACATGTTGGAGCTAACCAACATAAGTCGGACCTAGCAAAACATATCGGAGCTTAACAAAGACATATCGAAGCTAGCAAACACATGCCGAAGCTAAAGACAAAGCTCACCGGAGCTACCCAAAAACATGTCGGATCTAGACAAAGAAAGTCGGACCTATTGTCGGACCTTGCAGAAGCTCAGAGCTAGAGTCGGACCTTGCTAAAAAAGATATTTTAGCAGAATTTCAGAACTTTTATCATCAAAGCCAATGTATTCAGTACAAGCCAATGTATACAGCACACATAGGTCTCACATATAGTTCTAAGGACTGACCGTTACAAAGCTTGCCTGGCCCGACATGTGGCCCTGGCGTATTTAATGGCCTAATACACTGTCTAAAGAGTATTAAGCATGATTAATAGTGTGATAATGTGCATTAATGGTTGCATTACCCCTATTAACAGTGCTCTTGATCGCATGTCGTTAATACAACATTAACGACGCGTAATTATGTCTTGTAACTGCTGCTTTAATTATGCTTGATGGCTCACGTTGAAGGAGATCTACCAGTATACGCGTCGATAAAGCTCTGAAGGCTCCACACATGGAAGCTTCGGAGCTTTCCCTTACAAGAGGTTAGGTCCGGGGCTGTTGTACATGTGTCGACACCGGAGCTCCTCTCTGCTGGGAGGTTAGGTCCGGAGCCATTGTACACGTGTTGTCGCCGGAGCTTCCCTTTGCTGGGAGTTCAGCTCTGACTTTCCTTTACACGTGTTGACCCAGGGGATACCCATACGAGGGGAGCAGTCCCAGCGCAATGTGACATGTGGGGCTCAAGTATACCTTCAACTCCGTCAGGTAGAATTCTCTTATACTCTTCGCGATACTAAAGGGTACCCGGTACGCAGGGTACCGACAGTGGCCCCCGGGTCCACCTCTGGGAGAAATCCTTTGGTTTAAGTTATTCTGCTGGAGGTGGGGCCATTCTCGATTCCCGCGCTTCAATTTCAAGAGCCTTCTAATGTGTTGTTATAGTGATGGCTCGGGAGTGAACCATCGACGTGTGGCTTGTTATGAATGCGGCAGATGAGATCTTTGTGTGAGGATCTCACGCAATTGAAGGTCGTCGGTTCCCAATACCAAAACCGTATCGGTTCTGTGCGCCCTGTCAAGGTGTTGTCATCGAGTTTCCCGCCACTCATCATGACAATAGTTCGCCTTGGGTAAGAACATCGATCTCTTTTACGGGGTGGCCCCAGGCTCACTCATCATTGACGGGGTAGATTTTTGAAAAGTGCATTCGATCTCACCGTGGTTTCCATCCAAGCGTCGTGGAGGCTTACTTAAGAAGGAAAGTGTGCACGGCTTGAGGACTCTTTATGCCTTCAATCATCTTTGCGCCAAGAGCCTCCCAAACTCCGCTTAACTTCCCTTCCTTTTCTCCGCTTTGCTGCGATGGAGTTGGGTCTCCCCAAAAGTCGCCTCAAGAGCGATGATGACCTGAAGAAGGTCTGAACCTACATGGGGTGGTCCAGCGCCTCCTTCAACCATTTGGTCCGTGCCAGCAAGCTCCGTTCAGGAAGGAGCGCAATGGCGATATGGTGTACTTCACAGTGTACGCCATGGTGGGATTCATTCCACCTTTCTGTTCCTTCCTTTTGATGCTGCTAGACTTTTATGGTCTGCAGCTGTATCACCTTGGCCCCCACTCTCTTCTCCTCGTGGTGACATTCGTCCACTTTTGCGAGATGTGGGTTGGTATTCCCCCTGCGTCAAGCTATTCCGCACCTTATTCACCATCCACACCACCGGCAAAGGGAGTGAGCTTCTTGGCTTCTAGTATTTTGTGAAGCGCAAGAACAACCCCTACAAATATTTGAAGTCGTTTCCTTCTGGCAAGTGGAACGACTGGAAGAAAGATTGGATCATCATTGCGGCGGAGGAGCACGAGAAGATGGAGCTGCCCGAAGGTCTCCCTAATGTTGATACCGACGCCTGGAGTGTAGTCCTGGTGCTGTCAAACGCCATCAAACCTGTCTTGACCAGGATCCGCGAGTGCGTGGAAGTTGGAGTGACCCCCCAGATGGTCTTCTGCAACTTCTTGATCAACAGGTGGGCTCCACTGAAGAAGAGGGAGAAGCTCGCGTGGGCCCTCAACAGCGTGATGGATGACGACCGGATTGAAACCAGTCTGAAATCCAACTTGGATGATGAATCCTTAGAGTTGCATTTGAACAAATTCCAGCATGGGAATAACATCAATGGAGACTACTTGGTTCCGCCGGCAGCTTTCCTCCCTCTGAACATGGAGGTGCAGTTCAGTAGGGAGCTCTAAAGGAGTATGCTGGTGCTTGACGACCTTGGCAAGGTAGAGAGGCATCCGACCACCAGATTGGTGATCCCCGGAGCTTCCGAGGGTGGTCCCGCCTCCGCCCCGAGTCGGAAGAATGAAGACACCGGCAAGGGCAAGGGCAAAGAGCCAGCTGAGCCCTCCAGCCGGAAGAGGAAGTTGAAGCATGCTGACGGGAGGTCCGTCATACCTGCTCCTTCCACGACGACTCCTTCTCCCCGGCGGGGGAGGTCTTCTGCAACTACTCCTGCTCCGGTACAAGCATCTTCAAGAGGAGTCAGCTCCAGGCAGTCGACCCCGGCCTTAGTGTTGGCTAAAAGCTCCAAGCCCGGGAGTTCTTCCCACCCAAGAGAAGCTCCGGCTGAGAAGAATCCGGCTGCTGCAAGTGTTCCTCAACTGAGGTCTGAAGTTGTAGTCTCACCAGACTTGGTGGGCTCTAGCTTCGGGCCTCAGAAGAAAAGGTTCCGAGGCGACTGGGGTGGCAGCATCCCTAGGTAAGCATTGATTGCTCGCCCTTACATGCCAGTCTTTTTTTTAACGTGTTTTTAGTCTTCTCTTCCCTTTATTTCTAGGGTGTCGAAGAAAGAGCCGAGAGCTTCAGCGCCTGTTGTAGCGGCCAGGGCTGCGCCTGTCGAAGCTCCGGCTTCAGGCGTTGAGCCTCCTCGTCAAGCAGAAGCAGAAGTTGCGACAGCTCCGGCACCAGCTATCGTGAGCTTGGACTCGGAGTCCTCACCCGAAGCTCATGTGGTAGCGCCGGACCACAGGAGAGAAGTTGAATATGTACCCCTGGCCGGTGGCGGAGGCTGATGCTCCAGCACCAGTGATGCCAGAAGTTTCGGCTTTCGAGCCAAAAGTTGTTGAAGCCCTGGCTGCTGAGCCAGAATTAATTGAAGCCTCGGCTATTGAGCCGGAAATAACCCAAGCTCCGACCCTTGTGCCAGAAGCAGTTGAAATTTCGGCAGTTGAGTCGGAGGCGCCTGAAGCTCTGGTCATTGAACCGGGGGTAGCCGCCATGCCGGAGCCTGAGCCATCAGCGGTTGAGGCCCCAGTTGAAGCCTCGACTGTTGTTCCGAAAGTAGAGGTCCTGGAGGTACTTGGGTCAGAGCTGGAGCAGCCTGAAGAAGTGGTGGTAGGTCCCCCATCCTCGGAGCCTGTGACTGAAGACCCTGAAGCAACACCTTCAACTGCTTCGGAGGTGGAGGTTCCCCCAGTGGGTTCTTCTGCTACCGCTGAAGGGCTCCCAAAGAGCGGCCACAGCGCGGCAGGAGTACAGGGGACAACTATTGTAGAGTGGGACCAAATTTTTGCGGTGGAAAATCCATTGTAGCCTGCGGAAATGGTTCCAATAGGCCCAAAACCTATCCCTCTGGCGTTGTCCATAGACAACGCCTGCTCAAGTCTCTGACAGGTCCAGCTTGCCTTCGATCATGAGAGCAAAGCCTTGGAGGAGGAGCACAACACCTTGAGGCGTTGGTGCAACAGACTCCATTTTGAGACTAGGCTTGCCCAGACGAGGCTGGCTGACCAGAAGGAATGGATAAAGGGGGAGAAAGCCTGGTTAGAGTACTGGGATAAGCTGATGGAGGAGAAGGAAGCTTCCATTCAGGCGCTCAATGCTAACTCCAGGGAAATCCTGGAGCAAGCCAAGAAGAGACGTGACGCTGCTGACGAGCATCACGAAAAGCTCACTGAATTGAATGAAATTCTCCTGAAGTGTCGAGCAGACCTGGAGGCAAGGGAGGAGAAACTCCTGGAGCAGCAGGAGGATCTGGTGAAGAGAGAGGCGGAGGTCACCAGAAATTGGCTCTAGGTGAGCAAAATTTGGCAGATCGCAGCAAAAAGTTGGATCTATGGAAGGAGGAAGAAAGAAAGAAGAACTACAAGGTGGGGCAAGAGCTGTCGAAAAGAGAGTATGACGTTGCCGCTAGGAAGGAGAGAGTCAAAGGCGGGGAAAAGGACCTAGCTAAAAGGCGGAACAGCATCCACCTCCGGGAGACGGACCTGGCCGGCTGGGAGAAGCAAGTTGCTGACAACATGCAGCAGCATGCTAAGTTGGCCGAGCGCCTTGCCCGTGAAGGTTCGGAGCTTGCGGCTGCCCGGAGGTCACTGGAAGAGATGCGGAGCACGAAGGCGACTGAGTCCTTGATGGTACGGGACTTCCTGGGATGTGCGGACAGGGCCCTTGTGCCTCTTGGTTTTAGTCCAGTATGTCTGAAAGACCCAGCGTAGGAGCTGGACCAGACGCTAGCGGCACTTGGCTCTGCTGGCAGCAAACTCGACGCGATGGGTAACGTCATCACCGATCAGCTGGAGACGGGGGGTAAATCCTTGGCCAAGAACATCGCCGAGTATGTCTTGGCATGTTACAAAAGCCGAGACCCACAGTTCTACCTTGATCCGGTCTTTGAAGGAATCATCACCGAGGAAAAGGATGTCGCTAGAGCTAGTGTCCAAGAAGCTGCTAAGAAGGTTACTTCGTTTTTCCACACGACTTAGATCCTCCAATAGCTAGGACCTTTCTACTTTTGTCCCTTGTAACCCCAATTTTGTAATCCAGTACTTTTGATTAATGAAATCCTCCTTTCTGCCTTGAATTTCACTTTGTCTTCAATATACGGTGTCGTATCTTGTTGGCCCCCTAGTACATGTGTACAATTGAAATGTGTACATGTACCAAAGGTTGTGGCAGTATGTTGACGACTTGAATGCTTCGCACTTGTAGATTTTAGGTCCGAAGTCTTCAATTCTGAGGCGTTGAAGACAGGCCCCCTGGGATGGTCGGAGCTTGGTAGCTCCGACGTCATCCACTGTCAACATTTTAAACGTTGACGGCAGACCCATCTTGGAGGATGTCTAAGCTTAGTAGCTCCAGCGTCGTCCACTATCGCTGTGAATATTTGCTTTTCCTGCACATTAAAGGCAAGAGAGAAAGTAAAATTTGTCCTCTTGTCCATAAATTGGTTGTGACTCAACATGATAACGAGCATTTTGATATAATCTTTCTAGATCTGCATGCCTTTTTAGTACTCACCCTACTGAGGCATGTCGAGGTGTAGGTAGAGTGGCGTACTTAGGGTGCAGGACCAGGCTAATTCGATAGCACACTCCGAACCTATGTTGGCTTGGGTTCAGGCAAGTAGACTATGTAGCAATGTTAAGATCCAAAAAGAATATCCATAAGGCTTGTAATGCATGTGAATTACTTGGAACAAAGCTCAAAAAGATTTGCACAACTTCATTATAGACAAGTGGGGTAAAAATAGTTTGATATATTGAGCCTTGCACAAAAGGTAAATGCACGTGGAGTATGTTTTCACACAACAATGTCTTACGTTATAGGTCCGGATTACAGGGGAGACAAGGACACACTTAGGGTGCTGGACCATGCTAAATGTGCTATACATCTTGTACTAGCCCAGAGCAAGTAGTTATACTTTTAGTGTTGTGACTGTCTCAAGTGTTATTTGAACTTCCTGGACCCTCCCGGAGGGATCCAGGTGTTCTCCCAGAGGACTTGCTCATCTCTGTATAATGACTCTACAACATGCATTGTGTGTAATTACAGACTCATCTTCGTGATTCTAAGCATAAAACTTACAGAGGTGCTCGATGTTCCAAGGATTGGGAAGCAGCATCCCATCCTCTATTGCCAAACGAATGCATCCTGGTCAGGATACTTTGATTACTCGGAAGGGACCCTCCCAGTTGGTGGAAAGTTTGTTCATTCTTTCATGGCTTAGTATCTTCTGAAGCACCAGGTCGCCTTCTTCAAGCTGTCGATCGCGCACATGCCTTTGATGATAGCGCCGGAGTGTTTGGCGATAACGTGCATTTTGAACAGCTGCTTGGCCCCTTCCCTCATCGACGAGGTCAAGGTCTTCACGCCGGAGTTGGTCCTGCGTGGCTTCATCGAAGGTCCGGACCCGTAGGGACCCCAAGGTGATCTCCAGAGGAAGGACTGCTTCAGCTTCGTACACCAAGAAGAATGGAGTTTCCCCGGTTGACCGGTTTGGAGTTGTCCTGTTCGCCCATAATGGGGATGGAAGCTCCTCAATCCAGTTAGCTCCGTGCTTTTTCAAGCGCTCATATGTGCGCGTCTTTAGTCCTTTTAAGATTTCTGCATTTGCTCTCTCGGCTTGGACATTGCTTGCTGGATGAGCTACTGAGGCGTAGATAAGTTGAATGTCGAGGTCTTCGCAATATTCTTGGAATGCATTACTTGTAAATTGAGTTCGGTTGCCAGTTATGACTTTGTTTGGAACTCCAAATCTGCATATAATGGGCTTCAAGAATTTGATTATTGATTGTTTGTTGATTGTTACTACTGGAGTTGCTTCTAGCCACTTAGTGAACTTGTCGATGGCGACATACAGGAACCTGTAACCTCCGACGACTTTTGAGAAAGGTCCCAAGATGTCCATGCCCCACACAGCGAATGGCCATGTAGGAGGTATCATTTGTAGCGAGTGAGCTGGTGTGTGAATCTGTTTGGCATGGAACTGACATGCTTCACATTTTTTTACCAACTCAACCGCATCCTGAAGTGTTGTAAGCCAGTAAAAGCCATGCCGAAAGGCTTTACCGACCAGCGTGCGAGAAGATGCGTGGTTCCCACACTCGCCTCCATGGATTTTCGCAAGAAGGTTGCGGCCTTCTTCCCTTGTAATGCACCGCATTAGGATGCCATTGGCACCACATCGGTTGAGATCCCCTTCTACCAACGTGTATCTTTTATCCAATCTGACAATCCGGTCAGCAGATACACTGTCTTCAGAAAGGATGTTGTCTTTCAAGTAGCTCCGGTTCTCCGAGATCCATGCATCAGAACTAACTTGAGCTTCTGAGTCTTGCGTGTTGGGTTGCTCGGAGCTTCCAACAGCACCTACGACCCTTGGTGGATGTCATGGTAGCAGGGCCATCGGGACCACCAGCTTCGAGGTGCTAGTCTCGCCCCCTTCGCTCAGTTCGGCAGGCTGAGTTGTTGGTTTTGACAACCTCCGGACGAAAATTCTGTCAGGAGCCAGAGCTTCGGTTGAGGCTTTCGTCGAGAGTTCGTCGGCTTCAGAGTTATGAAGACGTTGAACATGATGAGATCCAAGACTTCGAAGTCCTTCTGAAGCCTCTGGACTTCAAGGAGATAAGTAGCTAATTGAGAATTGTTGCAGGAACATTCACCTTTCACTTGTTTGATGATGAATTGTGAATCTCCCTTTACCAACAACTGTTTGACACCATAAGATAGTGCCACTTTGAGTCCATAGATGAGGGCTTCATATTCCGCCATATTGTTGGTTGCCTTGAAATCAAGGTGTACCATGTACTTGACCTTCTCCCCGGTCGGAGCCAGGAGAAGGATTCTAGCTTCGGCCCCATGCTTCTGCACAGAGTCGTCGAAGTAGAGAGTCCAGTGAGGCTCGGTGAATACCGGAACTTTGAGTTCTGGTTTCTGCTCATTGTGGCCCCCAGGGTTTGATGGAGAGGGAGTCCATTCCGCCATAAAGTCAGCCAAGGCCTGCCTTTTGATTGCTTGTCTTGACATGAATTCTAGATCAAATTCAGCTAGTTCTGCTGCCCACTTTGCAATGTTCCCGGTAGAATTAGGATTATGCAAAATAGCACGTAGTGGAAAAGAAGTTACCACTGATATTTTGTGGGCTTGGAAGTAATGACGAAGCTTCCTTGAGGCAATAAGAACTGCGTAAAGCAGTTTATGCACCTCAATGTATCTTGTTTTGGCGTCGTGGAGTACTTCGCTGTGAATACACGGGGCGTTGGATGGTCCGGACCCTTTCAGAAGGACCTGGAGCTTCCTCTCCATCGACCCAGACCCTGCTGGAGGATTCTGAACCTTCAGGTTGTGCTTCTTGGACCCCCCCCCTGAAGGGGTCCAAAACTCCTTCTTGTTCAACCCAGATCTCACTATGAGGATCCATATTATCTTGGTTATCCAAGTGAACCTCTTCATACGAAAGAGGTTGATCTCCTAGCACTTCGTTTTGAGGTTCCGTGTTTGGGAGATGAGACCCAGTCGCGTCTTCAGGTGATTTTGGACCCTCCCGGAGGGGTCCGGATGTTTGAATCGGATGTGGCTCTGGTCTTTCCGCAACTAGGACCATATTGACAACTTCGGTGGTTGCCGAAATGTAAAACAGTAAAGGTTCACCAGGATTAGGAGCTACCAATATTGGTAGTGTGGTGAGGAGCTGTTTCGGCTCTTGAAGCGCCTTTTCTGCTTCTTCAGACCAATGAAAAGGTCCAGACTTCTTCAAGAGTTTGAAGAAGGGTAGTGCACGTTCTGTCAGTCTTGATATAAACCGGCTAAGCGCAACTAGACATTCAGTCAACTTTTTGACATCTTTAATGCGGGCTGGGGGCCGCATATCTTCTATAGCCTTGATCTTTGTCGGATTTGCTTCAATTCCTCGGTGAGTCACCAAGAACCCTAGAAGCTTCCTGGAGCTAACCCCAAAGACACACTTGTCCGGGTTCAGCTTGGTGCGCGTGATGCGCAACTTGCCGAAGACGGCTTGCAAGTTGTCAAGGAGTGACTCCTTGTTTTTGATCTTCACAATGATGTCATCGACATACACCTCCACCAAGTCTCTAGTTAGCTCTCCAAATGTTTTGTACATAGCTCGCACAAATGTTGAAGCAGCATTTTTAAGACCGAATGGCATGACAGTATAACAATACAATCCATCTACTGTTATGAAGGCAATATGCTCTTCATCTTCCTTAGACATTTGGATTTGATGATATCCAAAATATGCATCTAAGAAACACAGTAGCTCACACCCGGAGGTGGAGTCCACTATCTGATCTATTCTAGGTAGTGGAAATGGATCCTTTGGACATGCATTATTTAAGGTGGTGTAGTCGATACACATCAGAAGCTTCCCACTGGCCTTGGGTACAACAACTGGGTTTGCCAGCCATTTTGGATGGAAGACTTCCCGGATGAATCCAACTTCAAGCAACTTCTTGATTTCCTTTCGGATGAAGATTTGTCACTCAATTGATTGCTTCCGGGGCTTCTGGTGTACAGGTCGTGCGTTTGGGTAAATCTTCAGACTGTGCTCAATCACCTCCCTAGGGATCCCAAGCATTTGTGACGGTTGCCAGGCAAACACGTCGACATTAGCCCGGAGGAAAGTGATAAGTGTGAGTTCCTATTTGTTGTTTAGACCTCCCGATATACAGGTAGTCTAAGTAGCATCAGAACCAATTTCGACAACTTTGACATGAATGTCGGTGTCGCCGCTTGGTTGCACACGAGGTGTGGAGGTAGAGCCTTTATGACAAATGCTCAGAGGGTTCAAAGCTGGCTCCTTACCGTATGCTTCCTCTTGTGCTGTGGTAAGCGTATAGAGTTCTTCCAGTGCAGTAACTCCTGCAGTATGATCTCTGCGGATTCGGAGAACGCCCGTGGGTGTTTGCATCTTCAACACCAAATAACCATAATGGGTAGCATCCATAAACTTGTATAAAGTTGGTCTACTAAAATGGCATTGAAAGGCGGACTGATATGCGCGACGTCGAAAACCAGTTTCTTGGTTCTGTAGTTCTCCGGGGTCCCGAAGGTTACTGGGTGTGTGATGGAACTGAGAGGAGTAATGGTTCCCGGACCTACTCCGGAGAAAGGTCGAGATGGGCGAAGGTCCAAAGGCCGAAGATGAAGCTTAAAGAAAGCTTCGAAGCTTATGAGGTTTAGCCCGGAACCTCCGTCCACCATTACATGGTGGATTTGAATATTGTTAATGGTGGGTGACACCATCAACGGGAGTTGGCCAGCCCCAATCATATTTCGATGGTGGTCCGAAGCATCAAAAATGATGGGTGTATCCATCCACTTCTGATATGGTTCTGCCTTAGCAGCAGGAGCTGTCACGGCCATGTCCCGCCGCATTGTCTTAAGGATGCGGCGAGATGTGATGTCCCAAGAACCACCATAGATGGTGTTCAAGGTCTTCTGACGTTCGTTGTCAAAGACATCGGAGTCATCATCGACAGTGTTGTAAACGGCTTTTAAGACCTTTTTGGGGTCCTAGAAACCTAGCTCCTCTTCAGCCAGAGCTTTGTCGACTTGTTGTTTTCCTTCCCTTTGACAGAAAGGAGCTTCTTCCTCGGGCTTGTTGTAGCGCTCGGCAAGGTTCTGAACCTCCCGGCATTCTTCCAAGCTGTGTCGGTTCGTCTTGTTAATCGGACACCATGCTTTGGAGTTGTTGCTGTCTTCTGATGAAGGTCGAGGTCGCTTCTCGAGGCGTGTCCCCCGGCTTCCAGGAGCAGCAGCAGCAGCAGCAGCAGCAGCTGGAGCATCGACCGACGGCTTCTTTTTGCCGTTGGGCTTCTTTTTCTTCTTGCCACTACTGGAGGTAGTGGCTTCAGTTTTGGAGGACTTCTGGTTGGCCTCTGAAGCTGGCTTGGAGTGCATTTCACGGCCCTCCGCAGCTCTAGCACATTTGTTAACTAGGATGAAGAGTTTCGTGACTCTGGTAACTTCTTTAATGCTCAGCTTCTCCAGCATCTTCTTATCTCGAACACCCTGTCTGAATGCAACGATAACAGAGGAGCTCGAGATTGAAGGAATGGTATTTTGTACCTGAGAGAATCGATGGATGAAGGATCGTAGTGATTCCCCATATGTTTGCTTTACGGCAAACAGGTCCAATTCAGTGTCGGGCTGGGTGTAGGAGCTCCCAAAGTTGGCAGTGAATTGTTGGCACAACTCCGTCCAACTATTAATGGAGTCGGGTGGAAGACTCATGAACCAGGTCCTTGCAGTCCGAGTTAAAGCCACCGGGAAGTAATTGGCCATTACAGCCTCATCACCCCCCCCCCCCCCCCCGCTGCCAGTATGGCGGTGGAGTAATTCGAAGGAATTCGGCGGGGTTGACAGTCCCGTTGAATTTTTCCGGTAAGTGGGGCCGGAACTTCTGTGGCCATCTGACCATGTGTAAGTGCATGGCCAGGGTAGAACAGCCTCCTCCTACTCCTTGAGGAGCAGGGTTGTCTCGAGCTTTTCGCCTCTTAGGAGCGCGCTCAATGTGGACACGACTGTCCTGCTCCCGGTAACGGCGATCCAGTTCCGACCGTAGGTCATGAGTCGGTATCCTGGTGATGGTATGGGTGCGTCGTGCCCCAGGAGGCAACGAAGTCACCTGCTGGGAGGCAGCACGTCTCATTTGTTGAGAGGCTTGTGGACCAAGTCGGCCAAACAAGGTCCTTCGTTGTGAAGGTGCTCGCCCCAAAGGGGGGGGGACCTTGGTTGCTGATGCCTGTAGCCGCAGCTGCGACCAGATGGTCAACATCAGCCCTCCACTGCTCCATAGCACCCTGGGGTGCACCTGGAGGTGGTGGGTGTTGTAGAAGAGCTCGCGCAACAATGAGCGCGTGCTTAGGGTTGTTGTTTGTCGATGCAGTGATCGACGCAGATGCCCCATCTTGTTGACCAGCATTGTTTGCCGGAACAAATGGTGGTTGTGGTGCTATAGCGTCTATTGGAACAATGGCACCTGCTGGTTGTTGGACGTGGGAGGGATTGCCTCCAGCAGGTTGTCCAGTGTGGTTGCCATTGGAGGATCTAGCAGCTGAATTCACCATCTTGTGATCTCGGGATTTGACCCCCTACCTGGCGCGCCAAATGTCAAAATGTTTTCTATGACACTTCCCCCAGACCCACTAAGAAGCAGCCCGCGGAGGTTCTTTTGTGGTTGGGACATGCAGAGATCAAGATCAAGATGATGACACCAGAGATTTACGTGGTTCGGGCCGCCTGAGCGTAATACCCTACTCCACGGGGTTTGTGTTGCTGTATTGTTAGCCGGTTAGCTAGTTTCCGATTGAATCAGCCGTCCCTTGAGTTCGTGCAGTACAGCCCTTTTATAGTTTTAAGGACTGACCGTTACAAAGCTTGCCTGACCCGACATGTGGCCCTGGCATATTTAATGGTCTAATACACTGTCTAAAGAGTATTAAGCATAATGAATAGTGTGATAATGTGCCTTAATGGTTGTGTTACCCCTATTAATAGTGCTCTTGATCGCGTGTCATTAATACAGCATTAACTACATGTAATTACATCTGGTAACTAACACTTTAATTATGCTTGATGGCTCACGTTGAAGGACATCTGCCAGTATACGCATCGATAAAGCTCTGAAGGCTCCACACGTGGAAGCTTCGGAGCTTTCCCTTACAGGAGGTTAGGTTCAAGGCTGCTGGACACGTGTCGGCACCGGAGCTCCTCTCTACTGGGAGGTCAAGTCTGGAGCCATTGTACACGTGTTGATGCCGGAGCTTCCCTTTGTTGGGAGTTCAGCTCTGGCTTTCCTTTACACGTGTTGACCCAGGGGCTACCCATACGAGGGGAGCAGTCCCAACGCAATGTGACATGTGGGGCCCGAGTATACCTTCAACTCTGTCAGGTAGAATTCTCTTGTACTCTTCGCGGTACTAAAGGGTACCCGGTACTAAAGGGTACCGACAGTTACAAACTTAGAATCTTTTGGGCTTTAGAGTAATTTGAGAATAGTTGCAGGCTAGAATAATCTGAACTCTGATGTTATCTGAAACTGAAATAGTGAAATCTAAAGTTATCTGAATTATAAAGTTATGTTCTGAAACAGTAAATTGTTGCTATTTTTGAATTAATTTGCTTCTGAATTTTGTTTGCTAATTGCTACACTAAAGGTATGTGTGCTATACTCCTAATATATAATTATATATGGTGATATATATAGGGTCGACTAGACATTGCCATAAAAAATGGCTTGGACGATTAGAGGACCGACTAGGGTCGACTAGGATCGATTAGTCGCCCTAGTCGACGATTAGTCGTCCAAGTCGACCTAGTCGATGGGTAGGCGACTTGAAAACATTGGTTATTGTGTAATTGTTGATTTAATCAATGCAAATTATGATTTGTGCATTGTTATTGTTTAATTGTTGATATAATTGTTCTTGTCGGCTTTTGATACAAGCAATACACATGCCTAGCTAATGCATTGGTCAGTCGCCTCAAACTCTAGAATGGAACTTGGTCAGTCACCTTGGTAAGTCGCCTTAAATGCTAGAATGCCTTATCAAACCCTAGAATGCTTCCATCTTTTTCTTCATGCAACACTTCATGTAGAGTTAATATGCCATTCATTATATTTTTTTGTCTTACTAGTTCTAGCATGGAAAGCCCTAAGAAGATTGTTGGTGGTAGTAACAATAAATAAGGCAATATGGAGTTTAGTGACTCCAGCAGTTCAGGCTCCTTTCACAGTCCATCCAATCATTTTTCGAATATAAAAATTAAAAAGACATGAGAGGATCTCGACCCGGAGTATGATCCTGCCGACGAGGTATGGATCACAAATCTTAACTTCAGCAGTTCAAGTTAATGTTGGTTGTCAAGTACACGAAGTCTTATAATTCTTTTCTGCCTAGATTAATGGCGAAGACAATGAGGTGACTTCGGCTCCTAAAACCACAGAAGGTTCTCCAATGGATGAACCCCCAGGTTCTCTCAAGCGGAAACGAGGGCAACGAGGTCCCAATAAGGGTCCATTGAACCGCATCATGTACATAACAAGGGTCGGTCCAGGTGGGCTTCCCCAAGAACCAATGGATTCAGTTACAAAGTACCAAAATGCATGCGGTTTTCTTGTTAGAGAGTTCGGGCCGATCACAACTGAGAATTGGAGAAAATTACCTGAGGAGACCAAGAATGAGTTGTGGAAAAGGATAAAGAAACAGTTCAAGTTCTCGAAAGGCACAGAAGAAGCTGTAAAGAAAGCAACATTGGTCGCTTGCGACAAGAAGTTATGTGGCTGGAAGAGTGAAATGAATACTTATGTTAAGGCCGATAAGGTCCCTAGCCCGAGGAAGATGGGAAAAATCACACAAGCTAGTGGCAAGAATTTATTCGTCAAAAGACCACACCTGATGCTAAAGCCCTAAGTGCAACTAGGTCAAAGATTGCCAAAAAGTACAAACACCATCATCGCTTGGGGTCTGCCGGATATGCCCCCAAAGTCCAGAAATGAAATAAGATATTAGACCAAATTACCAGTAAGGGCAATCCTCACCCGTTAGAAGGCTGCGATGAGAGAACTCACCGGTGGGTCTTTGCTTCGTCAGGTTTGACCAGCGAGGGCAAACTCAAAAAGCCCAACTCTGTGAATGAAGTAGAGCACAAAATGAAAGAAGTAATTGAAAAACAACAGAAGGGTCTCTTCAAGCCGAAGAGGGAGAATGACCAACTTACCGCTATCCTAGGAAATCATGAACACAGTGGACGGGTTCGAGCAATCTCTTCTCAAATGTCTTGGCTAGATGGTTTCCCGAAAGATAAAGAGACATATAGAAGACGTGAGAAGTTCAAGAAAACACTTGATGAAACGATTGCTCAAAAGGTGAAGGAAAATGTGCAAGAAATAATGGAACAACTTAGACAATCAGGACAATTAGTGGCACCGAGTACAACGATGGTTCTCGTACCAAAAGAGCATTTGGTATCTCTAACTGCCTACCCTAGCAGTGTAGGTTCTGTGTCAGGCTCAGGGTCAACCCATAAGTTCGCTGTCGATGATATTGCTAAGGACAGATCTTGTTGTCTTCTTAGCCCGATCGGCAGAGCAGGGAAAAAAACCAAACAAGTTGTCACTGCTATGGCAAAGCCTGATTGTGACTTCAACAACAATCCACTTTCGTTGTATTATGTTGTGGTGCAAGTTCTTCAGATAATTGATAATAATTATGAAGATTATGAAATAGACCACATCACACATGAGGGGATCGCGACTCTGGGGCAGGCTGTCAACCAATTAATCCTTTGGCACTGATGCGATATTGTGTTAGACGATGAGTCGATTTCTAGCCCCATCGCATCTCAAAATACTACAACCCCGTCTTCTAAAGTGAAATCCAGGAAGCTCCACTCTGAGTCCAGGAAGATCCACTCCCGCTATGTCTCAGGAAGGGTGATATTAACCTTGCTAGTAAAGATAACCAAGAGCAACAAGTTGAACAACAACTTCAAGCAGTACCAGAGCAATCTGTTTTTAGTAAAGAGCAATTAGTTGAGCAACAACTTGAAGTAGTACTAGAGCAAGGTGTTGGTTGTAAAGAGCAATCAGTTGAACAACAGGTTCAACAACAAGCTAGTGTCCAACTTCTGACGACTACTCCTCGATCATCAGTGTCTATCAAAGTTAGCTCATACAAAAATAAGAAACCTTCATCAGAAGTGTCAAAGTATTTGGAATATATGAAGTAAAATATTAGAAAATCGAGTGCATCTCGTTCTTCTCATGAGCCAGCATTAGAAGATATTGAGGAGTGCGAAGAAGATAGTGTCATGTATAATCGGCGGACGGCTTTAGTTAAACCAAGAGTTCCAATATACAATCTTGAGGATGTTCCTCCTAAATATGAGAATGTGAAGTCGTTCATGACATCAATACAACTTAGCAAACAATCTTTCCCGCCAAAAGAATGCACGAGTGGTACATTACTACTAGCACAAAATATGAACTTTCTTACATCACATTTCTTGTGCCAAAAGAAGCATTCTGGGGCACTGGAGCGGAGAAACGAGCCCTTTTCTTGGAAGATCTACATATCCTTTCCATTAGGGCATCCTCGAAATCAACCTGCTACTCGTCTGATGCTTGTAAGTGCCTCTAATATTTTGCATTTGCTTTTCTTACTACACGCATACACATTTCATGAGATTATAACAATCCTACACTTCTTCAATAGGATGCAATATATAGATAATAAAAAGATGAAACGCAAGACAGGTATCCTTGACCCTACACGGATTACGAAGACATTATTCGATGTTAAGGTGGATCGAGACTCGAAACAATACAAGCACATGAAAAAAAAAGAATTTGATAAATCAATCGCAAAACAAAAGAAGGATAAAAGTATTGAGGTTGCATCTTACATAGGACATGCCATGTTTAAATTTGTCAGAGATGGCAAGGACCTCGTAAAGGCTTCGTACCACTTCGAGTAAGTTCGACACATGACATTGAAATAGCAATTATTGCTAATTATAAATTTAACACGTGTTTTGTATGTGTGCAGTAAACACTACATAATGATCTTCATCAAGCCAATGCAGGGTTTGACAACAGTCTTGGACTCAGCCTATTACCCACCAGATCATTACAAAGATTTCCTTTTCATTTTGAAACTGTACGTTTATTCGATACTTTTAATTTACACACATTTAGAATGTGTTGACGTTTTATATGACATTTCTTGTATTACAACGCTTGGCGGTTTTACGCGGAACGGCTTGGCGGTCAGAGACCTCCTAATACGAATGCATTGGACATTAAAACATATTATCCTTGTCCGAAGCAGCCTCCTGGGAGCGTCTTATGCGGGTATTATGTATGCAAGCATCTTTGAACCGCCAGCGAATATAGCGTGAATCGTGAGGATATAAGTTATCCTTAATGTCGATATCTTATTTTCTTACTTTTGAGTTTCATTTTCATTATAACTAGCGTATTTTAATACTTATATTCTTTGTTATTCAATATTACTAGAAACATTATTTTCATATTTTGATTCGAACTTCAAAATCCAATTGCTCATAGTACAACTGCTCCAAAAATACCAAATAAATTCCTGTATACTCACTTTGATCTATACTTTGAGATTGTTCAAACCAACACATTCTAAACCTTGTTATGTGTTTTATTGCAGCACACGAAGAATGTGAACCAAGAATGACCGGTTTGTAGAAGTATGTCTGGTGGAGGATCCGACATGATTGCCGGTGAACTGTGTCAATTCATGCGTCGCGAAATTTTGCACAAAAGTAAGGGTGTTCTTTGATGAGGATGGTGTAATAGCTCATGTGCCAGAACTTTGTGACTATGACAATAGAAACATTTTTTAGTGAAAACTATAAGATGACTTGTATGTGTAACTTGTACATATGTATATTGTTTCAGTGAAATTGACTTCTATGATATTACTTTTGTGATTATATTGTTTACTTCTGTGATTATATTGTTGACTTCTGTGATTATATTAAATTGACCTGGAAATTAGAAATAACAGCAGGTAGTACTGCATAGGGTATACTTTATCATAGGCGGTTCTTTACCTACGGCTAGACCTGCCTGTGAAATTATATTATCACACACGGCTAGAAATAGGTAAAGAACAACCTGTGGTAACTCTGTTATCACAAGCGGTTTCTATTACGATAAAAACCGGCTGCGATAAATTGTCTCTACAAGCGGCTTGCCATAGATAAAAATCCGTCTGTGATAAAACGATTATCATAGGCAGTTACCTATAATGTACGACCCGCCTGTGATAATGTGTCTTCACATGTGGCTAGTCGTTAGTAAAGAACTGTCTATCTTCACAAGCGGCTGGTCGTAGATAAAGAACTGTATGTGATAAAATCATTTCACAAACGGTTTTATTTTCCGCCTGTAAAATTGCATATTATCACAGACTTTTCGTTTCAGACGGTTTTAGAAACCGCGTGTGGTAACGTTTAGAGCCTTCTGAGATGATGCTTATTTTAGTAGTGCAATATCTAGGTCCGGTCCGGTCCGAGAGTCCGTGTCGAGCCAGCATGGCCCGATTTTACTTCGTGTCCGGCCGGGCTTCTTGTAGGGCCCCTGCCCCACTCGTCGTGTCGGACTGCGGCAGAGCGCTCTACGACTCCTACGAGCTCCCGCCTTCAAGCACCAGCTCGATACCGCCGTGCTTGCTTGGGCCCCGTCCCTCTTCATGCCGCACCTCTCCGCCGGCACAACGCCGGCAGTGGACGCGGGACAGGCGCCTGAGCTCTTTTGCTTCGGAAGCTGTTCTCCGAGGGATCCGCCTGTGTTAGAATTAATCTGGACCCGAATCAAAAAAAAAAAAAAATGGAAGTGCATGTATGTGCATGCAGGAAACTTGGTTGCGGGTACCAGCAGTCGTTTATGCAGGCATGAGTACCAGGTCATTCGTCGACGAAGAACGCGGACAGGATGGGATCGCGCGAGCCATTTCGGATGAACGATCCAGCGACGTGCTGATCTGCATGCAGGTCGGTGGTTCAACATGTTAGAGACAGTGTACAGGAGTTCTGCACGGAGGCATACAGTTTCGTTGGCTTGTCCGAGTCTCATGGAAGTAGATGCTCGTGAGGCAGAAAATGTGGAACGGCGAGTAGTTAGCATGCTACGTGCAAACGTGTATATGGCTATAAAAGCTCAACCATGTACGTGTGTAGGCAACAAGAGAAGACTAGAGAAATACAGAGGGCGTGTTCGGCGTTCGGCGCTAGCGCCGGCGGGCGTTTGTTGCCTGCCAAACTCTTGTGCTTCTTTGTGTGTATCCTTTTCGTTTCGTGTGTGCGAGTATTCTTGGGAGTTTTCAACAGCCTGTGCCTGTTCACAGCCGCCAGGGCGAGCTACCGGACAGCGGACTGCAGCCGCGGCGTTGGGTCTCCATTGTCCGGCGCTCTCCTCAATCCCGACGAAGCAAAGCGGCGGCAGCACCCCAGCCCGGCGAACAGGTCGTCAGGGCCCGAGTGCGCACTGTGGGCTTCAGGTGTTGGCAGACGGTAATGTGCAGGTTGGACCTTGAATGGATAGTGACTACTGACTAATGGGTCGTAAAACGGAATCATTGCAAATTAAATATGAGAACCGTAAAAACAATTGGTAAAACAGTTAAACTGTTTTCGATGGTTCCCAACCGTTTTCGATCGGTAAAAGTCACCGCCTCAACTCTCTTATCTCCCGGAACCTATTATGAATAACGCTAGCCTGCAGAAGCACGATGAGAAAACACTTTGTTCAGTCGGCACAAGCCATCTCCTCCGACCATGTAAGCAGCTAGTGGGTAGTGGCAGGCTGCTTCCGTGTACATTCCCAACCTTATCTCCATCTTTCCATCTCTACTTAAGTGGGTAGACCATAATCATCTCTCATGTACCAAAGGCAGCCATACACATTCAGACAATAATATCAGGGCAAGTTACACGTGCGTGAACAATATAAAAGCTCTCGATTACGTAGTAGTTGGTGGAGTACGGACACGGTAATGGAGGCTGTCTCGGTAGCTAGTCGTTTTTGCAGTGGGGGCCAAGCTGAGCTTTCTCGGCAACTAATGTTCGATCGCCCGTCGAAATCACATCTCTCGAGGTTGTTGCTCCCCAGCAATGCATACAATATTAAAAGCGGACAGGTGGTCCGGTGAATTTCATTTTTAAAACCAGCACTTCTTTCAAAAGCATGAAAATCTGAAGGAATCAATTGTTTGTTCAACGATAAATCATCATGAGATTAAGAAACGCTCATATCTATTTATACACGCATGTGTCGTCTGCAACCGTCAGCTGAACGGCACCCTGTATTACATACGGTCCACTGATCAAATGTACGGAATAGATACATTATCGTTCGTTCAGATGTGCCATTACAGTGAAAGCATCGTCGACCATGATTGCAGTCTCACCAGCCACTTTCGCACGGACAGATATTTGGTTGGATTCACGTGTTCAATAGGGACGAATCGTATCTGCGTGTCTCTGACTCTTGTAGTACTAACTGCCAGGCAGCCACCGAGGAAGTTGCTCGCGCATTTGGTTGTCTGAGTTGAAACCATCGTCAACTCCTCGTCATCGTGATCATAAAGATAGTTGTCCTTCAATCCTTGCTAGCTGCTACACAGCGATGTGGATAGCTTAACTATTTGGCTCTGTGCAGTGTACACAACACGCGCACGTTTTGAAAGCTAGTGATGAGTACACTTGGAGAATGCATATCTCAGCTGTCAGTTCAAACCATTTTATTTGCTTTTCCGTTGAGATTTTTTTTTTAAGCCAGCATGGTCCAGATGCTATAAGTTAATTCCTTAAGAAGAAAGGTAAGCGCGCGTCGGAGCCTACGGTGTTGGCCGCACGAGCCTCTGCTTTTCCGTTAAGATGATCCAAATAGTGCAATTACTCTCTTGTTCACAAATATAAACCTTTTAGTTTTGTCCTAAGTCAACTTTTAGCAAAATTTTCATAAGACTTTTCACTTATTAGTTCAAAGATGAACTAACAATTCACAAGTATTTGGGAACAGATGAATTATAAAAATTTAGGGTCTATCTATATTTCAGGTGTCTGAAATGTGAGAAAAAATTCAGGCGCCAGGTGATTAAGAGTTAATTACAGTCACTAATCACTATTCCTTATACTTAACTGTTGACATTTAAATCTATAGGTTAATCAATTACAAAATTTTCGTTTGATTATTTTACAATTAACATAACCCTACAATTACAAATTAAAAATTAACAAAAAACAAAAAAAAACTCAGATCAAGCCATGGCGGCTCGCCGCTCGCCGGCCACCGCGCACTACTAGAAAATGCATTTTTACAGGCGTCTCCTTATTTTTTTACAGACGGTTCGTTAAAAGTTACGCATGTGATGTCAAATGAGTTAATAACCGCCTGTGATAACAGAATATCACAGGCGGTTCGTAACAAACAACCGCCTGTGAAAATGTATTGATTTTCACAGGCGGTTCGTAACAAATAACCGCCTGTGAAAATGTATTGATTTTCACAGGCGGTTCGTAACAAAAACAGTCTGTGATAATAGTCATTATCACAGGCGGTCCGTAACAAACAACCGTCTGTGAAAATATAATAATTTTCACAGGCGGTCCGTAACAAAAAAACCGCTTGTGATAATGATGGCTCCTGATTGGTCCGCTGCTTCATCCCACGGATCGCTCTTGGACTTCATATCTCCGCCTTTCGCTACTTATCGATCCAACGACTCACAGGGGGTCATCTCTAATATACGTGTCTATAACAGCAGCAATACTGACACATCACGTCCTTATCCCCAATCTCTGCCTCTCACCGTTCATCTCTCCAATCTCACCTCTCTTTCCTTCCTCCCCAACCTCGCTCTACCGCAGCTCTACCTTATCGCTGAAGCATCAGCAACCCGCTTCCGCCTCCTCGCCATCCTCCCGTCCCGGAGGCCGCGCTCCTCGCCGACGCAGCAGCCACGCTCCTCGACCATCGTGGCAGTCGTGCTACTCATGCTCATCGACGTTGTGACAGCCACGCTCCTCGCCGTCACGGCAGCCACGCTCCTCGTCCGCCGCAGGTGTCTTGCTCGATGCCGAGGATCACAAATCCAACCTTCAGTCGCAGATCTGGCCGCGATCTTTATTTTTGTTGTAGCCCGGAAGTCGAGCTAGAACGAAGGTGGCGCTACCGAGCTCTGTGGGGAGGCATTGAAGAGCGGCTGCAACGGCAGCATCCCTGTCTTCATGGCGTTGAGTTGTTGCATGTGGTGTTGCACGTGATGGTTGTGATGGATTGTAATTTCTGTGATGTATTGCGCTGTAATTTTTGTTGTGTTTTTTATTGCATCTCTGCAATGTAATTTTGTCTAAATCTTTTAGTCTTTTATAGATCGAATTGTGTTAGTGCAAATTTTGTCTAAATGTTATCATTTCTTGCCTTCTAATTACAACTAGTCACGAACACAATGCATACGGAACATTCTAAAAATTGTCTATGATAATGTATTATCACAGGTGGTTGGCAGTAAAAAAACAGTATGTGATAATACATTTTCACAGGCGGTTTGCAATAAAAAACTGCCTGTGAAAATACATTTTCATAGGCGGTCAACAATAAAAAACCATCTGTGAAAATGCATTTTCACAGGCAGTTGTCGGTACCCTAAAAACCATACACCCCCTGAGGTTACAAAGATCTCAAGGGAAGGACATCAACTCAAATTGAAGACCCTCGGGGGCCCACTCGCCAGACGTGACCGGACCCGCTTCTCCAACATGGTTAACCTCTAGGTTGCCACGTGTACTGTCAGCCCAGAGCTATTACCCGCAAGGGTGAAGCTACGGGCCAAGTACTGAAACGGCACCTCCGGAGGTAGCCCCCGACCGAGAGAAGCTCCGGACATGACACGTGCCAGGTCACCCCGGAGCTTCCCGCTTCTCCCAAGCAAGCTCCGGAGCTGCCACGTGTCCACACGACGGAGCTAGATGCTTAAAGCCCCCGGGAGACGTTGTAACGGCTCCGGATCTC
Source organism: Tuctoria greenei (assembly GCA_036927565.1). Lineage (NCBI taxonomy): Eukaryota > Viridiplantae > Streptophyta > Magnoliopsida > Poales > Poaceae > Tuctoria > Tuctoria greenei. Next base: position 23,878,173 of record JAYESD010000002.1, on the reverse strand, counting down.
CAAAGGACAGCCGCAGACTTCAAGATCCGATTAATTACCATTAATTCCACGTTAATGATAATTAATCGGACAGCCTTAACACCTGTAACGGCACTGTCGGAGCCGTTACAGGGTTATTAACAACAATTAATCTCGTGTATCAATACTAATAACCGCCAGGGCCACATGTCGGGTCAGGCTGACTTGTAACGGTTAGTCCTTGTACTATAAAAGGACAAAGGGGGGGAACATTCTGAAGCTCACAAGTTAATACAACAAACACACACCCGTGGAGTAGGGTATTACGCTCAGGCGGCCCGAACCACGTAAACCACCGTGTCACTCGTGTCCAAATCACATTTCACTTTCTTAGATCTCCGCGCGCCCAGACCGAACCACAAACTCCTTCAAACACTTTTCATAGTGTTAGGGGATCTGCCGACTCCAACAGTCGACAGTTGGCGCGCCAGGAAGGGGCGCCTGAGATCTTCAAGAATGGTGAATTCTGCAGCTGGATCATCCAACGGGCAACCTGCTGCTCAGACTGTCGGAGGCAATCCCTCCAACATGCAACCACCGGCAGGAGCCTCAGTTCCAGCGGGAGTCACACTCCCACCACCACCATCTTCTCCGGCAAGACATGCCGAACGACATGATGGTGCACCGGCGTCACATTCTGCGCCGGCAAGTCGTGACAACCCAGAACACGCGCTCCATGCAGCGCGTGCTCTCCTTCAGCGACCACCACCTCCGGATGCATCTCAAGGTGCCATGGAGCAATGGAGAGCTGATATTGAGCATTTGGTCGCAGCAGCGGCCGAACGCCTCAACAATCAGGGTCCACCTCCTTCAGGGCGGGCCCCGTCGCAGCGACGAACGTTGTCTGGAAGACTTGGTCCACATGTCTCCAACAACCGGAGAAGAGCTGCGTCACAGCAAGTGACGTCGTTGCCCTCTGGGGCACGACGTGCCCATACTGCATCTCGGCTTTCGACACACGACCTCCGAGCGGAGCTTGATCGCCGATACCGCCAACAGGATGGCCGTGTCCACATCGAGCGAGCTCGAGAAAGACGAGATGCTCAAGATCTTTCTACTCTGGAAGGAGTAGGAGGAGGCTGTTCCGCCCTAGCCATGCACCTGCGTATGGTTAGATGGCCACAGAAGTTCCGGCCACACTTGCCGGAAAAATTCGACGGGACTGTCAATCCCGTAGAATTTCTACAGATATACTCCACTGCGATCCTAGCAGCTGGAGGAAATGAGGCTGTAATGGCCAATTACTTTCCAGTGGCCTTAACTGGGACTGCTAGGTCCTGGTTTATGAGCCTTCCGCCCAACTCTATCGACAGTTGGGAGGAGCTATGCCGCCAGTTCACCGCCAATTTCGGGAGTTCATACACCCGTCCGGGCACCGAACTGGACCTTTTTGCGGTCGTGCAAAAAGGAGGAGAATCTTTGCGGTCATTCATCCAGAGATTCTCTCAGGTACGTAACACAATCCCTTATATCTCAAGCGCTTCTGTCATTGTAGCATTCAGACAGGGTGTACGAGACAAGAAGATGTTGGAGAAACTGGCGATCAAAGAGATCACCAGTGTCACGGAGCTCTTCAGCCTGGCTGACAAATGTGCCAGAGCTGCGGAGGGCCGTGAAATGCACTCCAAACCAGCCTTGGAGGATCATAAAAAATCCTCCAAAGAAGAAGCCGCTACCTCCGGGAGTGGCAAGAAGAAAAAGAAGACCAACGGCAAGAAGAAGCCGTCGGCCGGCACATCCAACGTTGCAGCCACTGCAACTCCTGGTGGCCGGGGGCCACGCCCCGAGAAGCGACCTCGACCGTCTTCCGAAGACGGTGGCAAATCCAAGATGTGGTGCCCCATTCACAAAACGGGCAGCCACAGGCTGGAGGATTGCCGGGAGGTCCAAAACCTTGCCGAGCGCTACCACAAGCGCCGGGAAGGGTCTCCCTTTCGTCAGAGGGAGGGAAAACAAAAGGTCGATGAAGCTCCGGCTGAAGAGGAGTTAGGGTTTCAAGACCCCAAAAAGGTCTTGAAAGCCGTCTACACCTCCGTCGACGATGATTCCGACGTCTCCGACAACGAACGTCGAAAAACCATGAACACCATCTTTGGTGGATCATGGGACATCACCTCTCGTCGCGTCATTAAGACCATGCGACGGGATGTGGCTGCTGTAGCTCCTACAGCTAGACCGGAGCCACATCGAAAGTGGATGGACACACCCATCACTTTCGATGCTTCGGACTGTCCTCAAAGCATGGTCGGAGCTGGCCAGCTGCCCTTGATGGTATCCCCCACCATCAACAACATCCAGCTCCATCATGTCCTGGTAGATGGAGGTTCGGGGCTTAATCTCATCAGCTTCGAAGCTTTCACTAAGCTTCAGCTTCGACCTTCAGACCTCCAGCCCTCTCGACCTTTCTCCGGAGTAGGTCCGGGGGCCATAACCCCACTCGGAGCTATCACTCTCCCTGTTACCTTCGGGACCCGGGAGAAGTATCGCACCGAAAAGTTGGTCTTCGACGTCGCTCAGATCAACTTACCATTCAACGCCATTTTGGGTAGACCTGCCCTGTACAAATTCATGGCAGCTGCTCATTATGGATACCTGGTGTTGAAGATGCCGACACCAGTAGGCGTTCTCCGGATCCGTGGAGATCGCACTGCCGGAGTAACTGCTCTGGAAGAACTCCATGCACTCACCACAGCGCAAGAGGAGGATTCCAGACAGAAGCAAGCTCCACAACCTCCGAGCATTCGTCAACGAGGCTCGACCTCTGCACCCCGTGTGCAGCCAAGCGGCGACACCGACATTCCCGTCAAAGTCGTCCAAATTGGTTCCGATGTCACTCAAACTACCCGCATATCGGGTGGCTTGAACGACAAATAGGAACTCGCGCTCATCACTTTCCTCCGGGCTAATGTTGACGTGTTTGCCTGGCAACCGTCACAAATGCCTGGGATCCCCAGGGAAGTGATTGAGCACAATCTGAAGATTTACCCCGACGCTCGGCCTGTACACCAGAAACCTCGGAAGCAATCTGTAGAGCGACAGAACTTCATCCGACAAGAAGTGAAGAAGTTGCTCGAAGCCGGATTCATCCGAGAAGTCTACCATCCAAAATGGCTGGCAAACCCAGTCGTTGTGCCTAAGGCCGGCGGGAAACTTCGGATGTGCATCGACTATACCACACTGAATAAGGCATGTCCAAAGGATCCATTCCCACTACCTAGAATAGACCAGATAGTGGATTCCACCTCTGGGTGTGAGTTGCTGTGTTTTCTAGACGCATATTCAGGATATCATCAAATCCGGATGTCTAGGGAAGATGAAGAACATACTTCATTCATCACAGTGGATGGATTGTATTGTTACACAGCCATGCCTTTTGGTCTCAAGAATGCAGCTTCAACTTTTGTACGAGCAATGTACAAAACTTTCGAAGAACTCATCAGAGACATAGTGGAGGTGTACGTTGATGACATTGTGGTCAAAGTCAAAAACAAGGAGTCCCTCTTGGATACCTTGCAGGCTGTCTTCGACAAGCTGCGGGCCACCCGCACGAAGCTAAACCCAAACAAGTGCGTCTTCGGGGTTAGTTCCGGAAAGCTTCTTGGTTTCCTGGTAAGTCACCGGGGTATAGAGACTAATCCGGCGAAGATAAAAGCCATCGAAGACATGCGGCCACCAACCCGCATCAAAGACGTCCAAAAATTAACTGGATGTCTAGCAGCCCTCAGTCGATTCATTTCAAGACTGGCGGAAAGGGCACTTCCCTTCTTCAAGTTACTGAGGAAGTCCGGACCATTCCAATGGTCTGAAGAGGCAGAGAAGGCATTCCAGGAGCTGAAACAGTTCCTCACCACTCTACCAGTCTTGGTAGCTCCGAACCCTGGTGAGCCTTTATTGCTTTATATTTCAGCAGCTGACGAAGTCGTCAGTATGGTTCTGGTTGCGGAGAGACCGGAACTACCCAATACTCAGGAATCCAGATCCCTTCGGGAGGATCCGGAGGTTCCCGAAAGCAGGTCTGGGTCCCAGCTCCCAGACTTGAATCCTCAAGAAGCCACTTCAGAGGACCCGGATCCTTCTGATAGGATCCAGGTCATTCCTGAAGAAGCTCCGGGTTCCTCCACCCAGAACCCGGAGGTCCCCGAATATAGTTTGGACCCCTCCGACAGGGTCCGGATCAATGGAGAGGAAGCTCCGGACCCCTCCGGGAGGGTCCGGACCGTTCAACGCCCAGTATACTTCATCAGTGAAGTGTTACATGATGCCAAGACTCGATACCTAGAGGTACATAAGCTGCTCTACGCAGTTCTTATTGCCTCAAGGAAGCTTCGACATTATTTCCAAGCTCACAAAGTCTCGGTGGTAACCTCATATCCACTTCGAGCGATTCTGCATAATCCCAATTCAACTGGGAATATAGCGAAGTGGGCAGCGGAACTGGCTGAATTCGACCTCGAATTCATTCCAAGACAAGCAATCAAGAGTCAAGCGTTGGCAGATTTCGTGGCAGAATGGACTCCCTCTCCATTAAACTCTGGGGGCCCCAGCGAGCAGAAGAAGGAACCACAAGTTCCGGCCTTCACTAAGCCTCACTGGACCCTTTACTTCGACGGTTCCATGCAGAAGCAGGGAGCCGGAGCTGGAGTCCTTCTCCTCACACCAACCGGGGAGAAGGTAAGATACATGGTGCACCTTGATTTCAAGGCAACCAACAACATGGCGGAGTACGAAGCACTCATATATGGATTAAAGGTGGCACTATCCTTTGGTGTCAAGCAGTTGCTGGTCAAAGGAGATTCACAACTTGTTATCAAACAGGTGAAGGGTGAATGCTCCTGCAATAATCTCCAGCTGGCTGCTTATCTCCTTGAAGTCCAGAGGCTTCAGAAGGACTTCGAAGTCCTAGACCTTCACCATGTTCAGCGTGCTCACAACGTTGAAGCTGACGAACTCTCGACCAAGGCGTCAACCGGAGCTCCGGCTCCAGACGGAACCTTTGTCCGGAGGATGTCAAAACCCACAGTTCAGCCTGCCGAGCTGAACGAAGGGGGCGAGATCAGCATCCCGAAGCTGACGGTCCCGATGGCCCTGTTACCATGGCAGCCATCAAGGGTCGTAGGTGCTGCCGGAAGCTCCGAGCAACCCAGCACGCAAGACTCAAATGCTCAAGTCAGTTCCGATGCATGGATCTCGGAGATCCGGAACTTCTTGAAAGACAACATCCTTCCTGACGATGATGTATCCGCTGACCGGGTAGTCAGATTGGCTAAAAGATACACGTTGGTAGAAGGGGATCTCTACCGGCGCGGTGCCAACGGCATCCTAATGCGGTGCATCACAAGGGAAGAAGGCTGCGAGCTCCTCGCAGAAATCCATGGAGGCGAGTGTGGGAACCACGCGTCTTCCCGCACGCTGGTCGGAAAAGCCTTTCGGCACGGCTTCTACTGGCCTACAGCGCTCCAGGATGCTACTGAGCTAGTGAAGAAATGCAAAGCTTGCCAATTTCATGCAAAGCAAATTCATACACCTTCTCAGCCCTTACAAATGATACCTCCTACGTGGCCTTTCGCCGTGTGGGGGATGGACATCTTGGGACCCTTCCCAAGAGCCGTCGGAGGTTACAAGTTCCTGTATGTCGCCATCGACAAGTTCACCAAGTGGCCGGAAGCTACTCCTGTTGTGACGATCAACAAACAATCTGCAATCAATTTTCTACAATCTATCATGAGCAGATTCGGAGTCCCAAACAAGATCATCACTGATAATGGGACTCAGTTCACAAGCTCCGCATTTCAAGGATATTGCGAAAACCTCGACATACAAGTTTGCTACGCCTCCGTAGCTCATCCTGCCAGCAATGGGCAAGCCGAGAGAGCAAACGCAGAGATCCTTAAAGGACTAAAAACGCGAACTTATGAGCGTTTGAAAAAACACGGAGCTAATTGGATCGAAGAGCTTCCGCCCACTCTATGGGCTAACAGGACTTCTCCAAGTCGGGCAACCAGAGAAACCCCCTTCTTCCTGGTGTACGGAGCAGAAGCGATCCTTCCTCCGGAGATCACCCTGGGTTCCTTCCGAGTCCGGACCTTCGACGAAGCCGCGCAGGACCAGTTCCAGCGTGAAGACCTAGACCTCCTCGAGGAGGGAAGGTGCCAAGCAGCTGTTCGGAACGCCCGATACCGCCAAGCTTTACGGCGCTATCATCAGCGGCATGTACACAACCGACAGCTCGAGGAAGGCGATCTGGTGCTACGGAGAATACTATCCAGAGAAGGGCAAAACAAACTCTCCCCCGGCTGGGAAGGGCCCTTCCGAGTGATCAAAGTATCCCGTCCCGGAAGCGTTCGCTTGGCCGCCGAGGATGGGACACCTCTCCCAAACCCTTGGAACATCGAGCACCTCCGTAAGTTCTACACTTAATTCCACGGAGGTGAGTCTTAAGTAACTTGAAGTGTATGTTATAGAGTCATTGTACAGAGTCGGGTAGTTCCTCCGGGAGAGCAGCCGGACCTTTCCCGAAAGGTTTGGAAAGCTCATGCAACACTTGATACAGTCTCCAGACTAGAAGTGTAGCTAATTACCCTGGGTGAAACGAGAAACCAAACACACTTAGCCTGGTTCCGTACCCTAAGAGTGTACTTGTTTCATCTGTACCCCGGACCTATAATGAAAAACATCTTCATGTGAAATAGACTCCACGTGCATTCATTTTTGCATAAGGCTCGACATTTTTATTTTTCTCTTTCTTGTCTATAACAGAAACGTGCAATTCTTAAGAAGTTCTAGTTTAACCGGTTTATGTACAATTTGAGTTGAATTGTCAGATTTTTTAGATTTAAATATCGTCTGTGGCCAACTCGCCTGAAAGCCGCCAAGCCATTCTAGGGCTGGAGTGCGCTATCGACTTAGCCTGGTCAAGCACCCTAAGTACGCCACTCTACCTACACCCAGGCAGGCCAAAGTAAGGTGGGTCCATGGACAATTGGATCTAAAAGAAAAGACAATTCATCCAATTATACTAAAAATCGTGTTCAACTTGAAATTCTCTTGAGAACCGTAAGCCACGACGAAGTTATAGATAAGGAACGAATTTTACTGTTTTTCTTGGCTTAAGTGTGCAGGAAAAATAAACCCAATATTGATGGAGAAAAACCGGGGGTAACCAAGCTCCGACTCCCATTGGCGTTAACTTAAAGATGGTGAGAAGATTCTATCATTAGAGTCTGTTGCCAGCCAGGCGTGGCAAGGGTCATTGCCGGAGCTACTAAGCTCCGACACCTTGAAGTATTAACTACCGACACTCAACGTGTTGGTAGAGGCTCCTGCCGGAGCTACTAAGCTCCGACGATGGACAGTGCCGGAGCTTCTAAGCTCCGACGACTTCAAGGGACCTTCACTATCGAAAACTTCGGACCTAAACTATACGAGTTCGAAGCAAATCTGTCTTCAACAAAAATCAACATCCTTTTGGTACATGTCCACAATCAAATTGTGCACATCTACCAGGGGGCCAAGTGAAGACAAAGATGTTGAAGACAAAAAATGAAATTCACGAAAAATTGGGGATTTCATTTCATTGGAAGACCAGAGATTACATCTGGGGACAAAGGATTACAAAATTGAGGAAGAAGAGAAAATACAAATAAAGGCTAAGAAAGATAGTCCTAGACCCTATGGAAGAACTCAGCGACCTTCTGGGCGACCTCCGACACGCTGGCTCGGGTAGCTTCGCCTTCTCCTTCAACGGGGCCTTCAAGCACCGGGTCCAGAGGGAATCGAGGGTTCCGGCTAGTGTAACACGTCAACACATACTCTGTGACGTTTCTAGCCAGGGATTGCCCCTCGACCTCAAGCTGGTCCGCGATGACGTCGCCCACCTTGGAGAGCTTGCCACCCGCGGCGTTTAACGCCTGCAATGCAAGGTCCGGCTCCGGCTCCGGATCATCCGGAAGCACGGGGCTGAAACCCAATGGCGCTAGCGCATCGTCGGCCTTACTCAGGAACTCCCAAATTTGCAGGGAGTCCGTCTTTCTCAGGCCCTTCATCTCTTCCAAGGACCTCCGGGTCGCCGCCAGCTCTGAGTTCTCGCGGGAGAGGCGCTCAACTTCTTTGGCGTTTTGCTGAATTTTCGTAGCAACCCGCTTTTCGAGTCTCCCGAGCTCCTCCTCCCGGAGGTGGATCTTGTTCCGACGGTCGACCAGGTCTTTCTCCCTAGCCTCTATTTTCTTCTCTCGGGCGATGAGGGCACACTCATACTCGTAGAGTTCCTGCCCTCGCACCCAGGTCTTCTCCTCCTCTTCGAGGCAGCGCTCTTCCAATTTTTTAGCGCGCTCCTCGATACCTTTGTCCGCCAGAGCTGTCTTCTCGGCAAGCTCTTCTTCACGTCGCAAGACGTCATCCCGTAGCTCCAGGAGTTTTTGCTCCTCATCCTCGAGCCGCTTTTCCCTTCCCTCAAGCGCCTCTCGGCGCTTGATGAGTGCGGTACTGATGGCTTCGAGTTGATCGAACCGAGCGTTGGCCGCATCATTGGCAGCTTTAGCTTGGTCGTGGTACTCCCGGGATTGGGCGTCGAGGTTGTGAGTCATGCTCTCCCTCTCGTCCAGCATCTCACCCCAGAGCTCCAAGCGGACCTTCTCCCGCTTGATCCATTCCTTGTCCGCAGCGATCCTCGACTGCGCCAGCTTGGTCTCGAATTGGAGTCTATTACGCCACCTCCTAAGGGTTTGGCGCTCCTCTTCAAGAACCTTGCTATCGTGGAAGAAGGCTAGTTGGACTTGGCGCAGACTGGAGCAAGCGTTGTCGATGGACATCGACAGCGAGATGGGCTCCGGACCTTCTGGGGTCTCCTCCGCTGGTTCCAGCGGGTCTTCATTTACAAAAATTGGGTCCCACTCTGCGAGAGCGGAACCCCGAGTTTCCAAGGCACTAGGGCCCTCCTCCGGGATGGCCTCAGTCGCCACCGAAGAAGGTCCCGCCACCAAATCTTCATTCGCCCCCTCAGGCTGGGGGCCGGCGACTTCGTTCAGGCACTCTGGCTCCGCCACGGGTACCATCGACGTCGTCGCCTCCAATGGCTCCGGCCGGGACGCTTCTTCTGAGGGGAGCTCAAGCTCCCCCGCCTCCACCACCACCGGCTCTGCAGCCGACGCTCCAATAACTACCGGCCTTGCGACCGGAGCTTCAGAAGTAACCAGCTCAATTGCCGGAACCACTTCAACTTCCGGCTCGCACGCCGGGGCTTCAGCTGCCTCCGGCTCGACCGCCGAAACTCCAGCATTTTCCGGCTCTGAAGCCGGGACCGCTACTTCCTCCGGCTCGGCAGCCGGAGCATCTACTTCTGCAGCACCAGGGCCCGGAGCTTCAACCTCCGGAGCGGGTGCCGCTGGCGCATCTTCAATCCCGTGGTCCGGCGCTACCACGGGAACTTCTGGAGACGAGTCGAGGTCCATGACCACGACAGCCGGCGCCGGAGCTGTCGCAGCCTCTGCCTGGGGAAGCACCGGAGCTGGAGCAGAAGCCCTCGTAGCCTCAGACACTGTGGCTGAGGGCGGAGCTTCACTCCCCTTCTTAGGAACGCTGCAGATGGAGAATGGAGAAATTGAGCAAACAGATGCTATAATTAAAAGTTAATTGAGGTAAGCAAGAAAAATTACCTTGGGAGGCTCACGCACCAGCTTGCGCGGAACCTCTTTCCCGGACGTTCCGGGCTGGCCACGGTCGGCGTAGGAGCTCCGGGAGGACTCCCAGGACTTGCCGTAGCCACGGGCGTTTCCCGGGTCGGAGCTCTCCTTGACCGGGAGGAACTCCTAGACCTGGAGGCCCTCACCGCTTCTCGAACCGGAGTCGCCCGTCCGGAACTGGCATCACCGGAGGGACCCATCACAGGAACAGCTGCACTCCGGGAGGATCCCACCGCCGGAACAGTAGCGCTTCGAAAAGACCCCACCACGGGGACAGATGCTACAGCGGCGGAGGATCTTCCTTCCTGAGGACGGGGAACTGGCGGTGAAGTAGCAAGCCCGACGGACCTTCCGTCAGCATGTCGCAGTTTCCTCTTCCGGTTCTCCGGCTCCTCCGCCAGCTCCTTGCCCTTGCCGGTGACCTCAGCTCTTGGCTGAGAGACAGGGGCGGAGCCGCCTTCCGACAACCCGGGGATCGCCAACGGGGCGGTCGATCTTCTCTCGACGACGCCAAGGTCGTCAAGCGCGGGCATCTTCCGCCGGAGCTCCCTACTGAACTCAACTTCCTCGTTCAGGGGGAGGAAAGCCGGTGGCGGATTCAAGTACGCTCCGTCTACATCGATGCCGTGCTGGAATTTCTTGAGGTGAAACTCCAAGGACTTCCCCACCATGCTGGACTTCAACCCGGTCTCAACTCGGTCTTCGTCCATCACGCTGTTGAGGGCCCAGGCGAGCTTCTCCCTCCTCTTCAGCGGTGCCCACCTGTTGAACAGGAAGTTGCAGAACACCGCCTGGGGAGTCAATCCTCCCTCCACACATTGGCGGATCCTTGATAGGACGGGATCGAAGGCTGCCGCCAGCACCGGAACTTCGCTCCACACCGACGTGTCAATGCCGGGCAGACCTTCTGGCAGCTCCAACCGCTCGTGCTCCTCCACCCGGACAACTACCCAATCTTTCTTCCAGTCATCCCACTTCCCGGAAGGGAACGACCGGAGGTACTTGAACGGGCACTTCTTGCGCTTCACAAAGTAGTAGAAGCCAAGGTACTCGTCACTTCGGCCGGTGGTTTGGACGGTGAAGAAAGTGCGGAAGAGCTCGATGCAGGGAGGAATGCCCACCCACATCTCGCAGAAGTGGACAAAGATGGACACAAGGAGAAGGGAGTGAGGGCCAAGGTGGTATAGCTGCAGACCATAGAAGTCCAGCAGCATCAAAAAGAAGGAAGAAAATGGTGGGATCAGCCCCACCATGGCATACGATGAAAAGTATACCATTTCGCCGGAGTGCTCCTTTTTAAAGGGAAGCTCTCCTCCGGTGCGGATTGAACGGTTGAAGAAGTCCGACGACCACCCCATGAGGGCTCGGACCTTCTTCAGATCGCTCTCTGTCTTCAAACGACTCTCACGCATACCCAACTCCATCGCAGCACAGCTAGGCGAGAGAAGAAAAGCAAAGCACGAGTTGGGAGTTTGAGCGCAAGAACAGATGGAAAGCGTAAAGAACTCCCGACGGTGCGCTTTCCTTCTTAAGTAAGCCCTCGCAACGCTTGGATGGAAACTGCAGGGGAATCAAGCATACTACTCAAGAATTCAACCCAGCCGATGACAAGAGGGCCCGGGACCACCCCGACGACCAAGTCGAGGCTCTTACCCAGGCAAACAGTTGTCATCACGAGGCGGGAAACCCAAAGGCGGCGGGCTGACAAGGCGCGCGGAACCGATACGGTTTTCGTATCGGGAACCGACGACCTTCAATTGCGAGAGATCCGCATGTCAAAGATCTTATCCGCCGCCTGAGGTGCGCCACGCGTCGGGACTCAACCATAAAGCCCCGCCAAAGGCACCTCCGAAGACTCTTGAAGACCCAGTTCAAGAGTCACAAGTATGGACCCACCTCCGGCGGAACGACTTCATCCCGTTGGCCTTCCCCGGAGGTAGGTCCAGGGGGCCACTGTCGGTACCCTAAAAACCATACACCCCCTGAGGTTACAAAGATCTCAAGGGAAGGACATCAACTCAAATTGAAGACCCTCGGGGGCCCACTCGCCAGACGTGACCGGACCCGCTTCTCCAACATGGTTAACCTCTAGGTTGCCACGTGTACTGTCAGCCCAGAGCTATTACCCGCAAGGGTGAAGCTACGGGCCAAGTACTGAAACGGCACCTCCGGAGGTAGCCCCCGACCGAGAGAAGCTCCGGACATGACACGTGCCAGGTCACCCCGGAGCTTCCCGCTTCTCCCAAGCAAGCTCCGGAGCTGCCACGTGTCCACACGACGGAGCTAGATGCTTAAAGCCCCCGGGAGACGTTGTAACGGCTCCGGATCTCCAAAGGACAGCCGCAGACTTCAAGATCCGATTAATTACCATTAATTCCACGTTAATGATAATTAATCGGACAGCCTTAACACCTGTAACGGCACTGTCGGAGCCGTTACAGGGTTATTAACAACAATTAATCTCGTGTATCAATACTAATAACCGCCAGGGCCACATGTCGGGCCAGGCTGACTTGTAACGGTTAGTCCTTGTACTATAAAAGGACAAACCGACGATACACAGAGGGGGGGAACATTCTGAAGCTCACAAGTTAATACAACAAACACACACCCGTGGAGTAGGGTATTACGCTCAGGCGGCCCGAACCACGTAAACCACCGTGTCACTCGTGTCCAAATCACATTTCACTTTCTTAGATCTCCGCGCGCCCAGACCGAACCACAAACTCCTTCAAACACTTTTCATAGTGTTAGGGGATCTGCCGACTCCAACAGTCGACAACAGTCATCAATAAAAAACCGCCTGTGAAAATGCATTTTTACAGGCGGATTTTGCCCCCGCCTGTGCTAATCAATTATTTTCACAGGCTCTTCGCTACAAGCGGTTTTTAAAACCGTATGTGATAATATGTTTAGAGCCGCCTGCGATGAAGCCTTTTGTAGTAGTGGCGCAATCGTTCGCCGTCAGCCGCGCCACCGCTTGCCGACCATCGCACCATCGCTCGCAGGCCGCCGCGTAACCGCTCGCCGACCGCCACGCCATCGCTCGCAGGCCGCCGCTCGAAGGACGCCACCGCGCCGCCATTCGTAGGTCGCGTCACCACTCCGGCTTTGCCATCGCCTCCCGCACGGCCGACATTGGCGCCTGCTCTGCCGCACTGCCGAGGGACGCGCCTCCGCCGTCGTCCCTCGCTGCACCGCGCCTCCGCCCGTCGGTTGTTTGGGATTAGGGATGGATAAGCTAGGGTTGAGGTTTATATATGAGGTTGTGCACGAATCTTAAAGCGACATTAACAGCCTACGTCGTCGACTGAAAGCAACCCGGAATTCAGCGTCTGAGATATAGGATTTCTGTAAAATTTAACTCTTGGTTCTAGAAGAATAAACGAGTGAAGGACATGGAGTCATGGTCATGGATCCATGAGCTGGTGGATGCAGCCGCCGGACACTAGAGCGCTGTACTGAGCGTAGATAGTGTTGGAATAAATGGATCAGGCCTAATTAATATTCAGAAATAATTCTCAATAAATCTCAAAGGCCCATTAGTATAAGAGAGGGTGGTGCTAAATGTTTAGTCCCACATGGGAAGTAGAAGATGGAGCAACCTACATATAAGGGAGGTTGCTCTTCCACTCCTTGAGTGAGAGAGAAGAGGAGAAGAGAGGGGTGGCTCACGCATGCTCCTCCTCCTCCTCGCTCGCTTGCCTCGCAACGCCATGCCTCGCACACGCGCGCGCGTGTATTCGTGTGAATTCGAGCCTCGAGCCCACATTTTATATTTTTGCAGAAAATTAAATTGTGACTTGGGCTTTTGGGATTCTGATTTTTGGGGCTTTCGAGATAGAGTTCAAGTCGTTGGAGACGGACGCGTCTACGACTGCAGAATCAGTTCGGATGCAGATCCTCCGGATCGCATACGAACCGCCTCCGTGGGACTCTATAAATATGGGCGTCCACGACAGAGCGAGTTATCCCACGATCAGATCATTTCCCACGTTCGCATTCCTTGCGCCGCCTTCTAGTTTACTCCATTTCGAGCGTCGGAGTGCACCGACGATCGGGAGAGCAGGTCTCTAGAAACGCTCGCCCTTGCGATCCTGCGCCGAGAGAGGGCAAATAAGGTTTTTGGGAAGCGCTTCGCACGACTGCTCGCGTTCTTCACCACGGGTCGTCTACCGAGTAGATTGGGCGCTGCGGTCCATCGTTGTCACCAACGTCTTCAGTGATTGTACGCTGTTAGATCTATAGCAGTTCCTCCGGCTACATATCAGTACGCGATATTTCTTGTCTCGTCTGTCTGCCGGCGCTGCTGTTTTTCACGTGTTTTTCCAAAATTGTTCAGTAAATTGCCTCCTATTTTCTAACAATCTAAAAAACCTTATTAGGCAATTTCCTGAGTTGAACATGATGACTTTAGCCGATGCACTGAGGCTGGAGAAATTCTCTGGCGTGCACTTCATGAGGTAACAAGTTAAGACCACGCTCTAGCTCCAGTCACTTAAGATATTTTGGGTAACCGAGGGCAGGCCTCAAGGTCCTTTGTCTGTTGAAGTACAAACAAAGTTTGAGGAAGTCAATTCTGCCCTGAGAGGATGTATCTTAAGTGTTCTTAAAAACAAACTCTGTGATGTTTATCTGACGGTCACAGATGGTAAGGAGCTTTGGGATGCACTTAACGCTAAGTATGGTGTAGCCGATGCAGGCGGTGAACTGTATATCATGGAGAATTTTCGTGACTGCAAGATGGTTAACAACCATCCCGTAGTTGAACAAGCTCATGAAATACAGTGCCTTGCGAGAGAGCTCAATCTCCTTAAGTGCCCTTTACGTGACAAGTTTGTGGCTGAGTGCATTATTGCAAAGTTACCTCCTTCATGGAGGAACTTCGCCACAGCTCTAAAATACAAGAGACAGGAAATATCAGTTGAAAACCTGATAGAATCTCTTGATGTTGAAGAGAAGGCTCGGACTAAGGACGCTACTGAGAAAGGAGGTGAGGGTCAATCTAGCGCCGATGCTAATATGGTGCAGAAACCCAATGTCAAGAACAAAGGGAACAAGTCTCAATTCAATCCAAACAAAACTACCGCTTTCAAGAAGAAGAAGTCAAACAAAATCAATGATGGCTGCTGCTACACCTGTGAGGAGCAGAGACATATTTCCAAGAACTGTCCTGAGAGGGCGGATCGCAGAGGGAAAAAGAATGTCAACATCGTGACATCCAACAATGCAGATGGGTACGGTAATTCTTCTACTGTTCTTTCTGTTTCTCAAACACCATCTTGGTGGTATGATACGGGTGCAAATGTTCATGTATGTTCTAACATATCCATGTTTACTTCTTACTAGTTCGTCCGGGATTCCGCTGTCCTAATGGGGAATGGGTCACATGCTTCTGTTCGTGGTGTTGGCACCATCGATCTGAAGTTCACTTCGGGAAAGATTGTCCAGCTGAAGAACGTGCAGCATGTTCCTACTATGAACAAGAATCTTGTTAGTGGTATCCTTCTATGCAGAGATGCATTTAAAGTAGTTTTAGAGTCCAATAAAATAGTTGTGTCCAAGCAAGAACAATTTATTGGTAAAGGCTATGAATGTGGGGGTTTGTTCCGCTTTTCTCTTTCGGGGTTTAATAATAAGTCAGTAAACCATATATGTGCCAGTATTAATGATAATGCAAGTGTTTGACATTCTTGTTTATGTCACGTTAATTTTGGTTTAATGAATCGGCTATCTAGTCTAAAATTAATTCCGGAATTCACCATTGTCAAAGGTTCTAAGTGCAATAGTTGTGTGTAATCAAAGTTCGAAAGCCTCACAAGGCAGCCGAGGAGAGAAACTTGGCACCATTAGAACTCATACATCTGATCTATGCGAGATGAACGGTGTGTTGACAAAAGGTGGAAAGAAATATTTTATGACAATAATAGACGATTCTACTAGATTTTGCTATGTTTACTTGTTGCAAACTAAAGATGAAGCTTTAGACTACTTTAAAATCTACAAATCTAAAGTAGAAACTCAATTAGAGAGACAGATCAAACATCTTAGGTCAGATCATGGTGGTGAGTATTTTTCCAAAATATTTGATGATTTCTGTGCGAAACACGGTATTATACATGAGAGGATGCCTCCCTATTCACCCCAATCAAACGAGGTAGCCGAGAGGAAAAATCACACATTGTGTGACTTGGTGAATGTCATGTTAGACACGTCCGATTTATCTAAGGCATGGTGGGGGAGACTCTATTGACTTCATGTCATGTCCTAAACCGCGTTTCAAAGAAGAATAAAGAGAAAACTCCTTATGACGAGTGGGTTGGGAGAAAACCATCACTTTCATACTTGCATACTTGGGGATGTTTGGCAAAGGTCAATGTTCTAATTACCAAGAAATGCAAGCTGGAACCAAAGACAGTGGATTGTGTCTTTCTATGCTATGCTCATCGTAGCATCGCATATAGATTTTTAGTAGTTAAATCAGAGGTATCTGATATGCATGTTGGTACTAATATGGAATCTCATGATGCAACATTTTTTGAGGATATTTTTCTATGAAAGATATGCATAACACTGCTAGGATCTCTTCTGAGATTTGTCCTGGATCCACCACAACTATCGAGTTTCTTGATACACCGTTTGAGAATGTTCCAGAGGGGGAACACAATGAAATAACTCAGTCGAGTAAGATATCATGGATTGCAAAATCCTTCAGTGATAATTTCATTGTGTACCTTGTGGACGATACTCCTAGATCCATAGCAGAGGCATATGCATCACCTGATGCAGATGACTGGAAAGAAGCAGTTCATAGTGAGATGAACTCAATTCTTTCTAATGGAACATGAAAGTTAACTGAACGGTCATACAGGTGCAAACCAGTAGGGTGCAAGTGGGTGTTCAAGAAGAAGCTCAGGCCTGATGGTACTATTGAAAAGTACAAAGCGAGGCTAGTTGCAAAGGGCTATACTCAAAAGAAAGGTGAAGACTATTTTTACATCTATTCACATGTCGCCAGAATGACGACAATCCGTGTACTACTCTCTTTGGCTGCCTTCTATGGTCTAATCATCCATCAAATGGATGTGAAGACAGCTTTCCTTAACGGAGAGTTGGAAGGAGAGATCTATATGGAACAATCTGATGGGTTTGTAGTAAAAGGTGAAGAGAAAAATGTGTGCAAATTGTTGAAATCCTTGTATGGCATGAAACAAGCACCTAAGCAATGGCATGAGAAGTTCGATAGTACTTTGACGTCTGCAGGCTTTGTCATTAATGAGGTTGATCGGTGTGTGTACTATCACCATGGTGGAGGCGATAACATTATATTATGCTTGTATGTGGATGATATACTCATTCTTGGTACGAGCATTGATATAATTTTTGAGGTCAAGTCTTTTCTATCAAAGTGTTTTGATATGAAAGATCTGAGAGAAGCTAATGTTATTTTGAACATTAAGATGAATAAGGATGAGAGTGAGATTACTTTAAGTCAATCCCACTATGTTGAGAAAATCATGAGCCAGTTCAGCTTTATGGATAGCAAGATTTCTTCAACGCCTTATGATTCCAGCGTGATACTCAGAAAGAACAAGAAAGAGTCAAGAGATCAACTTAGATATTCCCAGATGATCGGTTCACTCATGTACTTAGCAAGCGCAACCCATCTTGATATCTCGTTTGCTGTGAGCAAATTGAGCAGGTTCATGTCAACTCGGGTATAAATCATTGACATGCACTTGGAAGTGTTATGCACTACTTGAGAGGTACAATGAGTTTTGGAATTCACTATACTGGGCATCTGAGCGTGCCTGAGGGTTATAGTGATTCGAACTGGATCTCTGATGTTGATGAACTCTATGCTACGAGTGGATATGTATTCACTCTAGCTGGTGACTCTATATCATGGAGGTCTTGCAAATAGACCATTTTGATGAGGTCAACCATGGAAGTAGAACTTACGGTTTTAGAGACAGCAACTGCAGAGGCAGAATGGCTACGAGAACTCTTAATGGATTTTTCTGTAGTTGAGAAACCATTGACGACAATCCTTATGAACTGTGACAATCAGACGGTGATTGCCAAAGTGACCAGTTCTAAGGATAATGCAAAAACATCAAGACACGTCAAGAGACGTTTGAAATCTGTCAGGAAAATGAGAAACTTCGGAGTTATTACTGTTTCGTACATACAAACAGATAAAAACCTGGAAGGTCCCTATACGAAGGGTCTATCACGTAATGTGATAAAAAGTGCATCGAGGGAGATGAGTTTGATACCCATTGATGTGACACCATAGTAGTAACCCAGCCTATGTGATCGGAGATCCCGTGAATTAGGACATGGGAAAACAAGATAGTGGTTCAGGAGAGTAATTCCTTTAGACCCTCTCTATGTGAAGATGCACACTTGTACTCTCAAACTGTAAGACATGTTGGCGATTTGCCTTAATATATTTCTGTTGGCTATGTGTAGTAAAGATGTCGTCCTACAGGGCAGTCTTGAAGAAAATATACTTATATGAGCTCCGATGTCTAACGTCGCAGTCTGTGAGATTTAGGTGATCTCTGGAAAGCTCATTAAGAGACCAGGGAGTACGACATATATACTCCACCCGCGGGATAGACTATTGGTAGTCAAGTACTAGTAATGGTCTTTGGGTGAAGTCAATTCGCACAAAACTTGCAATTCAAGGCGTAATCCGTTGTTCAAGCTGCGATCTGATGAAACTTTAGGATCTAGACAGAAGTTCAACTTAACAGTCTTTGCCGAAACACTAGTATATCAAACAAGGAACGAGAATGACCTCTCTCCTAATGACTTTGAGATCTGATGGGGGATTGTTGGAATAAATGGGCAAGACCTAATTAATATTCAGAAATAATTCCTAATGGATCTCAAAGGCCCATTAGTGCAAGAAAGGGTGGTGCTAAACGTTTAGTCCCACATGAGAAGTGGAAGTGGAGCAACCTCTACATATAAGGGAGGTTGCTCTTCCACTCCTTGAGTGAGAAAGAAGAGAAGAAGAGAGAGATGACCCACGCGCGCTCCTCCCCCTCCTCGCTCGCTAGCCTCGCAACGCGACACCCTCCCTCGCACACGCGTGCGCGTGTGTGTTCGTGTGAATACGAGCCTCGAGCCGAGCCCACATTTTATATTTTTGCAGAAAATTAAATTGATCCTTGAGCTTTTGGGCTTCCGATATTTGGGGCTTCCGAGACAGAGTCCAAGTCATTAGAGACGGACGCGTCTACGACTGCGGAATCAGTTCGGATGCGGATCCTCCGTATCGCTTACAAACCGCCTCCGTGGGACTCTATAAATACAGGCGTCTGCGACAGGGCAAGTCATCCCACGATCAGATCGTTTCTCACATTCGCGTTCCTTGCGCCGCCTTCTAGTCTACTTCACCCCGAGCACTGGCGTGCACCGACGATCGAGAGAGCGGGTCTCCAGAATCGCTCGCCCTTTCGATCCTGCACCGGGAGCGCCCTTACGATCCTGTACCAGGAGAGAGCGAATAAGGTTTTGAAAAGCGCTTCGCGCGACTGCTCGCGTTCTTCACCACGAATCGTCTACGTCTACCAAGTAGATCGAACGCTGCGGCCTATCGTCATCACCAACGTCTGAAGCGATTGTACGCTGTTAGATCTACAACAATTCCTCCGACTACATATCGATACGCGATATTTCTCGTCCCGTCTGTTTGCCGGTATTCATCGTTGCTGTTTTTCGCGTGTTTTTTCAGAATTGTTTAGTAAATTATCTCTTATTTTTTAACCCATAGGGCACGGGCCAGCAGAACCTGGAAGTGGATAGAGGTAGGAGAGCGCTGCTCGGCCGCTCCCACCCCTGTTTGACCCCGACGTCGGAATCTGAACGACGACCTCACGGGCAGCAGCCAGAAATGCTGACCGCGTGGGCCCGTGGACGGGTTACATCCTACTCCAATCCTCGTCACCCACGCCCGGACCCAGACCGACGCGTCTCACTCACCGTTAGCTAGCTGGCTCCTTCGCATCTTGGCTTGCACCTATAAAATGTTCACCCTCGCTTCCGAGCCAAGTCAAGCTCAACCCGGCAACCAAATCAAACCGAGCAAGCAAAGCAGAGCCGAGGAGCAGGGCATCACCACCAACCCCGGTCCGGTCCGCCGCTCCTCCTTCCTTCCTTCCACCGACCGCATTCCCGCGCTCCATGGCGGCGGCCAAGTCCATCGAGCGGCTTGCGCCGCGCCTGGTGGTCCCGGCGGAGCCCACGCCGGCCGGCTTGCTCCGCCTGTCGTGGCTCGACCGGTACCCCACGCAGATGGCCCTCATCGAGTCGCTCCACGTGTTCAAGCCGGCACCCGGCAGGGCCTTCAGCGGCGAGGGCACTAGCCCGGCGCGGACGATCGAGAGCGCGCTGGCTCGGGCGCTGGTGCACTACTACCCGCTCGCCGGCCGCCTGGTGCTCTCGGACGCCGGCGCGCAGCTGGCGGTGGACTGCAGCGCCGCCGGAGTCTGGTTCACCGAGGCCGCGGCGACGTGCACCCTTGATGACGTGGACTACCTCGAGGCCCCGCTCATGGTCCCCAAGGAGGACCTCCTCCCGCCCACGCCCTCCAGGGAGGAGGAGGAGGACGAGCGCAGGCTCGTCCTGCTCGTCCAGGTCACCTCGTTCGCGTGCGGCGGCTTCGTCGTCGGCTTCCGGTTCAGCCACGCGGTGGCCGACGGCCCTGGCGCGGCGCAGTTCATGAGCGCGGTCGGCGAGCTGGCGCGCGGCGGGGCGGGGAATGATAATAACAATAGCAGCGTGTCGGTGGCGCCGCAGTGGGGCCGCGACGCGATCCCGGACCCGGCCGGCGCGGTCGTCGGCTCGCTGCCGACGCCCGACGGCGCCAAGCGGCTGGAGTACCTTTCCATCGACGTCTCCGCCGACTATATCGACCACTTCAAGGGCGAGTACAACGCGGCGCACGGCGGCGTCGGGGGGTGGTGCTCCGCGTTCGAGGTGCTCATCGCCAAGGCGTGGCGGAGCCGCACCCGCGCGGCGGGCTTCGACCGGGACTCCCCCGTCCACCTCTGCTTCGCCGTGAACGCGCGGCCGCTGCTGCACGCCGCGCTCCCCCGAGGGTTCTACGGCAACTGCTACTACATCATGCGCGTGTCGGCGACCGCGGGCGAGGTAGCCGGGTCGTCGACGACGGAGGTGGTGAGGCTGATCAAGGACGGGAAGCGGCGGATGCCGGCGGAGTTCGCGCGGTGGGCGGCGGGCGAGATGGGCGCCGGCGGCGTGGACCCGTACCAGATCACCTCCGACTACCGCACGCTGCTGGTGTCCGACTGGACGCGGCTCGGGTTCGCCGAGGTGGACTACGGCTGGGGCCCGCCCGCGCACGTCGTGCCACTGACGAACCTGGACTACATCGCCACGTGTATACTGGTGAAGCCGTGGGCCCACAAGGCAGGGGCGCGGCTCATCACGCAGTGCGTCACCCCCGACCGCGTCGCCGCGTTCCACCAGGGCATGCTCGACATGAGCTGAACGAGTCTGAAGGACTGAAGGAGGTGGAGAGCCAGTCAGAGAAAAAGCCGTAGGCGGCAACAAGCTGGCTAATGTGATTAGGTGACATGTAGCTGTTGGCGTCGCGTGGGGTTGGCATTGGATTTGTTAACTAATGGGCGAATCGTGTTATTGGTTATGGGTACCTGAATAGCTCGACTCCTGAATTTGGGAGTTTTGGGTTGTATTTGGTGGAAATCCACTACCTACTTACACCAATATTGGATTATTTATTTATATTTTATTTAAGAGGACAAGTGAAGGAAGGAGCTACCTGTCTGACAGTTGTTTATCATGTCGCTTTGGATGCCTTGGTCCTTGTTCTGTGTGAAAATGTCGATACTTACACCAATACAAGGCAGTGCTCAGCAAGTAGGATACGGGATACCAGCCAAATGATGCCAGAAATTCCTGGCGACAGACAGGCAGGCAGACAACGTGCATTTGCAGAAAGCATCGGATGCTATACTTCAGCGGCAACGCGGTGCAGCGCCGACAAGGCGACCGCAAGCGCAAGGACTGACGCGCGTGAACAGCAGAAAACGACGAGTGCATCTTTGGATGCGCTCGAACACAAGTCATTACAAATTTCATCTTTGGATGCGAACCTGAGTAATAATAAAGCTAGGAGCAACAGCCGTCACATCCTATTTTACACAATGTAAAACATGGCAAACATGCATGTATGACAGGATCAGTTGATCATACATGCACGACAAAATATGATAAACAGTTCTATATCGAATAAAACAACAATTAAATACCTTAAAACAATTACGAGCAACAGCGGAAGAGGGAAACAAAACAGGGCAAATCGACTGACAGCAACGTGACCTTCTAAACTCCATCTTCACTTGATCATCTTTTACCTGAGCAGCATGACATGTACAAAAAACAGAAAAGGGAAAAAATCAAAGATGAGTACCTAATGTACTCCGTAAGTGTGGAAGTTATGACATGCGGGTTATTCAATGAGAAAAGGCTGACACGGGTTAAGCCTCATCCTTAATTTTCTATGTTGACCTTAGCATCCTATTTACTAGGTGAAGAACATATATATATATATATATATATATATATATCCGATAATAATATATACCGTCGGGTTACACCCACCCGACTGACCACCGTCCAGGTTACCCACCTGGAAACCAACTCACCGGGTTAAACCACCCGGGGCCAAACTCATCGGGTTACCCACCCGACTACCAACTCACCGGGTTACACCACCCGACTACCAACCAACCAACCAGTCCCAACTAATCGAGGTTGAGCTATCCAAGCGAGCTCATGACCGTGAGCACGGCTATCTAGATAGATTTAATACTCAGCAGAGTTTGTACCACTTTACCCACAAGTTGTGATTTCATCGTCTAACGACGACTTATAAAAAATCCTTTCTACCATTCCACACTTCCTATGGTGTGCGACCCGGAGTCCACAACAGAGTCTTTACAAAGGGTCTCCCGACAAGTACGATCACTCTAAGGTTTCGCATACCACGCCATACTGGAGTACACCCTCCGACGTGGTAGCCCCCTCTTGAGCCTTGCGAATCCCAGAGCAGGTAACTCTGAACTCGTTCCCCGCACCAATCCATTACCCATACTCACTGAAAGATCTCCTAATTAATTTGCTAAGCCGTTCCATACCGTCATGTGGTGGTACGATAAGGCCTGGAATCGCAACGCCAAGAACCGGTCCTTAGAATCCACACAGGCATCAAACAACAAACCCGAGTCTCGTACGTACTGCACCCACCAAGTCAACCTGCCTGCTAGATTTCTATCTACTATATATATATATATATATATATATATATATATATATATATATATATATATATATATAACCATCCCATAAGTGATAATAATAATAATAATAGCATTATATCAAGTTAACATTACCACCCAACTAATGACAGCAGGGCTAAGCGTAAATACATTCCCAAGTCCCAACAATACCATCCCAAACCAGTGACAAGTAATAATATGGAAATCTAGGGAAACTTCCTAACATAGGATTAAATTTAAGACTTGTATGCAACTAATTCTATCTACGTCCTTAATAATTCTTAATCGATGCAAAGTGGTCAAGTACACTTGCCTTTTCTTTATTTCATGCAGCTGCTCAGTCTTCTGGATAGAACGCTTGATCTTCCAAGTCTTCACATCGCATCACGATCGAAGCACAAACACGAATAGACTACCGAACAAGAAATATAAAAGCATAATTAATAATAGTACGCCATACAAACAAAACAAGTAATGAAGAACACGACGCAGATATCCTACGGTATACCGAGAGCCTACGCGCGATATCGGCTTAACACGGTGTTACGAGTGTTTATCAAGCTATAACAATGTTCATAATTTAACTAGCATATTTTAATAATGATTAAGATAACAAAACGGGTTTCTATGACAATTTATTGATTTCAACAAGAGAATACACATTTATATTACCATGCATGCAATAATAGAGTAAGCGTAGGTTGTGAATCACTTTCAAATGCAAGGACATATTTATTATACATGTAATAATAGATTAAGTCTAGATGCAAGAATATATTCAAAAATATATTTCTAGAATCATTTATCACATGCGATGATAGATATGGAAAAAATGATACATTTAGTTCAGAAATTATTATCACATGCAATAATACATTTTATTATATATTTTCAGCATTAATGTGTATTACCAAAAGTTTAAGAATGTGATATATGCAAGAATAGTATTGACTAGAGTTCTACTCATGCAACTATTATGCTACAAGATTATTTTGGTATGAACAGTATTGAAATGGGGCTTCTCTACCAAAATTAAGTACAACACAAAGCTAGCTATTAGCTAAAACTGATTACAGTGCAAAAACAACAAGTTCTCAAGTTATTTATGTGATTTCAGAATTAACTAAGGACTTTTATTGATAAATACAATCTACAGCAAATGCTAGTATGATTTAACAGTGTACTGCATGGTCTAAAAGTCATCTTATTTTAATTACAGGAACATACATGCAAGAACAACAAGTTAACAAGTGTTTTATGCAAATTTAGAATTAAACAGGGACTTTTATTGTGAAAAACACACTATTGCAGGTGCTAGAATATTATTCCTAACAATTCCAGGGGTTAAATAGCTAAAACAACACACTACAAGAAATTTAAATTGCTAAAACAGTGAAGAATAGGGGTCTGGATGCTATTTTATTAGATAAAACAGGTTTATCAAATATTCTAGGGTCAAATTCACAAAAACCAGGACCTAGATGTAATTAATTCAAAAGTTCCAGGGGGTTACATGTGAAACAGCGAAGGGGTATGCAGAGATCAACTCGTGGCCGATGGATCTGAATCTAGTGGCTTAGATTTAATATGACATAAGGTGCACGCGTGGTCTATTGTTGACCCTAGGATTTAAAGAGCACGGTCCAGATCTAACTAACGAAAGGGTATCGAACGTTCTAATCTACACCGTACAACGTGGATCCAACGGCTGGGATCAAAGAAGCCAAGGCTCCTTCTTCCACAAGCCGCACGACGGCGCTAGTACGAAGGCGTGCCATGGGCGCAGCCGCCGAGCTCGCCGGAGAACACGCATCG
The DNA here is from genome assembly GCA_036927565.1 of Tuctoria greenei. Taxonomy (NCBI): domain Eukaryota; kingdom Viridiplantae; phylum Streptophyta; class Magnoliopsida; order Poales; family Poaceae; genus Tuctoria; species Tuctoria greenei. Next base: position 23,853,326 of record JAYESD010000002.1, on the reverse strand, counting down.
GCGGCTACCCTAACCTACGTGCCCATCTAGTCGCATGAAAAGTGAGAGGAGTCTCTGGCGAACTTACCCAGGGTGGTGACGGGCCTCGGGGAAGAGTGGAAGGTAGCTCGCGACAAGGAGGGAGGCAGGAACACATCGGACCTCCGGTGTAGCAGCGTCTCGGCGATGATCTCAACGTGACACCTTGCCCGCGATGTGTTCCGGGACATGAAGAACAAGATAGTTGTGTTAGAGGAAGGATAAATCAAGTGGCAACATGCAGACAACGATGAAGGGGGCGGAAGCTCACCGAGGCTCGGCGAGGATGGGGCTCACGTCGATGCTTCACGGTGTGGAGGGTCGGGATAGCTCCAAGGCGTCCTGGAGCAGCAGCGAGACGAGACGGCGGGAGTGTGGATGAGGCGCAGCGGCATCTCGCGGGAGGGCGTGCGCGCGATGGAGCAAACCTAGGGAATGGCAGCGGCGCGCGACACGATTTTCGGGAGCAGGAGGGGGAGGCTAGGGTTAGGAGCAGCTTTATAGGGAAGGAGCTTCGTGCGGCGCAAGTTGATAGGGCCAGATATTTTGGAGTCCATGCCCAGTGGGTTTTGGCGTCCGTGCCAGCAGCGCGCTCACGCGGATCGCGTGACCCGCGCGAGAGAGCAAAGAGAGGAGCGAGGCAAGGAAGAAAAAGCTGACATGACGGTCCCACAGGTCAAAGAGATGAAGGGCATCCAAGGTGTGTGCGCGTTGGCCGGCGGGTGAGTGAAGAGCGCTGACAGGCGGGGCTCGACCGTCAGCGGGTGAGGGAGGGGCTGGCACATGGGGTTCGCTGCGCAGTGGGAGCAGAGGGAATCCAAGATACTTGGGCAGTCGGGTTGGGCCGAGCGAAGGTGGGCCGCGGCTGGGGAGGGTGAGGCTGAGTGGGCCTCGGGAAGGAGAAATGAAACTGGGCCTCAGGAAGAATGGGTTTTTAAGCCTGATAGGGTTTTCTTTTTATTTGAATTGCTCTTTTCTTTAATTTAATTTTAGATTTCAAATTCAAATCAAATTGCTAGCAAGTTTTATTATTATTATTATTTTAATTCAAGCACACACATGCATTCAATCACAAGGAGCAAACTCACCATTTCTTATTTTAATTTTCCTCCCTTGTTTTCATTTAATGTTTAAATTAATTTAAATTCAAATGTTGCTTGTATTAAATTTTGGAGTGCTACAAATCTACCCCCTTAAACGGAATCTCGCCCCGAGATTCAGAAGCGCGGGACAAAAAGAGAATTAGGTTTTACGCCATTTCCTAAATAGTTTTATTTCTTGTTATATATATATATATATATATATATATATATATATATATATATATATATTTTGTACTACAAATTTTATTATTCAAACAATTACTTAAACACTTAAAACAACATCAAGGATCACAAAATTACAGCAATACAACATGGCAAGTTGATTTAGAATAATTTTAGGAAACATTTTGTTAAAACATAGATTTTCTTTTTAACAATTAGAGATTGCATTTTTAATATGAAAGACACTATGAATGAAATGTTAAATATTTTTTATAGATCTCACACGTTAAATATCATTATGTTAGAATATTATTATTTCTTCCTCAAATTTAAATTTTCAAGTTTGCCAAAAATTTAAATGTGGTTTTCAAAATAAGGTATGTTAATCAAATGCAGTTTAAAAATGTTGAATACATGTTTTATTTTATTAACTTTAGGAAAATACAAGTGTTTTAATAATTAATGTTTGAATGATGATGGGCTACCCCCCTTAAATAGAAAAAGACATATTTATGTGTTCGTTTATTATTAATTTGCATTACATCAATCAACATCTACTCTTTCCGTTGTGGCAAGGTATAGACTTCACTCGCTAAACAAAAGAGGAACTAAACGAGTGAATATAATGAATCTTCGAGCAGTCTTCTTCTCGCTTCCGTTTATCTTCTCACATAGATCTTGAAACAGCGATGGCCGAGCCGAATATTCGTCTTCATCAGTGGGGTCAAAGGGAAAACTTAAAAGTCCATTCTAACTAAGGTCGCATGACTAGAGTCGATATATAGCTCTGATACCACCTTGTCACGCTCCATTTTACACAATATAAAACAGGGCAAACCTGCATATATGCCAGGATCAGTTGATCATACATGCACGACAAAATATGGTAAACAGTTCTATATCGAATAAAACAACAATTAAATACCTTAAAACGATTATGAGCAACAGCGGAAGAGGGAAATAAAACAGGGCACGCCACAGGCAAATCGACTGGCAACAACGTGACCTTCTAAACTCCATCTTCACTTGATCATCTTTTACCTGAGCAGCATGCCATGTACAAAAAAAAAACAGAAAAGGAAAGAAGCAAGGATGAGTACCTAATGTACTCCGCAAGTGTGGAAGTTATGACATGCAGGTTATTCAATGAGGAAAGGCCGACACGGGTTAAGCCTCTATGCATCCTTAATTTCCTATGTTGACCTTAGCATCCTATTTACTAGGTGAAGGACATATATATATATATATATATATATATATATATATATATATATATATATATATATATATATATACATATATATACGATAATAATATATACTGTCGGGTTACACTCACCCGACTCACCACCGTCCAGGTTACCCACCTGGAAACCAACTCACCGGGTTAAACCACCTGGGCCAAACTCATTGGGTTACCCACCCGACTACCAACTCACCGGGTTACACCACCCGACTACCAACCAACCAGTCCCAACTAATTGAGGTTGAGCTATCCAAGCGAGCTCATGACCGTGAGCACGGCTATCTAGATAGATTTAATACCCTGCAGAGTTTGGATCACTTTACCCACAAGTTGTGATTTCATCATCTAACGACGACTTATAAAAACTCCTTTATGCCATTCCACACTTCCTATGGTGTGCGGCCCAGAGTACACAACAGATCCTTTACAAAGGATCTCCCGATAAGTACAAGCACTCTAAGGTTTCGCATACCACGCCATAATAGAGTACACCCTCCGACGTGGTAGGCCCCTCTTGAGCCTTGCGGATCCCAGAGCAGGTAATTCTGAACTCGTTCCCCGCACCAATCTATTACCCATACTCATTGAAAGATCTCATAATTAATTTGCTAAGACGTTCCATACCTTCATGTGGTGGTACAATAAGGCCTAGAATCGCAACGCCAAGAACCGGTCCTTAGAATCCACGCAGGCATCAAACAACAAACCCGAGTCTCGTGCGTACTGCACCCACCAAGTCAACCTGCCTGCTAGATTCCTATCTATTATGTATATATCCATAACCATCCCATAAGTGATAATAATAATAATAATAATAATAATAATAATAATAATAATAATAATAATAATAATAATAATAGCATTATATCAAGTTAACATTACCACCCAACTAATGACAGCAGGGCTAAGCGTAAATACATTCCCAAGTCCCAACAATACCATCCCAAACCCAGTGACAAGGAATAATATGGAAATCTAGGAAAACTTCCTAACATAGGATTCAATTTAAGACTGTAGGATCGAAGAGCACGTGAGAAGCTACCAGAGGGGGGGGGGGTGAATGGTAGATTTAAAAATCTTACGCAACGGAAACAATTAAACCCCAACCCCTTCGGCAGAAAAACGATTTGTTAAAGAAATCGTGTGTGAGACTAATCTAAACGTGTTTCACCATGACAAAAGTGATATATATCAGAGAGAATCAAGTCACATAGACAACACAACAAGAATCACTCAAATCCGTCGAGAAAAACTCAAGTTATGATCGAAAGATCAAACAAAGGTCAATCTGCCCTACCCAAAAAAAAAAACAGTTCTGGAATGCTGCAAAGAAACTCGTGTAGATCATAGACCACAAATCCAATGATCGTGAAATTTTTACATATGATATATAATCAAGTTGTGAAGACAACCCAAAAAGAATCACGTCAATTGGATCTGTAAAACTCGTGTTATGATAAAACCACCGACGAAAGGTAGTGTTGTCCAGAAACTCGACGAGTAAAACTTGTCTGGAACAAATCGGACGAACAAGGCACAAAAGTTCCTTCAAACTAAGAATTTTATTCAATAGAACACAAGAGGAACAGCCCCAAAGTAGTGCACCACGACTCTGGGCTCCCTTGCTTATATAACCAGCTCGAAAGCCAACTCAACTCAGATTGGGAACCTAATCCTACTCTGTTCACGAATCGTAACTTTCCATAACTGCTTAGGATTCTTCTATACATGGACAAAAGCAATCTTAAGACTTCAAAACACTTTAGGAACGTATCCCACATTCCTAATCAACTCAAATTCGTGACCCACACGAAATCCTATCATAACCAACTCAAATCTTTCCATATTTGAGTCAAACCTGACTCAGCCGCAGCCTGAGTCCATAACCTAGTCAGTTGGACCTTTCCGACCAACTCTTTACGTCCACATCTCTTCATCACGCCTCGAAACCATGTAGCCACGTCCATGCACTCCTTGCACACGTGCAAACATCTTCCAATGACGTCCACGATACCTTCACATGCATTGTTCTTGATTCAATCATGTTGCGCAACCTCCTGATCAGCTCAACCACAATTCCTCCTGAATTTGGTTGTTGGAACCTCATCTCCTCCCTGAGACTAGTCCAATGGATCCCATCACCAGCCATGTCTTGAACTCAAGCAACACCTGCACATGAATAAACAACCAATCCATACGAGCCCAAGTCCTCGACTTGACTCAAGTTAGTTCCGAACACAACACCTTACGTGAGAACCTCACATAAGCATGTTGCAAAACCACAGTAACACGATATCATCCATATCAACCAAAAACGCACCAAAGACTTAGCAAATGAATACTAAGCAACCTTTCTAGAGATGTAAAGCAAGTACAAAACATTGCAAATGAAAAACAGAAGCATTGCGGTCAAGTTCTGGATCTTGCCAAAGCAACTCGGACCTTGAGCCAGAGCTAACAAAAGCTAGTAGAACCTAGCGCCTGAGCTAACCAGAACTAGTCGGAACTAGTAAAAAAGTGTTTTGGTGATATTCAAAACTTTTATCGTCAAAGCAAGTGTATTCACTACAAGCCAATGTATTCACACACATAGGTCTTACAATCTCCCCCTTGATGAATGCATTGGCAACACCATTTAAAATCCAAACATTGGCTTATTCACATAAAGTTTTGAAAACAATTTCTCCTCCTTTGTAAATCAAAGTAAAATGAGAAGAAAATCCAAAAATTATCCCATATTATCTCTCCTTTTGCATATATTCTCTTTCTCTTCATGCTTATCTGTCCCCCTTTGACAATGTATTCAACAAGTTATGAGCATATAAACAAATTATCTCTCCCCCTTTAGTTGTTATGAGCATATTATAACATATACATATAAACAAAGCTCATCCAAGTCATACTATCAAGTACCTTACATTATCACATCAATGAAATACATAAAGTAGTGTAAGCCATGCTAGAGATCAAATGTAATTTTCAATTTAAGTAAGTCATAATCTCACAAACTTAACTATTCAAAACCTGAAATCATGACACTAGTTGTTGCATTTTATTATTTTTCAAAGCATAAATTTAGATCATATGATATTTGCAAGAGATTATATGTGCATCTGCCTTATTCTAACCAACCAAGCCAAACCTATGTCATTTGACAATCAGAAGCTTAAGGACATGGTTTTAGTCATACACAACTTCTTCCAAGTTCATATCTAAGTGCAATTATAAGCCATCTCAAAAGAAGAAGTGCGATGCATGCATATTCTCTTGATCTTTTCTCAATTTATATTTGTTCATAAAAATTCAACATGTGAGTTGATTACTTGATTAATTCTTAATGATTAAAAGCACTTGTGAACATGTAACAAGTTCAAAACAGCAAGAAAGTTCGACCATGACCAGTTTTAGTGTAAGTAATATTCCAATTACTAGACATTGCAAAAACTACAAAATGTATAACATGAGTAATGGCGTAAGAACTTTCAACATGTAAAAGGAATTACAAAGTCATATATGTATGAAATACTATGCTCATATTATTTTAATTTCAGATTCACACATAGACTTCCCAAGTTTCAAAACCCCCCCTCAATTTAAGCCATGAGAATGCATAACCCTTATTTCACTACGAATGTAACAAAAATGAGTGAAATCCAAAGGTTTTGTAAAAATTTCAGCCAATTGTTGTTCGGTATCTACATGGTGAAGCACATTGTTTCCTTTTTCAACATTATCCTGGAGAAAGTGATACCTAATATCAATGTGCTTAGTTCTAGAATGTTGCACGGGGTTTTTAGCAATGCAGATGGCACTAGTGTTATCACAGAAGAGTGGAACACTATCTAGATCAACCCCCTAGTCCTTAAGTGTTTGAACAATCCAAAGAATTTGTGAGCAAGCACTAGCAGCAGCTACATATTCAGATTCGGCTGTGGATTGTGCAACTAAATTTTGTTTTCTAGAGGACCAAGCAACAAGAGAATTACCAAGAAAATGACAAGCACCAGAAGTACTTTTCCTATCAATCCTACAACCCGCAAAATCAGCATCCAAAAAAGCTTTCAAAGTAATGGTTGAGGAAGAAGGAAGAAAAATTCCAAATTCTTGAGTTCTATATAAGTACCTGAGAATCCTTTTGATAGCTTGACGATGTGAAGCACGTGGGCAGGCTTGAAACCGTGCACAAAGACATATGCTGAATTGTACGTCTGGTCTTGATGCCGTGAGGTACAAAAGTGATCCGATCATGCTTCTATATTCTTTTTGATCCACGGGTTCACCATCTTCATCAAGTCCAAGTGTTGTTGCTGTTCCCATTGGTGTCCGAAGAGGCTTGCTTTTGTCCATGTTAAAGCGCCTTAGGAGATCTTTTTTATACTTCATTTGATGCACAGAGGTACCCTCCTTTGTTTGCTTGATTTGCAGCCCCAAAAAGTAAGTGAGTTCACCCATCATACTCATTTCAAATTCGGAACTCATCATTGCTGAAAACTTGGACACGAGATCATGAGAAGCGCAACCAAAGATAATATCATCCACATACACTTGAACGAATAATGAGTCATTGCCATGCTTAAGAACAAAAAGAGTTTTATCAACCTTGCCCATGGTAAACCATTTTTCAAGTAAGAATGTTTTTAACCTATCATACCATGCTCTAGGGGCTTATTTGAGACCGTACAAGGCTTTGGACAGTTTGTAAACATGATTAGGAAAATCTGGATTTCAAAACCTGGTGGTTGCTTGACATAAACCTCCTCATCTATGTAGCCATTTAGAAAAGCACTTTTAACATCCATTTGATATAGCTTGAAACCTTTAGATGCAGCAAAGGCTAACAAAATTCTTATGGCTTCTAATCTAGCAACGGGAGCAAAAGTTTCATCAAAATCTAGACCTTCAACTTGAGTGAAACCTTGAGCAACCAACCTAGTCTTATTCCTAACCACAACCCCATCCTCACTTTGTTTATTTTTAAATACCCATTTAGTTCCAATTAAAGTGTGACCTTGAGGTGGAGGTACAAGTTTCCAAACATTATTTCTTTCAAGATTTTCTAACTCTTCTTGCATGGCAATAATCCAAGATTCATTAGTGAGTGCGTGTGATATATCTTTGGGTTCAAAAGAAGAAACAAAAGCAGAATGAGCATAAGAGTTTGGATCGCAAAACGTGGACCGTGTGACTCGTTCATGCAAGCTTCCAATCATCTGTTGTGGGGGATGATCTTTGTAAAATCGTAGGGGATCAGATGTCTCACAAGCTTCTTCTTCTTCATGTTCATCACAAATCGATGGGTTTGTGACTTGAGGATGATTTGAATCAGCATTGATGGTTGTTGGTGCTGGTTGAGAATTAACATCCGGAGCTGAACCAAAGTCTTTAGCTGCTGAATTTTTGGGCAGCAGCTCCAATTCTTCCTCATCTTCAACGAAAATGCTCCCCCCTGCGGATATGGATCTGGACCTGCAATGTTTGAGCTAGTACCTGGGCTAGCTTCATCAAAAGATAATTCACAAGTCTCCACAATTTTGTTAGTGTCAAGTAAAAGCACACGGTAGCCTCTAGTATGAGATGGATAACCAAGAAACATGCCACCAATGGATCTATGTTCAAATTTATCAAGATTACCATGTTTCTTAACAAAGCATTTGCAACCAAAGACCCGAAAGTGTGTAACACTAGGTCTATGTCCAAACCGGAGCTCATATGGTGTTTTACCTAGCTTAGCACGCAAGAAAACACGATTTGAGACATAACAAGTGGTTGCTAACGCATCAGCCCAAAATTTCCTAGGATTTTGATATTCATCAAGCATAGTCCTAGCCATCTCAACTAAGGTTCTGTTCTTTCTTTCTACAACACCGTTTTGTTGAGGTACATATGGTGAAGAAAATTAATGATCTATTCTATTTTCAGCACAAAAGTGATCAAAAGATTGATTTTTAAATGCAGTTCCATTATCACTTCTAATTGCTTTTAAAGATCCTGGGTAATCAATTGATAATCTAAGAAATAAAGTTCTAAAGTGACTAAAAACTTCATTCTTAGACGCCATAAAGTAAACCCAAGAGTATCTAGAATAATCATCAACAATCACAAGTACATATCATTTACCTCCGAAGGGTTGAACACGTGATGGTCCTACGGTGTCAAGATGCAAAAGTTGGCATGGTTCAGTTGTCATGATCATTGTGAGAGGAGTATGTGAACCTGCAACCATCTTAGCATGTCTACAAGAAGAGCACACAATTTCTTTGTCCCCTTTAAGCTTAGGCAGCCCACGTATGCGATCAAGAGCACTAACACGTGTTAGGTGATCAAAGCCTACGTGACCAAGTCTACGATGCCAAAAATATAGGTACTTTGAATCATTAGCAACTAGACACCTATGCTTAGAGGAAGACATATCAAAATCAGCTTTAAAAACTCTTCCAAACTGAGACATGTTAAAAATAAGCTCACTATTTGAACTTACAACTTTGCAGCAGTTTTTATTGAAAATAATTTCCAGATTTTCATCTAGCAATTGTGAAACAGAAAGCAAGTTGTATTTTAAATTTTTGACAAGTGCCACATCCTTAAAAGTGTAGTGATCATTTACTCTAATCAAACCCTTAGCAATTATAGGAGTTGAAGAATTATCGGCAAAAGTAACATTCTCTACACATGACACAAAAGAGAAGGAGGAGAACCAATCTTTGTTACCAGTCATGTGGTGTGAGCAATCTGAATCCACAATCTAAATGTTCTCCTTCCTCAAATGTGTAACCTACATAGAAGCACAATACGTCGATGACTCAATACTGGGGTTAGTCAAAAGGCATTTAGGAATCCAGTACTGAGTCACGCGACGTGCAGCAGGAAAAACACGCGAAAGCTGAGACAAAACAGCAGGTTTATGAGTCAAAGTTTGAGATTTTTTATTCTTAACTACTGACCTATAAGGTGTTACTTTTGTAGCACAAAAATCAGTAGCTCCGGAGGCAAAAACAGAAGATCCGGAGATAAACTTTGAATGTTTTTGACTCAAAACAGCAGGTTGTACATTCGGTTCAATATGTGCAGCAAATTTTGCATGAAAGTTATGAGATCTAGCAACCATTCTTTCCCTTTTCTGTTGTTTAGCTAGTCTATAACAAAAATCTATGACATGACCATCTCTACCACAGTAGGTACAATAAAATTTAACTTTGTGTTCATGTCTAGATGAGCAAACAACATTTTTATTTGAAACCAAATTAGACAATACTCCTGCAGATTTGAAAACCACTTCTTTTTGTTTAGGAACTGTTTCAATCAAACCACTTCCTAATGACTTTACAATTTTAGGTGGATGTGCCTTAGCATGAGCATGAGAATCAAAACCTAAATCAGTTTTATCATTACAAGACTTGGATGAATTCAACAGCAAGTTTAGGTTCTTATTTCCATTACAAAACTGATCAAATGTCTTATGCATGTTATCAAATTTATTGGACAAATCAAGGCAATTTTCACATGAAGTTTTTCCTTTTAATTTGCAATTGGAACAATATTTAACTTCATGACAACGTAAATCATTGTTCAATATAGAGATTTCATTCATAGCATCTTGCAGTTTCTTATCAAGATCATCACAACTAGAACAATGCAAATCAATTGTAGAACAAGAAGCATCTTTTAAGTTTCCAATATTAAGTGCAGCAAGCTTTTTGTTCTTTGCAATTTCAAGTTCAAGTTTATCAAGTGTGGTGGTATGTGCACTTCTTAGGGAGGACAATTGTTCATATATTAATTCACATGAGGAACAAGAATCATCACTAGGAATCAAGGATTTCAATCGATTAATTTCAGATTCCAGTGACTCAATTTTAACAGCATTGTCCCTAAGCTTTTTGTCCTTTTTCTTAACAATAACAGTAGCACGAGAAATAGCATCACACATTTCTTCGCAAGTAGGACATACCTCCTCATTGTCGTTGTTGTGTTCTGCCTCCTCCATACTTGATCTTGATTTGCCCGCCATGAAGCACAAGTTTGCCAAATCATCTTCATCTTCATCACTTCCAATGTCCACGTCACTTGAGCCAAGTTCCTAGAGTGCTGAGATAAAACTGCTCACCAATTGACGTCCTATAAAACTCTTCTTTTTCTTCGTATCTTTTGCAGAGGAGTGCTTCGTTCTTGTTTTCTTTTCATCCCGGGAAGTAGGACCTGAAAGGTTAGGGCAATCTGAACGAAAATGTCATGTCTTACCACATTCAAAGCATCGTTGACGTAAGGAGCTTCCTCTCCTTCTAGTTCTCACATTTTGCAATGCTTTTGAGAACCGGGTAGAGATGAGCGCTAGCTCCTCCTCTGGAAACTCCTCAATCTGTTCAAGGGTTAGGGAGGATAGCAAAGCAAGTGTACCACAAGATGATGTTTGACCGGAACTAGGCATGTCACGTTGAGAAACAAAAGCAATAGACTTGTTGGGGTTCTTACATGAGATTATGTCAATTTTATGAATTTTTAACTTGGAATATAGAACATCTAAAGTAAGTGAACTCATGACAGTAGATTCACGAATAGATCTGACTTTCATCTCCCAAATTGACATATCTAATGCACTTAGCAATTGCCTAGCATTTTCAGCATCTGAAAAATTAACATTGACACTACACAAGTTGCTGAGAATCTTATTAAAGCGAGCAAAAAGGTCATCAATAGACTCACCGGGTTGCATCTCAAAGCGCATGTATGCTTTCTCGAACATGTCTTGCCTTACCTCTTTGATCGTGTTGGATCCTTCGTGGTAGTCACAAAGTGCTTTCCACACATCGTATGCAGATTGGAGGTGTGCAACACGGTCGAAGTCACTTTGTGTTAATCCTTGTATGATCAAGTTCTGAGCCTTGTTGTTGTTGTCGACATCTCTCAGATATGTAGCTGTAACTTGATCGTTTGATGGCACTTCGTAAGGCTTGTATACCTTCTCCCATATTGCAAAGCCTTGTGCCTAGATGAAAGCCTCCATGCGTGCCTTCCAAACCTGAAAATCAATACCAGCGAACACACAAGGTTTGGCAGAGTACTTCTCCATGATGATTAGTCAAAAACACGTGCAAATCACAAAGATTAGAGCACCGTGGCTCTGATACCAATTGTAGGATCGAAGAGCACGTGATAAGCTACTAGAGGGTGGGTGAATGGTAGATTTAAAAATCTTACGCAGCAGAAACAATTAAACCCCAACCCCTTCCGCAGAAAAATGATTTGTTAAAGAAATTGTGTGTGAGACTAATCTAAACGTGTTTCACCGTGACAAAAGTGATAGATATCAGAGAGAATCAAGTCATGAAGACAGCACGACAAGAATCACTCAAATCCGTCGAGAAAAACTCAAGTTATGATCGAAAGATCAAACAAAGGTCAATCTGCCCTACCAAAAAAAAACAGTTCTGGAACGCTGCAAAGAAACTCGTGTAGATCATAGACCACAAATCCAACCGTGAAATTTTGAAATATGATATATAATCAAGTTGTGAAGACAACCCAAAAAGAATCACGTCAATTGGATCTGTAAAACTCGAGTTATGATAAAACCACCGACGAAAGGTAGTGTTGTCCAGAAACTCGACGAGTAAAACTTGTCTGGAACAAGTCGGACGAACAAGGCACAAAAGTTCCTTCAAACTACGAATTTATTCAATAGAACACAAGAGGAACAGCCCCAAAGTCGTGCACCACGAGCTCCGGGCTCCCTTGCTTATATAACCAGCTCGAAAGCCAACTCAACTCAGATCAGGAACCTAATCCTACTCTGTTCACGAATTGTAACTTTCTATAACTGCTTAGGATTCTTCTATACACAGACAGAAGCAATCTTAAGACTTCCAAACACCTTAGGAACGTATCCCACATTCCTAAACAACTCAAATTCGTGACCCAAACGAAATCCTATTATAACCAACTCAAATCTTTCCATATTTGAGTCAGACCCGACTCAGCCGCAGCGTGAGTCCATAACCTAGTCGGTTGGACCTTTCCGACCAACTCTTTACATCCACATCTCTTCATCACGCCTCGAAACCATGTAGCCACGTCCATGCACTCCTTGCACACGTGCAAACATCTTCCAATGACGTCCACGATACCTTCACATGCATTGTTCTTGATTCAATCATGTTGTGCAACCTCCTGATCAGCTCAACCACAATTCCTCCTGAATTTGGTTGTTGGAACCTCATCTCCTCCCTGAGACTAGTCCAATGGATCCCATCACCAGCCATGTCTTGGACTCAAGCAACACCTGCACATGAATAAACAACTAATCCATACGAGCCCAAGTCCTCGACTTGACTCAAGTTAGTTCCAAACACAACACCTTACCTGAGAACCTCACATAAGCATGTTGCAAAACCACGGTAACACGATATCATCCATATCAACCAAAAACGCACCAAAGACTTAGCAAATGAATACTAAGAAACCTATCCAGAGATGTAAAGCAAGTACGAAACATTGCAAATGAAAAACAGAAGCATTGAGGTCAAGTTCCGGATCTTGCCAGAGCAACTCGGACCTTGAGACGGAGCTAACAAAAGCTAGTAGAACCTAGTGCCTGAGCTAACCAGAACTAGTCGGAACTAGTAAAAAAGTGTTTTGGTGATATTCAAAACTTTTATCGTCAAAGCAAGTGTATTCACTACAAGCCAATGTATTCAACACACATAGGTCTTACAAAGACTTGTATTCAACTAATTCTATCTACATCCTTAATATTTCCTAACCGGTGCAAAGTGGTCAAGGACACTTGCCTTTTCTTTATTTCATGCAGCTACTCAGTCTTCTGGATAGAACGCTTGATCTTCCAAGTCTTCACATCGCATCACGATCGGAGCACAAAATCGAATAGACTACCGAACGAGAAATGTAAAAGTATAATCAATAACAGTACGCCATACAAACAAAACAAGTAATGAAGAACACGACGCGGATATCCTACGGTATACCGAGAGCCTACGCGCGATATCGGCTTAACACGGTGTTACGAGTGTTTATCAAGCTATAACAATGTTCATAATTTAACTAGCATATTTTAATAATGATTAAGATAACAAAACGGGTTTCTTTGGCAATTTATTGATTTCAACAAGAGAATACACATTTATATTACCATGCATGCAATAATAGAGTAAGCGTAGGTTGTGAATCACTTTCAAATGCAAGGACATATTTATCATACATGTAATAATAGATTAAGTCTAGATGCAAGAATATATTCACAAATATTTTTCTAGAATCATTTATCACATGCGATGATAGATATGGAAAAAATGATACATTTAGTTCAGAAATCATTATCACATGCAATAATACATTTTATTATATATTTTCAGCATTAATGTGTATTACCAAAAGTTTAAGAATGTGATATATGCAAGAATAGTATTGACTAGAGGTCTACTCATGCAACTATTATGCTACATGATTATTTTGGTATGAACAGTATTGAAATGGGGCTTCTCTACCAAAATTAAGTACAACACAAAGCTAGCTATTAGCTAAAACTGATTACAGTGCAAAAACAACAAGTTCTCAAGTTATTTATGTGATTTCAGAGTTAACTAAGGACTTTTATTGATAAATACAATCTACAGCAAATGCTAGTATGTTTTAACAGTGTACTGCATGGTCTAAAAGTCATTTTATTTTAATTACAGGGACATACATGCAAGAACAACAAGTTAACAAGTGTTTTATGCAAATTCAGAATTAAACAGGGACTTTTATTGTGAAAAACACACTACTGCAAGTGCTAGAATATTATTCCTAACAATTCCAGGGGTTAAATAGCTAAAACAACACACTACAAGAAATTTAAATTGCTAAAACAGTGAAGAATAGGGGTCTGGATGCTATTTTATTAGATAAAACAGGTTTATCAAATATTCCAGGGTCAAATTCACAAAAACCAGGACCCAGATGCAATTAATTCAAAAGTTCCAGGGAGTTACATGTGAAACAGCGAAGGGGTATGCAGAGATCAACTCGTGGCCGACAGATCTGAATCTAGTGGCTTAGATTTAATATGGCTTAAGGTGCACGCATGGTCTATTGTTGACCCTAGGATTTAAAGAGCACGGTCCAGATCTAACTAAAAAAATGGTATCGAACGTTCTAATCTACACCGTACAACGGGGATCCAACGACTGGGATCAAAGAAGCCAAGGCTCCTTCTTCCACAAGCCGCACGACGACGCCGGTACGGAGGCGCGCCATGGGCGCAGTCGCCGGGCTCGCTGGAGAACACGCATCGGCGGCTACCCTAACCTACGCTCCCATCTAGTCGCATGAAAAGTGAGAGGAGGCTCTGGCGAACTTACCCAGAGTGGTGACGGGCCTCGAGGAAGAGTGGAAGGTAGCTCGTGACAAGGAGGGATGCAGGAACACATCTGTCGGTACCCTGGGTACCATATACCCATTGGGATTGCAAAGATCTCAAGGGAAAGTCATCTACTTGATTTGAAGACCTTCAGAGGCCCACATGTCAGACATGTCCGGACCCGCTTCTCCAACATGGTTAGCTCCAGGGACGCTGTCGGTACCCTAAAAACCATACACCCCCTGAGGTTACAAAGATCTCAAGGGAAGGACATCTACTCAAGTTGAAGACCCTCGGGGGCCCACTTGTCAGACAAAACCGGACCTGCTTCTTCAACATGGTTAACCCCTAGGTTGCCACGTGTACCGCCAGACCGGAGCTACTACCCACAAGGGCGAAGCTCCGGGCTAGGTACCGAAACGGCACCTCCGGATTTAACCCCTGACCGAGAGAAGCTCCGGACCTGACACGTGCCAGGCCACCCCGGAGCTTCCCGCTTCCCACAAGCAAGCTCCGGAGCTGCCACGTGTCCATACGTCGGAGCTGGCCGCTTCAAACCCCCGGGAGACATTGTAACGGCTCCGGATCTCCAAAGGACAGCCGCGGACTTCAAGACCCGATTAATTATCATTAATTTCACGTTAATGACACTTAATCGGACGATCTTAACACCTGTAACGGCACTGTCGGAGCCATTACAGAGTTATTAACAACAATTAATCTCGTGTATCAATACTAGTAACCGCCAGGGCCACATGTCGGGTCAGGCTGATTTGTAACGGTTTGTCCTTGTACTATAAAAGGACAAACCGACGATACACGGGAAAAAATTCTGGAGCACACTCAAGCTCACAAGTTAATACAACACACACACACACCCGTGGAGTAGGGTATTACGCTCAGGCGGTCCGAACCACGTAAACCACTGTGTCACTCGAGTCCAATCGTGATTCACCTTCTTGAGTCTCCGCGCGCCCACACCGAACTACAAACTCCTCCAACACTTTCATAGTGTCAGGAGATCTGCCGACTCCAACAGTCGACAGTTGGCGCGCCAGGTAGGGGGACGCCTGAGATTTTCAAGAATGGTGAATTCTGCGGCTGGATCATCCAACGGGCAACCTGCTGCTCAGGCTGTCGGAGGCAATCCCTCCAACATGCAGCCACCGGCAGGAGCCTCAGCACCAGCAGGAGTCATACTCCCACCACCACCGTCTTCTCCGGCAAGACGTGCCGGGCAACATGATGGTGCACCGGCGTCACATACTGCGCCGGCAAGTCATGACAACCCAGAACACGCGCTCCATGCAGCACGTGCTCTTCTCCAGCGACCACCACCTCCGGATGCATCTCAAGGTGCCATGGAGCAATGGAGGGCTGATGTTGAGCATTTGGTCGCAGCAGCGGCCGAACGCCTCAACAACCAGGGTCCACCTCCTTCAGGGCGGGCCCCATCGCAGCGACGGACGTTGTCTGGAAGACTTGGTCCGCATGTCTCCAACAACCGAAGACGAACTGCGTCACAGCAAGTGACGTCGTTGCCCTCTGGGGCACGACGCACCCATACCGCATCTCGGCTTTCGACACACGACCTCCGGGCGGAGCTTGATCGCCGATACCGCCAACAGGATGGCCGTGTTCACATCGAGCGAGCTCGAGAAAGATGAGATGCTCAAGACCTTTCTACTCTGGAAGGAGTAGGAGGAGGCTGTTCCGCCCTAGCCATGCACCTACGCATGGTTAGATGGCCACAGAAGTTCCGGCCACATTTGCCGGAAAAATTCGACGGGACTGTCAACCCCGTAGAATTTCTGCAGATATACTCCACTGCAATCTTAGCAGCTGGAGGAAACGAGGCCGTAATGGCCAACTATTTTCCAGTGGCCTTAACTGGGACCGCCAGGTCCTGGTTTATGAGCCTTCCACCCAACTCTATCGACAGTTGGGAGGAGCTGTGCCGTCAGTTCACTGCCAATTTCGGGAGTTCATACACCCGACCGGGCACTGAACTAGACCTTTTTGTGGTCGTGCAAAAAGGAGGAGAATCTTTGCGGTCATTCATCCAGAGGTTCTCTCAGGTACGTAACACAATCCCTTCTATCTCAAGCGCTTCTGTCATTGTGGCATTCAGACAGGGTGTGCGAGACAAGAAGATGTTGGAGAAGCTGGCGATCAAAGAGATCACCAGCGTCACGGAGCTCTTCAGCTTGGCAGACAAATGTGCCAGAGCTGCGGAGGGCCGTGAAATGCACTCCAAACCAGCCTTGGAGGATCATAAAAAATCCTCCAAAGAAGAAGCCGCTACCTCCGGGAGTGGCAAGAAGAAAAAGAAGACCAACGGCATGAAGAAGCCGTCGGCCGGCACATCCAACGTTGCAGCCACTGCAACTCCTGGTGGCCGGGGGCCACGCCCCGAGAAGCGACCTCGACCGTCTTCTGAAGACGGCGGCAAATCCAAGATGTGGTGCCCCATTCACAAAACGGGCAGCCACAGACTGGAGGACTGCCGGGAGGTCCAAAACCTTGCCGAGCGCAACAGCAAGCGCCGGGAAGGGTCTCCTTTCCGACAGAGGGAGGGGAAACAGAAGGTTGACGAAGCTCCGGCTGAAGAGGAGTTAGGGTTTCAGGACCCCAAAAAGGTCCTGAAAGCCGTCTACACCTCCGTCAACGATGACTCCGACGTCTCCGACAACGAGCGTCGGAAAACCATGAACACCATCTTTGGTGGATCATGGGACATTACTTCTCGTCGTGTCATCAAGACTATGCGACGGGATATGGCTGCTGTAGCTCCTACAGCTAGACCGGAGCCACATCGAAAGTGGATGGACACACCCATCACTTTTGATGCTTCGGACTGTCCTCAAAGCATGGTCGGAGCTGGCCAATTACCCTTGATGGTATCTCCCACCATCAACAACATCCAGCTCCATCATGTCCTGGTAGACGGAGGTTCGGGGCTTAACCTCATCAGCTTCGAAGCTTTCACTAAGCTTCAGCTCCGACCTTCGGACCTCCAGCCCTCTCGACCTTTCTCCGGAGTAGGTCCGGGGGCCATTACTCCACTCGGAGCTATTACTCTCCCCGTTACCTTCAGGACCCGGGAGAAGTATCGTACCGAGAAGTTGGTCTTCGACGTCGCTCAGATCAACTTACCATTCAACACCATCTTGGGTAGACCTGCCCTGTACAAATTCATGGCAGCTGCTCATTATGGATACCTGGTGTTGAAAATGCCAACACCAGTAGGCGTTCTCCGGATCCGCGGAGATCGCACTGCCGGAGTAACTGCTCTGGAGGAACTCCACGCACTCACCACAGCGCAAGAGGAGGACTCCAGACAGAAGCAAGCTCCACAACCTCCGAGCATTCGGCAACGAGGCTCGACCTCTGCATCCCGTGTGCAGCCAAGCGGCGACACCGACATTCCCGTCAAAGTCGTCCAAATTGGTTCCGATGCCGCTCAAACCACCCGTATATCAGGAGGTTTGAACGACAAATAGGAACTCGCACTCATCACTTTCCTCCGGGCTAACATTGACGTGTTTGCTTGGCAACCGTCACAAATGCCTGGGATCCCCAGGGAAGTGATTGAGCACAATCTGAAGATTTACCCCGACGCTCGGCCTGTGCATCAGAAACCTCAGAAGCAATCTGTGGAGCGACAGAACTTCATCCGACAAGAAGTAAAGAAGTTGCTCGAAGCCGGATTCATCCGAGAAGTTTACCATCCAAAATGGCTGGCAAACCCAGTCGTTGTGCCTAAGGCCGGCGGGAAACTTCGGATGTGCATCGACTACACCACACTGAATAAGGCATGTCCAAAAGATCCATTCCCACTACCTAGAATAGACCAGATAGTGGATTCCACCTACGGGTGTGAGTTACTGTGTTTTCTAGACGCATATTCTGGATATCATCAAATCAGGATGTCTAGGGAAGATGAAGAACATACTTCATTCATCACAGTGGATGGATTGTATTGTTACACAGCCATGCCTTTTGGTCTCAAGAATGCAGCTTCAACTTTTGTACGAGCTATGTACAAAACTTTCGAAGAACTCATCAGAGACATAGTGGAAGTGTACGTCGATGACATCGTGGTCAAAGTCAAGAACAAGGAGTCCCTCTTGGACACCTTGCAGGCTGTCTTCGACAAGCTGCGGGCCACCCGCACGAAGCTAAACCCAGACAAGTGCGTATTCGGGGTTAGTTCCGGAAAGCTTCTTGGTTTCCTGGTAAGTCACCGGGGCATAGAGGCTAATCCGGCGAAGATAAAAGCCATTGAAGACATGCGGCCACCAACCCGCATCAAAGACGTCCAAAAATTAACTGGATGTCTAGCAGCCCTCAGCCGGTTCATTTCAAGACTGGCGGAAAGGGCACTTCCCTTCTTCAAGTTGCTGAGGAAGTCCGGACCATTCCAATGGTCTGAAGAAGCAGAGAAGGCATTCCAGGAGCTGAAACAGTTCCTCACCACCCTACCAGTCTTGGTAGCTCCGAACCCTGGTGAGCCTTTATTGCTTTACATTTCAGCTGCTGACGAAGTCGTCAGTATGGTTCTGGTTGCGGAGAGACCGGAACTACCCAATACTCAGGAATCCAGACCCCTTCGGGAGGGTCCGGAGGTTCCTGAAAGCGGGTCTGGGTCCCAGCTCCCAGACTTGAACCCACAAGAAGCCACTTCAGAGGACTCGGATCCCTCCGAGAGGATCCAGGTCATTCCTGAAGAAGCTCCGGGTTCCTCCACCCAGAACCCGGAGGTCCCCGAAGAGAGTCTGGACCCCTCCGAGAGGGTCCGGATCAATGAAGAGGAAGCTCCGGACCCCTCCGGGAGGGTCCGGACCATTCAACGCCCGGTATACTTCATCAGTGAAGTGTTACATGATGCCAAGACTCGATACCTAGAGGTGCATAAACTGCTCTATGCAGTTCTTATTGCCTCAAGGAAGCTTTGACACTATTTCCAAGCTCACAAAGTCTCAGTGGTGACTTCATATCCACTTCGAGCGATCCTGCATAATCCCAATTCAACTGGGAATATTGCAAAGTGGGCAGGGGAATTGGCTGAATTCGATCTTGAATTCATTCCGAGGCAAGCAATCAAGAGTCAAGTGTTGGCAGATTTCGTGGCAGAATGGACTCCCTCTCCATTAAACCCTGGGGGCCCCAGCGAGCAGAAGACGGAACCTCAAGTTCCAGCCTTCACTAAGCCTCACTGGACCCTTTACTTCGACGGCTCCATGCAGAAGCAGGGAGCCAGAGCTGGAATCCTTCTCCTCGCACCAACCGGGGAGAAGGTGAAATACATGGTACACCTTGACTTCAAGGCAACCAACAACATGGCGGAGTACGAAGCACTCATCTATGGATTAAAGGTGGCACTTTCATATGGTGTCAAGCAATTGCTGGTCAAAGGAGATTCACAACTCATCATCAAGCAGGTGAAGGGTGAATGCTCCTGCAATAATCTCCAGCTGTCTGCTTACCTCCTTGAAGTCCAGAGGCTTCAGAAGGACTTCGAAGTCCTAGACCTTCACCATGTTCAGCGTGCTCACAACGCTGAAGCTGACGAACTCTCGACCAAGGCGTCAACCGGAGCTCCGGCTCCTGACGGAACCTTTGTCCGGAGGTTGTCAAAACCCACAGTTCAGCCTGCCGAACTGAACGAAGGGGGCGAGATCAGCATATCGAAGCTGACGGTCCCGATGGCCCTGTTACCATGGCAGCCATCAAGGGTCGTAGGTGCTGCCGGAAGCTCCGAGCAACCCAGCACGCAAGACTCAAATGCTCAAGTCAGTTCCGATGCATGGATCTCGGAGATCCGGAACTACTTGAAAGACAACATCCTTCCTGACGATGATGTATCCGCTGACCGGGTAGTCAGATTGGCTAAAAGATACACGTTGGTAGAAGGGGATCTCTACCGGCGCGGTGCCAACGGCATCCTAATGCGGTGCATCACAAGGGAAGAAGGCTGCGAGCTCCTCGCAGAAATCCATGGAGGTGAGTGTGGGAACCACGCATCTTCCCGCACGCTGGTCGAAAAAGCCTTTCGGCACGACTTCTACTGGCCTACAGCGCTCCAGGATGCCACTGAGCTAGTGAAGAAATGCAAAGCATGCCAATTTCATGCAAAGCAAATTCATACACCTGCTCAGTCCTTACAAATGATACCTCCTACATGGCCTTTCGCTGTGTGGGGGATGGACATCTTGGGACCCTTCCCAAGAGCCGTCGGAGGTTACAAGTTCCTGTACGTCGCCATCGACAAGTTCACCAAGTGGCCGGAAGCTACTCCTGTTGTGACGATCAACAAACAATCTGCAATCAATTTTCTACAATCTATCGTGAGCAGATTCGGAATCCCAAATAAGATCATCACTGATAATGGGACTCAATTCACCAGCTCCGCATTTCAAGGATATTGCGAAGACCTCAGCATACAAGTTTGCTACGCTTCCGTAGCTCATCCTGCCAGCAATGGACAAGCCGAGAGAGCAAACGCAGAGATCCTTAAAGGACTCAAAACACGCACTTATGAGTGTTTGAAAAAGCACGGAGCCAATTGGATCGAAGAGCTTCCGCCCACTCTATGGGCCAACAGGACTTCTCCAAGTCGGGCAACCGGAGAAACACCCTTCTTCCTGGTGTACGGAGCAGAAGCGATCCTTCCTCCGGAAATCACTTTGGGTTCCCTCCGGGTCCGGACCTTCGACGAAGCCGCGCAGGACCAGCTCCGGCGCGAAGACCTAGACCTCCTTGAGGAGGGAAGGTGCCAAGCAGCTGTTCGGAACGCCCGATATCGCCAAGCTCTACGGCGCTATCACCAGCGGCATGTACACAACCGACAGCTCGAGGAAGGCGATCTGGTGCTACGGAGAATACTATCCAGAGAAGGGCAAAACAAACTCTCCCCCGGCTGGGAAGGGCCCTTTCGAGTGATCAAAGTATCCCATCCCGGAAGCGTTCGCTTGGCCACCGAGGATGGGACACCTCTCCCAAATCCTTGGAACATCGAGCACCTCCGTAAGTTCTACACTTAATTCCACGGAGGTGAGTCTTAAGTAACTTGAAATGTATGTTATAGAGTCATTGTACAGAGTCGGGTAGTTCCTCCGGGAGAGCAGCCGGACCTTTCCCGAAAGGTTTGAAGAGCTCATGCAACACTTAATACAGTCTCCGGACTAGAAGTGTGGCTAACTACCCTGGGCCAAACGAGAAACCAAACACACTTAGCCTGGTTCCGTACCCTAAGAGTGTACTTGTTTCCCCTGTACCCCGGACCTATAATGAAAGACATATTCATGTGAAATAGACTCCACGTGCATTCATTTTTGCATAAGGCTCGACATTTTTATTTTTCTCTTTCTTGTCTATAACAGAAACGTGCAATTCTTAAGAAGTTCTAGTTTGACCGGTTTACGTACGATTTGAGTTGAATTGTCGGATTTTTTGGATTTAAATGTCGTCTGTGGCCAACTCGCCTGAAAGCCGCCAAGCCATTCTAGGGCCGGAGTGCGCTATCGACTTAGCCTGGTCAAGCACCCTAAGTACGCCACTCTACCTACATCCCGGCAGGCCAAAGTAAGGGGAGTTCATGGACAGTTAGATCCAAAAGAAAAGACAATTCATTCAGTCGTATTAAAAATCATGTTCAACTTAAAATTTTCTTGAGAACCATAAGCCGCGATGAAGTTATAGACAAGGAACGAATTTTACTATTTTTTCTTGGCTTAAGTGTGCAGGAAAAATGTACCCTATGTTGATGGAGAAAAACCGGAGCTAACCAAGCTCCGACTCCCACCAGGGCGTCAACCGTCGGCGTTGACTTAAAGATGGTGAGAAGACCCTATCACTAGAGTCTGTTGCCAACAAACCAAGCGTGGCAAGGGTCATTGCCGGAGCTACTAAGCTCCGACACCTTGGAGTATTAACTATCGACGCTCAACGTGTTGGTAGAGGCTATTGCCGGAGCTACTAAGCTCCGGCGATGGACAGTGCCGGAGCTTCTAAGCTCCGACGACTTCAAGGGACCTTCACTATCGAAAACTTCGGACCTAAATTATACGAGTTCGAAGCAAATTTGTCTTCAACAAAACTCAACATACTTTTGGTACATGTCCACAATCAAATTGTGCACATCTACCAGGGGGCCAAGTGAAGATAAAGATGTTGAAGACAAAAAAAATGAAATTCGCAAAAAAGTGAGGATTTCATTTCATTTGAAGACCGGAGATTACACCTGGAGACAAGGGATTACAAAATTGAGGAAGAAGAGAAGATACAAGTAAAGGCTAAGAGAGACAGTCCTAGACCCTATGGAAGAATTCGGCGACCTTCTGGGCGACCTCCGACACGCTGGCTCGGGTAGCTTCGCCTTCTCCTTCGACGGGGCCTTCAAGCACCGGGTCCAGAGGGAATCGAGGGTTCCGGCTAGTGTAGCACGTCAAGACATACTCTGTGACGTTCCTAGCCAGGGATTGCCCCTCGACCTCCAGCTGGTCCGCGATGATGTCGCCCACCTTGGAGAGCTTGCTGCCCGCAGCGCTCAACGCTTGCAACGCGAGGTCCGGCTCCGGCTCCGGATCATCCGGGAGCACGGGGCTGAAACCCATCGGCGCCAGCGCATCGTCGGCCTTGCTCAGGAACTCCCAAATTTGCAGGGAGTCCGTCTTCCTCAGGCCCTTCATCTCTTCCAGGGATCTCCGGGCCGCCATCAGCTCCGAATTCTCGCGGGAGAGGCGCTCAACTTCTTTGGCGTTTTGCTGAATCTTCGCAGCAACCCGCTTCTCAAGTCTTCCGAGCTCCTCCTCCCGGAGGTGGATCTTGTTCCGGCGGTCGACCAGGTCCTTCTCCCTAGCCTCTATTTTCTTCTCCCGGGCGACAAGGGCACACTCGTACTCGTAGAGTTCCTGCCCCCGCACCCAGGTCTTCTCCTCCTCCTCGAGGCAGCGCTCTTCTAATTTTTTAGTGCGCTCCTCGAGGCCCTTGTCCGCCAGAGCTGTTTTCTCGGCGAGCTCTTCCTCCCGTCGCAAGACGTCATCCCGTAGCTCCAGGAGTTTTTGCTCCTCATCCTCGAGCCGCCTTTCCCTTCCTTCAAGTGCCTCTCGGCGCTTGATGAGTGCGGTGCTGATGGCCTCGAGTTGATCGAACCGAGCGTTGGCCGCGTCGTTAGCAGCCTTAGCTTGGTCATGGAACTCCCGGGATTGAGCGTCGAGGGCGTGAGTCATGCTCTCCCTCTCGTCCAGCAGCTCACCCCAGAGCTCCAGGCGGACCTTCTCCCGCCTGATCCATTCCTTGTCATCCGCAATCCTCGATTGCGCCAGCTTAGTCTCAAAGTGGAGCCGATTACGCCACCTCCTAAGGGTTTGGCGCTCCTCTTCAAGAGCTTTGCTGTCGTGGAAGAAGGCCAGTTGGACCTGACGTAGACTGGAGCAGGCGTTGTCGATGGACATCGACAGAGAGATGGGCTCCGGACCTGTCGGGGTCTCTTCCGCTGGTTCCAGCGGGTCTTCACTTACAAAAATTGGGTCCCACTCTACAAGAGTGGAACCCCGAGCTTCCAAAGCGCTAGGGCACTCCTCCGGGATGGCCTCAGTTGCCACCGAAGAAGGTCGTGCCACCAAGTCTTCATTTGCCCCCTCAGGCTGGGGGCCGGCGACTTCGTTCAGGCACTCTGGCTCCGCCACGGGTACCATCGACGTCGTCGCCTCCATTGGCTCCGGCCGGGACACTTCTTCTGAGGGAGGCCCAAGCTCCCTCGCCTCTTCAGCCACCGGCTCTGCGGCCGGCGCTCCAACAATCACCGGCTCCGCGGCCGGCGCTCCAACAATCCCCAGCTCTGCGGCCGGCGCTCCAACAATCACCGGCTCTGCAGCCGGCGCTCCAATAATTACCGGCTCTGCGACCGGAGTTTCGGAAGTAACCGGCTCAACTACCGGAACTACTTCAACTTCCGGCTCGCATGCCGGGGCTTCAGCTACCTCCGGCTCAACCGCCGGGGCTTCAGCACTTTCCGGCTCCGAAGCCGGGACCGCTACTTCCTCCGACTCAACAGCCGGAGCTTCTACTTCTGCAGCACCAGGACCCGGAGCTTCAACCTCCGGAACGGGTGCCGCTGGCGCATCTTCAATCCCGTGGTCCGGCGCTACCACGGGAACTTCTGGAGACGAGTCGAGGTCCATGACCACGACAGCCGGCGCCGGAGCTGTCGCAGCCTCCGCTTGGGGCGGCACCGGGGCTGGAGCAGAAGCCCTCGCAGCCTCAGACACTGTGGCTGAGGGCGGAGCTTCACTCCCCTTCTTAGGAACGCTGCAGATAAAGAACGAAGAAATTGAGCAAACAGATGCTATAATTAAAAGTTAATCGAGGTAAGCAAGAAAAATTACCTTGGGAGGCTCACGCACCAGCTTGCGCAGAACCTCTTTCCCGGACGTTCCGGGCTGGCCACGGTCGGTGTAGGAGCTCCGGGAGGACTCCCAAGACTTGCCGTGGCCGTGGGCGTTTCCCGGGTCGGAGCTCTCCTTGATCGAGAGGAACTCCTGGACCTGGAGGCCCTCACCGCTTCTGGCGCCGGGGTCGCGTGCCCGGAGCTGGCACCTCCGGAGGGATCCACCACGGGAACGGTCGCACTCCGGGAGGATCCCACCGCCGGAACAGTAGCGCTCCGGAAAGACCCCACCACGGGGACAGCCGCTACGGCGGCGGAGGATCTTCCTTCCTGAGGACGGGGAACTGGGGGGGGGGGAGGTAGCAAGCCCGACGGACCTTCCGTCAGCATGTCGCAGCTTTCTCTTCCGGCTCTCCGGCTCCTCCGCCAGCTCCTTGCCCTTGCCGATGACCTCAGCTCTTGGCTGAGAGACAGGGGCGGAGCCGCCTTCGGACAACCCGGGGATCGCCAGCCGGGCAGTTGACCTTCTCTCGACGACGCCAAGGTCGTCAAGCGCGGGCATCTTCCGCCGGAGCTCCCTGCTGAACTCAACTTCCACATTCAGGGGAAGGAAAGCCGGCGGCGGAGTCAAGTAATCTCCGTCAACATCGATGCCATGCTGGAATTTCTTGAGGTGAAACTCCAAGGTCTTCCCCACCATGCTGGACTTCAACCCGGTCTCAACCCGGTCCTCGTCCATCACGCTGTTGAGGGCCCAGGCGAGCTTCTCCCTCCTCTTCAGCGGTGCCCACCTGTTGGACAGGAAGTTGCAGAACACCGCCTGGGGAGTCAATCCTCCCTCCACACATTGGCGGATCCGGGTCAGGACGGGATCGAAAGCTGCCGCCAGCACTGGAACTTCGCTCCACACCGACGTGTCAATGCCGGGCAGACCGTCTGGCAACTCTAACCGCTCATGCTCCTCCACCCGGACGACTACCCAATCTTTCTTCCAGTCATCCCACTTCCCGGAAGGGAATGACCGGAGGTACTTGAACGGGCACTTCTTGCGCTTCACAAAGTAGTAGAAGCCAAGGTACTCGTCGCTTCGGCCGGTGGTTTGGATGGTGAAGAAGGTTCGGAAGAGCTCGATGCAGGGAGGGATGCCCACCCACATCTCGCAGAAGTGGACAAAGATGGACACAAGGAGAATGGAGTGAGGGCCAAGGTGGTATAGCTGCAGACCATAGAAGTCCAGCAGCATCAAGAAGAAAGAAGAAAACGGTGGGATCAGCCCCACCATGGCGTACGAGGAAAAATACACCATCTCGTTGGAGTGCTCCTTTTTAAAGGGAAGCTCTCCGCCGGCGCGGACCGAACGGTTGAAGAAGTCCGACGACCACCCCATGAGGGCTCGGACCTTCTTCAGATTGCTTTCCGTCTTCAAACGACTCTCACGCAGACCCAACTCCATCGCAGCACAGTTAGGCAAGAGAAGAGGAGCAAGGTACAAGTCGGGAGTTTGAGCGCAAGAACAGATGGGAAGCGTAAAGAACTCCCGACGGTGCGCTTTCCTTCTTAAGTAAGCCCTCGCAACGCTTGGATGGAAACTGCAGGAGAGTCAAGGATACTACTCAAAAATTCAACCCTGCTGATGACAAGAGGGCCCGGGACCACCCTGACGATCAAGTCGAGGTTCTTACCCAGGCGAACAGTTGTCATCACGAGGCGGGAAACCCAAAGGCGGCGGACTGACAAGGCGCGCGGAACCGATACGGTTTTTGTATCGGGAACCGGCGACCTTCAATTGCGAGAGATCCGCACGTCAAAGATCTTATCTGCCGCCTGAGGTGCGCCACGCGTCGGGATTTAACCGTAAAGCCCCGCCAAAGGCACCTCCGAAGACCCTTGAAGACCCAGTTCAAGAGTCACAAGTGTGGACCCACCTCCGGCGGAATGACTTCACCCCGTTGGCCTTCCCCGGAGGTAGGTCCAGGGGGCCACTGTCGGTACCCTAAAAACCATACACCCCCTGAGGTTACAAAGATCTCAAGGGAAGGACATCTACTCAAGTTGAAGACCCTCGGGGGCCCACTTGTCAGACATAACCGGACCTGCTTCTTCAACATGGTTAACCCCTAGGTTGCCACGTGTACCGCCAGACCGGAGCTACTACCCACAAGGGCGAAGCTCCGGGCTAGGTACCGAAACGGCACCTCCGGATTTAACCCCTGACCGAGAGAAGCTCCAGACTTGACACGTGCCAGGCCACCCCGGAGCTTCCCGCTTCCCACAAGCAAGCTCTGGAGCTGCCACGTGTCCATACGTCGGAGCTGGCCGCTTCAAACCCCCGGGAGACATTGTAACGGCTCCGGATCTCCAAAGGACAGCCGCGGACTTCAAGACCCGATTAATTATCATTAATTCCACGTTAATGACACTTAATCGGACGATCTTAACACCTGTAACGGCACTGTCGGAGCCGTTACAGAGTTATTAACAACAATTAATCTCGTGTATCAATACTAGTAACCGCCAGGGCCACATGTCGGGTCAGGCTGATTTGTAACGGTTTGTCCTTGTACTATAAAAGGACAAACCGACGATACGCGGGAAAAAATTCTGGAGCACACTCAAGCTCACAAGTTAATACAACACACACACACCCGTGGAGTAGGGTATTACGCTCAGGCGGCCCGAACCACGTAAACCACTGTGTCACTCGAGTCCAATCGTGATTCACCTTCTTGAGTCTCCGCGCGCCCACACCGAACTACAAACTCCTCCAACACTTTCATAGTGTCAGGAGATCTGCCGACTCCAACAGTCGACAGACGCCATGTGTACTATCAAACCGTAGCTACCACCCGCAAAGGGGGAAGCTCCGGGTTACGTACCGAAGTGGCACCCCCGGACCTAACCCCAGACCGAGGGAAGCTCCGGTGCTGACACGTGTCGGGTAACACTGGAACCATCTGTTCTCCACAGTGTGCTCCAGTGCTGACACGTGTCCAACCGTCGGATCTTCAGCCTCTAACCTCCGGAAGACTCCACAACGGCTCCGGATCTTCAAAGGGGAATTAAGGACTTCAAGACCCAATTAAGTGTCATTAATACCATATTAATGACACATGATCGGACGACCTTAATTACCAGTAACGGTGCTGTCAAAGCCCATTACACGGTCATTAAGGGCAATTAAACGTGTTGAATAAGTACCAATACTAGTAACCGCCGAGGCCACATGTCGGGCCAAGCTAATTTGTAACGGCCTGCCCTTGTACTATAAAAGGACAGGCCGACAACGTTTACACACGCGCTCTACAGACGCTCCCTAGACGCTCAGTACAAGCTCATACAGCTAATACAACACCAACACACCCATGGAGTAGGGTATTATGCTCAGGCGGCCCGAACCATGTAAACTCTTGTGTCTCCTGCATCATTTACAATTCACCTTCTTGAATCTTCGCGCGCTCACACCGAACATCAAACTCCTCTAACACTTTAGTAGTGTCGGGAGATCTGCCGGTTCCAAACCACCGACAGTTGGCGCACCAGGTAGGGGCGCCTGAGATTTCGAGAATGGTGAACTCAGCTGCGGGATCATCCAACGGTCAACCTACTGCTCAAGCTGTTGGGGGCAATCCCTCCAATATGCAGCCACCAGCAAGAGCCTAAGCACCAGCAGGAGTCACACTCCCACCACCACCGCCTCCACCAGCAAATCAAGCTGGGCAACGCGATGGTGCACCGACGTCAATCACTGCGTCGGCAAATCATGACAACCCGGAACATGCGCTCCATGCGGCGCGTGCTCTTCTCCAACACCCACCACCCCCAGATGCATCCCGGGATGCACTGGAGCAGTGGAGGGCCGATGTGGAACATTTGGTTGCAGCAGCAGCCGAACGCATCAGCAACCAGGGTCCTCCACCTTCAGGGAGAGCCCCATCGCAGCGGTGGACCTTGTCTGGCAGACTTGGTCCGCATGTCTCCAACAACAGGAGACGAGCTGCATCACAACAAGTGATGTCATTACCCTCCGGGGCACGACACACTCACACGGTATCCAGGCTTTCAACTCATGACCTCCGGGCGGAGTTGGATCGCCGATACCGCCAACAGGACGGCCGAGTCCATATTGAGCGTGCTCGTGAAAGAAGAGAAGCTCAGGACCTTTTTGCTCCTGAAGGAGTAGGAGGAGGCTGTTCAGCCCTGGCCATGCATCTGTGTATGGTCAGGTGGCCACAGAAGTTCCGGCCTCACCAGCCGGAAAAGTTCGACGGGACTATCAATCCTGCCGAATTTCTTCAAATCTACTCCACTGCAATCTTGGCAGCCGGAGGAAATGAGGCCGTAATGGCCAATTATTTTCCAGTGGCTTTAACTGGGACCGCCAGGTCCTGGTTTATGAGCCTTCCACCCAACTCCATCAACAGTTGGGAGGAGCTGTGCCGGCAGTTCACCGCCAACTTCGGGAGTTCATACACCCGACCAGGCACTGAACTGGACCTTTTTGCAGTCATGCAAAAAGGGGGAGAATCCCTGCGATCATTTATCCAGAGGTTCTCTAAGGTACGAAACACTATCCCTTCTATCTCTAGCGCCTCTGTCATTGTGGCATTCAGACAGGGTGTACGGGACAAGAAGATGCTGGAGAAACTGGCGATCAAGGAGATCACCAGTGTCACAAAACTCTTCAGTTTGGCCGACAAGTGTGCCAGAGCTGCGGAGGGCCGTGAGATGCACTCCAAACCAACTCTGGAGGGTCACAAGAAATCCTCCAAAGAAGAAGCCGCTACCTCCAGGAACGGCAAGAAGAAGAAAAAGACCAACGGCAAGAAGAAGCCGTCGGCCGGTACATCCAATGTTGCAGCTGCTGCAGCTCCGGGTGGCCGAGGGCCACGCCCCAAAAAGCGACCTCGACCGTCTTCTGAAGACGGTGGCAAGCCCAAGGTGTGGTGCCCAATTCACAAAACGGGCAGCCACAGTTTGGAAGACTGCCGTGAAGTCCAAAACCTTGCCGAGCGCTACAACAAGCGCCGGGAAGAATCTCCTTTCCGACAAAGGGAAGGAAAGCAAAAAGTAGACGAAGCTCCGACTGAAGAGGAGTTAGGTTTTCAGGATCCCAAAAAGGTCCTAAAGGCCGTCTACACCTCCGTTGACGATGATTTTGACGTCTCTGACAACGAGCGTCGGAAGACCATGAACACCATTTTTGGTGGATCATGGGACATCACCTCCCGTCGCTTCATCAAGACTATGCATCGGGATATGGCTGCTGTAGCTCCTACAGTCAGGCCGGAACCTCACCAGAAGTGGATGGACACAACCATCACTTTTGATGCTTCGGACTGTCCTCGGAGCATGGTTGGAGCAGGTCAGTTACCTTTGATGGTATCTCCTACCATCAATAACATCCAACTTCGCCACATCATGGTAGACGGAGGTTCGGGGCTTAACCTCATAAGCTTCGAAGCTTTTACCAAACTTCAGCTCCGACCTTCGGATCTCCATCCCTCCCGACCTTTGCCCGGAGTAGGTCCGGGGGCCATTACCCCACTCGGAGCTATTACTCTCCCCGTTACCTTCGGGACACGGGAGAAGTACCACACCAAGAAGTTGGTCTTCGACGTCGCTCAGATCAACTTACCCTTCAACGCCATCTTGGGTAGGCCTGCCCTGTACAAGTTCATGGCAGCTGCTCATTATGGCTACCTGGTGTTAAAGATGCCAACACCAGTAGGCGTTCTCTGGATCCGTGGAGATCGTACTGTCGGAGTAACTGCACTGGAAGAACTCCATGCACTTACCACGGCGCAAGAGGAGGACTCCAGGCAGGAGCAAGCTCCAAAACCCCCGAGCATTCGTCAACGAGGCTCGACTTCTGCACCCCGTGTGCAGCCAAGCGGCGACACTGACATTCCCGTCAAAGTCGTCCAAATTGGTTCCGATGCCGCTCAGACCACTCGTATATCGGGGGGATTGAACGACAAATAGGAACTCGCGCTCATCACTTTCCTCCGGGCTAATGTCGATGTGTTTGCCTGGCAACCGTCACAAATGTCTGGGATCCCCAGGGAAGTGATTGAGCACAATCTGAAGATCTACCCCGACGCCCGGCCTGTGCATCAGAAGCCTCGGAAGCAATCGGTAGAGCGACAGAACTTCATCCTACAAGAAGTGAAGAAGTTGCTCGAAGCCGGATTCATCCGAGAAGTATTCCATCCAAAATGGATGGCAAACCCTGTCGTTGTGCCCAAGGCCGGCGGGAAGCTTCGGATGTGCATCGACTACACCACACTAAATAAGGCATGTTCAAAAGACCCATTCCCACTACCTAGAATAGATCAGATATTGGATTCCACCTCCGGGTGTAATTGTTGTGTTTCCTAGACGCATATTCTAGGTATCATCAAATCAGGATGTCTAGGGAAGATGAAGAGCATACCTCATTCATCACAGTAGATGGACTGTACTGTTATACAGCCATGCCATTTGGTCTCAAGAATGCAGCTTCAACCTTTGTACGAGCTATGTACAAAACTTTTGAAGAACTCATTAGAGACATAGTGGAAGTCTACGTCGATGACATCGTGGTCAAGGTCAGGAACAAGGAGTCACTCCTTGACACCTTGCAGGTTGTCTTCGATAAGCTGCGGGCCACCTGCACAAAGCTAAACCCAGACAAGTGTGTCTTCGGGGTTAGCTCTGAAAAACTTCTTGGTTTCCTGGTAAGTCGCCGGGGCATAGAAGCTAATCCGGCGAAGATCAAGGCCATTGAAGACATGCGGCCACCAACCCGCATCAAGGATGTCCAAAAGCTAACTGGATGTCTAGCGGCCCTCAGCTGGTTCATTTCAAGACTGGCGGAACGGGCACTCCCCTTCTTCAAGTTATTGAGGAAGTCCGGACCATTCCAATGGTCTGAAGAAGCAGAGAAGGCATTCCAGGAGCTGAAACAGTTCCTCACCACCCTACCAATTTTGGTAGCTCCGAACCCTGGTGAGCCTTTGTTGCTTTACATTTCAGCAACTGACGAAGTCATCAGTATGGTTCTGGTTGCGGAGAGACCAGAGCTACCTCATACTCAGGAATCCAGACCCCTTCGGGAGGGTCCGGAGGTACCTGAAAGCGAGTCTGGGTCCCAGCTCCCATACTCGAATCCACAAGAAGTCACTTCAGAAGACCCAGACCCCTCCAGGAGGGTCCAGGTCGCTTCTGAAGAAGCTCCGGGTTCCTCCAGCCAGGACCCGGAGGTCCCCGAAGAAAATCCGGATCCCTCCGGGAGGATCCGGGTCAGTGAAGAGGAAGCTCCGGGCCCCTCCGGGAAGGTCCGGACCATTCAGCGCCCGGTGTACTTCATCAGTGAAGTACTACATGATGCCAAGACTCGATACCTAGAGGTGCATAAGCTGCTCTATGCAGTTCTTATTGCCTCCAGGAAGCTTCGCCATTACTTCCAAGCTCACAAAGTCTCAGTGGTGACCTCTTACCCACTTCGAGCAATCTTGCATAATCCCAATTCAACTGGGAATATTGCAAAGTGGGCAGCGGAATTGGCCGAATTTGATCTTGAAGACAAGCAGTCAAGAGTCAAGCATTGGCAGACTTCGTGGTGGAATGGACTCCCTCTCCATCAAACCCTGGAGGCCCCAGTGAGCAGAAGCCGGAACATCAAGCTCCAGCCTTCACCGAGCCTCACTGGACCCTCTACTTCGACGGTTCCATGCAAAAGCAGGGGTCCGGAGCTGGAATCCTTCTCCTTGCACCGACCGGGGAGAAGGTGAAATACATGGTACACCTTGACTTCAAGGCGACCAACAACATGGCAGAGTACGAAGCGCTCATCTACGGACTAAAGGTGGCACTGTCATATGGTGTCAAGCAACTGCTGGTCAAGGGAGATTCGCAGCTCATCATTAAGCAAGTGAAGGGTGAATGTTCCTGCAACAATCTCTAGCTAGCTGCTTACCTCCTTGAAGTCCAGAGGCTTCAGAAGGACTTCGAAGTCCTAGATCTCCACCATGTTCAGCGTGCCCATAACGCTGAAGCTAACGAACTCTCGACGAAAGCGTCAACTGGAGCTCCGGCTCCTGACGGAACTTTTGTCCGAAGGTTGTCAAAACCAACAGCTCAACCTGCCGAACTGAACGAAGGGGTCGAGATCAGCATCTCGAAGCTGACGGTCCTAATGGCCCTATTACCATGGCAGCCATCAAGGGTCGTAGGTGCTGCCGGAAGCTCCGAGCAACCCAGCACGCAAGACTCAAAAACTCAAGCTAGTTCCGATGCATGGATCTCGAAGATCCGGAGCTACTTAAAAGACAACATCCTTCCTGAAGATGATGTATCCGCTGACCGGATAGTCAGATTGGCTAAAAGATACACGTTGGTAGAAGGGGATCTCTACCGGCGCGGTGCCAATGGCATCCTAATGCGATGCATCACAAGGGAAGAAGGTTGCGAACTCCTCGCAGAAATCCATGCAGGCGAGTGTGGGAACCATGCGTCTTCCCGCACGCTGGTTGGCAAAGCCTTTCGGCATGGCTTCTACTGGCCTACAGCACTCGAGGATGCAACTGAGCTGGTGAAGAAATGCAAAGCATGTCAATTTCATGCAAAGCAAATTCACACATCAGCTCAGCCCCTACAAATGATACCTCCTACATGTCCCTTCGCTGTGTGGGGGATGGACATCTTGGGACCTTTCCCAAGAGCCGTCGGAGGTTACAAGTTCCTGTACGTCGCCATTGACAAGTTCACCAAGTGGCCGGAAGCAACTCCAGTTGTGACAATCAACAAGCAATCTGCTATCAACTTTTTGCAGTCCATTGTTTGCAGATTTGGAGTCCCAAACAAAATCATTACTTATAATGGGACCCAATTTACAAGCTCTGCATTTCAAGGATATTGCAAAGACCTCGACATACAAGTTTTTTACGCCTCCGTAGCTCACCCAGCAAGCAATGGAAAAGCCGAGAGAGCAAATGCTGAAATCCTTAAAGGACTCAAAACGCGCACTTATGAGCGCTTGAAAAAACATGGAGCCAACTGGATTGAAGAACTTCCGCCCACTTTATGGGCCAATAGGACATCTCCAAACCGGTCAACTGGAGAGACACCCTTCTTCCTGGTGTACAGAGCTAAAGCAATCCTTCCTCCGGAAATCACCTTGGGTTCACTCCGGGTCCGGACCTTCGACGAAGCCACGCAGGACCAGCTCCGGCGTGAAGACCTAGACCTCCTTGAGGAGGGAAGGTGCCAAGCAGCTGTTCGGAATGCCCGATATCGCCAAGCCCTACGGCGTTATCATCAGCGGCATGTACACAACCGACAGCTCGAGAAAGGCGATCTGGTGCTACGTAGAATACAATCCAGAGAAGGGTTAAACAAACTCTCCCCCGACTGGGAGGGACCCTTCCGAGTGATTAAAGTATCCCGTCCCAAAAGCGTTCGCTTGGCTACCGAGGACGGGACACCTCTCCCAAATCCTTGGAACATCGAGCACCTCCGTAAGTTCTACACTTAATATCACGGAGGTGAGTCTTTACTAACTTGAGGTGTATGTTATAGAGTCATTGTACAGAGTCGGGTAGTTCCTCCGGGAGAACAGCCGGACCTTCCCCGAAAGGTCCGCAAAGTTCATGCAACACTTATCATAGTCCCAGAACTAAAAGTGTGGCTAGCTACCCTGGGTCAAACGAGAAAATAAACACGCTTAGCCTGGTTCCGTACCCTAAGAGTGTACTTGTTTCCCCTGTACCCCGGACCTATAATGAAAGACATCTTCAGGTGAAACAGACTCCACGTGCATTCATTTTGTACAGGCTCAACATTTTTTATTTCTCTCTTTCTTGTCTATAACAAAGACGTGCAATTCTTAAGAAATTTTAGTTCGACCGGTTCATATACGATTCGAGTTGTATTGTCCATTCTTTTGGATTCAGATATTGTTCATGTCCCACTCACCTGAATGCCGCCAAGCCAATCTAGGGCCGGAGTGTGCTATCGACTTAGCCTGGTCAAGCACCCTAAGTACGCCACTCTACCTACACCCCGGCAGGCCGAAGTAAGGCGGGTCCAAGTACAATTGAATCTGGAAGAAAAGGCAACGCATTCGGTTGTGTTTAGAATCGCGTTTGACCTAAAATTTTCTCGAGAATCGTAAGCCGCGATGAAGTTATAGGCAAGAAATGAATTTTACTATTTTTCTTGACTTCAGTGTGCAGGAAAAATAAAATCCACGTTGATGGAGAAAAGCCAGAGCTAACAAAGCTCTGACTCCTCTAGATGGCTTGTAATCGATGTTAAGCATTGAAAACGAGCATCACCGGAGCAACCAAGCTCCAGTGAAGCTAGGGGGGGCCAGTCGTTGACGTAAAACAAAAGATGGTGAGAAGACCCCACAAGTGGAGTCAGCTGCCGACAAGTTACATGTTGGCAAAGGTCAGTGCCGGAGCTACTAAGCTCCGACACCCGGAGGGCTAACTATCGATGCTCTATGCGTTGATAGGGACTATTGCCGGAATTACTAAGTTCCGGCGGTAGTCAGTTTGACCTCAGGGGGCCTTCACTATCGAAAATTTCGGACCTACACTCTACAAGTTCAAAGCAAATGAGTCTTCAACAACACACAATATCCTCTTGGTACGTGTTCACAATCCAATTGTGTACATCTACCAAGGGGCCAAGTGAAGACAAAAGTGTTGAAGACAAAAAGTGAAATTCACAAAAATTTGGGGATTTCATTCATCTGGAGACAAGGGATTACAAAATTGAGGAAGAAGAAGAGAGGATACAAGTGGGAACTACGGAGATGGTCCTAGACCATATGGAAGAATTGAGCGACCTTCTGGGCAACCTCCAACACGTTGGCTCGGGCAGCTTCCCCTTCTCCTTCAACGGGACCTTCAAGCACCGGGTCCCGAGGAAATTGGGAGTTCCGGCTGGTGTAGCACGTCAGCACATACTCTGCGAAGTTCTTCGCCAGGGATTGCCCCTCAACCTCCAATTGGTCCGCGATGACATCACCCACCTTGGAGAGCTTGCTACCTGCCGAGATCAACGCCTGCAACGCTAGGTCCGGCTCCAGCTCCGGATCATCCGGGCGCACGGGACTAAAGCCCATCGGTGTCAGCGTGTCGTTGTCCTTGCCTAGGAACTCCCAAATTTGTAGGGAGTCCGCAGTCCTCAAGCCTTTCAATTCTTCCAAGGATCTTCTGGCCGCCACCAGTTCGGAATTCTCACGGGCGAGGCGCTCAACTTCTTTGGCGTTTTGCTGTATCTTCTCAGCAACCCGCTTCTCGAGTTTTCCGAGCTCCTCCTCCCGGAGGTGGATCTTGTTCTGGCGGTCGACCAGGTCCTTCTCGTTGCCCCTCACTTTCTTTTCCCTGGCAACAAGGGCACACTCCCGTTCATGGAGCTCCTGCCCTTGCACCCAGGCCTTCTTCTCCTCCTCTACGCAACGCTCTTCCAATTTCTTGGCGCGCTCCTCAAGGCCCTTGTCCACCAGAGCCACCTTCTCGGAGAGCTCCTCCTCCCTCCTCAGGATGTCATCCCGCAGCTCTAGAAGTTTCTGCTCTTCATCTTCGAGCCGTTTCTCCCTCTCTTCAAGTGCCTCTCGGCGCTTGATGAGTGTAGTGTTGATGGCCTCAAGCCTTTTGTGGCGTTCATCGGCCGCACTGTTAGTTGCTTTGGCCTGATCATAGATCTCTCGGGATTGAGCATCGAGGGCGCGAGTCATAATCTCCCTGTCATCCAATAATTTACCCCGGGAGGACCCCACTGCGGGAACAGTCGCCGCAGTTGTAGAAGACTTCCCCCTCCGGGGAGAAGGAGTTGATGCAGAGGTAGCGGGCCTGACGGACCTTCCGTCAGCGTACTGCAGCTTCCTCTTCTGGCTCATGGGTTCGTCCGCTAGCTCCTTGCCCTTGTCGACGACCTCGACCCTCGGCTTCGGGGCAGGGTCAGAGCCATCCTCGGGCATTCCGGGGATCGCCACCCTGGTGGTTGATCTTCTCTCGACGACACCAAGGTCGTCAAGCACGGGCATCTTCCACCGGAGCTCCCCGCTGAATTCCACTTCCACGTTCAGAGGGAGAAAAGCTGATGGCGGAGTCAAGTCGTCACCATCGACGTCGATGCCGTGCTGGAACTTCTTGAGGTGAAACTCCAAGGTTTTCCCCACCATGTTGGACTTTAGCCCGGTCTCGACCCGGTCGTCGTCCATCACGCTGTTGAGGGCCCATGCGAGTTTCTCTCTCCTCTTCAGCGGTGCCCACCTGTTGACCAGGAAGTTGCAAAACACCGCCTGAGGAGTCAATCCTCCCTCCACGCATTGGCGGATCCTGGTCAAAGCAGGGTTGAAGGCTTCCGCCAGCACCGGAGCTTCACTTCAGATTGTCGTGTCGATGCTGGGGAGGCCTTCGGGCAGCTCCAGCTTCTCGTGCTCCTCCACCCGGACGACTATCCAGTACTTCTTCCAGTCATCCCACTTCCCAGAGGGAAACGACCGGAGGTACTTGAATGGGCACTTCTTGCGCTTCACGAAGTAGTAGAAGCCAAGGTACTCATTGCTCTTGCCGGTGGTATGGACGGTGAAGAAGGTCCGGAAGAGTTCAATGCAGGGGGGGATGCCCACCCACATCTCACAGAAGTGGACGAAGATGGACACAAGAAGAATGGAGTGGGGGCCAAGGTGATACAGCTGCAGACCATAGAAGTCTAGCAGCATCAAGAAAAAGGAGGAAAAAGGTGGGATCAACCCCACCATGGCGTACGAGGAGAAGTACACCATTTCACCGGTGTGCTCCTTCTCAAACGGGAGCTCTCCACCGGCGCGGACCGAGCGGTTGAAGAAGTCCGAGGACCATCCCATGAGGGCCTGCACCTTCTTCAGGTCGCCGTCGGTCTTCAAACGACTCTCGCGGAGGCCCAACTCCATCGCGGCACGGCAAGGAAAGAGAAGAAAAGCAAAGCAAAAGTTGGGAGTTTGAGCGCAAGATCAGATGAGAGGCGTAAAGAACCCCAAACGGTGCACGCTTTCCTTCTTAAGTAAGCCCTTGCGACGCTTGGATGGAAACCGCAAGGAAGTCGAAGATACCACTCAAAAATTCCACCCAGCCAATGACAAGAGGGCCCGTGACTACCCCGACGATCAAGTCAAGGTTCTTACCCAGGCGAACGGTTGCCATCATGAGGCGGGAAGCCCGAAGGCGGCGGCCTGACAAGGCGCGCGGAACAGATACGATTTTCGTATCGAGAATCGACGACCTTCTATTGCGTGAGATCCGCACGCCAAAGATCTCACATGCCGCACACGGGATATGCCACGCGGCGAAGATTTAACTCCGGACCATCGCCAACGGCACGTCTGAAGACCTTTGAAGACTTAGTCCAAAAGTCGAAGGATGGACCCACCTTTGACGGAATGACTTCATCCAAGGGGTCATCCCCGGAGGTGGGCCCAGGGGGCCACTGTCAGTATCCTGGGTACCATATACCCCTTGGGATTGCAAAGATCTCAAGGGAAAGTCATCTACTTGATTTGAAGACATTCGGAGGCCCACATGTCAGACATGTCCGGACCCGCTTCTCCAACATGGTTAGCCCCAGGGACGCCACGTGTACTATCAAACCGGAGCTACCACCCGCAAAGGGGGAAGCTCCGGGTTACGTACCGAAGTGGCACCCCCGGACCTAACCCCAGACCGAGGGAAGCTCCGGTGCTGACACGTGTCGGGTAACACTGGAGCCATCTGTTCTCCACAGTGTGCTCCGGTGCTGACACGTGTCCAACTGTCGGATCTTCAGCCTCTAACCTCCGGAAGACTCCACAAAGGCTCCGGATCTTCAAAGGGGAATCAAGGACTTCAAGACCCGATTAAGTGTTATTAATACCATATTAATGACACATGATCGGACGACCTTAATTACCAGTAACGGTGCTATCAAATCCCATTACACGGTCATTAAGGGCAATTAAACGTGTTTAATAAGTACCAATACTAGTAACCGTCGGGGCCACATGTCGGGCCAGGCTAATTTGTAACGGCCTGCCCTTGTACTATAAAAGGACAGGTCGACAACGTTTACACACGCGCTCTACAGACGCTCCCTAGACGCTCAGTACAAGCTCATACAGCTAATACAACACCAACACACCCGTGGAGTAGGATATTACGCTCAGGCGGCCCGAACCACGTAAACTCTTGTGTCTCCTGCATCATTTACAATTCACCTTCTTGAATCTCCGTGCGCCCACACCGAACATCAAACTCCTCTAACACTTTAGTAGTGTCGGGAGATCTGCCGGTTCCAAACCACCGACAACATCGGACCTCTGGTGTAGTGGCGTCTCGGCGACGATCTCAACGCGACACCTTGCCCGCGATGCATTCCGGGACATGAAGAACAAGATAGTTGGGTTAGAGGAAGGATAAATCAAGTGGAAACATGCAGAAAATGATGAAGGGGACGGAAGCTCACCGAGGATTGGTGAGGATGGGGCTCCCGTCGATGCTTCGCGGTGTGGAGGGTCACGATAGCTCCAAGGCGTCCTGGAGCAGCAGAGAGACGAGACGGCGGGAGCGTGGAGGAGGCGCGGCGGCATCTTGCAGGAGGGCGTGCGCGCGATGGAGCAAACCGAGGGAATGGTGGCGGCGCGCGACACGATTGTCGGGAGCAGGAGGGGGAGGCTAGGGTTAGGAGCAGCTTTATAGGGAAGGAGCTTCGTGCGGCGCAAGTTGATAGGGCCAGATATTTTGGAGTCCACGCCCGGTGGGTTTTGGCATCCGTGCCAGCGGCGCGCTCACGCGGATCGCGTGACCCGCGCGAGGGAGCAGAGAGAGGAGCGAGGCAAGGAAGAAAAAGCTGAGAAGACGGTCCCACAGGTCAGAGATATGAAGGGCATCCAATGTGCGTGCACGTTGGCCGGCGGGTGAGTGAAGAGCGCCGACAGGCGGGGCCCAGCCGTCAGCGGGTGAGGGAGGGGCTGGCACGTGGGGTCCGCTGCGCAGTGGGAGCAGAGGGAATCCAAAATACTTGGGCGATCGGGTTGGGCCGAGCGAAGGTGGGCCGCGGCTAGGGAGGGTGAGGCTGAGTGGGCCTCGGGAAGGAGAAATGAAACTGGGCCTCGGGGAGAATGGGTTTTAAACCTGATAGGGTTTTCTTTTTATTTGACTTGCTCCTTTCTTTAATTTAATTTTAGATTTCAAATTCAAATCAAATTGCTAGAAAGTTTTATTATTATTATTTTAATTCAAGCACACACATGCTTTCAATCACAAGAAGCAAAAACTCACCATTTCTTATTTTAGTTTTCTCCCTTGTTTTAATTTAATTTTAAATTAATTTAAATTCAAATTTGGCTTGTATTAAATTTTGGGGTGCTACAACAACCTTCACTAGGCGAGTAGCGAGAGTGTCCAGCCCCACTTTTCGGCGAGCCAGCTTCGCCTCCCTCGCCGGCGGCTACTCTGGCTCTGGCGGCCACCCAAACCCCTGTCACCTCCCTCGCCGCCTCCATCCCACTGGCCGACATTTTCACCTCCCTCGCTCGCGCCCAGCAACCCGTCCTCGTCTTCTCCTAAACTGCTTTGTACCCCATTTATGTCCCTCATCAGCCCAAAGCTTTCGGAGTGGGGTTCTAGTGCGTCCGACGATGCCGCATTCTCCCTGCTGCCGGTTCTTAGTGGTCACCTCTCTGACTCCGAGGAGGATGACCTCCTCTGCTCCCTGTCAGCTGTTCATGCACCCTTACGAAGCAGCGCTGTTCCTTCCCCTCGGTAGAGGTGGGAATTGGGTCGGGCCAATATCGAATGGCCCCAAGCCCGACGAATCGGCCCAACACACGGCCCGGTCCGGCACGGAAGCTTGTCGGGCCGTGCCGTACTGACACGATATTCCGGGCCGTGCCATGCCCGACTTTTGGGCCCGTCGGGCAGCACGGCACGACACGTGATTTTGGGCCGTGCTCGGGCCGGCACGGCCTGATACAGCACGACAGCCCGAATACGGCCAAAGCACGGCGGCCCGAATATGGTCCAAAAAAAATTGTACGCCCAAAGCCCATGTAACAATAACACTTGTGGGACTATACCGGTCAACCAACAGCCCAAGCAGTACATGCACCAACAGAAGCTTGGCAGCCAGCACACGTTTAACCTTATAAACCGGTAAGCTGCAGGCAAAATTTTTGATGTGGGACTAACTGTTGTTGTGCTGCAGGCAGGCGGGCAGGCGCTGGGTCGTGTGGCCGCCGCCGAGATGGGCCTCTGGCAGGACAGCAGCCGCTGTTCATGGGCCGCACGCTCGCCCTCCCCCTGGTTTCACTGTAGTGCCGGCCCGACAACCGGATTTTTTTATTTAAATTCAAATGTGAAACTTCAAACTTGTATATCCTTCGCAAATTTGGTTCAAAATCGATGATTTTTTTCTATATTCTTATAAAAATATTCCCTGTCATTTGAAACTATTATTGTCAAAATTATATAGCCCAATTTTATATGTTTATGCAAATCTCCAAATTTGGTGTGTATGTACATATTATATATATCATTTACTTTTTTGTATCTCTTCAAAAAAAAACTTCAAGTGAAATTTGGTATATATGTACACATTCTCCATTTGCAAACATTGGAATTTTTTATAATTTACTTTCAATCACTCACACATGTCTCACTTCACATTTCTCCTCTTTTTAACTCCAATGCTCATATGAAGTATGACATTCACTCAAATTCAAAGACACATTCATTCAAACAAAGTTCAAAAAATCTAATAAAATCAAGAAGCTTTGTATTATCATTAAAAATCCCCACACAAAAATTCACTCACAAAAACATTGTATTATTCAAGATATAAAAATGACAAAAACTACTCAAAACCTTTTTTTGTTTGTTTTTTTCTTCTGATCATTTCATGATGTTTTTCAAACTCAAATTCACTGGCCACATGAAATGCCACATGAAATATTTTTTTTCAAATATTTTGTAATTTTTTGTCCATGTATTCCATAAAAACTAAAAATTCATTTTTCTTTGTTTTTTTATTCCCAACAATATATTATCATTTTGAATGCAATTTTTTGTAAGAATATGTAATTCAATTTTATAAACCTTCACCAATTTTTTCATATTTTTTGAACATTTTTTGTCTTTGCATTATAAAAGTATTTCATCTCTATTCAAATTTTAAATGCTGCTAGTGGGCTTCTGCTGGTGGTGGGCTGCCTTGGTGGGCTGTGCATGGTGGGCCTACAGCTGCTGGTTGTGCTGCCTTGGTGGGCTGCGATCGCTACAATTCCTCTTTTTTCAGTTTTTTATTTGCTGCAGTGGACACAAATGGGTCGTTCCCGGGTCTGGCCTGACCCGAAGGCGGCCCGCCGGGCCCCGAGCCGTGCTTGGGCATGGATTTTTGGCCGCTGGCCTGGCCGGCCCAGCTCGAGCCGGCCCGATGTGCTTTCGGGCCCGGACCATTTCGGCCCGAAGCACGAACAGGTCGTGCCGGGCCAGCTCGGGCACGGCCTGAGTCCCACCTCTACCCCTCGGTCCTTCCGCGATCTCCTTAAATCTCGCGACCAGAGGTTGTCGTCATGCCTTTGTCTGCTGCGGACATTGAAGATAGGGAATGGGTCTGCCCTATGTCACCTTCCCAGGCTCGATCTAGCTTCCTT
This sequence comes from Tuctoria greenei, assembly GCA_036927565.1. Classification (NCBI taxonomy): domain Eukaryota; kingdom Viridiplantae; phylum Streptophyta; class Magnoliopsida; order Poales; family Poaceae; genus Tuctoria; species Tuctoria greenei. Next base: position 23,810,394 of record JAYESD010000002.1, on the reverse strand, counting down.
GCTGCCCAGGCATCTGTAGACTTGGCCTCCAACCCACAGCTTCCTCCTAGCGGCCAGTCATTGGAGCACCCCATTGTCCGGTCACCCTCTGACGCGGCTCAAGTGTCACCACCGGGAGCCATGTTGCAGTTGGAACGTGCGCCTTCATTGACGCTGATGGGTGCTGAAGCCTGTTCATCCCAGGAGCCTCAAATCTTAGTCTCGTCGCAGTCGATGGCACGGTGTCAGCTCAAGTCTCTGGTGGTGGTGCCTGACATTAACTCCGCTGAGAAGCATGGGCAGGCCGAAAACCCTGCCGACATGCATACGCATTCAAATCCTTCTTCGGATTGGGTATTAGTGCATCCCAGACGCCGGCAACCCTCATTGAAGACCACTCGGCCGCCTCGCGGTCATCCTAGCGGGTCGCGTGGCAAGGCTCCCCTCCCAGTGAAGGTTAAAAGGGCGCTGAGGGGCCGCTGTTTTTGCTGTCTAGTCAAGGATCACCCTGTTGCCCTTTGCCGAGACTCTCCGCTCTGCATCTCTTGCTTCCACTCCGGCCACAACTCCAGCCGTTACCGCTTGCCTCCGCGCCCGGATGGCCAACAACAAATCTACTCGAGGCTCCTCACTACTGCCCCTAGTATTCGCGATCGACTCGTCTTCCCACCTCTTCCTCGCTGTCCTAGTTTTGGCGTGCCAGACCAGCGGTCTTGTATCTGCAGCAGCAACACACCTCATCCGCAGATGGAGTATGCACTCTATATTGCTGTCGGGGTTTGGATCCAACAGATCTCCCGACACTACCTTTGTTAGATCGAGAAGTTGTAGTTTGGTGAAGGACGCACAGAGATTCAAGAAGGTGAAAGACACGTGTACACAAAGATTTACGTGGCTCAGGCCGCCTGAGCGTAATACTCTACTCCACGGGGTGTGTTGGTGATGTATTAAGAGTGTGAGTCTAGAAGAAGCTACAGAAGAAGAAACTCGTCTAGCTTAGGGAGTTCAGTCCTGGTCTGGAACCGTCCCTTGTGTATCGTCGATCAGTCCTTTTATAGTACAAGCACTGGTCGTTACATCATTAGCCTGGACCGACAGGTGGCCCTGGCGGTTACACATGTTTGATACACAATTAATGATATTAATTACCCTTAATAGCCTGGTAACGGGTCTTAACAGTGTTGTTAACAGTATTAAGGGTCATCCGATCGTGTGTCATTAATATGGTATTAATGACACTTAATCGGGTCTTGAAGTCTTTGATTGATCCTTGAAGGTCCGGAGCCGTTCGGGGGTCCACCGGCCTGATAGTTGAAGTTGAAGGTCCGGCGGTTTCCACGTGGCAGCTCCGGAGCTTACCGTCGTGGACTGGTAGGTCCGGTGCTGTTGGACACGTGTCAGTACCGGAGCTTCCCTCTATCTGGGGTTGGGTCCGGGGGTGCCATATTGGTATTCTGACCGGAGCTTCCCATGTGTGGGTGATAGCTCTGGTCTTGTGATACACGTGGCGGCCCTGGGACTAACCATGTCGGGGAAGCAGGTCCGGCTACGCCTGACATGTGGGACCTTCGAAGGTCTTCAAATCTGGTAGATGGAGTTTCCTTATGATCTTTGCAATCCCAAGGGGTATCCAGTACGGAGGGTACCGACAGTGACCCCCTGGACTCACCTCCGGGAGAGACCTTTTGGATGAAGTCATTTGGCCGGAGGTGGGTCCATTCTTCAGTTTCTGAACCGTGTCTTCAAGGGTCTTTGGTCGCGTCGTTGGCGATAGTTCGCTGTTAAACTTCCGCCGTGTGGTGTATCTAGGAGGCGGCAGGTGAGATCTCAGCGTGCGGATCTCACGTAATTGAAGGTCGCCGGTTCCCGATACGAAAATCGTATCGGTTCCGCGCGTCTTGTCAGGCTGCTGCCTTCGGGTTTCCCGCCTTTCATGATGACAATTGTTCGCCTGGGGTAAGAACCTCGACTTGATCATCGGGATGGCCCCGGGCCCCCTTGTCATTGGCGGGGTGAAATTTTTGACTGGTATCGTCGGCTCCTCTGCGGTTTCCATCCAGGCGTCGCGAGGGCTTACTTAAGAAGGAAATCACACATCGTTTGGTGTTCTTTACGCCTTTCAATCAATCTTGCACTCAAATCTTCCAAACTTTTGCTTGCCTTTCCTCTCTTGCCTCGTTGTGCCGCGATGGAGTTGGGTCTCCGACAGATCCGACTGAAAACCGATGATGATTTGAAGAAGGTTCGGGCCCTCATGGGATGGTCCCCTGACTTCTTCAACCACTTGGTCCGCGCCGGCAAGCTTCTGTTCGAGAAGGAACACGCCGGCGACATGGTGTACTTCTCCGTGTACGCCATGGTGGGACCGATCCCACCTTTCTCCTCTTTCTTCTTAATGCTGCTAGACTTCTATGGTCTGCAGCTGTACCACCTTGGCCCCCACTCCATTCTGCTGGTGTCAATCTTTGTCCACTTCTGCGAGATGTGGGTGGGCATTCCCCCCTGCATTGAGCTTTTCCGCACCTTCTTCACTGTCCAAACCATGGGCAGGAGTGACGAGTACCTTGGCTTCTACTATTTTGTGAAGCGCAAGAAGTGCCCGTACAAGTACTTACGGTCGTTCCCTTCTGGGAAGTGGGACGACTGGGAGAAGGATTGGATTGTAATCAGGGTGGAGGAGCACGAGAAGCTGGAGCTGCCGGAAGGCCTCCCCAACATCTACATTGCAGTTTGGACTGAAGCTTCGGTGCTGTCGGATGCCTTCAACCCTGCTCTGACCAGGATCCGCCTGTGCGTGGAAGGAGGGGTGACTCCCCAGGCGGTGTTTTGCAACTTCCTGACCAACAGGTGGGCTCCGTTGAAGAGGAGGGAGAAGTTGGCTTGGGCCCTCAACAGTGTGCTGGACGACGACCGGATCGAGACCAGTTTGAAGTCCAACATGGAGGGTGCAACTTTGGAGTTCCACCCCAAGAAGTTCCAGCACGGCATCAACGTCGAGGGCAACGACTTGGCTCCGCCGGCAGCTTTCCTCCCTCTGAACATGGAGGCAGAATTCAGTAGGGAGCTCCGGCAGACGATGTCGGTGCTTGACGACCTTGGTGTCATTGAGAGGCGCTCGACCACCGGGTTGGCGATCTCCAAAGCTCCGGAAGGTGGCTCTGTTCTCGCCCCTAAGCCAAGAACTGAAGTCTTCGGCAAGGGCAAGGAATTGGCCGAGCCCTCGAGCCATAAGAGGAAGCATGCTGACAGAAGGTCCGTCGGAGGGGGAGGTCTACGACGGCGGCATCTACTCCAGTAGCGGCTTCTTCCTGGGGTGCTAGCTCCGGCCAGGTGCCTCCGTTTCCAGGGACAGCTGAGGGCTCCGGGTTCGGAGGTCCTTCCCAGTCGAGGGGGGGCCTCAACCAGAGCAACACTGATAGCAGCATCAAGCTCCAGGGGACCCTCCGGGACTACCACGCCAGTGGCGACTGGGGCCAGCCTGAAGCGTCCGGAGAAGAGATTCCGTGGTAACTGGTGCGGAAGCCTTCCGAGGTAATTTTTGATTTTTTACCTCAGTCAGTTGTTTTATTTTTAACTGTATTTTGAGTTTCTTCATCCTTCATCCACAGCGTGCCTAAGAAAAGGGCTGAAGTTCAGGTCCCTGCAGCAGCGGTTGAGGATGTGCAGGCTGAAGCTCCGGCTCCGATCCCAGTGCTGCCCCAAGAGGTGGTTGAGGCTGCGGCAGCCCGCACTGGCTGCCGCGGTTTTGGACGACTCATCCCCAGAAGCCCCTGTGGTAGCGCCGGACCACGGGAATGAAGATGTACTAGCGGCGCCAGCCCCGGAGGTTGAAGCTCCAGGCTTGGATGATGAGATGTTGGACGCTCTGGCCACAGAGCTGGAGGGAGCTGCGATTCTGGCTCTAGAGCCGGATGTTGTTGAAGCCCTGGCAGTCGAGCTGGTGGCTGATGAAGTCTCGGCGGTAGAGTCGGGTGTTGATGAAGCTTCGACACTTGAGCTGGTTGTCGAGGAAGCTCCGGCGGTAGAGCCGGTTGCTGCAGAAGTTCCGGCTATGGAGCCGGCCGTTGAAGAGGTTCCGGCTTCCGAGCCAGTTGTTGTGGAGGCATCGGCGCCTGAGCCTATGGCGGTCGAAATGCCAGCGCCAGAGCCCATGGTGGTAGAAGCGCCAACATTTGAGCCAGTGGCGGAGGAGGTGCCTACGCCGGAGCCAGAAGTAACTTTTGCTCCGACCGAACCTTCAACACCCGCTCCGAAAGCGGTGATCCCGGAGGTGCCCACTGCTGAGCCAGGGTGCCAAGATGAAGCTGCTAGCCCTCCACCTGAGGGTCCAGTTGTTGATGACCTGGCGGCTGGGCCTTCAGAACAAATTCCGGAGGTTCGAACTTCAGCTGCAAGTACTTCCTCGGCGGCGGTCGAGGCTATCCCGGAGGACAACCCTAGTGTCGTTGAAGCTCAGGGGACCACTCTCGTAGAGTGGGAACCAATTTTTGTTGTTGAAGATCCGCTGGAGCCAGCGAAGATGACCCCAGCAGGTCCGGACCCGATCCCTCTATCGTTGTCTATCGACAACGCCTGCTCCAGTCTTTGCCAAGTCCAGTTGGCCTTCTACCACGACAGCAAGGATCTCGAGGAGGAGCGCCAGACCCTTAGGAGGTGTCGCAACCTACTCCATTTCGAGACCAAGCTGGCGCAGTCGAGGCTGGCTGATGACAAGGAGTGGGTAAAAAGGGAGAAGGTCCGCCTGGAGTACTGAGGTAAGTTGTTGGATGAGAGGGAAAGCATGACGCGGACCCTCGACAACCAATCTCGGGCCATTTATGAACAGGCCAAGGCTGCAAATAGTGCAGCAGATGAATGCCAGGAAAGGCTCGTCGCCATCCACGATAGTCTCGTCAAGCGCCAGGAGGCTCTTGAAGCTCGGGAGAGACGACTCGAAGATGAAGAGCAAAAATTCCTGGAGCTGCGGGACGACCTCGTGAAGAGGGAGGAGGAGCTTGTCCAAAAGACAGCTCTGGCTGACAAGAGCCTTGAAGAACGCACCAAGAAATTGGATGAGCATTGCGAGGAGGAGGAGAAGAAGGCCTGGGAGTGAGGGCAAGATCTCTACAAGCAGGAGAATGCCATCACCGTCAGGGAGAAGAAAGTATGGGGCAGAGAGAAGGATCTGGTCAACCGCAGGAATGAGATCCACCTCCGGGAGGAAGATCTCAGCAAACTCGAAAGGCAGGTTGCTGAAACAATTTAACAGAATGCCAAAGAGGTGGAGCGTCTTGCTCGGGAGAGCTTGGAGCTTGCGGCGGCCAAAAGATCCTTGGCAGAGATGCGGAGCAGAAGGGTTGTGGAGTCCCAACAAGTTTGGGACTTCCTGGGCAAGGCGAACGACGCGCTGACGCCAATGGGCTTCAGTCCCGTGCGTCCGGATGATTCAGAGCCGGAGCTGGACCAAGTGTTGGAGGCGCTGAGTTCAGCAGGCAACAAGCTCTCTAAGATGGGCGATGTCATCGTGGACCAGCTGGAAACAGAGGGTCAGTCCCTGGCGAAGAACGTCACAGAGTTTGTGCTGACGTGCTACACTAGCCGGGGCCCTCAATTCACTCTGGACCCGGTGCTTGAAGGCCCCATCGAAGGAGAGGGTGAAGCCACCCGAACCAGCGTGTCGGAGGTGGCCCATAAGGTTGCCCAGTTCTTCCATAGGGTCTAGGACCATCTCTCTGTAGCTCCCGCTTGTATTCTCTCTTCTTCTTCTCCAATTTTGTAATCTCTTGTCTCCAGATGAATGAAATCCAAATTTTTGCAAATTTTTGCAAATTCAAATTTCAGTTTTTGTCTTCAACACCTTTGTCTCACTTGGCCCCCTGGTAGATGTACACAATTTGATTGTGAACATGTACCAAGAAGATGTAACGGTTGTTGAAGACTTGCGTGCTTCGAAATTGTAGGATGTAGGTGCAAAGTCTTCTATAGTGTAGGCCCCCTGAGGCTGTCGGAGCTTAATGGCTCTAGCATTAACCATCGCCAGATCTTAGTAGCTCTGGCAGTAGTCTCCATCGACACGTAAAGCATCGATGGTTAGCCCTCTAGGGTGTCGGAGCTTGGCAGCTCCGGCAGTGACCTCTGTCAACACGTGTTGTGTCAACGTCAGACTCCACTTTAGAGTCTTTCCACCATCTTCACGTTGACGGCTTGCCCCTTAGCTTTACCGAAACTGAGTAGCTCTAGAGATGCTCGGTGTCAATGTTTGAACATCGACCACAAGCCGCCTAGGGGATGTTGGAGCTTATTTATTTTTCCTGCACACTGAAGTCAAGAAAAACAGTAAAATTCGTTTCCTATCTATAACTTCATTGCGGCTTACTGTTCCCGAGAAAGTTTTAGGTCGAACACAATCCTAAATACAATCAAGAGTACTGTCTTGCTTCCTTCAGTTCCGATCGTTTCTGGACTCGCCTTACTTCGGCCTGCCGGGGTGTAGATAGAGTGGCGTACTTAGGGTGCAAGACCAGGCTAAGTCGATAGCACACTCTGCCCCTAGATTGGCTTGGCGGAATTCAGACAAGTAAGCCATCAACAATGTTTGAACCCGGAAGGATAGACAATGCAACTCGAATTGTACATGAACTGGTCGAGCTAAAGTTTCTTAAGAACTGCACAACTTTGTTATATACAAGAAAGAGAAAAATAAAAAATATTGAGCCTGTACAAAGTAAATGCACGTGGAGTCTGTTTTCACACAATGATGTCTTTCATTATAGGTCCGGGGCACAGGGGAAACAAGTACACTCTTAGGGTACGGAACCAGGCTAAGTGTGTTTCGTTTCTCGTTTGACCCAAGGTAGCTAGCTACACTTTTAGTTCTGAGATCGTGACAAGTGTTGCATGGACGTTGCGGACCTAGCGGAGTAGGTCCGGCTGCCCTCCCGGAGGAGCTACCCGACTTTGTACAATGACTCTATAACATACACCCATGTAATTACAGACTCACCTTCGTGATATTAAGCGTAGAACTTACGGACGTGCTCAATGTCCCAAGGATTTGGGAGAGGTTTCCCATCCCCAGTTGCCAAGCGAACGCATCTGGGACGGGATACTTTGATCACTCGGAAGGGTCCCTCCCTGGGGGAGAGTTTGTTTAACCATTCTCTGGATTGTATTCTTCGTAGCACCAGATCGCCTTCCTTGAGCTGTCGGCTGTGAACATGCCGTTGGTGATAGCTCCGTAGAGCTTGGCGTATCGGGCATTCCGAACAGCTGCTCGTCACCTTCCCTCTTCAAGGAGGTCAAGGTCTTCACGCCGGAGCTGGTCCTGCGTGGCTTCGTCGGAGGTCCGGACCCGGAGCAATCCCAAGGTGATTTCTGGAGGAAGGACTGATTCAGCTCCGTACACGAGGAAGAAGGGTGTCTCTCCTGTTGACCGGTTGGAGTTGTCCTGTTGGAACATAGAGTGGGCGGAAGCTCTTCAATCCAGTTGGCTCCATGTTTTTTCAGGCGCTCATATGTGCGCGTCTTGAGTCCTTTCAGGATTTTTGCATTTGCTCTCTCGGCTTGGCCATTGCTTGCTGGGTGAGCTACGGAGGCGTAGCTGACTTGGATGTCGAGGTCTTCGCAGTATCCTTGGAAAGCAGAGCTTATGAATTGGGTCCCATTATCTGTTATGATTTTGTTCGGGACTCCAAATCTGCATACGATGGACTGCAAGAAGTTGATAGCTGATTGCTTGTTTATTGTCACAACTGGAGTTGCTTCTGGCCATTTGGTGAACTTGTCAATGGCAACATACAGGAACTTGTAACCTCCGACGGCTCTTGGGAAAGATCCCAAGAGATGTCCATCCCCCACACAGCAAAAGGCCATGTAGGAGGTATCATTTGTAGAGGCTGACCCGATGTGTGAATCTGCTTTGCATGGAACTAACATGCTTTGCATTTCTTCACCAGCTCAGTTGCATCCTGGAGCGCTGTAGGCCAGTAAAAGCCATGACGGAAGGCTTTACCAACCAGCGTGTGATAAGACGCGTGGTTCCCACACTCGCCTCCATGGATTTCTACAAGGAGCTCGCAACCTTCTTCCCTTGTGATGCACCGCATTAGGACGCCGTTGGCACCGCGCCGGTAGATATCCCCTTCTACTAGCGTGTATCTTTTAGCCAATCTGACTATCCGGTCAGCGGATACATCATCGTCAGGAAGGATATTGTCTTTCAAGTAGCTCCGGATCTCTGAGATCCATGCATCGGAGCTTGCTTGAGAATTTGAGTCTTGCGTGCTTGGTTACTCAGAACTTCTGACAGCACCTACGACCCTTGATGGCTGCCATGGTAACAGGGCCATCGGGACCGCCAGCTTCGGGATGCTGGTCTTGCCCCCTTCGCTCAGTTCGGCAGGCTGAGTTGTGGGTTTTGACAACCTCTGGACGAAGGTTCCGTCAGGAGCTGGAGCTCCGGTTGACGCTTTTGTCGAGAGTTCGCCAGCTTCAGCGTTATGGACACATTGGACATGGTGGAGATCCAGGACTTCGAAGTCCTTTTGAAGCCTCTAGACTTCAAGGAGATAAGCAGCTAGTTGGGGATTGTTACAGGAGCATTCACCCTTCATCTGTTTAATGATGAGCTACGAATCTCCCTTGACCAACAGCTGCTTGACACCATATGATAGTGCCACCTTTAGTCCATAAATGAGTGCTTCATACTCCGCCATGTTGTTGGTCGCCTTGAAGTCAAGGTGGACCATGTATTTTACCTTCTCCCCGGTTGGAGCAAGGAGAAGGACTCCAGCTCCGGCCCCCTACTTTTGCATGGAGCCATCAAAGTAGAGGGTCCAGTGAGGTTCGGTGAAGACCGAAGCCTTGAGTTCCGGCTTCTGCTCACTAGGGCCCCAGGGTTTGATGGAGAGGGGGTCCATTCCGCCATGAAATTTGCCAATGCTTGACTCTTGATCGCTTGTCTTGGGACGAATTCAAGATCGAATTTGGCCAATTACGCTGCCCACTTTGTAATGTTCCCAGTAGAGTTAGGATTATGCAAGATCGCACACGGTGGGTAAAAGGTCACCACTAAGATCTTGTGAGCTTGGAAGTAATGGCGAAGCTTCCTGGAGGCGATGAGAACTGCATAGAGCAGCTTGTGCACCTCTAAGTATCGAGTCTTGGCATCATGTAGTACTTCGCTAATGAAGTACACTGGGTGTTGGACTGTCCGGACCCTCCCGTAGGGACTCGGAGCTTCCTCCACATCGTCCCGGACCCTCCCAGAGGGGTCCGAACCTGCTTCGAGAACCTCCGGGTCCTTGCTAGAGGAACCCGGAGCTTCTATTGGAGCAATACGGACCCTCCCGGAGGGGTCCAGGTCTTCTGTAATAACTCCCTGTAGATCCAAGTCTGGGGGTTGGGACCCATACTCACCTTCAGGAACCTACGGACCCTCCCGGAGGGGTCTAGATTCCTGAGCTTCGGATGGTTCCGGTCTCTTCGCAACCAGGACCATGCTGACAACCTTGTCGGTTGCTGCAATGTAAAGCAGTAAGGGCTCACCAGGGTTTGGAGCTACCAAGGTTGGTAGAGTGGTGAGGAGCTGCTTTAGCTCCTAGAACTCCTTTTCTGCTTCTTCAGACCATTGAAATGGTCCGGACTTCCTCAATAGATTGAAGAAGGGTAGCGCCTGTTCCACAAGTCTTGAGATGAACCAGCTGAGGGCGGCTATACATCCAGTCAGTTTCTAGACGTCCTTGATGAGAGTTGGTGGTTGCATCTCCTTAATGGCTTTAATCTTTGCTGGATTTGCCTCTATGCCCCGGTGGTTTACTAGGAAACCAAGAAGCTTTCCGGAGCTAACCCCGAAGACGCACTTGTCTAGGTTTAGCTTCGTGCGGGTGACCCGCAGCTTGTCGAAGACAGCTTGCAAGGTGTCAAGGAGTGACTCCTTGTCCTTGATCTTGACGACGATGTCATCAACATACACTTCCACTACGTCTCTGATGAGCTCTCCAAAGGTTTTGTACATAGATCGTACAAATGTTGAAGCTGCATTCTTGAGACCAAATGGCACGGCAGTATAACAGTACAATCCATCTACTGTGATAAAAGAAGTATGTTCTTCATCTTCCCTAGACATTCTGATTTGATGGTACCGAGAATATGCGTCTAGGAAACACAGTAATTCACACCCGGAGGTGGAATCCACTATCTTATATATTCTAGGTAGTGGGAATGGATCTTTTGGGCATGCCTTATTCAGTGTTGTGTAGTCGATACACATCCGAAGCTTCCCGCCGGCCTTGGGTACAACGACTGGGTTTGCCAGCCATTTTGGATGGAAGACTTCTCGAATGAATCCAGCTTCGAGCAACTTCTTCACTTCTTGTCGTATGAAGTTCTGTCGCTCTACGTATTGCTTCCGAGGTTTCTGATGTACGGGCCGAGCGTCAGGATAGATCTTCAGATTATGCTCGATCACTTCCCTAGGGATCCTAGGCATTTGTGACGGTTGCCAGGCAAACACGTCGACATTATCCTGGAGGAAAGTGATGAGCGCGAGTTCCTATTTGTCATTCAGACCTCCCGATATACGGGTGGTCTGAGCGGCATTGGAACCGATTTGGACGATTTTGATGGGGATGTCAGTGTCGCCGCTTGGTTGCACGCAAGGTGCCGAGGTTGATCCTCGTTGACGGATGCTCGGGGGTTTCGGAGCTTGTTCCTCCCTGGATTCTTCCTCCTGCGCTGTAGCAAGCGCATGAAGTTCTTCTAGAGCAGTCACTCCGGCAGTACGATCTCCGCGGATCTGGAGAACGCCAGGTGGTGTTGGCATCTTCAACACCAGGATGGCGTTGAAAGCCATAATGAGCAGCAGCCATGAATTTGTACAAGGCGGGCCTACCCAGAATGGCGTTGAAAGGCAAGTTGATCTGAGCGATGTCAAAGATCAACTTCTCAGTGTGATAATTCTCCCGAGTCCCGAAGGTCACGGGGAGAGTAATGGCACCGAGCGGTGTTATGGCCCCCGGACCTACTCCGGAGAAAGGTCGGGAGGGGCGAAGGTCCGAAGGTCGGAGCTGAAGCTTGACAAAAGCTTCGAAGCTTATGAGATTCAGCCCCGAACCTCCGTCCACCATTACATGGTGGAGTTGAATGTTGTTGATGGTAGGTGATACCATCAAAGGTAGCTGGCCAGCTCCGATCATGTTCTGAGGGCAGTCCGAAGCATCAAAAGTGATGGTAGTGTCCATCCACTTTCGATGAGGCTCTGTCCTGGCTGTAGGAGCTACTGAGGTCGTGTCCCGCCGCATGGTCTTGAGGACACGGCGGGAGGTGATGTCCCACGAACCACCAAAGATGGTGTTCATGGTCTTCCGACGCTCATTGTCAAATACGTCGGAGTCGTCATCGACGGAGGTGTAAACAGCCTTCAGAACCTTTTTAGGGTCCTGGAAGCCCAACTCCTCTTCGGCTGGAGCTTCATCGACTTTCTTTTTTCCTTCCCTCTGACGGAAAGGAACTTCTTCCCAACGCTTGTGGTAGCGCTCGACAAGGTTTTGGACCTCCCGGCAGTCCTCCAAGTTGTGACTATTTGACTTGTGGATGGGACACCACACTTTGGAGTTGCCACCGTCTTCAGAAGACGACCGAGGTCGTTTCTCGGGGCGTGGCCCCCGGTCACCCGGAGCTGCAGCAGCTGCAGCGGTAGATGTGTCGGCTGACGGCTTCTTCTTGTCGTTGGACTTTGTCTTCTTTTTGCCACTCCCGGAGGTAGTGGCTTCGCCTTTGGAGGGTTTTTTCCATCCTCCGGAGGTGGTTTGGAGTGCATTTCACGGCCCTCCGCAACTTTGGCACACTTGTCTTCCAAGCTGAAGAGCTCCGTGCTGCTGGTGATCTCCTTGACCGCCATCTTCTCCAACATCTTCTTATCTCGTATGCCCTGTCTAAATGCCACGATAACAGAGGCGCTAGAGATAGAAGGAATGGTGTTTCATACCTGGGATAATCTCTGGATGAATGAGCGCAGAGATTCTCCCCCCTTCTGCACGACTGCAAAAAGGTCCAGTTCGGTGCCTGGTCAGGTGTATGAACTCCCGAAATTGGCGGTGAACTGTTGGCACAATTCCTCCCAACTATTGATAGAGTTGTGAGGAAGGCTCATGAACCAGGACCTGGCGATCCCAGTCAAGGCCACTGGGAAGTAGTTGGCCATTACGGCCTCGTTACCTCCGGCCGCAAGGATTGCGGTGGTGTAAATTTGGAGAAACTCGGTGGGATTAACAGTCCTGTCAAATTTCTCCGGCAGGTGAGGCCGAAACTTTTGTGGCCATCTGACCATGTGTAGATGCATGGCTAGTGCAGAACAGCCTCCTCCTACTCCCTCAGGAGCAGGACCGTCTCGAGCCTCTCGCCTTTCGCGAGCACGCTCGATATGGACGCGGCCGTCCTGTTGATGGTAACGGCGATCAAGCTCCGCCCGGAGGTCATGAGTTGAAAGCCTAGTTACCGTATGAGTACGTCGTGCCCGAGAAGGTAGTGACGTAACTTGCTGTGACGCAGCACGCCTCCTATTCTGGGAAGCATGCGAACCAAGTCTACCAGACACGGTCTGGCGCTGCGATGGGGCCCGTCCCGAAGGAGGAGGACTTTGGTTGCTGATGCGGTTGGCTGCTGCCACAACCAGATGTTCCACATCAGCCCTCCACTGCTCCATTGCACCCTGGGATGCACCTGGAGGTGGTGGTCGTTGGAGGAGAGCACGCGCTGCATGAAGCGCGTGTTCAGGGTTGTTGTTATTTGCCGATGCAGTGACCGATGCCGATGCACCATCACACTGCTCAGCTTGACGTGCTGGTGCAGGCGGTGGTGGTGGAGGCATGACTCCTGCTGGAGGCACGACACCTACTGGTTGCTGCATGTTGGAGAGATTGCCCCAGCGGGTTGAATAGCAGGGTTGCCGTTGGATGATCCAGCAGCTGAGTTCACCATACTCGAAATCTCGGGCGCCCCTACCTGGCGCGCCGACTGTCGGGGTTTGGATCCGGCAGATCTCCCGACCCTACCTTTGGTAGATCGAGGAGTTGTAGTTCGGTGAAGGGCGCGCAGAGATTCAAGAAGGTGAAAGACACGTGTACACAGAGATTTACGTGGTTCAGGCCGCCTGAGCGTAATACCCTACTCCACGGGGTGTGTTGGTGATGTATTAAGAGTGTGAGTCTAGAAGAAGCTCGTCTAGCTCAGGGAGTTCAGTCCTGGTCTGGAAACGTCCCTTGTGTATCGTCGACCAGTCCTTTTATAGTACAAGGACTGGTTGTTACATCGTTAGCCTAGCCCGACAGGTGTTTTCGGCGGTTACACATGTTTGATACACAATTAATGAGATTAATTACCCTTAATAGCCTGGTAAAGGGCCTTAACAGTGCCGTTACCAGTATTAAGAGCCATCCGATCGTGTGTCATTAATATGGTATTAATGACACTTAATTGGGTCTTGAAGTCTTTGATAGCTCCTTGAAGGTCCGGAGCCGTTGGGGGGTCCACCGGCCTAATAGTGTAAGTTGAAGGTCCGGCGGTTTCCACGTGGCAGCTCCGGAGCTTACCGTCGTGGACGGGTAGGTCCGGTGCTGTTGGACACGTGTCAGTACCGGAGCTTCCCTCTGTCTGAGGTTAGGTCCGGGGGTGCCATATTGGTATTCTGACCGGAGCTTCTCATGTGTGGGTGATAGCTCCGGTCTTGTGATACACGTGGCGGCCCTGGGACTAACCATGTCGGGGAAGCAGGTCCGGCTACGCCTGACATGTGGGACCTTTGGAGGTCTTCAAATCTGGTAGATGGAGTTTTCTTGTGATCTTTGCAATCCCAAGGGGTATCCGGTACGGAGGGTACCGACAGTTGCCGGTGCGCGCGCTCAGCGACCTCGCCTTGGACAGGCGACTGTCGTGGTGGTGGTGGTGGTGGTGGAGGGGGGGGGGGTTCTCTCGTCCATCTCTGGGGTGCCAAATAGCCTTAGCACTGCTGCCATCCATGAGGGCATGCATCTGCACTTCAGCATTCCTGAGCGGCATATGGAGGCTTCCCAGCATCACCCGACAGACTTCCTAGTTTTTTTCGACCTCCCGGAGCAACGAGATCGGGTGTTGCGTGCCTGAACCATCCCTATCGGCGCTTCCTGGTTCCAGGTTGACCCCATAACCTTGGACCTAGATGCCAGTGTCGTCGGATGGTATTTCAAGGTGAAGATCTACTGGTTCCAGGTTGACCCCATAACCTTGGACCTAGATGCCAGTGTCGTCGGATGGTATTTCAAGGTGAAGATCTACGTCGAGCGGCTCCCCATGCATGGTTGGTCACCGGAAGGTGTTCGCCAAATCTTGGGGGACATCGTCTTGTTCGACCACATGGACATCTCTCAAGATTTGACGAAGGTGTTTGGTTTTGTTGATTAGATATAAAACCCTGATCTACTTCCATGCACCAAACGAGTGGCCCTCTTCCCAGCTGGTGTTGGTCCGTCACCCACGACTACTGGAGCTGCCCCGCTGGAGGGCCTCATAGTTGACATTCTCCTGCATTTGGACTACTACTTCGATTACTCGTTGATTGGCCACAGCTCTTCTGGTGCTATGGCGTGGGCAGGTACTAGCTCACGTCTGTCCTCCGTTTCCCGAGACACGTCCCTTCCGTGCTACAAGGACTTCACCTGGTCCTTGGGTATCCTGGACGACGTGTGCCTCATCCGCCAAGCTCACCTTCCTTCGGCTCACCGCCGCCTGGACCGGCAAGGCACGGGTGGAGGGGGCTTTGATGGCGACAGTCTGCCTCGCTTACCAGGCACCCAGAGGACCACATTGTGCCAAGCGCCGGCGTGGCCCTGCTCCGGCTCCATCCAATCGGGGACATGCCACCGAGCGCCGTCGTGATGCAGATACCCGCCGCCACCGTCAGACTGGGTTTTCCTCGCCGTCCCCACATCGTGCCTGTGGGGCACCTCGTCTGGCAGCCGCCTCGTCACCGACCCAGCACCCCAAGCCACGAGAGCACGACAGAAGCCCACAGGTGCCTATCTTGGCTCGCCGATAGGGCGCTGGGGCCATCTTCGATGGGCCTGCAGCAACCACCCCACCTGCGATCGATGCCATCCCCGCCTTGCAGGACACATCCTTCAGCCTCTGCAAACCGCAAGACGATGTTGAGCCTTTCCTCTCCGGTCACTTTGAAGACCGCATGCTCGAGGAGTACATTGCAGGCCAGGCTTGGCGTGTGGGAGCCCATATCCTGCCTACGGCCACCTTTTCAACACTGACGCTAGGTGACATTGCAGCCATGCAGTCTTTCACGGCAGAGGTGCCTATGCACACTCTGCCGCCTGTTGCTGGGACATTGCCACCACCGTCCATGCCAAACATGGGGCTTCCCGCTGGAGATGCGGGGTCGGTGCCTGCTTCACTGTTTTGACTATGTTGGGCCGCATCGCTGAAGCCCAGGACACCCGGGAGGTCTCGGCCTGCTCCATCCAGTAGGTTTTCGAAGAGCCGCCTCTCGCCCAGCTGCCACCTCCAGCACCACCGTGACAACAATAGCACAAGGGTCATTCAGTTTCTACTGAACCAACTAGGCAGAGCGCGAGGCAGGCCAAGATGTCATTGGTCATTCCAGTCGTACAATGCGCCACCCATCGCATCATTCGACAGCTTTAGCTGGTTGGTGCCAACGACCCGATTGATGCTAGCATGCTACAGGCTTATGGATCCCTGTACAAACAACCGCTGCAAACCAAACATATCAAGGCTCTACGGGTGCTCACTGGTCTGGACCGAGAAGACATTGGAGCTGCCACAGTGGCCCTGGCTACCAGCGAGGCGACCGCGCATACGGCGGCCGCCTAGTGCCACCTCGCTTCCTGGCTCATGTTGCTGTGTTAGAAATCAAGAGGGAGCCTAAAGATCAAATAGCCACTAAATCATCTCGAATTACATGGAGAAATCTGATTACAACATGAACACCAAGTGCTATCTCTCAAATAGCACAAAAGCATTAATAATACCTTCTCCTCCATCTTTGTTGTTGCTTGATGATGCGACCATCTAGCCAACAAGGCGAGACCGCAAGAAGAACGACGACAAGAGACGTTTCCCCTTGTTCTTCTCTTGGTATCTTGATCGGATTCTGAGTGGGTTAGAGTGTTCAAGTGTGTATGAGTGTATGCCTTCAAGCATCTTTGATCATACACTTGACCCTCTTCTTATAGTTGACCAAGAGACACAAGAGGGGGCCTCCCACCCTTAGGAATTATTGAGTCTCCCGATCAGATACTCAAAATTCGGTGGGTTGTGTCCTTTCAATTAGAACACATGTCAATTTCGAGTTCAAACTGACAGTAACTAAAAAAACGGACTAGTCCGTATAGGGTCTGGACTAGTCCGGTCACCCTTTGCTGGACAATATCGGACTAGTCCTCTAAGGGTTCGGACTAGTCCGGTCATCCTTACTGGACAATATCGGACTAGTCCTCTAAGGGTCCGGACTAGTCTGGTTATCCTTACTGGACAAAAGCGGACTAGTTCGGTCTTTACCGGACAAGTCCAGTACTTCCCAACATTCTCCTCCTTGAACTCGAATCTGAAACTTACCAACTTACTTAATACTAAACTTAGTGTCCATTTTCTCATGCTTGACATATAGGTCACGACGCATCACAACAACCATTTACGTATTGTTGGACTCGAAGACCACAATACATCTCACACTTGAAAATGAACCTTACTCTTACTTGGCCTCTAAATATCCAGTGATCATAGGCTCTCCCTTAAACCCATGCCGGCTACGTGTTCACTAAACACGCTGGGTGGAAGACCTTTTGTTAGCGGATCCGCAAGCATACGCTTGGTACTTATATGCTCAAGACTAATGGTATGATCCTGGATTCGATCTTTCACAACATAAAACTTAATGTCGATGTGTTTGGCAGCACCACTCAACTTATTATTGTGAGAGTAAAATACTGCGGGCTCATTATCGCAGTATAATTTAAGTGGCTTTTCAATGCTGTCGACCACTCTAAGACCGGGTAAAAATTTCTTAAGCCAAACAGCCTGCCCGGTGGCCTCATAACATGCAACAAACTCGGCATGCATTGTGGACGATGCAGTGATGGTTTGTTTGGAGCTTTTCCATGAAATGGCTCCATTCGCGAGGGTGAATATATAACCTGACGTGGATTTCTTAGTATCCACACAACCCGCAAAATCTGAATCTGAATATCCCACTACTTCAAGTGGGTTTGACTTACTATACGTTAACATGAGGCCTTTTGTGCCTTGCACATATCTTAATGCTTTCTTAACTGCCTTCCAGTGATCAATCCCTGGATTTGCCTCATATCTGCCAAGCATTCCGGTCACATAAGCTAAGTCAGGGCGAGTACAGACTTGAGCATACATAAGGCTTCCGACAGCAGAAGCATATGGAACCGACTTCATTTGATTGATCTCATATTGGTTCCTGGGACACTGAAAGTTCCCAAACTTATCGCCCTTGACAATCGGAGCAGGAGAAGGCTTACTCTTATGCATACTGTACTTTCTCAGTACATTTTCTAAGTATGCCTTTTGTGATAAGCCTAATACCCCCTTATTTCTATCTCGGTGAATTTCTATGCCCAATACATAGGATGCTTCACCAAGATCTTTCATATCAAAATTAGAGGACAAAAACTTCTTAGTTTCTGATAGTAGATTGACATCACTACTTGCAAGTAGTATATCATCTACGTAAAGCACGAGGAAAATAAATTTCCCGCTCTTAAACTTAGCATAAATGCAATTGTCCTCCTCATTTTCTTTAAACTCAAACTTTCTTATTGTCTCATCAAACTTGAGATACCACTGCCTTGATGCTTGTTTGAGTCCATAAATGGACTTTCTTAAGTGACATCCCATATGTTCCTTACCCTTAACAACAAAACCTTTCGGTTGTGTCATATAGACGTTCTCATATAGATCACCATTGAGAAACGCCGTTTTTACATCCATCTGATGTAATTCTAAATTATAATGTGCAACTAATGTCATAATGATTCTGAACGAATCCTTACTTGAGACAGGTGAAAATGTCTCATTATAATCAATCCCTTCTCTTTGAGTGAAGCCTTTTGCAACAAGTCTGGCCTTAAACTTATCAATATTCCCTTTGGAGTCATGTTTAATTTTGTAGACCCATTTACAGCCTACTGTTTTGGCTCCATTAGGAATCTCAACTAAACCTCAGACTTTGTTTGTTTCCATAGACCTCATTTCATCCTCCATGGCTTTACGCCATTCAGATGATTGAGGACTTCTCATAGCTTCTTCAAATGTGGTGGGATCACCCTCCATTTGAATTGCCTCACTCAAATAGATCTCATAATCGTCCGGAATGGCCGATTTTCTTTCTCGTTGAGATCTTTTTAATTGCACATTATCCTCATTTTAAGGTTGTTGTTGCTCTTCATTATTAGTGACAATGGGCTGAAAATGATCAACCTCTCTTAATAATTCCGTTGTCAATGGAGAACTAACAACAGGTGTTGAATCATTACCAATAGGCACTGATGATTCAACAACAGTAGGTAATGAGAAATATGGTTCTTGAATCATAGGAGTGGGTACATAAACCCGCTTCTCTTCAAGATTAATTTCTCGTCTTACCGTACTCCCCCTGATCATGGCATCCTCTAAAAAGACGACATGCCTTGTTTCTACAAACTTAGTATATCGTTCTGGATAATAGAAACAATATCCCTTACTCTTTTCTACATAGCCAATAAAATGGCAACTTACTGTCTTAGAATCCAACTTACCAATGTTTGGGTTAAACAATTTTGCCTCAGCGGGACAACCCCATATATGCATATAACTTAATGAGGGCTTAGGTCCTGTCCACAACGCATACGGTGTTTTGGGCACCGACTTAGTAGGAACCCGATTTAGCACATGAATGGCAGTTTTTAATGCCTCCATCCATAAGCTAACCGGCAAATCTGATTGACTTAACATGGATCTAACCATATCCATTAGCGTACGGTTGCGCCGTTCCGCTACTCCATTTTGTTGAGGCTCGCTCGGTGTGGAATACTGGGCGACTATGCCATTTTCCTACAGGAACCGAGCAAACGGTCCAGGAACTTGGCCATACGGGGTATGACGACCGTAGTACTCACCACCACGATCGGATCTTACCACTTTAATCTTAATATTGTGCTGATTTTCAACTTCAGCCTTAAATATCTTAAATTTATCCAATGCTTCAGAGCCTTCTTTAATTAAATAAATATAGCCATAGCGAGAATAGTCATCCGTGAAGGTTATAAATGAATCAAAACCATCAACAGATACTACGGGAAAAGGACCACAAATGTCCGTATGGATTAATTGCAAAATTCCCGCACTGCATATGGCACCTTTCTTAATTTTCTTAACAAACTTTCCCTTAATGCAGTCTATGCATTCTTCTGAATCCAATAAATCCAAATGGGGAAGAATCGATTGTGAAATCAATTGTTCAATTCTCCCCCTCGAAATATGGCCCAAGCGACAATGTCATAATTTTGAAGACATTTTGGAATCGATTCTCTTACGCTTACCCTGATGTGAGGAAAACTGATTGTCGCTTACAAAATTAACATCATCATGCATATATAATAAGTATAGCAAGCCTTGTCTTATGGCAACACCAACCATCTTATTATCATACTTAATTTCACATCTGTCTTTGCCAAATTGGCAAACATAACCATCATCATCTAAGCATGACACTGAGATGAGATTTCTACTTAAAGAGGGTACATATAATATATCCTGAAGTGTAAGTACAAAGCCATTTCTTAATATTAATGGATAATCTCCAATGTCTTTCACTTCAGCTTCATGTCCATTAGCAACTTTAATAGCCCTTTCCCCTCTTTCTAGGGTCCTCCTCATATTTAACCCCTGCAACGAATTGCAAACGTGCACAGTGGCACCTGAGTCAATCCACCAAGAAGATGGTGTATAATCTAAAAATAGGGATTCATCAACAAAGGTCACAAAATCATTACCATTTTTGCAACACCATTTAAGGAAGCCAATGCAATCCTTCTGATGGTGACCTTTGTCTAAACAAAAGCGACACTGATCTTTATCCACTTTCACATCCTTATTGTAAGGATGGCTTTGTGGAAACTTACCCTTATCTTTATCATGGTGAGAAGAACCATGATACTTAAAAGATTGCTTAGAAGAATAATTCTTCTTAGCCTTACCTTTTCCCTTCACGTAATTAATAGCATCATAACCTTGAAGGGACTTAATCCTCTCTTCCTCCTGAACACACATAGCCATGAGTTTTTCTATGTTCCATAGTTCAGGTTGAGAGTTGTAGTTGATGACAAAAGTCTCAAATTACTTAGGAAGTGAGGCAATGATGAGATGCACAATGAACTCATCTTTAATCCCCAAATCCATAGGCTTAAGTTTTGCTGTCATATTTGTCATCCTTAAGATGTGCTCACGCACACCACCTCCATGATACTTTTGAGTAACAAGTCTCTTGATAAGAGTGCTTGCAGTGGCCTTATAAGAACCAGTAAAGTGATTCTCTATCCTTTGGAGGTATTCAACAGCAGTTTCACATTCAGGGATTGCTCCCCGAATGGCCTCAGTGATAGGGCCCTTAATAACCATCAAACATTTCCTGTTTGATTTCTTCCACTTATAACAATCAATGTCATAAGCCAATAACTCAGTAGTATATTCCTTTGTCCTCACAGCAAAGGCTTCTTGAGTTTCATCAGCACCTCCTACTGGTTCAACCGGTGCAACCGGATATAGAGTAGTGAGAGCCAAGTCTATCTCAGAGACTGCTAAAGCAATCTCCAACTTCTCTCGCCATCTCCCATAATTGCTTCCATTGAGTGGATCAATAGAAGCGATGAAACTCAGTGCTGAATTAGCATTGGAGGAACCTTCATAATAAAAAAAACAAAATCAAGAAGAATGCATAGATGTTAACCACAAGCAAATGATGAGTTTTACCTTTCACTTTGGTTACTCGATCAAAACTCAACATTTGAGAATAACTGAAAATCAACATAGTAATTTATTTTTCGCTTTGGTTACTCGACCAAATTACTATGTTCTTACAAAAAGAATGTCATTAATGCCTTTCGCTTTGGTTACTCAGCCAATAATGACATTAAAACTGAACATTGAAGAACAACTGAAATACATAGCAATTTATCTTTCGCTTTGGTTACTCAACCAAATTACTATGTACTTAGAAAGGAAAATGTCATTAATGCCTTTCGCTTTAGTTACTCGGCCAATAATGACATTAATATAACTTAAAATCATGATAATTCTATTTTTCACTTTGGTTACTCAATAGAATTTCATGCAATTTAAATTGACATAGCAATTTATCTTTCGCTTTGGTTACTCGACCAAATTGCTATGACAATAAACTTAATTCACAGCGGAAGCTTATAAAATAAGCAAACTTAATTGTATAGCACGGACTAGTCCGCACATGGCCGGACTAGTCCGAACTCTTACAGTATGGTTTTCGGACTAGTCCGATCCATACGCCGGACAAGTCCGGTCCCATTAAAAACATTTGATCCGTTCTTTATTGAACTTTTCGAGTTTGGTCCGTACTATTCCGGACTAGTACGACCAACCCCGGAAAAGTTTCATATAAAAAACTGGAAAAATGTCGAAATACCCAAAAGGGAATCTTAATCTTACCATCTTACCAAATCAACTTAATTTTCACAATGGATTTCAATCCAAAGTGCTTAATTGGTTTTCAATCAGATGAACGCGTCAAAACGCCCTAATCCGAAAACCTAACCACTTTACTGTGGCACACCGGACTAGTCTGGCCCTTAGACCGGACAAGTACGAACTTTCAAAACTTTCAGTGAAAAACTTCGATCAAAACTCAATTCGAAATGATTAGTGGTCTAAACGGCTCTGATACCATTGTTAGAAATCAAGAGGGAGCCCAAAGATCAAATAGCCACTAAATCATCTCGAATTACATGGAGAAATCTGATTACAACATGAACACCAAGTGCTATCTCTCAAATAGCACAAAAGCATCAATAATACCTTCTCCTCCATCTTTGTTGTTGCTTGATGATGCGGCCATCTAGCCAACAAGGCGAGGCCACAAGAAGAACGACGACGAGAGGCGTTTCCCCTTGTTCTTCTCTTGGTATCTTGATCGGATTCTGAGTGGGTTAGAGTGTTCAAGTGTGTATGAGTGTATGCCTTCAAGCATCTTTGATCATACACTTGACCCTCTTCTTATAGTTGACCAAGAGACACAAGAGGGGGCCTCCCACCCATAGGAATTATTGAGTCTCCCGATCAGAGACTCAAAATTTGGTGGGTTGTGTCCTTTCAATTAGAACACATGTCAATTTCGAGTTCAAACTGACAGTTACTGAAAAAACGGACTAGTCCGTATAGGGTCCGGACTAGTCCGGTCACCATTACTGGACAATATCGGACTAGTCCTCTAAGGGTCCGGACTAGTCCGGTCACCCTTACTGGACAATATCGGACTAGTCCTCTAAGGGTCCAGACTAGTCCGGTTATCCTTACTGGATAAAACCGGACTAGTCCGGTCTTTACCGGACAAGTCCGGTACTTCCCAACATGCTGCACTTATGGTGTGGCTGTTGCACTGATTAACTCCTTTGTGCTCAATTGGAATATACGTGGCTTGAACTCGCCGGCCCAGTGGGAGGCGGTTCGAGCATTATTAACTAAAGTCTAGTCCTCGATTATATGTCTGCAAGAGACTAAGCTTCAACATCTTGATGATCGCTTGGCTGCTGAGTTCTCATATCCTGGTTTCCTCTATGCTCACCGTCATGCGATCGGGACCAGTGGTGGTGTCCTCCTAGCATGGAACCCAGATCATGTTGATATTTCACAACCTGTCTGTAAGGATTTCTTTGTCACTGCTCTGGTCCTTCATCGGGCATCCAACACGTCCTCCCTCATCACTGTTGTATATGGCACGTCAGTGGAAAGTGACAAGATGGCATTTCTCGAAGAAGTCATCTCCTGCAAACCTGCATACGGAACCCCATGGATGTGTGTGGGTGATTTTAATATCATTTATGATGCACGAGACAGAAGTAATAGTATTCTCAACCGACGTTTGATGGGGTCCTTCCGGCGTACACTTGATGCTGCTGAGTTACTTGAAATCAGTCTGGTGAGCTGTCGCTTCACTTGGAGTAATTAACGGGCAAATCCAATGTTGGTGCATCCTGATCGGGATTTTCGCAACAATGACTGGGACTTATTGTTTTCTGGCTATGACCTCCAGGCACTCTCCTCATCCTTATCGGACCACTGCCCGATCTTCCTGTCTTCTCATGTTGCGCCTTGACGTCCGCCATATTTCAAGTTTGAGAATTTCTTGCTGAGGGTGCCAAACTTCCTCTCTATCATGGAGGAGGCCTGGGCTAGACCGGTGCCAAACTGCCAAACTACAGTGGACTGCTAAAACCCTTAAGGCTTGGAGCCGTTCTCTATTCGGAGGTGCCAGGATACAACTGCATGTGGCCAATGATATTATACATAGGCTTGACACAGCTCAAGAAACTTGTCAACTCTCAGAAGAATGATGGCATTTTCGTAAGACCTCAAGGTTCGTGTTCTCGGCTTGGCTGTTGTTGAACATTCATGGAGACGTCAGGCATCTAGAATCAGTTGGCTTAGAGAAGGAGACACGTGCACTAAATTCTTCCATGCCAAGGCGATTGTACATTCCAGGAAACAATTTATTTCTTGCTTGAAGACTCCAGCTGGCCACCTTGTTTGGACTCATCAAGAAAAAGAAGACTTTGTTTGCTCACTTCACAACCCTGCTAGGTTCACCGTGTCCACGCACAACAACTTTCAATTGGGACACACTTGACCTGCCGATGGTACAGGGACATGATACGGATGCTCCTTTCCTGGAAGAGGAGGTCTAGGCCACTATCTCGGAGACACCTGTGGACAAGGCTCCCAGCCCAGACGGTTTTACGGGTGGGTTTTAACGATCTTGCTGGCAGATTATCAAGCATGACTTAATGGCTGCGCTGCACTGGTTCTATAACCTCCAATCTGGCTCCCTTATCAATCTTAATCGTGTTGTCATCACACTAATCCCGAAGAAGACAGGAGCTCAAGCGTCGGGTGACTATCGACCAATCAGTTTAGTGCATTCTTTTGGGAAACTAATATCCAAGATCCTGGCAAGGCGACTGGCAAAGGAAATTTATGGATTGGTTGCTGTCCCTCAGAGCGCTTTCATAAAGAAGCAAAGCATACAAGAAAACTTCTTGATGGTTTGTAATATGGCCAGATCATTCCATTGAGCAAAGACATCGGTGCTGCTTCTCAAGCTGGACATCTCCAAAGCTTTCGATTCCGTCTCCTGGGAGTACATGATTGAGCTCTTGGACCAGCGAGGTTACCCAGCTCGATGGAGAGATTGGCTCTGCCTCCTGTTCACCACTTCCTCATCCTCTGGCCGTCTGAATGGAGTGCAGGGGCCGCACATAAGTCATCAACGGGGCTTTTGGCAGAGGGATCCACTGTCACCCTATTTATTCATCCTTGCAATTGATACTCTCTAGCAGCTCTTTCGTATTGCAACAGAGGACAGTCTGCTCACACCACTAAGGGGCAGATATACCGGTAACGGGATCTCTTTGTACGCTGATGATGTCGTGCTTTTTATAAATCCGACCGAGTCCGACATTGACAACTCGCTGCTGATCCTACGTCATTTCGGTGAGGCCACTGGCCTGAAGGTAAATGAGCAAAAAGCTTTGTTGCGCCAATTTCCTGCCAAAGCATTGACTTGGAGGATCTGCTACGTGATTTTGGTGGCCAACAAGTGTCTTTCCTGTTGATCTACTTGGGTCTGCCTGTATCACTCGGGCGTCTGCGATTGGATCAATTGCAACCTATTCATGACCATGTACTGAACAAGCTTGCTGGTTGGCAGAGTGGCCTGCTCAGTTTTGCCGGCCGTAGAGAGCTTGTACATTCTGTTCTCGGATCCTTGCCGATTTACTTGATGTCCTCTCTCTAACCCCACAAGCGTTTTTTCAGACTGTTTGACAAAGCACGACAACGTTTTCTTTGGACTGGCACGCAGGGGCCCAGGGGGGGGGGGGGGGCAAAAGCAAAGTTAATTGGGCTACCGTCCGCCGTCCTTGTGACAGGGGAGGCTTAGGACTAATGGACTTGCAATGTTTCAGCTGTGCATTACGCCTTCGCTGGCTCAGGCTCAGTTGGTCTACGCCACGTAGACCTTGGGTCGGTATGGAACTACCGATCGATGATGTGGAGATGTCCCTTTTCACGGCCGCGACCCAGGTCACTGTCCATGATGGGCGGACGGCTTCCTTCTGGTGTTCAAGTTGGCTTGATGGCACCTCACCAGCACCAGCTTATCCGGATCTCTATCGACATGGTAGGAGGAAGGGTCGACTGGTGGCTGATGCCATGCATGGAGACGCTTGGATCTGAGATTTATTGTTGTTGACTTCCACATTGCTTCTTGTGCAGTCCACCCACCTGTGGCCGCGTATCCAGGAGCTCGGCGTTCAGCTATCGCCGGGGGTGTCCGATGAGATAGCGTGGACGAGAACGTCGTCCGGGCAGTATACTGCTAAGTCGGCGTACCTTCTGCAGTTTGAGGGGAGTCATCAATATCTGTTCCCGGCGCTCCTTTGGAAACCTTGGGCCCCTTCAAAATGCAAGATGTTCATTTAGCTTCTCTTGCAGAATAGGGTCTGGACTGCCGACCGATTGAAACGTTGCCAATGGACAAATAACTCTTTTTGTCCGCTGTGCTACCGTAATTTAGAAACGGCTCTCCACCTGTTCTCGGAATGTCCGTTTAGTCAATAGCACTGGAGCGGGGTCAGCTACTGGATTCTCGAGCCTGTTCTGCATCCAAGGTCATGGAAGAATGTACTTCAGTTGGATCCTGATTCATCAACTTGTTGAACGGTGCTCACTCTAGTAAAATCAAGGGACTCCGTTCGCTGGTGGTTCTTGTCGTCTGGACACAGTGGAACGAGTGAAATGCTAGGATTTTTCGCAGTTGAGAGCAGTCCGTATCGGAGCTTCTGTCTTCTAAGTGTGATCAAACTTCCCTTTGGACGCGGTGGGCGCGAAGCAGCTCAAGCTGCTTCTGGATCACGGTTCCACAATCTGACGTTCTCTTTGTTGTTTGGTTCGTTCTGGTTACCTTTCTAGATGTAGTTTCTCCTACTTATCCTTCTTGGTGGTAGCTCACTAATGTATCTAACATATTGTATCACAAATGTGTTATAAACTGCTTCCTACTTGATACATAACATTCACTGGGGTTTTTTGTTATTTTTTCAAAAAAAAAATCTTTGAATGCGCTCAAACAAAAGTCACAACAAATTCCCGTCTCCAACGCGTTCTGGATTCTTCGGCTGCCTCTTGCTTCTTAAATCAACATGCCAACTAACTGCACCAGAACTGAATCCAACAGAACCCGCCATCCTATAGTTTTATCAGCCTCAATGCCGCCCCGATATTCTGGTGACCAAGTGGACGAAAAAGATTAAGCAAACCAGAGGAAGCATAATAAAGCCTTCGCCATTGGTACCCACTAATGCATGTGTCGCAATATTTTAGCTCATGCTGCCTGGCGCACTACTACACCAGAACCAGATGACTCCAGGTCTGTACTTCTCTCTTCACCGCATATACGCCCTCGAAGATTCATTCAAACTAGACAGTTGGTTTCACAGAAGAAGCCTATCCCATCCATCAGCTGATAAGAAGCACCGTTTATTGCTCCACTTTCTAAAACGAGTTGATGTGGCACATCAAATGATCTTTAGTTCCAGGCGCATTGTGTCGCATCTGTGGTGGGTTGGTAGTTCTATCTGCTGCTCCCCAACCATTTGATCCACCACAATAGACGGATCAAGATTCCACACTAGGCTGAAAACAACATATATAACAAAACCCTGACCTGAGCAGCACGTAACTTAGTTGCACCATGCCAACAACACAGGCTGCACCCAGTCGACTAGACGACTAGAAATTATTTGCACTTCATTTCGGCAAACCATCAGCATAAATTTCAAACTGATGGAAAGCAACATCCATGGCAATTTTGATTCTTTTTCTTCATGCCAACTACCAGGTTCTGAACCACAAACCACAAGACCAGTGTCTACGCAGTACGCACAACATACAGACCAATGGTTCCACCACGTCTCCGATACAGGCAGATATAGAATTTGGAAGCGGGTAAATGTTACATGATCGGTAGACCACGTCTCAAATGGTTAAACTAGTACGTTGTTGTCAGGAGCATATTACATCCACCAAGATCCATGCCTTCTCACTCTGCATCCTCTATCTCCGTGTCCTCTGGAACGCCCCGCAGATACAGAACATTGTTGCATCTGCAGATGGAGCAAACAAAAACATATCATACAAGGGATAACTGCTCATGATATGCATCAAAGTCCAGATTAATAGCAATTTATGTCAAACTAGATGATTTTTGCTCTGATTATAAGAAACCAATCATTGTTTCATCCTTCAAAATTTGGCATAACTTTCCATGACAACTGGCTTTCAACTTCTGCATATCTAGACTAACATTACATCTTTCTTTATCAAGATTAACAATACAGTATACTACTTGACACATGTTAGAAGCAAAGGATTTTGATTTACTACCTGATCAGAATCTCTCCCAGGTTTCCAGAGAATTGTCCATCAATGTACTCCTCGGTGTTAGCAAGCTGCAAGTAGCAGGGAAGGCAGTAATAACTTTATTACATGGCTATATTCAATAGATAATGACTTCCAAGAAAAAATTAAATAGATGATAGGTCTCATAGTATGACAGCCAGTCTGCCAAAGATAGAAAGTAGTACCTGAAGATTCATATAAGAGTCCACAGAAACAAGGAAGCCTGGGAATGTGTAACAAATGTTTAACAGTATATTTAATGGAAGAGCGATATGAGGAAAATAAAATATAAAAGTTAAATTGAACTAAATAAACTGAGTTTGAAAAAAGGCAAAACGAAATTACCTTTGTACTCCATACCCCACTTGAGTTTGACCATCACTGGCTTCCCCGTCAAATTGTTCAAGAAAGGTTTTGGGTTAACTGGAACAGTCTGCACCAAGAAAAAAAAGAATCCATTAGCAGGGATAGCATGAGGACATTCTTCATTATGGCTGGAAAAAACAATCAATAATGTGAATTCTGTAAGTCAACTAGATGTCAACTTGCTGGCACAGACTGCTATAGGCACCACATGAGCCTGGCGCATAGGTCAGGCACCCAGCAGCTGAACCTTATTCTAATTAGAATGTCATAATGATCATCCTGAAGAAACAGTTTCACAAAAAAGAGTTGCATCAAAAGGTAATTCATTGGGAATCAAATACAGTATCTGTCTAGCTGTTTCGAGCTGCCTGTTTAATTCTTTTTGGCCATAGCAGTTGAACATTTGATAAAGCGACTTGGAATTATGCTTAAGAGCTTAAGCATGATTGTGATAGGAATTGATGTTTTACCACAAGGCTGTCATTATTAATGAATTCACGAGGCCACGGATGAAGTTAAACTTTCTAATGAACTGAATTGGGACTGTGACACATGCAGGAAAAATGTGGATGAATCTTTGGATTGAGCATTTGGAGCGAGTGCAAGGCAAGCTGTGGGACATTCATAGGTACACGATAAAGGTTAAATAGCTCGAACAAACTTTTGATGTCGTTAACACTGACTGTGATTAAAAAAAAAGCAACGACGTCCATAGCAAAACTACCAGACACAATAATGCAGGCGATTGGCAATAGCTGGCGTGTAAGCAAAAGGCAAGTATGAGACCACCGTTGGTACTTGCAAGCGAATAATATGAGAAGCACTATCACTACCCGGGTTTCAAATCCCGGTTCTTTGCCTAAAAATAGCATATAATACATCGTGCATTCCTAAACCAAATAAGAAAACAAGAGTTAAGGATGTCAAGGTCTTATAAACAGTTAACTTGTGTTCAACAAAATCCGTTCATCATTTTCCATAACAGGGCAAGCCCTGGAATTTCACTACTAAGAGCAACGAAATTGCACACTATGTTTCGGGTTCAGCAGGTTTAAACAAAGCAAAATAGGTGAACTCCGTTCGTCACGAATCTAGAGATCCAAACAACGCTTTAAAACTGAGCATTCGAACCAAAACTTCTCGCCTTCTCTCCCGTACAAAGTTACAGGGCGCACTTGAACCTGGGAATCCAAAACCATCTATCCATTCGGCCCTTCGGCCACTCACTACTCCCGAAAAGCGCAAGCACCTGGATCCCAATCGTGCATCGCACAGCAAACTAACACTAGCCTACGGGAATACGATCTGGCAGCAAAGCCACGCTAGTTAATCAGAACCAAAGATCCGGTCCGCGGATCACATAAAAAAAAAGAGAGCGGCGGCGAGAGCGGAGCGGGGTGGTGTCTTACCGCCATCGGGGGAGACTTGCCGCTGCAGGTGTGGGCCGAGAAAAGCGGCGGCGGCGGATCGACGAGCTGGCGAGGGGACGCGCAGAGAAAACGAGGCGAAGTGAGCCGCCGAGCCGATGCTGTGCTAGGGTTTATGAGGGGCCGGACTCGCAAGCGGTATGCAGCCGTTCGATGTCGTAATTACGGACGTGATCGTGCGGAGTGGATTTCCGTTGGACGTTTTACACAAAGCCCCCGAACCGCTTTTGGAAGCCAGAAATTTGCTTCTGAGAGTTGTGACCGACTGACCGACAGAAAAATAGGTGCAGGAAATCATATGCTGCTGCTGCGTAGCAAAGGCAGTGTCACATGATGCACTCTGGAGTCTGAAATGGCTGCAATGCACCTTGCTTCATCGTAACGTTCAGGAACGCCGGCTGCTGAAATCGGCATACTGAATGAATACAGGACAAGACTCTGAATGAATGAAAAAAAAAACTGCGGTTTGCATGAAAGTGCGCAACGGGCGACTTTTTTTAC
The DNA here is from genome assembly GCA_036927565.1 of Tuctoria greenei. Lineage (NCBI taxonomy): Eukaryota > Viridiplantae > Streptophyta > Magnoliopsida > Poales > Poaceae > Tuctoria > Tuctoria greenei. The sequence continues at coordinate 23,780,368 of JAYESD010000002.1, read as the reverse complement.
AAATACGAAATTTTAGTATATAAATTTCAAAAAGGGGGTCGTTTGAAATAATTTCAAAAAGGGGGTCGTTTGAAATAATTTCAAAAATGGACATAAATCACATTATTGGGTAGAATTCATTCACTGTAGCGATGAAATAGCGTTACTATTTCGAGGAAATTTAAAAATGAAGTTACAAGTTGGAGAAAAATAAAGTTTCAAAACAGTTCCTTTTCTCTTAACTCAAACACAGCCAATCAGTTCTATCCTCCCATTTTTTCCACGCGCGCAGATCTCAACTGTCCATCTTTTTACACGGATCTCATATATTAACTCGCTGCTACTGCGAGCCTCCGGCGATTGCGAACCCTGTCGGTATGCGCTTCTCGTGTCGGTGTCGTCGTTGGCTTGACATGCATATAGTACACGCGCTAGTGGACACGGTCGCCAGGTCATGCATGCATGCAAACCCCTGTCGCCTGCATCAACAGCAACAGCGAGCACACAGAGAAGAGAACAGCTGCCCATCTAAGAAAATTGATGTGGGAACCTATATATTTACTCCGTTCGTTTTTATATTGAATTAATCAACGTCGTTAAAATGAAACGGGGGAGTATTCGATTCTGTATGTGCCTCATGTTCTTCATCTGCAGGAAGATTTCATATAACACCCTGTATATATATTTTATTTGAAATTTTCGATGTGCATTTACATTTCGCGTTCCCTTCATCATCGATCGATCCCCAAGCAATACATGTATTTATAGAATGACTAGTGCGTATATATGTAAACACATGCTGCTTCAGTCGGAGTCATGGTGGCGCCAGCAGAGGAGCATGGACACGCACCTGCCGAGGATGTACAGCCTTGTCTTGTGCTGCTTCAGCACCGCGTGGCACCGCCCGCCGAGGCCCGCGTGCTTCTGCAGCTGCCGGCGGTGGCATCGCCCTTGTGGGTGTTGCGGCGACGACTGGCGGCCGTACGCTGGCGAGCAGACGGAGTGACGACGAACAGAGACCGGCGAGAGCTGCATGGATAGAGATGCTATCGAGACCGCTGATTGAAGCTGCAGAGAGAGTTGTTGGTACAGGTCGCAGTGCTAAGCGGAGGCCGGAATAATCGTGAGGGAACTAGTCTGAGATGAATGTGTGTGGAATGGAAAGTTGGCTGAGCGCCGGAGAGGGATGTGCCGGTGTTTAAATAGCGGCTGCTGTGCGCGCCAGGCTTGTCGCCTTATGGGTGTGTTTGGATTGTTGTCAATACTTACTTTATTAAAATTTGATAGTTGATTATGAAATGTGAGTGTATTTGGATTGAAGCCAAAATTTGACAATGCCAATAGACTAATGTATTGTACTAGTTTATTTTCTTTATCAATGTTGGTCAAACTTTGTGTAGCTAAATCTTTCTCCAAAATTTGGCAACACCAGACTTTGGAAAAGTAAGCAAGAGAAACAATCCAAACAAGCCCATGTACGTAGATGGACCATGGACGTGGAAATATTTTGAATCATATGATTTGTTGTAGGCATCTACTTTACTCTAGAGTTGGCAGTGGCAGAGTACGTTGAGATCAAGGGCAGGGCAGGAACTGTAAATCCATGAGACCCAGCCAGCAGATCGGTCAAAAAACGTGGCCGAGCCCATCCAGCCCACCGCACGAGACACCCGACTTGGCCGCCAGCGCCGGGGCCCCAACTCCCTCCGGCCGATATCATCAGGCGATCCCGCGTCAAAGCTAGCCCACGCAATACTGCACGCGATAGTGCCTCTCGATGACGACGCGCCCAGCCACACCACAGCTCCTCACCACCACCACCACACGCGCATCGGCGCTCGTCGTCGTCTTCTTCCTCCCGCCCGGCACACCACGTTCCCTCCCGTTATCGCTGACCCTGTGCCGGTGCGCCCACACGTACGTACGCTGGCCTCCTGGCCCGAGGGGCGCCGCCCGTCGCAGCTCGACGACACGATTTGAAGAAGCGGCATGCAAAACGGTGGTTCACACCTCGTGTCGTCCTAGCGGCCGGTGTACCTACCAAAGTCCAACGCGTGCGTGAGCCGTGCATCATAACTCAACACAGATGGTTTGGACCATCAGTATGCATGGTGACCTTATTAGCCCCACTGCGTCGATCGATTGGCGTGGTCATGCGTCAGTCGTCATGACACGGACGGCTGCACCTGTGATCAGTCACTGTAATGGCACGTGAAGAAATCGGGTCCTTCAGAGCAACTACAACACGGGTGGGAGTTAGCTATAGGGATCTCATGGTGACGCTCTCGGCGCTCGCGACTGCGTTCGCAACGGCCACGAGGTCGAGCCATGGCGGTGTCGACACGAGGTCACGTGCGGGTACGAATGGTGCCCAAGTGTCGATCTGCGAGACTCTTAGGTGGGAAGTGGCCAAGCTGGGACACGCGTTTTCGCTGGTGAGAAGGGTTGGAGACGAGTGGGAGAGCAGGGGGCTCTAGTCGAGATCGACAGATCGTCAAGGTTTATGTGTCGTAACGTCGGCATGTTCTTGGATCTGCATGTGTCGTGGCAAAATAAACGTAGAGAACCGAGGAAAACTGAGATGGACACAGTTTATTCATTGATAAACTGGGACGAACCGACGAAGTGCAGAGGACAAACACGCTTTTGCGGCTTACTCTTTAGCTGCCGGAGAGCGTCAGGTTGCTAGTAATACAATTGTCGAAGCGCACTCTGAGGTAGTCCGCATGTTCTATTTATAATCATAGCAAGAGTACTGTCGGTGATTTAGATCCGGCAGATCTCCCGACACTACTAAAGTGTTAGAGGAGTTTGAGGTTCGGTGTGGGCGCGCAGAGATTCAAGAAGGTGAATTGTAAATGACACAGGAGACACGGAAATTTACGTGGTTCGGGCCGCCTGAGCGTAATACCCTACTCCACGGGTGTGTTGGTGTTGTATTGGATGTATGTCTAGAGCGTAGAGAGTCTGTAGAGCGCGTGTGTATCGTCGTGTCTTATGTATCGTCGGCCTGTCCTTTTATAGTACAAGGACATACCGTTACAAGTTAGCCTGACCCGACATGTGGCCCCGGCGGTTACTGATGTACATTCAACACGTTTAATTACCCTTAACGACCGAGTTATGGGCTTTGACAAAACTGTTACTGGTAATTAAAGTGTCCGATCGTGTGTCATTAATCCAGTATTAATGACACTTGATTGGGTCTTGAAGTCCTTGATTCCCCTTTGAAGATCCGGAGCCGTTGTAGAGTCTTTCGGAGGTTAGAGGCTGAAGATCTGATGGTTGGACATGTGGCAGCACCGGAGCACACTGTGGGGAACAGATGGCTCCGGTGTTACCCGACACGTGTCAGCACCGGAGCTTCCCTCGGTCTGGATTTAGGTCTGGGGGGGGCCATTTCAGTACATAGCCCGGAGCTTCCCCCCTTGTGGGCGGTAGCTCCGGTTTGATAGTACACGTGGCGACCCTGTGACTAACCATGTTGGAGAAGCGGGTCCGGACATATCTAACATGTGGGCCTCCGAAGGTCTTCAAATCAAGTGGATGACTTTCCCTTGAGATCTTTGCAATCTCAAGGGGTATATGGTACCCAGGGTACCGACAGTGGCCCCCTAGGCCCACCTCCGGGGAAGACTCCTTGGGTGAAGTCATTCCGCCGGAGGTGGGTCCATCCTTCGACTTTTGAACTGAGTCTTCAAAGGTCTTCAGATGTGCTGTTGGCGATGGTTCGGAGTTAAATCATCGCCATGTGGTGTATCCCGTGTGCGGCAGGTGAGATCTTTGGTGTGCGGATCTCAGGCAATTGAAGGTCGCCGATTCCCGATATGAAAATCGTATCGGTTCCGCGCGCCTTGTCAGGTCGCCGCCTTCGGGCTTCCCGCCTCATGATGGCAACCGTTCGCCTGGGTAAGAACCTCGACTTGATCGTCAGGGTAGTCCCGGGCCCTCTTGTCATCGGCTGGGTGGAATTTTTGAGTGGTATCTTCGACTTCCTTGCGATTTCCATCCAAGCGTCGCAAGGGCTTACTTAAGAAGGAAAGCGCGCACCGTTTGGGGTTCTTTACGCCTCTCATCCGATCTTGCGCTCAAACTCCCAACTTGTGCTTCGCTTTTCTTGTCTTGCCTTGCGTGCCGCGATGAAGTTGGGTCTCCGTAAGAGTCGTTTGAAGACCGACGACGACCTGAAGAAGGTCCGGGCCCTCATGAGATGGTCCTCGGACTTCTTCAACCGCTCGGTCCGCGCCGGTGGAGAGCTCCCGTTTGAGAAGGAGCACGCCGGCGAAATGGTGTACTTTTCTTCGTACGCCATGGTGGGGTTGATCCCACCTTTTTCCTCCTTTTTCTTGATGCTGCTAGACTTCTATGGTCTGCAGCTGTATCACCTTGGCTCCCACTCGATTCTTCTTGTGTCTGTCTTCGTCCACTTCTGTGAGATGTGGGTGGGCATCCCCCTGCATTGAACTCTTCCAGACCTTCTTCACCGTCCATACCACCAGCAGGAGCAATGAGTACCTTGGCTTCTACTACTTCGTGAAGCGCAAGAAGTGCCCATTCAAGTACCTCCGGTCGTTTCCCTCTGGGAAGTTGGATGACTGGAAGAAGGACTGGATAGTCGTCCGGGTGGAGGAGCACGAGAGGCTGGAGCTGCCCGAAGGCCTCCCCAACATCGACACGACAATCTGGAGTGAAGCTCCGGTGCTGGCGGATGCCTTCAACCCCGCTCTGATCAGGATCCGCAAATGCGTGGAGGGAGGATTGACTCCTCAGGCGGTGTTTTGCAACTCCTGGTCAACAGGTGGGCACCGCTGAAGAGGAGAGAAAAACTCGCTTGGGCCCTCAACAGCGTGATGGACGACGACCGGGTCGAGACCGGGCTGAAGTCCAACATGGTGGGGACAACCTTGAAGTTCCACCTCAAGAAGTTCCAGCGCGGCATCGATGTTGCGGGTGACGACTTGACTCCGCCATCAGCTTTTCTCCCTCTGAACGTGGAAGTAGAGTTCAGCAGGGAGCTCCGGCAGAAGATGCCTGCGCTTGACGACCTTGGTGTCGTCGAGAGAAGATCAACCACTAGGGTGGCGATCCCTGGAGCTTCCGAGGGTGGCTCCGCCCCTGCCCCGAAGCCAAGGGTCGAGGTCGTCGGCAAGGGGAAGGAGCCGGCGGAAGAACCCTTGAGCCGGAAGAGGAAGCTGCAGCATGCCAACGGAAGGTCCGTCAGGCCTGCCACCTCTGCATCAGCTCCTTCTCCCCGGAGGGGGAGGTCTTCTACAACCGCGGCGACTGTACCTGCAGCTATAGGTGGCCAATGGGCCGGGCCGGGCCAACCTGGCAAGAACACGGCCGGGCTCGTGCCTGAAAACAGGTGACCCGGCCCGGCCCGATTTTCTACCGTGCCGTGCCGGGCTGGCCCGAGAGGCCATTTCGCTGGCCCAGGCACGGCACGAGGCCCGACTTTTCGGGTTGGGTCGGGCCCGACCCATGTCGTGTCAAACGTGCCGGACCAGCCCAGGCACGACGACTCTTTCACTTAAATTTTGAGTCATCAGAATTCAGAAAATTTAGTACAATAAACAATAGTTTGCAAACTAAGATCACCTTGCTTTATAAAGAGCTGTTAAAATTCAAATTACAAGTAGGGCTGCCTCATTAAAAACCTCTAGGTAAAACCTCTTAAGGAGGATAAAACCCTAGAGGGAAAAAGAGTACAACCCACAGCTCTTTTAGTGATCTACACTAAACAACAATTTGAAGTATCCATACAATCCAACTCAATACAGTTATATAGAAAAAGTCACAGTTTTCAATCCAAGTATAAATTGTTCATATTTTCCTCCAGCTCCTGGTTCACCAGGTTGTGTTGTTGCCTCGCATCCCCATCCTCCCAATCCTTCAGCAAAGATAGCATTTCGACATGGTCCGAAGTCAAACTCCGACGTCGTTCTTCAATTAACCTGCCACACAAACTGAAAGCAGACTCGGAAGAAATAGTAGACACAGGAACAATTATAATATCTTTGGCTAGAATTGATAGAATGGGATAAATTCTTTTATGATCTTGCCACCAATTAAGAATGTTAAAAGAGTCATCAAATTGAGTTACACAATCAGAATCTAGATAAGAAGAAAGATCAGAAACATTGGAGGATACATTAGTATTAGAAACAGATGAAGTAGATGAAGTAGACCTACCACTAAATATTCTGTTCCATGAACTTACCTGCTTACCTGCAGATGAAGATTGTGGTGTAGGTCTTTGCAACCTAATTGAATCAAATTTGAGCTCATATTTTCTATACAGTTCAGTTAGATCAGATTTAACTTTTGTGTAATAAGATGCATAATCACGATTAATTAATTGAGACAAGAGCAGAAGTGCATTATTAAAACCAGTCATCTTAGCCCTAGGATCTAAAATGAAAGCAAGAGAATACAACAAAGGAATATCAGACCAATACTTTAAAAATTTAGTTTTCATAGATACAACAACATCTCTTAAATTAGAATCATTTTCATATTGATTCAAATGATCAGCAATTTCAATAATAGCATGCATCATTAAAGGAGAAGTAGGATAATATATACCAGACAATGAAACAGTAGAAACATAAAACAGTTCCAAAAAGTTTAACATGTGTTCAGCAACATACCAATGTGAATCAGTAAGCAATTGTGTCCCTGAAGCCTGGTAGTGAGTATGAATGAAAACGGAAAAAGTACTGTTGTATGGGACAAGGTGTTTAAGCATAAGATAAGTTGCATTCCATCTAACATCCATATCTAAAGCAAATTTTCTAGGCCTTACACCCATAGATAAACAGAATGACTTATAAGCAGCAATTCTTTGATTAGATGAATTTAAAAAAGATATAGCAGTCCTAAAGTCCTCAAGAAAAGGCTTAATACGTTTGAGACCAGCCTTAACAATCAAATTAATAATATGGCATGCACACCTCTGATGTAACAGAGATGTGCCAACATAAGCAGACAATAATGGAGCTAATTCATTTACAGCACGAGTGTTAGCAGAAGCATTATCAAGTGTAATAGAAAGAACTTTATTAGACATGTCATATTCAGAAACAACATTAGTAATGCGCTCAGCAATGTTATTTCCAGAGTGAGAACAATCAATTAGTCTCATACCTACAATTCTCTTTTCTAATTCCCATTGACTAGTCACAAAATCGAAAACAACACTAAGATAGTCCTCCTTGGCATTACCAGACCATATATCAGATGTCAAACAAACACGAGATGCATCATTTAATAAATCTTCAACAACAGTTTTTTTCATATTAAAATATGCCTCAAGATCCCTAGTAGTGGTTTGCCTAGAAACAACTTTGAAGCTAGGATTATGAGCAATCCTAATATAGTCCTCAAATGCAGAAGTAGATCCAACACTCAAAGGCAAGTCCAGTCTAGCAATCAACTTAATTAGTTGACTTCTAGAAACTTGAGCATCATATTGAAAATGTCTAACACCATCTACAGTACAATGCAACTGAGACTGAGATGAAGATGAGGCAGCCAGGGCCTTCCTCTTACACCTCTCTAAATGCCTAATCAAGTGTCCAGTACCAATTGCACTTCTAGCAGCTAACTGAGATTTACAGTAGTTGCATCTAGCAGCATACCTCACTTTCTTACCATTTTCTTCCTGATACAATTTCTCCATATCTTGCCAAACATCAGATGTGCACACACCAACCCTGAGAAGCAGTGACATAACACACTAAGACAGTGACATAACACACATAAGAGAAGCAATTTTCACTAAGACAGAGGCATAATATGCATAAGACAAGCAATTTACACTAAGACAGTGGCATAATATGCATAAGATAAGCAATTTACACTAATATAGAGGCATAACACACATAAGAGAAGCATTTTACACTAAGACAGAGGCATAATATGCATAAGACAAGCAATTTACACTAAGACAGTGGCATATTATGCATAAGAGAAGCAATTTACACTAATATAGAGGCATAACACACATAAGAGAAGCATTTTACACTAAGACAGAGGCATAATATGCATAAGACAAGCAATTTACACTAAGACAGTGGCATACTATGCATAAGAGAAGCAATTTACACTAATATAGAGGCATAACACACATAAGAGAAGCATTTTAGGCATAATAGGCATCACCTTTGTCTTTTGTTGGCGCTGCACGATGCAGCAAGGCTACCATCGACTGGTGCATCAATATCCACTGTCGGCGTGGCCGAGGCGTCAGCATTGCCTCCAACTCCGAGAGCTTCGGCGACGGTGGCAACATTGTCATTGTCATCTCCTAGCAGGCCCTGCAGTAACAGATCTGCATTGATGGAGGTGTCCACATCCAACGGATTGGGCGACGACGAGCGCTCTGCAGCCATCACGGCCAAGCCGCCGAGTGGAAGGGCAGAGAGCCTTCAACCGATCCGGCGGAGGGGGGAAGGGGAGGCCGGAACAGGAGGCCCAATCCGCCTAGTGGCTACCGTCACCGGCGCAAGGGCCTACGACCGCTCTGGCGAGAGGAGACCGGAAGGGGAGGCCCGAGCCACCGGCACAGAGTGTAGATCCAGCGAGGGAAGGCGCAGATCCGGCGAGGGAAGACGCGGATCCGACGAGGGAAGGTGCGGATGCGGCAAGGTCAGCAAGGACACCGGCGAGGTCCGCGAGGAGACCGTCAAACCGGTGAGAGGTGGCGCGGATCCGGCGAGGTCAGGCGCGGAACAGGTCGATGCAAGCAGTGGAGCGATGGAGCGGCGAGGGGAGGCGCGACGGTGGAGGCGAAGGCACGGCGGCGTCGCCCTGAGCGGAGGACTCTAGGTGTTGTTGCGGCGCGGAGGAGGCGAGGCGGAGGAATGAGGATTAGGGTTCGGACCAGGAGAGGGGCATCGAACGGCCACGGCTTATATAGCCGCACCGGGCTGGAGCGTGCCGGGTCGGGCCGTGCTCTGCACGGTCGGGCTAGCCACCGGGCTGGCCTGGCCAGGCTTTATTCGGGCCGTGCCGGGCTGGCCCAATGGGCTGCCGGCTGAGCCCAGGCACGGCCCGGGTCGGGCCTCGGGACGGCCCGGGCCCGGTGCCTTTCGGGCTGGGTCGTACTCGGGTCGGGCCCAAATCGTCGGGCTTCGTGTCGGCCCATCTGGCCCGGCCCATTTGGCCACCTCTACCCGCAGCGGGGTCCTCCCGGGGTGCTAGCTCCGGGCATGCGACTCCAGCACCGGGGCCGGTGGAGGCCTCTAGGTCCGGAGGTTCTTCCCGATCGAGGGGGGCCTCGACTAGGGAAACGCCCGTGGCCGCAACGAGTTCCAGGGGGCCTTCCGGAGCATCCACGCCGGCTATGACCAGCCCAGAACGCCCGGGAAAAAGGTTCCGCGCAAGCTGGTGCGGAAGCCTCCCAAGGTAATTTTTAATCTTTACCTTGGATAGTTGTTTAATTGTAGTAACTATTTTTTAAGTTTCTTCGTCCATCATCTGCAACGTTCCCAAGAAGAGGAGTGAGGCTCCACCCTCAGCCATAGCAGCTGAAGCTGTGAGGGCGGAAGCTTCTGCTTCTGTCCCGGTGCCGCCCCGAGTGGTGGCTGAAGCTGCGACAGCTCCGGCGCCAGCTGTCGTGGTCATGGACCTCGACTCATCCCCAGAGACTCCCGTGGTAGCGCCGGACCGTGGGAGAGAAGATGCGCCAGCGGCACCTGTCCCGGAGGTTGAAGCTCCGGGTCCTGGTGCTGAGATGATGGAAGCTCCGGTCGTTGAGTCGGAGGAAGCTGTAATTCCGGCGCCAGAGCCGGAAATTGTGGAAGCTCCGACGGTTGAGCCGGAGGTGATTGAAGTCCCGGCGTGCGGGCCGGATGTTGAGGAAGTCCCGGCGGTTGGGCCGGCTACCTCGGAAGCACCGGCCGCAGAGCTGGTAGTTGTTGGAGCTCCGGCCGCAGGGCCGGTTGATGATGAAGATCTTCCGGCTCTTGAGACGGTTGTTGCAGAGGGGTCGGAACTCGAGCCCCCATCGGAGGAGGTGCCCAGGCCGGAGCCAGAAGTGGCCCCTGTTCCGGAAGTGACGACGTCAGAGGTACCCGCGGCCGAGTTGGAGTGCCCTGGTGAAGTCGCTAGCCTCCTGCCTGAGGGGGTGAATGAAGACCTGGCGGCGAGGCCTTCCTAGATGGCGACTAAGGTCACCCCGGAGGACGGCCCTAGTGCCATGGAGACCCAGGGGACCACTCTTGTGGAGTGGGACCCAATTTTTGTATCTGAAAACCCGCTGGAACCAGCGGAGGAGACCCCAGAAGGTCCGGAACCTACCCCGTTGTCATTGTCTATTGACAACGCCTGTTCCAGTCTGCGTCAAGTTCAACTGGCCTTCTTCCACGACAGCAAGGCTCTTGAAGAGGAGCGCCAAACCCTTAGGCGGTGGCGTAACCGGCTCTACTTCGAGACCAAGCTGGCGCAGTCGAGGCTAGCGTATGACAAAGAGTGGATCAAGCGGGAGAAGGTCCGCCTGGAATATTGGGGCAAGTTATTGGATGATAGGGAGAGTATGACTCGTGCCCTTGACGCTCAATCCCGGGAGATTTACGAGCAGACCAAAGCAGCTAACAGTGCGGCCGATGAACACCATGAAAGGCTTGAGGCCATTAACACTACACTCATCAAGCGCCGAGAGGCACTTGAAGAGAGGGAGAAACGGCTCGAAGATGAAGAGCAGAAACTCCTAGAGCTGCGGGATGACGTCCTGAGGAGGGAGGAGGAGCTCAACGAAAAGGTGGCTCTGGCTGACAAGGGCCTCGAGGAGCGCACCAAGAAATTGGAAGAGCGCTGCATTGAGGAGGAGGAGAAGGCCTGGGTGCGAGGGCAGGAGCTCTACGAGCAAGAGTGTGCCCTTGTTGCCAGGGAAAAGAAAGTGAGGGGCGGGGAGAAGGACCTGATTGACTGCTGGAACAAGATCCACCTCCGGGAGGAGGAGCTCGGAAAACTCGAGAAGCGGGTTGCTGAGAAGATTCAGCAAAACGCCAAAGAAGTTGAGCGCCTCGCCCGCGAGAATTATGAACTGGTGGCGGCCAGGAGATCCTTGGAAGAATTGAAGGGCTTGAGGACTGCGGACTCCCTACAGATTTGGGAGTTCCTGGGCAAGGCCAACGACGCGCTAACACCGATGGGATTCAGTCCCGTGCGTCCGGATGATCCGGAGCCGGAGCCGAACCTAGCGTTGCAGGCGTTGAGCTCGGAAGGTAGCAAACTCTCCAAGGTGGGTGACGTTATCGCGGACCAATTGGAGGTTGAGGGGCAATCCCTGGCGAAGAACGTCGCAGAGTATGTGCTAACGTGCTACACCAGTCGGAACTCCCAATTTCCTCTGGACCCGGTGCTTGAAGGTCCCGTTGAAGGAGAAGGGGAAGCTGCCCGAGCCAATGTGTCGGAGGTTGCCCAAAAGGTCGCCCAATTCTTCCATAGGGTCAAGGACCATCTCCGTAGTTCCCACTTGTATTCTCTCTTCTTCTTCCTCAATTTTGTAATCCCTTGTCTCCAGATGAATGAAATCCCCAAATTTTTGTGAATTTCACTTTTTGTCTTCAACACTTTTGTCTTCACTTGGCCCCCTGGTAGATGTACACAATTTGATTGTGAACATGTACCAAGAGGATATTGTGTTTTGTTGAAGACTCACTTTCCTAGACGCATATTCTGGATTAATGACACACGATCGGACACCTTAATTACCAGTAACGGTGCTGTCAAAGCCCATAACTCGGTCGTTAAGGGTAATTAAACGTGTTGAATGTATATCAGTAACCGCCGGGGCCACATGTCGGGTCAGGCTAACTTGTAACGGCCTGCCCTTGTACTATAAAAGGACAGGCCGACGATACATAGGACACGACGATACACACGCGCTCTATAGACTCTCTACGCTCTAGACATACATCCAATACAACACCAACACACCCGTGGAGTAGGGTATTACGCTGAGGCAGCCCGAACCACGTAAATCTTCGTGTCTCCTGTGTATTTACAATTCACCTTCTTGAATCTCCGCGCGCCCACACCGAACCTCAAACTCCTCTAACACTTTAGTAGTGTCGGGAGATCTGCCGGATCTAAACCACCGACAGTTGGCGCGCCAGGTAGGGGTCCAAATCGGTTCTGACGTCGCTCATACCACCCGCATATTGGGGGGATTGAACGACAAATAGGAACTCGCACTCATCACTTTCTTCCGGGCTAATGTCGACGTGTTTGTCTGGCAACCGTCACAAATGCCTGGGATCCCCAGGGAAGTGATTGAGCACAATCTGAAGATCTACCCCAACGCCCGGCCTGTGCATCAGAAGCCTCGGAAGCAATCCGTAGAGCGACATAACTTCATCCGACAAGAAGTAAAGAAGTTGCTCGAAGATGGATTCATACGAGAGGTCTTCCATCCAAAATGGCTGGCAAACCCAGTCGCTGTGCCCAAGGCCGGCGGGAAGCTTCGGATGTGTATCGACTACACCACACTATATAAGGCATGTCCAAAATATCCATTCCCACTACCTAGAATAGATCAGATAGTAGATTCCACTTCCGGGTGTGAATTACTGTGTTTCCTAGACGCATATTCTTGGTATCATCAAATCAGAATGTCTAGGGAAGATGAAGAGCATACCTCTTTCATCACAGTAGATGGATTGTACTGTTATACAGCCATGCCATTTGGTCTCAAGAATGCAGATTCAACTTTTGTACGAGCTATGTACAAAACCTTTGAAGAACTCATTAGAGACATAGTGGAAGTGTACGCTGATGACATTGTGGTCAAGGTCAAGAACAAGGAGTCTCTCCTTGACACCTTGCAGGCTGTCTTCGACAAGCTGCGGGCCACCCGCACAAAGCTAAACCCAGACAAGTGTGTATTCGGGGTTAGCTCCGGAAAACTTCTTATTTTCCTGGTAAGTCACCGGGGCATAGAAGCTAATCCGGCGAAGATCAAGGCCATTGAAGATATGCGGCCACCAACCCGCATCAAAGATGTCCAAAAGCTAACTGGATGTCTAGCAGCCCTCAGCCAGTTCATTTCAAGACTGGCGGAACGGGCACTCCCCTTCTTCAAGTTATTGAGGAAGTCCGGACCATTCCAATGGTCTGAAGAAGCGGAGAAGGCATTCCAGGAGCTGAAACAGTTCCTCACCACCCTACCAATTCTGGTAGCTCCGAACCCTAGTGAGCCTTTGTTGCTTTACATTTCAGCAACTAACGAAGTCGTCAGTATGGTTCTGGTTGCGGAGATACCAGAGCTACCCCATACTCAGGAATCCAGACCCCTTAGGGAGGGTCCGGAGGTCCCTGAAAGCGAGTCTGGGTCCCAGCTCCTAGACTCGAATCCACAAGAAGATACTTCAGAAGACCCAGACCCCTCTGGGAGGGTCCATGTTGCTTCTGAAGAAGCTCCGAGTTCCTCCAACCAGGACCCAGAGGTCCCCGAAGAAAATCCAGATCCCTCCGGGAGGATCCGGGTCAGTGGAGAGGAAGCTCCGGGCCCCTACGGGAGGATCCGGGCCATTCAGCGCCCAGTGTACTTCATCAGTGAAGTACTACATGATGCCAAGACTCGATACCTAGAGGTGCATAAGCTGCTCTATGCAGTTCTTATTGCCTCTGTGACGCCCGGTTCCGAAAATGAACCAAGCTAACGCATATGTGTGCCCAGGATGTTCACCACACATACACGAGTGAAATCACAAAAGGATATACAGAAAATTACCACAGCTCAAATTATTAAATAAGTACTCTTATTACACAATTCATTAAATCCTCGAATACAAGCTCTAATGAATATTAATGACAAGTTCAACTAATGCAGCGGAATTAAACTAATTAAACAACTAAGCAAACTAAGCAACTATGCAGCATAAGCGACAGGGTATGTATGCGCAGCTCCAATCAACACCACAGGCAAAGCTGACGGTAGACACGGCCTAGAACTCCGCATTATCGCCATTAAAATCCCAGTCCTGACCTGCAACTGTTGGGGTGGGGGATTGCAAGAGTGAGTACATGTCGTACTCAGCAAGTGTGGAAAGTATGACATGCGGCTGATTCAAATGACGACAATAATAATGGTAAAGTGCTGAAAAGTACGGTAAAACATTTGAAAAGCAATATATTATAAGTATGTGAAATAAACCCATCATAACCATAAATAATACCATAATACCAAACTGAATTCTTTACCATCATAAATAATTCCAGATTTCACCATCATCAATAACCATATTCAATACCAGAAATTAATCCATAACCATCCATAACCATAACCATTACCAAATTCCAATTTGCCTCTAATCATGGAAGTTGTCCAGGTGCTCATAACCGGGAGCACGGCTATCATGATAGTTTTAATTAACACTCTGCAGAGTTTGTACCTCTTTACCCACGTGTTCGTGATTTCATCACCCTTCGGCGACTAAGAACCTCCCTTATGCCCATGACCCGTCGGTCACATTACACACTTCCGTTGGTGTGTGGCCAAGAGATCACAAAATAGCCTTTACAAAGGAATTACTAGCCTATTTAGACCCCACTGAGGTTTCACCGGTGGCGATGTCTCCCGCAGAGCACATCTTCAACCAAGGGCCCCCTCTTGAGCCATTCGGATCCCAGGGTAGTCCCACCAATCACCAACAAACCCAATCCGACTACCCCTTCCCCGAGCATCCACAATGGTCCAAACAGCACTAGCAAAGCCCTAATTAATCAGCTACGCCGCACCCATAACTTGGCCTCGTGGTGGCACTGTAGTCCTGGCTTATTCTCGCATGAACCGGTCCTTAGATCTAAAGCAAGCAAACCGCCATAACATCCAACCCATCCACACACCAGGCTTGCTTAGATCATCTGTTACCATACCATGTTTAACCAGTTCATGTTAACCATAATCTCATCCATGCATAATTAAATTGAGTGATATAGTTGTTTCCCATCCCAGTTGATTAAGCGAAGCAAAAAGGTAAAAAGCCTTCCCGACTCTCTCCACCATAAATTCCAGGTGACAAGGGTAGTTTAGCAAGTCTAGTAAACTTCCTACCATAGGATTCCCATCAAATTGACACAGCATGCAGTTTTGCAAACAAAACATTTATTTTAAAAACAGGGTCAATATGCCTCAAGGACACTTGCCTTGCTCTTGCTGTTGATTATGGTCAAAGCCTTCAAACTCTTGATGCTGTAGATCCTCCGCGGCACTTTCTAGCGCAAATCCGTCTAATCCACACAATAAACATACAAAACAAGAACAAAATCAAAGAGTGCACAATTATTACTCAATATGACATGACATGCATAATTGATGCAATGCAAGGTAGAACTGGTTACTAGATTGCTCTTAATGATCACTAACTAGTTCTAATAGATTTTAACAAGTTTATACAGGTTTGGATTCAATTAGATCAAATTTTAGAATTAATTCAACACAATTTAACCAGAAAGATCGGACTAGTCCGCTTGGGACCGGACAAGTCCGCACTCTGCGAGATCAGCGGATTAGGGTTTTCTAGATCGACGTGAATTTGGAGATTAGGGGTTGAATTCTTGTAAGGAAAAGAGAATAGAAGGTATACCAGGTGTTTAGAACTCCAATGAACCAAGAAACTTGGAGGTAACACTTGGATCTTGATGATCTAGGGTTGGTGATGAACTTGGGGATAAATTGGTGGTGAAGGACGAAACTTGGTGGAGATCTTGATCCTCCTTCGTTTCCTCCTCTTCTTCTTCTTGTTTGGGATCTTCTCCTCCCTCCTTGATGGTGGCTCCCCACGAACTAGGGTTTGGGTGGGTGGAAAAAGTGGCAAATAGATGTCAAACCAAGGGGTGGGGTTGTTTATATAGAGGTGGAGGCTAGGGTTAGATGGATTTCGAGTTTTGGGATGAGTAGAGGACGGTTTAGAGTCCCACATGGGCTCTAAAAGAGTTGGGCACGACGTCCCTAGGCCCACTTGACGTGAAACCCAAGAAACAAGTCGTAAAACAAAAGGTCAATCTCGGAGTCGCGAAATATCGGACAAGTCCGGAAAGGACCGGACTAGTCCGAAGTCGTCCAGAGAGAAAATCGGACAAGTCTGGCCAAAAATCGGACAAGTCCGATCTTAGTCAGAAAGGAAAAACGGACAAGTCCGCTGGAACACCGGACTAGTCCGGAAAAGTCCAGGGACTTAGCAAATTTTCAAGGATTCATGGAATATCGGACTAGTCCGCACAAAATCGGACAAGTCCGAAAGTTTCCAGAGCCAAAATCGGACTAGTCCGCAGCAAAAACGGACAAGTCCGTTTTTAGTCAGAGAGAAATCGGACTAGTCCTCAGTAAAATCGGACTAGTCCGCACTTTCCTGCGTTTTAAGTGCGGTTTTGCTCCAAATCAATTTTAAATGCTCCGAATCGATTTTAAACTCGTTCCTCTTGTTGTGGGCTAATGTTAAACATGTATATGAGTGCATGTAGGGCATGATGCATGAAAATGAGGGTGTTACAAACCTACCCCCCTTAAAATGAATCTCGCCCTCGAGATTCGACGCGGAAGAGAAGAGATGGGGAAATTCCTTCTTGAGATCGTCTTCTAGCTCCCAAGTTGCTTCTTTTTCTGTATGGTGCTTCCATTGGACTTTACACCATCGAATCACCTTGTTCCTTGTGACTCTCTCCTTGGTTTCCAAGATCTTGACCGGTTGCTCGGCATACGTCAAATCTTCCTCTAGTTCCAATTCTTCCATTGGCACTTGATCTTCCGGTACCCTCAAGCACTTCTTGAGCTGGGAAACGTGAAACACATCATGTACGTCTGAAAGATGAGCTGGCATCTCCAACCTATACGCTACTTCTCCTCTTTTGTCCAAAATCTTGAATGGTCCAATATAACGAGGTGCGAGCTTGCCTCTTATGTTAAACCTCTTATGACCTCTCATTGGTGACACCTTGAGGTAAACAAAATCTCCTATTTCAAAGGCTAATTTCCTTCTCCTATTATCCGCATAGCCTTTTTGCCTTGATTGGGCAGCCCTCAAGTTTCCACGAATTATTTGGACTTGCTTTTCGGCTTCTTGCAACACATCCGGACCAAATACTTGAGTTTCTCCTGCCTCATTCCAGAATAAAGGTGTCCTACACTTCCTCCCATAAAGCGCTTCATATGGTGACATTTTCAAGCTTGCTTGGTAACTATTGTTGTATGAAAATTCCGCGTAGGGCAAGCTTTTGTCCCAACTTTTCCCATGCTTTAAAGCACAAGCTCTTAACATGTCCTCCAAAATCTGATTGGTCCTCTCGGTTTGTCCATCCGTTTGAGGATGATATGCTGAACTAAAATTCAACCTCGTTCCCAAAGCTTCATGCAATTTTTGCCAAAATCTGGAGGTAAATTGAGAACCTCTATCCGAGACTATCTTCTTAGGGACTCCATGTCGACACACAATATGCTCCATGTATATTTCGGCCAATCGTGCAGCTGTATACTTGGTCTTCACAGGGACAAAATGAGCTGACTTGGTTAAGCGATCCACAATTACCCAAATTGAGTCATACCCGGATTGAGTACGTGGTAACCCAACTATGAAGTCCATACCAATTTCTTCCCACTTCCATTCCGGAATCTTCAACGGTTGCAATAATCCGGCTGGCCTTTGATGTTCCGCCTTGACTCGTTGGCACACATCACATAATGCTACATATTCAGCTATGTCCTTTTTCATGCTATCCCACCAATAACAAGTCTTCAAATCCTTGTACATCTTCGTACAACCAGGGTGAATTGAGTATGGCGAGTCATGTGCCTCCTTTAATATTGTCTCCCGAATATGCTTTACATTAGGCACAACGATTCTCTTTCCAAGCCATAAGGTACCATGTTCATCCTCGTCAAATCTGAATTCTCTCCCTTCTTCGATCCTTTCCTTGATTTCCTTGATATCCTCATCCGTGGTTTGTGCTTCTCGAATTTCTTGCTCTAAGGTTGGATTTAACTCCATCATCTCCATCTCATTTACAAACCCGAGGTTCAACCTTTCAAACTCCTTACATAACTCGAACGGTAACTCTCGAACGGTAAGTTGATGACTTACTCCTTTCCTACTCAAAGCATCGGCCACTACGTTGGCTTTTCCCGGATGATAGTTGATCCCCAAATCATAATCTTTGATGAGCTCTAACCATCTTCGTTGCCTCAAATTCAGATCTGTCTGTGTGAAAATATACTTCAAACTCTTATGATCCGTGTAAATTTCACACCTATGTCCAAGGATGTAGTGTCTCCAAATCTTCAATGCATGTACCACGGCTGCTAGTTCAAGATCATGTGTGGGGTAATTCTGCTCATGTTTCTTCAATTGTCTCGACGCATAGGCGACCACTTGACCTTCTTGCATCAATACACATCCAAGCCCTTGTCTTGATGCATCGCAATAAATGTCAAAACTCTTGCTTACATCCGGCAATACCAAAACTGGGGCTGTTGTCAACCGCTTCTTCAACTCCTCAAAACTCTCTTGACAAGCATGAGTCCATTGGAATGCCTTTCCCTTCGTTAGCAACTCCGTCATAGGCTTGGCTATCTTAGAAAAATCCTTGATAAACCGACGGTAATATCCAGCCATCCCAAGAAAACTCCTTATTTCTTTGACGTTTTGCGGTGGTTCCCACTTCAACACGTCTCTCACTTTTCCGGGGTCAACCGATACTCCTCCTCCTGAGATTATATGACCCAAAAATGGCACCTCTTTCAACCAAAACTGGCACTTGTTGAACTTGGCATACAATCGATGCTCCCTCAATTTCTGCAGCGTAAGCCTCAAGTGTTCCTCATGTTCCTTCTCGTCCTTCGAGTAGATCATAATATCATCAATAAACACCACAACAAACTTATCTAAGTACTCCATGAAGACTTTATTCATGAGGTACATAAAGTAGGCAGGTGCATTTGTCAATCCAAAAGACATCACGGTGTACTCATAAGATCCATACCGTGTCCTAAAAGCTGTCTTGGGTATGTCCGATGGTCTAATCTTCATTTGAAAGTATCCCGACCTCAAGTCAATCTTAGAGAAGACACAAGCACCCTTCATCTGATCAAACAAGTCTTCTATGCGTGGCAAGGTGTACTTGTTCTTGATTGTTACCTCGTTGAGAGCTCGGTAATCCACGCACATCCTTTGGGATCCGTCCTTCTTGTCCACAAATAGAACGGGCGCTCCCCAAGGTGAAGAGCTTGGGCGAATAAAACCCTTCTCTAATTGCTCTTGAATTTGTTTCTTGAGCTCCGCTAATTCCATAGGAGGCATCCTATACGGCCTCTTAGCTATAGGTGCAGTTCCAGGTATTAAATCAATAACAAACTCAATGTCTCGATCAGGTGGCATACCTGGCAACTCATCCGGAAACACATCCAAAAATTCACATACAACCGGAATCTCCTCAATTGCGGAACCGTCTATATGATTCAATTCCAATTGCTTCGGTGCGGTTTGAGATGCTTCAAATTCTACAGTTATCCCTTCCTCATTGGTCAACTTCACTGTCTTTGTGGCACATTCAATAACCCCATTGTGCTTCCTCAACCAGTCCATACCAAGTATAATATCCAACCCTTGAGAATCTAAAACAATGAGGTTGGCGGAGAAGTCTACCCCCCTTATTCTAAGGCTTACTTTTGGACATACTATATTTGTCCTCATCTCTCCTCCAGGAGACTTAACCAACAGAGTAAACTTCATATGAGAGATAGGCAAACTATACTTGGCAACATACTTCGATGCAATGAATGAATGCGATGCTCCAGAATCAAATAACATAGTCGCGGGGTTGGAGTTGGCGAGAAACATACCAATGACCACGTCATCCGCTTGTTGAGCATCCTCCGTAGAGACATGGTTCACATTGCCACGAGCAAAATTTTGCTGTCCACGGCTTCCTTGTGGCTGTCCTCCATTAGGTCTTGGGTTTTGCTTCGATGCATTGCTTCCTTGACCAAGGCCCGACTTAGGACATTGATTCGCAAAGTGTCCAGCTTCTCCACAAGTATAACACTTCTTAACTCCACCAGAATTATTGGGACGAGCTTGGTTTTGAACATTGGCTCCAGGAAAATCAGCACGGGGTGCATAAGGCATCGGAGGCCTAGGTGCTTGCATGACAGGGCGCTGCTGCACAAACTGAGTTGGGCGCGGTGCATAACCAGGGCGCTGAGCAGGAATAGAGGAGCTGTAATTAGGCGCATTGGGTGGCGCAAAGCGAGGGCGCACATTACTTCCTTGTTGTTGTCCTTGATATGGCGCCTTCCTCTTGATTTCTTGCTCCATCTCACGGATCTTGTTCTCAACCACAATTGCCTTGTCCACAAGCTTCTGAAAATTGACATAATCACAGTTGAGCAATTGCACTTGGATCGTATTGTTCAATCCCCTCATGAACAAGTATTGCTTCCGGCTGTCCCGGCTAACATCCTCAGGCGCATATCTTGAGAGTTGAGTGAATTTATTGAGATATTCACTCACGCTTGATCTTCCTTGCCTTAAATTCTCAAATTCTTGCCTCTTCAAAATCATAACACCCTCGGGCACATAATGAGAACGAAAATTCTCCTTGAATTCGGCCCAAGTAATTCTCTCTTGGTTCTCATGAGCATTGCAATAAGAATCCCACCAATCTGCAGCTGCTCCAACGAGTTGATGAGAAGCAAATAGCACCTTCTCCCGGTCACTGCATTGAACAATGGCTAGCTTCTTCTCCACGGACTTGAGCCAATCATCCGCATCCATAGGGTCTGCAGCTTGAGAAAAGGTTGGTGGCCTAGTCCTCATAAACTCTCCCAATCGGTTATGAGGAGGTGGGGGTGGCGGTGGAGGCATGTGGGGCTGATTGTTGATATTGCCAGCCTGCAGCTGTCCCATAGTCTGTATCATGGTCTGCATGAGCTGGTTTTGCATGGCCAATAACTGCTCGATGTTGATAGTCCCCTGAGTAGATCCTTGCCCATTGTTGTTCTGAGGTACTCCATTGTTCTCCTCTTCATCATTGCCATCCCTCTGGTTGCGAGTCCTCACCATCTGAAGAAAAGCAGTAGGTAAGAATTAGAAAACGCCCCAACTATATGCATCAAGGGATATGAAACTAAACAACTAGCTACACTAGCCTAGGTGGACATGGCAATGCTAAAGCATCCCAAAATCCTCTATTAAGCACACAAGCAACCAACATATATAGCAAACAGCACTCCAAGTAAAAACATCGATTCCTGAGTGCTCCTATGTGCTCTAAAGTGTCCATTCTATCTAGGCTGCATCCTACGGTCAAACCTGGCTCTGATACCAATCTGTGACGCCCGGTTCCGAAAATGAACCAAGCTAACGCATATGTGTGCCCAGGATGTTCACCACACATACACGAGTGAAATCACAAAAGGATATACAGAAAATTACCACAGCTCAAATTATTAAATAAGTACTCTTATTACACAATTCATTAAATCCTCGAATACAAGCTCTAATGAATATTAATGACAAGTTCAACTAATGCAGCGGAATTAAACTAATTAAACAACTAAGCAAACTAAGCAACTATGCAGCATAAGCGACAGGGTATGTATGCGCAGCTCCAATCAACACCACAGGCAAAGCTGACGGTAGACACGGCCTAGAACTCCGCATTATCGCCATTAAAATCCCAGTCCTGACCTGCAACTGTTGGGGTGGGGGATTGCAAGAGTGAGTACATGTCGTACTCAGCAAGTGTGGAAAGTATGACATGCGGCTGATTCAAATGACGACAATAATAATGGTAAAGTGCTGAAAAGTACGGTAAAACATTTGAAAAGCAATATATTATAAGTATGTGAAATAAACCCATCATAACCATAAATAATACCATAATACCAAACTGAATTCTTTACCATCATAAATAATTCCAGATTTCACCATCATCAATAACCATATTCAATACCAGAAATTAATCCATAACCATCCATAACCATAACCATTACCAAATTCCAATTTGCCTCTAATCATGGAAGTTGTCCAGGTGCTCATAACCGGGAGCACGGCTATCATGATAGTTTTAATTAACACTCTGCAGAGTTTGTACCTCTTTACCCACGTGTTCGTGATTTCATCACCCTTCGGCGACTAAGAACCTCCCTTATGCCCATGACCCGTCGGTCACATTACACACTTCCGTTGGTGTGTGGCCAAGAGATCACAAAATAGCCTTTACAAAGGAATTACTAGCCTATTTAGACCCCACTGAGGTTTCACCGGTGGCGATGTCTCCCGCAGAGCACATCTTCAACCAAGGGCCCCCTCTTGAGCCATTCGGATCCCAGGGTAGTCCCACCAATCACCAACAAACCCAATCCGACTACCCCTTCCCCGAGCATCCACAATGGTCCAAACAGCACTAGCAAAGCCCTAATTAATCAGCTACGCCGCACCCATAACTTGGCCTCGTGGTGGCACTGTAGTCCTGGCTTATTCTCGCATGAACCGGTCCTTAGATCTAAAGCAAGCAAACCGCCATAACATCCAACCCATCCACACACCAGGCTTGCTTAGATCATCTGTTACCATACCATGTTTAACCAGTTCATGTTAACCATAATCTCATCCATGCATAATTAAATTGAGTGATATAGTTGTTTCCCATCCCAGTTGATTAAGCGAAGCAAAAAGGTAAAAAGCCTTCCCGACTCTCTCCACCATAAATTCCAGGTGACAAGGGTAGTTTAGCAAGTCTAGTAAACTTCCTACCATAGGATTCCCATCAAATTGACACAGCATGCAGTTTTGCAAACAAAACATTTATTTTAAAAACAGGGTCAATATGCCTCAAGGACACTTGCCTTGCTCTTGCTGTTGATTATGGTCAAAGCCTTCAAACTCTTGATGCTGTAGATCCTCCGCGGCACTTTCTAGCGCAAATCCGTCTAATCCACACAATAAACATACAAAACAAGAACAAAATCAAAGAGTGCACAATTATTACTCAATATGACATGACATGCATAATTGATGCAATGCAAGGTAGAACTGGTTACTAGATTGCTCTTAATGATCACTAACTAGTTCTAATAGATTTTAACAAGTTTATACAGGTTTGGATTCAATTAGATCAAATTTTAGAATTAATTCAACACAATTTAACCAGAAAGATCGGACTAGTCCGCTTGGGACCGGACAAGTCCGCACTCTGCGAGATCAGCGGATTAGGGTTTTCTAGATCGACGTGAATTTGGAGATTAGGGGTTGAATTCTTGTAAGGAAAAGAGAATAGAAGGTATACCAGGTGTTTAGAACTCCAATGAACCAAGAAACTTGGAGGTAACACTTGGATCTTGATGATCTAGGGTTGGTGATGAACTTGGGGATAAATTGGTGGTGAAGGACGAAACTTGGTGGAGATCTTGATCCTCCTTCGTTTCCTCCTCTTCTTCTTCTTGTTTGGGATCTTCTCCTCCCTCCTTGATGGTGGCTCCCCACGAACTAGGGTTTGGGTGGGTGGAAAAAGTGGCAAATAGATGTCAAACCAAGGGGTGGGGTTGTTTATATAGAGGTGGAGGCTAGGGTTAGATGGATTTCGAGTTTTGGGATGAGTAGAGGACGGTTTAGAGTCCCACATGGGCTCTAAAAGAGTTGGGCACGACGTCCCTAGGCCCACTTGACGTGAAACCCAAGAAACAAGTCGTAAAACAAAAGGTCAATCTCGGAGTCGCGAAATATCGGACAAGTCCGGAAAGGACCGGACTAGTCCGAAGTCGTCCAGAGAGAAAATCGGACAAGTCTGGCCAAAAATCGGACAAGTCCGATCTTAGTCAGAAAGGAAAAACGGACAAGTCCGCTGGAACACCGGACTAGTCCGGAAAAGTCCAGGGACTTAGCAAATTTTCAAGGATTCATGGAATATCGGACTAGTCCGCACAAAATCGGACAAGTCCGAAAGTTTCCAGAGCCAAAATCGGACTAGTCCGCAGCAAAAACGGACAAGTCCGTTTTTAGTCAGAGAGAAATCGGACTAGTCCTCAGTAAAATCGGACTAGTCCGCACTTTCCTGCGTTTTAAGTGCGGTTTTGCTCCAAATCAATTTTAAATGCTCCGAATCGATTTTAAACTCGTTCCTCTTGTTGTGGGCTAATGTTAAACATGTATATGAGTGCATGTAGGGCATGATGCATGAAAATGAGGGTGTTACAGCCTCCAGGAAGCTTCGCCATTATTTCCAAGCTCACAAGATCTCAGTGGTGACTTCTTACCCACTTCGAGCAATCTTGTATAATCCCAATTCAACTGGGAATGTTGCAAAGTGGGCAGCGGAATTGGCCGAATTCGATCTCGAATTCATTTCAAGGCAAGCAGTCAAGAGTCAAGCATTGGCAGACTTCGTGGCAGAATGGACTCCCTCTCCATCAAACCCTGGGGGCCCCAGCGATCAGAAGCCGGAACACAAGGCTCCGGTCTTCACCGATCCTCACTGGACCCTCTACTTTGACGGCTCCATGCAAAAGCAAGGGGCCGGAGCTGGAATCCTTCTCCTCGCACCAACCGGGGAGAAGGTGAAATACATGGTACACCTTGACTTCAAGGCGACCAACAACATGGCGGAGTATGAAGCACTCATCTATGGACTAAAGGTGGCACTGTCATATGGTGTCAAGCAACTGCTGGTCAAGGGAGATTTGCAGCTCATCATTAAGCAAGTGAAGGGTGAATGCTCCTGCAACAACCTCCAGCTAGCTGCTTACCTCCTTGAAGTCCAGAGGCTTCAGAAGGACTTCGAATTCCTAGATCTCCACCATGTTCAGCGTGCCCATAACGCTGAAGCTGACGAACTTTCGATGAAAGCGTCAACCGGAGCTCTGGCTCCTGACGGAACTTTTGTCCGGAGGTTGTCAAAACCAACAGCTCAGCCTGCCGAACTGAGCGAAGGGGGCGATATCAGCATCCCGAAGCTGACGGCCCCGATGGCCCTGTTACCATGGCAGCCATCAAGGGTCGTAGGTGCTGCCGGAAGCTCCGAACAACCCAGCACGCAAGACTCAAATGCGCAAACTAGTTCCGATGCATGGATCTCGGAGATCCGGAGCTACTTGAAAGACAACATCCTTCCTGAAGATGATGTATCCGCTGACCGGGTAGTCAGATTGGCTAAAAGATACACGTTGGTAGAAGGGGATCTCTACCGGCGTGGTGCCAATGACATCCTAATGCGGTGCATCACAAGGGAAGAAGGCTGCGAACTCCTCGCAGAAATCCATGGAGGCGAGTGTGGGAACCACGCGTCTTCCCGCACGCTGGTTGGTAAAGCCTTTCGTCATGGCTTCTACTGGCCTATAGCACTCCACGATGCAACTGAGCTGGTGAAGAAATGCGAAGCATGTCAATTTCATGCAAAACAAATTCACACACCGGCTCAGCCCCTACAAATGATACCTCCTACATGGCCCTTCGCTGTGTGGGGGATGGACATATTGGGACCTTTCCCAAGAGACGTTGGAGGTTACAAGTTCCTGTACGTTGCTATTGACAAGTTCACCAAGTGGCCAGAAGCAACTCCAGTTGTGACAATCAACAAGCAATCTGCTATCAACTTTTTGCAGTCCATTGTATGCAGATTTGGAGTCCCAAACAAAATCATCACTTATAATGGGACCCAATTCACAAGCTCTGCATTTCAAGGATATTGTGAAGACCTCGGCATTCAAGTTTGCTACGCTTCCGTAGCACACCCAGCAAGCAATGGCCAAGCCGAGAGAGCAAATGCTGAAATCCTTAGAGGACTCAAAACGCGCACCTATGAGCGTTTGAAAAAACATGGAGCCAACTGGATTAAAGAGCTTCCGCCCACTTTATGGGCCAACAGGACATCTCCAAACCGGTCAATTGGAGAGACACCCTTCTTCCTGGTGTACGGAGCTGAAGCAATCTTTCCTCCGGAAATCACCTTGGGTTCACTCCGGGTCCGGACCTTCGACAAATCCACGCATTACCAGCTCCGGCGTGAAGACCTAGACCTCCTTGAGGAGGGAAGGTGCCAAGCAGCTGTTCGGAATGCCCGATATCGCCAAGCCCTACGGCGCTATCATCAGTGGCATGTACACAACCGACAGCTCGAGGAAGGCGATCTGGTGCTACGGAGAATACAATCCAGAGAAGGGTTAAACAAACTCTCCCCCAGCTGGGAGGGACCCTTCCGAGTAATTAAAGTATCCCGTCCAGGAAGCGTTCGCTTGGCTACCGAGGATGGGACACCTCTCCCAAATCTTTGGAACATCGAGCACCTCCGTAAGTTCTACACTTAATTTCACGGAGGTGAGTTTGTAGTAACTTGAGGTGTATGTACAGAGTTGGGTAGTTCCTCCGGGAGAACAGCCGGACCTTCCCCGGAAGGTTCATGCAACACTTGTCACAGTCCCAGAACTAAAAGTGTGGCTAGCTACCCTGGGTCAAACGAGAAATTAAACACGCTTAGTCTGGTTCCGTACCCTAAGAGTGTACTTGTTTCCCCTGTACCCCAGACCTATAATGAAAGATATCTTCAGGTGAAACAGACTCCACGTGCATTTAGTTTGTACAGGCTCATCGTTCTTTTTTATTTTTCTCTTTCTTGTCTATAACAAGGACGTGCAATTCTTAAGAAATTTTAGTTCGACCGATTCATATACAATTCGAGTTGTGTTGTAGATTCTTTTGGATTCAAATATTGTTCATGGCCCACTCGCCTGAATGCCGCCAAGCCAACCTAGGGCCGGAGTGTGCTATCGACTTAGCCTGGTCAAGCACCCTAAGTATGCCACTCTACCTACAAACCGGCAGGCCGAAGTAAGGCGGGTCCAAGAACAATTGAATCTGGAAGAAAAGACAACGCACTCGGTTGCATCTAGAATCGCGTTTGACCTAAAATTTTCTTGAGAGTCGTAAGCCGCGACGAAGTTATAGGCAAGAAATGAATTTTACTATTTTTCTTGGATTTAGTGTGCAGGAGAAATAAAATCCATGTTGATGGAGAAAAGCCGGAGCTAACAAAGCTCTGACTCCTCTAGATGGCTTGTAATCAATGTAAAGCATTGAAAACGAGCATCACCAGAGCAACCAAGCTCCGGTAAAGCTAGGGGGGCCAGCTGTCGACGTAAAATAAAAGATGGTGAGAAGACCCCACAAGTGGAGTCTGCTGCCGACAAGCTACGTGTTGGCAAAGGTCAGTGCTGGAGCTACTAAGCTCCGACACCCCGGTGGGCTAACTATCGATGCTCTATGCATTGGTACGGACTATTGTCGGAGCTACTAAGCTCCGACGGTAGTCAGTTTGACCTTAGGGGGCCTTCACTATCGAAGACTTGAGACCTACACTCTACAAGTTCGAAGCAAATGAGTCTTCAACAAAACACAATATCCTCTTGGTATATGTTCACAATCAAATTGTGTACATCTACCAGGGGGCCAAGTGAAGACAAAAGTGTTGAAGACAAAAAGTGAAATTCACAAAAAAATTGGGGATTTCATTCATCTGGAGACAAGGGATTACAAAATTGAGGAAGAAGAAGAGAGAATACAAGTGGGAACTACGGAGATGGTCCTAGACCCTATGGAAGAATTGGGCGACCTTCTGGGCAACCTCCGACACAATGGCTCGGGCAGCTTCCACTTCTCCTTCAACGGGACCTTCAAGCACCGGGTTCAGAGGAAATTGGGAGTTCCGACTGGTGTAGCACGTTAGCACATACTCTGCGACGTTCTTCGCTAGGGATTGCCCCTCAACCTCCAATTGGTCCGCGATGACGTCGCCCACCTTGGAGAGTTTGCTACCTGCCGAGCTCAACGCCTGCAATGCTAGGTCCGGCTCCGGCTCCGGATCATCTGGACGCATGGGACTGAATCCCATCGGTGTTAGCGCGTCGTTGGCCTTGCCCAGGAACTCCCAAATCTGTAGGGAGTCCGCAGTCCTCAAGCCCTTCAATTCTTCCAAGGATCTCCTGGCCGCCACCAGTTCACAATTCTCGCGGGCGAGGCACTCAACTTCTTTGGCGTTTTGCTGAATCTTCTCAGCAACCCGCTTCTCGAGTTTTTCGAGCTCCTCCTCCCGGAGGTGGATCTTGTTCCGGCGGTCAACCATGTCCTTCTCCCTGCCCCTCACTTTCTTTTCCCTGGCAACAAGGGCACACTCTTGCTCGTAGAGCTCCTGCCCTCGCACCCAGGCCTTCTCCTCCTCCTCAATGCAACGCTCTTCCAATTTCTTGGCGCGCTCCTTGAGGCCCTTGTCAGCCAGAGCCACCTTTTCGTTGAGCTCCTCCTCCCTCCTCAGGACGTCATCCCACAGCTCTAGGAGTTTCTGCTCTTCATCTTCGAGCCATTTCTCCCTCTCTTCAAGTGCCTCTCGGCGCTTGATGAGTGTAGTGTTAATGGCCTCAAGCCTTTCGTGGCGTTCATCAGCCACACTGTTAGCTGCTTTGGTCTGCTCGTAAATCTCCTGGGATTGAGCGTCAAGGGCACGATTCATACTCTCCCTGTCATCCAATAACTTGCCCCAATATTCCAGGCGGACCTTCTCCCGCTTGATCCACTCTTTGTCATCCGCTAGCCTCGACTGCGCCAACTTGGTCTCGAAGTAGAGCCGGTTACGCCACCGCCTAAGGGTTTGGCACTCCTCTTCAAGAGCCTTGCTGTCGTGGAAGAAGGCCAGTTGAACTTGACGCAGACTGGAACAGGCGTTGTCAATAGACAATGACAACGGGATAGGTTCCGGACCTACTGGGGTCTCCTCCGCTGGTTCCAGCGGGTTTTCAGATACAAAAATTGGGTCCCACTCCACAAGAGTGGTCCCCTGGGTCTCCATGGCACTAGGGCCATCCTCCGGGATAACCTCAGTCGCCATCGAGGAAGGCCTCGCCGCCAGGTCTTCATTCATTCCCTCAGGCAGGGGGCCAGCGACTTCACCAGGGCACTCCGGCTCGGCCGCGGGTACCTCTTACGTCGTCACTTCCGGAGCAGGGGCCACTTCTGGCTCCGGCCTGGGCGTAGAGAGTGTAGGACAGGCCGATGATACATAGGACACGACGATACACACACGTTCTACAGACTCTCTATGCTCTAGACATACATCCAATACAACACCAACACACCCGTGGAGTAGGGTATTACGCTCAAGCGACCCGAACCACGTAAATCTCCGTGTCTCCTGTGTCATTTACAATTCACCTTCTTGAATCTCCGCGCGCCCACACCGAACCTCAAACTCCTCTAACACTTTAGTAGTGTCGGGAGATCTGCCGGATCTAAACCACCGACAGTTGGCGCGCCAGGTAGGGGCGCCTGAGATTTCGAGAATGGTGAACTCAGTTGCTGGATCATCCAACGGTCAACCTGCTGCTCAAGCTGTTGGGGGCAATCCCTCCAATATGCAGCCACCAGCAGGAGCCTCAGCGCCAGCATGAGTCACACTGCCACCACCGCCGCCTCCACCAGCAAATCAAGCTAGACAACGCGATGGTGCGCCGACGTCCATCACTGCGTCGGGAAATCATGACAACCCGGAACATGCGCTCCATGCAGCGCGTGCTCTTCTCCAACGCCCACCACTTCCGGATGCATCCCGGGATGCACTGGAGCAGTGGAGGGCTGATGTGGAACATTTGGTTGCAGCAGCAGCCGACCGCATCAGCAATCAGGGTCCTCCTCCTTCAGGACGGGCCCCGTCGCAGCGGCGGACCTTGTCTGGTAGACTTGGTCCGCACGTTTCCAATAACAGGAGATGTGCTGCATCACAGCAAGTGATGTCATTGCCCTCCGGGGCACGACACACTCACACGGTATCCAGGCTTTCAACTCATGACCTCCAGGCGGAGCTTGATCGCCGATACCGCCAACAGGATGGCCGAGTCCATATTGAGCGTGCTCGTGAAAGACGAGAAGCTCAAGACGTTCCTGCTCCTGAAGGAGTAGGAGGAGGATGTTCAGCCCTGGCCATGCATCTGCGTATGGTCAGGTGGCCACAGAAGTTCCGGCCTCATCGGCCGGAGAAGTTCGATGATATCGTTAATCCTGTTGAATTTCTTCAAATTTACTCCACTGCTATCTTGGCAGCTGGAGGAAATGAGGCCGTAATGGCCAATTATTTCCCAGTGGCTTTAACTGGGACTGCCAGGTCCTGGTTCATGAGCCTTCCACCAAACTCCATCAGCAGTTGGGAAGAGCTGTGCCGGCAGTTCACCGCCAACTTCGGGAGTTCATACACCCGACCAGGCATTGAACTAGACCTTTTTGCAGTTGTGCAAAAAGGGGGAGAATCCTTGCGATCATTCATCCAGAGGTTCTCTCAGGTACGAAACACTATCCCTTCTATCTCTAGTGCCTCTGTCATCGTGGCATTTAGACAGGGAGTGCGGGATAAGAAGATGCTGGAGAAACTGGCAATCAAGGAGATTACTAGTGTCACGGAACTCTTCAGCTTGGCTGACAAATATGCCAGAGCTGCGGAAGGCCGTGAGATGCACTCCAAACCAACTCCGGAGGGTCACAAGAAATCCTCCAAAGAAGAATCCGCTACCTCTGGGAATGGCAAGAAGAAGAAAAAGACCAACGGCAAGAAGAAGCCATCGGCCGGTGCATCCAATGCTGCAGCTGCTGCAGCTCCGGGTGGCCGGGGGCCACGCCCCGAGAAGCGACCTCGACCGTCTTCTGAAGACGGAGGCAAACCCAAAGTGTGGTGTCCAATTCACAAAAGGGACAACCACAGTTTGGAAGACTGTCGGGAGGTCCAAAACCTTGTCGAGTGCTACAACAAGCGCCGGGAAGAATCTCCTTTCCGACAGAGGGAAGGAAAACAAAAAGTCGACGAAGCTCTGGCTGAAGAGGAGTTAGGTTTTCAGGATCCCAAAAAGGTCCTGAAGGCCGTCTACACCTCCGTCGACGACGATTCCGACGTCTCTGACAACGAGCATCGGAAGACCATGAACACCATTTTTGGTGGATCATGGGACATCACCTCCCGCCGCGTCATCAAGACTATGCGTCGGGATATGGCTGCTATAGCTCCTACAGCCAGGCTGGAGCCTCACCGGAAGTGGATGGACACAGCCATCACTTTTGATGCTTTGGACTGCCCTCGAAGCATGGTTGGAGCAGGTCAGTTACCTTTGATGGTATCTCCTACCATCAATAACATCCAGCTCCACCATGTCATGGTAGACGGAGGTTCGGGGCTTAACCTCATAAGCTTCGAAGCTTTTACCAAGCTTCAGCTCCGACCTTCAGATCTCCACCCCTCCCGACCTTTCTCCGGAGTAGGTCTGGGGGCCATTACCCCACTCGGAGCTATTACTCTTCCCGTTACCTTCGGGACACGGGAGAAGTATCGCACTGAGAAGTTGGTCGTCGACGTTGCTCAGATCAACTTACCCTTCAATGCCATCTTGGGTAGGCCTGCCCTGTACAAATTCATGGCAGCTGCTCATTATGGTTATCTGGTGTTGAAGATGCCAACACCAGTAGGCGTTCTCCGGATCCGCGGAGATCGTACTGCTAGAGTAACTGCTCTGGAAGAACTACATGCGCTTACTAAGGCGCAAGAGGAGGACTCCAGGCAGGAGCAAGCTCCAAAACCCCCGAGAATTCGTCAGCGAGGCTCGACTTCTGCACCTCGTGTGCAGCCAAGCGGCGACACCGACATCCCCATCAAAGTCATCCAAATCGGTTCTGACGTCGCTCATACCACCCGCATATCGGGGGGATTGAACGAAAAATAGGAACTCGCGCTCATCACTTTCCTCCGAGCTAATGTCGACGTGTTTGCCTGGTAACCGTCACAAATGCTTGGGATCCCCAGGGAAGTGATTGAGCACAATCTGAAGATCTACCCCATCGCCCGGCCTGTGCATCAGAAGCCTCGGAAGCAATCCGTAGAGCGACAGAACTTCATCCGACAAGAAGTAAAGAAGTTGCTCGAAGCTGGATTCATCCGAGAGGTCTTCCATCCAAAATGGCTGGCAAACCCAGTCGTTGTGC
Organism: Tuctoria greenei; assembly: GCA_036927565.1. Lineage (NCBI taxonomy): Eukaryota > Viridiplantae > Streptophyta > Magnoliopsida > Poales > Poaceae > Tuctoria > Tuctoria greenei. The sequence goes on along the minus strand of JAYESD010000002.1, from coordinate 23,748,389 downwards.
CCAAGGCCGGCGGAAAGCTTCGGATGTGTATCGACTACACCACACTAAATAAGGCATGTCCAAAAGATCATTCCCACTACCTAGAATAGATCAGATAGTGGATTCCACTTCTAGGTGTGAATTACTGTGTTTCTTGGACGCATATTCTGGGTATCATCAAATCAGAATGTCTAGGGAAGATGAAGAGCATTCCTCTTTCATCACAGTAGATGGATTGTACTATTATACAGCCATGCCATTTGGTCTCAAGAATGCAGCTTCAACTTTTGTACGAGCTATGTACAAAACCTTTGAAGAACTCATTAGAGACATAGTGGAAGTGTACGTCGATGACATTGTGGTCAAGGTCAAGAATAAGGAGTCTCTCCTTGACACCTTGCAGGCTGTCTTCGACAAGCTGCGGGCCACCCGCACAAAGCTAAACCCAGACAAGTGTGTATTCAGGGTTAGCTCCGGAAAACTTCTTGGTTTCATGGTAAGTCACCGGGGCATAGAAGCTAATCCGGTGAAGATCAAGGCCATTGAAGACATGCGGCCACCAACCCGCATCAAAGATGTCCAAAAGCTAACTGGATGTCTAGCAGCCCTCAGCCGGTTCATTTCAAGACTGGCGGAACGGGCACTCCCCTTCTTCAAGTTATTGAGGAAGTCCGGACCATTCCAATGGTCTGAAGAAGCAGAGAAGGCATTCCAGGAGCTGAAACAGTTCCTCACCACCCTACCAATTCTGGTAGTTCCAAACCCTGGTGAACCTTTGTTGCTTTACATTTCAGCAACTGACGAAGTCGTCAGTATGGTTCTGGTTGCGGAGAGACCAGAGCTACCCCCTACTCAGGAATCCAGACCCCTTCGGGAGGGTCCGGAGGTCCCTGAAAGCGAGTCTGGGTCCTAGCTCCCAGACTCGAATCCACAAGAAGATACTTCAGAAGACCCAGACCCCTCTGGGAGGGTCCAGGTCGCTTCTGAAGAAGCTCCGGGTTCCTCCAACCAGGACCCGGAGGTCCCCGAAGAAAATCCGGATCCCTCCGGGAGGACCCGGGTCAGTGGAGAGGAAGCTCCGGGCCCCTACGGGGGGGGGGGGGGGTCCGGGCCATTCAGCGCCCAGTGTACTTCATCAGTGAAGTTCTACATGATGCGAAGACTCGATACCTAGAGGTGCATAAGCTGCTCTATGCAGTTCTTATTGCCTCCAGGAAGCTTCGCCATTATTTCCAAGCTCACAAGATCTCAGTGGTGACTTCTTACCCACTTCGAGCAATCTTGCATAATCCCAATTCAACTGGGAATGTTGCAAAGTGGGCAGCGGAATTGGCCGAATTCGATCTCGAATTCATTTCAAGGCAAGCAGTCAAGAGTCAAGCATTGGCAGACTTCGTGGCAGAATGGACTCCCTCTCCATCAAACCCTGGGGGCCCCAGCGAGCAGAAGCCAGAACACAAGGCTCCGGTCTTCACCGAGCCTCACTGGACCCTCTACTTCGACGGCTCTATGCAAAAGCAGGGGGCCGGAGCTGAAATCCTTCTCCTCGCACCAACCGGGGAGAAGGTGAAATACATGGTACACCTTGACTTCAAGGCGACCAACAACATGGCGGAGTACGAAGCACTCATCTATGGACTAAAGGTGGCACTGTCATATGGTGTCAAGCAACTGCTGGTCAAGGGAGATTCGCAGCTCATCATTAAGAAAGTGAAGGGTGAATGCTCCTGCAACAATCTCCAGCTAGCTGCTTACCTCCTTGAAGTCCAGAGGCTTCAGAAGGACTTCGAAGTCCTAGATCTCCACCATGTTCAGCGTGCCCATAATGCTGAAGCTGATAAACTTTCGACGAAAGCGTCAACCAGAGCTCCGGCTCCTGACGAAACTTTTGTCCGGAGGTTGTCAAAACCAACAGCTCAGCCTGCCGAACTGAGCGAAGGGGGCGAGATCAGCATCCCGAAGCTGACGGCCCTGATGGCCCTGTTACCATGGCAGCCATCAAGGGTCGTAGGTGCTGCCGGAAGCTCCGAGCAACCCAACACGCAAGACTCAAATGCTCAAGCTAGTTTCGATGCTTGGATCTCAGAGATCCGGAGCTACTTGAAAGACAACATCCTTCCTGACGATGATGTATCCGCTGACCGGGTAGTCAGATTGGCTAAAAGATACACGTTGGTAGAAGGGGATCTCTACCGGCGTGGTGCCAATGGCATCCTAATGCGGTGCATCACAAGGGAAGAAGGCTGCGAACTCCTCGCAGAAATCCATGGAGGTGAGTGTGGGAACCACGCGTCTTCCCGCACGCTGGTTGGTAAAGGCTTTCGTCATGGCTTCTACTAGCCTACAACACTCCAGGATGCAACTGAGCTGGTGAAGAAATGCGAAGCATGTCAATTTCATGCAAAGCAAATTCACACACCGGCTCAGCCCCTACAAATGATACATCCTACATGGCCCTTCGTTGTGTGGGGGATGGACATCTTGGGACCTTTCCCAAGAGCCGTCGGGGGTTACAAGTTCCTGTACGTCGCTATTGACAAGTTCACCAAGTGGCCGGAAGCAACTCCAGTTGTGACAATCAACAAGCAATCTGCTATCAACTTTTTGCAGTCCATTGTATGCAGATTTGGAGTCCCAAACAAAATCATCACTGATAATGGGACCCAATTCACAAGCTCTGCATTTCAAGGATATTGTGAAGACCTCGGCATTCAAGTTTGCTACGCTTCCGTAGCACACCCAACAAGCAATGGCCAAGCCGAGAGAGCAAATGCTGAAATCCTTAAAGGACTCAAAACGCACACCTATGAGTGTTTGAAAAAACATGGAGCCAACTGGATTGAAGAGCTTCCGCCCACTTTATGGGCCAACAGGACATCTCCAAACCGATCAAGTGGAGAGACACCCTTCTTACTGGCGTACGGAGCTGAAGCAATCCTTCCTCCGGAAATCACCTTGGGTTCACTCCGGGTCCGGACCTTCGACGAAGCCACGCAGGACCAGCTTCAGCGTGAAGACCTAGACCTCCTTGAGGAGGGAAGGTGCCAAGCAGCTGTTCGGAATGCCCGATATCGCCAAGCCCTACGATGCTATCATCAACGGAATGTACACAACCGACAGCTCGAGGAAGGCGATCTGGTGCTACGGAGAATACAATCCAGAGAAGGGTTAAACAAACTCTCCCCCAGCTGGGAGGGACCCTTCCGAGTGACTAAAGTATCCCGTCCTGGAAGCGTTCGCTTGGCTACCGAGGATGGGACACCTCTCCCAAATCCTTGGAACATCGAGCACCTCCGTAAGTTCTACACTTAATATCACGGAGGTGAGTCTGTAGTAACTTGAGGTGTATGTTATAGATTCATTGTACAGAGTCGGGTAGTTCCTCCGGGAGAACAGCCGGACCTTGCCCGGAAGGTTCATGCAACACTTGTCATAGTCCCAGAACTAAAAGTGTGGCTAGCTACCGTGGGTCAAACGAGAAATTAAACACGCTTAGTCTGGTTCCGTACCCTAAGAGTGTACTTGTTTCCCCTGTACCCCGAACCTATAATGAAAGATATCTTCAGGTGAAACAGACTCCACGTACATTTATTTTGTACAGGCTCAGCATTCTTTTTTATTTTTCTCTTTCTTGTCTATAACAAGGACGTGCAATTCTTAAGAAATTTTAGTTCGACCGGTTCATATACAATTCGAGTTGTGTTGTAGATTCTTTTGGATTCAAATATTGTTCATGGCCCACTCGCCTGAATGCTGCCAAGCCAACCTAGGGACGGAGTGTGCTATCGACTTAGCCTGGTCAAGCACCCTAAGTATGCCACTCTACCTACAAACCGACAGGCCGAAGTAAGGCGGGTCCAAGAACAATTGAATCTGGAAGAAAAGACAACGCACTCGGTTGTATCTAGAATCGCGTTTGACCTAAAATTTTCTCGAGAGTCGTAAGCCGCGACGAAGTTATAGGCAAGAAATGAATTTTACTATTTTTCTTGGCTTTAGTGTGCAGAAGAAATAAAATCCATGTTGATGGAGAAAAGCCGGAGCTAACAAAGCTCTGACTCCTCTAGATGGCTTGTAATCGATGTAAAGCATTGAAAACGAGCATCACCAGAGAAACCAAGCTCCGGTAAAGCTAGGGGGGCCAGCCGTCAATGTAAAATAAAAGATGGTGAGAAGACCCCACAAGTGGAGTCTGCTGCCGACAAGCTACGTGTTGGCAAAGGTCAGTGCCGGAGCTACAAAGCTAGGACACCCCGGAGGGCTAACTATCGATGCTCTATGCGTTGGTAGGGACTATTGCCGGAGCTACTAAGCTCCGAAGGTAGTCAGTTTGACCTCAGGGGGCCTTCATTATCGAAGACTTCGGACCTACACTCTCTACGCAATAGTCCCTAGTCGAGGCCCCCCTCGATCGGGAAGAACCTCTGGACCTAGAGGCCTCCACCTGCCCTGGTGCTGGAGTCGCATGCCCGGAGCTAGCACCCCGGGAGGACCCCGCTGCGAGTACAGTCGACGCGGTTGTAGAAGACCTCCCCCTCCGGGGAGAAGGAGCTGATGCAGAGGTGGTAGGCCTAACGGACCTTCCGTCGGCATGCTGCATCTTCCTCTTCCGGCTCAAGGGTTCTTCCGCCGACTCCTTCCCCTTGCCGACGACCTCGGCCCTTGGCTTCGGGGCAGGGGCGGAGCCACCCTCAGAAGCTCCAGGGATCGCCACCCTAGTGGTTGATCTTCTCTCGACGACATCAAGGTCGTCAAGCGCAGGCATCTTCTGCTGGAGCTCCCTGCTAAACTCTACTTCCACGTTTAGAGGGAGAAAAGCTGATGGCGGAGTCAAGTCGCCACTCGCGACGTCGATGCCGTGCTGGAACTTCTTGAGGTGGAACTCCAAGGTTGTCCCCACCACGTTGGACTTCAGCCCGATCTCGACCCGGTCGTCGTCCATCACGCCGTTGAGGGCCTAAGCGAGTTTTTTTCTCCTCTTCAGCGGTGCCCACCTGTTGACCAGGAAGTTGCAAAACACCACCTGAGGAGTCAATCCTCCCTCCACACATTGGTGGATCCTGGTCAGAGCAGGGTTGAAGGCTTCCGCCAGCACCGAAGCTTCACTCCAGATTGTCGTGTCGATGTTGGGGAGGCCTTCGGGCAGCTCCAGCCTCTCGTGCTCCTCCACCCGGACGGCTATCCAGTCCTTCTTCCATTCATCCCACTTCCCAGAGGGAAACGACTAGAGGTACTTGAATGGGCACTTCTTGCGCTTCACGAAGTAGTAGAAGCCAAGGTACTCATTGCTCCTGCCGGTGGTATGGACGGTGAAGAAGGTCTGGAAGAGTTCAATGCAGGGGGGGATGCCCACCAACATCTCACAGAAGTGGACGAAGACAGACACAAGAAGAATGGAGTGGGGGCCAAGGTGATACAGCTGCTGACCATAGAAGTCTAGCAGCATCAAGAAAAAGGAGGAAAAAGGTGGGATCAACCCCACCATGGCGTACAAAGAAAAGTACACCATTTCGCCGGCGTGCTCCTTCTCAAACGGGAGCTCTCCACCGGCGCGGACCGAGCGGTTGAAGAAGTCCGAGGACCATCCCATGAGGGCCCGGACCTTCTTTAGGTCGCCGGCGGTCTTCAAACGACTCTCGCGGAGACCCAACTCCATCGCGACACGGCAAGGTAAGAGAAGAAAAGCGAAGCACAAGTTGGGATTTTGAGCGCAAGATCGGATGAGAGGCGTAAAGAACCCCAAACGGTGCGTGCTTTCCTTCTTAAGTAAGCCCTTGCGATGCTTGGATGGAAACTGCAAGGAAGTCGAAGATACCACTCAAAAATTCCATCCAGCCGATGACAAGAGGGCCCGGGACTACCCCGACGATCAAGTCGAGGTTCTTACCCAGGCGAACGGCTGCCATCATGAGACGGGAAGCCCGAAGGTGGCGGCCTGACAAGGCACGCGGAACCGATACGATTTTCGTATCGGGAACCGGCGACCTTCAATTGCGTGAGATCCGCACGCCAAATATCTCACCTGCCGCACACGGGATACGCCACGTGGCGAGGATTTAACTCCGAACCATCGCCAACGGCACATCTGAAGACCTTTGAAGACTTAGTTCAAAAGTTGAAGGATGGACCCACCTCCGGCGGAATGACTTCACCCAAGGAGTCTTCCCCGAAGGTGGGCCCAGGGGGCCACTGTCGGTACCCTGGGTACCATATACCCCTTGGGATTGCAAAGATCTCAAGGGAAAGTCATCCACTTGATTTGAAGACCTTCGGAGGCCCACATGTCAGACATGTCCGGACCCGCTTCTCCAACATGGTTAGTCCCAGGGTCGCCATGTGTACTATCAAACCGGAGCTACCGCCCACAAAGGGGGAAGCTCCGGGCTATGTACCAAAATGCCCCCCCCCCCCGGACCTAACCCCAGACCGAGGGAAGCTCCGGTGCTGACACGTGTCGGGTAACACTGGAGCCATCTGTTCCCCACAGTGTGCTCCGGTGTTGCCACATGTCCAACCGTCAGATCTTCAGCCTCTAACCTCCGGAAGACTCTACAACGGCTCCAGATCTTCAAAGGGGAATCAAGGACTTCAAGACCCAATCAAGTGTCATTAATACTGGATTAATGACACACGATCGGGCACCTTAATTACCAGTAACGGTGCTGTCAAAGCTCATAACTCGGTCGTTAAGGGTAATTAAACGTGTTGAATGTACATAAGTAACCGCCGGGGCCACATGTCGGGCCAGGCTAACTTGTAACGTCCTGCCCTTGTACTATAAAAGGACAGGCCGACGATACATAGGACACGATGATACACACGCGCTCTACAGACTCTCTACGCTCTAGACATACATCCTATACAACACCAACACACCCGTGGAGTAGGGTATTACGCTCAGGCGGCCCGAACCACGTAAATCTCCGTGTCTCCTGTGTCATTTACAATTCACCTTCTTGAATCTCCGCGCGCCCACACCGAACCTCAAACTCCTCTAACACTTTAGTAGTGTCGGGAGATCTGCCGGATCTAAACCACCGGCAAGTACAATCCTTGTTGAATATAATAGTAATTCAAGTCATCTATCTCTATCTTACACGATAATGACTACTATGCAATCTGATTAATGGTGTAATTATGCAATCATTCATCTCCAACCATTGTAGTCTATTCTAAGGTGGTTGTGTTTTTTCATTTAACTCCCGTTCAGTGATAAATACATATGAAAGAAGTTAAGTAAAAAAGCGCGACTAACTTAGAATGTACATCCAATGGTTAAGAATAGATGATTGCAGGATTACACCATTAGTTGAATTGCATACTAGTCATTCCCATCATATACAATCTGATCTGATATCTATTCCTATCACCGACTCTTATACGTCACAGACTCTATGTCCTAATAGCCCTCCTCAATGGTAACTTATTAAGTTAAGATTGTTTTGAAACTTCTGATGCAACTGAGACATTAGAGCTTTTGTGAATTCATCCGCCAATTGATCATTTGTCGATATATGCCGAACTTCAATTTGCTTGCTAGCCACCTTCTCTTGTGTGGAGTGATAATCAATCTCAACATGTTTCACTCTATCGTGAAATATAGGATTTTCCATCAAATACGTAACATCCAAGTTATCGCACTAGAGACAAGGTGGTTCACTTTCTTTAACTCTAAGTTCTTTAAGCATAAATTGCAACCAAATCACCCCCGACATGACATTTGCCATAGCCTTATATTATGCTTTGGTGGAGGTACGAGACACTGTAGGTTGCTTTTTTGCGCTCGAAGAGATTAAATTTGTTCCAAAGAATACCACAAAACCCCGGTTGACATTTGATCATCCATGCAACCTGTCCAATCCGCATTCGAGAATGCACTAATTCTTGTAGAACACCCTTGTTTTGTAATGAAGCATTGCATGGGAGAAGGTGTAGAACACCCTTGTTTTGGAATGAGACAGGAGAAACTCAAGTATTTGGACCTGATGTGATCCAAGAGGCCGAAAAGCAAGTGCAGACCATCCGTGAGAACTTACAAGATTAGTCCAGACATGGTTCGGCGCCTGAACTTGTCTGGTATCTCCACCGGACTAGTCTGAACCTTTGGGGACTTAAATCCCAAGTGTAGGGCCCGACTCCTTACTCTCCCCAAAACCTCAAATGCGCGCCTCTCTCCTCAAAAATGCCTCCAGTGGCGATTTTTAAGGTTATCCACCAAAATCTTCGAAAGATCCATCAAATCAACTCTTTGAAGCCTCAAGAAGTAAATCCTTGGACTTCTCCACTCTCTAGTCCGGTGTTTTGCTCAAACTGGAATCCTCAAGGTGAGTTTTCGAGCAAAACCTAATTCCCTTGAATCCTTTGTTTCTAGGTTGTTTATTCCATAACCTAGGATCCCTATTGGTTCATACATCCTTTGAGATCCTTTCCATGCGATATTGTGCCCTATTATCGAGATTTGTAGAAAAATCGATTAGTTAGGGTTTAACACTGGTTGGTCCGGACTAGTCCGGACCGAGGACGAACAAGTTTGTTACTGACTGGACTAGTCTGGTCCGGGACCGGACAAGTCTGTCCTAACCTAGAGTTAACTCCTAACTTAACGAATTTACTACACTTCTATCGCAATATATTGTTTGTTCTCATCTCATATCCTATTGTTATCATCGTTTCAGCATGCCTTGGCGCGGCGACTCTCCTCTTTCCGATCTGGAAAAGGAGGCGGCCCGTCAAGAATGCTATCATTGAAGAGATGTGGAGTAGGCGGCCATTGCAGCAGAGCTAGCTCGCATGAGTGAGGCGAGGTCAAAGAAGAAGCATGAGCGAGATGCAGCCCAAGCTCAAGCCGCTGAAGAGTAAGTGAGTCAAAGAAAGAGGATAGTCACCATGTGTGAAAAGCAAAGGGCCCAAGCAGCCGATAATGGAAAAGAACTCATGGTAGAGGTAGCACGACCAAGGGCAAGGGAAAGGAGCCCGCAAAAAGATTCCACTAAGGAAGGCTACTCTGAGGAAGAAGGCCCTTGCCGGGAGAGGTTTGGTCATTCGTGACCAACCCGTGGAGTTTCGTGGACCTCCACAAGGCCCCATTGGTTCGTTGGTCATGACTTGTAACACCCCTCATTTTCATGCATAATGCACTACATACATGCTCATACATGTTTAACACTAAGACATCTAAAAAGGAACAATATTAAAATGAATTTAGGGCTAAACTGGAAATTTTAGTCTGTTAGGGTGCGGACTTGTCTGACCTCTGAACTGGACTAGTCCGGTATCCCTATCCTCTGTTCAGAAAATTCATTTTCTTCAGAGTGTGGACTTTTCAGGTGGTAACCCTGGACTAGTCCAGTGTCCCCAATCTCATTCAGAAGAATTCAGTATTCTTCAGAGTCCGGACTTGTCCGACACAATGTGCGGACTAGTCCGATTTCTTCTTTGAAGTTCCTCGGACTTATCTGGACAGACTTGTCCTTTTTTTCTCTGTTACCAAGCGGACTAGTCCAGTCCCTACTGCGGACTAGTCCAGCCTTCAGAAACAATTCAGTTTATGTTATTTCTCCACGATTGGTTTTTGGGTAATTGCCTAATTTGGGCCCAAGAACTTTGTGCCCAACCTCAAAGGAGCCCAAGTGTACCCCACCTCGGCCCCTACATGCCCCCCACCAAATTCTACTTGGAATTCACCCCAAAACCCTAAATCTCCACCCCTATATAAACAACCCAATGCCTCACACGTCTCCACCCCAATTGAAAACTCTTGCTGCCACTTTTGCATTGTGTTGCTGTCAAGATGAAGTCCAAAAGCAAGGAGGAAGAGAGAAACACGAAGGAGGTCCAATCAAGATCAATCTTCATCAGTTCTTCGACAATTGACATTCTTCACCCTAAAATCTTCATCAACTCATCTTCGTCAAGCCCTAATCGCCAAGATTCAAGTCTCACGCCCAAATCTTGATATTTGGATCTCTTAACACGTGGTACACCCTCTACATTCAAGTTTCCATGAAAATTCAACCCCAATTCTCGCAGATCAAGAAAACCCTAAATTCCAATTTTGACTAGGGCAGACTAGTCTGGCCACTGAAAACAGACTAGACCGGTATCTGAATCTGGAATGTGCTAAATTAATTCCAAATCAACTCAAATGAATTCCAAACTTGTGCAAACTTGTTAAAAACTATTAGAACTAGTTAGTAAACATTAATAGCAACTCATTAACCAGTTTTACCTTACAATTGCATTAATCATGCATATTGTGGCATATTGAGTACTATATGAGCATTATTTGATTGAATTGTATGTTTTGCATGTTTGTCGCTTGGAATAGAAGGAATTGTCGTAGAAAGTGCTTTCGAGGACCTGCAGAACCAGAGTTTCGAAGCCTTCGATCCAAATGAAGCTCAGGAGCAAGGCAAGTGTCCTTGACCATATTGATCCTTTTTAAAGGTTTTGTTTGCAAAATTGCTTGCTTGTATCGAAATTGATAGAAAAACCCAATTGTAGGAGTTTACTAGTTTTGTATGATCACCCTTGTCGCTTGAACACTATGTAGAGAGTCGGGAAGGGTATTTTACACTTTTTGCTTCGCAATGCTCAATTGGGTTTGGGAACCACTCATACTACCTAATTATGAACTATTGAACATTTGAATGATGAGAATTGATATTAATGACCCTTTAGCAACACGGTGCCTAGGGATCTAAGCAAGTTGGTCATGTGGAATGGGTTGGACTGTCTTGGTGGTTTTGCTTGCTTTAGATCTAAGGACCGGTTCGTGGAGCGACCGTTCATGATTTACAGTGCCACCACATCGTCAAGTATGAGTGCGGCTTAGCTGACTAATTATTGAATCGCCAGTACTGTTTGGACTATTAAGAATGCTTGGGGAAGGGGTAGTCGGATTGGGTTTGTAGAGATTGGTGGAACTACCCTAGGATCCGAATGGCTCAAGAGGGGCCCTTGGTTGGATGTGCTCAGTTGGAGACATCACCACTGGTGAAACCTCAGTGGGGTCTAAATAGGCTAGTAATCACTTTGTAAAGGCTATTTTGTGATCTCTTGGCCACACACCTAAGGAAGTGTGAGACGACATAATTGAGATTCTGAAGTCATCGAAAGGTGATGAAATCATGAACTTGTGGGTAAAGTGGTACAACCTCTGCAGAGTGTGTTTAAAACTATCATGATAGCTGTGCTCCCGGTGATGAGCAACCTGGAACTTCAAATAATTAGAGTTATAGACCTTTAACTTGGTTTAATAGCTAGAATTGAATTGGGAGTATTGGTTAATTAATTGGATTTGGTATATGGAATTGATGAATTTGAGACAATGAGCAGTTATGAGTTGGATATGGTTTATTATTCCTGGTATTGGTTACTTAAGTTAAAATTGATGTTATATGGGTTATTTGGGAAGGACCACACTTAATGATCATAATATTGCATTATCAACTATTTTAATGTACTTTTATGCAATTAGCCATTGTTCATCACTATTCCTTGTTTAAGCTACATGTCATACTTTCCCACACTTGCTGAGTACGACATGTGCTCACCCTTGCTACTCCCCCACCAAATCCAAAATCCAGACGCACGCGACCAGGTGGAGTACCAAGATGTCTTTGAGGAGTTCTAGGCATGTGTTTTGCCATCAAACTTGCCTGTGGAGTTGGAGCCGTAGTGTTTAGTGTTTTTTCTGCTGCAGTCTTTTAGAGTTGTATTTGAGACTATTTGGTTTGTAATAAGGTACTATTATTAGTGTTATTATTCAAGACATGGTTATAATTTGTTTATCATTTTTGAAACACTTGTGTACGTGTGTTAAACATCCTGGGCACACATATGCATTACACTTGGTTCATTTCGGAATCGGGTGTCACATGACTCCTCCTTTGCATGATCCCAAACAACAACCGGAGCTAGCAAGTAACATTTTCCAAGTTATAGGGGCTAAAAAAGCGAAGAGGATGAGATCAAAGGATCCTTACAAGTATGAGAAGGACACAGCTGATCACCGGTTGTGGTGCGATTCACTGCGACTGTTATCGGTTGGTCTATCTAACCAAGAAGACACCAGTGGCAGACGTTGAGTGGCCGGACTGGGCTTATATGGAGAAGAAGAACCACAAGGCTTTCAACACAGTTATTCAAGCAGTTGAGCATCATGGGCTTAAGGACTTGCTCAATTTCAAGTATAACTAGAACTCGGAGGTAGTAGCATAATTCTACACCACTTGCTGCTTCTCCACCTTCGGAGACCGCAAGATTACCTGGCTCACCGATGGAGTGCTATACTCCGCCCTCTATGATGAGTTTGCGAGAATCATTGGACTTGAGGAGTTTCTGAGCTATGACTTGATCATCCACAATTTGAAGGTTATGAACTTGGGGGAGATGGAATTTATGTATGATCCTGTTTTCTATAATCCACCCAATACAAAGATTCTTCGTCCCTTCTTTGGTGTGCTCAATCGGATATTAAGGAAGAACTTAGCACCTAAAGATGGGGACGATGACATGATGCAAGGTAACCTCAGGCACTTGATGAGGTTGATTGTTGAAGGCGAGAGGTTCAATGTATTTGACTACATCCATAATGATATCTTCAACATATCCCACACTCCCAACTGTTCGTGTGGATATGCTCCTCTCATCATGTTCTTGATAGAGAAAATATCTGGTTTGGAGTTTGTCAAGGATATCAAGCATAGAGAAATCCATCATCAAATTCCTCTCCTGCGCCAAAGATTGGCAGAGCCTCGAGGAGGGGTACCTCTTTTGTGCCTTCTCCTCCTCCCGCTCCCGCCTCTTTCTCCTCTGGTGACACTTCTAGTGCCATTCTCAAATTCTTGAAGTCCATATTCACTTCTTGCCGCAAAGTTGAAGTCAAAACTCAGAAGATGGCCAAGAAGCAAGACAAGTACTTGAGAAGACTTAGTGAGAAGGCAAACATTCCCATGTCTCCAGAGACCTGCAAGGATGAAGACTTCACACCTTTCCTAGATCTTACTGAGGCAGAGGCTGCTCTTCTTGGTGGTGGGGGTGGCCCTTCTAGTGCCACTCCCGCTGTTGAGGAGGTTGGAGAGGAAGACGAAGACAATGTCGAAGAGAAAGATGATGAGGAGGCTCAAAGTGATGGAGACCGTGATGAAGAGAGTGAGAGCGACGACAAGTAGTTTAGGCTCTCTTCTTTATCCCTTAATCTTTTCCTTTTTGGTGTTTTGATGCCAAAGGGGGGGAGATTGAGGGGGGGGAGGTACCTAGGTCCATGGACTATGTATTATTTTGAAAACTTGGGTTCTAATGTTGTTATTGCTACACTTTCATATTTGAGTAGTAATGACATTTATGCTATGCTACCCTACTTTATGTTATGTTGATCTTATTAAATATCATTTGAGTTCAATATGTGTGATGATGCTTATTTCAAATTGAGATCCATACTTCATTCCATTTATCACATCTCTACATTTGCATCACACGTAGGCAACCCACCACAACACACAAATGTATAAATAAAAGTTGCCTAGAGGGGAGGTGAATAGTCGGATAACCTGAATTTTAACTCAATAAAAGCTAATTAAATCACAGAGTGCGGACTAGTACGGCCAGGGGTTAGACTAGTCCGGTCAGAGAGTTAACTTGATGAAAAGTAACTTAACTTGATGCGATTCAATGGACTTAACTTGATGAAAAGTAAAGTATATGAACCTAGCAATCTAGCAATGGATATGCACGAAGTGAAAACAACTAGATCGAAGCAAATTACAAGATTGAGCTGAAGAACGTGTGGAGCCCTTACTTGATCTAGCGAAGAATGAGAAAGTCAAATAGAAGACACAAGACGCAGGATTTATTCCACGGTTCAACCCTACAAAAGGAGCTTACATCCACATTGAGGATGCCCACGAAAGGCAGGGTTTCGCTCAACCCTTTCCTCACTTAGCCACCACAAAGGCCGGTTACTCTTCCACTAGATCAGGGGAGTAATCACTAAATTCGTGGGGCAACTCAAAAACTGAGGCTCCCACAAGTTTACAACTCAAAAAGATCGATTCAATTTAAGACTTCTATTCAACTAATTCTATCTACGTCCTTAATAATTCCTAACCGGTGTAAAGTGGTCAAGGACACTTGCCTTTTCTTTATTTCATGTAGCTGCTCAGTCTTCTGGATAGAACGCTTGATCTTCCAAGTCTTCACATCACATCAAGATCGGAGCACAAACACGAATAGACTACCGAACGAGAAATATAAAAGCATAATCAATAACAGTACGCCATACAAACAAAACAAGTAATGAAGAACACGACGCAGATATCCTATGGTATACCGAGAGCCTACACGCGATATCGTCTTAACACGGTGTTACGAGTGTTTATCAAGCTATAACAATGTTGATAATTTAACTAGCATATTTTAATAATGATTAAGATAACAAAACAGGTTTCTATGGCAATTTATTGATTTCAACAAGAGAATATACATTTATATTACCATGCATGCAATAATAGAGTAAGTGTAGATTGTGAATCACTTTCAAATGCAAGGACATATTTATCATACATGTAATAATAGATTAAGTCTAGATGCAAGAATATATTCACAAATATATTTCTAGAATCATTTATCACATGCGACGATAGATATGGAAAAAATGATACATTTAGTTCAGAAATCATTATCACATGCAATAATACATTTTATTATATATTTTCAGCATTAATGTGTATTACCAAAAGTTTAAGAATGTGATATATGCAAGAATAGTATTGACTAGAGTTCTACTCATGCAACTATTATGCTACATGATTATTTTGGTATGAACAGTATTGAAATGGGGCTTCTCTACCAAAATTAAGTACAACACAAAGCTAGCTATTAGCTAAAACTGATTACAGTGCAAAAACAACAAGTTCTCAAGTTATTTATGTGATTTCAGAATTAACTAAGGACTTTTATTGATAAATACAATCTACAGCAAATGCTAGTATGTTTTAACAGTGTACTGCATGGTCTAAAAGTCATTTTATTTTAATTACAGGGACATACATGCAAGAACAACAAGTTAACAAGTGTTTTATGCAAATTCAGAATTAAACAGGGACTTTTATTGTGAAAAACACACTACCGCAGGTGCTAAAATATTATTCCTAACAATTCCAGGGGCTAAATAGCTAAAACAGCACACCACAAGAAATTTAAATTGCTAAAACAGTGAAGAATAGGGGTCTGGATGCTATTTTATTAGATAAAACAGGTTTATCAAATATTCCAAGGTCAAATTCACAAAAACCAGGACCTAGATGTAATTAATTCAAAAGTTCCAGGGGGTTACATGTGAAACAGCGAAGAGGTACGCAGAGATCAACTCGTGGCCGACGGATCTGAATCTAGTGGCTTAGATTTAATATGGCTTAAGGTGCACGCGTGGTCTATTGTTGACCCTAGGATTTAAAGAGCACGGTCCAGATCTAACTAACAAAAGGGTATCGAACGTTCTAATCTACACCGTACAACGTGGATCCAACGGCTGGGATCAAAGAAGCCAAGGCTCCTTCTTCCACAAGCCGCACGACAGCGCCGGTACGGAGGCGCGCCATGGGCGCAACCGCCAAGCTCGCCAGAGAACACGCATCGGCGGCTACCCTAACCTACGCGCCCATCTAGTCGCATGAAAAGTGAGAGGAGGCTCTGGCGAACTTACCCAGGGTGGTGACGGGCCTCGGGGAAGAGTGGAAGGTAGCTCGCGATAAGGAGGGAAGCAGGAATGCATCGGACCTCCGGTGTAGCGGCGTCTCGGCGACGATTTCAACGCGACACCTTGCCCGCGATGCGTTTCGGGACATGAAGAACAAGATAGTTGTGTTAGAGGAAGGATAAATCAAGTGGCAACATGCAGACAATGATGAAGGGGGCGGAAGCTCACCGAGGCTTGGCGAGGATGGGGCTCCTGTTGATGCTTCGCGGTGTGGAGGGTCGGGATAGCTCCAAGGCGTCCTGGAGCAGCAGCGAGATGAGACGGCGGGAGCATGGGTGAGGCGCGGCGGCATCTCGCGGGAGGGCGTGCACGCAATGGAGCAAACCTAGGGAATGGCAGCAACGCGCGACGCAATTTTCGGGAGCAGGAGGGGTAGGCTAGGGTTAGTAGCAGCTTTATAGGGAAGGAGCTTCGTGCAACACAAGTTGATAGGGCCAGATATTTTGGAGTCCACACCCGGTGGGTTTTGGCGTCCGTGCCAGCGGCGCGCTCACGCGGATCGCATGACCCACGCGAGAGAGGAGGGAGAGGAGCGAGGCAAGGAAGAAAAAGCTGACAAGACGGTCCCACAGGTCAGAGAGATGAAGGGCATCCAAGGTGCGTGTGCGTTGGCCGGCGGGTGAGTGAAGAGCGCTGATAGGCGGGGCCCGACCATCAGCGGGTGAGGGAGGGGTTGGCACGTGGGGTCCACTGCGCAGTGGATAACCTGAAATTTAACTCAATAAAAGCTAATCAAATCACAGAGTGCGGACTAGTACGGCCAGGGGGCGGACTAGTCCGGTCAGAGAGTTAACTTGATGAAAAGTAACTTAACTTGATGCGATTCAATGGACTTAACTTGATGAAAAATAAAGTATATGAACCTAGCAATCTAGCAGTGGATATGCACGAAGTGAAAACAACTAGATCGAAGCAAATTACAAGATTGAGGTGAAGAACGTGTGGAACCCTAACTTGATCTAGCGAAGAATGAGAGAGTCAAATAGAAGACACAAGACGCAGGATTATCCCATGGTTCAACCCTACAAAAGGAGCTTACATCCACATTGAGGATGCCCACGAAAGGCAGGGTTTCGCTCAACCCTTTCCTCACTTAGCCACCACAAAGGCCGGTTACTCTTCCACTAGATCACGGGAGTAATCACTAAATTCGTGGGGCAACTCACAAATTGAGGCTCCCACAAGTTTACAACTCAAAAAGATCGAAGATCAACACCCACACAAACTCAAATCAATAAGTCAAACCAAGAGAATCAACCAAGATCTCAAAATCAAACAAACCCTTCTCTCCTCTCTTCCACAACTCACAAATCCTCAAGAATCGCTCTTAGGACTCCAAAAATGGTTGAGAGGGGGCTAGGATGGGTATACGAAGGTTGTGGCGGCGCTAGGGTTCAAGAGAGGCCATTTGAGGGCCGGGGGATCCCTTTTTATAGGGATCACAACAAGTAGCCGTTGCCACCAGAAAAAGTGTGGACTAGTCCGACCTTTGACCCTGGACTAGTCTGACCTGTGGGGACCAGTGATTTTACCCTTGACCAACCACAAAGTCCACTGCCACCTTTTGAATTCAAACGGTCACTACACTAGTGACTAGTCCATCCAACAACGAACTAGTCCAATCTCACATAGAACCATTTGTTCCAGCTAAGAACAGACTAGTCTGACCGAGCGTACTAGTTCGGCCCCCTAGGGCAGACTAGTCTAGTCCTTTAAGACTTAGTCCCAGAAGGACACAGGCACACTCACCACGGAATAGTCCATTCCCAAACGGACAAGTCCTAACTTACACAAAAACTTTTGGTCCGCCTAACATCGGATCAGTCCGATGTGGTCGGACTAGTTTGGCTTTCCAGCCCGTACAAGTCTGACCCTGTCTTTAGGGCTGCCTCAACTCATCTCTCAATCTAATCTAGCTTGGACTATGAGCTCTTAGAAGATTCTCAACACTTTTACATATTGAACACACTCAAGCTATGTAGCTAAACTCGACACAAAGAATTTAAAAACCTAAATTTTATCCTTCGAGTTTTTTTTGACTTTTTCTTCTCTTTTTTCTTATTGAGTGCATTCAACATCGTCCATGTTTCAATCACTTGTACTTACACTTGTAATGCTCATTGGTCCCTTAAGTGTTGTCATTAATCATCAAAACCCATGTGGATTAGCCTAGATGCACTTTTAATTACCCCCTTTTTGGTGATTTGATGACAACACATTGATGTTTTTGATAAAAATATAATTGAGTTCATTTTCATAACACCCAAGTGTATTAGGATCTCCCCCTAGATGTGTGCATGGTAGATTTGCAATAAGTTTAATACACGAGAATGAAGTCTATAGGCGACTTATACATGTGTGTGTTATGGTGGGGTGCCCACGTGTGATGTAAGTGTTGAGATGTGAAATGTGGAATGAAGCATGCATCTCAATTTTAATTAAGCATCATCACACATATTGGACTAGAATGATATTCAATAAGATTCACATAACATATAATAAGATAACATAGTAATAATGTCATTACAAACCAAATAAGAAAGAGTAGCAATAATTAACATTACAACCCAGATTTTAAAAACATAGCACAGTCCATGGATCTAATACTCCCCCTCAATCTCTCCCCCTTTAGCATCAAGACGCCAAAAAGGAAAAAGATTAACGGAGAAGAGAGAGCCTATATCTACTCTCGCTCTCGCTCTCCTCTCCACGGTCTGGGTCGCTTTCCGTCTCCTCCTCATCATCATCTTGAGCAAGATCTTCCTCTTCATCATCATCACCAACCTCCTCGGTAGCAGGAGCGACACTAGAAGGACCACACCCATCTCTAAAGAGTGCAGCCTCCGCCTCCGAGAGCTCCGGAAAGGGTGTGATCTCTTCATGCTCGGAGGCCTCCTGTGACATAGGGATGTCCGCCTTCTCACAAAGTCTTCGAAGGTACTTGTCTTGCTTCTTTGCCATCTTTTGAGCCTTCACTTCAGTTTTGCGATATGAGGTGAAGATTGACTTTAGAAACTTCGAAGTGGCACTAGCAAGGTCGCCGGAGGAGGAGGAGGAGGCGGGAGCCGTAGAAGGAGAAGGCACAAAAGAGGTACCCCTCCTCGAGGCTCCGCCAATCTTCGGCGCAGGAGGAGGAATTTGGGGATGGAGTGCTCTATGCTTGACGTCCTTCACAAATTCCAAGCCTGAGACCTTCTTAATCAAGCACATGATAAGAGGAGCATATCCACAAGAGCGGTTGGGAGCGTGGGATATGTTGAAAATGTCGTTATAGATATAGTCAAAGACATTGAACTTCTCATCTTCAACTATGAATTTCATCAAGTGCCTCAAGTTTTCTTTGGATCATGCCTGCATTCCCATCCTTAGGTGCTAGGGTTTTCTCAAAATCCGACTGAGCATACTAAAGAAAGGGCAAAGAATCTTGGTTGTGGGGGGATTGTAGAAACTAACCTCATACATGAACTCCATCTCCCCCAAATATATAGCCTTGAGATTGTAAATGATCAAATCATGGTTTAGGAACTCCTCAAGACCAATGATCCTTGCAAACTCATCATAGGGAATGGAGTATTGAATTCCATTTGTCAACCAAGTTATTCTCCTATCTCCAAAGGTGGAGAAGTAGCAAGTGGTGTAGAATTGAGATACCACCTCCGTGTTCCATTTGTACTTGAATTCAAGCAACTTTTGAGTCCATGGTGCTCGACAGCCTGGATCACTGCACTGAAAGCTTGATGGTTCTTCTATTCCATATAGGCCCATCCACACACTGAGCATCTATCACTGCTGTCTTTTTGGATAGGTAGAATAAGCGATAATAATCGCAATGAAAGTCACACCAAAAGCGATGATCTGCGGTAGCCTTCTCATACTTGTATATATCTTGCAATCTTAGCCTCTTTGCTTTCTCAGCCCCTTTCCCTTGGAAAATATTGCTTCCTAGATGTGTTTGCCAGCTTGGGTCATGCGAGGGAGGAGTCATGACCAATGGGTCCTTGTGGAGGTCCACGAGGCTCCGTGGGTTGGTCACGAATGGCCAAACCTCTGTCTGTAAGAGCTTTCTTCCTAGGAGCAGCCTTACTGAGTGGCATCTTCTTTGCGGGCTCCTTTCCTTTGCCCTTTGATGTGCTGCTCTCTCCCATGGGTGCTTTTCCCTTATCGGCCTCTTGGGCCCTTTGCTTCTCACCCACTGTGACAATCCTCTTTCTTCGACTTGCTTGTTCTACAACGGCTTTAGCTTGGGCTACATCTCAATGATGCTTCTTCTTTGTCCGAGCTTCACTCATACGCTCAAGCTCCGCTGCAATGGCTGCTTTCTCCGCATCCCTTCGGCTATTGCACTCTTGACGAGTCGCCTCTCTTTTCGGATCAAAAAGAGGAGAGTCGTTCTGCCTAGACATGTTGAAACAAGGATAACAGAAAGATATGAGGGAGATCAAGCAAGATATTGTGGTAGAGGTGTAGAAAATTCACTAAGTTAGGAGTTAACCCTAGGTTAAACTGGACTTGTCCGGTCCCTGGCTGGACTAGTCCGGTCAGGAATGGACGTGTCTATCCTTGGTCCGGACTAGTCCAGACCACCTAGTGTTAAACCCTAGCTATGCAATTTTTCTACAAAATTCAATACCAAGGCACAATATCGCAGGGAAAGGATCACAAGGTGATAGTTATGCAAAGGAGAATCTAAGTTACAAAAGAAACAACCTAGAATCAACATAATCGAAGAAGTTTGAGTTAGGTCAAAAAGTCACCTTGAGATACCAAAATCAAAGAAATCCGCGGATGCAAGAGTGGAGTAGTCTGGGATTCGCCTTCTCGACACTCCAGAGACGCTTTCACACGGATTCCCCGAAGATTTTGAGGGTTGGAATAAAAAATTGCCAATGGGGGGCGGTTTTTGAAGAGGGGAGCACGTTTGAGGTTGTAAGGGAATGAGAGGGGTCGGGCCCGATGCAGAGGTTAAGTTCTCAGAAATCCAAACTAGTCTGTTGGGTATACCGGACAAGTCCGAGCGACGGACCAGGTACAGACTAAACTGGAAGTTCAGACAAGCCCGATGACAGATCGGACTAGTCCGTTGTGGACTTGTCTAAGCCTGTCCGAACATGTCTAGGATGCCGGACTTGTCCGACCACTTGGGCGGACTAGTTCGGTCCTCGACAACAAATTCTCATATATACTGAGAAATTTGCAAGGAATGATTGATATGTACTAAGTTTTCACAAAAAGAATATGGCCAGTAAAGCACACAAACATTCATATAATGACCATGATTCAAGGAGACAATAATTGAAAATAATTTGATAGAAAATTTTAGGAAGACAAGTTTTCGAAAGCATGCATAATTCTGAAGAGAAAACAAAACTAACAATTAGATGTGCAACATCTCAAGACACATTTCGAAAATCAAGGATATTTAGTTCATTCCTAAGTTCACAAAAGCATTTTTCATCTAGTGGCTTGGTAAAGATATTGGCTAGTTGTTTTTTGGTTCTCACATGTGAAAAAAAAACGATATCCCTCTTTTTTGAGTGGTCTCTCAAGAAATGGTGCTAGATGTCAATGTGTTCGGTTCTGGAGTGTTCAACTGGGTTATGGACAATCTTGATAGAACTCTCATTGTCGAATAGGAGTGGAATATGGTTCATATTGAGACCATAATCCCTTAAAGTTTGTTGCATTCAAAGAAGTTGTGCACAACAACTTCTGACTGCGATATACTCTGCTTCGGCTGTGGATAGGGCAATGAATTTTATTTCTTGGATGACCATGATACTAGGTACCTACCCAAGAATCGGCATGTCCCGGAGGTACTTTTCCTATCCACTTTGCATCCGGCATAATCCGCATCGGACTATCCAATGAGATTAAACTTGGACCCTTTGGGATACCACAACCCAAGGTTAGGTGTATGAACTAAATAGCGCAAGATTCTCTTTATGGCTGTCAAGTGACACTCCCTAGGAGCGGCTTGAAACCTTGAACACATGCATACACTTAACATAATATCGGGCCTAGATGCACAAAGGTAAAGGAGTGATCCAATCATGAATGGTATACCTTTTGGTTGATGCTAGGGTTGTCTTGGTTGAGATCGAGATGTCCATTCGTCGCCATTGGCGTCTTGATGGGCTTGGCTTTCTCCATGTCAAACTTCTTGAGGATGCTTGAGTATATTTGGTTTGACATAAGAAGGTGCCTTCCTTGAGTTGTTTTACTTGGAAACCTAGAAAGAACTTCAATTCTCCCATCATTGATATCTCAAATCTTTCCATCATTATTTTGCTAAACTCTTCACAAAAAGATTGATTAGTAGAACAAAATATTATGTCGTCAACATAAATTTAGCATACAAATAAATCATCATCCATGTTCTTAGTAAAGAGTGTATAGTCGGCCTTTCCTATCTTAAAACCATTGTCAATGATAAAATCTCTAAGGCACTCATACCATGCTCTAGGAGATTGTTTGAGGCTGTAGAGAGCTTTATGAATCTTAAAGACATGGTTAGGATACTTATCGTCCTCGAAGCCAGACGGTTGCTCCACATACACCCCCTCCTTGATCGGTCCATTGAGGAAGGCGCTTTTCATGTCCATTTGATACAACTTGAAATTGTGGCGAGTAACATAGTCCAATAGTATGCGAATAGACTCAAGCCTAGCTACACGAGCAAAAGTTTCATCGAAATCCAAACCTTTGACTTGAGAGTATCCTTTGGCTACGAGTCTAGCTTTGTTTCTTGTTACTAGGCCATGCTCATGTTGCTTGTTGCGGAAGACCCACTTGACGCCTACACATTGACATTAGGTCTTCTCACAAGCTCCCATACTTTGTTCCTCTTGAAGTTGTTGAGTTACTGTTTCATGGCTATCACCCAATCCAGATCTCGTATGGCATTTTCAACCTTAAATGGCTCCAAATAAGACACAAAGGAATAGTGATCACCAAAATTAGCCATACGAGAGCGAGACATTACCCCCTTGGAAATGTCTCCAAGTATGTTGTCAACGGGATGATCTCGCTGAACACATTGATGAACTCTTGAGTGTGGTACACTTGGTCTTGAGTCAACTTCTTCATCTCCTTCATCTTCATAGTCTCCCTCTTGAACATTGCCACCCAATCCGATTATGACTCAATTTGGGTAATTGTGGATCGGTTAACTAAGTCAGCTCACTTTATTCTCGTCAGACCACCTTTAATGAGGAGAAGTTGGTTGAACTGTATATGGGAAGAATAGTATGTTTGCATGGAGTTCTAAAGAAGATAGTGTTGGATAGAGGTTCACAATTTACCTTCAGGTTTTGGCAAAAATTGCATGAAGCATTGGGAACAAGGTTGAATTTCAGCTCAACATATCGCCCTCAAATGGATGGACAAACTGAGAGGACCAATCAGATTTTGGAGGACATGTTAAGAGCATGTGCTTTGAAGCATGGGAAAGGTTGGGACAAGATCTTTCCGTATGCGAAATTCTCATATAACAATAGTTACCAAGCAAGCTTGAAAATGTCACCTTTTGAAGCATTGTATAGGAGCAAGTGTAGGACACCTTTGTTCTGGAATGAGACACGAGAAAATCAAGTGTTTGGGCCTGATATGTTTCAAGAAGCTGAGAAACAAGTCTAGATTATTCGTGAAAATTTGAGGGCTGCTCAATCAAGGCAAAAAGGCTATGCGGACAATAGGAGAAGGAAACTATCCTTTGAAATAGGAGATTTTGTTTACCTCGAGGTGTCACCAATGAGAGGTCATAAGAGGTTCAATATCAGAGGCAAGCTAGCACCTCGATACATTGGGCCATTCAAGATTTTGGACAAAAGAGGAGAAGTAGCATATAAGTTGGAGATGTCAGCTCATATTTTAGATGTACATGATGTGTTTCATGTTTCCTAGCTTAATAAGTGTTTTAAGGTACCAGAAGAGCAAGTGCCAATGGAAGAATTGGAACTAGAGGCAGATTTGACTTATGCCGAGCAACCGGTGAAAATCTTGGAAACCAAGGAGAGAGTCACAAGAAACAAGATTATTAGATGGTGTAAATTTCAATGGAAGCATCACACAGAATCAGAGGCAACTTGGGAGCTGGAAGATGAGCTCAAGAAGGAATTTTCCAATCTCTTCTCTTCCGCATCGAATCTCGAGGGCGAGATTCATTATAAGGGGAGTAGGTTTTTAACATCCTCATTTTCATGCATCATGCATTGCATAAGTTCATGTACATGCTTAATATTGATCCACATAAAAATGAGCAAGTTTAAAATGAATTAGAAGCAAAACCGCACTCAAAAGTTCTGAGGAGTGCGGACTAGTCCGTTTTTGGTGCGGACTAGTCCGATTTCTCTCCGACCTCCATCGGGCATGTCCGTTTTCACTGCGGACTAGTCCGTTTTTCTCTCTGTACCATTTTCGGACTTGTCCGGTCCATTGCGGACTAGAATGGTATTCCAATTCCTTGAAATTTTGCCAAGTCCCTAGACTTGTCCGGACTTGTCCGACATCTAGCGTACTTGTTCGTTTTCCTCTCTGACTAAAATCGGACTTGTCCGATTTTGGCCAAACTTGTCTATTTTCTGCTCTGACTAAGTTCGGACATGTCCGATGTCTAGTCCGTACTTGTCTGATATCTCTCTGACTAACTTCGGACTAGTCTGACCCTTTTCGGATTTGTCCGGTGATCGTGATTCCGAGTTGATCTTTTGTTCTATGAAATGTTTTTGGGATTTACCTTTAGTGGGCCTAAGGACGTCGTGTCTAACCATTTTTGGAGCCCATGTGGGACCCCACACCGGCCTCCACCCACCCCAAACTCGAAATCCATCAAACCCTAGCCCTCCACCCTTATATAAACAACCCCACCCCTTGACTTTACATCCTTTTGCCTCAATTGAAAGACCACAAAACCTAGTTCATGGAGAGCTGCCATCAAGGAGGGAGAGGGAGATCCCGAGCAAGAAGAAGAAGGGGAGAAAACGAAAGAGGATCAAGTGATCAAGATCTCCATCAAGTTTTCGTTCTTCATCACCAATTCACCTTCAAGTTCTCTATCAACCCTAGATCGTCAAGATTCAAGTGTTGCCTCCAAAATTCTTGGTTCATTGGAGTTCTAAACACCTAATATACATTCTACTTCCTCTTTCTCATGTGAATTTAACCCCGTTTCTCCAAATTCACGTTGATTTAGGAAACCCTAATTTGTCGGTTCTGCGAAAGGCGGACTAGTCCGATTTTGCCGTCTGTTTTCTGTTGAATTAATTCTAAATTGTTTTGAATCAACTCCAAACCTATCCAAACTTGTTAATAACCATTAGAACCAGTTAGTGAACATCATTAACAACTCATTAACTAGTTTTTCTTCGCATTTGCATTAATCATGCATGTCATGTCATATTGAGTAATATATGTACACTTATTGATTGTAATTCTTGTCTTGTATGTTTATTGCGCAGTTTAGACAGATTTGCGCTATAGAGTGCTGCGGAGGACCTCCAATACCAGAACTTTGAGAACTTTGGCCCTAGTCAAGCCCAAGAGCAAGACAAGTATCCTTGAACATATTGATCCTATTTTTACAATAAATGTTTTCTTTTCAAAACTGCATGCGTGTGTCAATTTGATTGGAATCCCTATGATATGAAGTTTACTAGCTTTTTTTAACCACCCTTGTCATCTGAAATACATGGTAGAGAGTCGGGAAAGGTTTTTTACCTTTCTTCGCTTAATTAATTGGGATGGGAGAACAACTATACCATTTAATTATTCATTAATGAGATTATGGTTAATATGAACTGGTTAATATGATATGGTAATGGGTGATATAAGCAAACATGGTTTGTGGATGGGTTGGATGTTATGGTGGTTCCGCTTGCTTTAGATCTAAGGATTGGTTCATGGAGCGACCATCCAGGATTTACAGTGCCACCACGAGGCCAAGTATGGGTGCGATATAGCTGATTAATTAGGGTATTCCTAGTATTGAGCAG
Source organism: Tuctoria greenei (assembly GCA_036927565.1). Taxonomy (NCBI): domain Eukaryota; kingdom Viridiplantae; phylum Streptophyta; class Magnoliopsida; order Poales; family Poaceae; genus Tuctoria; species Tuctoria greenei. The sequence goes on along the minus strand of JAYESD010000002.1, from coordinate 23,722,661 downwards.
ATCATTTGGCGCACCGGGGAAGGAGAGTCGTATTGGGTTTGGATTTGTGGTGGGACTCCCTGGGATCCGAATGGCACAAGAGGGGGCCCTTGGTTGAAGATGTGCTCAGTTGGAGACATCGCCACCGATGAAACCTCAGTGGGTCCGTACATGCTAGTAATAGCTTTGTAAAGGCTGTTTTGTGAACTCTTGGCCAAACACCTAAGGAAGTGTGAGATGACATGATAGATGTTCTATATTTATCGAAAGGTGATGAAATCACGAACACGTAGGTAAAGTGGTACAACCTCTGCAGAGTGTCTTAAAAACTATCATGATAGTCGTGCTCCTGGTCATGAGCAACCTGAACCCTCACATGATTAGAGAGGTTTTGGGATTTGGAATGGTATTGGGATGGTTTGGTACTGGTTATGGTTGGTGATATGGTTATGGCTGGTTATGGATTGAATTATGGTATTGGATATGATTAATGGTAATGGTGAAATCTGGTATAATGATGACAGATATGAAATATGGTGTAACACCCTCATTTTCATGCATCATGCATTGCATAAGTTCATATACATGTTTAACATTAATCCACATAAAAAGAAACAAGTTTAAAATGAATTTAGAGTAAAATCACACTTAAGAATTCTGGAAAGTGTGTACTAGTCCGTTTTTGGTGCGGACTAGTCCGTTTTCTCTCTGAACTTTGTCGGACGTGTCCGTTTTTGTGCGGACTATTCCGATTTTTGCCTCTGTACAGTTTCAGACTTGTCCGGTCCATAGCGGACTAGTCCAGTATTTCAGGAATCCTTGAAATTTTGCTAAGTCCCTGGACTTGTCCGGTATTCCAGCAGACTTGTCTGTTTTCCCTCTAATTAAAATCGGACTTGTCCGGTTTTTGTCACACTTGTCTGATTTTCCTCTGACCAAGTTCCTACTTGTCCTATATAGTTCGGACTTGTCCGTTACGCCTCTGTCAGTCTTCGGACTAGTCCGACCTTCTGCGGACTTGTCCGGTAAATCGTGATTATGAGGTTATCTTTTGTTCCATGATGTGTTTTTGGTTTCTACCTTAAGTGGGCCTAAGGATGTCGTGTCTAACTCTTTTTGGAGCCCATGTGGGACCCCACACCTGGTATACCTTCTACTTTCTCTTTCTCACATGAACTCAACCCCGTTCCTCCAAATTCACGTCGATCTAGAAAACCCTAGTTTGTCGTTCCTGCAACGGGTCCCAAGTGGACTAGTCCGATTTTGCGACCTATTTCCTGTTGAATTAAATATAAATTGGTTCGAATCAATTCCAAACCTGTTCAAACTTGTTAAGAACTATTAGAACTAGTTAGTAAACATCATTAACAACTCATTAACTAGTTTTTCTTTGCATTTGTATTAATCATGCATGTCATGACATATTGAGTAATATATGTGCACTTATTGATTGTAATTCTTGTTTTGTATGTTTGTTGTGTGGATTAGATGGATTTGCGCTAGAGAGTGCCGCGGAGGACCTCCAACACCAAGATTGGTGCAACCACTATCTAGCACCCATTTTTAACCGCCGGAGGAGTATGCATACAAGGCAAGTTTAGGATTTTGTTTTAGGTATCTAAGCTTGGTTGGGTCCTTTGAGGTTAGTGATAAGGCATTTGGGCACCCACATACAAGGCTTTGGGCTCTTGCAATGTGGACCAACATATTTAGCATGGTATAACCAAATTTGTTTCTCTTTAGCACATAGGATGCATCAAAGTCATGAAATATGGTTAAGTTGACATTTTTTGTAGGATCGAAGAGCACGTGAAAAGCTACCAGAGGGGGGGGTGAATAGTAGATTTAAAATCTTACGCAGCGGAAACAATTAAATCCCTTGGCAGAAAAATGATCTGTTAGAGAAATCGCGTGTGAGACTAATCTAATTGTGTTTCTCCATGACAAAAGTGATATATATCAAACAGAATCAAGTCACGAAGACGCCACAACAAGAATCACTCAAATGCGTCGAGGGAAACTCAAGTTACGATCGAAAGATTGAACAAAGGTAAATATGTCCTACCCGAGAAAAACAGTTCTTGAATACTGCAAAGAAACTCGTGTAGATCAGAAACCACAAATCCAATGACCGTGAAATTTTGATAGATGATAGAAATTAAGTTGTGAATACAACAAAAAATAATCACTTCAATCGGATCTGTAAAACTCGAGTTATGATAAAACCACCGAAGATAGGTAGTGTTGTGCACAAAACTCGACGAGAAAACTTGTCAGGAACAAGTCAGACGAACAAGGCACAAAAGTTCCTTTCAACTACAAATTTTATTCAATATAACACAAGCGGAACAGCCTCAAAGTCGTCTCCCACGAGCTCTGACCTCCCTTGCTTATATAACCAGCTCGAAAGCCAATTCAACTCAAATCAGGACTCTAATCCTACTCAATTCACGAATCGAAACTTTCCATAACTACTCAAGACTCTTCTATATGCAGATAGAAGTAATCTTAAGACTTTAAAACACCTTAGGAACGTATCCCACATTCCTAAAACAACTCAAATTCGTGACCCACACAAAATCCTAACATAACCATCTCAATACTTTCCATACCGAGCCATAACCGACTCTGCCGTAGCCAAAGTCATCAACCGATACAATCTGATCCTTCCAACCAGATCTTTCCTTCCTTAGCCCATCTCCGGAACCATGTTGCCACGTCATGCACCGCATGCATATGTACGAACACCTTCCTTCGACGTCCAGTAACCTTCATATGCACTGTCCTTGATTCAATCATCCTGCGTGACCTCCTAACCCGTTCAACCACAATTCCTCCTGAACTTGGTTGTTGGAACCTCATCTCCTACTTGAGACTAGTCCAAAGGATCCTGTCACCAGCCATGACTTGAACTCAAGCAATACCTGCACATGAACAAACAACCAATTCGTACAAGCCCAAGTCCGCAACTTGACTCAAGTTAGTTTCGAACACAACACCTTACGTGAGCATCTCACATAAGCATGTTGCAAGAACACAGTGAAAATGCTATCAGCCATATCAACCAAAACGCACCAAAAACTTAGCAAATGAATACTAAGCAATCTTCCCAACAATGTAAAGCAAGTTCAAAACATTTCACGGAAAAATTAGGAACATTGCGGTCAAGCTCCGAACGTTGCAAAAGCTAACCAGAGCTTGAGCTGGAGCTTACCAAAACTAGTACAACCTAGCACTGGAGCTTACCAAAGCTAGTACAACCTAGCACTGGAGCTTACCAAAGCTAGTACAACCTAGCGCCAGAGCTTACCAAAGCTAGTACAACCTAGCGTCGGAGCTAGAAAAACATGTCGGAGCTAACCAACATAAGTCGGACCTAGCCAAAACATATCGGAGATTAATAAAGACATGTCGGAGCTATCAAAGACATGCCGGAGCTAAAAACAAAGGTCCCCGGAGCTACCCAAAAACATGTTGGACCTTGACAAAGCAAGTCGGACCTATTGTCGGACCTTGCAGAAGCTCGGAGCTAGAGTCATACCTTGCTAAAAAGGGTGTTTTGGCAGAATTTTATGTATTCAGTACAAGCCAATGTATTCAACACACATAGTTCTCACAATCTCCCCCTTGATGAATGCATTGGCAACACCACTTAAAATTCGAACATTGGCTTATTCATATTAAAAATTTTAAAAACAATTTCTCCCCCTTTGGAAACACTGCATAAACAATTTTTCTTTTGAAAAAAATCGTGCCAAAACACTTGTGAATATGTGCAATGTGTCATTTCTCCCCCTTGCATACTTCTCTTAAAAAATTCACATATTTTCTCTCCTCTTTTGACAATGTATTCAGCAAGGTTCAAAAGAGAAAATTTAATTGTTATGAGCATATTATAACATATACTTATAAAATAAAGCTCATCCAAGTCATACTATTAAGTAACTTACACTATCACATCAATGAAATACATAAAGTAGTATAAGCCATGCTAGAGATCAAATGTAATTTTCAATTTAAGAAAGTCATTTCACAGACTTAACTATTTCAATACCTGAAAGCATGACACTTCTTGCTGCAATTCTTCTTTAAAGCACAAATTTTTAACATATGATATTTGCAAGAGATTATATGCCGCATCTGCCTTATTCTAACCAACCAAGCCAAGCCTATGTCATTTGACAATCAGAAGCTTAAGGACATGATTTTAGTCATACACAACTTCTTCCAAGTTCATATCTAAGTGCAATGACAAGCCATCTCAAAATAAGAAGTGTGATGCATGCATATTCTATTGATCTTTTCTCAATTTTTCATTTGATCATAAAAACTCAACATGTGATTTGATTACTCAATTAATTCTTTATGACTAAAAGCACTTGTGAACATGCAATAAGTTCAAAACAGCAAGAAGGTTCGATCATGACCAGATTTAGTGTAAGTAATTATTCTAATTACTAGACATGATAAAAACTACAAAATGTATAACACGAGTAATGTAGTAAGAACTTTCAGCATGTAAAAGGAATCACAAAGTCATATATGTATGAAATACTATGCTCATATTATTTTAATTTCAGATTCACACATAGACTTCTCATATTTCAAAATTCCCCCTCAATGTAAGCCATGAGTATGCATAACCCCTATTTCACTACGAATGAAACAAAAACGAGTGAAATCCAAAAGTTTTGTAAAAATGTCAGCCAATTGTTGTTCGGTATCTACATGGTGAAGCACAATGTTTCCTTTTTCAACATTATCACGGAGAAAGTGATACCTAATGTTAATGTGCTTAGTTCTAGAATGTTGCACGGGGTTTTTAGCAATGCAAATGGCACTAGTGCTATCACAAAACAGTGGAACACTATCTAGATCAACCCCATAGTCCTTAAGTGTTTGAACAATCCATAGAATTTGTGAGCAAGCACTAGCAACAACTACATATTCAGATTCAGCTATGGATTGTGCAACTGAGTTTTGTTTTCTAGAGGACCAAGCAACAAGTGAATTACCAAGAAAATGACAAGCACCGGAAGTACTTTTCCTATCAATCCTACAACCCCAAAATCAGCATCCGAAAAAGTTTTCAAAGTAACAATTGAAGAAGAAGGAAGAAAAATGCCAAATTCTTGAGTTCCATGTAAGTACCCGAGAATCCTTTTGAGGGCTTGACGATGTGAAGCACGTGGGGAGGCTTGAAACCGTGCGCAAAGACATACGTTGAATGGTATGTCCGGTCTTGATGCCGTGATGTACAAAAGTGATCCGATCATGCTTCTATATTCCTTTTGATCCACGGGTTCACCATCTTCATCAAGTTAAGTGTTGTTGTTGTTCCATTGGTGTCCGAAGAGGCTTGCTTTTGTCCATGTTGAAGCGCCTTAGGAGGTATTTTGTATACTTCGTTTGATGCACAAAGGTACCCTCCTTGGTTTGCTTGATTTGAAGCCCCAAAAAGTACGTGAGTTCTCCCATCTTACTCATCTCAAATTTTAAACTCATCATAACTGAAAACTTGGACACAAGATCATGAGAAGCACAACCAAAGATAATATCATCCACATACACTTGAACGAATAATGAGTCATTGCCATGCTTAAGCACAAAAAGAGTTTTATCAACCTTGCCCATAGTAAAACCCTTTTCAAGTAAGAATGTGTTTAACCTATCATACCATGCTCTAGGGGATTGTTTGAGACCGTACAAGGTTTTGGACAGTTTGTAAACATGATTAGGAAAATCTGGATTTTCAAAAGCCGGTGGTTGTTTGACATAAACCTCCTCATCTATGTAGCTATTAAGAAAAGCACTTTTAACATCCATTTGATATAGCTTAAAACCTTTAGATGCGGAAAAAGCTAACAAAATTCTTATGGCTTCTAATCTAGCAACATGAGCAAAAGTTTAATCAAAATCTAGACCTTCAACTTGAGTGAAACCTTGAGCAACCAACCTAGCCTTATTCCTACCACAACCCCATTCTCACTTTGTTTATTTTTAAACACCCATTTAGTTCCGATTAATGTGTAACCTTGAGGTGGAGGTACAAGTTTCCAAACATTATTTCTTTCAAAATTTCCTAACTCATCTTGCATGGCAATAATCCAAGATTCATTAGTGAGTGCATGTGATATATCTTTGGGTTCAAAAGAAGCAACAAAAGCAGAATGAGCATGAGAGTTTGGATCACAAAACCTGGACCGTGTGACTCATTCATGCAAGCTTCCAATAATTTGCTGTGGAGGATGACTTTTGAGAACCCGAAGGGGAGTGGACACTTCACAAGCTTCTTCTTCTTCATGTTCATCAAAAATCGATGATCTTTTGACATGAGGAGGATCTGGACCAGCAATGGTGGTCGTCAGTACTAGCTGTGAATCAAAACAGGAGTTGGAACAATGTCATTAGCTGCTGAATTTTTGGGCAGCGGCACCACTTCTTCCTCATCTTCAACGAAAATGCTCTCCCCCTACGGATATGGATCCGGACCTACAATGTTTTAGCTAGTTCTTGTGCTAGCTTCATCAAAAGACACTTCACAAGTCTCCACAATTTTATTAGTGTCAAGTAAAAGCACACGATAGCCTCTAGTATGAGATGGATAACCAAGAAACATGCCATCAATGGATATAGGTTCAAATTTATCAAGATTACCATGTTTCTTAACAAAGCATTTGCAACCAAAGACCTAAAAATGTGTAACACTAGTCCTATGTCCAAATCGGAGCTCATATGGTATTTTACCTAGCTTTGTGCGCAAGAAAACACGATTTGAGACTTAACAAGCAGTTGCAATCGCATCAGCCCAAAATTTCCTAGGAGTTTGATATTCATCAAGCATAGTCCTAGCCATCTCAACTAAGGTTCTGTTCTTTCTTTCTACAACACCGTTTTGTTGAGGTACATATGGTGAAGAAAATTGATGATCTATTCTATTTTCAGCACAAAAGTGATCAAAAGATTGATTTTAAATTCGGTTCCGTTATCACTTCTAATTGCTTTTAAAGATCCTGGGTGATCAATTGATAATCTATGAAATAAAGTTATAAAGTGACTAAAAGCTTCATTCTTAGATGCCATAAAGTAAACCCAAGAGTATCTAGAATAATCATTAACAATAACAAGAACATATCATTTACCTCTGAAGGATTGAACACGTGAAGATCCTACGGTGTCAAGGTGCAAAAGTTGACCCGGTTCAGTTGTCATGATAATTGTGAGAGGAGTATGTGAACCTGCAACCATCTTAGCATGTCTACAAGAAGAGCACACAATTTTTTTGTCCCCTTTAAGCTTAGGCAGCCCACGTACGCGATCAAGAGCACTAACACGCGTTAGATGATCAAAGCCTACGTTACCAAGTCTACGATGCCAAAAATATAAGTCCTTTGAATCATTAGCAACTAGATACCTATGCTTAGAGGAAGACATATAAAAATCAGCTTTAAAAACTCTTCCAAACCGAGACATGTTAAAAATAAGCTCACTGTTTGAATTTATAACTTTGCAGCAATTTTTAGTGAAAATAATTTCCAAATTTTCATCTAGCAGTTGTGATACAGAAAGCAAGTTGCATTTCAAATTTTTAACAAGTGCCATATCCTTCAAAGTGTAGTGATCATATACTCTAACCGAACCCTTAGCAATTATAGGAGTTGAAGAATTATCGGCAAAAGTAACATTCTCTACACGTGACACAAAAGAGAGGGAGGAGAACCATTCTTTGTTACCGGTCATGTGGCGTGAGCAACCTGAATCCACAATCCAAATGTTCTCCTTTCTCAAGCGTGTAACCTCTTCATTGTCGTTGTTGTGTTCAGCCTCCTCCATACTTGATCTTGACTTGCCTGCCATGAAGCACAAGTTTGCCAAATCATCTTCATCTTTATCACTTCCAATGTACACGTCGCTTGAGCCAAGTTCTTGAAGTGCGTTGATGAATGTGTTTATTATCTTGCGTCCTATGGAACCCTTATTTTTCTTGTTGGAGTTTCCAGAGGTGGCCTTGACCTTGTTCTACTCCTCTTCATGGGTAGTAGGACCTGAAAGGTTAGGGCATTCTGTACAAAGTGTCTTGTCTTACCACATTCAAAGCAGCGTTGGGGTCCGGAGCTTCCTCTCCTTCTAGTTCTCACATTTTGCAATGCTTTTGAGAATCTAGTAGAGATGAGTGCTAACTCCTCTTCTGGAAATTCCTCAATCTGTTCAAGGGTTAGAGAGGACAACAAGGCAAGTGTACCACAAGATGAGGATTGATCAGAGCTAGGTATGTCACGTTGAGAAACAAAAGCAATAGACTTGTTGGGGTTCTTATGTGATATTATGTCAATTTCATGAATTTTTAACTTGGAATATAGCACATCTAAAGTAAGTGTACTCATGACAGTAGATTCATGAATGGATGTAACTTTCATCTCCCAAATTGACATGTCTAATGCACTTCACAATTGCCTAGCATTTTCAGCATCTGAAAAATTAACATTGACGCTACGCAAGTTGTTGAGAATTTTATTAAAGCGAGCAAAGAGGTCATCAATGGACTCACCCGGGTTGCATCTCAAAACGCATGTATTCCTTTTTGAACATGTATTGTTTTACCTCCTTGATCGTGTTAAATCCTTCATGGTAGTTGCAAAGTGCTTTCCACACATCGTATGCAGAACGTAGGTGTGCAACACGGTCGAAGTCGCTTTGAGTTAATCCTTGTATAATCAAGTTCTGAGCCTTGTTGTTGTTGTCGACATCTCTCAGATTTGTAGCTGTAACTTGATCATTTGATGGCACTTCGTAAGTTTTGTATACATTCTTCCATATTGTGAAGCCTTGTGCCTGGATGAAAGCTTCCATACGTGCCTTCCAGACCTGGAAATCAATACCACTAAATACACAAGGTTTGGTGGAGTATTTCTCCATCATGATTAGTCAAAAAAACATGCAAATCACAAATATTAGAGCACCATGTCTCTGATACTAATTGTAGAATAGAAGAGCACGTGAAAATCTACGAGGGGGGTGAATGGTAGATTTAAGATCTTACGCAGCGAAAACAATTAAATCCCTCGGCAGAAAAAACAATCTATTAAATAAATCATGTGTGAGACTAATCTAAACGTGTTTCACTGTGACAAAAGTAATATATATCAGAGAGAATCAAGTCACAAAGATTACACAACAAGAATCACCCGAATCCGTCGAGAGAAACTCAAGTTACGATCGAAAGATTGAACAAAGGTCAATTTGTCCTACCCGAGAAAAACAGTTCTGGAATACTGCAAAGAAACTCGTATAGATCAGAAACCACAAATACAATGACCGTGAAATTTTGACGCATAATAGAAAATTAAGTTTTTAAGACAAACCAAAAATAATCACGTCAATCGGATCTTTAAAACTCGAGTTATGATAAAACCACAGAAGATAGGTAGTGCTGTACAAAAAACTCAACAAGAAAACTTGTCAGGAACAAGTCGGACAAACAAGGCACAAAAGTTCCTTTCAACTACAAATTTTATTGAATATAACACAAGAGGAACAACCCCAAAGTCGTCTCCCAAGATCTCTGACCTCCCTTGCTTATATAACAAGCTCGAAAGCCAACTCAACTCAAATCAGGACTCTAATCCTACTCAATTCACAAATCGAAACTTTCTATAACTTCTCAAGACTCTTCTATATGAAGATAGAAGCAATCTTAAGACTTTAAAACACTTTAAGAACATATCTCACATTCCTAAAACAACTCAAATTCGTGACCCACATGAAATCCTAACATAACCAGCTCAATACTTTCTATACCGAGCCATAACCGACTCCGTCGCAGCCGAAGTCATCAACCGATACGATCCGATCCTTCCCACCAGATCTTTCCTTCCTTAGCCCGTATCCGAAACCATATTACCACATCATGCACCGCATACATACATGCGAACACCTTCCTTCAATGTCCAATAACCTTCATATGCACTGCCCTTGATTCAATCATCCTGCATGACCTCCTGACCCATTGAACCACAATTCCTCCTGAACTTGGTTGTTGGAACCTCATCTCCTCCCTGAGACTAGTCCAAAGGATCCTGTTACCAGCCATGACTTGAACTCAAGCAACACCTGCACATAAAAAAACAACCAATCCGTACGAGCCCAAGTCCGCGACTTGACTCAAGTTAGTTCTGAACACAACACCTTACATGATCACCTCACATAAGCATGTTGCAAAAACACAGTGAAAACGATATCAGTCATATGAACCAAAATGCACCAAAAACATAGCAAATGAATACTAAGCAATCTTCCCAACAATGTCAAGCAAGTTCGAAACATTTCACAAGAAAATTAGAAACATTGCGATCAAGCTCCGAACGTTGCAAAAGCTAACCGGAGCTTACCAAAGCTAGTACAACCTAGCGCCAGAGCTTACCAAAGCTAGTACAACCTAGCGCCAGAGCTAGAAAAACATGTTGGAGCTAACCAACATAAGTCAGACCTAGCAAAAACATATCGGAGCTTAACAAAGACATGCCAGAGCTATCAAAGACATGCCAGAGCTAAAGACAAAGCTCACCGGAGCTACCCAAAAACATGTTGGACCTTGACAAAGCAAGCTGGACTTATTGTCGGACCCTGCAGAAGCTCGAAACTAGAGTTGGACCTTGCTAAAAAGAGTGTTTTGGGAGAATTTTAGAACTTATATTATCAAAGCCAATGTATTCAGTACAAGCCAATGTATTCAACACACATAGTTCTCACATTTTTAGCATTTTGGGCATTCTTGTCAAATTTCACTATTTCATGAGAAGTAGATGCATGATGTTCATTATTGACTTGAAATGAACCTTTCTTTACAAATTCAATTTGCATCTTGTTATTCTTGATAATTCTAGCATTTTGCTTTCCTCCTCTTAAATAGCCAAGACCATCTTTGATCACGGGAGATCTTGTGATCGAGCATGCACTACGTGCATACTTGATCTTCTCCTTATCAAAGATGCCACCCTTAGTTGTGCTCTTGCTCTTTGCCAAGTTGAGCTCATTCTTTAGGTCAAGCACAAGGTTAGCACATTTGCAAGCTTTAGTGTCCGGTTCCATTTTGGGCAAGTTTGAGCTTGTTGAGGGAGAAGAAGGGACACTTGATTTGAGAGTTGTGAATTGTACCTCAAGACTCTTATGGGTTTTTTCAAGCTCACAAGTTCATCTTGTAGCACAACATTCAAACTATTGAGGCTTGAGAAAGCCTCCTTGCATTTTGCAAGTTCAAGTTCAAGTGCCTTGTTCTTTTCCTTCTCAAGCTCAAGAAGCTTCTTAAGGTTAAGATTCTTTTGCCTCTCATGGACAAGCAATTCATCTTGTTCCTCGAGAAGTTCTTTCTTGTCTAGAATTTCATCGGAAAGCTTTATCATTTTAATAATAGCACTTTTACTTAAGCCTTCAAACATGTATCATTCTCACTATCACTATCAAAGTTCTCATCTTTAATAGAACGCAAGGAGAGTTTAGATTAACCTTTCTTTTCCCTCCTTGGCCATAAGGCAAGTGTGACTTGAGCTTTTCCACTCTCCCATGTTTGGTAAGAGAGTTTTCTTCATTTTTGGCTTCTTGATGGCGAGGGTTGCCACTCCCGCTTCATCATCGGAAGAGAACTCATTGTTGGACTCCCACTCCTTGCCAACATGGGCATGCCCATGTGCTTTCTTCTTCTTGAACATCTTCTTCTTCTTCTTCTTCTTCTTCTTCTTCTTCTTCTTCTTCTTCTTCTTCTTCTTCATTTCCTCATCATCCATGTCGGAGTCAAGAAGAAGAAGAAGAAGAAGAAGAAGAAGAAGAAGAAGAAGAAGAAGAAGAAGAAGAAGAAGAAGAAGAAGAAGAAGGCCATTTCCTCATCATACTCTTGAATATTTTGATGAAGAAGGCCATTTCCTCATCATCCATGTCGGTGCTCTCTTCTTCTTCACTTTCACCGTCATTGATTGAAGCTTGCACCTGTTTGCCTTTGGACTTGGGTGAGGCTTTGAGAGCAATGCCTTTCTTCTTGGAGGATGTGATCTTAGCAAGCTTGTTGACATGGCGTGCTTCCATCTCCATCATCTCATAGTTGATGATCTTGCCAAGCACCTCATCCAGAGTCATCTTGTGGAAGTTGAGACTCTCACGGATGAAAGTGCAAAGCATCACATTGCGATACATGAAAGCTCTTATCATCCTCTTGACTACTTCATATTCGGTCCACTTCTTGCATTTGTACGCTCGACTCCTATTGATGAGAGTTTTGAGTCGGTTGTACATCTCTAGGCGAAAAACTCGAAGAGTAGAAGTTAGGTTTTAAAATTCTTTGTGTCGAGTTTAGCCACTTAGATTGAGTGTGTTCAATGTGTCAAAGTGTTGAGAATCTCCTAAGAGTCATAGTCCAAGTTAGATTAGATCGAGAGATGAGTTGAGGTAGCCTTAAGGACAGGGCCGAACTTGTCCGGGCTGGAAGGCCGGACTAGTCTGACCACATCGGACTGATCTGATGTTAGCCAGACCAAGAGTTTCTATTTCAGTTCAGTCTTGTCCATTTGGGGACAGACTAGTTCATGGTGAGTTTGTCTGGGTCCTTATGAGACTAAGTCCTGAAGGACCGGACTAGTCCGCTCAACCAGACTAGTCCATTTCTGATTGGAAAAGAAGCTTCTGTGTGTGCGATCAGACTAGTTCGTTTTGAGTCATACTAGTCCGTGCTGGACGTGGAGGTGGCTGCTGGGACTAAGTTCTAGATGGTCGAACTTGTCCGTCCTGAGGGGTCGGACTAGTCTGATGGACCAGACTTGTCCGCTCTCATTCGGAACAAATGGTTCTTTGTGAGATTGGCGTAGTCTGTTCTAGGATGGACTAGTCCGTGGTGTTGTGGCCATTTGATTTCAAAAGGTGGCAGGGGACTTTGTGGTTGGTCAAGGGTGACATCACTGGTCCCCACAGGCCGAACTAGTCCGGGGTCTAAGACCGGACTAGTCCGCACTTTTTCTGGTGCCAACGGCTATTTGTCCGGACCCCTATAAAAATTGATCCCCCGACCCTCAAAGGGTCTCTCTCAAACCCTAGCACCACCAAAGCCTTCCAAGAGCCTTCCTAGCCCTCTCTGAACCATTCTTGGAGTTCTAAGAGGGATTCTTGAGGATTTGTGAGTTTTGGAAGAGAAGAGAGAAGGGTTTGCTTGACTTTGAGCTATTGATTGATTCCCTCGGTTTGACACATTAATTTGAGTTCTTGTTGGTGTTGATCTCTAATGTTTTAGAGCTGTGATCTTGTGGGAGCCACATCTTGTGAGTTGCCCACGAATTTGGTGATTACCCCGTGATTTAGTGAAAGAACTAGTCAGCCTTTGTGGTGGCTAGGTGAGAAAAGGGTTGGGCGAAACCCAGCTTGCTTTGGGCTCATGAAGGTGGATGTAGGCTTCTTTGTGAATCTGAACTACGGGATAAATCTTATGTCTTGTGCTCTTGATTTACCTTTCTCGTTCTTCGCTAGATCAAGTTAGGGTTCCACACATTCTTCATCTTAATCTTGTGATTCACCTCGATCTAGTAGTTTTATCTTCATGCATCTTCATTACAAGATTTTTAGGTTTATATACTTCACATTTCATCCAGTATATTTCATAGAATCGCATAAAAATCTCACCTTTTGCTTAGTGCAACTTCCTTCCAGAGCCCTCCTCGGTGGGTGCAAGGGCCCGTAGCCGGAGGACGTGTGGCAGCTCTGGAGCCCTCCTCGGTGGGAGCAAGGACCCGGAACAAGAGGACGCATGGTAGCTCCAAAGCCATCCTCGACGGGAGCAAGGGCCCGGAGCTGGAGGACGCATGGCAGCTCCGGAGCCCTCCTCGGTGGGAGCAAGGGCCCGGAGTCGAAGGACGCATGGCAGCTCCAGAGCCCTTCTAGGTTGGAGCAAGGGCTCAGAGCCACAGGACGTGAGGCAGCCCCGGAGTGCGCCTCAGGGAGGAGGTCAGGTTAAGAGCTTCTTCTAGCTTGTACGCGAGGGTACCTGGTCTGAAGGGTATTGACAGTGACCCCCAGGCCCACCTCAGGAGAGTTGACGATCTTGCAGGTGGGGCCACCATCATACCACCCCGCGTGGCTATTATGAACTTGTATCTTGTTGGGACCTGCACAGACATGATAGACAAGAAAGTAATTGCTCTTACCGATTACATTCCCCCTGCTCTTATTTATGTGATGTCTTACGGTCTCGAGTCGCGCTCACACTGCATGGGTAATTTAGTGTCACGATATTCGGGTTATTGTTATTGCTCTGCTAAGGAGCGTGTGCCGTCTGACTACCTGTGCTCAGCCATTAGCACTGGAGAGGCAAAGTGTACACGCTTAGTGTGCAGGACCAGGCTATGCAGGTTGTACACTCTGGACCTCCCATATGCGTTAGCTTTTCAGGGGAGTGACCATTCGGCATCACGGGCTCCCGAGTAGGAAAACAACTAAGGAAACCAAATACATCACACGAACCTCAGGCAAACCCGCCTGCAACAGAATAGCATAACTCCAACTAGGGACGAGACTGGAAAAATGTAACCGACATATGGCAGATTATATGCAAAGGTAAGAAAAAAAACTAAAGAATAATGTAATTAACATGGTAATACAGTGTGAAAGTATCCGGGTTATGGTTATTCTCTTACTCGGGAGTATGGGTCATTCGGCCCCCTAGTACCCAGCCGCAGCGCTGAGCAGACAGAGTGCGCACGCTTAGGGTACAGAACCAGGCTAAGCAGGGTGCACACTCTGGACCTCCCGCTGGCCTTAGCAGGAGTATGAGCCGATCGACCCCCAGTACTCAGCTGCTGCACTAGGGAGGCAAAGTGTAAATGCTTAGAGTGCAAGACCGGGCTAAGCAGGTTATACACTCTGGACCTCCCTCTAGCGTTAGACTTTCAGGGGGGACCATTCAACACCACGAGGCCCCGAGCAAGAGAACAACCAAAAGACCCTGTATTCTCCGGCGTTCGCCTTGTTCAGGGTGTATGTAGTCTGGCCCCTAGTACTCAGCCGTAGTGTTGGGGAAGCAGAGTGCGCACGCTTAGGGTATGGAACCAAGCTAAGCAGGTTGCACACCCTGGACCTCCCGCTTGGCGTAGGGCTTTCCTGAGGGTGATCATCTGGCATCACAGGACTCCAAACAAGAGGACGACTAAAAGACCCCTAGATACGCCACAAGTACCTTAAGCAGACCCACATGTTGTCCACACTCGCAGTAGATGATGACGTTGTTTCCTTGGTTATCAAATCCGCTTTACGTCCAGCACATGGGACCCCTTAGAGGCCCACTCATAAGTGTTACCAACTGGTTGGGCACGCCTACCACCGAGTTATAGGATGTCATCGAAGGGCACCCGACGGAGTGCAGAAGCTTGGGTAGTTGATGTCGGTGGGCCCCCTGAGGAGCATCAGACTTGAATTGAGATGCATGGTCGTTATTGAAGAAGTCTTTGCTAGTGATGGCGACAAGGTAGCCGCCAAACCGAGGCAACGCCCACTCTCAACGTGCGGAACTTCGACAGCGGGCCCTCTGGGAGGTGCTGGAGCAGGATGCTCTGAAGGCGCCCCCCCTCAACGTGCGGAACATCGACGGCAGGACCCTTGTGAGATGCCGAAGCTGGATGCTCCAGTAGCGCCCACCATCAACTCAAAGAATGTCGACGGCGGGCCCCCTGGGAGGTGCTGGAGCAAGATTCTCCAGCGGTGCCCACCATCAACGTGAAGAACGTCAACGGCGGGTGAAGGTGCAACTTCTTGAGAGAAAAAGCCCCTAACTGGCGCGCCAAATATAAAAGTGTTCTTTCGACACTTTGCTCGGACCTGCTTAGAGAGCAACTCATGGAGGATTTTTATCGATGGGGGCTTAGTCTCAGGTGAAGTTGCGTGGTTGAGGCACTATGGTGAGATGGTGGTTTTACGTGGTTCAGGCTGCCGGAGTGTAATATCCTACTCTACGGTTGGGTTTGTATTGCTTGAGGGATAGAGAGAGAGAGAGAGAGAGAGAGAGAGAGTATGGAGAGTCCAATTGCGTATCCTAGTCCGAGCGGACCAGAGAGCAAGTCCAGTAACGGAAGCTGCTCGATCCTTTTATACTTAAGGCCGGACAGCTTACAAGTGGGGTCTGGAGTCCGACAGGTGGCCCCAGGGTGATTTTGTCATGTACAAGATCTAAAGCTTCTTGCGTACGCTGCCTCTGACCGCGGCTTGAAGACCCGCCGTCTTGCTGCGTCGGACGCTGGTGGCTATGCGTAGTCGTTGATGATGACAGGGAATGTCCCATCTGTCTTGTCACCGAAAGCTACCCACTTGCTAGTGCGGGGTAGCCCTGCGGTGCCTTCACTGCGATGTGATTAGACGCAACAGTACCTAACAGGGGCGTGCACCGCACCTGTGCGCCTGGGGAAGGCGTGTTCCTTTAATGCGTGACTGGACAGGACGAGCCGCCCTTTACTCTTTGGGGCCCACGACCCATAGCATGTTGTGGGACACATGGCAGCTCTAGAGCTCTCCTCGGTAGGAGCATGAGACCAAAGCCGGAGGACGCGTGGCAGCTGTGGAGCCCTCCTCGATGGGAGCAAGGGCCCGGAGCCCAAGGATCCGTGGCTGCTCTGGAGCCCTCCTCAATGGGTTCAAGGGCCTGGAGCCGGAGGACGCATGATAGCTCTGGAGCCCTCCTCGGTAGGAGCAAAGGCCTCGAGCCGGAGGACGCATGACAGCTCCGGAGCCCTCCTCGGTGGGAGCAAGATCCTAGAGCCAGAGGATGAGTGGCAGCTCTAGAGCCCTGCTCGATAGGAGTAAGGGCCCAAAACCATAGGACGCGAGGCAGCCCCAGAGTCGGCTTCAGCGGGGACGCTAGGTTCGGAGCTTCTTCTAGCTTGTACTCGGGGGATCCGGTCTGCAGGGTATCGACAGATTACCTTTTAGAGCTTGAAATTTGGCTTCCTTTGCATGTCTCCACTTATCATCACTAAGTGCTTCCTGTAAATCTTGAGGCTCACCAGTTTTCGTAAAATAAGTGTACCTGATTGTACCATAAGTATACACTTTTGGTTTAAAAATGCCTAATTGTTATCTGGTGTGATACCTTTATGTCGGCTATCTACAAAGTTCTCAGCCGCATTGGATCTCTTGGGCTCTTCTCTGCGCACAGCCAAATCATGCGCGTCACACGCTGTAGCGCTGTTTTCCATGTCCCCCTGCCTGCGTCTGCCACGTGACCAGCCGCACATCTGCTCCCATCAGCCTGTCGCGCAGGAGACCTGACCCGGCTGTCTTTCTGAGGTGAATCTCTATCTCGGCAAGGAATCAACCTTGGATCATGAGCTGCATCCTCATTAGTTTCAGTGCCTGATCCTGTTCTTCTTTCATTTGAGCCCTCGACAGTTTCTGGATTTAAAACAGATTGTTGTGGCATATTTAGACACATATTTTCCTCTCCTTCCTCATCCGTTTCCTGCAATTCTTCCACCTCAGGAGCAGGGTTAGTAATACCAGTCAAATTAGTGTTACTTGATGTTCACTAAAATAATTACAAGAAACATTGGGTGGTAAAGGCAATATCTCTTTCATAAGTTGTGCACCAACATTTTCATGCAATTCAGAAAAGGGAAAGATTTGTTAATCAAATATCACATCTCTTGATATGTACACTCTCCCTATTTTGGGTTCCAAGCACTTGTATCCTTTGTGCATGGTGCCATAACCGAGGAAGACACATTTTGTTGATCTAAAAGCAAGTTTTCTAGTATTGTACGGTCTCAAATTCGGTCAGATCGCACATCCAAAGATTCTAAAGGACGAGTAGGAAGTCTTGCGAATGAATAGAACTTCCATAGGAGTTTTCATTTTTATCACACAGGGTGGAAGGAGATTAATGAGATATATTGCCATTGCAAATGCTTCGCCTAGAACTTCAAAGGCATAGAAGCATTTGCTAGCAATGCAAGACCGACTTCTACAATTTGTCGGTGTTTTCTTTCGATACCACCGTTCTGTTGGTGAGCATGAGGACAGTAAACGTGATGAGATATCCCTATTTTATGAAAGGAGTTTAGTTTCTCATATTTACCATCCCAATTTTTTTGGATGGCGAGGATCTTCTTGTCGAGTTGTCTTTCTACTAGCTTTTGAAAGTTCTAAAATACTTGGAATACCTCAGCCTTGTTTTTGAAGAGATACATCCAAGTATACATGCTGAAATCATCAATGAAACTAATGTAATATTTGTTTCTATTGATGGATGTGGGTGCAGAACCCCACACGTCAGAGTGAATGAGCTCAAGGGGATTTCTAGACTTGCTGTCGGATTTTTGATATGGCAATTGGTGTCTCTTTGCCTTTTGGCATGAATCACAAACAAGTCGAATACTAGATCTTTTTAGAAAAAGACAACTCATTATTTTTTTAAGACATAATCTACTATGACAGATGACGGATGACACGATCTATTATGCCATGACTCTATAGAAGGCTTGATAGTAGTGAAGATGTTCTTGAGAGTAGGCTTGCTGGTGGTCTTGATAGGATAAATGCCTCCCTCACACTTGCCTTCAAGCATGGTGTTCCTCGTGGCAACATCCTTGATAAAAAAAACACCAAGGGTGGTATTCAAAGAACACATTATTATCCTTTGCAAGTTTGTAGACTGGAACAAAGATTTATTTGGGAGCTAGGAACATGAAGAACTTTATCAAGATGCAATGACTTAATAGGGGAACAAATCGAGGTATTACCAATGTGACTGATAGACATACCTTTTCCATTGGCGGCATGAATCTTTTCATGTCCTTGGTACTGTTCATGGGTGGTTAGCTTGCTTAATTCCCTAGTGACGATATCCGTGTATCAGTTGGTATTCACCCTGTATGAGGGCATTGTAGCTGATCCAACGAATTTCTCTTCCTTGCTATAATCTTGATCAAATCGATACCAACACTCTAGAGCCTGGTGGTTGGGTTTTCCACAAATCTGACATATTACTTTAGGGGCTAGATTCATACTTCCTTGATTCGACCGTGTCTGGTTCACCTTCCGATCTGTGCCTTGGCCACGACTGGAAGGACCTCTTTTCCCTCTTCCATTGCCTCGATCACGACCACGTCCACGCATGACCGCATTTGCAGGTGCTGGAGCATACTGTTCCTCTCCTTGAAGCATGTTTTGTCGGTGCTCGTACCCTAGAGCTTGTGAATACAGCTCGTCTATTGAGATCTGATCTGCCCATGCCATCACAACCGAGACAAAGGGGGTGTATTCTGAATCCAGGCCATTGAGTATGTAAGAAACAATCTCCTCCTCATCTAATATTTTTCCGTGGATGCTAGCTCATCAGCCAATCTTTTCATTTGAGCAAAGTACTGAGACATTGTCATTGTCCCCTTTTTTGTGTTGGTCGTTGCAAATCTCAGGTTTGTGATCTTTGCTCTTGATTGTGAAGGGAATGACTGTTGGAGCACTTCCCAGGCTTCGGATGAGGTTTCCTTCGTCGCCATGTGAGCCAAAACCTCCCTAGAAAGAGAGTTCAAAAGGTAGGCTAGGACATGTTTGTCTTGATCAATCTAAGTTGCATATTTTGGGTTGGCGACAACCTCAATCTTTTTGTCGTCATTGGTGACGCTAATACTCTCTGGTGGCGGTTGTGCACCTTTGTCAAGGTAGCACATCAATTGTGTGCCCCTTAGCACCGGGAGAAACTGAGCCTTCTACTGGAGGAAGTTTTCCCGTGTCAACTTCTCACGACAGGAGGACCGAGCGCCGAAAGCACCATCGACGAAGACGAACTCGCCAAAGTTGAACTCATCGACACATTTAGATGTTTTTAGAAGAGGCTGGCTCTGGTTATCATAATAGAATTGACGAAGCGTGTTCAGCACCCTGAGGTGCCCCGCTTATTCTATTTATAATCATAGCAAGAATACAATCCTTGTTGAATACAATTGTAACTCAAGCCTATCTCTATCTTATACAATCCTATCTCATATCTATTTCTATAACCGACTCTTATAAGTCTCAGACTCTATCTCCTAATAGCTAGATCCGACACATGTGTTGTTAATGTTGCATGTGACAAGTGTAGAAGATGAGATGTCTACCCGTCATATCTGAATTTTATGCAGTCAAAATTTTATCCGTGTCCTCGTGGGAGCCCAGATGGAGATCATGCATGGCAGGCAGCAGCAAATCATTGTACACAGAACGAAGGCCATCAAGTAGTGGCCTATGAAACTGAACACAAGGAACACTACACATCCTGAAAGTGATCAGAACAAGATGTCATAACATCAAAGTGGGACATGGTATTTCGGAATGTTTACTTACCAAGAAGCACGTGCAGA
This sequence comes from Tuctoria greenei, assembly GCA_036927565.1. Classification (NCBI taxonomy): domain Eukaryota; kingdom Viridiplantae; phylum Streptophyta; class Magnoliopsida; order Poales; family Poaceae; genus Tuctoria; species Tuctoria greenei. Next base: position 23,702,325 of record JAYESD010000002.1, on the reverse strand, counting down.
CCTGCACAAGTTAGGAGCATCATGGGTAGAAGAACTGCTCCCCAAGATCCACACGTTGCTCCACTATAGAAAAACGCATATAAGGCGTCGGCCTTGTAAACGTCGGTTGTGTACTAAAACCGACGTACATAAACTATGGACGTCGGTTGGTCGACGCATATAGCCAACATCACAAATTCGACGACTTTAACTTTTAGAAGTGCCGGTCCCGCACTCTTAAAGATTTAAGGCTGTCGGTGTCGTCAGACCGACGCACATAAATTTAAACCGTCGGTACAACAGACCGACGGACTTATGTCGAACTTATAAGCGTCGGCCGCTGAACCGACACATTTAATGCTTAAAAGTGTTGGTTTGCTCGGCAAGCCGACAAACTTAATGCATGTAAGACCGTCGGCCAGTTGTTAACCGACGGCTTTAACGAGCTTATGACTGTCGGCCACGTGGCCAACCGACGGCCATAAAGCTGATATGAGCGTCGGTGCCTTGAAACCGACGGTCTTATCCGTTTTTTCTTCGCACTGTTTTCTCTGCCTCCCCGGTTGGGGAGCCTCCAACCAGCAACGCCAGCAACAACAACAGATTTATACAGCACAGATTTATACAGCACAGATTATACAGGTTATACAGTATACAACCTCAATGCAGCAACAAGATTCATTACAGCAAACATACAAGTTCATTGTATCAACCTCAAACATAACAAGATCAACCGGCAAGCCATACAAGTTCATAACAGATAGTAAACAACTCGAAACATCACAAGCAACTCAAACTAAAACATCCATTCAAGTCTAGATAGTAAACAACCATAGTGAATATCAATCCGCACGCATGTTGTGAGAGCTTCTGCCACTCGCTCCACCGCTCGCACCTATGTTATTGTTCAAATTTAGAAAATCATCACAACCTTCGGGCGTCACTTGACGAGAACCCTACAAGAAACACATTCAAATTAAAGTTTGCATTAGTAAAAACGATTTTGCATGTCTCGATATCAAAGTAGGGCGCTACTTTACTAATATGTTATAAAACTTGCATAACTATAAAGATTAGTCTTAATTTGACTTTGATTTGGGATTAGAAAATCATACCGCTGCCGCATGAGTTGCCGATGGCACGGGACTGGCTGGCGGTGGTAGAAAACCTGGATATGGTGGATATGGATATGGTGGCCAAGCTGGAGGAGTTGTGCCCAACATCGATAGAAATCCTTGAGCTGGTGGAATATATCCTTGGCCACTCTCGGAACCCTGTGACAAATATTATTACTATTGTCTAGTGTTACTCGAATGAATAATTAAGAAAGTCGAAGTTATACCTGTGACGACGAAGCAAATGGAGTACGAGGAGCACCGAACTGCGATCCAATCCCACCATGAGGGATTAACTGCATCAAGTAAAGATAATGAATAATTAATGTAACATACTATAATAAGCAAAATTTAACTCGAACAAAACAATCATGTGTACCTGGAACATATAGGCCATTTGTTGCTGCATTGGCATATTCATCTGTCTATCTCACGCATCTCTTCCTTATTGCGTCTCAGTTCTTCTTTTAATTCTCTTTCCGTATTAGACTCGGACCTACTAGAACTGACGCTAGACGACCTTCGTATAGCATAAGCCTCGTGCTCCACATACCCATCACCCAACCCAAGGCTAGAAAATATGTAAGTGTTATGAATTGATAGCCATAAACATATAAATCATCAATGTCTTTTCACATACCTCCCATGTGGTAGGCCTCCGCTGGCTTCGTACGCTGCCGCCACATCCAAAGGCTCTCTGACATAGTCCGCGTCATCTCCATGAGTTTTCTTAAAACACTCAACATATTTTGCGTGCAATACATTAAAATAACAGATAGATCTAATACAAGATAAATTGGCTTTACGAACATATGTAACAAATAGTGAACATTCATACCAATTTTTGTGTCGATACCTCGTCACACAGCTGCTCCGGATGATTTGGATCTCGACCTCTGTGTCCCTTAAGATAAAGCTCAAAAAAAATAGGAGACGTCCCAGTTTCAGCTGTCTGCAATACAAAACTTCAACATTTCAATCAATACAATTTTTTTCAAGCAAACTATGATTGTAAGAATTCATACCATCCTTTGCTCCATTCGCACATATCCATCTGGTCCATAGAAGTGATTTTCAGGCTTATTCTTCCGGTTCATTCGATTTCTGTTATATTTATTCTTGAACTCATCTGACGCCCAATACCCGCATAGCCAGTGCCAAGCCTCCATATCCGCACAAATCTAATCGACGCTACTCTGTAGGTACTCCTCCTTATCTAGGTGAATTTTAGCTGCATCTTTATTTGTCATTGGCTACAACAACACCATTTTGTAGTACACGGTCACGGCTTTGATCCGTGCATCAGAGAAAGAGTCCTTAGTACGTCTTCTAGCTGTATTCTGAAAAAAGAAACTTGCATAAGCTTCACCTGTACCCTCCTCCAAGCGGAACGAACCCTGCATATAAGTAACAATTACTGTCATCCAAATCAAAAAACAATATGATTAAATCGATAAGAAGATACTTACCCAAAATATATCCCAAACTTTATCTCGACAAGTACCTCTGTCATACTGTTTAGTGCATAGTGATCCCAACTATGCGATGCCTTTCTTTGGCCGTCCACTAGAACCATACTGGAAAAACAAAACCGAATGGCATTTTCCAACTCCGTGTTGATTACCCGTCGATGCCCCTTGCCACTCCAACTAGGCTCGATCCAGCACCTGGTACCCTTTGGCCTAATAATTGTCCGCTCGTCAAGGCTTCTAGCTAGATTACATAAAAGATGTCTCCATAACCTGTACAGAGAATATTAGTTAATTAGTTGACAAGAAAAAAAATATAAAATATATTTAGCTTATCAATAAATCTAAAATAATACCTAAAGGGACATCGATCGGGCTGCCCCAACTCAGCTAGCTCTGCCGCTCTTGCCAACCTTGCATCTCGCTCCGGATCATGGACCTCCTCTTCATTCTCATCGTCCCCTTCAGTGCCACCCTCAGAGGAGGGCAACTGCTCAAGTACCCCACCCTCGAGCCTGCTGCTGAGCCTCCTCCCTGCTCTAAGCCTCCTCCCTGCTTGAAGCCTCCTCCCTGCTCGAAGCCTCCTCTCTGCTCTACGCCTCCTCCCTGCTCGAAGCCTCCTCCCTACTTGAAGCCTCATCCCTGCAGTGCCTCCTCCCCGTACAACCCCTCGTACGTGGGGCACCGATCAAGCACTCTCGTCTCCACCCTCGATCCTGCTGCTGAGCCTCCTCCCTGCTCTGCCACGTACTCCAACAACTCTCGTCTCCTCCTTCGTGTACTCTCAGTAGTACCCTGCAAATGCAAATAAAAATGTAACACGTAATAGACAAATAATTATGATATTGAAATAAATTTTGAAAAAACCAATTACCTGAAATAAGCCTGTTTGGTCTGAACCAGTACTAGGCTGAGACGTGGAAGACGAAGATCCACTGTTTTTCTTGCCCTTCTTACCAAATCTTAAATGCTTCAACATCTACACATATTTAGACAAATGATTAGTATACAAGAATATAAAATACTAAGATTTTACGTGCATACGAGGATATAAAAGAATGCATACACCAACAATTAGAAATCATCAGCATCATAATCTGCTTCTATCACACGTGCATTAAGATGCTCATGTATCTCTTGTTCCATCTCGTCTTCAAACTCTTCTTCACTCTCTTCCTCAAATCTTACATGCTCTTCGATATTCCTTTTGTGCGTTTCAATAATTCTTTGTGATTGTCGAAGACGTTTTCTCGAAGGGCCAACTTGTTCTTCAGACATTAACTCTTGGGTACCTCTATTTATTTCTGCGAGTTCTATCTCACAATATATCCTAAACTCTTCTACTTCCTCGACTTCATCTTGATAGATAGTGTCACCATCATCTTATTGACTCTCATTGTAACCATCATAACGACGAGGGTGCACTTCACGATTCACTTTATATACTACCCACCAATTTTTCAAACTTGGGTGAGGATAACTCAAATAGTACACTCGTTTGACTTGACTCGCAAGCACAACATTGTTGTTAACAGCTGTGTACCGTGAGTTATGGTTGACCTCCACCATTCCAAAACCATCCACTCGAGTTTCCAATGTCAGATTAAACCATTGATAGTAAAAAATGACAATTTGAAGTACTTTTGGACCGCCAAATGTGTACTCAATGAGTATCGTTTTTGTGTTCCTTACAAAACAACATGCAATTATTCTCGCACGCATCAATCTTCTCGTAACTCATGCCCAGACCAGCCAAAATCTTCTTAGATTCATATATGTCTTTTGGCATCTTATTATTTGATAAAAGGATATCATTGAACAACATCAGGATACCATTGTAGCAATTGTTCGCAAAATTGAACTTAGACTTCAACGCCATAAGTCGTGTGACCACCTGCAAAACGGTCATTTTGGTGCCCTCATACACTTTTTCATCTGAGGCGGCAAGAAGTTTATAAAATTTTTTCACCTATTTAGGCAGTGACTCTTCTTCGTACTCTCGACCAACATCCGCTATCATCTCATCCATATGATCATCATCCTCGTTTTCGTCCGACTCACAAGCATGATTCATCTCCCCATGCTCGTGCCACACTAGGTAGTCGGGCATAAATCTATGCTTGCAAAGGTGCAACTCAATTTCAGGTCTTTTCAGACGCAGACGATTCTGACATTTGCTACAAGGACACTTCACCAAAGAAGCACCACTAGCAAAAGCTTGGTTCATGAAAACATTAGCGACATGAGCCCATTCCATACTGTGACCACTAGTTGAACTCCATACATCATACATCACCTTACGGTTGTCACTCATTTTTTAGTTTATACCTTCAAATCAGACAAATCATTATTAGTTTCATTGTTATATTATGTCACGACCCCTACAACCTAGGCAGATAGATTCTAAACCCACCCAAGAGTGACTGAGCAGAGTGTGCTCATGAAGAGACGTGTGGTCCGGATCCGAACAAAATTTCGGCAGCATAACCCCGCTGTTCTCTACTGCACGCCCGAAAATGGTGCAGCAGAGAACAACAGGGTTATGCCATCGAAATCTCGTCCAGATCCAGACTCATCTCGTCACAAGCCACGCCCCCTCGATCACTCTCAGGCTGTCCAAAAAGGGACAATTTTGAACCTGCACATCTCACATGCCAATAGCATGTGAAACATGCCGATTCGAAACGGGTAATTAAATTTTATAGGTTGCGTTGCTCATTTCCATTTTTCGATCATTTACGAGAGAGAAAAGAACGAGACAGAGGGGGAAGGTTGGTTAGAGTTGAAAGTTCCAAGTCCAGGTCTACCGTCCACGCTTGTCTTGACGCTGTACACAAATGTGCTTATCTTCACGCGTACGTTACGACTACAATCATCTCTAAGCATTCATGCACGATATTGAGTATAACTAAACTTCCAAATTTAGTATAAGTAAGCATTCAAACATTTCAACATAATACAAAATTAAAATATAAATGCTTCAAGTTAATTAAAGTTTTAACATGTAATCAAGCTCGCATATACAAGATAACCATTGCTAATTCATACAATTTATTTGTCATATTAACAAGTTAAGCACTGCCAAAATCATTAACAAGTAATCAAGCTCACATGATCGTATTAGTGTGACACATTAATATCACCATGCCCATTTTCCACATTGCTAAGATCTTCAATTTTAATCGTCATTTATACAAATGAAAAGTTTACTAAAATTACACCTTAGTCATCAACAAATAATAATTTCTTTATTTAGATACTATCGTTTCATCAATAAATAACATTCACTACATCGACTTAGTCATCAACAAATAACATTCACTACATTCACTACATCAACTTAGTCATCAACAAATAACATTCACTACATCGAGAACACAATCATCAACAAATATTCATCTACAATGCAAAGATTCATCCACAATGGAAGGATTTCACCTTGAACGGCAGCAGGAAATGGACGGCGCAGCCCGACCGGTGGCGGGGAGTAGGGGCGACGCGGCGCTGCGGCCGGCAGACTGGCAGCGAGGACTACAGGCGGCACGGCCCGGCGCAACCAGCGGCGCATTCCGTGGTGCGGCGGCGACTTGGGCGGCATAGTCGGCGGCGTGGCGTAGGGAGAGGCGGCGGGGACAGCTCTGGGCGACGGCGGCGGGGTGAGCATTGGCGGCGGCGGCGACGGGGAGACCTCTCGTGCGGGCGCCCGATCGAGAGAGACTGCGAGAGATGGAGATGATAGGGTTGGCGAATGCGAGATGGAGACAGTGGTGGGCCCCACTTATGAACTGCGGTTTGTCGATTCCCGTAGCTCGGGCGATGACTTTAGTAAAGACGTCAGTTACTACTGGACGGCCGACGGTTATAATTTAAAGGTGTCGGTTGGTCCTAGTAAGCTGACGGCTATAAATTATATGCGTCGGTCCGGAGAAACCGACAATTATAAGTAAATTAAATGCATCGGCCCCGACGTCTTTATAAACTCCGACGTCCTATTGCCGTTTTCCTGTGGTGCTCACAACAAACCACACGGCAAAGAAACAATCCAACACTAATTTGAAGCAGAAGACCCATGCATAAACCCTACAAAACGTGAAGGCATATTCTTTACTTAATAACGAACCCAAGAGGAAATAAAAGTTATGCAAGGATTGAAAGCCCGAATGTTTCTTTTTCTGATTATCAGATTGGCGCATGATCGCAAAATCGCCCAAGTTGATAAGCACACCAAATATAATGTAAACAAATCGTGATTGCTTTACAATAGATTAGGTCTAAACTTAGATGATGCAGCATCATGGAGATACACGATGCAGCTACGCGTGCATGGTTTATTTTCAACGGAAGCAACTATTACCTCACTTATTGCAATTGCAAAATATGACTTCCTGATGCTCCAGTTCTGTTGGCACTGTCCGTAAATTCTGAAGCATAAGGCTATCCGCACTCGTTACTCTATACACTATTCTAATTCTACTTTTACAATATTTACTCTAAATTTATACTATCCAACAATCTTCACAGGAACACTAGTACGAGCGGTCCAAAAAGATGAAACTGTGTTAGACGGAGTCAGGATCAGGTACGCTCCTTTCAGATGAACTCTGGCTTATTGTTTCCTGCTCCGTGTTACGGCGATTCCGATGGAGAGGTAGCGCCAGTAATGTCACACCTGGTTTTTAAATAAAAAACAATCAGACGCAAAGTGATAAGGACACTTGTCTTCTTGGTTCAGCTACTCAGGTGTGTCAAAGTCTTGGTTATGAAGATCGTAGAACGGCTCCATAGCAGGTTCTGAATACCCCAACACGCATGCAATTGTACCAGCAAATCATAAAACAAGGTACAGAGACAAGATATAACAGCAAGCACATCAAAATCTAAACGTTCGAAAGACGATTCACATTTAATTGTTTATTTATGTATGGTGGGACACTTTTAACGATTTACATGATGATTAGCATGATAAAAATATGTACTCAGCTAAGTAAATTGGCTTACAAGAAGTTACAGATTTTAATTAAGGTTAAAATGCCAATTCAGGAATCTTCAATGGATTTTTCGTCAACTTTTCATTTGACATCAGGGCTAAAATTATGATTAAAATATTACTACTAATTCTTAGGGGTTTTCTAATAAAAATCTGATTGCAAACACGAGTTTTTACATGGTTTTTAACAGCTATGGGTCTGATTGCGAAAATACTAGCTCAGGAACTTGATTCCTGGAAAAATCAGGGGCTTGGCTGCAAATCTGCAGCGCCACCAGAGCTAATTAAACGTGCACCGTTGGATTCCATCTAAAGGGCTCAGATGTTATATATGCCAAGGGGTGTTTTTGTTTTAATCTCGACCTTTGCTACAAAATCAAAGGTAGGAAGATGGCCACGTCGCCCCCCTACTGAGATGGCGGCGGTGCCCAGGACCGCGGACGGCGCTACATGGCCGGCCACCAGAGCTCGGCGAATATTCTGACCTAGTGAGCCGAATATTCCAGCAGCTCAATTGAGTGAAAAATTAAGTGTTTGAACTATTTCGTTCTCAGTAGATAAATGTTGCAGCGGTGAAAAATAAATGCTACAGTAGAGCAAATCAAATGTTCCAGTTTGTATCCCTTTTCCAACTTGTAAACACCATATTGATCAAGGTATGTGTTGGATCATTATTCAGTTGATAGCTAAACAACGAAGAGGCCATGGCGGCAAGCTAATACTACGACGCCGACGAGCTCCCGCAGTCGGCGGCTGCGAAGGTGACCGTGCGCGCGTCGAGGTCGAATCCAACGTGGAAGTCCTGCTGCGCCACGTTCCCCAGGATGGACACGGGCTGCGCCTCCGACACGGGCACCACCGCCAGGCACAGCGTCCCCTCCTGCACCAGCACGAACGTGTTCTCCAGCTTTAGCGTCGCAGTCGCGCCGCCGCCGAACCGCAGCGTCACGTCCGGGATGCCCAAGCTCGCGGGGTCGTCCTCCTGCCCTTGCACGTCGTAGCACAGTTGCAGCAGTTGCTCCGGGGACTGCGTCCGCTTCAGGTTGATCCGACGCTCCAGCTCGCTCACCAGCGGGTCCAGGAGCTCCTGGTCCAGGAACGTCAGCGTCGTGCCCGAGTCCACGATGATGCGGGAGGTCTTGCTCGCCACCGTCTTCCCGGCGACGGCAACGGACTCGAGCTCCACGGTGTAGTAGGCGGGCACATCAGTTTCCACCAGCGGCGTACTCGCCGCGCCGGGGTCCGACACGACGGCCCTGGCGCCGAAGTTGAGCGCGGACGACGTCGCGTTGCTGGAGCCGTAGGGGACCAGGCAGTAAGAGAACTTGCGCCCCAGCGACGTGGCAGTCCCATACTGCGACACGAGGGACAGGGCCCCGCCGCCGAGCCCCACGATCCCGTCGGAGCGGAACGTGCCGCGGCTGTACGTGGAGCAGCCGAAGCTGAAGTTGGCCACGCGCGTCTGCTTGGTCGCGTGGACGCCGGCGGGGAAGGTGAAGGTCTCGGTAGAAAGGAGCCCGGTCGTACGGGACTGGTCGCCGTACGCGTACTGATACTTGCAGTTGGAGCTGGCGTCGCAGGAGGCCCGGTTGAGCTGCTGGCACGCGTCGGACTGGCAGCCCACGACGCCGTACGTGGATGACCGCGACGGATCGAACACCGTCTTTTTCAACGGGGAATCACCATCGTCCGCCGGCTCGGTAGCCGCAGCACCGCTGTCGCCGCCGCTGCCGTTATCGCTGTCGCTCCGGCAGGTGACCCAGACGAGGTCGCTGCCGGTGTCTGCGACGCCGAGCATCTGCGTTGGCGGCGTGCCTACGTCCACGTACATGAGGTACTCGAACGACTTGGCTACGATCTCCGACACGGTGCCGCCGCCGCCGCCGTCCGTGGCGTCGGTTCTCGCCGCGCCGCCATTGGCGTGAGCAAGAGAGCGTCGCGCGGCGGCGAGCATGCGGTCGTACGGGGACAGCGCCGGGTCGTGGAACGGCGACCTGGCGGAGTCGCGGTGGATCAACTCCACGCTGAACCCGGCGTCGACGGACGCCTCCGCGCAGTAGCGTTGCCCGGCGAAGAGGAGCGCGACGAAGAGGAGAAGCACTTCCATGGCGGCGTCCTAGCTTCACCTAACACAATCTGGAAAACACGGTAACTCGCCAGTAATTCGAGCAACTCTGTCCCAGTATTAATAGGAGTATTGCCGTAACGTATATGGTAAGACTTGAGGATCAGTGAGCTGTACATGAACCGTCCAGCTGCATGTACGTAATTATGGGAGGTTTGTGGATCACTGAGATTTGGAGGCATTAATTTAGTAGGGAAATTTAATCAGTTTTGGCAGTGATTAATGAGTACTTCTGGACTCCTGGTAGAGGATACGATCGGCGATTTGGATGCCGATCGTTCCAAGCAGTGATTACCATCTTCTAAAAAATAACTGTATACTTAGCAACGGAGGTCCATCAAATTGATCATCATTGATTGAGTGAAATAAATGGAAAAAATTTAACCATCCTGGTAGAGGAGAGGAATGGCAACGATTGATTGATACGTCAAACTGACCATAATTGATTAAGGAGTTGCTTATTCTTCTTCGTGGCTCCTTGCGATTCCTCTCCGTGGTTTGTATAAGAAATGTTAGACACGCATGTGGATTGCCATTCGAAGACGGACAATTGCGATCAGGGACGCAGCGTCCCTTCTCCCATACATACTCTCGACAGGTGACAAAATATAATTGATTCATATTTTAATCAATAAAAAATGACATCAAACACGTGACAACTATTTGTATTACAAAGATCTCGAAGATCTTATTTCGCAACATTAATCATGAGATTTAAAATATTAGGAATAGAGTATGGAAATATCGTTTATATATACATGGTGAATTAGTTAGAATTTACCACGTGGCGGGAGTATGAGGATTGTATAGGTGGAGAAAAGTAGCGTCCCACAATCAGATTTTCATCCAAAAATAGACCACGTGACCTATACATGGTGGAACGGGCTGTTATCGGCGAGGCCCTCTCGGATACGTTCGTCGGCCTTGGCCCAGCAGGTTCGCAGCGAGCATAAAGGCCCATTCGTTTCGGTGGAGGAAGGAGTACGATGCGCGGGTGGAGCCAGCCCATATTCCGCAACGGAAGTCCCAGTGGTGAGTGGACACTGGACTGGCGCTCGAAGCAAAAATATGTCGTCCCAGACGACGGCGGCTGGCAAAATATCGGAGTTTTGACCGGGTTTCTCTAAACGGTGCACAAATTTATTTTTTCTCGTCGAAAATTGTACGCCACTTTAATTGAGCACATGACTCGACCAGAGCAGTGGCACCGTGGCATCCCTCCCTCAGAGTTTGGCACCGGATGCTCCTCGTGGCAGCGTACGAGTTACTGCAGTTACTGCAGCTGACAAGTGGGTTGTCAATTGCAGTAATTGCACTGCAGTTACTGCAGATGATTTGAGTCCGAGTTTGGATATGCACCAGCTATGTGCCTACGTCTGTCGAATGCTACTCTAGACCCCGCATGAATCAGAGGCCATCACATTCGTACTACTTTAAACCCCACATGAAAAATATTTTCAACCCTTTATAATATCATGTAAAATTATTTTTATCTTGTTGTGCTATAAATTTGTACTCTATATCGACTACCATATTTTTATACAATATTATTTAATATTTTTGTCCATTAATATAAATAGTGTTGTTAATGTATATTTTTTAATAATTATGTACATCCTTTAAAATTAGATAATTTTTAAATATTTATAAAATAATGAAGAGATGTACATGAATATTTTGATAGTAGCACAAGTGATATCATTTGAACAAAGTTCAGTTGCCTTGGCTACACAAGAACAAAGGAGGATGTCCTCCATCCAAAGGAGCCCGGTTAGCTTATGCAAGAGATACCTGGTTTACTTCACACAAAAGAACCTTCAACTTTCAATGAATGGTGACCTTTAAGTTGTAGAAGGTAGGTTACAACATCTCACCCTTCATATCGTCATTGATTTGGTTATACATTATGCAGTTGCGGATTCAGCCAATAAATATAAAAGGAGTTGATTCTCTTTTCCTCCTTGTTACTCCTTTTTCTCTCTCTTCCTTCACCACTTCCATGTTCTCTTCTTTCTCTTACAACAAATTTGAGAGGGGCTCGAGGGGGGACTCGAGCTCCCTTGTCGCCCTGGTAAATCCAACCCTGACATTATGGGTAGTGTGTACGTTATGACAAGGATGATGCAAGAGGAGAAGCATATCATCAACGATGATGTGGAGATGACCATATTGAGTAACAAAATCAATGAATAATTACGTGGATATGACACTATTGGTATTTCTTAGGACCACATTTAAAATTCACAATCGCACGGAAAATACCGTTATAGCACTTCACCCATGATCATTCCTAAAAGTATTGTATTTATTTATCCCAAAGAAAGACGATGGAGTATGGTATAACTACGTGTGTAGATAGTGTAGGAATTTACTAATAGGTATCTAGTAGAAAGATAAATGGCAATTGAGGGGTATTGTGACACACACATAAGCATATACTTATGTTCAGATAATTAATCATAGTGAGAGTTAGATTAAGGAGTTGTTTAAAGTACTTATATATATATATATATATATATATATATATATATATATTGTAAGACCTATGTGTGCTGAATACATTGGCTTGTAGTGAATACACTTGCTTTGACGATAAAAGTTTTGAATATCACCAAAACACCTTTTTATCAAGGTCCGACTCTAGCTCTGAGCTACAGCAAGGTCCGAAGGTAGGTCCGGCTTGGTTTGGGTAGCTCCGGTTACGTTCGATGCTAGGTCCGACTAGCTTTGGTCAGCTCCGGTGAAGTTTTGTCTTTAGCTCTGACATGTCTTTGACAGCTCCGACATGTTTTTGATAGCTCCGCCGTGTTTTTGCTAAGCTCTGAGTCGATTTTTCTAGCTCCGGCTTTTGGGATTACTAGTTCTGACTAGTTCTGATTAGCTCCAGCGCTAGGTCCTGCTAGTTTTGTAAGCTCCAGTGGGAGCTTGGTTGTACTAGTTTTGGTAAGTTCCGGCGCTAGGTTCTACTAGCTTTTGTTAGCTCCGGCTCAAGGTCCGGGTTGCTCTGGCAAGGTCCGGAACTTGACCGTAGTGCTTTTGCTTTTCATTTGCAATGTTTTATACTTGCTTTACATTGTTAGAAAGTTTGCTTAGTATTCTTTTACTAAGTTTTTGGTGCGTTTTGGATGATATGGATGATATCGTTTTGCTATGGTTTTGCAACATGCTTATGTGAGGTTCTCACGTAGGGTGTTGTGTTCGGAACTAACTTGAGTCAAGTCGAGGAGTTGGGCTCGTATGGATTGGTTGTTTATTCATGTGCAGGTGTTGCTTGAGTTCAAGACATGGCTGGTGACGAGATCCATTGGACTAGTCTCAGGGAGGAGATGAGGTTCCAACAACCAAATTCAGGAGGAATTGTGGTTGAGCTGATCAGGAGGTTGCGCAGCATGATTGAATCAAAAACAATGCATGTGAAGGTATCATGGACGTAATTGGAAGAAGTTTGCACGTGTGCAGGGAGTGCATGGACGTGGCTACATGGTTCCGAGATGTGATGAAGAGATGTGGACATAAAGAGTTGGTCGGAAAGGTCCAACCGACTAGGTTATAGACTCAGGCTGCGGCTGAGTCGGGTTTGACTCAAATATGGAAAGATTTGAGTTGGTTATGATAGGATTCTGTGTGGGTCACGAATTTGAGTTGTTTAGGAATGTGGGATACGTTCCTAAGGTGTTTGGAAGTCTTAAGATTGCTTCTATCTGCGTATAGAAGAATCCTAAGCAGTTATGGAAAGTTACGATTCGTGAACAGAGTAGGATTAGGTTCCTGATCTGAGTTGAGTTGGCTTTCGAGCTGATTATATAAGCAAGGGAGCCCAGAGCTCGTGGTGCACGACTTTGGGGCTGTTCCTCTTGTGTTCTATTGAATAAAATTCGTAGTTTGAAGGAACTTTTGTGCCTTGTTCGTCAGACTTGTTCCAGACAAGTTTTACTCGTTGAGTTTCTGGACAGCACTACCTTTCGTCGGTGGTTTTATCATAACTCGAGTTTTACAGATCCAATCGACGTGATTCTTCTTGAGTTGTCTTCACAACTTGATTATCTATCATCTTTAAAAATGTCACGGTCATTGGATTTGTGGTCTATGATCTACACGAGTTTCTTTGCAGCATTCCAAAACTGTTTTTTCCCGGGTAGGGCAGATTGACCTTTGTTTGATCTTTCGATCATAACTTGAGTTTTTCTCGATGGATTTGAGTGATTCTTTTTGTGTTGTTTTAGTGACTTGATTCTCTCTGATATATATTACTTTTGTCACGGTTAAACATGTTTAGATTAGTCTCACACACGATTTCTTTAACAGATCGTTTTTCTGCCGAAAGGGTTTGGGGTTTAATTGTTTCCGCTGCGTAAGATTTTTAAATCTACCATTCACCCCCCTATGGTAGATTTTCACGTGCTCTTCGATCCTACAATTGGTATCAGAGCAGAAGTATTGCGGTCAAGTTCCGGACCATCCCACAGTAAGCCGGAGCTTGACCCGAAGTACTTATGCTCTGATACCAATTGTAGGATCGAAGAGCACGTGAAAAGCTACCAGAGGGGGGGTGAATGGAGTTGTTTAAAGTACTTATATATATATATATATATATATATATATATATATATATATATATATATATATATATATATATATATATATATATATATATCGGTACCCTGGATATCGATATATACAGAGTTCCACCTATCCGAGTTGAAGACTTCCGAAGGCTCCACGTGTCCCGCGGCACTGGATCTGCCTCCCTCGTTTGGGTAGCTCCGACGCTGCCACGTGTATCGCAGGGTCAGACCGGACTCCCTTCATAGGGAAACTCCGGTCATGCCTCGTTTCAGTGAGCCCGGACCTAACCCCCAGTAGATGGAAGCTCCGGTGCTGCCACGTGTTTAGCAGCTCCGGACCTGCCTCCCCACAGAGGGAAGCTCCAGAGATGCCATATGTCGAGCCTCCGGATCTAAGTCTGCAACGAGAAGACTGCTGGATGTCCAACGGCACGGACATTCAAGAGGCTATTAAAACAGCCGTTACAAAACCTGGTTAACATGTCATTAATGGTATATTAATGACGTGCGGTCAGAGGACCGTCAATACCATTAACATTGTCATTAAGACGTGTTATTACACTATTAATCACCCAACACCAGTAGATCGTGTATAGGGTGTTCAATACATCTGGGGCCACCTGTCTGGCTAGGCGAACCATGTACGGCCAGTCCTTAGCATATAAAAGGGTTGTGTCGTACGGTAGAGAAGGACTAAGCACACTAGTGTACTCAGACACTCGCCACACACACTCATACTCAATCAACAACCACCCAGTGGAGTAGGATATTACACTCAGGCGGCCTGAACCACGTAAAAATTTCCGTGTCACCTTCTTGTTCCTGATCTTACATGCCCCATTCGAATACGAACCTTCGCGGACTACGCTTTAGTAGTACCAGGAGAAGTATCATTTACACACTTAAACATTATATATATATATATATATATATATATATATATATATATAAACTGGCACAATTACGTCGGCCAGAATAACTTACGTGGGTCGGCCGCTGTAAGTAAACGAACTTACGTCGGCTGCCATAGACCAACGTTATTAAGCCCACTACTTACGTCAGTTCGGGCACATGCCGATGTAAGTAAGTGGGCCGATGGCATTTACTGAATAATGTACTTCGGCTCGGTCATAGGCCGACGTAAGTTGCTTGGCCAATGTACGTTAGGGTATTAACCCTAAATCCCATTGACCGCACGCGTGGCCCATTTCACGCGCGTGACCCTGCTCCTCCTTGCGCCCAAGCTCCCGCCGTCGCCAAGCCCGAGCTTCCACTGCCGCGATCGAGCCGCTAGCATGCCCGAGCCTCCCACGTCGGAGCCGTCGACCCCCATGCCGACGGCCTCCACGCTCGCGCCCGAGATCCGCTCGAGTCAACCTCGCGCCGCCGCCCCACCGCGCGTCGCCCTCGCCGCCGCCAGGAGGTATGGCGCCTCCACTCCCCTTCCCCATCGGTCGACAGCCCTGGCCGGCCGCTGGCATCCCCACACGGTCCCCACGCTGATGGCTACCGAGTTTTTTTCAATTATTTGTGCAATTATTTGTTCTAGTAGCCATGTTTAGCAACTATTTGTGCAATTATTTGTTCAATGAGCAGCCATGTTTATTAATTATTTCTTCAACTATTTGTTTAATTGTTTAGCAACTATTTGTTCAAATTGTTTAGCAACTATTTGTTTAATTGTTTAGCAATTATTAGCAATTGTGCAATGATGTGTTGAACCTGTCTACAACAAGCTCGACAATATTAGTTAGTTCTTGTCCTCTATTCAATTGTTTAATTGTTTACTAATTGTTTATTTACTAATTACTTATTTAATTGTTTAATCTTTTCTAAATATTTTGATTGCTTTAGTGTTTACTCCCTCCGTTCGTTAATCAAACGCGCATGAGATTGGAACCAAAGACCAAAGCGAAACCGGCCAGCACGCGCTTAGTATTCACGTGGAGTAAATGTTGCATGCGGAAAAGGAATCAGCCGCACCAGCTGCCAATTGCTGTGGTCGCTCGTTCCTCAAGGCTGAGAAAATCAGCGCGTTGGCTCCCGCCGTACGAATAAAAAACGCGCGCTGCTTTTCAGGCCGTTCGGCGCAGATGAATTGTAAAAAAACGTTTCAGGCTCATGCACGTATTGTTAACAAACAGAGGGAGTATTTGTGATATGTATATAAATGGGCTTTGGGTCAGCTCGACCCAGCAAAGTCCATTTATGGTCCGACACGGCTATTTAGTAGTCACTTATGTGTATAGACGGACACAAAGATAAAAGGCGACGATGATGATGGCAAGCTTCCGCGCATGAGCGGCGGGATTCGATGAAGCATAAAGTACGACAAATGTCTCGTAAGTTGTTTGACTATTAACAGCGGGCCCATATGGGTATAACTTCGGATGGCTGACTAAGTTCCCTGTCTCTCTATCTTTCTTTCCTCCTTCTCTCTCTCGTTTTTTCCCCTCTTTCGGAAATGACTCAAAAGTGAAAAATTAACGTAACCTGTACAATATGTGTTACCTTTTTCGAACCAGCTCGTCTCACATGCGTTAGGCATGTGAGGCATGTCGTTTCATAATTGTCCCTTTTTTGGATATCCTGGGAGTGACTGAGCGGGTCTGGATCCGGATGAGATTTTGACGACATAACTCTATTGTTCTCTGCTGCACTATTTACGGCCGTGCAGTTGGAGAACAATGGGGTTATGCTGCCGAAATTTCTTCCGGATCCAGACCACGCGTCTCGTTATAAGCACGGCCGCTTGGTCACTCTTGGGTGTGTTTAGGATCTATCCTTTCCAATAGATGTAGGATCGTGACATTAAACAAAGTATTAAGTAACCATGATTTCAATAGCTTTAAACTACATAGTCAAACATGGGTGAATACCGTAGTTGGATGTATACTGGTTGGAAGAGCAGAACTGGTGGTCACTCAGATGAGTGGTACGCCAAGACAAAAGCTTTTGTAGAATGAGCTTTTTGTTATAAAAAATCGATAAGGTGAGGTGCCCATGTACGAAATGTCAGAACGGGACATTTTTGGACTAAGTGAAACTTTCGATGCACTTGTGTCGAAACAGTTACATGTCATATTATGAGTTGTGGACCTTCCATGGTAAGACAGCTTCTCAAGTTGTACAAGAAGTGGAAGCAGACAATGACGATGACACGGGGGTTGATATGATATATGAGATGCTGGAAGCTATACAACCAGAGCTTATGGAGGATCCTCCTACAACGGAGGTTAAAAAGTTCTTTGACCTTCTCAAAGTTTTAGAATAGCCGCTGCAGGGACACACTGAAATGACCCTTCTCACTTTCATCACTAGAATTATAGCAATTAAGTCTAAGTACTTATTCTCTATAAACTGCTACAACGACCTCATCAAATTGTTCATCGATGTCATTCCACATCCCCACAAAGTGCCTAAAGATATGTACCAAGGCGAAGAAAATTATTTCTGGTCTCGGTATAAACTAGGAGAAGATTGATGTGTGTCCGGACAAGTGCATGCTTTTTAGGAGAGAGCATGAGTCTCCAGTTAAATCAAGTGCTTTGCTTCTGCTAATGAGAACAAATATTTAAAATGTGGTCAATCAAGGTTTTCGAAGCTGTTAATAACGATGGTCATCCTGTGATGACAAAAGTCGCACGTAAGAAGCTTCGTTACTTACCCGTGACACCAGGGTTGAAGCGGTTGTTCCTTTCAAAAAAAAAACTGCTAGACGTATGAGATGGCACAAAGAAGGTGTACTTCAGAACAATGAAGTCATGATGCACCCGTCTAACGATGAGGCATGAAAGGTACTGGATCAGTTCGATCTGGATTTTGGTTGTGAAGCGAGAAATGTTCGCATTGGGTTGGCGACAGATGGATTCTCGTCGTTCAGCACAAACGGCACACCATACTCCTGTTGGCCCATCTTTGTGATTCCGTACAACCTACCACTGGATTTTTGCATGAAGTATGAGTTCATGTTTCTTAGCCATATTGTACATGGGACAGATCATCAAGGGTCATGTCTCATTGTGATGTTGAAATCGTTGATCGAAGAATTGAAAATATTGTGGATAGGTGTCGAAGCGTACGACTGTTACAAGAAGTAGAAATTCAACCTTAGAGGTGCTTATTTGTGGTCGGTCCATGATTTTTCGGTATACGACATGTTTTCTGGATGGAGCACTCACGGTCGTTTGATGTGTCCTCTATGTGCTTCGGACACCGATTGTTTCGACTTACTCATGGATGCAAGATATCTTCGATTGTCATAAACGATGACTGCCTCCGAATCACGTGTTTAGGCAATATAGGAATGTCTTCAGAAAGGACATCGTTGTCACTAAAGGACCACTAAAACGTCTAGCATGATTACCATGAGGAAGATGAGGTTGATGAGGTCTACCAAGAGGAAGAGTTGCCAGACTCGTTCACAGTCGAGCCTGGTATAGGACTCGATGACTTAGTTGGAGACGCTCAAGATATCAAGACGGACATGAAAATGGAAACAAAAACTCAAGATATCGATGACTTAGTCGAGCCTGCTGCTATGCAGAAACAGAAACAAAATGCAATCGAGATGGTCATGGAAGAAGAAGATCGATGGGCTGGTTTAAGGAGTAGGGTGCATGACCATGACGTTGATGAATTTTGAAATTTATGAAGTAACATTTTCTTCACTAATTTAACATGAATTTTGTATATTATCATAGCATATTAATCAATTACTCCTTACAACAGGATGTCGTCGAAGGGGATCAATTACTCCTTACAACAGGATGTCGTTGAAGGGGAAGTGAGTGAGAGGGTTTGCGCCGACATGAGACATTTTCTCAGGTACCTCGTCAGGTGCGAGCGGACGCTCACAACTGATGAAGCACCTTCCAGAGTTTGAACCTCGTCAGGTCCAGTCGGGTGTGGCAGACTTACAGTGCATGGAGGTAAATTTTAGTTGACAATCACGTTATTTTGAATTGCACTTATCAATAATTATTTCGTAACTAATTTTTTATTTTTGCAATCTGACTCAGAGTCATCTGAGTCAAAGTTAGCTGAGTTAGAGTTAAAGGCTAGGGGGCCGCCACAGGAGCCTACTAGCCTCCCTTCGGGACCGCCTAGCATGGAGCCTTCAAGCTCCAGTGGTGACCTACCTTCCGGGTCACAGGACGCGGTTGCGCCGCAAAGGCGACGGATGAGGAGGACCCACTTTGTGGCTCCTCCTCCGGTTCCTACGTATTCAGCGGATCACTATCCGTCCAGTCGGAGACAGGTAAAAAAACGTATAGTATTAAATTTTAAATGTTGTCTTCTAGTACTTAATGAGTTAACATATTTTGCAAATCTTGGTACGACTGTTAGTTCATGGTTCAGAAACACCATAGGCAGGTTAACAGTGTCCTGGGGATTTAGTTAAGTTGCACTACCCCAGTGTCATCGATGGTTTCCCTGCTCTGTCGTGGGATGACTACACTCGTATTTCTCACGAGGTCCACGACACCCTTCAGGGAGCCATGTGGAACGATTTTATGGTAAGTTTAACTAGTTAAATTTTTTCAACTCATTTAAATTGTTAATGCATATCACTTAAATGTCTGTTTGATTAAAGCTGAGGTACCATGTAGAGGAACCGAGCATGGAGGAGCACACGAGACACATGTTCCACCACAACACTCGGAAGCGCGCGACGGCGGCGTTTTCGAACGTCCGAATCCAAGCCGTGAATGCATACCACAAGCTGCACCCCCGACAACAGCATCAGGAAGGGGGTCCATTTAAGAAGGACTCTAACACCTACTTGACATAGGAGCTGTATGCGGAGGTAAGTTTTTATTGTTAAATGTTTACAATACCTACATATGTTAACTGCATTGATGAAATATGAAATATGTGCAGGTTAATATTTTCTGGTTATAGAGTCAACCCGGGGCGTACCAAGCTCTCTATCGGCACTGTCGGTGGTTTGGAACCGGCAGATCTCCCTACACTGCTAAAGTGATAGGGGAGTTTGATGTTCGGTGTGGGCGCACGGAGATTCAAGAAGGTGAGTAGGAATTGACACAGGAGACACAAGAGTTTACGTGGTTCGGGCCGCCTGAGCGTAATACCCTACTCCACGGAGGTGTTGGTGTTGTATTAACTGTATGAGCTTGTGTTGAGCGTCTATGGCGTGTGTCTCTAGCCCCCTGAACGTGTCGTCGGCCTGTCCTTTTATAGTACAAGGGCAGGCCGTTACAAGTTAGCCTGGCCCGACATGTGGCCCCGACAGTTACTAGTATTGACACTTATTTAACACATTTAATTGCTCTTAATAACCCTGTAACGGGCTTTGATAGCACCGTTACTGCTGTTAAGATCATCCTTTTAAGTGTCATTAATATGGCATTAATGACACTTAATCGGGTCTTGAAGTCCTTGATTCCCCTTTTAAGATCCGGAGCCGTTGCGAGGTCTTCCGGAGGTTAGGGGCTGAAGATCCGATGATTGGACACATGTCAGGTAGCTCTAGAGCTACCTGACATGTGTCAGGTCCGGAGCTTCTCTCGGTCTGGGGTTAAGTCCGGAGGTGCCATTTCGGTACATGGCCCGGAGCTTCCCCCTTGTGGGCGGTAGCTCCGGTTTGGTAGTACACGTGGCGACCCAGGGATTAACCATGTTGGAGAAGCGGGTCCGGTTATGTCTGACATGTGGGCCTCCTAGGGTCTTCAAATCAAGTATATGACTTTCCTTTGAGATCTTTGTAACCTCAAGGGGTGTACGGTTTCTAGGGTACCGACAGTGGCCCCCTGGACCTACCTCCGGGGAAGACCACTGGGGTGAAGTCATTCCGCCGGAGGTGGGTCCATCCTCGCGACTTTTAAACTGAGTCTTCAAGGTTCTTTGAAGGTGCCGTTGGCGAGGACTTGGAGTTAAATCCTCGTCGTGTGGCGCATCCCGCGTGCAGCAAATGAGATCTTTGGCGTGCGGATCTCACGCAATTGAAGTTCGCCGGTTCCTGATACAAAAACCGTATCGGTTCCGCGCGCCTTGTCAGGCCGCCGCCTTTGGGCTTCCCGCCTCATGATGGCAACCGTTCGCCTGGGTAAGAACCTCGACTTGATCGTCGGGGTGGTCCCGGGCCCGCTTGTCATCGGCTGGGTGGAATTTTTCGGTGGTATCTTCGACTTCCTTGCGGTTTATATCCAAGCGTTGCGAGGGCTTACTTAAGAAGGAAAGTGCGCACCATCGGGAGTTCTTTACGCCTCTCATCTGTTCTTGCGATCAAACTCCCAAATTGTGCTTCGCTTTTCTTCTCTTGCCTAGCCGTGCCGCGATGGAGTTGGGTCTCCGCGAGAGTCGCTTGAAGATCGACGGCGACCTGAAGAAGGTCCGGGCCCTCATGGGGTGGTCCTCGGACTTCTTCAAAAGCTCAGTCCGCGCTGGTGGAGAGCTCCCATTCGAGAAGGAGCATTCCGGCAAAATGGTGTACTTCTCCTCGTACGCCATGGTGGGGTTGATCCCACCTTTTTCTTGATGCTGCTGGACTTTTATGGTCTGTAGCTATACCACCTTGGCCCTCACTCCATTCTCCTCGTGTCTATCTTCGTCCACTTCTGTGAGATGTGGGTGGGCATCCCCCCTGCATCGAACTCTTCCAGACCTTCTTCACCGTTCACACCACCGGTAGAAGCAATGAGTACCTTGGCTTCTACTACTTCATGAAGCGCAAGAAGTGCCTATTCAAGTACCTTCGGTCGTTCCCTTCTGGGAAGTGGGATGACTGGAAGAAGGACTGGATAGTCATTCGAGTGGAGGAGCATGAGAGGCTGGAGCTGCCCGAAGGCCTCCCCAACATTGACACGACGATCTGGAGTGAAGCTCCGGTGCTGGCGGACGCCTTCGACCCTGTTCTGACCAGGATTCGCCGGTGCGTGGAGGGGGGATTAACCCCTCAAGCGTTGTTTTGTAACTTCCTGGTCAACAGGTGGGCACCGCTTAAGAAGAGGGAGAAACTCGCTTGGGCCCTCAACAGCGTGATGGACGATGACCGGGTCAAAACCGGGTTGAAGTCCAACATGGTGGGGAAAACCTTGGAGTTCCACCTCAAGAAGTTCCAGCACGGCATCAACGTCGAAGGCGACGACTTAACTCCGCCGTCTTCTTTTCTTCCTTTGAACGTAGAAGTGGAGTTCAGCAGGGAGCTCCGGCGGAAGATGACCGTGCTTGACGACCATGGTGTCGTCAAGAGAAGGTCGACCACCGGGGTAGCGATCCCTGGAGTGCCCAAGGATGGTTCCGACCCTGCTCCGAAGCCGAGGGAAGAAGTTGTCGGCAAGGGTAAGGAGCTGGCGGAAGAACCTGTGAGCCGGAAGAGGAAGTTGCAGTATGCCGACGGAAGGTCCGTCAGGCCCGCTACTTCTGCGTCGGCTCCTTCTCCCCGGAGGGGAAGGTCCTCTACAACTGCGGCGACTGTTCCCGTAGTGGGGTCCTCCCGGAACGCGACTGTTCCCGCAGTGAGGTCCTCCCGGAGCGCGACTGTTCCTGCAGTGGGGTCCTCCCGGGGTGTTAGCTCCGGGCAAGCGACTCCAGCACCTGGGCCGGTGGATGCCTCCAGGTCCGGGGGTTCTTCCCGATCGAGGAGGGCCCCGACTCGGGAAACACCCGTGGCTACGACGAGTTCCGGGGGGCCTTCCGGAGCTTCCACGCCGGCTATGACCCCCCAGAACACCCGGAAAAAAGGTTTCGCGCAAGCTGGTGCGGAAGCCTCCCAAGGTAATTTTTAATCTCTACCTTGGACAATTGTTTTAATTGTAGCAACTGTTTTTTATTTTTCTTCGTTCATCATCGGCAGCGTCCCCAAGAAGGGGAGTGAGGCTCCACCCTCAGCCATAGTGTCTGAGGCCGTGAGGGTGGGAGCTTCTGCTCCTGTCCCAGTGCCGCCCCAAGTGGTGTCTGAAGCTGCGACAACTCCGGCGCCGGCTTTCGTGGTCATGGACCTCGACTCATCCCCAGAAGTTCCCGTGGTAGCGCCAGACCACGGGAGTGAAGATGCGCCAGCGGCACCTGTCCCGGAGGTTGAAGCTCCAGGTCCTGGTGCTGAGATGATGGAAGCTCCGGCTGTTGAGCCGGAGGAAGCAGTGATCCCGGCCTCTGAGCCGGAAATTGTCGAAGCTCCGGCGGTTGAGCCGGAGGTGATTGAAGCCCCACCGTGCGCGCCGAAAGCTGAGGTAGTTCCGGCAGTTGGGCCGGCTACTTCCGAAGCACCGGCCGCTGAACCGGTTATTGTTGGAGCTCCGGCCACAGGGCCGGTCGACGTTGAAAATCTTCCGGCTTCGGAGCCGGTTGTTGAAGAGGTGACGGAGCTCGAGCTCTCATCGGAAGAGGTGCCCAGGCCGGAGCCAGCAGCAGCTCCTGCTCCGGAAGCGACGACGTCGGAGGTACCTGCGGCCGAGCCGGAGTGCCCAAGCGAAGTCGCTGGCCCCCTGCCTGAGGGGGTGAACGAAGACCCGGCGGCGGGGCCTTCTTCGATGGCGACTGAGGCCATCCCGGAGGACGGCTCTAGTGCCATGGAGACTCAGGGGACCACTCTTGTGGAGTGGGACCCAATTTTTGTATCTGAAGACCCGCTGGAACCAGCGGAGGAGACCCCAGCAGGTCCGGAACCCATCCCGTTGTCACTGTCTATTGACAACGCATGTTCCAGTCTGCGTCAAGTCCAACTGGCCTTCTTCCATGACAGCAAGGCTCTTGAAGAGGAGCGCCAAACCCTTAGGCGGTGGCATAATCGGCTCTACTTCGAGACCAAGCTGGCGCAGTCGAGGCTAGCGGATGACAAAGAATGGATCAAGCGGGAGAAGATCCACCTGGAGTACTGGGGCAAGTTACTGGATGACAGGGAGAGTATGACTCGTGCCCTTGATGCTCAATCCCAGGAAATCTATGATCAGGCCAAAGCAGCCAATAGTGCGGCCGATGCACGCCACGAACAGCTTGAGGCCATTAACACTGCACTCATCAAGCGCCGAGAGGCACTTGAAGAGAGGGAGAAACGACTCGAAGATGAAGAGTAGAAACTCCTAGAGCTGCGGGATGACGTCCTGAGGAGGGAGGAGGAGCTCGCCGAGAAGGTGGCTCTGGCTGACAAGGGTCTCGAGGAGCGCGCCAAGAAATTGGAAGAGCGCTGCCAAGAGGAAGAGGAGAAGGTCTGGGTGCGAGGGCAGGAACTCTATGAACAAGAGTGTGCCCTTACTGCCAGAGAGAAGAAAGTGAGGGGTAGAGAGAAGGACCTGGTTGACCGTCGGAACAAGATCCACCTCCGGGAGGAGGAGCTCGGAAAACTCGAAAGGCGGGTTGCTGAAAAGATTCAGCAAAACGTCAAAGAAGTTGAGCGCCTCGCCCGTGAGAATTCTGAACTCATGGCGGCCAGGAGATCCCTGGAAGAAATGAAGGGCTTGAGGACCGCAGACTCCCTACAGATTTGGGAGTTCCTGGGCAAGGCCAACGACGCGCTAACACCGATGGGTTTCAGCCCCGTGCGCCCGGATGATCCGGAGCCGGAGCCAGACCTAGCGCTGCAGGCGTTGAGCGCAGCAGGTAGAAAGCTCTCCAAGGTGAGCGATGTCATCGTGGACCAACTGGAGGTTGAGGGGCAATCCCTGGTGAAGAACGTCGCAGAGTATGTGCTGACGTGCTACACCAGCCGGAACTCCCAATTTCCTCTAGACCCGGTGCTTGAAGGCCCCGTCGAAGGAGAAGGCGAAGATACCCGAGCCAACGTATCGGAGGTTGCCCAGAAGGTCGCCCAATTCTTCCATAGGGTCTAGGACCATCTCTATAGTTCTCACTTGTATTTTCTCTTCTTCATCCTCAATTTTGTAATCCCTTGTCTCCAGATGTAATTCCTTGTCTCCAGATGAATGAAATCCCCAAATTTTTGTGAATTTCACTTTTTGTCTTCAACACTTTTGTCTTCACTTGGCCCCCTGGTAGATGTACACAATTTGATTGTGAACATGTACCAAGAGGATATTGCATTTTGTTGAAGACTCATTTGCTCCGAATTTGTAGAATTTAGGTTTGAAGTCTTCGATAGTGAAGGCCCCCTGAGGTTGTCGGAGCTTAGAAGCTCCGGCATTGTCTATCGCTGGAGCTTAGTAGCTCCGGAAATAGTCTCTATCAACGCGTAGGGCATCGATAGTTAGTCCTCCGGGGTGTTGGAGCTTAGTGGCTCCGGCGATAACCTTCGCCAACATGCAACTTGTCGACAGCAGACTCCATTTGAGGGGTCTTCTCACCATCTTTTATTCAGCATCGACGGTTGACCCCCCCTAGCTTTACCGGAGCTTGATTAGTCCGGTGATGCTTGTTTTCGATGCGTAACATCGATTACAAACCACCTAGGGGAGTCAGAGCTTTGTTAGCTCCGGCTTTTCTCCATCAACGTGTATTTTATTTTTCCTGCACACTGAAGTCAAGAAAAATAGTAAAATTTGTTTCTTGTCTATAACTTCGTCGCGGCTTACGACTCCCAAGAAGATTTTAAGTCAAACACGATTATAAATACAACCGAATGCGTTGTCTTTTTTTCTAGATCCAACTGTACAGGGACCCGCCTTACTTCGGCCTGCCGGGGTGTAGGTAGAGTGGCGTACTTAGGGTGCTTGACCAGGCTAAGTCGATAGCACACTCCAGCCCTAGGTTGGCTTGGCGGCTATCAAGCGAGTTGGCCATGAACAATATTTGAATCCAAAAGAATTGACAATACAACTCGAATCGTATATAAACCGGTTGAACTAAAATTTCTTAAGAACAACACGTCTCCGTTATAGACAAGAAAGAGAAAAATAAAAAATGTTGAACCTGTACAAAATAAATGCACGTGGAGTCTGTTTCACATGAAGATGTCTTTCATTATAGGTCCGGGGTACAGGGGAAACAAGTACACTCTTAGGGTACGGAACCAGGCTAAGCGTGTTTCATTTCTCGTTTGACCCAGGGTAGTTAGCCACACTTTTAGTCCGGAGACTGTGACAAGTGTTGCATGAACTTTGCGGACCTTTCAGGAAAGGTCCGGCTGCTCTCCCAGAGGAACTACCCGACTCTGTACAATGACTCTATAACATACATCTCAAGTTACTCAAGACTCACCTCCGTGGTATTAAGTGTAGAACTTACGGAGGTGCTCGATGTTCCAAGGATTTGGGAGAGGTGTCCCATCCTCGGTAGCCAAGCGAACGCTTCCGGGCGGGATACTTTAATCACTCGGAAGGGTCCCTCCTAGCCGGGGGAAAGTTTGTTTAACCCTTCTCTGGATTGTATTCTCCGTAGCACCAGGTCGCCTTCCTCGAGCTGTCGGTTGTGTACGTGCCGCTGATGATAATGCCGTAGGGCTTGACGATATCGGGCATTCCGAACAGCTGCTTGGCATCTTTCCTCCTCAAGGAGGTCTAGGTCTTCACACCGGAGCTGATCCTGCGTGGCTTCGTCGAAGGTCCGGACCCAGAGTGAACCCAAGGTGATTTCCGGAGGAAGGATTGCTTCAGCTCCGTACACCAGAAAGAAGGGTGTCTCTCCGGTTGACCGGTTTGGAGATGTCCTGTTGGCCCATAGAGTGGGCGGAAGCTCTTCGATCCAGCTGGCTCCATGTTTTTTCAAGCGCTCATAGGTGCGTGTCTTGAGTCCTTTAAGGATTTCAGCATTTGCTCTCTCGGCTTGGCCATTGCTAGCTGGGTGAGCTACGGAAGCGTAGCAAACTTGTATGCCGAGGTCTTCGCAATATCCTTGGAATGCAGAGCTTGTGAATTGGGTCCCATTATCAGTGATGATTTTGTTTGGAACTCCAAATATGCATACAATGGACTGCAAAAAGTTGATAGCAGATTGCTTGTTGATTGTCACAACTGGAGTTGCTTCCGGCCACTTAGTGAACTTATCAATGGCGACGTACAGGAACTTGTAACCTCCGACGGCTCTTGGGAAAGGTCCCAAGATGTCCATCCCCCACACAGCGAAAGGCCATGTAGGAGGTATCATTTGTAAGGGCTGAGCTGGTGTGTGAATTTGCTTTGCATGAAATTGTCATGCTTCACATTTCTTCACCAGCTCAGTTGCATCCTGGAGTGCTGTAGGCCAGTAGAAGCCATGCCGAAAGGCTTTACCAACCAGCGTGCGGGAAGACGCATGGTTCCCACACTCGCCTCCATGGATTTCTGTGAGGAGTTCGCAGCCTTCTTCCCTTGTGATACACCGCATTAGGATGCTGTTGGTACCGCGCCGGTAGAGATCCCCTTCTACCAACGTGTATCTTTTAGCCAATCTGACTACCCGGTCAGCAGATGCATCATCGTCAGGAAGGATGTTGTCTTTCAAGTAGCTCCGGATCTCCGAGATCCATGCATCGGAACTAGCTTGAGCTTTTGAGTCTTGCGTGCTGGGTTGCTCGGAGCTTCCGGCGGCACCTACCACCCTTGATGGCTGCCATGGTAACAGGGCCATCAGGACTGTCAACTTCGGTATGCAGATCTCGCCCCCTTCGCTCAGTTCAGCAGGCTGAGCTGTTGGCTTTGACAACCTCCGAACAAAGATTCCGTCAGGAGCCGGAGCTCCGGTTGACGCTTTCGTCGAGAGTTCGTCAGCTTCAGCGTTATGGGCACGCTGAACATGGTGGAGATCTAGGACTTCAAAGTCCTTCTGAAGCCTCTGGACTTCAAGGAGGTAAGCAGCTAGCTGGAGATTATTGCAGGAGCATTCACCCTTCACCTGCTTAATGATGATCTGTGAATCTCCCTTGACCAGCAATTGCTTGACACCATATGACAGTGCCACCTTTAGTCTGTAGATGAGTGCTTCATACTCTGCCATGTTATTGGTTGCCTTGAAGTCAAGGTGTACCATGTATTTCACCTTCTCCCCAGTTGGTGCAAGGAGAAGGATTCCAGCTCCGGCCTGTGACACCCGGTTCCGAAAATGAACCAAGCTAACGCATATGTGTGCCCAGGATGTTCAACACACATATACGAGTGCAATCACAAACGATATACAGATAATTACCACAGCTCAAATTATTAAATAAGTACTCTTATTACATAATTCATTATATCCTCGAATACAAGCTCTAATGAATATTAATGACGGGTTCAACTAATGCAGTGGAAATAAACTAATTAAGCAACTAAGCAAACTAAGCAAAAGGGATAGCGCAGCTCCATGCAACACCACAGGCAAAGCTGACGGTAGACACGGCCTAGAACTCCGCATTATCGCTATTAAACTCCCAATCCTGACCTGCAACTGTTGGGGTGGGGATTGCAAGAGTGAGTACATGTCGTACTCAGCAAGTGTGGAAAGTATGATATGTGGCTGATTCAAATTACGACAATAATAATAGCTAAGTGCTGAAAAGTATATAAAACATTTGAAAAGCAATATATTATATGTATGTAAAGTAATCCCATCATAACCCATGTAACCATAATAAATCCAGCCCATAATGTACCATTGCCAATAACCATAACCAATGTCATAAACCATGATTCCATCCCATAACCATAATCATAATCATAATATCAACCATAACCATTACTAAATCCATAATCATTCCAAATACCAATTTCCCTCTAATCATGGAAGTTGTCAAGGCGCTCATAACCGGGAGCACGGCTATCATGATGGTTTTAGTTAACTCTGCAGAGTTTGTACCTCTTTACCCACGTGTTCGTGATTTCATCACCTTTCGGCGACTAAGAATCTCCCTTATGCCCATGATCCGTCGGTCATAATACACACTTCTGTTGGTGTGTGGCCAAGAGATCACAAAATAGCCTTTACAAAGGGATTACTAGCCTATTTAGACCCCACTGAGGTTTCACCGGTGGCGATGCCTCCAACTGAGCACATCTTCAACCAAGGGCCCCCTCTTGAGCCATTCGGATCCCAGGGTAGTCACACCAATCATCAACAAACCCAATCCGACTACCCCTTCCCCGAGCATCCACAATGGTACAAACAACACTAGCAAAGCCCTAATTAATCAGCTACGCCGCACCCATACTTGGCCTCGTGGTGGCACTGTAGTCCTGGCTTATTCTCGCATGAACCGGTCCTTAGATCTAAAGCAGCAAACCACCATAACATCCAACCCATCCACATACCAGGCTTGCTTAGATCACCCATTGTGTTGACCAGTTCACATTAACTAGAATATCATTGATGCATAATTAAATGTGTAGTGTTGTTTGTCATCTCAATTAATTCAGCGAAGCAAAAAGGTAAAAACCCTTCCCGACTCTCTACCATAAATTCCAGGTGACAAGGGTGGTCAAACAAATCTAGTAAACTTCCTACCATAGGATTCCCATCAATTTGACACAAGCATGCAAGTTCGCAAACAAAACATTTATTTTAAAACAGGATCAATATGCTTCAAGGACACTTGCCTTGCTCCGGCGGATAGGGTTGCACGAGCGCTTCAAAATCTTGGTTCTGGAAATCCTCGTATGCGGCCTCTTGAGCACGTTCCTCTACGTGTGATCATACATACAAGAGAACATATACAATCAACATGATGCACACACATTAATCAACATGCGATGATATGCATGCATGCAAAGTATAATAATTAATTAACTACGGTTGTTTATTATTTAGATGTAACTAGTTCATACGTGTTCATATGAGTTTAAGGGAGTTTTAGGGTAGATTAATGCTGCTGAAAATAAAATTATGGTGCAACTAAAATCAATTTACGTCTATTAGATTCAATATGGTCGCTAAAATTCGCATCGGGAACATGGCCTACCGTAGATGCGATGGCTTCGATGATCGTGGGATGGGGACAATGCATAGACGAAGTAGATGGCGCAGCAGTCCCTTGGCGGCACGACGACGGCGACGATCTCCGGTGGACGGTGGCACCCTCCTCTTTTTCTTCCTCTTCTTCCCCTCTTTTTTTCTTCCTTTTCTTCCCCTGGCGGCGCAGCCTCTGGTCCCCTTTTTCTTCTGTACCGGCGGCGTTCCTAGAAGGCGGCGGCGTTTCTGGGATCGGGGGAAAACCTAGGGACCTACGGTCCTTTTTTTATAGGCGCTGGACCGCGTGGGCGAGCGGGAAAATCGGGCTGGCGCGGAGTCCGTGCGCGCTGCGTGGGAGCGGTTGGCGGGGCACGAGGCATCAAGCGCGAGCGGGACCGTGGGAGGCGCGGCGCGCGGGGGCCAAGGCAGCAGGGTGGGGTCCGCAGCGGAGGGAGGCGCGGGGGATTCGGCGCTCGCGCGCGGGTTGGCGGCACGCGCGGGAAGCCGGTATTCGCGGCGGGGTGTGGGGCCCGTGCGGTTCGGCGGGGCGCGGTACGGGGCTTCGGTGCTGGCTGGGCCGGTCGGCGGCCTGGCCGGCGGTTGACTTGTTTTTTTTCTTTTTTTATATATATTATTATATTATTATTTATATTTTATTTATTTTATTTATCTTATTCATTTATTTATTCATTATTTTATATATATTTATATATATTTATTATATATAATTTATTTATATATATTTCTTTTTATCTATTATTATTATTTTATATTTATTCCCTAATACATGTTTTAGGCTATAATTATTATTTTCTATTTCTTCTTTTGCTACATACATTTGTATATATATGTTCCATCTTTTATGTTTTATTATTTTTCTTTTATCCTACTAATGTTTAATGCATGATCATGTATGCAATGCATGATGCGAAAATTTAGGGTGTTACAAACCTACCCCCTTAAAGTGAATCTCGCCCTCGAGATTCGACAGCGTGGAGAAAAGATGCGGGAATTTTGCCTTCAGGTCTTCTTCACGTTCCCACGTAGCTTCGGCTTCTGTATGGTGTTTCCATTGCACTTTACACCAACGAATCCTCTTATTTCTCGTGACCCTTTCCTTCACGTCCAAGATCTTGATAGGTTGCTCGACATAAGACAAATCCTCCTGAAGTTCTAACTCGTCTATCGACACTTGTTCTTCCGGTACCCTGAGACACTTCTTGAGTTGAGAGACGTGAAACACGTTGTGTATATCGGAGAGATACGTCGGCAGCTCAAGTCGATATGCCACTTCTCCTCGTTTGTCCAAAATCTTGAATGGTCCAATATAACGAGGTGCGAGCTTGCCTCTTATGTTAAACCTCTTATGACCTCTCATTGGTGACACCTTGAGGTAAACAAAATCTCCCACTTCAAAGGCTAATTCCCTTCTCCTATTATCCGCATAGCTTTTTTGTCTTGATTGGGCAGCCCTCAAGTTTTCACGAATCATCTGGACTTGCTTTTCGGCTTCTTGCAACACATCCGGACAAAATACTTGAGTTTCTCCTGCCTCATTCCAGAATAAAGGTGTCCTACACTTCCTCCCATAAAGCGCTTCATATGGTGACATTTTCAAGCTTGCTTGGTAACTATTGTTGTATGAGAATTCCGCGTATGGCAAGCTTTTGTCCCAACTTTTCCCATGCTTCAAAGCACAAGCTCTTAACATGTCTTCCAAAATCTGATTGGTCCTCTCGGTTTGTACATCCGTTTGAGGGTGATATGCTGAACTAAAATTCAACCTCGTTCCCAAAGCTTCATGCAATTTTTGCCAAAATCTGGAGGTAAATTGAGAACCTCTCTCCGAGACTATCTTCTTCGGTACTCCGTGTCGACACACAATATGCTCCATGTATATTTCGGCCAATTGTGCAGCTGTATACTTGGTCTTTACAGGGACAAAATGAGCTGACTTGGTTAAGCGATCCACAATTACCCAAATTGAGTCATACTCGGACTGAGTACGTGGTAACCCAACTATGAAGTCCATTCCAATTTCTTCCCACTTCCACTCCGGAATCTTCAACGGTTGCAATAATCCGGCTGGTCTTTGATGTTCCGCCTTGACTCGTTGGCACACATCACATAGTGCTACGTATTCAACTATGTCCTTCTTCATGCTATCCCACCAATAGCAAGTCTTCAAGTCTTTGTACATCTTCGTACAACCAGGGTGAATTGAGTATGGTGAGTCATGTGCCTCCTTTAATATTGTTTCTCGAATATGCTTTACATTAGGCACAACAATTCTCTTTCCAAGCCATAAGGTACCCTGTTCGTCCTCATCAAATCTGAATTCTCTTCCTTCTTGGATCTTTTCCTTGATTTCCTTGATCTCCTCATCTGTGGTCTGTGCTTCTCGAATTTCTTGCTCCAAGGTCGGATTTAACTCCATCATCTCCATCTCATTTACAAACCCGAGGTTCAACCGTTCAAACTCCTTACATAACTCAGACGGTAGCTCTCGAACTGTAAGTTGATGGCTTACTCCCTTTCTACTCAAAGCATCGGCCACTACATTGGATTTTCCCGGATGATAGTTGATTCCCACATCATAATTCTTGATGAGCTCCAACCATCTTCGTTGCCTCAAATTCAGATCTGTCTGTGTGAAAATATACTTAAGACTCTTGTGATCCGTATAAATTTCACACCTATGTCCGAGAATATAGTGTCTCCAAATCTTCAATGCATGTACCACGGCTGCAAGTTCAAGGTCGTGTGTGGGATAATTCTGCTCATGTTTCTTCAATTGTCTTGACGCGTAGGCGACCACTTGACCTTCTTGCATCAATACACACCCAAGTCCTTGTCTCGATGCATCACAATAGATGTTGAAACTCTTGCTTACATCTGGCAATACCAAAACTGGGGCTGTTGTCAACCGTTTCTTCAACTCCTCAAAACTGTTCTGACAAGCTTCAGTCCATTGGAACGCCTTCCCCTTCATTAGCAATTCCGTCATGGGCTTGGCTATCTTGGAAAAGTCCTTGATGAATCGACGGTAATATCCAGCCATTCCAAGAAAACTCCTTATTTCCTTGACGTTTTGCGGTGGTTCCCACTTCAACACATCTCTCACCTTCTCTGGGTCAACTGATACTCCTCCTCCAGAAATAATGTGGCCTAAGAAAGAAACTTCCCGTAACCAAAATTGACATTTATTGAACTTGGCATACAATTGGTGTTCTCGTAGCTTCTGCAATGTAAGCTTCGAGTGTTCTTCATGTTCCTTCTCATCCTTCGAGTAGATCATAATATCATCAATAAACACCACAACGAACTTGTCCAAGTACTCCATGAAGACTTTATTCATGAGGTATATAAAGTAGGCAGGCGCATTTGTCAATCCAAATGACATCACGGTGTACTCATAAGATCCATACCGTGTCCTAAAAGTTGTCTTGGGTATGTCTGATGGTCTAATCTTCATTTGAAAGTATCCTGACCTCAAATCAATCTTAGAGAAGACACAAGCACCCTTCATCTGATCAAATAAATCCTCTATGCGTGGCAAGGTATACTTGTTCTTGATTGTTACCTCGTTGAGAGCTCGGTAATCCACACACATCCTTTGGGATCCATCCTTCTTGTCCACGAATAGAACGGGCGCTCCCCAAGGTGAAGAGCTAGGGCAAATAAAACCCTTCTCTAATTGCTCTTGAATTTGCTTCTTGAGCTCCGCTAATTCCATAGGAGACATCCTATACGGCCTCTTAGCTATAGGTGCGGTTCCAGGTATTAAATCAATAACAAACTCAATGTCTCGATCGGGTGGCATACCTGGCAACTCATCTGGGAACACATCCAAAAATTCACACACTACCGGAATCTCCTCAATTGCGGCACCGTCCATATGATTCAATTCCAATTGCTTCGGTGCGGTTTGAGATGCTTCAAATTCTATGGTGATCCCTTCTTCATTGGTCAACTTCACTGTCTTTTTGGCACACTCAATAACTCCATTGTGCTTCCTCAACCAGTCCATACCAAGTATAATGTCCAATCCTTGGGAATCCAAAACAATGAGGTTGGCGAAGAAGTCTACCCCCCTTATTCTAAGGCTTACCTTTGGACATACTATATTTGTCATACTATATTTGTCCTCATCTCTCCTCCAGGAGACTTAACCAATAGAGTAAACTTCATATGAGAGATAGGCAAACTATACTTGGCAACATATTTCGATGCAATGAATGAATGCGATGCTCCAGAATCAAATAACATAGTCGCGGGATTAGAGTTGGCGAGAAACATACCAATGACCACGTCATCCGCTTGTTGAGCATCCTCCGTAGAGACATGGTTCACGTTGCCACAAGCAAAATTCTGCTATCCATGGCTTCCTTGTGGCTGTCCTCCATTAGGTCTTGGGTTTTGCCTCGGTGCATTGCTTCTTTGACCAGGGCCTGACATAGGACATTGATTCGCAAAGTGTCCAACTTCTCCACAAGTATAGCACCTCTTAACTCCACCAGAATTATTGGGACGAGCTTGGTTTTGAGCATTGGTTCCAGGAAAATCAGCACGAGGCGCATAAGGCATTGGAGGCCTAGGTGCTTGCATAACAGGGCGCTGCTGCACAAACTGAGTTGGGCGCGGTGCATAACCAGGGCGCTGAGCAGGAATAGAGGAGCTGTAATAAGGCGCATTGGATGGTGCAAGGCGAGGGCGCACATTACTTTCTTGTTGCTGTCCTTGATATGGCGCTTTCCTCTTGTTGTCTTGCTCCATCTCACGGACCTTGTTCTCCACCACAATTGCTTTGTCCACAAGTTTCTGGAAGTTGGCATAGTCGCAATTGAGTAGTTGCACTTGGATTCCATTGTTCAAGCCTCTCATGAACAAGTATTGTTTCCGGCTGTCCCGACTAACATCCTCAGGCGCATATCTTGAGAGTTGAGTGAACTTATTGAGATGTTCACTCACGCTTGATCTTCCTTGCCTTAAGTTCTCGAATTCTTGCCTCTTCAAGATCATAACACCTTCTGACACATAATGAGAACGGAAATTCTCCTTGAATTCCGCCCAGGTGATCCTCTCTTGATCCTCATGAGCATTGCATAGTGAATCCCACCAATCGGCGGCTGCTCCAACGAGTTGATGAGAAGCAAATAGGACCTTCTCTCGGTCACTGCATTGGACAATAGCAAGTTTCTTCTCCACGGACTTGAGCCAATCATCAGCATCCATAGGGTTAGCCGCTTGAGCAAAGGTTGGCGGCCTAGTCCTCATAAACTCTCCCAATCAGTTATGAGGAGGCGGGGGTGGCGGTGGAGGCATGTGGGGCTGATTGTTGATATTGCTGCCAGCCTGCAGCTGTCCCATTGTTTGTATCATGGTCTGCATGAGCTGGTTCTGCATAGCCAGTAGTTGCTCGATATTGATAGCTCCATGAGCAGGTCCTTGTCCGATGTTGTTCTGAGGCGCTCCATGGTTCTCCTCCTCACCATTAACATCCCTCTGATTGCAAGTCCTCACCATCTGAAGAAGAGCAATAGGTAAGAATTTAGAAACATCCCCAACTATATGCATCAAGGGATATGAAGCTAACTAACTAGCTATATTAGCCTAGGTGGACATGGCAATGCTAAGGCATCCCAAAATCCTCTATTAAGCACACAAGCAAGCAATATATATATAGCAAACAACACTCCAAGCAAAAACACATCGATTCCTGAGTGCTCCTATGTGCTCTAAAGTGTCCATTCTATCTAGGCTGCATCCTACGGTCAACCTCGCTCTGATACCAATCTGTGACGCCCGGTTCCGAAAATGAACCAAGTTAACGCATATGTGTGCCCAAGATGTTCAACACACATATACGAGTGCAATCACAAACGATATACAAATAATTATCACAGCTCAAATTATTAAATAAGTACTCTTATTACATAATTCATTATATCCTTGAATACAAGCTCTAATGAATATTAATGACGGGTTCAACTAATGCAGCGGAAATAAACTAATTAAGCAACTAAGCAAACTAAGCAAAAGGGATAGCACAGCTCCATGCAACACCACAGGCAAAGCTGACGGTAGACACGGCCTAGAACTCCGCATTATCGCTATTAAACTCCCAATCCTGACCTGCAACTGTTGGGGTGGGGATTGCAAGAGTGAGTACATGTCGTACTCAGCAAGTGTGGAAAGTATGACATGTGGCTGATTCAAATGACGACAATAATAATAGCTAAGTGCTGAAAAGTACAGTAAAACATTTGAAAAGCAATATATTATATGTATGTAAAGTAATCCCATCATAACCCATGTAACCATAATAATACCAGCCCATAATGTACCATTGCCAATAACCATAACCAATGTCATAAACCATGATTCCATCCCATAACCATAACCATAATCATAATATCAACCATAACCATTACTAAATCCATAATCATTCCAAATACCAATTTCCCTCTAATCATGGAAGTTGTCCAGGCGCTCATAACCGGGAGCACGGCTATCATGATAGTTTTAGTTAACTCTGCAGAGTTTGTACCTCTTTACCCACGTGTTCGTGATTTCATCACCTTTCGGCGACTAAGAATCTCCCTTATGCCCATAACCCGTCGGTCATAATACACACTTCCGTTGGTGTGTGGCCAAGAGATCACAAAATAGCCTTTACAAAGGGATTACTAGCCTATTTAGACCCCACTGAGGTTTCACCGGTGGCGATGCCTCCAACTGAGCACATCTTCAACCAAGGGCCCCCTCTTGAGCCATTCAGATCCCAGGGTAGTCCCACCAATCATCAACAAACCCAATCCAACTACCCCTTCCCCGAGCATCCACAATGGTCCAAACAGCACTAGCAAAGCCCTAATTAATCAGCTACGCCGCACCCGTACTTGGCCTCGTGGTGGCACTATAGTCCTGGCTTATTCTCGCATGAACCGGTCCTTAGATCTAAAGCAAGCAAACCACCATAACATCCAACCCATCCACATACCAGGCTTGCTTAGATCACCCATTGTGTTGACCAGTTCACATTAACTAGAATATCATTGATGCATAATTAAATGTGTAGTATTGTTTGTCATCCCAATTAATTCAGCGAAGCAAAAAGGTAAAAACCCTTCCCGACTTTCTACCATAAATTCCAGGTGACAAGGGTGGTCAAACAAATCTAGTAAACTTCCTACCATAGGATTCCCATCAATTTGACACAAGCATGCAAGTTCGCAAACAAAACATTTATTTTAAAACAGGATCAATATGCTTCAAGGACACTTGCCTTGCTCCGGCGGATAGGGTTGCACAAGCGCTTCAAAATCTTGGTTCTGGAAATCCTCGTATGCGGCCTCTTGAGCACGTTCCTCTACGCGTGATCATACATACAAGAGAACATATACAATCAACATGATGCACACACATTAATCAACATGCGATGATATGCATGCATGCAAAGTACAATAATTAATTAACTACGGTTGTTTATTAATTAGATGTAACTAGTTCATACGTGTTCATATGAGTTTACGGGGGTTTTAGGGTGGATTAATGCTGCTGAAAATAAAATTATGGTGCAACTAAAATCAATTTACGTCTATTAGATTCAATATGGTCGCTAAAATTCGCATCGGGAACATGGCCTACCGTAGATGCGATGGCTTCGATGATCGCGGGATGGGGACAATGCGTAGACGAAGTAGATGGCGCAGCAGTCCCTTGGCGGCACGACGACGGCGACGATCTCCGGTGGACGGTGGCACCCTCCTCTTTTTCTTCCTCTTCTTCCCCTCTTTTTTTCTTCCTTTTCTTCCCCTAGCGGCGCAGCCTCTGGTCCCCTTTTTCTTCTGTACCGGCGGCGTTCCTGGAAGGCGGCGGCGTTTCTGGGATCGGGGGAAAACCTAGGGACATACGGTCCTTTTTTTATAGGCGCTGGACCGCGTGGGCGAGCGGGAAAATCGGACTGGCGCGGAGTCCGTGCGCGGTGCGCGGGAGCGGTTGGCGGGGCATGCGGCATCGAGCGCGAGCGGGGCCGTGGGAGGCGCGGCGCGCGGGGGCCAAGGCGGCGGGGTGGGGTCCGCAGCGAAGGGTGGCGCAGGGGATTCGGCGCTCGCGCGCGGGTTGGCGGCACGCGCGGGAAGCCTGGATCCGCGGCGGGGTGTGGGGCCCGTGCGGTTCGGCGGGGCGCGGTACAGGGCTTCGGTGCTGGCTGGGCCGGTCGGCGGCCTGGCCGGCGGTTGACTTGTTTTTTTTTCTTTTTTTATATATTATTATATTATTATTTATATTTTATTTATCTTATTCATTTATTTATTTATTATTTTATATATATTTATATATATTTATTATATATAATTTATTTATATATATTTCTTTTTATCTATTATTATTATTTTATATTTATTCCCTAATACATGTTTTAGGCTATAATTATTATTTTCTATTTCTTCTTTTGCTACATACATTTGTATATATATGCTCCATCTTTTAGGTTTTATTATTTTTCTTTTATCCTACTAATGTTTAATGCATGATCATGTATGCAATGCATGATGCGAAAATTTAGGGTGTTACACGACCCCCTGCTTCTGCATGGAGCCGTCGAAGTAGAGGGTCCAGTGAGGCTCGGTGAAGGCTGAAACTTGATGCTTCGTCTTCTGCTCACTGGGGCCTCCAGGGTTTGATGGAGAGGGGGTCTATTCTGCCACAAAATCTGCCAATGCTTGACTCTTGACTGCTTGTCTTGAAATAAATTCAAGATCAAATTCAGCCAATTCCGCTGCCCACTTTGCAATATTCCTAGTTGAATTGGGATTATGCAAGATTGCTCGAAGTGGGTAGGAGGTCACCACTGAGACTTTGTGAGCTTGGAAGTAATGTCGAAGCTTTCTGGAGGTAATAAGGACTGCATAGAGCAGCTTATGCACCTCCAGGTATCGAGTCTTGGCATCACGTAATACTTCACTAATGAAGTACACCGGGTGCTGAATGGTCCGGACCCTCTCGGAGGGGTCCGGAGCTTCCTCTTCACTGACCCGGATCCTCTCGGAAGAATCCAGATTTTCTTCAGGGACCTCCGGGTTCTGGCTGGAGGAACCCGGAGCTTCTTCAGAAGTGACCTGGACCCTCCCGGAGGGGTCTGGGTCTCCTGAAGTGACTTCTTGTGGATTCGAATCTGGGAGCTGGGACCCAGACTCGCTTTCAGGAACCTCCGGACCCTCCCGAAGGGGTCTGGATTCCTGGGTATGGGGTAGTTCTGGTCTCTCCGCAACCAGAACCATACTGACGACTTCGTCAGTAGCTGAAATATAAAGCAACAAAGGCTCACCAGGGTTCGGAGCTACCAGAATTGGTAGGGTGGTGAGGAACTGTTTCAGCTCCTGGAATGCCTTCTCTGCTTCTTCGGACCATTGGAATGGTCCGGACTTCCTCAATAACTTGAAGAAGGGGAGTGCCCGTTCCGCCAGTCTTGAGATGAACCGGCTGAGGGCTGCTAGACATCCAGTTAACTTTTGGACGTCTTTGATGCGGGTTGGTGGCCGCATGTCTTCAATGGCCTTAATCTTCGCCGGATTAGCTTCTATGCCCCGGTGACTTACCAGGAAACCAAGAAGTTTTCCGGAGCTAACCCCGAAGACACACTTGTCTGGGTTTAGCTTTGTGCGGGTGGCCCGCAGCTTGTCGAAGACAGCCTGCAAGGTGTCAAGGAGTGACTCCTTGTTCCTGACCTTGACCACGATGTCATCGGTGTACACTTCCACTATGTCTCTAATGAGTTCTTCAAAAGTTTTGTACATAGCTCGTACAAAAGTTGAAGCTGCATTCTTGAGACCAAAGGGCATGCTTGTGTAACAATACAATCCATCTACTGTGATGAATGAAGTATGCTCTTCATCTTCCCTAGACATCCTGATTTGATGATATCCGGAATATGCATCTAGGAAACACAGTAGGTCACACCCGAAGGTGGAATCCACTATCTGATCTATTCTAGGTAGTGGGAATGGATCTTTTGGACATGCCTTATTTAGTGCGGTGTAGTCGATGCACATCCGAAGCTTCCCGCCGGCCTTGGGCACAACGACTGGGTTTGCCAGCCATTTTGGATGGAAGACTTCTCGGATGAATCTAGCTTCGAGTAACTTCTTCACTTCTTGTCGGATGAAGTTTTGTCGCTCTACGGATTGCTTCTGAGGCTTCTGATGCACAGGCCGGGCATCGGGGTAGATCTTCAGATTGTGCTCAATCACTTCCCTGGGGATCCCAGGCATTTGTGACGGTTGCCAGGCAAACACGTCGATGTTAGCCCGGAGGAAAGTGATGAGCGCGAGTTCCTATTTGTCGTTCAATCCCCCCGATATACGGGTGGTTTGAGCGGCATCGGAACCAATTTGGATGACTTTGACGGGAATGTCGGTGTCGCCGCTTGGCACTCGAGGTGCAGAAGTCGAGCCTCGTTGACGAATGCTCGGGGGTTTTGGAGCTTGCTCCTGCCTGGAGTTCTCCTCTTGCGCCGTGGTGAGTGCATGGAGTTCTTCCAGTGCAGTTACTCCGACAGTGCGATCTCCGCGGATCTGGAGAACGCCTACTGGTGTTGGCATTTTCAACACCAGATAACCATAATGAGCGGCTGCCATGAATTTGTACAGGGCAGGCCTTCCCAAGATGGCATTGAAGGGCAAGTTGATCTGAGCAACGTCAAAGACCAACTTCTCGGTGCGGTACTTTTCCCGTGTCCCGAAGGTAACGGGGAGAGTAATAGCTCCGAGTGGGGTAATGGCCCTAGGACCTACTCCGGAGAAAGGTAGAGAGGGGTGGAGATCCGAAGGTCGGAGCTGAAGCTTAGTGAAAGCTTCGAAGCTGATGAGGTTAAGCCCCGAACCTCCGTCTACCATGACATGGTGGAGCTGGATGTTATTAATGGTAGGAGATACCATCAAAGGTAACTGACCTGCTCCAACCATGCTCCGAGGGCAATCCGAAGCATCAAAAGTGATGGCTGTGTCCATCCACTTCCGATGAGGTTCTGACCTGACTGTAGGAGATACAGCGGCCATATCCCGACGCATAGTCTTGATGACACGACGGGAGATGATATCCCATGATCCACCAAAAATGGTGTTCATGGTCTTCTGACGCTCGTTGTCAGAGACGTCAGAATCATCGTCGACGGAGGTGTAGACGGCCTTCAGGACCTTTTTGGGATCCTGAAATCCTAACTCCTCTTCAGCCGGAGCTTCGATGACTTTTTGCTTTCCTTCCCTCTGTCGAAAAGGATATTCTTCTCGGCGCTTGTTGTAGCGCTCACCAAGGTTTTGGACCTCCCGACAGTCTTCCAAACTGTGGCTGCCTGTTTTATGAATGGGACACCACACTTTGGGTTTGCCACCGTCTTCAGAAGACGGTCGAGGTCTCTTCTCGGGGCGTGGCCCCCGGCCACCCGGAGTTGCAGCAGCTGCAACGTTGGATGTGCCGGCCTACGGCTTCTTCTTGCCGTTGGTCTTCTTTTTCTTCTTGCCACCCCCGGAGGTAGCGGCTTCTTCTTTGGAGGATTTCTTGTGACCCTCCAAGGTTGGTTTGGAGTGCATCTCACGGCCCTCCGCAGCTCTGGCACATTTGTCAGCTAAGCTGAAGAGTTTCGTGACACTGGTGATCTCCTTGATCGCCAGTTTCTCCAACATCTTCTTGTCCCGTACACCCTGTCTGAATGCCACAATGACAGAGGCACTAGAGATAGAAGGGATAGTGTTTCGTACCTGAGAGAACCTCTGGATGAATGATCGCAAGGATTCTCCCCCTTTTTGCACTACCGCAAAAAGGTCTAGTTCAGTGCCTGGTCGGGTGTATGAACTCCCGAAGTTGGCAGTGAACTGTCGGCACAGCTCCTCCCAACTGTTGATAGAGTTGGGTGGAAGGCTCATAAACCAGGACCTGGCGGTCCCATTTAAGGCCAGTGGAAAATAATTGGCCATCACGGCCTCGTTTCCTCCAGCTACCAAGATTGCAGTGGAGTAGATCTGAAGAAATTCAGCGGGATTGACAATCCCGTCGAATTTTCCGGCAGGTGAGGCTGGAACTTCTGTGGACACCTAACCATGCGCAGGTGCATGGCCAGGGCTGAATAGCCTCCTCCCACTCCTTCAGGAGCAGAAAGGTCCTGAGCTTCCCGTCTTTCACGGGCACGCTCAATATGGACTCGGTCGTCCTGCTGGCGGTATTGGCGATCAAGCTCGGCCCGGAGGTCATGAGTCGAAAGCCTGGATACCGTGTGAGTGTGTCGTGCCCTGGAGGGCAATGACGTCACTTGTTGGGACGCAGCACGTCTGCTGTTGGAAACGTGCGGACCAAGTCTTCCCAAATGCTCCACATCGGCCCTCCACTGCTCCAGTGCATCCCGGGATGCATCCGGAGGTGGTGGGCGTTGGAGAAGAGCACGCGCTGCATGGAGCGCGTGTTCCGGGTTGTCATGATTTGCCGACACAGTAATTGATGCCGGCGCACCATCACGTTGCCCAACACGATTTGCTGGAGGAGATGGTGGTGGTGGAAGTGTGACTCCTGCTGGTGCTGAGGCTCCTGCTGGTGGTTGCCTATTGGAGGGATTGCCCCCAACAGCCTGAGCAGCAGGCTGACCATTGGATGATCCAGCAGCTGAGTTCACCATTCTCAAAATCTCAGGCACCCCCCTTCCTGGCGCGCCAACTGTCGGTGGTTTGGAACCGGCAGATCTCCCTACACTGCTAAAGTGATAGGGGAGTTTGATGTTCGGTGTGGGCGCGCGGAGATTCAAGAAGGTGAGTAGGAATTGACACAGGAGACACAAGAGTTTACGTGGTTTGGGCCGCCTGAGCGTAATACCCTACTCCACGGAGGTGTTGGTGTTGTATTAACTGTATGAGCTTGTGTTGAGCGTCTATGGCGTGTGTCTCTAGCCCCCTGAACGTGTCGTCGGCCTGTCCTTTTATAGTACAAGGGCAGGCCGTTACAAGTTAGCCTGGCCCGACATGTGGCCCCAGCGGTTACTAGTATTGACACTTATTTAACACATTTAATTGCTCTTAATGACCCTGTAACGGGCTTTGACAGCACCGTTACTGCTGTTAAGATCGTCCGTTTAAGTGTCATTAATATGGCATTAATGACACTTAATCGGGTCTTGAAGTCCTTGATTCCCCTTTGAAGATCCGGTGCCGTTGCGAGGTCTTCCGGAGGTTAGGGGCTGAAGATCCGACGATTGGACACGTGTCAGGTAGCTCCGGAGCTACCTGACACGTGTCAGGTCTGGAGCTTCTCTCGGTCTGGGGTTAAGTCCGGAGGTGCCATTTCGGTACATGGCCTGGAGCTTCCCCCTTGTGGGCGGTAGCTCCGGTTTGGTAGTACACGTGGTGACCCTGGGATTAACCATGTTGAAGAAGCGGGTCCGGTTATGTCTGACATGTGGGCCTCCGAGGGTCTTCAAATCAAGTATATGACTTTCCTTTGAGATCTTTGTAACCTCAAGGGGTGTATGGTTTCTAGGGTACCGACAGGCACTGGGCTAGCATTGCTTTCATCGCTAAGTCCATAAAGGCAAGACAATGCCAGGGGTCCGAGGGCAAGCACAACTATAGTGGCGACGGCTACTTGCGTTTGGCTAAATGCATGGTAAGTACATTTTAAGTTCATTTATGTGTTCATAATATATTTTCTCACTAACACGGCTATACAGGAGTGAGAGACTTGTCTGGAGCCGACCCCGACCCAGGTTTGGAAGAGAGGTCACAAGGAAAGTGACCCTTCCCAGCCTGGGCAGTGCAGTCAGGTCACGGCCGATCGACTGGTAGGTTTTCAAAATTCATTATTTCATTATAACTATTACTATTATTAACACGCTTACAAGATTTCTTTGTTTTTTAGTAAAAGTACGTGCAAGAGGTCATGAAGATACACGGCTAAAATTACGATTGGGAAAATGCGCTGATCGACCCCCAAGTCGTGTACGCGAGCGGAGGCGGAAAGTCTCATGGACGGTGAGTTGGTCATTTGCTTAATTTTTTCAATCTACCTTTTTTACTTAGTATTTTTTTATTCTTTTGAAAGTTTGCCATTTTTTATGGAGTTGTCGACTCGAGGTCGGCGTGACCTTTGAGAGGCGCTTCATCGACACATGCCTCGTCTGTTGGGCCATCAAGTGGCCATCTCTTGCAGACCAAGTTGGAGTTCAATGTTGTGAGGGAGATGCTGACGTGTAGACCCAGGCGGAGCTGGAGAGGTCGAGGGCCTCCCAAGATGTTGTAGCCAAACATGGAGGATTACAAAGGATGGATAGGGTTGTCACCACCTACCGCCTACCTCTACAACCTGTGGACTATGATGCATCCAATGCTACTTAACTATCCAAGCACCACGCTTGCATGCTAAGTAAAT
Organism: Tuctoria greenei; assembly: GCA_036927565.1. Classification (NCBI taxonomy): domain Eukaryota; kingdom Viridiplantae; phylum Streptophyta; class Magnoliopsida; order Poales; family Poaceae; genus Tuctoria; species Tuctoria greenei. Next base: position 23,657,923 of record JAYESD010000002.1, on the reverse strand, counting down.
ACCTCAAGAGTTACAATATATTATTCATCCTAAGGCAATTACAAACCTAAACATCATTGAACCAATGTTGGATCCAAGCATTAACATAATCATATTATTATCTAATTAATCTATAGTGATGGTGTATGCTGTTTATGATAACATGATAATGGCATTATGTCTAGATCATAACAACATCTACATCTAGCACATACATAGGCTCCACAACCAAACAATGAACGCTTTATCCAAGTATATGAAAAAGTAAAGACTAATAATATTAATATAAAACATAAAGTCAAAATACAAGAAACAATACATGAGACATACATTTCCCAATATGGATTTGGGACTAGAGGCGCCTCTATAGAGCCTAACCTCCACTAAGGACTAAGAAAAGTAGTGTATACAATAGAATGATGCTCAAGTGATGTGTGTTGAAGTGAGGGGTATGAGTCCTATTTATAGCTGGAGAAGGGTCGGTTCCCGCCCCCAAAAACGCATGAATCAGTCATCATCATTATCAGAGTACCACAGGGAGTTGACATGTGCAAGTTGACCGTGTTTGGCGCCAGGAACTAGTCGGCCGAACAGGGTGTTCGGCCGACCTGGTCTTTGCTACCTTTCGCATGTGCTTTTTCTTGGTTACTTCTAGGTGGGCCCTATTGACTGATATGGGTATACACCGTTGGATCTCTTTGGATACGTCTGTTTTTGGGCCATTTGATCTATGCAATGCAATGTGTTGGTGTTTGATTTGCTGGGATGGTACTTTTTAGGATTGCTCTCCATCTTTTATCTCAATTCCTGCATAAAAAGCATGCATGCACTATTTTTCCGAGGACAAGTGGAAATAGGTTAAGTAAAAAGGTGATGTGTGCAAGAAATAACTTATACTTCACATAATTGAGTTATATTGACGGGCGAAATTGGGATATAACACCCATCAACAAACTCCCACAAGCTTATCATTTGCTCGTCCTGAGCAAAGTCAAGACTTCAGGTTGATGATCAGGAGTTGCTACAATGTTCTATCCTTCAAAAGTACCAAGTGCACAACAAAATAATATACTTAGTATTGCAAAAATTGGCTATGGTACTTCACCCTTCTTAAGTCATTATGGGGCTTATGCCTTCTTCTATTCATGGGTAGTTGAAAGATAGAACAGTAAATGGAGCAAGCATAACCCAGCTATCAAGTTCCACTTAAATTCCGGGGAGTTTCAATTTAGATTCTAAGTACCTCAATTGATTCTCTCAATCGCTCCTTTGCGTGTAGTGGAAATATGTCCTCACCAAGGCATTTGCGTGTACTAATTCTACCATTAATTATGGCTTATATGTGGAGCTTGGTAGGGAATGTAAGTAGGAATATTTGCAACAAATAATTTTGCTAAGTCAAAAGAGTGAGCCTTAGGAGAAATTAATTCAAACTTTTGGATCAAGACTTGTGCATGTGTGATGTAAGTGGAAGTGGATGTGGAAATGTTGAGATAACTCCTTTTGATGTGGACTCTCTTTATTGGAAGGATCAAACATGACTACTTTCTATTTTCTTTTCTCATTCTTATGGAGTAAGCATGCATTTTCTCTCTTTTTTTCTCATGCTTTATGATGTAAGCATGCATTTTCTTGTAACCATGTCTTCTACAACTTTTTATGTAATAAACTTGAAGAGAGTACTAACATGAAAGGCACGTAGTTTCTCTTTTTATTGTGGAATGATGATATGATGGAATTTCGCTATCTTCTAGTGTAGAAGTATAACATGTGCAAGTGAAGTCTTGAATTAAAAAAGAAATGAATAAATTCTCACGTAGGACTATACTAGTTTGACTAGGCTAAATGTGAAAGCAAGTAGCATATGCATAAGGTTTATCAATGTAAAATATCATATGGCTTTGGTAGGTATTTCCAATCAAATGAGGGTACCTTAAATCCTTTTAGAATTTCTCCATAAATCTAAGTTTTACTTTCAAACTAGGAATAGCAGTCCTATCACTATTTCAAATCTCACAACAACCTAGAATTAGACTAAGCTCTTGCTACCCACAATTTATAAATTAAGGCAAATTTAATTTTAGCCAATGAAAGCAATATTTGGATAGTAGCAAGTTGTAAACTAGAGACTTAGAAAAAATAAAACAGGGCAACTATTCATCATTTCATCTATGTGAATTCTAAATCATTTTTACCGCACATCTTTATTTGATGCAAAACAAATATACATTACTTATTTTTGAGTTTTTTTATATGCAAGGTGAATGGTGGATGAATGGGAAATAAATATGCAATGGGTGTGTGTGACGCCCGATTCCGAAAATGAACCAAGCTAACGCATATGTGTGCCCAGGATGTTCATCACACATACACGAGTGCAATCACAAAAGAGTATACAGAAAATTACCACAAGACAAGATTAATTAACCAGATTTTATTACACAAACCAGATTATCCTCGAATACAAGCTCTAATAAATATTAATGACAAGTTCAACTAATGCAGCGGAAATAAACTAATTAAGCAACTAAAGCAACTATGCAGCATAAGCGACAGGGTATATACGCGCAGCTCCAATCAACACCACAGGCAAAGCTGACGGTAGACACGGCCTAGAACTCCGCATTATCACCATTAAACTCCCAATCCTGACCTGCAACTGTTGGGGGGATTGCAAGAGTGAGTACATGTCGTACTCAGCAAGTGTGGAAAGTATGACATGTGGCTTATTCAAATGTCGACAATAATAATGGTAAAGTGCTGAAAAGTACAGTAAAACATTTGAAAAACAATATAGTATAAGTATGTGAAGTAAACCCATCATAATCATAAGTAATACCGTAATACTAAATCTGAATTCATTACCATCATAAAAAATTCCGGATTTCACCATTGCCAATAACCAGATCCAATACCAGAGATAAACTCATAACCAGCCATAACCATTACCAAACCATAACCATCCCAAATTCCAATTTGCCTCTAATCATGGAAGTTGTCCAGGTGCTCATAACCGGGAGCACGGCTATCATGATAGTTTTAGTTAACTCTGCAGAGTTTGTACCTCTTTACCCACGTGTTCGTGATTTCATCACCCTTCGGCGACTAAGAACCTCCCTTATGCCCATGACCCGTCGGTCACATTACACACTTCCGTTGGTGTGTGGCCAAGAGATCACAAAATAGCCTTTACAAAGGGATTACTAGCCTATTTAGACCCCACTGAGGTTTCACCGGTGGCGATGTCTCCCGCAGAGCGCATCTTCAACCAAGGGCCCCCTCTTGAGCCATTCGGATCCCAGGGTAGTCCCACCAATCATCAACAAACCCAATCCGACTACCCCTTCCCCGAGCATCCATAATGGTCCAAACAGCACTAGCAAAGCCCTAATTAATCAGCTACGCCGCACCCATACTTGGCCTCGTGGTGGCACTGTAGTCCTGGCTTATTCTCGCATGAACCGGTCCTTAGATCTAAAGCAAGCAAACCACCATAACATCCAACCCATCCACATACCAGGCTTGCTTAGATCATCCATTACCATACCATGTTTAACCAGTTCATGTTAACCATAATCTCATCCATGCATAATTAAATTGAGTGATATAGTTGTTTCCCATCCCAGTTGATTAAGCGAAGCAAAAAGGTAAAAACCCTTCCCGACTCTCTACCATAAATTCCAGTTGACAAGGGTGGTTTAGCAAATCTAGTAAACTTCCTACCATAGGATTTCCCATCAATTTGACACAAGCATGCAGTTTTGCAAACAAAACATTTATTTTAAAACAGGATCAATATGCTTCAAGGACACTTTCCTTGCTCTTGCTGTTGATTAGTGTCAAAGCCTTCAAACTCTTGGTGTTGTAGATCCTCTGTGGCACTCTCTAGCGCAAATCCGTCTAATCCACACAATAAACATACAAGACAAGAAACACAATCAAAGAGTGCACAAATATTACTCAATATGACATGACATGCATGATTAATGCAAATGCAAGGTAGAACTTGTTACTAGATTGATTTTAATGATCACTAACTAGCTCTAATAGATTTTAACAAGTTTATACAGGTTTGGGTCGATTAGATCAAATTTTAGAATTAATTCAACACAATTTAACCAGGAAGACCGGACTAGTCCGCTAGGGACCGGACAAGTCTGCACTTGACGAGATCAACAGATTAGGGTTTTCTAGATCGACGTAAATTCGGAGATTAGGGGTTGAATTCACATAAGGAAAAGAGAATAGAAGGTATACCAGGTGTTTAGAACTCCAATGAACCAAGAAACTTGGAGGTAACACTTGGATCTTGATGATCTAGGGTTGGTGATGAACTTGGAGATGAATTGGTGGTGAAGGACGAAACTTGGTGGAGATCTTGATCCTCCTTAGTTTCCTCCTCTTCTTCCTCTTGCTTGGGATCTTCTCCTCCCTCCTTGATGGTGGCTCCCCACGAACTAGGGTTTGGGTGGGTGGAAAAGCGGCAAATAGATGTCAAACCAAGGGGTGGGTTGTTTATATAGACGTGGAGGCTAGGGTTAGATGGATTTTGAGTTTTGGATGAGTAGAGGCCGGTTTAGAGTCCCACATGGGCTCTAAAAGAGTTGGGCACGACGTCCCTAGGCCCACTTGACGTGAAACCCAAGAAACAAGTCGTAAAACAAAAGGTAAATCTCAGAGTCACGAAATATCGGACAAGTCCGGACAGGACCGGACTAGTCCGAAGTCGTCCAGAGAGAAAATCGGACAAGTCTGGCCAAAAATCAGACAAGTCCGATCTTAGTCAGAAAGGAATACGGACAAGTCCGCTGGAACACCGGACTAGTCCGGAAAAGTCCAGGGACTTAGCAAATTTTCAAGGATTCATGGAATACCGGACTAGTCCGCACAAAATCGGACAAGTCCGAAGTTGTCCAGAGGCAAATATCGGACTAATCCGCAGCAAAAACGGACAAGTCCGTTTTTAGACAGAGAGAAATCGGACTAGTCCTCAGCAAAACCGGACTAGTCCGCACTTTCCTACATTTTTAAGTGCGTTTTTGTTCCAAATCAATTTTAAGCTTGTTCCTCTTGTTATGGGTTAATGTTAAACATGTATATGAGTGCATGTAGGGCATGATGCATGAAAATGAGGGTGTTACAAACCTACCCCCCTTAAAATGAATCTCGCCCTCGAGATTCGACGCGGAAGAGAAGAGATAGGGAAATTCCTTCTTGAGATCATCTTCTAGCTCCCAAGTTGCTTCTTTTTCGGTATGGTGCTTCCATTGGACTTTACACCATCGAATCACCTTGTTCCTTGTGACCCTCTCCTTGGTTTCCAAGATTTTGACCGGTTGCTCGGCATAAGTCAAACCTTCCTCTAGCTCCAATTCTTCCATTGGCACTTGTTCTTCCGGTACTCTCAAACACTTCTTGAGCTGGGAAACATGAAACACATCATGTACGTCTGAAAGATGAGCTGGCATCCCCAACTTATATGCTACTTCTCCTCTTTTGCCCAAAATCTTGAATGGTCCAATATAACGAGGTGCGAGCTTGCCTCTTATGTTAAACCTCTTATGACCTCTCATTGGTGACACCTTGAGGTAAACAAAATCTCCTATTTCAAAGGCTAATTTCCTTCTCCTATTGTCCGCATAGCCTTTTTGCCTTGTTTGGGCAGCCCTCAAGTTTTCACGAATTATTTGGACTTGCCTTTCGGCTTCTTGCAACACATCCGGACCAAATACTTGAGTTTCTCCTGCCTCATTCCAGAATAAAGGTGTCCTACACTTCCTCCCATAAAGCGCTTCATATGGTGACATTTTCAAGCTTGCTTGGTAACTATTGTTGTATGAAAATTCTGCGTATGGCAAGCCTTTGTCCCAACTTTTCCCATGCTTTAAAGCACAAGCTCTTAACATGTCCTCCAAAATCTGATTGGTCCTCTCGGTTTGTCCATCCGTTTGAGGATGATATGTTGAACTAAAATTCAACCTCGTTCCCAAAGCTTCATGCAATTTTTGCCAAAATCTGGAGGTAAATTGAGAACCTCTATCCGAGACTATCTTCTTAGGGACTCCATGTCGACACACAATATGCTCCATGTATATTTCGGCCAATCGTGCAGCTGTATACTTGGTCTTCACAGGGACAAAATGAGCTGACTTGGTTAAGCGATCCACAATTACCCAAATTGAGTCATACCCGGACTCAGTACGCGGTAACCCAACTATGAAGTCCATACCAATTTCTTCCCACTTCCATTCCGGAATCTTCAACGGTTTCAATAATCCGGCTGGCCTTTGATGTTCCGCCTTGACTCGTTGGCACACATCACACAATGCAACATATTCGGCTATGTCCTTCTTCATGCTATCCCACCAATAGCAAGTCTTCAAGTCTTTGTACATCTTCGTACAACCAGGGTGAATTGAGTCTGGCGAGTCGTGTGCCTCCTTTAATATTGTTTCTCGAATATGCTTTACATTAGGCACAACAATTCTCTTTCCAAGCCATAAGGTACCATGTTTGTCTTCATCAAATCTGAATTCTCTCCCTTCTTCGGTCCTTTCCTTGATTTCCTTGATCTCCTCATCTGTGGTTTGTGCCTCTCGAATTTCTTGCTCCAAGGTTGGGTTTAACTCCATCATCTCCATCTCGTTTACAAACCCAAGGTTCAACCGTTCAAACTCCTTGCATAACTCGAACGGCAACTCTCGAACTGTGAGTTGATGGCTTACTCCTTTTCTACTCAAAGCATCGGCCACTACATTGGCTTTTCTCGGGTGATAGTTGATCCCCAAATCATAATCTTTAATGAGCTCCAACCATCTTCGTTGCCTCAAGTTCAGATCCATTTGTGTGAAAATATACTTCAAACTCTTATGATCCGTGTAAATTTCACACCTATGTCCAAGAATATAGTGTCTCCAAATCTTCAATGCATGTACCACGGCTGCTAGTTCAAGATCATGCGTGGGGTAATTCTGCTCATGTTTCTTCAATTGTCTCGACGCATAGGCGACCACTTGACCTTCTTGCATCAATACACATCCAAGCCCTTGTCTTGATGCATCACAATAAATGTCAAAACTCTTGCTTACATCCGGCAATACCAAAACTGGGGCTGTTGTCAACCTCTTCTTCAACTCCTCAAAACTATTCTGACAAGCTTCAGTCCATTGGAACACCTTTCCCTTCGTTAGCAACTCCGTCATAGGCTTGGCTATCTTGGAAAAGTCCTTGATGAATCGACGGTAATATCCAGCCATCCCAAGAAAACTCCTTATTTCCTTGACATTTTGCGGCAGTTCCCACTTCAACACATCCCTCACTTTCCCTGGGTCAACTGATACTCCTCCTCCGGAAATAATATGGCCTAGGAAGGAAACTTCCCGTAACCAGAATTGACATTTACTGAACTTGGCATACAATTGATGCTCCCTCAATTTCTGCAACGTAAGCCTCAAGTGTTCCTCATGTTCCTTCTCATCCTTCGAGTAGATCATAATATCATCAATAAACACCACAATGAACTTATCTAAGTACTCCATGAAGACCTTATTCATGAGGTACATAAAGTAGGCAGGTGCATTTGCCAATCCAAAAGACATCACGGTGTACTCATAAGATCCATACCGTGTCCTAAAAGCTGTCTTGGGTATGTCCAATGGTCTAATCTTCATTTGAAAGTATCCCGACCTCAAGTCAATCTTAGAGAAGACACAAGCACCCTTCATCTGATCAAACAAATCCTCTATACGGGGCAAGGTGTACTTGTTCTTGATTGTTACCTTGTTGAGAGCTCGGTAATCCACGCACATCCTTTGGGATCCATCCTTCTTGTCCACGAATAGAACGGGCGCTCCCCAAGGTGAAGAGCTAGGGCGAATAAAACCCTTCTCTAATTGCTCTTGAATTTGTTTCTTGAGCTCCGCTAATTCCATAGGAGGCATCCTATACGGCCTCTTAGCTATAGGTGCAGTTCCAGGTATTAAATCAATAACAAACTCAATGTCTCGATCGGGTGGCATACCTGGCAACTCATCCGGAAACACATCCAAAAATTCACATACAACCGGAATTTCCTCAATTGCGGCACCGTCCATATGATTCAATTCCAATTGCTTCGGTGCGGTTTGAGATGCTTCAAATTATACGGTGATCCCTTCCTCATTGGTCAACTTCACCGTCTTTGTGGCACATTCAATAACTCCATTGTGCTTCCTCAACCAGTCCATACCAAGTATAATAACCAACCCTTGAGAATCTAAAACAATGAGGTTGGCAGAGAAGTCTACCCCCCTTATTCTAAGGCTTACTTTCGGACATACTATATTTGTCCTCATCTCTCCTCCAGGAGACTTAACCAACAGAGTAAACTTCATATGAGAGATAGGCAAACTATACTTGGCAACATACTTCGATGCAATGAATGAATGTGATGCTCCAGAATCAAATAACATAGTCGCGGGGTTGGAGTTGGCGAGAAACATACCAATGACCACGTCATCCGCTTGTTGAGCATCCTCCGTAGAGACATGGTTCACGTTGCCACGAGCAAAATTTTGCTGTCCACGGCTTCCTTGTGGCTGTCCTCCATTAGGTCTTGGGTTTTGCCTCGATGCGTTGCTTCCTTGACCAAGGCCCGACTTAGGACATTGATGTGCAAAGTGTCCAGCTTTTCCACAAGTATAGCACTTCTTAACTCCACTAGAATTATTGGGACGAGCTTGGTTTTGAACATTGTCTCCAGGAAAATCAGCACGAGGTGCATAAGGCATCGGAGGCCTAGGTGCTTGCATAACAGGGCGCTGCTGCACAAACTGAGTTGGGCGCGGTGCATAACCAGGGCGCTGAGCAGGAATAGAGGAGTTGTAATGAGGCGCATTGGGTGGCGCAAAGCGAGGGCGCACATTACTTCCTTGTTGCTGTCCTTGATATGGCGCCTTCCTCTTGATTTCTTGCTCCGTCTCACGGATCTTGTTCTCAACCACAGTTGCTTTGTCCACAAGCTTCTGGAAATTGACATAATCACAGTTGAGCAATTGCACTTGGATCGTATTGTTCAATCCCCTCATGAACAAGTATTGCTTCCGGCTGTCCCGGCTAACATCCTCAGGCGCATATCTTGAGAGTTGAGTGAACTTATTGAGATATTCACTCACGCTTGATTTTCCTTGTCTCAAGTTCTCAAATTCTTGCCTCTTCAAGATCATAACACCTTCCGACACATAATGAGAACGGAAACTCTCCTTGAATTCCGCCCAGGTAATTCTCTCTTGGTTCTCATGAGCATTGCAATAAGAATCCCACCAATCTGCAACTGCTCCAACGAGTTGATGAGAAGCAAATAGCACCTTCTCCCGGTCACTGCATTGGACAATGGCTAGCTTCTTCTCCACGGACTTGAGCCAATCATCCGCATCCATAGGGTCTGCGGCTTGAGCAAAGGTTGGCGGCCTAGTCCTCATAAACTCTCCCAATCGCTTATGAGGAGGTGGGGGTGGCGGTGGAGGCATGTGGGGCTGATTGTTGATATTGCCAGCCTGCAGCTGTCCCATAGTCTGTATCATGGTCTGCATGAGCTGGTTTTGCATGGACAAAAGCTGCTCGATGTTGATAGCTCCCTGAGTAGATCCTTGCCCATTGTTGTTCTGAGGCACTCCATTGTTCTCCTCTTCATCATTGCCATCCCTCTGGTTGCGAGTCCTCACCATCTGAAGAAAAGCAGTAGGTAAGAATTAGAAAACGTTCCCAACTATATGCATCAAGGGATATGAAACTAAACAACTAGCTACACTCGCCTAGGTGGACATGGCAATGCTAAAGCATCCCCAAATCCTCTATTAAGCACACAAGCAACCAATATATATAGCAAACAGCACACCAAGCAAACACATCGATTCTTGAGTGCTCCTATGTGCTCTAAAGTGTCCATTCTATCTAGGCTGCATCCTACGGTCAACCTGTGGCTCTGATACCAATCTGTGATGCCCGGTTCCGAAAATGAACCAAGCTAACGCATATGTGTGCCCAGGATGTTCATCACACATACACGAGTGCAATCACAAAAGAGTATACAGAAAATTACCACAAGACAAGATTAATTAACCAGATTTTATTACACAAACCAGATTATCCTCGAATACAAGCTCTAATAAATATTAATGACAAGTTCAACTAATGCAGCGGAAATAAACTAATTAAGCAACTAAAGAAACTATGCAGCATAAGCGACAGGGTATATACGCGCAGCTCCAATCAACACCACAGGCAAAGCTGACGGTAGACACGGCCTAGAACTCCGCATTATCACCATTAAACTCCCAATCCTGACCTGCAACTGTTGGGGGGGATTGCAAGAGTGAGTACATGTCGTACTCAGCAAGTGTGGAAAGTATGACATGTGGCTTATTCAAATGTCGACAATAATAATGGTAAAGTGCTGAAAAGTACAGTAAAACATTTGAAAAGCAATATAGTATAAGTATGTGAAGTAAACCCATCATAATCATAAGTAATACCGTAATACTAAATCTGAATTCATTACCATCATCAAAAATTCCGGATTTCACCATTGCCAATAAACAGATCCAATACCAGAGATAAACTCATAACCAGCCATAACCATTACCAAACCATAACCATCCCAAATTCCAATTTGCCTCTAATCATGGAAGTTGTCCATGTGCTCATAACCGGGAGCACGGCTATCATGATAGTTTTAGTTAACTCTGCAGAGTTTGTACCTCTTTACCCACGTGTTCGTGATTTCATCACCCTTCGGCGACTAAGAACCTCCCTTATGCCCATGACCCGTCGGTCACATTACACACTTCCGTTGGTGTGTGGCCAAGAGATCACAAAATAGCCTTTACAAAGGGATTACTAGCCTATTTAGACCCCACTGAGGTTTCACCGGTGGCGATGTCTCCCGCAGAGCGCATCTTCAACCAAGGGCCCCCTCTTGAGCCATTCGGATCCCAGGGTAGTCCCACCAATCATCAACAAACCCAATCCGACTACCCCTTCCCCGAGCATCCACAATGGTCCAAACAGCACTAGCAAAGCCCTAATTAATCAGCTACACCACAGCCATACTTGGCCTCGTGGTGGCACTGTAGTCCTGACTTATTCTCGCATGAACCGGTCCTTATATATAAAGCAAGCAAACCACCATAACATCCAACCCATCCACATACCAGGCTTGCTTAGATCATCCATTACCATACCATGTTTAACCAGTTCATGTTAACCATAATCTCATCCATGCATAATTAAATTGAGTGATATAGTTGTTTCCCATCCCAGTTGATTAAGCGAAGCAAAAAGGTAAAAACCCTTCCCGACTCTCTACCATAAATTCCAGGTGACAAGGGTGGTTTAGCAAATCTAGTAAACTTCCTACCATAGGATTTCCCATCAATTTGACACAAGCATGCAGTTTTGCAAACAAAACATTTATTTTAAAACAGGATCAATATGCTTCAAGGACACTTGCGTTGCTCTTGCTGTTGATTAGGGTCAAAGCCTTCAAACTCTTGGTGTTGTAGATCCTCTGTGGCACTCTATAGCGCAAATCCGTCTAATCCACACAATAAACATACAAGACAAGAAACACAATCAAAGAGTGCACAAATATTACTCAATATGACATGACATGCATGATTAATGCAAATGCAAGGTAGAACTTGTAACTAGATTGATTTTAATGATCACTAACTAGCTCTAATAGATTTTAACAAGTTTATACAGGTTTGGGTCGATTAGATCAAATTTTAGAATTAATTCAACACAATTTAACCAGGAAGACCGAACTAGTCCGCTAGGGACCAGACAAGTCCGCACTTGACGAGATCAACAGATTAGGGTTTTCTAGATCGACGTAAATTCGGAGATTAGGGGTTGAATTCACATAAGGAAAAGAGAATAGAAGGTATACCAGGTGTTTAGAACTCCAATGAACCAAGAAACTTGGAGGTAACACTTGGATCTTGATGATCTAGGATTGGTGATGAACTTGGAGATGAATTGGTGGTGAAGGACGAAACTTGGTGGAGATCTTGATCCTCCTTCGTTTCCTCCTCTTCTTCCTCTTGCTTGGGATCTTCTCCTCCCTCCTTGATGGTGGCTCCCCACGAACTAGGGTTTGGGTGGGTGGAAAAGCGGCAAATAGATGTCAAACCAAGGGGTGGGTTGTTTATATAGACGTGGAGGCTAGGGTTAGATGGATTTCGAGTTTTGGATGAGTAGAGGCCGGTTTAGAGTCCCACATGGGCTCTAAAAGAGTTGGGCACGACGTCCCTAGGCCCACTTGACGTGAAACCCAAGAAACAAGTCGTAAAACAAAAGGTAAATCTCGGAATCACGAAATATCGGACAAGTCTGGACAGGACCGGACTAGTCCGAAGTCGTCCAGAGAGAAAATCGGACAAGTCTGGCCAAAAATCGGACAAGTCCGATCTTAGTCAGAAAGGAAAACGGACAAGTCCACTGGAACACCGGACTAGTCCGGAAAAGTCCAGGGACTTCGCAAATTTTCAAGGATTCATGGAATACCGGACTAGTCCGCACAAAATCGGACAAGTCCGAAGTTGTCCAGAGGCAAATATCGGACTAATCTGCAGCAAAAACGGACAAGTCCGTTTTTAGACAGAGAGAAATCGGACTAGTCCTCAGCAAAACCGGACTAGTCCGCACTTTCCTACATTTTTAAGTGCGTTTTTGTTCCAAATCAATTTTAAGCTTGTTCCTCTTGTTATGGGTTAATGTTAAACATGTATATGAGTGCATGTAGGGCATGATGCATGAAAATGAGGGTGTTACAGTGTGATACAAGTTACCTCAAGTGGGGGTCAACTTCCACGTGTCGACTCCTTGTGGTGCCCCGATAACGATGAAGACTGATTCACGTGTTTTTGGTGGCGGGAACTGGTTCTTCTCCAGCTATAAATAGGACACCTACCCCTCACTTAAACACACACCACTTGAGCATCATTCTATTGTATACACTACTTTTCTTAGTCCCTAGTGGAGGTTAGGCTGTAGAGAGGAGCCTCTAGTCCCAAGTCCAAATTGGGAAAGATATGGCTCATGTATCGTTTCTTGTATTTGTGACTTTATGATTTATATTAATATTATTAGTCTTTATTTATTCATATAATTAAAACGTTCCTTGTTTGGTTGTGGAGTCCATGTATGTGCTAGGTGTAGATGTTGCTATGATCTAGACATAATGTCATTATCATGTTATCATAAACATCATACACCACCACTATAGTCTAATTAGATAATAATAAGATTATGTTAATATGAATATGTTAGTGCTTGGATCCAACATTGGTTCAACGATGTTTAGTTTAGTCATTGCCTTAGGATGAATATTATATTGCAACTATTAAGGTATTTACTTAGCATGCAAGCGTGGTGCTTGGATAGTTAAGTAGCGTTGGATGCATCATAGTCCACGGGTTGCAGAGGTAGGCGGTAGGTGGTGACAGCCCTATCCGTCCTGTAATCCTTCACATTCGGCTGCAACGTAGGCTCTTGGCGGGAGTCGCCTGGCAGACCAGGGTAAGCCCGTGCCGGACATGTTGGACCACTAAGCCCTAGTATTCACCATTAGCATATTCATGTGTACTTTATTAGGCTATGTATATGAATAATTAGAGCACAGTAGGAGTAGCTCCGTCTCGTAGTCTAATCCTCGCTAGGACAACCTTACCCTTAGAGTAGATTGCTTAGATGTGTGTCATACTACCCCTATTATCATCTTACCCCTGTTATGATAAACACTTAGTACCCTATACCTTGATCATAAGAATAGTGTTTACTTTACTTACCGCCTTCCTTTGGGATAAATACGATACTCTTGGGAAAACTCTTGTGCGAAATGCTACAACAATATCTTACATGCGCTTGCGGATCTCATCTCCTACCAGAGATGATCTGTGGGGTTAAGAAATACCAACAAGCATTTATGGCGCCGTTGCCGGGGAAGACAAAGGAAGTGAAGGTTATATATAACTTGTAATTAAGCTATAGGTACTAATAGTTATTAGACATGATTATACTTGCTCGTTTTCTCCTTTTGTGTGAAAACAGGATAGTGTTGGCTAACCCATTTTATAGGATGACGCAAGTTCTCAACTACAAGATGATTCAAGGCGTACCTCAACAAATGTCCGCCAGGCAACACTATTGCCCATCGCGGAAGAATTTCAGCTTCCAGCAGGAGCTAAAGACATCCATTCCCAAGCTTGGGGGAGACTCCAAGAGTTCTTATTGGTTTGCCTCCATCATGGGGTGGACAGTTAGCTCTTCATCCAACACTTATTTCATGGGTTGGCTCCACCAATCCATGACTACATTCATATTAAAGTTGAATGAGTCCTATTCTCATTCATCATGGATGAGAAGATGGTCTCAACTCAATGGGTGGATTGAAGAATGCTCTAGTTCCCTTAGCTTGGCATGCACACCACTTAACAAGGTGGACATGCTAGTTATGGAACTATACCTCCCATTGAAGTAACATGAAGATCAAGCCAATGGAGAAGTGTTTGGATGATCCAAGCCATGGATATTCACATGATTTGTGAAAATCCATATCAACAAGGGACACTTGGGAATTATTTTCCTAAGACCCATGGGGATTCTTACTTTCAAACAACAAATCCAATGGAAGCCATTCATAAGGAGGTCAAGGGTGGAATCAACATCACCCTTGTAATCAAGGAGGCTATGGATATTTCAAGGGATTTAAGTTCAACTAGCCTACCTTTAACTATTTTGTCCATGGCCAAGCATAAATCAAGACAACATTCAAATGAAGCTCTTGGCCAAGGACTAGAAATTGAAAGAGCATTCAAGATCCAAAATGCCCCACAATTACTTGTTGGGCCCTTTGAGTTAATAGGGCCGCAAGTATTTTTTAATGCCACAGTTCATCTCCGGGGAGAGATGAGATCCGCAAGCGCATGGAAGATACTTTTATAGCATTTCACCCATGAGTATTCCCAAGGGTATTGTATCTATACCAAAGGAAGATAGTAGAGTAAAGTACACACTACTCTTATGATCAAGCTATAGGATACTAAGCAATTATCAAGACAGGGGTAAGTTGACAATATGGGTAGTGTGACATACACCTAAGCAATCTATTCTAAAGGGTAAATGGGTCCTAATGGGGATTTGTCTAAGAGTTGGTGAGTTGCTCTGACAATGCTTCTAGTATACATATATATAGCTAAGTTTGATACTAATGAGCATGTCACTGGTGAATCCTTATGCTAAGTTGTTAGACACATCGGGCACGGGTTTAACCCTAGCAATACTAGGACGATTCCCGCCAAGAGCCTGTGGCATAGCCGAACATGGAGGATTACCAAAGACAGATAGGGTTGTCACCAACTATTATCTATAGCTTCAATCCGGGGGTCTATGAGATATTCAACGCTACTTAACTATCCTAGCACCATGCTAGAATACTAAGGCCCCCTTTGGCACAGCTTCACAAAGCTGATTCTCTGGATTCACTTCTGATTCTCCGTTGAAGTGATTCTGTGGCTGAAAATGATTGTCTATGATTCTCTAGAATAAACTCTTAGAATCAGAACAGATAATCACTTCACATAATCAGGAGAAGCTACTTTTTTCAACTTCTAGCCCCCTAGTTCATTTTAGAGAATCACTTTACAGAATCAGCCAAGAATCAATTCTACTAAAAAATAGTGTTTGGCACAACTTCCCTGATTCTGCCTAAGAATCAGCTCCGTGGAGCTCTGCCAAAGAGGGCCTAAGTAAAAATGTTAGGAGTCGCGACACTAGCCATCCTAAAGCAATTAAGTAAATCGTCGTTCAAACCAATGTTGAATCATAGCATAGTTATTCATATTAACATGATCATATCATAACTACTTAGACTATAGTGTGGGGTTATAGTGTTTATGATGATAGTATAATGACATTAAGGCATGATCATAAATACTATTCCGACCACATCCATGGAATCCACAATCAAACAAGAAATGCTTCATCCAAGCATATGTATAAATAAAGACTAAAGATAATATCTTTATTATGCATAAAGTCACAAATACAAGAAGGAATACATGAGCCATACCTTTCCCAATTTGGAATTGGGAAGAGAGACTCCCTCTACTCCTTTCCCAATTTGGACTTGGGACTAGAGACTCTCCTCTCTACAGCCTAACTCCTCTAAGGACTAAGAAAAGTAGTGTATACAATAGAATGATGCTCAAGTGGTGTGTGTTGAATTGAGGGGTAGAAGGTCCTATTTATAGCTGGAGAAGGGTCGAATCCTGCCACCAAACGTGTGCGAATAAGTCTTCATTGTTATCAGGGCACCACAGGGAGTTACACGTGGAAGTTGACCGCGTTTGGCACCAGGAAGAGGTCGACCGAATGACCTGTTCGACCGAACTGGTCTTTGCACCACTCCACGGGTGCTTCCTCGAGGTGACTTCCAAGTGGGTCCTATTGACTAATATGGGTGACACACTGTTGGATCTCCTCAGATACATTTGTTTGTAGGCCATTTTATTCATGCGGTGCCACGTGTTGATGCTTGATTGGTCGGGATGGTACTGTTTAGGATTGTTTTCCCTCTTTCAGCTCAATTCCTGCATAAAAAACTTGCATGCACTATTTTTCCAAGGACAAGTGGAAATAGTTTAAGTAAAAAGGTAATGTGTGCAAGAAATGACTTGTCCTTCACATAATTGAGTTATATTGATGGGTGAAATTGGGATATAACAGCTGTCAACAAACTCTCCCAAGCTTATTCTTTGCTCGTCCCGAGCAAAGTCAAGACTTTAGGTTGATGATCAGGAGTTGCTACAATGTTCTATCTTTCAAAAGTACCAAAGTGCACAACAAAATACTCTACCTAGTACTGCAAAAATTGGTTATGGTACTCTACTCTTTTTAAGTCATTATGGGGCTTCTGCTTTTCATATTCATGGGTAGTTGAAAGATAGAATAGTAAATGGAGCAGCTAGATATCAAGTTCCACTTAAATTTCGAAGAGTTTAAATTTAGATTCTAAGTACCTCAATTTGATTCTCTCAATCACTCCTTTTTGCGTAGTGGAAATATATCCTCACCAAAGCATTTGCCTATACTGATCCTACCACTAAATATGGCTTATATGTGGAGCTTGTAGGGAATGTAGGTAAGCACATTTGTAACACATAATATTGCTAAGTCAAAAGAGTAAGCCTTAAGAGAAATTTATTTAAAACTTTTGAATCAAGACTTGTGCATGTGTGTGGAAGTGTGTAACGCCATCATTTTCATGCATCATGCATTGCATAAGTTCATATACATGTTTAACATTAATCCACATAAAAGGAATGGGTTTAAAATTAATTAGAAGCAAAACCACACTCAAAAGTTCTAAGAAGTGCGGACTAGTCCGTTTTTTGTGCGGACTAGTCTGATTTATCTCTAACCTTCTTCATACTTGTCCTTTCTTGCAGCGGACTAGTCCAATTTCGTCTCTGTACAATTTTTGGACTTGTCCGATCCATTGCGGACTAGTCCCGTATTCCATTTCCTTGAAATTTCGCCAAGTCCCTAGACTTGTCCGGACTTGTCCGTTTTCCTCTCTGACTAAGTTCGGACTTGTTCAATGTCTAGTCCAAACTTGTCTGATTTCTCTCTGACTAACTTCGGACTAGTCCGACCTTTTGCGGACTTGTCTAGTTATTGCGATTCCGAGTTGATCTTTTGTTCCACGACGTATTTTTGGGTTTTACCTTAAGTGGGTCTAATGACGTCGTGTCTAACCCTTTTTGGAGCCCATGTGGGACCCCACACAGGCCTCCAACCACCCCAAACTCGAAATCTATCAAACTCTAGCCCTCCACCCTTATATAAACAACCTCACCCCTTGACTTTACATCCTTTTGCCTCAATTGAAATACCACAAACCCTAGTTCGTGGAGAGCTGCCATCAAGGAGGGAGAGGGAGATCCCGAGCAAGAAGAAGAGGAGGAGGAAACGAAAGAGGATCAAGTGATTAAGATCTCCATCAAGTTTTTGTTCTTCATCACCAATTCACCTTCAAGTTCTTCATCAACCCTAGATCGTCAAGATCCAAGTGTTGCCTCCAAAACCCTTGGTTCATTGGAGTTCTAAACACCTAGTACACCTTCTACTTCCTCTTTCTCACTTGAATTCAACCCCGTTTCTCCAAATTCATGTCGATCTATAAAACCCTAGCTCGCTGTTTCTGCGAAGGGCGGACTAGTCCGGTCCCACGCGGACTAGTCCGATCTTGTTGTCTATTTTCTGCTGAAGTAAATCTAAATTGATTTGTATCAGTTCCAAACCTGTCCAAACTTGTTAAAAACTATTAGAACTGGTTAGTAAACATTATTAACAACTCATTAACTGGTTTTGCTTTGCATTTGCATTAATCATGCATGACATAACATATTGAGTAATATATGTGCACTTATTGATTGTAATTCTTGTCTTGTATGTTTATTGCGCGGTTTAGAAGGATCTGCGCTAGAGAGTGATGTGGAAGACCTCCAGCACTAGGAGTTTGAAGTCTTTGATTCCAATCAAGCCAAAGAGCAAGGCAAGTGTCCTTGAACATATTGATCCTATTTTTACAATAAATGTTTTGTTTTCAAAACTGCATGCTTGTGTCAATTTGATGGGAATTCTTATGATAGGAAGTTTACTAGCTTTGTTTAACCACCCTTGTCATCTGGAATACATGTTAGAGAGTCGGGAAGGGCTTTTACCTTTGCTTCACTTAATTAATTGAGAGGGAAAAAACTATCATGGTAGTCGTGCTCCCAGTTATGAGCACCTGGACAACTTCCATGATTAGGGAAACTTGGGATTGGGATGGTTTGATACTGGTTATGGATTGAATTATGGTAATGGATATGGTTAATGGTAATGAGAAATCTGGTATATGGATGATGGTAATGAAATATGGGCTGGTAGTATGATAACTACATGATTTATGATAGGTTTACTTCACATACGTATAATACACTGCTTTTCAAATGTTTTAATGTACTTTTCAGCACTTAACCTTTATTATATTCGTCATTTGAATCAAATACATGTCATACTTTCCACACTTGCTGACTACGACATGTACTCACCCTTGCAATTCTCCTACCAACAGTTGCAGGTCAGGATTGGGAGTATAACGATGATAATGCGGAGTTCTAGGCCGTGTCTGCTGTCAGCTTGCCTGTGGATTGATTGGAGCTGCGCTACCCTATTTGCGTAGCTGCTTAGTTTGCTTTATTTAGTTTATTTCCGCTGCATTAGTTCAAACTTGTCATTAATATTCATTAGAGCTTGGATTTTAGGATAATATGAATTGTGTAATAAAAGTGCTTAATTAATCTTGTTCTGTGGTAATTTTATATATATCCTTTTGTGAATGCACTCGTATATGTGTGTTGAACGTCCTGGGCACACATATGCGTTCACTTGGTTCATTTTCAGAACCGGGTGTCACAAAGTGGAAGTGGAAGTGGAAGTGGATGTGGAAATGTTGAGATGACTCCTTTTGATGTGGACTCTCTGTATTGCAGGGATGAAACATGGCTACTTGTCTTCTTTTTTTTTTTCTTCTCATTCTTATGATGTAAGAATGCATTTGCTTTTTCTTTTTCTTGTAATCATGCCTTCTACTCCCTTTTTCTTCAATAAACTTGAAGAGATTACTATTCGTGAAAAGCATGGAGTTTTTCTTTCTTTTTTTATTATGGAAGGATGGTATGATGGAATTTTGCTAACTTCTAGTGTAGAAGTATAGCATGTGCAAGTGAAGTCTTGAACTCAAAAGAAATGAAATAATTATCACATACGACTATACTCGTTTGACTAGGCTCAATGTGAAAGAAAATAGCATATGCATAAGGTTTATCAATGTAAAACAACATATGGCTTTGGTAGGTATTTCCAATCAAATGAGGGAAACTTAAATATTTTTAGAATTTTCTCCGAAAATCTAAGTTTTACTTTCAAACTAGGAATAGCAGCTCTATTACTATTTCAAATCTCACAACAACTTAGAATTAGATTAAGCTTTTGCTACCCACAATTTTTAAATTAAGGAAAAGTTAATTTAAGCCAATGAAAGCAATATTTGGAGAGTAGAAAGTTGTAAACTGGGGACTTCGGACGAATAAAACAAAGCAACTATTCGTCATTTCATCTATGTGAACTCTAAATCATTCTTACCGCACATCTTTATTAGATGGAAAGCAAATCTACATTACTATTTTATATTTTTAATTTTTTAGATGCAAGGTGGATGAATGGATGGAAATTAAAATGCAATGGGTGTGATACAAGTTACCTCAAGTGGGGGTCCTCCCCCAAGCTTATTCTTGATCAAGGTCCGCGATAGGGGTTGAATCCCTAACGATAGAGGTAGGCCATGAGGTTGTCCTATCCTTGTTGCAGCGTGACTTTGACAATGCAGGGTTGAGTGTCGATGTTGTGTTGCCTCCCTCGGGTACCATGAGCGTGGTTGAAGAAAGTGTTGTTGATGTCGCTTATCCGCACCTCAAGGTCTCCCATGCGTTGAGTGTACTTTGTTATTCCATAGCTAAGGTAATGATAACCTTTAGCTACAAAGGAATAACGTGCACTCAACATGCATTGAGTGTGTTGCATAATTCTTTGACTAAGGTGTATCATACCTTCTTGCCATAAAGGAATAACCTGTACCTCCTATGCATTGAGTGTGATCCGTCATTCCTTGGCTAAGGTAATGATAACCTTTAGGCACAAAAGAGTGACATGTACCCAACATGTGTTAAGGTATGATATATTATTCCTTGGCTAAGGTACAACATACCTATAACCACAAAGGGATGACGTGCACTCAACTTGGGTTGAGCGTGATCCGTTGTTCCTTGGCTAAGGTATAACATACCTTCTAGCCACATAGGAATACCTTGGACCCAATATACAAATGGTGTGATCTCGTCATTCTTTGTTTAAAGCACATCATACCTTTTAGCCATAAAGGAATAACTTACACCCAATAATGGTGGCAATTCTATTGAGCTTGAATAAGTTCTTAGAATAGTTGAGAGCATAATGCTCTCAACTAGTCATAGCAACCCATTGGGTACTTATGGAGGATTACCATTTGAATCTTCGGCCTGTATAGTTGTGATTGACCATTGGGCTTAAATTCCAATAGGTAGCAACCATCCTTAATCCTTGGTCAAGAGATGTTGAAATGGGATCCCCTAGGGATTCCAACAATTTGCTCCTTGAATGCATGCATAGTAATTGTCGAAGTGTTGCTACGACACTTCCCCCGGTACGAAGCATAGTCCGCGGATGTTCGTATTTGGTTGGGGTGCGCGTAAGATTATGAACGAGACGGTGACACGGAGGATTTTTTACGTGGTTTGGGCCGCCTGAGCATAATATCCTACTCCACGGGGTGGTTGTTGATGAACTTGCGTAGTATGTGTGTGCTTAAGTTGGCTTGGTTCCAGTTCGTTTCTACCATGCGGTGCAGCCCTTTTATATGCCAAGGGCTGGCTGTTACAGGGATTGCCTGTCCCGACAAGTGGTCCCGGCAGTATTCAATCACCTAATACAAGATTTACATGTATTAAGTATGATTAACAGTGTGATAACGCGCCTTAATAGTGGCGTTACCGATACTAAAGGTCCTCCGATCGTGTGTTATTAATTCCTAATTAATGATACGTTAATCAGGTCTTGTAACGGCTGTTTTAATAGCCTCTTGAATGTCTGTGCCGTTGGAGATCTTGTAGTCGTTGCTAGCTTAGGTCCGGAGGTACAACACGTGGCAGCTTTGGAGCTTCCCTCTGCGGGGAGGTAGGTCCGGAGCCAGTCGACACGTGGCAGCATTGGAGCTTCCCTCTACTGGGGTAAGATCCAGAGTTGCTATACGCGTGGCGAGACCGGAGCTTCTCTGTGAAGGGAGGTAGGGCCGATCCCGCTGGACACGTGGTAGTACCAGAGCTACCCAAACGAGATATGTGGACGTTGTGCCGTCAGACGTGTGTTGCCTTCGGAAGTCTTCAACTCGGACATGGGAACTCTTTGGCTTTTCTTGCTATATCGTGGGGGTACCCGGTACGCAGGATACCGACAATAATACTACTCTTGCAAACTTCCTCTCTTTGATAGAGAGGGACGGTTAGCCCCCAATACTTGTACAAATGAATTTTCGGGTTAAGTAACCGAATTTTCATTTGTACATACGAGGATGAACAAAATCAAAGATGCATTGAGTCCAATTTCAAGTGTATCCATGAGCAATTTATTAATCATTGATAAGAGTGGGGCTTTATGGATAAATCAAGTTGAACAGTTTCTAAATCTCTTACTCGTAGCAATGCAGGTGATATAAATACACTATATGGATCTCTTCATCTTGTAAAGTTTCTAACCATCATAGTTTTTTTACACAAGAGAAAATTTGATTATTTAGATCATGGCAAACAAGATTCTCAATTTTATTCTCCTGAACTTTTCTAGGAATTTTAAATTTAGTGATTCCACATAAAAATGTAATTCAAATTAAGATCAAGGATATCACTTATTCCTAGGAGGTTGAAATCTAGTGACACCATATATGTATGAAGCTCAAATCAGAATCATGGTCATCACTTTGCCTAAGTTGCTACATGCCAATTAACCCATTAAGTTATGCCCAACAGTTTTGTTTTCTAGACCTAGGCAAAAATGAATAAGTCTGTAGAACAATGCTTAAGGGATTCTAGGTACTTGTTTTAATTTTCTCCAAGTAAGGTGGTATTTCCTTTTGGAGATCCAAAAGAAAATAGCAACATTACTCTTGTGAGGATGCATGAGAATTGAGTGATGAGGAAGTGGCAACCTTCCTCATAATTGCAAGCAAGGGCATTCAGTTCTAAGGCACACCAAACAATGAAAAATCATAAACTCATACCTTATTTGAAGAGTAGTTAAGGATGAAGGCATTTGTGTGAGAAACTCACACTCTTGGAGATTGGAGTAGACTTGATGTTTGATGTCAGGCCAAGTGGAGGTTGGATTTGGCGATGAATTTGGTTGAGCCTTCTTCTTGCTCCTCCATTGGGTCTCATTTTGAACATTTCTCCACCTCAAACTCAAAATGAGTTTGAAGGAGAGATGTGTTCTCAAATTCTCCCAATGGTGGATTGAGCTTGATGTGGTCTCCTTTTTCTTGCCAAACCACCTCTTTACAACTTTTGTCCTGCTGCAATTCAATCAAGAACAAACAAAACAACTCGAAAACAGGTTACATTAGCCAAAAGCAAATTGAACCCTATTGTCAAATTGTCTTGCCCGACTTGAAACAACTTGTGAATGCAATGAGGCATAAAGAAAATCTTTTTGGGTTGAATTAGAAAAATAAATTTAAGTGGTCATGCCCAGGGTTCATATCCAATTAAATTTCTTTCCTAAGTCAAAGTTTTAGTTTTATGATGGTTGCAAATTCTACCTTCCAACATGCAAGTGTGGAAATTCAAACATGCTGATGCAAATACTGAAAAATTCAAATATACAGTTGGGAAACAAATATGATATAACTACCAATTAACCTATTGGCAAGGACTCATCGAATTTTTGAAGTCCGATGAGTGGGATTTACCTTCGTCCTGTTCAGTGCAATGATTTGTTGTCCAATCCTGGAGTTGAAGATGTGGACAACTTCTCCTATTTGACATGCCAAAATTACTTTGGCTGTCATTCGGACATGTGTCCACATGGTGGCCATAGCCTCTCTTTCATCTTGATGAAGACTTGTTGATGTAGTGACAACTTCTCCCTCTTGAAGATATTCTTTCATGATCATGGTGAGGCTTGTCCTTCTTTTGGGGTGACACTTCGACCATCTTGATGTTCCTTTGAATTATACTTTGATCATGGATCAAAGGTTTACTTGGGCATGATGACATGTGAACTCCACAATGAAACAAGAAACGCTTCATCCACAATGTCACTTGCCCTAGGTTACACGTGCTTGGTCGAAGTGTAGGAATCTCAACAAGTGATTGTGAGACATGTTGAATCTTGAATTCTCTTTAAGTTTCTTGTCCTTGGCCAAGAGTTTCATGTAAATGTTATCTTGATTTCTTGCTTGGTTATGGAAAAGATACTTCAAGGTAGGCTAGTTGAACTTAAATCCCTTAATATCCCCATAGCCTCCTTGATTACAAGGGTGATGTTGATTCCACCCTTGATCTCCTTGTGAATGGTAGCCATTAGATTTGTTGTCAGAAAGGAAAAATCCCCATGGTCTTAGCGAAATAATTCCCCGAGTGTCCTATGTTGACATGGATTTTTACAAATCATGTGAATATCCATGGCTTGGATCATCCAAACACTTCTCCATTGGCTTGGTCTACATGATACATCAATGGGAAGTGTAGTTCCATAGCTAGCATGTCCACCTTGCTAAATGGTATGCATGCTAAGCTAAGGTAACTAGAGCATTCTTCAATCCACCCCTTGAGTAGAGACCATATTCTCATCCATGATGAATGAAAATAGGGCTCTTTTAGCTCCAAGATGAATATGGTTATGGATTGGTGAAGCCAACCCATGATACGAGTGTTGGATGAAGATCCAACAATCCATCCCATGGTGGAAGCAAACCAAGAAGAACTCTTGGAGCCTCCCCCAAGCTTGGGGGTAGATGTCCTTGGCTCCTTCTGAAAGCTGGAATTGTTCTGTGAAAGGCAATGGTGTTCCCCAGTGGAAATTTGTTGAGGTACGCCTTGAATAATCTTGCAGTTGAGCACTTGCGTCCTCATTGGCCATAACATGAAATGGGTTAGACAACACTACCCCATTTTCAAACAAAAGGAGAAAACAAACAAGGGTAATCCTGTCTAATAACTATTAGTATCTATAGCTTAATCATAAGTGATAGCTATCCTTCACATCCTTTGCCTTCTCCGGCAACGATGCCAGAAATGCATGTTGGTATTTATTAACACCACAGTTCATCTCCGAGAAGAGATGAGATCCACAAGCGCACGGAAGATACCATTGTAGCATTTCACACATGTGTATTCCCAAGGGTATCATATTTATCGCATAGGAAGGCAGTGGAGTAAAGTACACTCTACTCTTATGATCAAGCTATGGGATACTGAGCAATTATCAATACAGGGGTAAGGTGATAATATGGGTAGTGTGACACACACCTAAGCAATCTATTCTAAAGGGTAAATGGATCATAATGGAGATTAGTCTAAGAGTTGGTGAGTTGCTCCTACAATGCTTCTAGTATACTTATACATAACCTAAGTTAGTTACTAATGAGCATGTCAATGGTGAATCCTTATGCTAAGTTGTTCAACACATCTGGCATGGGTTTACCCCTAGCAATACTAGGACGACTCCCACCAAGATCCTGTGGCATAGCCGAATGTGGAGGATTACAAAGGACAGATAGGATTATCACCATCTACTGCCGACCTCTTCAAAATCTGTGGGTCTACGAGACATTCAACGCTACTTAACTATCCTAGCACCATGCTAGCATACTAAGTAAATACCTTAGGAGTCGCTACACAAGCCATCCTAAAGCAATGAACTAAATCATCGT
Organism: Tuctoria greenei; assembly: GCA_036927565.1. NCBI lineage: Eukaryota > Viridiplantae > Streptophyta > Magnoliopsida > Poales > Poaceae > Tuctoria > Tuctoria greenei. The sequence continues at coordinate 23,632,335 of JAYESD010000002.1, read as the reverse complement.
TGAAACCAATGTTGAATCAGAACATAGTTATTCATATTAACATGATCATATCATAACTACTTAGACTATAGTGGGGGTTTATAGTTTTTATGATGATAGTATAATGACATTAAGATGTGATCATAAAGACTATTTCTACCACATACATGGAATCCACAATCAAACAAGAAACGCTTCATCCAAGCATATGTATAAATGAAGACTAAAGATAATATCTTTATTATGCATAAATTCACAAATACAAGAAGGAATACATGAGTCATACCTTTCTCAATTTGGAATTGCGAAGAGAGACTCCCTCTACTCCTTTCCCAATTTGGACTTGGGACTAGAGACTCTCCTCTCTACAGCCTAACTCCTCTAAGGACTAAGAAAAGTAGTGTATACAACAGAATGATGCTCAAGTGGTGTGTGTTGAAGTGCGGGGTAGGGGGTCCTATTTATAGTTGGAGAAGGGTCGATTCCCGCCACCAAAAGTGTGTGAATCAGTCTTCATAATTATCAGAGCACCACAGAGAGTTGACACGTGAAAGTTGACCGCGTTTGACGCCTGGAAGAGGTCGACCAAACCACCTGTTCGGTTGACCTGGTCTTTGCGCCACTCCGCGTATCCTTCCTCAAAGTGACCTCCAGGTGGTTCATATTGACTGATGTGGGTGATACACCATTGGTTCTCCTCGGATACATCTGTTTATGGGCCATTTTATCCATGTGATGCCACATGTTGGCGCTTGATTGGTCGAGATGGTAATTTTTAGGATTGTTTTCCTGTTGGTATGTCTTAAGACCACATATCATCTCTGGTAGGAGATGAGATATGCAAGCGCACGAAAGATACCGTTGTAGCATTTCGTCCTAGAGTATTCCCAAGGGTATCATATTTATCCCAAAGAAAGACGGTGAAGTAAAGTAAACACTATTCTTATGATCAAGGTATATGGTACTAAGTGTTTATCAGAACTGGGGTAAGATGACAATATGGGTTAAGGGATTCTAGGTACTTGTTTTAATTTTCTCCAAGTAAGGTGGTATTTCCTTTTGGAGATCCAAAAGACAATACCAACACTTACTCTTGTGAGGATGCATGAGAATGAATGATGAGGAAGTGACAACCTTCCTCATAATTGCAAGCAAGGGCATTCAATTCTAAGGCACACCAAACAATGAAAATCATAAACTCATACCTCATTTGAAGAGTAGTTGAGGATGAAGGCATTTTTGTGAGAAACTCACACTCTTAGAGATTGGTGTGGACTTTATGTTTGATGTGAGGCAAAGTTGAGGTTGGACTTGGCAATGAATTTGGTTGAGGCTTCTTCCTGCTCCTCCATTGGGTCATCATCTTGAACATTTCTCTACCTCAAACTCAAAATGAGTTTGAAGGAGAGATGTGTTCTCAAATCCTCCCAATGGTGGCTTGATCTTGATGTGGCCTCCTCTTTCTTGCCAAACCACCTATTTACAGTTTTTTTCTTGTTGCAGTTCAATCAAGAACAAACAAAACAACTCGAAAAATGGGTTACGTTAGCCAAAAGCAAATTGAAACCTATTGTTAAATTATCTTGCCCGACTTGAAACAACCTCTGAATGCAATGAGGCATAAAGCAAATCCTTTTGGGTTGAATTAGAAAAATAAATTTAAGTGGACATGTCCAGATTTTATATTCAATTAAATTTCTTTCCTAATTCAAAATTTTAGTTTTATGATGGTTGGAAATTTTACCTTCCAACATGCAAGTGTGGAAATTCAAAGATGGTGAATGCAAATGATGAGAAATTCAAATATGCAATTGGGAAATAAATATGAGATAACTACCAATTGACCTATCGGCAAGGACTCACTAAATTTTGAAGTCCGATGAATGGGACTTACCTCTGTTCTGTTTTGTGCAATGATTTGTTGTCCAATACTGGAGTTGAAGATGTGTACAACTTCTCCTGTTTAAAATACCAAAATTACTTTGGCTGTCATTCGGACATGTGGGCCATATGACGGCCCTAGCCTCTCGGTCATCCTTATGAAGACTTGTTGATGTAGTGACGACTTTTCTCTCTTGAAGATATTCTTTCTTGAACATGGTGAGGCTTGTGTAGAATCGAAGAGCACGTGTAAAGCTACCATAGGGGGAGTGAATGATAGATTGAAACTTTTCAGTGGAAGCAACAAAAATACCCCTCGGCAGAAAACCAATCTGTTAAAGAAATCGTGTGTGCGACTAATCTAAATGTGTTCAATTGTGACAAAAATCATATAAATTGTAGAGAAACAAGTCACAAATACGTCACAACAAGAATCACAAAAATTCATCGAGAAAAACTCATGTTACGATCAAAAGATCGAACAAAGGTCAATCTGTCCTACACGAGAAAAGCAGTTATGGAATACTGCAAAGAAACTCGTGTATATCAGAAAACACAAATGCAATGACTATGAAATTTTCACAGATAATAGAAAATTAAGTTGTGAAGACAACCCAAAAAGAATCACATCAATCGGATTTGTAAAACTCGAGTTATGATAAAACCACCAAAGAAAGGTAGTGTTGTGCAAAAACTCGACGAGAAAGACTTAACGAAAACAAGTTGGACGAACAAGGCACAAAAGTTCCTTCAAACTACAAATTTTATTGATCAAAACACACAAGGAACAGCCCAAAAGTCTTCTACCATGAGCTCTGGCCTCCCTTGCTTATATAACCAGCCTGAAAGCCAACTCAACTCAAACTAGGACTATAATCCTACTCAATTCACGAATCAAAACTTTTCATAACTGCTCAAGACTCTTCTATACGTAGATAGAAACAGTCTTAAGACTTCCAAACACCTTAGGAATCTATCTCACATTCCTAAAACAAATCAAATTCGTGACCCACACGGAATCTTATCATAACCAACTCAAAACTTTCCATATTTGAGTCAAACACGACTCAGTCGCAGCCTGAGTCCATAACCTAGTCGGTTGGACCTTTCCGACCAATTCTTTACGTCCACATCTCTTCATCACGCCTCAGAACCATGCAGCCATGTCCATGCACTCCTTGCACACGTGCAAACATCTTCCAACGACATCCACAATACCTTCATATGCACTGTTCTTGATCCAAACATGTTGCACGACCTCCCGATCAACTCAACCACAATTCCCCCTGAACTTGGTTGTTGAACCTCATCTTCTCCCTAAGATTAGTTCAATTGATCCCATCACCAGCCATGTCTTGAACTCAAGCAACACCTGCACATGAATAAGCAACCAATACTTCAGAGCATAAGTCCTCGACTTGACTCTCGTTAGTTCCGAAACCACAACACCTTATGTGAGCACCTCACATAAGCATGTTGCAAACCATAGCAAATTGATAACAACAATAACCACCAAAACACACCAAAAACTTAGTAAAATAATACTAAGCAAACTTTCCATAATCCAAAAAGCAAGTTCGAAACATTGTAAACTAAAAGCAGAACCACTGCGTCAAGCTCTGAACCTTGCCAAAGCTAACCGGACCTTGAACCGGAGCTTACCAAAGCTAGCAGGACCTAGCGCTGGAACATACCAAAGCAAGTCAAACCTAGCACTGGAGCTTACCAAAGTTAGTCGGACCTAAGCACCGGAGCTTACCAAAGCTAGTCGGACCTAGCGCCGGAGCTAACCAAAGCTAGTCAGACCTAGACAAAGAAGTCGGACCTAGCCAAAGCAAGTTGGACCTTATGTCGGACCTTGCCGGAGCTACCCAAAACAAGTGGGACCTATCATCGGACCTTGCTGGAGCTCAGACCTAGAGTCGGACCTTGATGATAAAGGTGTTTTGGTAGTATTCAAAACTTTTATCGCTGTCGGTACCCTGCTTACTGGGTACCCTATGATACCGCAAGAAGTGCGAAAGAGTTTTACCTGTCAAAGTTGAAGGTCTCCTCAGGCCCCACATGTCAAATTACACCGAACCCGCAACCCTCATATGGATAACTTTGGGGATTGGCATGTGTAATGTAAATCCAGAGCCGAACTCCCAACACAAGGAGGCTCCGCGATCCACACGTGTATAATGATCCCGGACCTACCCCCGACAGAGGGAAGCGCTGGTGCTGACACGTGTATAGTGGTTTCGGAGCTACCTCCCCGCAAAGGGAAGCTCCGAAGCTGCCACGTGTGGAGCCTCCGTACCTTCACTAACGAATACATTGGCGGATCTCCTTCAGCATGGACATTCAAGGGACAGTTAAAGCGGCACATACCAGACTTTATTATGTGTCATTAATGTTGTATTAACGACACGCGATCAAAGCACTATTAATAGAGGTAATGCAACCATTAAGGCACGTTATCACACTATTAATCATGCTTAATACTCATAGACAGTGTATAAGGCTATTAAATATGTCAGGGCCACATGTCGGGCCAGGCGAATGATGTAATGGTCAGTCCTTGAACTATAAAAGGACTGAGCTATACAATACAGGGGGGCAACCCTGAGCTGAGCCAAAGACCACGTTTTCTAGCGATTCACAATACAATACACACACACCCCGTGGAGTAGGGTATTACGCTCAGGCAGCCCGAACCACGTAAACCTCCCGTGTCACCATCTTGCTCTTGATCTCTGCGTGCCCCAACCGAAACAACAACCTCCGCGGGCTACATTTGGTAGTACCGGGGGAAGTGTCGTTGCAACACTTCGACATTTGGCGCGCTGGGTAGGGTTCCTTCAATCTCAAGCTCTTCTACTATCGTGGCATTCAGACAGGGTGTCTGAGATAAAAAGATGTTGGAGAAGCTAGCAATCAAAGAAGTCACCAGCGTCACAGAACTCTTTAGCCCAGCAGACAAATGTGCTAGAGCTGCTAAGGGCCGTGAAATGCACTACAAGCCAGCCCCGAAGGCCAACAAGAAGTCCTCCAAAACTGAAGCCACTACATCCGGCAGTGGCAAAAATAAAAAGAAGCCCAACGGCAAGAAAACGCAGTCGGCCGGCGCACCAGGCGCTGCAGCTCCCGATGGCCGGGGGCCACACCTCGAAAAACGACCTCGTCCTTCATCAGAAGATGGCAACGGTTCCAAAGCACGGTGTTCGATCCACAAGACGGACATACACAACCTGGAAGAATGCCGAGAGTTCCAGAACCTTGTTGAGCATTATAACAAACGCTGGGAAGAAGCTCCTTTCTGTCAGAGGGAAGGAAAACAAAATGTCGACGAAGCTCCGGCTGAGGAGGAGCTAGGTTTCCAAGACCTCAAGAAGGTTCTGAAAGCTATCTACAACACTGTCGACGATGATTCCGACGTCTCTGACAATGAGCGTCGAAACACCCTAAACACCATCTATAGTGATTCTTGGGACATCACCTCTCACCGCATCCTTAAGACAATGCAGCGGGACATGGTCGTGGCAGCTCCCACTGCTAGGGCGGAGCCTCATCGGAAGTGGATGGACACTCCCATCATTTTCGATGCTTCAGACTGCCCCCAAAACATGATTGGAGCTGGCCAACTCCCGTTGATGGTGTCACCCACCATTAACAATATTCAACTTCACCATGTGATGGTGGACGGAGGTTCAGGGTTGAACCTCATAAGCTTTGAATCTTTCGTTAAGCTTTAGCTCCAGCCTTCGGACCTTCGCTCATCTCGACCTTTCTTTGGGGTAGGTCCGGGGACCATTTCTCCTATCAGTTCCATCACATTCCCAGTGACCTTCGGGACTCGGGAGAACTACAGAACTGAGAAGTTGGTCTTTGACGTCGCGCAAATCAGTCTGCCATTCAATGCCATTTTGGGTAGGCCAGCCTTAGTGTTGAAGATGCCAACACCTGCGGGCGTTCTCCGGATCCGCGAAGATCTCACTGCAGGAGTCACTGCTTTAAAAGAACTCTATACGCTTACCACAACGCAAGAGGAAGCATTCGGTAAGGAGCCAACTCGAACCCTCCGAGCATTCGTCATAAAGGCTCTACCTCTGCACCCCGTGTGCAACCAAATGACGACATCGACGTTCCCGTCAAAGTCATCTAAATTGGTTCTGATGCTGCTCAGACTACCCGTATATCGAGAGGTCTGAACAACAAATAGGAACTCGCGCCCATCACTTTCCTCCGGGCTAATGTCGACGTGTTTGTATGGCAACCGTCACAGATGCTCGGGATCCCTAGGGAGGTGATTGAGCACAATCTCAAGATTTACCCTAACGAACGACATGTACACCAGAAGCCCCTGAAGCAATCAATCGAGCGACAAAACTTCATCCGACAGGAAATCAATAAGTTGCTCGAAGTTGGATTCATCCGGGAAGTCTTCCATCCAAAATGGCTGGCAAACCCAGTTGTTGTACCCAAGGCCGACGGGAAGCTTTGGATGTGTATCGACTACACCACCTTAATTAAGGCATGTCCAAAGGATCCATTTCCTCTACCTAGAATAGATCAGATAGTGGACTCCACCTCCGGGTGTGAGCTATTGCGTTTCCTAGATGCATATTCTGGATATCATCAAATCCAAATGTCTAAGGAAGATGAAGAGCATACTGCCTTCATAACAGTAGATGGATTGTACTGTTATACTGCCATGCCATTTGGTCTTACAAATGCTGCTTCAACATTTGTGCTAGCTATGTACAAAACATGTGGATAGCTAATTAGAGACTTGGTAGAGGCGTACGTCGATGACATCGTCGTGAAGATCAAAAACAAGGAGTCACTCCTTGACAATTTGCAAGCTGTTTTCGACAAGCTGCGCACCACACGCACTAAGCTGAACCCGAACAAATGTGTCCTCGGGGTTAGCTCCGGGAAGCTTCTAGGTTTCTTAGTTACTCACCGAGGAATTGAAGCAAATCCAGCGAAGATCAAGGCCATAGAAGATGTGCGGCCCCTAACCCGTATCCAGGATGTCCAGAAGTTAACTGGATGTCTAGTTGCGCTCAGCCGGTTTATCTCAAGACTGGCAGAACGGGCACTACCCTTCTTCAAACTCTTGAGGAAGTCCGGACCATTTCATTGGTCTGAAGAAGTAGAAAAGGCGTTTCAAGAGCTAAAAAAGCTCCTCACCACACTACCGATATTGGTGGCTCCGAATCCTGGTGAGCCTTTACTACTTTACATTTTGGCAACCACCGAAGTTGTTAGTATGGTCCTGGTTGCAGAAAGACCAGAGCCACATCCAGTCCAGGAGCCCAGACCCCTCCGGGAGGGTCCGGAGTCACCTGAAGGCGTGTCTGGGTCCCAGCCCCAAGACACGGAACCTCAAGAAGAAATGCTAGGAGATCAACCTCATTCACCTGAGGGGGTTCACCTGGCCGACCAAGACGATCTAGACCCTTCTAGCAAGGTCTGGGTCGAACAAGAAGGAGTTTTGGACCCCTCCGGGAGGGTCCAAGAAGCACAGCATGAAGGTCCGGACCCCTCCAGGAGGGTCCGAGTCGATGGAGAAGAAGCTTCGGGTCCTTCCGAAAGGGTCCGGACCGTCCAACGCCCCGTGTACTTCATCAGTGAAGTGCTCCACGACGCCAAGATAAGATACATTGAGGTGCATAAGCTGCTTTACGCAGTTCTTATTGCCTCAAGAAAGCATCAACACTACTTCCAAGCCCACAAAATATCAGTGGTAACTTCTTTTCCACTGCGTGCTATTTTGCATAACCCTAACTCTACTGGAAACATTGCAAAGTGGGCAGTGAAACTAGCCGAGTTCAATCTAGAATTTGTGTCACGACAAGCAATCAAAAGTCAAGCCTTGGCCGACTTTGTGGCGGAATGGACTCCCTCTCCATCAAACCTTGGGGGCCACAGTGAGCACAGATCGGAACCCAAGGTTCTGGTATTCATCGAGCATCACTAGACTCTCTACTTGGACGGCTCCGTGCAAAAGCAGGGAGCCGGAGCTGGAATCCTTCTCCTAGCTCCGATTGGAGAGAAGGTCAAGTACATGGTTCACCTTGATTTCAAGGCAATCAACAACATGGCGGAGTATGAAGGTCTCATTTACAGACTCAAGGTGGCACTATCTTATGGTATCAGACAGTTGTTGGCGAAGGGAGATTCACAAATCATCATCAAACAAGTCAAAGGTGAATGCTCCTGTAATAATCCTCAACTAGCTGCTTATCTCCATGAAGTCCAGAGGCTCCAGAAGGACTTTGAAGTCCTGGATCTCCACCATGTTCAGCGTCTTCACAACGCTGAAGCTGATGAACTCTCGACGAAAGCCTCAACTGGAACTCCGGCTCCTGATAGAATCTCCGTCCGGAGGTTGTCAAGACCAATAGCTCAGCTTGCCGAACTGAGCAAAGGGGGCGAGACCAGCACCACGAAGCTGGCAGTCCCGGTGGCCCTATTACCATGGCGTCCACCAAGGGTCGTAGGTGATGTCGGAAGCTCCGAGCAACCCAGCACGCAAGACTCAGAAGCTCAAGTAAGCTCTGATGCATGGATCTCGGAGATCCAGAGCTACTTGAAAGACAATATCCTTCCTAAAGACAGTGTATTCGCTGACCGGATTGTCAGGTTGGTTAAAAGATACACGTTGGTAGAAGGGGTCTCTACCGGCGCGGTGCCAATGGCATCCTAATGCGGTGCATTGCAAGGGAAGAAGGTTGCGAGCTGCTTTCGGAAATCCATGGAGGTGAGTGCAGGAACCATGCTTCTTCTCGCACGCTGGTCGGTAAAGCCTTCCAGCATGGCTTTTACTGGCCTACAACACTCCAGGATGCGGTTGAGCTAGTGAAAAATGTGAAGTGTGTCAGTTCCACGCAAAACAGATTCACACACCGGCTCAGTCACTACAAATGATACCTCCTACATGGCCATTCGCTCTGTGGGGCCTGGACATCTTGGGACCTTTCCCAAAAGCCGTCGGAGGTTACATGTTCCTGTATATCGCCATCGACAAGTTCACCAAGTGGCCGGAAGCAACTCCAATTGTGACAATCAACAAGCAATCAACAATCAAGTTCTTGAAGTCCATTATATGCAGATTTGGAGTTCCAAACAAAGTCATAACTGACAACGGAATCCAATTCACAAGTGTTTCATTTCAAGAATATTGCGAAGACCTCATCATTCAACTAAGCTACTCCTCAGTAGCTCACCCAACAAGTAATGGACAAGCCGAGAGAGCAAATGCAAAAATTTTAAAAGGACTCAAGACGCACACATATGAGCGCCTGAAAAAGCACAGAACCAACTGGATTGAGGAGCTTCCGTCCACATTATGGGCGAACAGGACCACTCCAAACCGGTCAACTGGGGAAACTCCATTCTTCCTGGTTTACGGAGCTGAAGCAGTCCTTCCTCCGGAGATCACCTTGGGGTCCCTCCGGGTCCGGACCTTCGACGAAGCCATCCAGGACCTGCTCTGGCATGAAGACCTTGACCTCGTCAACGAGGGAAAGTGCCAAGCAGCTGTTCGGAATGCACGTTATCGCCAAGCGCTCTGGTGCTATCATCAAAGGCATGTGCGCAGTCGACAACTCGAGGAAGACAATCTGGTGCTTCGGAAGATACTAACTCATGAAGGAATGAATAAACTTTCCCACAGCTGGGAAGGTCCATTCCGAGTGATCAAAGTATCCCGTCCCGGATGCGTTCGCTTGGCAACTGAGGATGGGACTCTGCTTCCTAATCCTTGGAACATCGAGCACCTCCATAAGTTTTATGCTTAGAATCACGGAGGTGAGTCTGTAATTACACACGTTGTATGTTATAGAGTCACTAAACAGACATGGGTAGGTCCTCCAGGAGAACATCCGGACCCCCCTGAAGGGTCCGGGAAGTTCAAGTACACTTCATACATTCACTGCACTAAAAGTGTAACTACCTACCCTGGGTTAGTACAAGATGTATAGAGCACTTAACTTGGTCCCGCACCCCAAGTGTGTCCTTGTCTCTCCTGTAATCTGTACCTATAATGAAATACATTATTGTGTGAAAACAGACTCCACGTGCATTTATTTTTGTACAAGGCTCGATTTATCAAATTATTGTTTTTAACCTTCTTGTCTATAATGAAGTTGTGCAATTCTTTTTTAGTTTTTACCCAAATTATTCATATGTGTTGCAAGTTATATTGTTGATCTCTTTGGGTCTTAACATGCTTTATAGTCTACTTGTCTGAACGCCAAGCCAACATAGGTCCAGAGTGTGCTATCGACTTAGCCTGGTCCTGCACCCTAAGTACGTCACTCTACCTACACCCTGGCAGGCCTCAATAGGGTGAGTACTAAAAAAGCATATGGGTCCGGAAAGATTACATCAATATACTTGTTACCATCTTGAGTTACTTTGGATTAAAAACTCAAATAAGAACAATAAGTCACAAACGATTTATAGACAAGAGGACGAATTTTACTTTTTTCTTGTATTTAATGTGCAGGAAAAACAGAAATTCATAGCGATGGTGGACGACGTCGGAGCTACTAAGCTCCGACATCCTCCGAGGGGACCCACCGTTGATATTTAATATGTTGACAGTGGGTAATGTCAGAGTTACAAAGCTCCGGCAACCCCTGGGGGGCCTACCTTCAACTATTCGTGCGGCAACATCAGGAGCTACCAAGCTCCAATAAATCCTAGGGGGCCCACCGTCAACGTTTTATACGTTGATGGTGGGTAACGTCGGAGCTACCAAGCTCCGCCAATCTGAGGGGGTCTGCCGTCGATGCGTCAGAAACGAAGAATTTGGACCTAAAATCTACAAGTGTGAAGCATTCAAGTCATCAATATACTGTCAAATCCTTTGGTACATGTACACACTTCAATTGTCCACATATACCAGGGGGCCAACAAGACAGAGCACATTATATTGAAGACAAAAATAAAATGAAGTTCATGGCAAAATGGATTTCATTAATTTGAAGCACTGGATTACAAAATTGGGATTATAATAGAAGGCAAAAGGAAGAAGTCCTAACTACTGGAGGATCTAAGTCCTGCGGAAGAATGTGGCGACTTTCTTGGTAACTTCTTGGACAGTGGCCTTGGTGGCGTCCTCCTCTTTAGCAACGGGACCTTGGAGCACCGGGTTCATAGAGAATTGGGGATCTCGGCTCACATAACACGTCAGCACATACTCTACAACGTTTGTGTCCAGAGATTTCCCCACTGTCTCCAACTGGTCCGCAATGATGTCGCCCATCGCGTCTAGTTTGCCGCCGGCAGCATTGAGGGCCACCAGTGCTTGATCCAAGTCTAGCTCCAGATTGTCCAGACGTACAGGACTGAAGCCTAGTGACATCAGCGCGTCGTTGGCTCGTCCCAAGAAGTCCCATACTCTGATGGACTCAGTCTCCTTCAAGCTCCGCAGCTCCTCCAGTGACTTCCGGGCAGTCGCAAGCTCCGAACCCTCTCGAGCGAGACGCTCGACCAATTTAGCATGTTGCTGCATATTCTTAGCAACTTGCTTCTCACAATCAGTCAGCTCCGTCTCCAGGAGGTGGATGTGGTTCCGCCTTTCCGCCAAGTCCTTCTCCCTGCCTCTCACCTTCCCTTCCCTGGTGGCAACGTCAGCTTCTCTTTTCGTAAGCTCATGCCCCAGTTTCTAGTACTTCTCCTTCTCCTCTTTGCTCCATAGATTTAACTTTTTGCTGGATCTGCCAAATTCTGTTCACCTAGAGTCAACTTCTGGGTGATCTTCGCCTCCCTCTTTACAACATCTTCCTGCTGCTCCAGGAGCTTTTCTTCCCTCGCCTCAAGGTCCGCTCGGCGCTTTAGGAGAACCTCGTTCAATTCATTGAGGTTTTCGTGATGCTCATCAGCAGCGTCACGCCTCTCCTTAGCTTGCTCAAGGATCTCCCTGGAGTTAGCGTCGAGCGCCCGGATGGTGGCTTCCTTCTCCTCAAGCATTTTGTCCCAGTATTCCAATCGGGCTTTCTCCCTCTTGATCCACTCCTTATGATCCACCAGCCTTGTCTGTGCAAGCCTGGTCTCAAAGTGGAGTTTTTTGCGCCAACACCTCAAGGTGTTGCGCTCCTCCTCCAAGGCTTTGCTCTCATGACCGAAGGCGAGCTGGACTTGTCAGAGGCTCGAGCAAGCGTTGTCTATGGACAACGCCAGAGGAAAAGGCTCCGGTCCTGCTGGGACCAACTTCGTAGGCTCCAGGGGATTTTCCATCACAAAAATTGGGTCCCACTCTACAAGGGTGGTCCCCTGATCTCCTGCAGCACTAGGGCCGCTCTCCGGAAGCCCTTCAGCAGCAGCAGAGGAAGAACCCACTGGGGGACTCCCACCTCCGAACTGGAAGTCAAAGGCACTGCTTCCGGGTCTTCAATTATTGGCTACGAGGGTGGAGGACCTGTCGCCACCTCTTCAGGCTGCTCTGGCTCTGGTGCAGATACCTTCGGGGCAGCTATCTCTAGGGCAACAGCTAGAGCTTCATCCAGTGCCCCTACCACCTCTGGCTCAAATGCCGACGCATTAGTCACTACCGGTTCAGTTACCGGAGCTTCAAGCATCTCCAGCTCAGCCGTCGGACCTTCAACAACTTCTGGCACAAGGTCCGGAGCTTCAATTATCTCCGGCTCAATGGCTAAGGCTTCAATTGCCTCTGGCTCAGCTGCCAGGGCTTCGACGACTTCCGGTTCAACGACTGGAGCTTCAAACATCTCCGGATCTGGTACTAGAGCATCAGCCTCCGGCACCGTTGTCATAGGTACACCTTCAACTTCACCTTCGCGGTCTGGCGCTACCACGGGAGCTTGCGGCGAGGACACTGAATCCAAGTCCACGACAGCTGGCATTGGAGCTGCCGTGACTTCTGCCACCACTTGAGGAGGAGGCTCGGTGGTTGAAGTCAGAGCTTCGGCATGTGCAGCCCCGGTCGTTGCAACAGACGCCGAAGTTTCTGGCACATTCTTTGACACCCTAGAAATAAAGGGGTGAGAATATTAAAGACACAACAAAAACAGGATCAGCATTTTAAGGCAAGCACACGATGCTTACCTAGGGATGCTATCGCCCTACTCGCCTCGGAACCTCTTCTTCTGAGGCCCGGAGCCAGAGCCCACCAAGTCTGGTGAGACAGCGACTTCAAGCCTCAGCTGGGGACCACTTGCGGCAGCCGGAGTCCTCTCGGTCGGAGCTTCTCTGGGCCAGGAAGGACCCCCCCCCCCCCCCCACCCCCCCCCCCCCCTCGGACTTGGATCTTTTAGCTGGCACTAAAGCCGGTGTCGACTGCCTGGATCCAGTGCCTCTTGAAGATGCCTTTGCCAGAGAAGGTGTAGCCATAGAAGACCTCCTCCGCCGTGGAGAAGGAGTTGTTATAGGGGGAGCAGCCCTGACAGACCTCCCATCAGCATGCTTCAACTTCCTCTTCTGGCTGGAGGGTTCAGCTGGCTCTTTGCCCTTGGCCTTGCTGATGTCTTCAACCCTCCGGCTTGGGGCGGAGGCAGGCCCTCCTTCGGAAGCTCCGAAGATTACCACCCTGGAGGTCGGACGCCTTTCCACCTCACCAAGGTCATCAAGCACCGACATCTTCCTACGGAGCTCTCCGATGAACAGTGGCTCCATGTTCAGAGGAAGGAAAGCTGCCGTCGGAACCAAGTCGTCGCCGTCGACGTTTATCCCATGCTGGAATTTCTTGAGATGAAGCTCCAAAGCTTCGTCATCCAAGTTGGATTTCAGACCAGTTTCAATCCAGTCGTCATTCATCATGCCGTTGAGGGCCCAAGCGAGCTTCTCCCTATTCCTCTGCGGAGCCCATCTGTTGACCAGAAAGTTGCAGAAGACAATGTGAGGGGTCACTCCACCCTCCACGCATTCGTGGATCCTAGTTAGGACGGGGTTGAAGGCATCTGACAGCACCGAAACTATACTCCAAGAGTCGGTGTCAACGTTGGGGAGTCCATGGGGCAGCTCCAACCTCTCGTGCTCCTCCACTGCAATGACGACCCGATCCTTCTTCCAGTCTCCCATTTGCCGGAAGGGAAAGACTTCAAGTACTTGAAGGGACGGTTCTTACGCTTTACAAAATAGTAGAAGCCAAGAAGCTCAGTCCCCTTGCCGGTGGTGTGGACGGTGAAGAAGGTACGAAACAGCTCGATGCAGGGGGGGGGGGGGACACCCACCCACATCTCGCAAAAGTGGACGAAGGTCGACACTAGAAGAAGAGAATGGGGGCCAGGATGATACAGCTGGAGACCGTAAAAGTCCAGCGACATTAAAAGAAAAGTTGAAAAAGGTGGGATCAATCCCACCATGGCGTACGCAGAGAAGTACATCATGTCGCCATTACGCTCCTTCTTGAATGGGAGCTCGCCGGCGCGGATCATGTGGCTAAAGGAGTCACTGGACCACCCCATATAGGTTCGGACCTTCATCAAATTGTCCTTGCTCTTGAGGCGGCTCTTGGGAAGACCCAACTCCATCGCGGCAAAGTGGAGCGAAGGAAGAGAAAGCAAGGTGAAGTTTGGGAGGCTCTGAGCGCAAGTTTGATTGAAAGCGTAAAGAGTCCTCAAACCGCACACACTTTCCTTATTAAGTAAGCCCCCACGACGCTTGGATGGAAACCGCAACAAGAGTGGGGTTACATTTCAAAAAATCTACTCCGTCCATAACGAATGGGTCCGAGGCTACCCCAAGATCGAGATTATTACCCCAGGCGAACCGTTGTCATGATGGGCAGTGGGAGACCCAAAGGCGGCACCCTGACAAGGCACTCGGAACCGATACAGTTTTTATATTGGGAACTGGCGACCCTCAACTGCGTCAGATCCGCACTCAAAGATCTCATGTGTCGCATTCATAACAAGCCACGTGACGATGGTTTAACCTCGGACCATCGCCCCAATGGCACATTACGAGACCTTTGAAGTCGAAGCGCGGGAATTAAGGATGGCCCCACCTTTGGTAGAATAACTTAACCCAAAGGGTTTCTCCCAGAGGTGGGCCCGGGGGCCACTGTCGGTACCCTGCATACTGGGTACCCTATGATACCGCAAGAAGTGCAGAAGAGTTTTACCCGTCAAAGTTGAAGGTCTCCTCAGGCCCCACATGTTATATTACATCGGACCCGCAACCCTCATATGGATAACTCTGGGGATTGGCACGTGTAATGTAAATCCGGAGCCAAACTCCCAACATAAGGAAGCTCCGCGATGCACACGTGTATAATGATCCCGGACCAACCCCCCGGCAGAGGGAAGCTCCGGTGCTGACATGTGTATAGCGGTTCCGGAGCTACCTCCCCGCAAAGGGAAGATCCGAAGCTGTCACGTGTGGAGCCTCCGGACCTTTACTAACGCATACATTGGTAGATGTCCTTCAGCACGGACATTCAAGGGACAGTTAAAGCGGCAGTTACCAGACTTGATTACGTGTCATTAATGTTGTATTAATGACACACGATCAAAGCACTGTTAATAGAGGTAACACAGCCATTAAGGCACGTTATCATACTGTTAATCATGCTTAATACTCATAGATAGTGTATAAGGCTATTAAATATGTCAGGGCCACATGTCGGGCCAGGCGAATGATGTAATGGTCAGTCCTTGAACTATAAAAGGACTGAGCTGTACAATACAGGGGGGCAACCCTGAGCTGAGCTAGAGACTACATTTTCTAGCGATTCACAATACAATATACACACACCCCGTGGAGTAGGGTATTACGCTCAGGCGGCCCGAACCACGTAAATCTCCCGTGTCACCATCTTGCTCTTGATCTCTGCGTGCCCCAACCAAAACAAGAACCTCTGCGGGCTACATTTGGTAGTACCGAGGGAAGTGTCATTGCAACACTTCGACAATTGCCATAGCCAATGTATTCAGCACACATAGGTCTCACAATCTCCCCCTTGATGAATGCATTGTCCACACCATTTAAAATCCGAAGATTGGCTTATTCACATGAAAAGTTTTGAAAACAATTTCTCCCCCTTTATGAAAATCAAATGAGATAGAAATAAATTTCTCCCCCTTGCATACTTACCCCCCCCCCCCTTTGACAATGTATTCAGCAAAGTACAAAAAAGAAATTTTTATTTGCTATGAGCACATTATAACATATACATATAAAACAAAGCTCATCCAAGTCATACTATCAAGTAACTTACACTACACAACAATGAGATACATAAAGTAGTGTAAGCCATGCTAGAGACCAAATGTAATTTTCAATTTAAGCAAGTCATGATCTTACAAACTTACTATTTCAAGACTTGAAAGCATGACACTTGTTGCTGCAATTTTATTTTCTTTTAAGCACAAATTTTGAACATATGACATTTGCAAGAGATTATATGCTACATCTGCCTTATTCTAACCAACTAAGCCAAGCCTATGTCAATTGACAATCAGAAGCTTAAAGACATGGTTTTAGTCATACACAACTTCTTCCAAGTTCATATCTAAGTGCAATGATAAGCCATCTCAAAAGAAGAAGTGCGATGCATTCATATTCTCTTGATCTTTTCTCATTTTTTTATTTGAACATAAAAGCTCAAAGTGTGGATAGTTGATTGATTAATTTTTTATTATTAAAAGCACTTGTGAGCATGCAACAAGTTCAAAACAGCAAGAAAGTTCGATCATGACCATATTTAGTGTAAGTAATTATTCCAATTACTAGTCATGGCAAAAACTAAAAAATGTATAACATGAGTAATGTATTAAGAACTTTCAACATGTAAAAGGAATCACAAAGTCATATATGTATGAAATAATATGCTCATATTATTTTAAGTTCAAATTCACACATAGACTTCCCAAGTTTCAAAACTCCCCCTCAATTTAAGCCATGAGGATGCATAACTCCTATTTCACTACAAATGTAACAAAAACGAGTGAAATCCAAAGGTTTTGTGAAAATGTCAGCCAATTGTTGTTTGGTATCTACATGGTGAAGCACAATGTTTCCTTTTTCAACATTATCACAGAGAAAGTGATACCTAATATCAATGTGCTTAGTTCTAGAATGTTGCACAAGGTTTTTAGCAATGCAAATGACACTAGTGTTATCACAAAACAGTGGAACACTATCTAGATTAACCCCATAGCCCTTAAGTGTTTGAACAATCCAAAGAATTTGTGAGCAAGCACTAGCAGCAGCTGCATATTCAGATTTGGCTGTGGATTGTGCAACTGAGTTTTGTTTTCTAGAGGACCAAGCAACAAGTGAATTACCAAGAAAATGACAAGAACCGTAAGTACTTTTCCTATCAATCCTACAACCTCCAAAATCAGCATCCAAAAAAGCTTTCAAAGTAATGATTGAGGAAGAAGGAAAAAAATATCAAATTATTGAGTTCTATGTAAGTACCTGAGAATCCTTTTGACGGCTTGATGATGTGAAGCACGTGGGGAAGCTTGAAACCATGCACAAAGACATAAGCTAAATTGTATGTCTTATCTTGATGTCGTGAGGTACAAAAGTGATCCAATCATGCTTCTATATTCTTTTTGATCCACGGGTTCACCATCTTCATTAAGTTCAAGTGTCGTTGTTGTTCCCATTGGTGTATGAAGAGGCTTGCTTTTGTCCATGCTGAAGCGCTTAAGAAGGTCTCTTGTATACTTTGTTTGATGCATAAAGGTTCCCTCTTTAGTTTGCTTGATTTGCAGCCCCAAAAAGTATGTGTGTTCTCCCATCATACTCATCTCAAATTCTGAACTCATAATAGCTGAAAATTTTGACACAAGATCATGAGAAGCACAACCAAAGATAATATCATCCACATACACTTGAACGAATAATGAGTCATTGCCATGCTTAAGCACAAAAAGAGTTTTATCAACCTTGCCCATGGTAAACCCATTTTCAAGTAAGAATGTTTTTAACCTATCATACCATGCTCTAGGAGCTTATTTTAGACCATACATGGCTTTAGTCAGTTTGGAAACATGATTAGGAAAACCTGGATTTTCAAAACCAGGTGGTTGCTTAACATAAACCTCCTCATCTATGTATCCATTGAGAAAAGCACTTTTTACATCCATTTGATATAACTTCAAACCTTTAGATGCAGCAAAATCTAACCAAATTCTTATGGCTTTTAATCTAGCAACAGGAGCAAAAGTTTCATCAAAATCTAGACCTTCAATTTGTGTGAAACCTTGAGCAACCAATCTAGCCTTATTCCTAATCACAACCCCATCCTCACTTTGTTTATTTTTAAACACCCATTTAGTTCCAATTAAAGTGTGACCTTCAGGTGGAGGTACAAGTTTCCAAACATTATTTATTTCAAAATTTTCTAACTCTTCTTGCATGGCAATAATCCAAGATTCATTAGTGAGTGTGTGTGATATATCTTTGGGTTCAAAAGAAGCAACAAAAGCACAATGAGCATGAGAATTGGGGTCGAAAAACCTGGATCTTGTAACTCGTTCATGCAAGCTCCCAATTATCTATTGCGGAGTATGATTCTTGTAAATCCGTAGGGGAACAGATGTCTCTCAAGCTTCTTCTTCATTAGGTTCATCGCAGATTGATGAGCTTGTGACTTGTGGATGATCAGGATCAGCAGAGATGGTAGTCAGAGCTTGTTCAAAATTCGGAGTTGGACACATGTCAGCTTCGGAACTATCAGACAATATCACCAACTCTTCTTCTTCGAAAATATCCTCCCCCTGAGGATATGGATCCGTACCTGCAAAGTTTGAGCTAGTACCTGTGCTAGCTTCATCAAAAGACACCTCACAAGTCTCCACAATTTTGTTAGTGTCAAGTAAAAGAACACGGTAGCCTCTAGTATGAGATGAATAACCAAGAAACATGCCATCAATGGATCTAGGTTCAAATTTATCAAGATTACCATGTTTCTTAACAAAGCATTTGCAACCAAAGACCCAAAAGTGTGTAACACTAGGCCTATGTCCAAACCGGAGCTCATATGGTGTTTTACCTAGCTTAGCACGCAAGAAAACATGATTTGAGACATAAGAAGCGGTTGCAATTGCCTCAGCCCAAAATTTTCTAGGAGTTTGATATTCATCAAGCATAGTCGTAGCCATCTCAACTAAGGTTTTGTTCTTTCTTTCTACAACACCGTTTTGTTGAGGTACATATGGTGAAGAAAATTGATGATCTATTCCATTTCAGCACAAAAGTGATCAAAAAATTGATTTTAAATTCGGTTCCGTTATCACTTCTAATTGCTTTTTAAAGATCATGGGTGATCAATTGATAATCTAAGAAATAAAGTCCTAAAGTGACTAAAAGCTTCATGCTTAGATGTCATAAAGTAAACCCAAGAGTATCTAGAACAATCATCAACATTCACAAGAACATATCATTTACCCCCGAAGGATTGAACACGTGAAGGTCATTTGGTGTCAAGGTGCAAAATGTGACCCGGTTCAGGTTTCATGATCATTGTGAGAGGAGTATGTGAACCTGCAACCATCTTAGCATGTCTACAAGAAGAGCACACAATTCCTTTGTCCCCTTTAAGCTTAGGCTGCCCACGTATGCAATCAAGAGCACTAACATGTGTTAGATTATCAAAGCCTACGTGACCAAGTCTACGATGCTAAAAATATAAGTCTTTTGAATCATTAGCAACTAGACACCTATGCTTACAGGAAGACATATCAAAATCAGCTTTAAAAACTCTTCCAAACCGAGACATGTTAAAAATAAGCTCACTATTTGAATTTACAATGTTGCAGCAATTTTTAGTGAAAATAATTTCCAGATTTTCATCTAGCATTTGTGAAACAGAAAGCAAGTTGTATTTCAAATTTTTAACAAGTGCCACATCCTTCAAAGTGTAGTGATCATTTACTCTAACCGATCCCTTAGCAATTATATGAGTTGGAGAATTATCGGCAAAAGTAACATTCTCTACACGTGACACAAAAGAGAGAGAGGAAAACCATTCTTTGTTACCGGTCATGTGGCGTGAGCAACCTGAATCCACAATCCAAATGTTCTCCTTCCTCAAGCGTGTAACCTACATAGAAGAACAATACGTCGATGACTCTATACTTGGGTTAGTCAAAAGGCATTTAGAAATCTAGTACTGAGTCACACGACGTGCAGTAGGAAAAACACGCGAAAGCTAAGATAAAACAGCAGGTTTATGAGTCAAAATTTGCGATTTTTGTTCTTAACTACGGAATTATAAGGTGTTACTTGTGTAGCACAAAAATTAGTAGCTTCGGAGGCAAAAACAGAAGGTCCGGAGGTAAACTTTGAATGTTTTTGACTCATAACAGCAGGTTGCATGTTCCTGACATTCGATTTAGTATGTGCAGCAAATTTTGCATAAGAATTATAAGATCTAGCTTGCATTCTTTCCTTTTTTATGTTTTTTAGCTAGTCTATAACAAAAATCTATGACATGACCATCTCTACCACAATAGGTACAATGAAATTTAACTTAGTGTTCATGTATAGATGAGCATGCAGTATGTTTATTTGAACCCAAACATGACAACACTCCTGCAGATTTGAAAACCACCTCTTTTGGTTTAGGAACTATTTTAATCAAACAACTTCCTAATGACTTTACAATTTTAGATGGATGTGCTTTAGCATGAGCATGAGAATCAAAACCTAAACCAGTTTTATCATTGCAAGATTTGGATGAATTCAGTAGCAAGTTTAGATTTTTGTTCCCAATACAAAACTGCTCTAGTGTCCTATTCATGTCATCAAGTTTCTTAGACAATTCTAGGCAGTTTTCACATGAAGTTTTTCCTTTTAATTTGCAATTAGAACACTATTTAACTTCATGAGCACGTAAAGCATTGTTCAGTATTGAAATTTCATTCATAGCATCTTTTAGTTTCTTTTCAAGATCATTACAAGTAGAACAATGCAAATCAATTGTAGAACATGAAGCATCTTTTAAGTTTCTGTCAATAAGTGCAGCAATCTTTTTGTTCTTTTCAATCTCTAACTCAAGTTTATCAAGAGTGGAGGAGTGTGCACTTCTTAAGGAGGACAATTGTTCATATATTAAATCGCATGAGGAACAAGAATCATCACTAGGAATCAAGGTTTTCAAACAATTAATTTCAGATTCTAGTGACTCAATTTTAACATCATTGTCCCTAAGCTTTTTGTCCTTTTTCTTAACAATAACAGTTGCACGGGAAATAGCATCACACATTTCATCACAAGTAGGACATACCTCTTCATTGTCGC
This sequence comes from Tuctoria greenei, assembly GCA_036927565.1. Classification (NCBI taxonomy): domain Eukaryota; kingdom Viridiplantae; phylum Streptophyta; class Magnoliopsida; order Poales; family Poaceae; genus Tuctoria; species Tuctoria greenei. Next base: position 23,611,260 of record JAYESD010000002.1, on the reverse strand, counting down.
TGTTGTGCTCTGCCTCATCCATACTTGATCTTGACTTGCCCGCCATGAAGCACAAGTTTGCCAAATCATCTTTGTCTTCATCACTTCCAATGTCCACGTCGCTTGAGCCAAGTTCCTGGAGTGCGAAGATAAAACTGTTCACCAGTTGGCGACATGCAAAGCCCTTCTTCTTCTTCTTATCGTTTGTTGAGGAGTGATTTGTCCTTGATTGTTTTTCTTCCTGGGAAGTAGGACCTGAAAGGTTAGGACAATCTGTACGAAAGTGTCTTGTCTTACCACATTCGAAGCATCGTTGAGGTCCGGAGCTTCCTCTCCATCTAGTTCTCACATTTTTGCAATACTTTTCGAGAACCTAGTAGAGAGAAGTGTTAGCTCCTCCTCTGGAAACTCCTCAATCTGTTCAAGGGTTAGAGAGGACAACAAAGCAAGTGTACCACAAGATGAAGATTCACCGTGGCTAGGCATGTCACGTTGAGAAACAAAAGCAAGAGAGTTGTTGGAGTTCTTACGTGATATTATGTCAATTTCATGAGTTTTTAACTTGGAATATAGCACATCTAAAGTAAGTGTACTCATGACAGTAGATTCACGAATGGATGTAACTTTCATCTCCCAAATTGACATTTCTAATGCACTTAGTAATTGCCTAGCATTCTCAGCATCTGAAAAATTAACATTGACGCTACACAAATTGCTAAGAATTTTATTAAAGCGAGCAAAGGGGTCATCAATGGAGTCACCGGGTTTTCTCTCGAAGCACATGTATTCTTTCTTGAACATATCCTGCCTTACCTCCTTGATCGTGTTGGATCCTTCGTGGTAGTCACAAAGTGCTCTCCACACATTGTACGCCGATCGGAGGTGTGCAACACGGTCGAAGTCGCTCTGAGTTAGTCCTTAGATTATCAAGTTCTGAGCTTTGTTGTTGTTGTCAACATCTCCTAAGTTTGTAGCCGTGACTTAATTGTTCGGCAGCACGTCGTAAGGCTTGTACACCTTTTCCCATATCGCGAAGCCTTGCGTCTGGATAAAAGCTTCCATGCGTGCCTTCCAAACCTGAAAATCAATACCAACAAACACACAAGGTTTTACTGAGTATTTCTCCATGAGGATTAGTCAAAAACACGTGCGAATCACAAAGATTATAGCACCGTGGCTCTGATACCAATTGTAGGATCGAAGAGCACGTGTAAAGCTACCAGAGGGGGGTGAATGGTAGATTGAAACTTTTCAGTGGAAGCAACACCCCTCAGCAGAATACTGATCTGTTAAAGAAACCGTGTGTGTGACTAATATAAATGTGTTCAACTGTGAAAGAACTAGTATAGATTGTAGATAAACAAGTCAAGAAGACATCACAACAAGAATCACGAAAATCCATCGAGAAAAACTCAAGTTACGATCAAAAGATCGAACAAAGGTCAATCTGTCCTACCCGAGAAAAACAATTTTGGAACACTGCAAAGAAATTGGTGTAGATCAGAAACCACAAATCCAATGACCGTGAAATTTTCATAGATAATAAAAACTTAAGTTGTGAATACAACCCAAAAAGAATCATGTCAATAGGATCTATAAAACTCGAGTTATGATAAAACTACCAAAGAAAGGTAACGTTGTGCAGAAACTCAACGAGAAAGACGTGACGAAAACAAGTTGGACGAACAAGGCACAAAAGTTCCTTAAAACTATGAATTTTATTGATCAAAACACACAAGGAACAGCACCAAAGTCGTATACCATGAGCTCTGGCCTCCCTTGCTTATATAACCAGCCCGAAAGCCAACTCAACTCAAACTAGGACTCTAATCCTACTCAATTCACCAATTGAAACTTTCCATAACTGCTCAAGACTCTTCTATACATAGATAGAAGCAATATTAAGACTTCCAAACACCTTAGGAACATATCCCACATTCCTAAAACAACTCAAATTCGTGACCCACACGGAATCCTATCATAACAACTCAAAACTTTCTATATTTGAGTCAAACACGACTCAGACGCAGCCTGAGTCCATAACCTAGTCGGTTGGACCTTTCTGACCAATTTTTTACGTCCACATCACCTCGTCATGCCTCGTAACCATGTAGCAATGTCCATGCACTCCTTGCGCACGTGCAAACATCTTCCAACGACTTCCACAATACCTTCATATGCACTATTCTTGATCCAAACATATTGCGCGACCTCCCGATCAACTCAACCACAATTCTTCTCGAACTTGGTTGTTGAACCTCATCTTCTCCCTAAGATTAGTTCAATGGATCCCGTCACCAGCCATGTCTTGAACTCAAGCAACACCTGCACATGAATAAACAACCAATACTTGAGAGCACAAGTCCTAGACATGACTCTCGTTAGTTTCAAAACCGCAACACCTTACGTGAGCACCTCACATAAGCATGTTGCAAACCATAGCAAATTGATAACAGCAATAACCACCAAAACACACCAAAAACTTAGTAAAATAATACTAAACAAACTTTCCATAATCCAAAAAGCAAATTTGAAACATTGCAAATTAAAAGCAGAACCACTGCGATCAAGCTCCAAACCTCGTCAAAGCTAACCGGACCTTGAACCAATCTTACCAAAGCTAGCAGGACCTAGCGCCGAAACTTACCAAAGCTAGTCGGACCTAGCGCCAGAGCTTATCAAAGCTAGTCGGACCTTGCCGGAGCTTACCAAAGCTAGTCGGACCTAGCGCTGGAGCTAACCAAAGCTAGTCGGACCTAGACAAAGAAGTCGGACCTAGCCAAAGCAAGTTGGACCTTACGTTGGATCTTGCCGGAGCTACCCAAAACAAGTCGGACCTATCGCCGAACCTTGTTGGAGCTCCGACCTAGAGTCAGACCTTGATGATAAAGGTGTTTTGGTAGTATTCAAAACTTTTATCGACATAGCCAATGTATTTAGCACACATAGGTCTCACAGCTTGTCCTTCTTTAGGGGTGCCACTTTGACCTTCTTGATTTTCCTTATAGTTAATCCATACTTTGATCATGGATCAAAAGCTTCCTTGAGTATGATGACATGTGGATTCCACAATCAAACAAGAAATGCTTCATTCATAATGTCACTTTCCCTAAGTTGCATGGGTTTGGTCGACGTGTAGGAATCCCAACAAGTGATTGTGGGACATCTTGGATCTTGAATGCTCTTTATATTTCTTGTCCTTGGCCAAGGGTTCATGTGGATGTTGTCTTGATTTCATGCTTGTCCATGGACAAGATACTTCAAGGTAGACTATTTGAACTTAAATCCCTTAAAATCCCCATAGCCTCTTTGATTACAAGAGTGATGTTGATTCCACCCTTGACCTCCTTGTAGGTGATAGCCATTGGAGTTGTTGTTTGAAAGGAAGAATCCTCATGGGTCTTAGGGAAATGATTCCCTAAGTGGCCCATGTTAACATGAATTTTCACAAATCATGTGAATATTCATGGCTTGGATCATCCAAACACTTCTCCATTGGCTTGATCTTCATGATATTTCAATGAGAGGTGTAGTTCCATAGCTAGCATGTGCACCTTGTTAAACGGTGTGCATGCCAAGATAAGTGAATTGGAGCATTCTTAAATCCACCCCTTGAGTTGAGGCCATCTTCTCATCCATAATGAATGAGAATAGGACACCTTTGGCTCCAACACGAATGTGGTTATGGATTGGTGAATACAACCCATGACATGTGTGTTGGATGAAGAGCCAACTATCCACCACATGGTGAAGGCAAACCAAGAAGAAATCTTGGAGCCTCCCCCAAGCTTGGTCATGGATGTCCTTGGCTCCTGCTACAAGCTGAGATTTTTCCGCGAAAGGCAATGGTGTTGCCTAGGGGACATTTGTAGAGGTACGCTTTGAATCATCTCACAGTTGAACACTTACGTCCTCGTTGGCCATCCCATAATTTGGTTTAGCCAACACTATCCTGTTTTCACATGAAATGAGAAAACAAACAAGGGTAATCCAATCTAATAACTGTTAGTGCCTATAACTTAATCACAAGTGATAGCTATCCTTCACATCCTTTGCCTTCCCTGGCAATTGGTATTTCTTAACACCACAAATCATCTTCGGTAGGAGATGAGATACACAAACGCACAGAAGATACCGTTGTAGCATTTCACCCAAGAGTATTCCCAAGGGTATTGTATTTATCTCAAAGGAAGACTGTGAAGTAAAGTAAACACTATTCTTATGATCAAGGTATAGGGTACTAATTGTTTATCAGAACAGGGGTAAGATGATAATATGGGTAGTGTGACACACACCTAAGCAATCAACTCTAAGGGTAAGGTTGTCCTAGCGAGGGTTAGACTACGAGACGGAGCTACTCCTATTGTGCTCTAATTACTCATATACATAGCCTAATAAAGTACACATGAATATGCTAATGATGAATACTAGGGCTTAGTGGTCTAACATGTCAGGCACGGGCTTACCCTGGTCTGCTAGGCGACTCCTGCCAAGAGCCTACGTCATAGCCAAACATGGCGGATTACAACGGGACATATAAGGCTATCACCACCTACTGCCTATCTATAGAACCCGTGGACTATGATGCATCCAACACTACTGAACTATCCAAGCACCACACTTGCATTCTAAGTAAATACCTTAAGAGTTGCAACACAATATTCATCCTAAGGCAATGACTAACCTAAATATAGTTGAACCAATGTTGGATCCAAGAACTAACATATTCATATTAACATAATCATATTATTATCTAACTAGACTATAGTGGTGGTGTATGATGTTTATGATAACAAGATAATGACATTATGTCTAGATGATAACAACATCTACACCTAGCACATATATGGACTCCACAACCAAACAAGGAACGCTTTATCCAGTATATGAACAAGTAAAGACTAATAATATTAATATAAAGCATAAAATCACAAATACAAAAAAAAGATACATGAGCCATACTTTTTCCAATTTGGACTTGGGACTAGAGGCTCCTCTCTACAACCTAACCTCCACTAAGGACTAAGAAAAGCAGTGTATACAATAGAATGATGCTCAAGTGGTGTGTGTTGAAGTGAGGGATAGGGGGTCCTATCTATAGCTGGAGAAGGATCGGTTCCCGCAACCAAAAGCGCGCGAATCAGTCTTCATCGATATGAGAGTACCACAGGGAGTCGACACGTGGAAGTTGACCGCGTGGCGCCAGGAACTAGTAGGACAAATAGGGTGTTCGACCGTCCTAGTCTTGGCTTCATTTCGCATGTACTCTCTCCAGGTCACTTACAGGTGGTCCCTATTGATTGATATGGGTGATACACCGTTGGATCTCCTCGGATACGTCTGTTTGTGGGTCATTTGATCCATGTGATGCCACGTGGCACTTGATTGACTGGGATGATACTTTTTAGGATTGCTCCCCTTCTTTTACCTCAATTCCTGTATAAAAAGTCTACATGCACTATTTTTCCAAGGACAAGTGAAAATATGTTAAGTAGAAAGGTGATGTGTGCAAGAAATGATCTTTTCTTTACATAATTGAGTTACATTGACAGGTGAAATTGGTATATAACAGCCCTCAATAGCGGAGCAGGAGAGGTTGAGAGCCTCCCAGGAGCCCACGGCCATGTACATGGCCCAGATGCAAGTAACGATGGTGGTAAGTAATTTAAAGTACCATAGTTTAATTTTATAGCATTTCAGTAACATATATCTTATAATATTTATCAATGGCAGACTCTTGATAGACAAATCGGTCAATAGATCGAGATTCCTCTATTTTAGCTACCGTAGATGACCCCCGGCACAAACGATCCCAGCACAGGTGCTCCCGGCACAGGTAATAAACTCTTTATTTAATATTGTCATATTGATTTTAGTATTTCACATAAGGAGAGAATGAGGTAGACGATAGGGTGAGAGAGAGCGAGATAGAGGTGGAGTAAGAGAGACATAGATAGGGAGAGATAGAGTGCGAGAGAGAGGGTAAAGTGAGAGAGGGAGGATGCTAGAGAAGGTATGACATAAAGAGAGGGAGAGGAAGAGAGTGAGACAAAGTGAGGGAGAGGAAGAGAGTGAGAGAAAGAGAGAAAGAGAGAGAGGAGAGGAAGAGAGTGTGAGAGAAAGAGAGAAAGCACTACAAGAAATGAGTAAAAAGGCGTCGGGTGTATGGCCGTTGGTTGGCTACTGTAGCCGATGGTCATATACTATAGTCGTCGGTGTGCTGACGCCTTTAGCCGTCACTCTTTCTTTGATGCTTTTAATCTTTATAGCCATTGGGGCCTAGGCTTTAACCCCTATAACGGTCGGTATCGAAGACCGACACTTCTAAAGTTGTGACCGTCAGGCCACCAGCCCGACAGTCTTAAATGCTTATGGCCGTCGGTGCATATGCGTAGCCGATGTTCTTATGGTTTTATAACATTTTTTATAAAAAACAGATAGCACGTACGGTACACCCTCACAGATGGATCATATGAACATCAAAATATGGAGAGAATACTTTGATGGATCTCAGACATATGCATTTCAACAATTGAAAAAATTGTTTGAACATACGAACATCAATCTCACTATACTTTGGACAGAAAAAGAGAAACACAGATCGGCTCAAGCATCGAACATGAGGTCCAGATCTGCTCACAGAAAATTTGAACACGAGTTCGAACAGATCTGCTAACAAAAAAAAAGGACCACAAGCTTGAACATATCAGCTCCCAGGTCTTTGGTCGGTGAGCTCCACGTCTTTTGGTCGAAGCTGCCGTCGAGCGGCCCACCGGCGATGCATGAAGCCGAGGGAGAGCAGGCGGAAGAGGATCATACAGCCGACGAGGAGTGGACAGGCAGTACCAACGAAGGGGGCTCCTCCATTCCCCGTAGCCAACGAAGGCCGCGGCGGTGGGAAAGAGTGCTGCGGTGCGAACGAGCGTCCGCTGCTGAAGGGGAAAGCACTGGCGCTGCCCGTAGTCTCGCGGACGAATGCGACGCCACCGTTCTCTGGTTCCGCCACCACGCTGATCTCCAGCAGCAAAGGTTGCGCTGCCTGCCGCATAGGTGGCAGGAACGACTACCGCGACGTGAAGGAGCGCCCACTGCTGAAGGGCAAGGCACCGGCGCTGCGCGTCGATCCAGAAGCGCTGAACTCCGAAGCCGCGTCGTGCTGCTTGGATGGCCGTAGGTGGAGGCGCGCCAGATCTGCTCGCCGGGAAGGGTAGCGGTTGGATGGGAGAGAAGGTGGGCGGCGACTGGATGGGAGAGAAGGTGGGTGGCAGCTAGGGTTTGCAAGAGAAGTGGGCGTGGGCAACGAAGTGGGCTGCCGCTGATTTGGAACGTTGCGGGTGCGGGGTTTGGCAAGTGCGAATATAAAAAGAGAAAATCGCCTACAGCCGTCGGTGGAGGCTCGACGTCTTTATTACGCAGATATCATCGTCGGTCAGCTAAGTGGACCCGACAGATATAAACTTAGTGCCGTCGGTACACTTGGGATCCTGATACTTTTAATTAAATATGTCAGTTCGTGTTGGAAGACCGACATTTTTAAGTATCGCCGTCGTTTATATTATTACCGATGTCTTTAGTGTGTTTATATGTGACAGGTCCGACGTTTATAAAGTCCCTGACGTCCTATTTCTTGTTTCTTGTAGTGAAGAGATAGAGGGAGAGAATGAGAGAGAGGAAGAGAGTGAGAGAAAGAGAGAGAGGAAGAGGAAGAGAGTGTGAGAGAAAGAGAGAAAGAGATAGAGGGAGAGAAAGAGAGTGAGAGAAAGAGAGGAAGAGGAAGAGAGTGTGAGAGAAAGAGAGAAATAAATAGAGGGAGAGAAATAGAGAGAGGAAGAGAGTGAGAGAAAGAGGGAGGAGAGGAAGAGAGTGTGAGAGAAAGAGAGAGAGGGAGAGGAAGAGTGTGAGAGAAAGAGAGTGAGAGAAAGAGAGAGGGGAGAAAGAGAGTGAGGATGGAACTTAGAGAGAGAGAGGAACAGTGTAAGAGAAAGAAAGAAATAGATGCATTTGTAATATGTATAACTCTAATGTTCTTTTGCAGGGTACGGTGACAGAGGCGCGAACTCCTTCGGCACAGGTACCGGCACCAGGAGGGACGCGCGGAGATGAGCTTTTCGGCTCTGGAGGTAGTCGAGGGTTTAGCGTGTAGCCCATTTGTAATGTCTTGTGTTGAATGTACCCTAAACACTATATATTACTGGTGGTGTTGATTGTGATATATATTGTTGTTTGTTTTAAGCTGTGAGATCGCCATCGTGTGAGGTAGGCAATTTCTGTTTTTTTTTAATTACAAACTTAACTTACGTCGGCTATGGCATTGCTGACGTAAGTTAGCCGAGATTAACTTACGTCGATCAGGCCATACCGACATAAGTTGGCCCATGGTACTTTCGTCGACCTCACCATAGCCGATGTAAGTTAGCCCATGTTACTTACATCGGCCTCAGAAGACCGAGGTAAGTAGCTCGGTAACTAACTTACGTCGGTTGTAGGCCGCTAATGTAAGTTACCTTAATTATGGCCAAACTACAACGTCAGTCATAATTGATGTAATTAAGAGAAAACCGACATAATTAAGTAACTTATGTTGGTTTTGGTCTTAATTACGTCGTCCCCGGCCGACATAATTGGTCAGAACTTCAGTAGTGTGTGTGTGTGTGTGTGTGTGTGTGTGTGTGTGTGTGTGTGTGTGTGTGTGTGTTTGTGTGTGTATTTACACACACACACACATGGGCTAAAAGTAACATGTGAGCATGCCACCCTTACAATTCGTGGGTCTATGAGACAATCAACATTGACAGAGTTTTATACCTCGAGTACCCGCCTGAGCTCGAGCTCGGGAACCCGTCGACAAGAGGTAAGAATTACACGGTGGTCGACGACGTACCTCGGCAAATCGTTGTCGATGACTCCTTCAACGAGCAGATTGATACACTCGTAAGACCCGTCGAGGCTTGGGGAATTTTTGGATTGATGCCAATATGGACCATTTCAAATATTGGCACGCCCATGCAAATTGGCTAGCATTTGGTTCACATCCAACAATTGACGTGCCCACAAAAAATTGGCATAGCTAGTACAAACTTACAAAGAAATCACTGCTGCTTCACTGCCACTCCAGGCTGCCGTGGCGGGTTCTAGTTGGCTGGATTAATGCTTCCCTTTTTTAGATTATCTAGCTTCAAATGGATGTATCTCATAAATCGTTAATCAAAATGAAAAATGGGTTGTACTGTTGTATTTAGTGCAATTAAATCTACAAAATAAGATTTTAGTTGACTATATTTCGACAAAAAGATTGTTGACAGAAAGCCCCACGTGTCCTACGTAGATATTACAGATTTTGGTAGCGTCAGAATCCAAATAAAATTGTTTTGACTATATTACAGTGGTGACAAATTTTGGTGAGGCAAGTTTTGGCACAAACCAAACAAGCCTTTGGTTCATGAGTCCAGCTCCACCGCCTTTGACCTTGAATCCCTTCCCGGAGAAGTGTGTCTACCGCCGCCCTCCGTGGCCGCCTCCTCTCCACGTACTCTGGAGCAACCAAGTATGATGACCTCTGCTTGCCGGATGTCATCCTGTTCCGCTCGCCATGCTGTTGATTTGTCGAATCATTGTTCAATACAGGTCTCTAACATCCCCTGGCTGGTGACACGTCGGAGTTGCGGCGTGAGATGCTACAGATCACCGGCGACAAGATCGCTCGCGCAGCTATGACGAAGAAACGAGATGAGATCGAATTTCTGTTATGTTGGGTTCTTCATTCACTTATAGCAAGAGTGCTTAAGTACATAACCTTCTCACACTCGCTAGTGGCCCCAAACTCACATCCCACTGTCCACATGTCAGACCGGGTCCCCACACACCCAAATACGCCAATCACCCTGAAGTACGCCTTTGACCATCACTTAGCTTCCTCTGCGTCAATCTTCTTTCCAGCGACTTGCTTCAGTTCCCGTTTATGTGCCACCGATGCCATCGCCGTAAGACCTCCCCCCGCCTGAGAATCGACTTGTCCCCAAGCCCCTACCTCTGAAAAGGTCTTGATGAGCATATACCAATCCTCACAGCTTGTAGTCGGCGGTGTCGACTGTTGGAGTCGGCAGATCTCTTGACACTACTAAAGTGTTGAAGGAGTTTGTAGTTCGGTGTGGGCGCGCGGAGACTCAAGAAGGTGAATCACGATTGGACACGAGAGACACAGTGGTTTACGTGGTTCGGGCCGCCTGAGCGTAATACCCTACTCCACGGGTGTGTGGTGTTGTATTAGTTTATGTATGAAATCTCACGTCAATGCGTGTGTGCCTGAGAGCGTTCGAGAGCCTTCTTTTCCCTCCGTGTATCGTCGGTCTGTCCTTTTATAGTACAAGGACAAACCGTTACAAGTTAGCCTGGCCCGACATGTGGCCCCGGCGGTTACTAGTATTGATACACGATTAATTGTTGTTAATAACCCTGTAACGGGCTCCTACAGTGCCGTTACAGGTGTTAAGATTGTCCGATTAAGTGTCATTAACATGGAATTAATGACAATTAATCGGGTCATGAAGTCCGCGGCTATCCTTTGAAGATCCGGAGTCGTTACAATGTCTTCCGGAGGTTTGAGGCGGCCAGCTCCGACGTTTGGACACGTGGCAGCTCCGGAGCTTGCTTGTGGGAAGCGGGAAGCTCCGGGGTGGCCTGGCACGTGTCAGGTCCGGAGCTTCTCTCGGTCAGGGGTTAAGTCCGGAGGTGCCGTTTCGGTACCTAGCCCGGAGCTTCACCCTTGTGGGTAGTAGCTCCGGTCTGGCAGTACACGTGGCAACCTAGGGGTTAACCATGTTGGAGAAGCAGATCCGGTTATGTCTGACAAGTGGGCCTCCAAGGTCTTCAATTTGAGTAGACGTCCTTCCCTTGAGATCTTTGTAACCTCAGGGGGTGTATGGTTTTTAGGGTACCGACAGTGGCCCCCTGGACCTACCTCCGGGGAAAGTCACCGGGGTGAAGTCATTCCGTCGGAGGTGGGTCCATACTCGCGACTCTTGAACTGGGTCTTCAAGGGTCTTCGGAGGTGCCGTTGGCGGGGCTTTACGGTTAAATCCCGACGCGTGGCGCACCTCAGGCGGCAGATAAGATCTTTGACGTGCGGATCTCTCGCAATTGAAGGTCGCCGGTTCTCGATACGAAAATCGTATCGGTTCCGCGCGCCTTGTCAGGTCGCCGCCTTTGGGTTTCCCGCCTCGTGATGACAACTGTTCGCCTGGGTAAGAGCCTCGACTTGATCGTCAGGGTGGTCCCGGGCCCTCTTGTCATCGGCAGGGTTGAATTCTTGAGTGGTATCCTTGACTCCCCTGCAGTTTCCATCCAAGCGTTGCGAGGGCTTACTTAAGAAGGAAAGCGCACCGTCGGGAGTTCTTTACGCTTCCCATCTGTTCTTGCGCTCAAACTCCCAACTCGTACTTTGCTCCTCTTCTCTTGCCTAGCTGTGTTGCGATGGAGTTGGGTCTGCGTGAGAGTCGCTTGAAGACTGACAGCGATCTGAAGAAGGTCCGGGCCCTCATGGGGTGGTCTTCGGACTTCTTCAACCGCTCGGTCCGCGCCGGCGGAGAGCTCCCCTTTGAAAAGGAGCACGCTGGCGAGATGGTGTACTTTTCCTCGTACGCCATGGTGGGGCTGATCCCACCGTTTTCTTCTTTCTTCTTGATGCTGCTGGACTTCTATGGTCTGCAGCTGTACCACCTTGGCCCTCACTCCATTCTCCTTGTGTCCATCTTTGTCCACTTCTGCGAGATGTGGGTGGGCATCCCTCCCTGCATCGAGCTCTTCCGAACCTTCTTCACCGTCCACACCACCGGCCGAAGCAATGAGTATCTTGGCTTCTACTACTTCGTGAAGCGCAAGAAGTGCCCATTCAAGTACCTCCGGTCATTCCCTTCCGGGAAGTGGGATGACTGGAAGAAAGATTGGATAGTCGTCCGGGTGGAGGAGCATGAGCGGTTGGAGTTGCCAGACGGTCTGCCCGGCATTGACACGTCGGTATGGAGCGAAGTTCCGGTGCTGGCGGAAGCTTTCGATCCTGTCCTGACCAGGATCCGCCAATGTGTGGAGGGAGGATTGACTCCCCAGGCGGTGTTCTGCAACTTCCTGTCCAACAGGTGGGCGCTGCTGAAGAGGAGGGAGAAGCTCGTCTGGGCCCTCAACAGCGTGATGGACGAGGACCGGGTTGAGACCGGGTTGAAGTCCAGCATGGTGGGGAAGACCTTGGAGTTTCACCTCAAGAAATTCCAGCACGGCATCGACGTTGACGGAGATTACTTGACTTCGCCGCCGGCCTTTCTCCCTCTGAACGTGGAAGTTGAGTTCAGCAGGGAGCTCCGGCGGACGATGCCCGCGCTTGACGACCTTGGTGTCGTCGAGAGAAGATCAACCACCCGGTTGGCGATCCCCGGGTTGTCCGAAGACGGCTCCGCCCCTGTCCCACAGCCAAGAGGTGAGGTCATCGGCAAGGGCAAGGAGCTGGCGGAGGAGCCGGAGAGCCGGAAGAGGAAGCTGCGACATGCTGACGGAAGGTCCATCGGGCCTGCCACTTCCCCCCCGGTTCCCCCTCCTCAGGAAGGAAGATCCTCCGCCGCCGTGGCGACTGTCCCCGTGGTCGGGTCCTTCCGGAACGTTACTGTTCCGGCGGTGGGATCCTCCCGGAGTGCGATTGTCCCCGTGGTGGATCCCTCCTGTGGTGCTAGCTCCGGGCGCGCGACTCCGGCATCTGGAGCGGTGAGGGCCTCCAGGTCCAGGAGTTCCTCCCGATCAAGGAGAGCTCCGACCCGGGAAACGCCCGCGGCTGTGGCAAGTCCTGGGAGTCCTCCCGGAGCTCCTACGCCGACCGTGGCCAGCCCGGATCGTCCGTGAAAGAGGTTCCGCGCAAGCTGGTGCGGGAGCCTCCCAAGGTAATTTTTCTTTTTTACCTCGATTAACTTTTTAATTGTAGCATCTGTTTGCTCAATTTCTTCGTTCTTCATCTGCAGCGTTCCCAAGAAGGGGAGTGAAGCTCCACCCTCAGCCACAGTGTCTGAGGCTGCGAGGGCTTCTGCTCCAGTCCCGGTGCCGCCCCAAGCGGAGGCTGCGACAGCTCCGGCGCCGGCTGTCGTGGTCATGGACCTCAACTCGTCTCCAGAAGTTCCCGTGGTAGCGCCGGACCACGAGAATGAAGATGCGCCAGCGGCACCCGTCCCGGAAGTGGAAGCTCTGGGTCCTGGTGCTGCAGTAGTAGAAGCTCCGGCTGTTGAGTCGGAGGAAGTAGCAGTCCCGGCTTCGGAGCCGGAAAGTGCTGAAGCCCCGGCGATTGAGCCGGAGGTGGCTGAAGCCCCGGCATGCGAGCCGGAAGTCGAAGTAGTTCCGGCAGTTGAGCCGGTTACTTCCGAAGCTCCAGCCGCAGAGCCGGTGATTGTTGGAGTGCCGGTCACAGAGCCGGCGGTTAAAGAGGCGAGGGAGCTTGAGCCTCCCTCAGAAGAGGTGTCCCGGCCGGAGCCAGTAGCGACTCCTGCTCCGGAGGCGACGACGTCGATGGTACCTGTGGCAGAGCCAGAGTGCCTGAACGAAGTCGCCGGCCCCCCGCCTGAGGGGGCGAATGAAGACTTGGTGGCGGGACCTCCTTCGATGGCGACTGAGGCCGTCCCGGAGGAAGGCCCTAGCGCTTTGGAAGCTCGGGGTTCCACTCTCGTAGAGTGGGACCCAATTTTTGTATGTGAAGACCCGCTGGAACCAGCGGAAGAGATCCCAGCAGGTCCGGAGCCCATCTCGCTGTCGATGTCCATCGACAACGCCTGCTCCAGTCTACGTCAGGTCCAACTGGCCTTCTTCCACGACAGTAAGGCTCTTGAAGAGGAGCGCCAAACCCTTAGGCGGTGGCGTAATCGGCTCCACTTCGAGACTAAGCTGGCGCAGTCGAGGCTTGCGGATGACAAGGAGTGGATCAAGCGGGAGAAGATCCGCCTGGAGCTCTGGGATAAGCTACTGGACGAGAGGGAGAGCATGACTCACGCCCTCGATGCTCAATCCCGGGAGTTCCACGACCGAGCTAAGGCTGCTAACGATGCGGCCAATGCTCGGTTTGATCAGCTCGAGGCCATCAACACCGCACTCATCAAGCGCCGAGAGGCACTTGAAGGGAGGGAAAGACGGCTCGAGGACGAGGAGCAAAAACTCCTAGAGCTACGGGATGACGTCTTGCGACGGGAAGAAGAGCTCGCCGAGAAAACAGCTCTGGCGGACAAGGGCCTCGAGGAGCGCACTAAGAAATTGGAAGAGCGCTGCCTCGAGGAAGATGAGAAGACCTGGGTGCGGGGGCAGGAACTCTACGAATACGAGTGTGCCCTTGTCGCCCGGGAGAAGAAAGTGGAGGCTAGGGAGAAGGACCTGGTCGATCGCCGGAACAAGATCCACCTCCGGGAGGAGGAGCTCGGAAGACTTGAGAAGCGGGTTGCTGCGAAGATCCAGCAAAACGCCAAAGAAGTTGAGCGCCTCACCCGCGAGAATTCGGAGCTGACGGCGGCCCGGAGATCCCTGGAAGAGATGAAGAACTTGAGGAAGGCGGACTCCCTGCAGATTTGGGAGTTCCTGGGCAAGGCCGACGACGCGCTGACGCCGATGGGTTTCAGCCCCGTGCACCCGGATGATCCGGAGCCGGAGCCGGACCTTGCGTTGCAAGCGTTGAGCGCCGCAGGCAGCAAGCTCTCCAAGGTGGGCGACGTCATCGCGGACCAGCTGGAGGTCGAGGGGCAATCCCTGGCTAGGAACGTCACAGAATATGTGTTGACGTGCTACACCAGCCGGAACCCTCGATTTCCTCTGGACCCGGTGCTTGAAGGCCCCGTCGAAGGAGAAGGCGAAGCTACCCGAGCCTGCGTGTCGGAGGTCGCCCAGAAGGTCGCCGAGTTCTTCCATAGGGTCTAGGACCGTCTCTTTTAGCCTTTACTTGTATCTTCTCTTCTTCCTCAATTTTGCAATCCCTTGTCTCCAGATGTAATCTCCGGTCTTCAGATGAAATGAAATCCCCAATTTTTTGCGAATTTCATTTTTTTTTTGTCTTCAACATCTTTATCTTCACTTGGCCCCCTGGTAGATGTGCACAATTTGATTGTGGACATGTACCAAAAGGATGTTGAGTTTTGTTGAAGACGAATTTGCTTCGAACTTGTGGAATTTAGGTCCGAAGTTTTTGATAGTGAAGGTCCCCTGAAGTTGTCGGAGCTTAGAAGCTCCGGCACTGTCCATCGCTGGAGCTTAGTAGCTCTGGCAATAGCCTCTATCAACACGTTGAGCGTCGATAGTTAATACTCCAAGGTGTCGGAGCTTAGCAGCTCCGGCAATGACCTTTGCCACACTTGGTTTGTTGGCAACAGACTCCAGTGATGGGGTCTTCTCACCATCTTTTAGTCAACGCCAACGGTTGACGCCCTGGTGGGAGTCGGAGCTTGGTTAGCTCCGGTTTTTCTCCATCAACGTAGGGTTCATTTTTCCTGCACACTTAAGCCAAGAAAAATAGTAAAATTCGTTCCTTGTCTATAACTTCGTCGCGGCTTACGGTTCTCAAGAAAATTTTAAGTTGAACACGATTTTTAATACGACTGGATGAATTGTCTTTTCTTTTAGATCCAATTGTCCATGGACCCACCTTACTTTGGCCTGCCGGGATGTAGGTAGAGTGGCGTACTTAGGGTGCTTGACCAGGCTAAGTCGATAGCGCACTCTGGCCCTAGAATGGCTTGGCGGCTTTCAGGCGAGTTGGCCACAGACGATATTTAAATCCAAAAAATCTGACAATTCAACTCGAATCGTATGTAAACCGGTAAAACTAGAACTTCTTAAGAATTGCACGTTTCTGTTATAGACAAGAAAGAGAAAAATAAAAATGTCGAGTCTATGCAAAAATGAATGCACGTGGAGTCTATTTCACATGAAGATGTCTTTCTTTATAGGTCCGGGGTACAGGGGAAACAAGTACACTCTTAGGGTACGGAACCAGGCTAAGTGTGTTTGGTTTCTCGTTTGACCCAGGGTAGTTAGCCACACTTTTAGTCCGGAGACTGTGTCAAGTGTTGCATGAGCTTTTCAAACCTTTCGGGAAAGGTCCAGCTGCTCTCCCGGAGGAACTACCCGACTCTGTACAATGACTCTATAACATACATTTCAAGTTACTTAAGACTCACCTCCGTGGAATTAAGTGTAGAACTTACGGAGGTGCTCGATGTTCCAAGGATTTGGGAGAGGTGTCCCATCCTCGGTAGCCAAGCGAACGCTTCCGGGACGGGATACTTTGATCACTCGAAAGGGCCCTTCCCAACCGGGGGAGAGTTTGTTTTGCCCTTCTCTGGATAGTATTCTCCGTAGCACCAGATCGCCTTCCTCGAGCTGTCGGTTGTGTACATGCCGCTGTTGATAGCGCCGTAGAGCTTGGCGGTATCGGGCATTCCGAACAGCTGCTTGGCACCTTCCCTCCTCGAGGAGGTCTAGGTCTTCGCGCCGGAGCTGGTCCTGCGCGGCTTCGTCGAAGGTCCGGACTCGGAGGGAACCCAAGGTGATTTCCGGAGGAAGGGTCGCTTCAGCTCCGTACACCAGAAAGAAGGGTGTTTCTCCGGTTGCCCGACTTGGAGAAGTCCTGTTGGCCCATAGAGTGGGCGGAAGCTCTTCGATCCAATTGGCTCCGAGCTTTTTCAAGCGCTCATAAGTGCGTGTTTTGAGTCCTTTAAGGATCTCTGCATTTGCTCTCTCGGCTTGTCCATTGCTGGCAGGATGAGCTACGGAAGCGTAGCAAACTTGTATGCCGAGGTCTTCGCAATATCCTTGAAATGCGGAGCTTGTGAATTGAGTCCCATTATCAGTGATGATCTTATTTGGGACTCCGAATCTGCTCACGATGGATTGTAGAAAATTGATTGCAGATTGTTTGTTGATCGTCACAACGGGAGTTGCTTCCGGTCACTTGGTGAACTTGTCGATGGCGACGTACAGGAACTTGTAACCTCCGACGGCTCTAGGGAAGGGTCCCAAGATGTCCATCCCCCACACAGCGAAAGGCCATGTGGGAGGTATCATTTGTAAGGACTGAGCAGGTGTATGAATTTGCTTTGCATGAAATTGGCATGCTTTGCATTTCTTCACCAGCTCAGTGGCATCCTGGAGCGCTGTAGGCCAGTAGAAGCCGTGCCGAAAGGCTTTTCCGACCAGCGTGCGGGAAGATGCGTGGTTCCCACACTCGCCTCCATGGATTTCTGCGAGGAGCTCGCAGCCTTCTTCCCTTGTGATGCACCGCATTAGGATGCCGTTGGCACCGCGCCGGTAGAGATCCCCTTCTACCAACGTGTATCTTTTAGCCAATCTGACTACCCGATCAGCGGATACATCATCGTCAGGAAGGATGTTGTCTTTCAAGTAGCTCCGGATCTCCGAGATCCATGCATCGGAACTGACTTGAGCATTTGAGTCTTGCGTGCTGGGTTGCTCGGAGCTTCCGGCAGCACCTACGACCCTTGATGGCTGCCATGGTAACAGGGCCATCGGGACCGTCAGCTTCGGGATGCTGATCTCGCCCCCTTCGTTCAGTTCGGCAGGCTGAACTGTGGGTTTTGACAACCTCCGGACAAAGGTTCCATCAGGAGCCGGAGCTCCAGTTGACGCCTTGGTCGAGAGTTCGTCAGCTTCAGCGTTGTGAGCACGCTGAACATGGTGAAGGTCTAGGACTTCGAAGTCCTTCTGAAGCCTCTGGACTTCAAGGAGGTAAGCAGCCAGCTGGAGATTATTGCAGGAGCATTCACCCTTCACCTGCTTGATGACGAGTTGTGAATCTCCTTTGACCAGCAATTGCTTGACACCGTATGATAGTGCCACCTTTAATCCATAGATGAGTGCTTCATACTCCGCCATGTTGTTGGTTGCCTTGAAGTCAAGGTGTACCATGTATTTCACCTTCTCCCCAATTGGTGCGAGGAGAAGGATTCCAGCTCCGGCTCCCTGCTTCTGCATGGAGCTCTTAAGAATTGCACGTTTCTGTTATAGACAAGAAAGAGAAAAATAAAAATGTCGAGCCTATGCAAAAATGAATGCACGTGGAGTCTATTTCACATGAAGATGTCTTTCATTATAGGTCCGGGGTACAGGGGAAACAAGTACACTCTTAGGGTACGGAACCAGGCTAAGTGTGTTTGGTTTCTCGTTTGACCCAGGGTAGTTAGCCACACTTTTAGTCCGGAGACTGTGTCAAGTGTTGCATGAGCTTTTCAAACCTTTCGGGAAAGGTCCGGCTGCTCTCCCGGAGGAACTACCCGACTCTGTACAATGACTCTATAACATACATTTCAAGTTACTTAAGACTCACCTCCGTGGAATTAAGTGTAGAACTTACGGAGGTGCTCGATGTTCCAAGGATTTGGGAGAGGTGTCCCATCCTCGGTAGCCAAGCGAACGCTTCCGGGACGGGATACTTTGATCACTCGAAAGGGCCCTTCCCAGCCGGGGGAGAGTTTGTTTTGCCCTTCTCTGGATAGTATTCTCCGTAGCACCAGATCGCCTTCCTCGAGCTGTCGGTTGTGTACATGCCGCTGGTGATAGCGCCGTAGAGCTTGGCGGTATCGGACATTCCGAACAGCTGCTTGGCACCTTCCCTCCTCGAGGAGGTCTAGGTCTTCGCGCCGGAGCTGGTCCTGCGCGGCTTCGTCGAAGGTCCGGACTCGGAGGGAACCCAAGGTGATTTCCGGAGGAAGGATCGCTTCAGCTCCGTACACCAGAAAGAAGGGTGTTTCTCCGGTTGCCCGACTTGGAGAAGTCCTGTTGGCCCATAGAGTGGGCGGAAGCTCTTCGATCCAATTGGCTCTGTGCTTTTTCAAGCGCTCATAAGTGCGTGTTTTGAGTCCTTTAAGGATCTCTGCATTTGCTCTCTCGGCTTGTCCATTGCTGGCAGGATGAGCTACGGAAGCGTAGCAAACTTGTATGCCGAGGTCTTCGCAATATCCTTGAAATGCGAAGCTTGTGAATTGAGTCCCATTATCAGTGATGATCTTATTTGGGACTCCAAATCTGCTCACAATGGATTGTAGAAAATTGATTGCAGATTGTTTGTTGATCGTCACAACGGGAGTTGCTTCCGGCCACTTGGTGAACTTGTCGATGGCGACGTACAGGAACTTGTAACCTCCGACGGCTCTAGGGAAGGGTCCCAAGATGTCCATCCCCCACACAGCGAAAGGCCATGTGGGAGGTATCATTTGTAAGGACTGAGCAGGTGTATGAATTTGCTTTGCATGAAATTGGCATGCTTTGCATTTCTTCACCAGCTCAGTGGCATCCTGGAGCGTTGTAGGCCAGTAGAAGCCGTGCCGAAAGGCTTTTCCGACCAGCGTGCGGGAAGATGCGTGGTTCCCACACTCGCCTCCATGGATTTCTGCGAGGAGCTCGCAGCCTTCTTCCCTTGTGATGCACCGCATTAGGATGCCGTTGGCACCGCGCCGGTAGAGATCCCCTTCTACCAACGTGTATCTTTTAGCCAATCTGACTACCCGATCAGCGGATACATCATCGTCAGGAAGGATGTTGTCTTTCAAGTAGCTCCGGATCTCCGAGATCCATGCATCGGAACTGACTTGAGCATTTGAGCCTTGCGTGCTGGGTTGCTCGGAGCTTCCGGCAGCACCTACGACCCTTGATGGCTGCCATGGTAACAGGGCCATTGGGACCGTCAGCTTCGGGATGCTGATCTCGCCCCCTTCGTTCAGTTCGGCAGGCTGAACTGTGGGTTTTGACAACCTCCGGACAAAGGTTCCATCAGGAGCCGGAGCTCCAGTTGACGCCTTGGTCAAGAGTTCGTCAGCTTCAGCGTTGTGAGCACGCTGAACATGGTGAAGGTCTAGGACTTCGAAGTCCTTCTGAAGCCTCTGGACTTCAAGGAGGTAAGCAGCCAGCTGGAGATTATTGCAGAAGCATTCACCCTTCACCTGCTTGATGACGAGTTGTGAATCTCCTTTGACCAGCAATTGCTTGACACCGTATGATAGTGCCACCTTTAATCCATAGATGAGTGCTTCATACTCCGCCATGTTGTTGGTTGCCTTGAAGTCAAGGTGTACCATGTATTTCACCTTCTCCCCAGTTGGTGCGAGGAGAAGGATTCCAGCTCCGGCTCCCTGCTTCTGCATGGAGCCGTCGAAGTAAAGGGTCCAGTGAGGCTTAGTGAAGGTTGGAACTTGAGGTTCCGTCTTCTGCTCGCTGGGGCCCCCAGGGTTTAATGGAGAGGGAGTCCATTCTGCCACGAAATCTGCCAACGCTTGACTCTTGATTGCTTGTCTCGGAATGAATTCAAGATCGAATTCAGCCAATTCCGCTGCCCACTTTGCAATATTCCCAGTTGAATTGGGATTATGCAGGATCGCTCGAAGTGGATATGAGGTCACCACCGAGACTTTGTGAGCTTGGAAATAGTGTCGAAGCTTCCTTGAGGCAATAAGAACTGCATAAAGCAGTTTATGCACCTCTAGGTATCGAGTCTTGGCATCATGTAACACTTCACTGATGAAGTATACCGGGCGTTGAATGGTCCGGACCCTCCCGGAGGGGTCCGGAGCTTCCTCTTCATTGATCCGGACCCTCTCGGAGGGGTCCAGACTCTCTTCGGGGACCTCCGGGTTCTGGGTGGAGGAACCCGGAGCTTCTTCAGAAATGACCTGGACCCTCTTAGAGGGGTCCGGGTCCTCTGAAGTGGCTTCTTGTGGGTTTGAGTCTGGGAGCTGGGACCCAGACCCGCTTTCAGGAACCTCCGGACCCTCCCGAAGGGGTCTGGATTCCTGAGTATTGGGTAGTTCCGGTCTCTCCGCAACCAGAACCATACTGACGACTTCGTCAGTAGCTGAAATGTAAAGCAACAAAGGCTCACCAGGGTTCGGAGCTACCAGGACTGGTAGGGTGGTGAGGAATTGTTTCAGCTCCTGGAATGCCTTCTCTGCTTCTTCAGACCATTGGAATGGTCCGGACTTCCTCAGTAACTTGAAGAAGGGAAGTGCTCTTTCCGCCAGTCTTGAAATGAACCGGCTGAGGGCTGCTAGACATCCAGTTAATTTTTGGACGTCTTTGATGCGGGTTGGTGGCCGCATGTCTTCAATGGCTTTTATCTTCGCCGGATTAGCCTCTATGCCCCGGTGACTTACCAGGAAACCAAGAAGCTTTCCGGAACTAACCCCGAAGACGCACTTGTCTGGGTTTAGCTTCGTGCGGGTGGCCCGCAGCTTGTCGAAGACAGCCTGCAAGGTGTCCAAGAGGGACTCCTTGTTCTTGACTTTGACCACGATGTCATCGACGTACACTTCCACTATGTCTCTGATGAGTTCTTCGAAAGTTTTGTACATAGCTCGTACAAAAGTTGAAGCTGCATTCTTGAGACCATACGGCATGGCTGTGTAACAATACAATCCATCCACTGTGATGAATGAAGTATGCTCTTCATCCTCCCTAGACATCCTGATTTGATGATATCCAGAATATGCGTCTAGAAAACACAGTAACTCGCACCCGGAGGTGGAATCCACTATCTGATCTATTCTAGGTAGTGGGAATGGATCTTTTGGACATACCTTATTCAGTGTGGTGTAGTCGATGCACATCCGAAGTTTCCCGCCGGCCTTGGGCACAACGACTGGGTTCGCCAGCCATTTTGGATGGAAGACTTCTCGGATAAATCCGGCTTCGAGCAACTTCTTCACTTCTTGTCGGATGAAGTTCTGTCGCTCTACAGATTGCTTCCGAGGTTTCTGATGCACAGGCCGAGCATCGGGGTAAATCTTCAGATTGTGCTCAATCACTTCCCTGGGGATCCCAGGCATTTGTGACGGTTGCCAAGCAAATACGTCAACGTTAGCCTGGAGGAAAGTGATGAGCGCGAGTTCCTATTTGTCATTCAACCCACCCGATATGCGGGTGGTTTGAGTGACATCGGAACCAATTTGGACGACTTTGACGGGGATGTCGGTGTCGCCGCTTGGCTGCACACGGGGAGCAGAGGTTGAGCCTCGTTGCTGAATGCTCGGAGGTTTTGGAGCTTGCCCCTGTCTGGAGTCCTCCTCTTGCGCAGTGGTGAGTGCATGGAGCTCCTCCAGAGCAGTTACTCCGGCGGTGCGATCTCCACGAATCCGGAGAACGCCTGCTGGTGTTGGCATCTTCAACACCAAGTATCCATAATGAGCAGCTGCCATAAATTTGTATAGGGCAGGTCTACCCAAGATGGCGTTGAATGGTAAGTTGATCTGAGCGACGTCGAAGACCAACTTCTCGGTGCGGTACTTCTCCCGTGTCCCGAAGGTAACGGGGAGAATTATAGCTCCGAGTGGGGTAATGGCCCCCGGACCTACTCCGGAGAATGGTCGAGAGGGCTGAAGATCCGAAGGTCGAAGCTGAAGTCTGGTAAAAGCTTCAAAGCTTATAAGGTTCAGCCCCGAACCTCCATCCACCATAACATGATGGAGCTGGATGTTGTTGATGGTGGGAGATACCATCAAGGCTAATTGGCCAGCTCCGACCATGCTTCGAGGACAGTCCGAAGCATCAAAAGTGATGGGTGTGTCCATCCACTTTCGATGTGGCTCCGGTCTAGCCGTAGGAGCTACAGTAGCCATATCCCGCCGCATAGTCTTGATGACACGACGAGAAGTGATGTCCCATGATCCACCAAAGATGGTGTTCATGGTTTTCCGATGCTCGTTGTCGGAGACGTCGGAGTCATCGTCGACGGAGGTGTAGACGGCTTTCAGGACCTTTTTGGGGTCCTGAAACCCTAACTCCTCTTCAGCTGGAGCTTCGTCAACCTTCTGTTTTCCCTCCCTCTGTCGGAAAGGAGACCCTTCCCGGCGCTTGTTGTAGCGCTCGGCAAGGTTTTGGACCTCCCGGCAGTCTTCCAGCCTGTGGCTGCCCGTTTTGTGAATGGGGCACCACATTTTGGATTTGCCGCCGTCTTCGGAAGACGGTCGAGGTCGCTTCTCGGGGCGTGGCCCCCGGCCACCAGGAGTTGCAGTGGCTGCAACGTTGGATGTGCCGGCCGACGGCTTCTTCTTGCCGTTGGTCTTCTTTTTCTTCTTGCCACTCCCGGAGGTAGCGGCTTCTTCTTTGGAGGATTTTTTGTGATCCTCCAAGGCTGGTTTGGAGTGCATTTCACGGCCCTCCGCAGCTCTGGCACATTTGTCTGCCAAGCTGAAGAGCTCCGTGACGCTGGTGATCTCTTTGATCGCCAGCTTCTCCAACATCTTCTTGTCTCGTACACCCTGTCTGAATGCCACAATGACAGAAGCGCTTGAGATAGAAGGGATTGTGTTGCGTACCTGAGAGAACCTCTGGATGAATGACCGCAAAGATTCTCCCCCTTTTTGCACGACCGCCAAAAAGGTCTAGTTCAGTGCCCGGTCGGGTGTATGAACTCCCGAAGTTGGCAGTGAACTGACGGCACAGCTCCTCCCAACTGTCGATAGAGTTGGGTGGAAGGCTCATAAACCAGGACCTGGCGGTCCCAGTTAAGGCCACTGGAAAGTAGTTGGCCATTACGGCCTCGTTTCCTCCAGCTGCTAAGATTGCAGTGGAGTATATCTGCAGAAATTCTACGGGGTTGACAGTCCCGTCGAATTTTTCCGGCAAGTGTGGCCGGAACTTCTGTGGCCATCTAACCATGCGCAGGTGCATGGCTAGGGCGGAACAGCCTCCTCCTACTCCTTCCAGAGTAGAAAGGTCTTGAGCATCCCGTCTTTCTCGAGCTCGCTCGATATGGACACGGCCATCCTGTTGGCGATATCGGCGATCAAGCTCCGCCCGGAGGTCATGTGTCGAAAGCCGAGATACCGTATGGGTGCGTCGTGCCCCAGAGGGCAACGACGTCACTTGCTGTGACGCAGCTCGTCTTCGGTTGTTGGAGACATGCGGACCAAGTCTTCCAGACAACGTCCGTCGCTGCGACGGGGCTCGCCCTGAAGGAGGAGGACCCTGGTTGTTGAGGCGTTCGGCCGCTGCTGCGACCAAATGCTCAACATCAGCCCTCCATTGCTCCATGGCATCTCGAGATGCATCCGGAGGTGGTGGTCGCTGGAGAAGAGCACGCGCTGCATGGAGCGCGTGTTCTGGGTTGTCATGACTTGCCGGCGCAGTATGTGACGCCGGCGCACCATCATGTTGCCCGGCACGTTTTGCCGGAGAAGATGGTGGTGGTGGGAGTGTGACTCCTGCTGGTGCTGAGGCTCCTGCTGGTGGCTGCATGTTGGAGGGATTGCCCCCGACAGCCTGAGCAGCAGGTTGCCCGTTGGATGATCCAGCCGCAGAATTCACCATTCTTGAAAATCTCAGGCCCCCCTACCTGGCGCGCCAACTGTCGACTGTTGGAGTCGGCAGATCTCCTGACACTACTAAAGTGTTGAAGGAGTTTGTAGTTCGGTGTGGGCGCGCGGAGACTCAAGAAGGTGAATCACGATTGGACACGAGAGACACAGTGGTTTACGTGGTTCGGGCCGCCTGAGCGTAATACCCTACTCCACGGGTGTGTGGTGTTGTATTAGTTTATGTATGAAAGCTCACGTCAATGCGTGTGTGCCTGAGAGCGTTCGAGAGCCTTCTTTTCCCTCTGTGTATCGTCGGTCTGTCCTTTTATAGTACAAGGACAAACCGTTACAAGTTAGCCTGGCCCGACATGTGGCCTCGGCGGTTACTAGTATTGATACACGATTAATTGTTGTTAATAACCCTGTAACGGGCTCCTACAGTGCCGTTACAGGTGTTAAGATTGTCCGATTAAGTGTCATTAACATGGAATTAATGACAATTAATCGGGTCATGAAGTCCGCGGCTATCCTTTGAAGATCCGGAGTCGTTACAATGTCTTCCGGAGGTTTGAGGCGGCCAGCTCCGACGTTTGGACACGTGGCAGCTCCGGAGCTTGCTTGTGGGAAGCGGGAAGCTCCGGGGTGGCCAGGCACGTGTCAGGTCCGGAGCTTCTCTCGGTCAGGGGTTAAGTCCGGAGGTGCCGTTTCGGTACCTAGCCCGGAGCTTCACCCTTGTGGGTAGTAGCTCCGGTCTGGCAGTACACGTGGCAACCTAGGGGTTAACCATGTTGGAGAAGCAGATCCAGTTATGTCTGACAAGTGGGCCTCCGAGGGTCTTCAATTTGAGTAGACGTCCTTCCCTTGAGATCTTTGTAACCTCAGGGGGTGTATGGTTTTTAGGGTACCGACAGGCGGTGTCGACCATGACCACTCAATCTGGACTTGAGGTACAACTTTTCCCCCCTTCTTGGCTAGTCGGCGGTCAACAATCCTCAGTGGCTTTGGCCTCTCGGTACTGAAATCTATCACTTTTGGCAGAACTAGAAACACTAGCGAGAAGTTTGTAGTGTAGGGTTTAGGCTGCGACACATGAAAAATGGGATGGATTTGCACCTGATCTGGAAGCTCCAACCGGTAAGCAACCTGGCCAATCTTCTCCAGTATCTTATAAGGGCCGATATACTTGTAGGATAACTTGGGATATGGGCGATTCACCACTGAGCTTTGCACATAGGGTTGAAGCTTAAGCGGAACTAATTCTCCTACCACGAAAGTTCTTTCTTTTTTATGCTTGTCTGCTTTGAGCTTCATACGGTTCTGAGCTACTGCAAGATGTTTCTTTACCAGCTCTAGATGCCCCGCTCTTTCCACCATGAACTCATGGAGTTGTTTATCTTGTGTATGAGGCACCACTAGAGCAACAAACACAGGCGGATCATAGCCATACAACAGCTTGAAAGGAGAACGACCAATAGAAGAATGGTGTGAAGTGTTATACCAATGCTTAGCTAGGGGTAACCACTTCTCCCATGTTGTTGGTGAGTCTTGGGCAGCACACCTCAGGTAAGATTCCAAACACTAATTGACATGCTCAGACTGCCCATCCGTATGAGGTTGATAGGCTGTAGATAGTAGAAATTTGACATGCATACTGCTGAATAAGTGTTTCCATATGTTACTTGTGAACACTTTATCTCTGTCTGATAGCATAGTTCTAGGAAGGCCATGTAGTTTAATAACATTTGCTAGTAATGCTTTAGCCATTGTTAGTGCAGTAAATGGGTGCTTTAAGGGCACAAAGTGTGCATACTTGGACAACCTGTCCACCACCACTAATATAGTATCATATCCCTCAGATTTTGGCAATCCTTCTATAAAGTCCATAGTGACATCCTACCATACTCTTTGAGATATAGGCAAAGGTTATAACAAGCCACCAGGGGAACTCCTCTCTCCTTTAGCCTACTGACAAATTAGGCACTGTTTCACATAGTCTTCCACATCTTGTATTAATCCTTGCAAGAAAAAATCTTTCTTAATTTTTTGATATGTTGCTTGTATCCCATAATGGCCCCCAAGAACACTATCATGGCATGCAGCAATGAGTTTAGTCCTCAAGGCAGAGTTCTCCCCTATCTAGATTTGCTCCCCTTTTCTGATCGGTCCTTGCTATAATGAAAACCCATTTGCATCAGGACTAGCAATAGCCAATTTAGTCAACAAGCTTTGAGTCTCAGAATCTGTAACATAGGAGTTCAACACTTCCTGCACCCAGCTTGGCTGAATCTCCTGAATAGCATCAATCAGTAGCATCTGCCCCAGTCTAGACAAGGCATCAGCGGCCTTATTGTCTTTCCCCTTCCTGTACACAATCTTGAAATGAAGTCCCATAAGTTTAGCCATAGCCTTCTTTTGCAAGTCTGAATGCAACACTTGATCCTCCAAGAAGCTCATACTTTCGTGGTCTGTTCTAATAATGAACTCAGACCTCTGTAAATAGGGCCTCCATCTGTCCACAGCTAGGATTAGAGCCAAAAACTCCTTTTCATATATGGACCAGGGTTTGTGCTTATATGTTAATGCTTTACTCAAGTAGGTCATAGATTTCTCTTACCGCATCAACACTGCTCCTATTCCCACATCACTAGCATCTGTTTCCACTATGAACGGTGCATCAAAATTTGGTAGGGCTAAAACCGGAGTAGACATCATAGCCTCTTTAAACTTTAGGAAGGCTTGATTAGATTCTGCAGTCCATACAAAACTCTTCTTTAAAACAGCAGTTAATGGTTTAGCAATGCACCTATAAACTTGCACAAACTTCTTGTAATAACAAGTTAACCCCAGAAAAGCCCTTAAATCAGTGAAAGTAGCAGGAGTAGGTCCAGTTAGCCATCACAACAGTCTTCCTTGGATCAATTTGAACACCCTTTTGAGAAATAATATGGCCCAGAGAGACCAACTCCCTTTGAGCAAAGTGGCATTTAGAGAGCTTAATATAAAATTGATTATCCTGCAAAGTCTGCAATACTAGCCTCAAATGATAAATATCTTGCTCAAGAGATGTATTGTAAATGAGGATATCATCAATAAACACTAACACAAACTTCTTGAGAAAAGGAGCAAGAATAGAATTCATAGCACATTGGAATGTAGTTGGCGCATTAGTAAGCCCAAATGGCTTAACCTTAAACTGGTAATGCCCACAATAAGTCTTGAAGGCAGTTTTGAACTCCACTCCTTGTTTCATCCTGATTTGATGATACCCTGTTGTCATGTCCAAGCTAGAGAAAAAGTGAGTTCCAGACAACTCATCCAAAATATCATCCATTAAAGGCATGGGAAACCTGTTCTTGATTGTCAAATCATTAAGTTTTCAATAATCTACACAAAACCTCCAAGAGCCATCTTTCTTTTGCACTAACAATACAGGGGAAGCATATGGACTTACACTATGCTCAATGAGGCTAGACTAAAGTAACTCTGCTACTTGCTTTTAAATTTCATTCTTGTGTAGAGAGGAATACTTGTAGGACATAGAATTCATAGGGATGGCACCAGGGACCAAGGATATGACATGGTCAAATGGTCTTGAGGGTGGTAAATCTTTGGTTCTTGAAACACTTGCTGGAACTCTTGCAACACCTACTGCACTTGCTTCTCACATATATCCCCCTCTTGAGGATCCTTCTCTACTCCCATTGTTTCCACCAAGGCCAATGCCCAAACATCATTGCATGAAATCCATTTACCCAATTGTGTAGCAGAAATTTCAGATAGCTCCTACTGAGAAGACACCACATCTCCTTGTAGCAATACAATATTCCCTTTGTGTTGGAATTTGATGGTTTTAAGCTCCCAATTACACTCCATAGGGTTGTGTGCAGACAACCAATCAAATCCCAAAATAGCATCATAGGCACCCAGAGGCAACACTCTCATATCAGTTTTGAAAGAGACTCCATTGCACCACCATTCCACTCCCTCGACCAAAGTGTCACTGATCATAGATTCTCCATTGGCCACCTTAACAGTTACTAGAGCGCATTTCTCCTTAATTAGTCCAACTTTATTGACAAAAGCAGTGTTAACAAATGTTTGAGAGCTCCCTGAGTCTAGGAGAAGTAAGAAGACCTTGTTTGCCACTAGAGCCCTCAGCCTTATGGAGTTCTGACCTTGAGTTCCTGAGATAGCATGGGTAGACAGAGCAAAACATTCAGGTTCCACTTCATACTCTTTTTCCGATTGTTGCAACACTTCATCAGTTAAAGTCATGTTTAGATCTTCCGTATAATAGAGTTGATCTGCATTGGCTCTCTTTTAGTATATTTCAGTAGATGAACAGGCTCAAACGTTTCACAACAAGAATAACATAATCCATTCAATCTCCTATAATCTGTCACTGCCCTCTCCTTACTCAAATCATTAGAAGGTGCAGTACTTCTAGAATCGGGCTTGGAAGACTATGCAGGCTTGTAAGTAGTGAAAGACCTCTAAAATCTCAGTTTGCCCTTATACACGATATTTTGTTGTACCTTGGCCAACACTATAACCTTGTTCACAGTACTAGGCACCCATGCCATCACTGGACCTTGCAACTCAAACTTCAAGCCTTTAAGAAATTGAGAGACAAAGAATGTTTCATCTAAATCAGGATGTGCATAGCAATGTTTAACCTGCAGTCTTCAAATGTGTCAATGTAAGCTTCCAATCCCCCACTCTGCCTGACATTGAGTCAGGGGCGTAGCTAGCTGGGGTGCCAGGTATGCTTGTGCATACCTAGGATTTGTAGGATATTAAGATTTTTTAATGTCTAAATATCATATATTCTAAGTACTTCAAATAATGCGTTGATGCATATGCCGTATGAATCACTGGTGCATTCCCTGTATGGATCATCTAGCTACGCCACTGCATTGAGTAAGTCAAACATTGCTTGAGGATACTCATATGAGCCAAACTTCTCCTTAACCGCCTCTGCGAACCTGAGCCAGGTGGTGAGTCCTTCATTCAACTTAAACACTTGCAACCATTTTGCAGCTTGTCCTTCCATATGCAGGGAAGTTGCCCTGACCCACAGACCTTCTGGAACATTGAAAATCCCAAAGTAGTCCTCACACTTGTCAAGTTACACAGTTAAGTTATCACCAGAAGACTTGGGAAATAATAGATTCATAAAATTTCTCTCCACTGCAGGATTCTCCTGTCGCCTCACCTATCTCAGAATCTGTTGAGGGGCCTCCACTGTTCTTTTGAACTGCACACCAGAGATATGTGGTTCAGATCTACGCTTACTGGATCCTTCTCCGAATTTCCCTTCAACAAACAGTCCTCCTGCCTCCTTACCACCAGTATGTGACCCTGTGAAATGTGTATCATATGAATCATCCAACTAGGCCCCCATGCGCTCCAGGGTCAGCGCAGCCACCCTCTTACCCGTTTCTCCCACCTGCTTGAAGAGCAAATCACGCTCCTGCGCCGCCGGCTCCAACATGGAAGCCGTCAGGTGCTGCTACCCAAAAAACTCTCTTTCTCGCCCTTCACAATTTCCCCAAGCACTTGGAACATTTTGTCCCACTTAGCATCATCCGAGCGAGATGTCTCCTCCATGGCGTCTGTCGGTACCCTAAAAACCATACACCCCCTGAGGTTACAAAGATCTCAAGGGAAGGACATCAACTCAAATTGAAGACCCTCGGGGGCCCACTCGCCAGACGTGACCGGACCCGCTTCTCCAACATGGTTAACCTCTAGGTTGCCACGTGTACTGTCAGCCCAGAGCTATTACCCGCAAGGGTGAAGCTACGGGCCAAGTACTGAAACGGCACCTCCGGAGGTAGCCCCCGACCGAGAGAAGCTCCGGACATGACACGTGCCAGGTCACCCCGGAGCTTCCCGCTTCTCCCAAGCAAGCTCCGGAGCTGCCACGTGTCCACACGACGGAGCTAGATGCTTAAAGCCCCCGGGAGACGTTGTAACGGCTCCGGATCTCCAAAGGACAGCCGCAGACTTCAAGATCCGATTAATTACCATTAATTCCACGTTAATGATAATTAATCGGACAGCCTTAACACCTGTAACGGCACTGTCGGAGCCGTTACAGGGTTATTAACAACAATTAATCTCGTGTATCAATACTAATAACCGCCAGGGCCACATGTCGGGCCAGGCTGACTTGTAACGGTTAGTCCTTGTACTATAAAAGGACAAACCGACGATACACAGAGGGGGGGAACATTCTGAAGCTCACAAGTTAATACAACAAACACACACCCGTGGAGTAGGGTATTACGCTCAGGCGGCCCGAACCACGTAAACCACCGTGTCACTCGTGTCCAAATCACATTTCACTTTCTTAGATCTCCGCGCGCCCAGACCGAACCACAAACTCCTTCAAACACTTTTCATAGTGTTAGGGGATCTGCCGACTCCAACAGTCGACAGTTGGCGCGCCAGGAAGGGGCGCCTGAGATCTTCAAGAATGGTGAATTCTGCAGCTGGATCATCCAACGGGCAACCTGCTGCTCAGACTGTCGGAGGCAATCCCTCCAACATGCAACCACCGGCAGGAGCCTCAGTTCCAGCGGGAGTCACACTCCCACCACCACCATCTTCTCCGGCAAGACATGCCGAACGACATGATGGTGCACCGGCGTCACATTCTGCGCCGGCAAGTCGTGACAACCCAGAACACGCGCTCCATGCAGCGCGTGTTCTCCTTCAGCGACCACCACCTCCG
Organism: Tuctoria greenei; assembly: GCA_036927565.1. Taxonomy (NCBI): domain Eukaryota; kingdom Viridiplantae; phylum Streptophyta; class Magnoliopsida; order Poales; family Poaceae; genus Tuctoria; species Tuctoria greenei. Next base: position 23,580,237 of record JAYESD010000002.1, on the reverse strand, counting down.
GATGCATCTCAAGGTGCCATGGAGCAATGGAGAGCTGATATTGAGCATTTGGTCGCAGCAGCGGCCGAACGCCTCAACAATCAGGGTCCACCTCCTTCAGGGCGGGCCCCGTCGCAGCGACGAACGTTGTCTGGAAGACTTGGTCCACATGTCTCCAACAACCGGAGAAGAGCTGCGTCACAGCAAGTGACGTCGTTGCCCTCTGGGGCACGACGTGCCCATACTGCATCTCGGCTTTCGACACACGACCTCCGAGCGGAGCTTGATCGCCGATACCGCCAACAGGATGGCCGTGTCCACATCGAGCGAGCTCGAGAAAGACGAGATGCTCAAGATCTTTCTACTCTGGAAGGAGTAGGAGGAGGCTGTTCCGCCCTAGCCATGCACCTGCGTATGGTTAGATGGCCACAGAAGTTCCGGCCACACTTGCCGGAAAAATTCGACGGGACTGTCAATCCCGTAGAATTTCTACAGATATACTCCACTGCGATCCTAGCAGCTGGAGGAAATGAGGCTGTAATGGCCAATTACTTTCCAGTGGCCTTAACTGGGACTGCTAGGTCCTGGTTTATGAGCCTTCCGCCCAACTCTATCGACAGTTGGGAGGAGCTATGCCGCCAGTTCACCGCCAATTTCGGGAGTTCCTACACCCGTCCGGGCACCGAACTGGACCTTTTTGCGGTCGTGCAAAAAGGAGGAGAATCTTTGCGGTCATTCATCCAGAGATTCTCTCAGGTACGTAACACAATCCCTTCTATCTCAAGCGCTTCTGTCATTGTAGCATTCAGACAGGGTGTACGAGACAAGAAGATGTTGGAGAAACTGGCGATCAAAGAGATCACCAGTGTCACGGAGCTCTTCAGCCTGGCTGACAAATGTGCCAGAGCTGCGGAGGGCCGTGAAATGCACTCCAAACCAGCCTTGGAGGATCATAAAAAATCCTCCAAAGAAGAAGCCGCTACCTCCGGGAGTGGCAAGAAGAAAAAGAAGACCAACGGCAAGAAGAAGCCGTCGGCCGGCACATCCAACGTTGCAGCCACTGCAACTCCTGGTGGCCGGGGGCCACGCCCCGAGAAGCGACCTCGACCGTCTTCCGAAGACGGTGGCAAATCCAAGATGTGGTGCCCCATTCACAAAACGGGCAGCCACAGGCTGGAGGATTGCCGGGAGGTCCAAAACCTTGCCGAGCGCTACCACAAGCGCCGGGAAGGGTCTCCCTTCCGTCAGAGGGAGGGAAAACAAAAGGTCGATGAAGCTCCGGCTGAAGAGGAGTTAGGGTTTCAAGACCCCAAAAAGGTCTTGAAAGCCGTCTACACCTCCGTCGACGATGATTCCGACGTCTCCGACAACGAACGTCGAAAAACCATGAACACCATCTTTGGTGGATCATGGGACATCACCTCTCGTCGCGTCATTAAGACCATGCGACGGGATATGGCTGCTGTAGCTCCTACAGCTAGACCGGAGCCACATCGAAAGTGGATGGACACACCCATCACTTTCGATGCTTCGGACTGTCCTCAAAGCATGGTCGGAGCTGGCCAGCTGCCCTTGATGGTATCCCCCACCATCAACAACATCCAGCTCCATCATGTCCTGGTAGATGGAGGTTCGGGGCTTAATCTCATCAGCTTCGAAGCTTTCACTAAGCTTCAGCTTCGACCTTCAGACCTCCAGCCCTCTCGACCTTTCTCCGGAGTAGGTCCGGGGGCCATAACCCCACTCGGAGCTATCACTCTCCCTGTTACCTTCGGGACCCGGGAGAAGTATCGCACCGAAAAGTTGGTCTTCGACGTCGCTCAGATCAACTTACCATTCAACGCCATTTTGGGTAGACCTGCCCTGTACAAATTCATGGCAGCTGCTCATTATGGATACCTGGTGTTGAAGATGCCAACACCAGTAGGCGTTCTCCGGATCCGTGGAGATCGCACTGCCGGAGTAACTGCTCTGGAAGAACTCCATGCACTCACCACAGCGCAAGAGGAGGATTCCAGACAGAAGCAAGCTCCACAACCTCCGAGCATTCGTCAACGAGGCTCGACCTCTGCACCCCGTGTGCAGCCAAGCGGCGACACCGACATTCCCGTCAAAGTCGTCCAAATTGGTTCCGATGTCACTCAAACTACCCGCATATCGGGTGGCTTGAACGACAAATAGGAACTCGCGCTCATCACTTTCCTCCGGGCTAATGTTGACGTGTTTGCCTGGCAACCGTCACAAATGCCTGGGATCCCCAGGGAAGTGATTGAGCACAATCTGAAGATTTACCCCGACGCTCGGCCTGTACACCAGAAACCTCGGAAGCAATCTGTAGAGCGACAGAACTTCATCCGACAAGAAGTGAAGAAGTTGCTCGAAGCCGGATTCATCCGAGAAGTCTACCATCCAAAATGGCTGGCAAACCCAGTCGTTGTGCCTAAGGCCGGCGGGAAACTTCGGATGTGCATCGACTATACCACACTGAATAAGGCATGTCCAAAAGATCCATTCCCACTACCTAGAATAGACCAGATAGTGGATTCCACCTCTGGGTGTGAGTTGCTGTGTTTTCTAGACGCATATTCAGGATATCATCAAATCCGGATGTCTAGGGAAGATGAAGAACATACTTCATTCATCACAGTGGATGGATTGTATTGTTACACAGCCATGCCTTTTGGTCTCAAGAATGCAGCTTCAACTTTTGTACGAGCAATGTACAAAACTTTCGAAGAACTCATCAGAGACATAGTGGAGGTGTACGTTGATGACATTGTGGTCAAAGTCAAAAACAAGGAGTCCCTCTTGGATACCTTGCAGGCTGTCTTCGACAAGCTGCGGGCCACCCGCACGAAGCTAAACCCAGACAAGTGCGTCTTCGGGGTTAGTTCCGGAAAGCTTCTTGGTTTCCTGGTAAGTCACCGGGGTATAGAGGCTAATCCGGCGAAGATAAAAGCCATCGAAGACATGCGGCCACCAACCCGCATCAAAGACGTCCAAAAATTAACTGGATGTCTAGCAGCCCTCAGTCGATTCATTTCAAGACTGGCGGAAAGGGCACTTCCCTTCTTCAAGTTACTGAGGAAGTCCGGACCATTCCAATGGTCTGAAGAGGCACAGAAGGCATTCCAGGAGCTGAAACAGTTCCTCACCACTCTACCAGTCTTGGTAGCTCCGAACCCTGGTGAGCCTTTATTGCTTTATATTTCAGCAGCTGACGAAGTCGTCAGTATGGTTCTGGTTGCGGAGAGACCGGAACTACCCAATACTCAGGAATCCAGATCCCTTCGGGAGGATCCGGAGGTTCCCGAAAGCAGGTCTGGGTCCCAGCTCCCAGACTTGAATCCTCAAGAAGCCACTTCAGAGGACCCGGATCCTTCTGATAGGATCCAGGTCATTCCTGAAGAAGCTCTGGGTTACTCCACCCAGAACCCGGAGGTCCCCGAATATAGTTTGGACCCCTCCGACAGGGTCCGGATCAATGGAGAGGAAGCTCCGGACCCCTCCGGGAGGGTCCGGACCGTTCAACGCCCAGTATACTTCATCAGTGAAGTGTTACATGATGCCAAGACTCGATACCTAGAGGTACATAAGCTGCTCTACGCAGTTCTTATTGCCTCAAGGAAGCTTCGACATTATTTCCAAGCTCACAAAGTCTCGGTGGTAACCTCATATCCACTTCGAGCGATTCTGCATAATCCCAATTCAACTGGGAATATAGCGAAGTGGGCAGCGGAACTGGCTGAATTCGACCTCGAATTCATTCCAAGACAAGCAATCAAGAGTCAAGCGTTGGCAGATTTCGTGGCAGAATGGACTCCCTCTCCATTAAACTCTGGGGGCCCCAGCGAGCAGAAGAAGGAACCACAAGTTCCGGCCTTCACTAAGCCTCACTGGACCCTTTACTTCGACGGTTCCATGCAGAAGCAGGGAGCCGGAGCTGGAGTCCTTCTCCTCACACCAACCGGGGAGAAGGTAAGATACATGGTGCACCTTGATTTCAAGGCAACCAACAACATGGCGGAGTACGAAGCACTCATATATGGATTAAAGGTGGCACTATCCTTTGGTGTCAAGCAGTTGCTGGTCAAAGGAGATTCACAACTTGTTATCAAACAGGTGAAGGGTGAATGCTCCTGCAATAATCTCCAGCTGGCTGCTTATCTCCTTGAAGTCCAGAGGCTTCAGAAGGACTTCGAAGTCCTAGACTTTCACCATGTTCAGCGTGCTCACAACGTTGAAGCTGACGAACTCTCGACCAAGGCGTCAACCGGAGCTCCGGCTCCAGACGGAACCTTTGTCCGGAGGATGTCAAAACCCACAGTTCAGCCTGCCGAGCTGAACGAAGGGGGCGAGATCAGCATCCCGAAGCTGACGGTCCCGATGGCCCTGTTACCATGGCAGCCATCAAGGGTCGTAGGTGCTGCCGGAAGCTCCGAGCAACCCAGCACGCAAGACTCAAATGCTCAAGTCAGTTCCGATGCATGGATCTCGGAGATCCGGAACTTCTTGAAAGACAACATCCTTCCTGACGATGATGTATCCGCTGACCGGGTAGTCAGATTGGCTAAAAGATACACGTTGGTAGAAGGGGATCTCTACCGGCGCGGTGCCAACGGCATCCTAATGCGGTGCATCACAAGGGAAGAAGGCTGCGAGCTCCTCGCAGAAATCCATGGAGGCGAGTGTGGGAACCACGCGTCTTCCCGCACGCTGGTCGGAAAAGCCTTTCGGCACGGCTTCTACTGGCCTACAGCGCTCCAGGATGCTACTGAGCTAGTGAAGAAATGCAAAGCATGCCAATTTCATGCAAAGCAAATTCATACACCTGCTCAGCCCTTACAAATGATACCTCCTACGTGGCCTTTCGCCGTGTGGGGGATGGACATCTTGGGACCCTTCCCAAGAGCCGTCGGAGGTTACAAGTTCCTGTATGTCGCCATCGACAAGTTCACCAAGTGGCCGGAAGCTACTCCTGTTGTGACGATCAACAAACAATCTGCAATCAATTTTCTACAATCTATCGTGAGCAGATTCGGAGTCCCAAACAAGATCATCACTGATAATGGGACTCAGTTCACAAGCTCCGCATTTCAAGGATATTGCGAAGACCTCGGCATACAAGTTTGCTACGCCTCCGTAGCTCATCCTGCCAGCAATGGGCAAGCCGAGAGAGCAAACGCAGAGATCCTTAAAGGACTAAAAACGCGAACTTATGAGCGTTTGAAAAAACACGGAGCTAATTGGATCGAAGAGCTTCCGCCCACTCTATGGGCTAACAGGACTTCTCCAAGTCGGGCAACCGGAGAAACACCCTTCTTCCTGGTGTACGGAGCAGAAGCGATCCTTCCTCCGGAGATCACCCTGGGTTCCTTCCGAGTCCGGACCTTCGACGAAGCCGCGCAGGACCAGTTCCGGCGTGAAGACCTAGACCTCCTCGAGGAGGGAAGGTGCCAAGCAGCTGTTCGGAACGCCCGATACCGCCAAGCTTTACGGCGCTATCATCAGCGGCATGTACACAACCGACAGCTCGAGGAAGGCGATCTGGTGCTACGGAGAATACTATCCAGAGAAGGGCAAAACAAACTCTCCCCCGGCTGGGAAGGGCCCTTCCGAGTGATCAAAGTATCCCGTCCCGGAAGCGTTCGCTTGGCCGCCGAGGATGGGACACCTCTCCCAAACCCTTGGAACATCGAGCACCTCCGTAAGTTCTACACTTAATTCCACGGAGGTGAGTCTTAAGTAACTTGAAGTGTATGTTATAGAGTCATTGTACAGAGTCGGGTAGTTCCTCCGGGAGAGCAGCCGGACCTTTCCCGAAAGGTTTGGAAAGCTCATGCAACACTTGATACAGTCTCCAGACTAGAAGTGTAGCTAATTACCCTGGGTGAAACGAGAAACCAAACACACTTAGCCTGGTTCCGTACCCTAAGAGTGTACTTGTTTCATCTGTACCCCGGACCTATAATGAAAGACATCTTCATGTGAAATAGACTCCACGTGCATTCATTTTTGCATAAGGCTCGACATTTTTATTTTTCTCTTTCTTGTCTATAACAGAAACGTGCAATTCTTAAGAAGTTCTAGTTTAACCGGTTTATGTACAATTTGAGTTGAATTGTCAGATTTTTTAGATTTAAATATCGTCTGTGGCCAACTCGCCTGAAAGCCGCCAAGCCATTCTAGGGCTGGAGTGCGCTATCGACTTAGCCTGGTCAAGCACCCTAAGTACGCCACTCTACCTACACCCAGGCAGGCCAAAGTAAGGTGGGTCCATGGACAATTGGATCTAAAAGAAAAGACAATTCATCCAATTATACTAAAAATCGTGTTCAACTTGAAATTCTCTTGAGAACCGTAAGCCACGACGAAGTTATAGATAAGGAACGAATTTTACTGTTTTTCTTGGCTTAAGTGTGCAGGAAAAATAAACCCAATATTGATGGAGAAAAACCGGGGGTAACCAAGCTCCGACTCCCATCGGCGTTAACTTAAAGATGGTGAGAAGATTCTATCATTAGAGTCTGTTGCCAGCCAGGCGTGGCAAGGGTCATTGCCGGAGCTACTAAGCTCCGACACCTTGAAGTATTAACTACCGACACTCAACGTGTTGGTAGAGGCTCCTGCCGGAGCTACTAAGCTCCGACGATGGACAGTGCCGGAGCTTCTAAGCTCCGAAGACTTCAAGGGACCTTCACTATCGAAAACTTCGGACCTAAACTATACGAGTTCGAAGCAAATCTGTCTTCAACAAAAATCAACATCCTTTTGGTACATGTCCACAATCAAATTGTGCACATCTACCAGGGGGCCAAGTGAAGACAAAGATGTTGAAGACAAAAAATGAAATTCACGAAAAATTGGGGATTTCATTTCATTGGAAGACCAGAGATTACATCTGGGGACAAAGGATTACAAAATTGAGGAAGAAGAGAAAATACAAATAAAGGCTAAGAAAGATAGTCCTAGACCCTATGGAAGAACTCAGCGACCTTCTCGGCGACCTCCGACACGCTGGCTCGGGTAGCTTCGCCTTCTCCTTCAACGGGGCCTTCAAGCACCGGGTCCAGAGGGAATCGAGGGTTCCGGCTAGTGTAACACGTCAACACATACTCTGTGACGTTTCTAGCCAGGGATTGCCCCTCGACCTCAAGCTGGTCCGCGATGACGTCGCCCACCTTGGAGAGCTTGCCACCCGCGGCGTTTAACGCCTGCAATGCAAGGTCCGGCTCCGGCTCCGGATCATCCGGAAGCACGGGGCTGAAACCCAATGGCGCTAGCGCATCGTCGGCCTTACTCAGGAACTCCCAAATTTGCAGGGAGTCCGTCTTTCTCAGGCCCTTCATCTCTTCCAAGGACCTCCGGGTCGCCGCCAGCTCTGAGTTCTCGCGGGAGAGGCGCTCAACTTCTTTGGCGTTTTGCTGAATTTTCGCAGCAACCCGCTTTTCGAGTCTCCCGAGCTCCTCCTCCCGGAGGTGGATCTTGTTCCGACGGTCGACCAGGTCTTTCTCCCTAGCCTCTATTTTCTTCTCTCGGGCGATGAGGGCACACTCATACTAGTAGAGTTCCTGCCCTCGCACCCAGGTCTTCTCCTCCTCTTCGAGGCAGCGCTCTTCCAATTTTTTAGCGCGCTCCTCGATACCTTTGTCCGCCAGAGCTGTCTTCTCGGCAAGCTCTTCTTCACGTCGCAAGACGTCATCCCGTAGCTCCAGGAGTTTTTGCTCCTCATCCTCGAGCCGCTTTTCCCTTCCCTCAAGCGCCTCTCGGCGCTTGATGAGTGCGGTACTGATGGCTTCGAGTTGATCGAACCGAGCGTTGGCCGCATCATTGGCAGCTTTAGCTTGGTCGTGGTACTCCCGGGATTGGGCGTCGAGGTTGTGAGTCATGCTCTCCCTCTCGTCCAGCATCTCACCCCAGAGCTCCAAGCGGACCTTCTCCCGCTTGATCCATTCCTTGTCCGCAGCGATCCTCGACTGCGCCAGCTTGGTCTCGAATTGGAGTCTATTACGCCACCTCCTAAGGGTTTGGCGCTCCTCTTCAAGAACCTTGCTGTCGTGGAAGAAGGCTAGTTGGACTTGGCGCAGACTGGAGCAAGCGTTGTCGATGGACATCGACAGCGAGATGGGCTCCGGACCTTCTGGGGTCTCCTCCGCTGGTTCCAGCGGGTCTTCATTTACAAAAATTGGGTCCCACTCTGCGAGAGCGGAACCCCGAGTTTCCAAGGCACTAGGGCCCTCCTCCGGGATGGCCTCAGTCGCCGCCGAAGAAGGTCCCGCCACCAAATCTTCATTCGCCCCCTCAGGCTGGGGGCCGGCGACTTCGTTCAGGCACTCTGGCTCCGCCACGGGTACCATCGACGTCGTCGCCTCCAATGGCTCCGGCCGGGACGCTTCTTCTGAGGGGAGCTCAAGCTCCCCCGCCTCCACCACCACCGGCTCTGCAGCCGACGCTCCAATAACTACCGGCCTTGCGACCGGAGCTTCAGAAGTAACCAGCTCAATTGCCGGAACCACTTCAACTTCCGGCTCGCACGCCGGGGCTTCAGCTGCCTCCGGCTCGACCGCCGAAGCTCCAGCATTTTCCGGCTCTGAAGCCGGGACCGCTACTTCCTTCGGCTCGGCAGCCGGAGCATCTACTTCTGCAGCACCAGGGCCCGGAGCTTCAACCTCCGGAGCGGGTGCCGCTGGCGCATCTTCAATCCCGTGGTCCGGCGCTACCACGGGAACTTCTGGAGACGAGTCGAGGTCCATGACCACGACAGCCGGCGCCGGAGCTGTCGCAGCCTCTGCCTGGGGCAGCACCGGAGCTGGAGCAGAAGCCCTCGTAGCCTCAGACACTGTGGCTGAGGGCGGAGCTTCACTCCCCTTCTTAGGAACGCTGCAGATGGAGAATGGAGAAATTGAGCAAACAGATGCTATAATTAAAAGTTAATTGAGGTAAGCAAGAAAAATTACCTTGGGAGGCTCACGCACCAGCTTGCGCGGAACCTCTTTCCCGGACGTTCCGGGCTGGCCACGGTCGGCGTAGGAGCTCCGGGAGGACTCCCAGGACTTGCCGTAGCCACGGTCGTTTCCCGGGTCGGAGCTCTCCTTGACCGGGAGGAACTCCTAGACCTGGAGGCCCTCACCGCTTCTCGAACCGGAGTCGCCCGTCCGGAACTGGCACCACCGGAGGGACCCATCACAGGAACAGCTGCACTCCGGGAGGATCCCACCGCCGGAACAGTAGCGCTTCGAAAAGACCCCACCACGGGGACAGATGCTACAGCGGCGGAGGATCTTCCTTCCTGAGGACGGGGAACTGGCGGTGAAGTAGCAAGCCCGACGGACCTTCCGTCAACATGTCGCAGTTTCCTCTTCCGGTTCTCCGGCTCCTCCGCCAGCTCCTTGCCCTTGCCGGTGACCTCAGCTCTTGGCTGAGAGACAGGGGCGGAGCCGCCTTCCGATAACCCGGGGATCGCCAACGGGGCGGTCGATCTTCTCTCGACGACGCCAAGGTCGTCAAGCGCGGGCATCTTCCGCCGGAGCTCCCTGCTGAACTCAACTTCCTCGTTCAGGGGGAGGAAAGCCGGTGGCGGAGTCAAGTACGCTCCGTCTACATCGATGCCGTGCTGGAATTTCTTGAGGTGAAACTCCAAGGACTTCCCCACCATGCTGGACTTCAACCCGGTCTCAACCCGGTCTTCGTCCATCACGCTGTTGAGGGCCCAGGCGAGCTTCTCCCTCCTCTTCAGCGGTGCCCACCTGTTGAACAGGAAGTTGCAGAACACCGCCTGGGGAGTCAATCCTCCCTCCACACATTGGCGGATCCTTGATAGGACGGGATCGAAGGCTGCCGCCAGCACCGGAACTTCGCTCCACACCGACGTGTCAATGCCGGGCAGACCTTCGGGCAGCTCCAACCGCTCGTGCTCCTCCACCCGGACAACTACCCAATCTTTCTTCCAGTCATCCCACTTCCCGGAAGGGAACGACCGGAGGTACTTGAACGGGCACTTCTTGCGCTTCACAAAGTAGTAGAAGCCAAGGTACTCGTCACTTCGGCCGGTGGTTTGGACGGTGAAGAAAGTGCGGAAGAGCTCGATGCAGGGAGGAATGCCCACCCACATCTCGCAGAAGTGGACAAAGATGGACACAAGGAGAAGGGAGTGAGGGCCAAGGTGGTATAGCTGCAGACCATAGAAGTCCAGCAGCATCAAAAAGAAGGAAGAAAATGGTGGGATCAGCCCCACCATGGCATACGATGAAAAGTATACCATTTCGCCGGAGTGCTCCTTTTTAAAGGGAAGCTCTCCTCCGGTGCGGATTGAACGGTTGAAGAAGTCCGACGACCACCCCATGAGGGCTCGGACCTTCTTCAGATCGCTCTCCGTCTTCAAACGACTCTCCGCAGACCCAACTCCATCGCAGCACAGCTAGGCGAGAGAAGAAAAGCAAAGCACGAGTTGGGAGTTTGAGCGCAAGAACAGATGGAAAGCGTAAAGAACTCCCGACGGTGCGCTTTCCTTCTTAAGTAAGCCCTCGCAACGCTTGGATGGAAACTGCAGGGGAATCAAGCATACTACTCAAGAATTCAACCCAGCCGAGGACAAGAGGGCCCGGGACCACCCCGACGACCAAGTCGAGGCTCTTACCCAGGCAAACAGTTGTCATCACGAGGCGGGAAACCCAAAGGCGGCGGGCTGACAAGGCGCGCGGAACCGATACGGTTTTCGTATCGGGAACCGACGACCTTCAATTGCGAGAGATCCGCATGTCAAAGATCTTATCTGCCGCCTGAGGTGCGCCACGCGTCGGGACTCAACCATAAAGCCCCGCCAAAGGCACCTCCGAAGACTCTTGAAGACCCAGTTCAAGAGTCACAAGTATGGACCCACCTCCGGCGGAACGACTTCATCCCGTTGGCCTTCCCCGGAGGTAGGTCCAGGGGGCCACTGTCGGTACCCTAAAAACCATACACCCCCTGAGGTTACAAAGATCTCAAGGGAAGGACATCAACTCAAATTGAAGACCCTCGGGGGCCCACTCGCCAGACGTGACCGGACCCGCTTCTCCAACATGGTTAACCTCTAGGTTGCCACGTGTACTGTCAGCCCAGAGCTATTACCCGCAAGGGTGAAGCTACGGGCCAAGTACTGAAACGGCACCTCCGGAGGTAGCCCCCGACCGAGAGAAGCTCCGGACATGACACGTGCCAGGTCACCCCGGAGCTTCCCGCTTCTCCCAAGCAAGCTCCGGAGCTGCCACGTGTCCACACGACGGAGCTAGATGCTTAAAGCCCCCGGGAGACGTTGTAACGGCTCCGGATCTCCAAAGGACAGCCGCAGACTTCAAGATCCGATTAATTACCATTAATTCCACGTTAATGATAATTAATCGGACAGCCTTAACACCTGTAACGGCACTGTCGGAGCCGTTACAGGGTTATTAACAACAATTAATCTCGTGTATCAATACTAATAACCGCCAGGGCCACATGTCGGGCCAGGCTGACTTGTAACGGTTAGTCCTTGTACTATAAAAGGACAAACCGACGATACACAGAGGGGGGGAACATTCTGAAGCTCACAAGTTAATACAACAAACACACACCCGTGGAGTAGGGTATTACGCTCAGGCGGCCCGAACCACGTAAACCACCGTGTCACTCGTGTCCAAATCACATTTCACTTTCTTAGATCTCCGCGCGCCCAGACCGAACCACAAACTCCTTCAAACACTTTTCATAGTGTTAGGGGATCTGCCGACTCCAACAGTCGACAGCGTCCAATATAAACCTCGTTTGGATCGAGGGTTTCGGTGGAGGCACCGTCGTGACCCAAACTTCCCCACGACGATCATCGTCCGTAAAAAGATCACCACGACCAGAAGGGAAACTTCAACAGAATCAATCCCTCCCCCAAAATTTTCACCCCCAAGGATAGAGATGGCTCTGATACCAGATGTAACAGCCCCTGGCCGGTGACACGTCAGAGTCGCGGCGTGAGATGCTACAGATCAGTGGTGGCGAGATCGCCCGCGCAGCTGCGAAGAAGAAATGAGATGAGATTGAATTTCTATTACGGTGGGTTCTTCATTTAGTTACGGCAAGAGTGCTTAAGTTAAGTACATAACCTTCTCACACTGGTCAGTGGTCCTAAACTCACGTCTTACAGTCCACATGTCAGATCAGGTTCTCACACACCCAAATAGGTCAACCATCCCGAAGTACGTCTCCGACCGTCACTTAGCTTCCTCTGCGTGATCCCCTTTCTAGGGGTGGGCAAAAAAACTGCGACCAAAAAATTGAAACCGAAAAAACCTAGACTGGAACCGAAAAGACCAAAATATCAGATATCGGGTATTTTTCGGGTAGCGAATATAAATAACCGAAAAATATATTTCAGGTTCGGGTACCACCCTCGGGTAACCGAAATAACCGAATAGTCGGTCCATCAAATAATAAGTTAAATTATGTGTGGTAAACTATGAACAACTCAAGTTTTAATATTTTATTTTCAAGTTGTGATGTGTGTAGTTGTTGGATTTGAACGTTTATTTGTGATTTTTCATTTGCTAATTTATAATAAATTACCTCATAGAGTTAAATTCATGAATCATATTAAATTTGTGCAAACGTGATATGAATATAATGTATAATTCGGATATATCGGGTGGGCTCGAAGACTGAACCGAAATCTTGGTACCCAAAATTTTTAGGTACCTAATATTATTACAACAATTTGGGTAGTGATTTCAAGAAACCGAATTTTGAAAAAGATCGAAATACCCAAACTAAAATATCAGGTAGATGAACGCCCACCCGTACCCTTTTCCAACTACTTGCTTCGGTTCCTCCATATGGGCCATCGACGCCATCGTTGTAACAAGGTCCTCCCAGTACCGAACATTGATGCCCGTTAAGCTATCCGCATCAGCGCTCTCTAGAACATACTCTATATATTATTCTTCTTCTACTTTTACAATATGTACTTTAAATTATATTGCAAAACAGTATATCGAGTATTTGACACTGCAGACCTTCTTGCGGAATACAAGGAATACACCGTCCCGCACGACGTGCAAGACAGCGCCGCCAGCGGTCTCAACGGCCAAGCAAGCCGGTTTGACAGAACGAGGCGAGTGCGTGGACAGGCAGTCGAAACGAAACCCTGCTACACAAAGCGAAGAAGATTCTGCGTTCACCAGTTGCGGCGCAGTGGGCCCACCTACTCGGGCATATCACAAACACCAGTCGGTTCGGGGATCGAGCGGTGCACCCCGCTTGCCGCTGCCGGGCGTTCAACCGGCAGCTTGGGCCCACCCCTGTCGTTTGTTTATTACTTCTGCCCCCGTTTTGGGAATTCTCCAACCGACCTGCCTAATTACTCTACTAATATTTCTCCTCCAATACTCATGTAGCGTTGAAAAATTCTAAAAATAATCGAGAAGCAAGGGACTAATACGCAAAAAGAACTTCGCCTAGTGAGCAGACCGGGACCACGCGTCCACTGTAACCGAACCGCTTTCCCTTGTCCTTGGTACCCCCCGCCCCGCCTCGACGAAGCGGAACCTGCATCCACCGCCGGCCATGTCGGTGGAGACGGAGCGGAGCTCCATAGAGTCCTCCGCCGCATCCACGCTCGACTTTGAGGACACCGCCCTCACCCTCGCCCTCCGCCTCCCTGGCCCCGTCTCGTCGTCCTCTTCCTCCTCCTCGTCCCCGGACCCCGACCGCAAGCGCGCCTTCTCCGACGCTGATGCCGGCCACTCCACGCTCGCTGCCGACGCCGACACCTCCGACGCTCCCCCGGCCCCAAAGTACTCCCTCCTCCTTTCTCTCTCTCCAAGAATTAGAGAGCTAGCTCCTGGTGCGATAATTTTGGCTTCATGTTCGGTTCCTCTTGGTGCGCTCAGGGCGCGGGTGGTCGGGTGGCCGCCCGTGAGGTCGTACCGCAAGAACGCGCTCGCGGACGTCGCCGGCTCCAGCAAGGCCGTCAAGTTCGTCAAGGTGGCCGTCGACGGCGCGCCGTACCTGCGGAAGGTGGACCTCGAGGCCTACGCCGGATACGACCAGCTCCTCCAGGCGCTCCAGGACAAGTTCTTCTTCCACTTCACCATCCGTGAGTGGAGCCGAACGACACCGCCTCTCGCTTGCTGCTGCCTTTTTTCCCCTTCGCCCCGTTTGGTTGAGTGTTCCCGGCTGATGAGCGCGCGCAGGGAAGTCCGGGGACGACGAGAGGAAGCTGGTGGGCGCGGTGAACGGGACGGAGTACGTGCCGACGTACGAGGACAAGGACGGCGACTGGATGCTCGTCGGCGACGTCCCGTGGAAGTGAGCTCCTTTGCCCTGCTATTTCCGCCTAATAGTTAGTCAATCATTATCAATCCAGTTCGTGCTCAAACGCTACCTTCTGTATATGTGCTTGGATGCTTCTTCTATTGTATGGTTATTGATCGGGCTCCTGCACTTATCATCGAATGGAATGTGGGGTAGGCCTTGATACGATTTAAAAGTTTGGTTGAGGTATAGATGTTGATCTAGTATACATTTCCTAGGGCGTGACTGTTATGCTCCCCTTTTTTGACTGGGACTGTTACGTTCTTTCCTTCATGAAGTGTTTTGTTGGGATTAGTTTGCACCTTGAAGATTTGCAATGAACATCGTTGATATGATTTTGTAGATCCAGACCTGGAAGGGAGTATTGGACAAATAGATAGATTCAAATCCTGTCAAATTGGCATAAAATCTTTCCCCTTTATTATTGTTTGAGCTTAGGTTCCATCTGGAAACCTCAATCACGTGACCAGTCACTAATAATTTCCTGTTTGATTCATTTGATTCTTCTTGTGCCGTATGTGTTGCTCCGCTTCAAGCAGATTAAGCAACTTTGATGCAAAGTTTCTACCTACAACATATGTGTCGAAATGTAGCAATGACACTTCTTCTGAACCTGTTTAGTCGCAGCTCGCGGAGGTTCTTTTTTAAGAGTGGTTAGTCTCTAAAGAGCTTACGCTTATGAATGATGGTGAAGACGGTGGTTTTATGTGGTTCAAACAGCCAGAGCGTAACACTCTGCGTCCACGATGAGTGTTGTATTGCTTTGCGTCCACGATGAGTGTTGTATTGCTTGAGTGTGTTGTGAGCTTGAGGAAGCTAGTGAGTGTCTAAGTCTGAGCCTATGTGTGTGTCCGAGAGAGGATGTCTATTGTTCGTAGCTGCTCGGTCCTTTTATAGTTCAAAGTCATGCAATCTTACAAGTGGGGCCCGGAGCCGACAAGTGGCCCCGGAGCCATCTTATACCTATACAAGATCTAAGGCTTCATTGCTGCCTGCTGCCTCTGATTGTGGTTTGAAGACTCACCGTCTTGCTGCACCAGTTGCTAGTGGCCTAGCGTAGATGTTGATGGTGGTAGAGAATGTCTTGTTCTTGTATCGCCGTAAACTACCCAGTCATCAACGCTGCGATGTGATTAGATACAGTGGCACCTGACAGGAATGTGTGTCGTGCCCATGCATCTGGAGAAGGCGTGTGCCTCCAATGCACGACTCGGACAGGGCACGTCGGACTTAACTCTTGCGACCTACCACCCAGAACTGGAAGTACGACACGTGACATCATCAGAGCCCGCCTCCGCGAGGGAGGTCGAGACCCGCGCTACGGGCCACGTGGCAGCCCCGGAGTCCAACTCTAAAGGAAGACGGGACCCGGCGCTGCTGGGCACGTGACGGCTCCGAAGCCCACCTCCGCGGGGAAAGGCGGTCCGGAGCTTCTAGGCACGTGGCAGCACTGGAACCCACCTCTGCAGACGAAAGGTGGCCCGTTGGCCCTAGGCACGTGGCGGCATCGGAGCCTGCCCTTGAGCCCGCCCTATTGAGGAGCGGGGTTCTGTGTCAACGGACACGTGGTGGCCTGAGAGTCCACCTCTGCGGGGGAGCCGGGTTTCGAGCCGAGGCCCACGTAGCAATACCGGAGCCTACCCCTTAGGAGGGGCCATGTCGGTACCTCTAGATCGGGTATCCTCGCGTACAAGCTAGAAGAAGTTCGAACCGGCCTCCCCGCTGACGCGGACTTCGGAGCTACCTCGCGTCCTCCGGCTTCGGGCTCTTGCTCCCACCGAGGAGTATTCTAGAGCTGCTAAGCATCCTCCGGCTCTGGGTCCTTGCTCCCATCGTGGAGGGCTCCCGAGCTACAACGCGTCCTCCGGCTCCAAGTCCTTGCTTCCAGCGAGCCAGGCTCCGGAGATGACATGCGTTCTCTGGCTTCGGACCCTTGCTCCCATCGAAGAGGACTCCGGAGCTGCCACGCATCCTCCGGCTCTAGGTCCTTGCTCCCACCAAGGACGACTCCGAAGCTGGCATGTGTCCCACGACCTGCAATGAGTCGTGGGCCCTGAAGAGTAAAGGGCGGCTCGTCCTGTCCAGTCGTGCATTGAAGGTAGGCGCCTTCCCCAAGCGCACGGCACGACGCGCGTGCCACCTATTACGTATCGTTGCGTTCAGTCACATACTGCGACTAAGTGGTAGGCGTGCCCAACCAGTTGGCCACACCTACCAGGAGGCCTCTAAAAGGTCCCATGGGCAGGACGTCAAGCGGTTTCCCGCCACCACGGCGACAACGACGTCACCAAGGCGTTACGGTAAGGTCCACCCATGATGGCGTGGGAGGTTCATAGTGTACAACATGCTTAACCTGGTCCTGCATCCTAAACGTGTACACTTTGCTTCCCCAACGTTACTGTTGTAAGTTTTACTATTGGCACGAAGGGAGGTCCAGAGTATGCAGTATGTTTAGTCTAGTCCTGCACCCTAAGTATGTACACATTGCCTCCCCAGCGCCACTTCGGTAAGCTTCATCCTTAACATAGTGGTAGGATAATTCTTTTTTTTTCTGAAAAGAGTATCATAGTGTCTAGAAGCAGCGCTCGATACAACTAAGCTCTGGAGGGTCCGGTCTAGAGTGTTCAGCCTGTTTAGTCTTGTCCCGTATCCTAAGCTTGTACACTTTGCCTCCCTTGTCATCCGGAACATGTTGTTGCCTTTTTGTAAAGCATGCCTCCTATGATTACCAAGTTAGAAGAACCACCGTCTTGCCCTATGCTCTGTTTATATTCATTTAATTACACATTAATTTTATGATCATCAAATGATGTTCGTTTTTGCATATTTTCTATTATATGCTCGGTCACTCTCTCCCTGTCTCGCATCTAGTGGAGTTATGCAATCCTGCTGCAGAGAGGCCTGCTTGAGGTACCTGCAACGTGTTTGGGGTCTCCCGGTCGTCCCCTTGTTTGGGATCCTGTGTCGCCAGACGATCTCACTGACGAAAGGCCTATGCCAAGTCAGAGGTCCAGAGTGTGTAGCCTGCTTAGCCTGATTGCATACCCTAAGTGTGCACACCTTACCTCTCAGCACTACGACTAATTACTGAGGGCCAAACGGCTCACACTCCGAGTAAGGCGGGAACCGGGCCCCAGATACTAACGCACTGAATTATCCAAGTTCAGCTCCTCACCTTAGGACCATAAGGCGTAGCAAAACTAAAGAGCAGGAAGGGAGTGACCGACGAGCAAAATTACTTACATTATGCTTTATTTCTTGCTTACTTTAGCATATCGTTCGCCATATGTTTGGTTACATTTCTCTTGTCCCGTTCCTCGTTAGAGTTTTGCTATCCTACTATGGGTAGGTCTGCTTGAGGTTTCTGTGATGTATTTGGGTTCCTTGGTTGTTTTTATGCTCGAAAGCCCGTAGCGCCAAATGGTCACTCCCCTGAAAACTAATGCCCGTGGGAGGTCCAGATTGTACAGCGTGCTTAGTCTGGTCCTGCACTCTAAGCGCGTACACTTTGCCTCTCCAGTGCTAATGGTTGAGTACATGGGGTCGGACGACACACGCTCCTGAGGAGGGCTGTCGAAGTGTTTTTGCGACAGATCCCCCAGATCTGCTAAAGAACAGCCCGCAAATGTTCTTTTTAGGAGGGGTGAATTTCATGTAACTACGAGCTAGATGAACACAAAGGATTTTACGTGGTTCGGGCTGCCGAGAGGCGTAATACCCTACATCCACGAGAGGTTGTGTTGTATTGCGTGTGCTCAACTCGTGGTGAGCGTGAGTCTAAGTTCAGCTTGTGCGTATGTAAGCCTGAGAGCCTTTTGCCGTGGTTGTATGGTCCTTTTATAGGTAGGGCCGACAACTTCCATTATAATCGGGGCACGACAAGTGGCCCTGAGTTAATTAATCATGAAAGCACATTAACATGCCTTGATGACACGTTAATACATTTTGATGGTGCACTAACATGTCCTAATGACACGTTTACGGGTCTTGATGGATCTTCATGGTGCACTAAGGTGTCTTGATGACACATTAATGGTGTTTTAAAGTCGCCTTCATAAGTAGCGGGACGCGTGGCAGCACCAGATCTCTCCTCAGCGGAGAGGCTGGGTCCGGAGCCGCGGGACGCGTGGCAGCACCAGACCTTTCCTCAGCGGGAAGGTTAGGTCCGGGGCCACGGGACGTGTGGTAGCACCGGATCTATGCTCAATGGGGAGGCTGGGTTCGGAGCCGCAGGACGCATGGCAGCACCGGAGCCCACCTCAGCAGGGAGGCTAGGTCCGGAACCGCAGGATGTTTGGCAGCACCGGAGCCCACCTAAGTAGGGAGGCTGAGTCCGAAGCTGCAGGTCATGTGGCTGTGTTGGAGCCCTCCTCAGCGGGGAGGCGAGGTCCAGCCTCGCGGAGCATGTGGTAGCCTCTAGGTACCTCCCCTCTTGGGATGTAGGACCCAACGCCTTTTCTTCCTTGTATGTGGGGTACCCGGTTTGTAGGGTACCGACAGTGGCCCGTGGGCCCACCTCGGGAGAGGCAACGATCCTGTAGGTGGGGCCACCATCATCAACGTCGACGGCAGCTCCGTGCTAGTATCGGAGCTTGAGGACCGACGGCGGAGCCCGAAGAAGGGTGAACTAGGATCTGCACAAGAGTGACAACAGAAAGAGTAATAATGCTCATTGTTTACAATCTTCCTGCCCTCAGTTTTGTTGTGGCTTACGGTCCTTAGCCGGACTACGGGGCCTGAGTAATTCAGTGCTTTAATATCCAGGTACTAGTTGTTGCTTCATCCAAGAAGTGTGTTGTTCGGACCCGCCTTACTTTGTCGCAACACCAGAATGGGTAGAGTGGCGTACTTGGAGTGCTGGACCAGACTAAGTCTTTACCCGACTCTGGACTTGTCATTGGCATTGGTTTTCAGGCGAGGAGGTCATTTAGCAAGCACGGGGTCCCAAATGAGAAAACTACCAGAAATACCCAAACACCGGGTACTTCAGGCTGCCCATCTGCAACAAGACAACACAATCTTACTATGGGCAATTAGGAACATGTAACAGAGCGAAAATTGGACAATATGCATAATATTGAAACATAATTATGTGAACATGGTGATAGTATCTGGATTATGATTATTGCTTTGTCCAGGAGTATATTCCTTTTAGTCCCCCGGTATTGAACCGCTGTGCTGGTGAGGAAGAGTGCGCTGGCTTAGGGTCACAGAACACGACTTTAGGTGAGACCAGACTAAGCAGGCTGCACACTCTTGACCTCCCACGGACATTGGTCTTTCAGAGGACGTTTGGCCCGCAGAACTCAGCCACAACATTAGAAAGGTAGAGTGTGCATACTTAGGGTGCAGGATCAGACTAAGCAGGTAGCACACTCCGGACCCCAATATTCAGCCGCAAGAAAGGTAGAGTGCGCATACTTAGGATGCAGGACCAAACTAAGCAGACAACGCACTTTGGACCCTCTATCGGTATTAGCTTTTCATGGGAGTGACCGTTCAGCGCCATGGAACTCCGAGCAAGAAAATAACCAAGGACACCGGATACGTCACAGTTACCTGGTGGAGTCAATATTGTCGTGGCGGCAAGTAGTCGTCGTGTGGTGGCAGATGTAGCCATGAGGTAAATTGTACAGGCTTCGGATCACAGGGCACAGGCTAAGGGTGCAAGACCAGACTAAGCATCTTGTACACTTTGGACCTCCCACTGGCGATAGTAGCAGTAGAAAGCCGTCGTGTGGTGACAGCAGTAGCCATCGGAACACAGAGTATGTGTCCGACGGGTCAGCCTGCTATGGAGCGGGAAGTGGCGTTGTCCTCCCTGCTCCTGTCATGGTGTGAGGATCGAGAGGAGCCCGCGATGGACTGTGGGTTCACCATCATGGTGAGGCTCGTAAATCCAAAAAAAGTGGCCCCTATCTGGCGCTCCAAATGTCGAAGTGTTTTATAAGAGGCGAATTTTTTGGAACTACGAGCTAGATGAACGCAGAGGATTTTACGTAGTTCGGGCCGCTGGGAGGCGTAATATCCTACATCTACGGGGGATTGTGTTGTATTGCGTGTGCTTAGCTCATTGTGAGCGTGAGTCTAAGTTCAGCTTGTGTGCGTATGTAAGCCTGAGAGCCATCTGTCGTGGCTGATTGGTTCTTTTATAGGTGAAGGGCCGGTAACTTACATTATAATTGGGGCTCAACAGGTGGTCCCAAATTAATTAATCATAAAAGCACATTAACGTGCCTTGATGACACGTTATTGGATCTTGATGGTGCACTAACATGTCCTAATGACACATTTACGGGTCTTGATGGGTCTTCATGGTGCATTAAGGTGTTTTGATGACACATTAATGATGTCTTGAAGCCGCCTTCATGAGTCGCGGGACGCGTGGCAGCATCGGACCTCTCCTCAGTGGGAAGACTAGGTCCGGAGCCGCGGGACGCGTGGTTGCACCGGGCCTATGCTCAATGGGGAGACTGGGTCCGGAGCCGCAAGGCGCATGGCAGCACTGGAGCCCACCACACCAGGGAGGATGGGTCTACAACTGCAGAACGTGTGGCAGCACCGGAGCCCACCTCAGCAGTTAGGTCGGGTCTGGAGCTGCAGGTCATGTGGCTGTGTCGGAGCCTTCCTCGGCAGGGAGGCGAGGCCTAGCCTCGTGGAGCATATAGTAGCCTCTGCGTACCTCCCCTCTTGGGACGTAGGACCCAACGTTTTTTCTTCCTTGTATGCGAGGTACCTGGTTTGCAGGGTACCAACAAGGACGATAACCATAATATGGATACCGTCGCACTTAATTACCATGCACCGTAAGCCCAGCTCGAGATCGTAGGACATAATGAGACTAAGAGCAGGGAAAATGTAACCGACAAGTGCAATTATTTTCTTGTCTATCATATGCCTATGCAGGTACCAACCACGTACAAGTTCAGAACAGCTACGTAGGACGTTCTAATGGTGGCTCCACTTGTGGGATCGTCACCTATCCCAAGGTGGGCCCGAGAGCCACTATCGGTACCCTGCAGACCGGGTACCCCGCATACAAGCTAGAAAAAGCTCCGGACCGGCTTCCCTGCTGAGGCGGACTTCGGGGCTACCTCGCGTCCTCCGGCTCCAGGCCCTAGGAGGGCTCGGGAGCTGTCACGCGTCCTCCGGCTCTAGGCTCTTGCAACCACTATGGAGAGCTCCGTAGTTGCCACGCGTTCTCCGTCTCTGGGCCTTTGCTCCCATCGAGGAGGGCTCTGGAGCTACCACGCATCCTCCGGCTCTAGGTCCTTCCTCCCACCAAGGAGGGCTTCGAAGTTGGTAGGGATGAAAATGGATCGGATAATATCCGGTCTGTCCGGGTGCCGGATCCGAAAATATCCGGTCCATATCCATTTTGATCGGATTCTATTCGGATACGGATCGGATATCGGATATCCCTATTCGGATATCGGATCGGAAACGGTGCAACTCAATATCCGTCCGTTTTGTCGAATAGCCGTTTTCAGTCGGATATATCCGATTGCATATCCATTTTGTATCCGATTATTTTTGGCCCAACCCAGGTTGTTGCTGGCATTTGGCGGCCTGGCCCAAGAAGAAAACTGAAAAATCCTAACCAGTGACAAAATACTTTGCTAGATGTGGGAATCGAACCCAGGACCTTATACACACAAGGCTAGCGCCGTACCACCAGACCAAACAAGCTTTCTTGGTGATGCATACAAAACACGGTATTTAAAAGCTAGCGCATCATGTTGTTGATTAAGATTTTGATTCATACATCAAGGCCTTTATCGCATGGTTTTAAACGAAGATTATTGAATATTTGTAGTAACAGTTCATGACTTGTGTGTTATGAATTATGTGTATGACGTACGAATTGTATGTTACTTTTTTCAATTTTAATTACATGTGTTATGTAAATGATGTGATATGTGAAATATTAATTACATGTATTATGTGTGCGAACTATATATTTCTTTCATTATCTATCATTTCATGATGTGATACGTGAAATGTTTTTTTCCGAAATAAATATCCGAGTTCGTCCGATATCTATAAATTTCCGATCCGATCAATCCATTTCCGATACATCCGACAAATCGAATACCAAATCCGTTTCCGACAACATCCGATCCGTATCCGTTTTCGAAATTATTATATGGATATGGATATGGAAAAGCATTTTATCCGTCCATATCCGTTCGTTTTCATCCCTAGGAGCTAGCATTTGTTCGACGACCTACTATGGGTCGTGGGCCCCGAAGAGTAAAGGGCGGTGCGTTCTGTCCAGTAGCGCATTGAAGGAACACTCTTTCCCTAGACGCACGACACAGCGCGCCTCTTGTCAGGTTCCGCTGCGTTCAGTCACATTGCAGTGAAAGCGCCACAGGCTCCGCCAAGTGGGTAGCTTATGAAGACAAGACAGATGTACGGGACATTTCCTGCCATCATCAACAACTACGCATAGCCACTGGCGTCCGACGCGTCAGGACGGCGGGTCTTCAAGCTGCGATCAGATGTTGCGTTCGCAAGAAGCCTTAGATCTTGTACAGGATAAGATCACCCCGGGGCCACCTGTCGGGCTCCGTACTCTACTTGCAAGCAGTCCGACCTTGATTATAAAAGGATCAAGCAACACTTGTTACTAGATAGGCTCTCTAGTCTGTTTCGACTAGAATCCAACTTCACTCACACACGCATTCACACCCAGGAGAGCACACTCTCCAGCAATACAACTCACACTGTTGAGTAGGGTTTTACGCTTCAGCGACCCGAACCACATAAAATCACCGTCTCACCATCTCTCATACGCGCAACCTCACATGAGGACTAGGCCCTGCCGATCAAGAACATTCGTGGGCTGCTCGCATAGCAGGTCCAGTGAAGTGTCGCAAGAACACTTTGACATTTGGCGCGTCAGGTAGGGGGGGGGGGGGGGGGGGGCTTCCTCAAAAAGTGGTTGCGCTTACACCGCAGTGGTAAACATCAAACCTGCGAATGGCGGCCAGAACAAGCCACAGAAGGAAGGTCTGTCGCCAACGTTTCTTTGCGTTGATGGTGGGTGACGTCGGAGCATCCAGCTCTGGCACTATCCAAAAGGCTCGCCGTCGACGTTTCTTAGCATTGATGGTGGGCGCCGCTGGAGCATCCAGCTCCGGAACCGCTCAGGAGGCCCGCCGTGGATGTTTCTTAGCGTTGACGGTGGGCGCTGTTGGAGCATCTAGCTCCGCCACCGTCCAGGAGGCCCGTCGTCGATGTTTCTTAGCGTTGATGGTGGACGCCGCCAGAGCATCCAGCCCCAGCACCACCTAGGGGGTCTGCCATCGACGTTCTTCTCGTTGATGATGGACGCCGCCGAGGCATCCAACTTCGACACCTTCCGGGGGCCCGTCGTCGACGTTCCGCACATTGAGGGTGGGCGGCGCCTCTGTTCGACAACTACCTTGTCACTATCGCCACCGGAGACTTCTCCGACGACTACCACACATCTCAATTCAAATTCGGCGCTTCTCAGGATGCTCGCCGGCGTCAACTACCCAAGCTCCTGCACTCCGCCGGGAGCCTGCCGACGACATGCTACGACTAAGTGGTAGGCGTGCCCAACCAGTTGGCCACACCTACCAGGGGGCCTCTAAGGGATCACATGGGCAGGACGTCAAGCGGTTTCCCACCACCACGGCGACATTGATGTCAACAAGGCATTACGGTAAGGTCCACCCATGACGGCGTGGGAGGTCCAGAGTGTACAACATGTTTAGCCTGATTCTGCATTCTAAGCGTGTACACTTTGTTTCCCCCGTGTTACCGCTATAAGTTTTACTCTTGGCACGATGGGAGGTCTAGAGTATGCATTCTGTTTAGCCTGGTTCTGCACTCTAAGTGTGTACACTTTGCCTCTCTGGCACAACTTCGGTATGCTTCACCCTTGGTGCAGTGGTAGAATAGTTTTTCTTTTTTTTCTGAAAAGAGTGTCATAGCGTGTAGGAGCTGCGCTCGATGCAACTAAGCTCTCGGGGGTCCGGTCCAAAGTGTTCAGCCTGCTTAGTCTGGTCCCATACCCTAAGTCTGTACACTTTGCCTCCCTTATCATCTGGAGCAGGTCATTGCATTTTTCTAAAGCCTGCATCCTCCTATGATTATCAAGTTAGAAGAACCAATGTCTTGCCCTATGCTATGTTTATATTTATTTAATTATATATTAATTTTATGATCACCAAATCATGCTCGTTTTTTGCATATTCTCTGTCATATGCTCGATCACTCTCTCCTTGTCTCGCACCTAGTGGAGTTATGCAATCCTGCTGCAGACGGGTCTGCTTGAGGTACCTGCAACGTGTCTGGGGTCTCCCGTTCGTCCCCTTGTTTGGGGTCCTGTGTCGCCAGACGGTCTCGCCCACGAAAGGCCTACGCCAAACCGGAGGTCCAGGGTGTGTAGCCTGCTGAGCCTGGTTTCGTATCCTAAGCGTGCACAGCTTGCCTCTCAGCGCTACGACTAAGTACTGGGGGCCAAATGACTCAAACCCCGAGTAAGGCGGGAACCGGGCCCCAGATGCTAAGGCACTGAATTATTCAAGTCCCGCTCCTGCTTAGGACTGTAAGACGTAGCAAAACTAAAGAGCAGGAATGGAGTGACTGACGAGCAAAAATTACTTACATTATGCTTTAGTTTTTTTTCTTACTTTCGCATATCGTTCACCATATGCCCGGTTACATTTCCCCTGTCTCATTCCTATTTGGAGTTGCTATCCCGCTGCAGGCGGGTCTGCTTGAGGTTCCAGTGATGTATTTGGGTTCCTTTGTTATTTTCTGCTCGGGAGCCTGTGGCGCCGAATGGTCACTCCCCTGAAAAGCTAACGTCTGTGGGAGGTCTAGAGTGTACAACCTGCTTAGTCTGGTCCTGCATCCTAAGCGTGTACACTTTGCCTCTCGAGCGCTAACAGCTGAGTACAGGGGTTGGACGGCACACGCTGTTGAGCAAGGTGATAACTATAATCTGGATACCGTCACACTAAATTACCCATGCACCATAAACCCGGTTCGGGACCGTAAGACATAACGAGACTAGAGCAGGGGAAATGTGACCGGTAAGTGCAATTACTTTCTTGTCTATCATGCCTATGCAGGTACCAACCAGGTACAAGTTCAAAACAGCTACGCGGGATGGTACAATGGTGGCCCCACTTGTGGGATCGTCACCTCTCCCGAGGTGAGCCCGAAGGCCACTGTCGGTACCCTGCAGACCGGGTACCTGCGTACAAGCTAGAAGAAGCTCTGGACTCGGCCTCCCCGTTGAGGCGGCTTCGGGGGCTGCCTCGTGTCCTCCGTCTCTGGGCCCTTGCTCCCACCAAGGAGGGCTTCGGAGCTGCCACACGTCCTCCGGCTCTGAGCCCTTGCTCCCATCGTAGAGGGCTCCGGAGCTGCTATGCGTCCTCCGGCTTCGGGCTCTTGCTCCCACCGAGGAGGGCTCTGGAGCTACCACACGTCTTTCGGCTCAGAGCCCTTGCTCCCACCGAGGACTTCGGGGCTGCCATGCGTCCTCCGAATCTAGTCCCTTGCTCCAACCAAGGAGGGCTCCTGAGCTGGCATGTGTCCCACAACCTGCAATGTGTCGTGGGCCTCGAAGAGTAAAGGGTGGTGTGTCCTGTCCAGTCGTGCATTGAAGGCACACGCCTTTCCCAGACGCACAGTACGGTGTGCGCCTCTTATTAGGTACCGTTGTGTCGAGTCACATCGCAGTGAAGGGGCTGCAGGTCTACTCCACTCCGCCAAGTGGGTAGCTTACGATGACAAAATATATGAACGGGACATTCCCTATCATCATCAACGACTACGCATAGCCACTGGCATCTGACGCGGCAGGACGGCGGGTCTTTTAGCCACGGTCAGAGACAGCGTACGCAAGAAGTCTTAGCTCTTCTACAGGATAGGATCATCCAGGGCCACTGTCAGGCCCCGAACCCCACTTGTAAGCTGTCGTCCTTGACTATAAAAGGATCGGACAGCACCCGTTACTAGATAGGCTATCCGGCCCGGCCTGCTCCGATTAGAATCCAACTTCACTCACACACGCGTTCACATCCAGAAGAGCACACTCTCCAGCAATACAACTCACATCGTGGAGTAGAATTTTACGCTCCGACGGCCCGAATCATGTAAAACCACCATCTCACCATCTGTCATACGTACAAACTCACCTGAGGATTAAGCCCTACCGATCAAGAACTTCCGCGGGCTGCTCGCGTAGCAGGTACAGGGTAAGTGATGCAAGAACACTTCGACATGCTGACTCCGAGCTTGTCAGACACGTGGCGCCTTTGGAGCCTGCCTCTGCGGGAAGGCAGAGTCCTTAGACGTTTCTTCCATCACGCGAGGTGCCCGGAATTGAAGGTACCAACAATATCGATTCTTGCACTATATATTTGAAAGTATCTTTGTTTTTTTTATGATAGGCTGCTTCGGATAAGACTACCTTTCTAATTTTGCTCTCAGCTATTGCTTACACTGTTCAATGACAGGGGTATCAGCTACGCTAGTGAGCAAATTGCTTCTTGATCCTTCTAGGAAATATATTACTGATTTTCTGGCTTTTAGACGGTTTGGTGCATGTTGCTTTCTTTTGTCTTTATGTTTGGTTCTGTTGCAACTTGGTGGTGCTTCATACCCAACTTGAAGGATATAGTATAAAATCTATCCATTAAAATCTGACCTCCGCGACTCTAACGCCCGTGCAGGATGTTTGTGGAAACCTGCCAACGCCTTCGTCTCATGAAAAGTTCCGAAGCGGTTAACTTGGGTACATTTTCCTCTAAACCTTACCTTCACATCCATCTCAATCACATGGTTCTAAACCTTACCCTCACATCCATCTCAATCACATGGTTCTACTCTGTTACAGCACCAAGGGCCAACCGATGAGCCGGACTCCACGCTTCATAGGCACGGGCTTCTTGAAGGAAAGAGGAAATTATTGCTCCCCTGAGGTTTTCACGTGAGATAGGAATGTGTACAGTTGTCACCTACCACGTTCAGTTGGGAAACTTTTGCTCTCCTTGAGCTATTGAGTTGGGAAAATGTTTGGTGATGAATAAGACCGGGCTTGCTGAACTCACATGTTCCAGGAAGTTTCTCCCCCGGCTTGCTGTTTTGCTGTTAGGTTATATGTGTGTGATACTGCGGGTGTTAGGCCAAAGACGTCTTTGCCGTCATATATGGGCTGTATACGTACATTTTATTTGCGAATAAAGTGGATTGTATTAAAATATAAAAAAGTACAAACCTCCCATATCAAGACTCCGACGAAAATATCTTAACGTTTTACTTATCTTCAACATTACTTCTCCGACTGAAACTGTCAAAAAGTAGGAACCTAATCAAAGCAACTTTCTCATTAACCAACGATGAAGACATCGAACTTCATTGGAGTTGTAAGATTCATCGTCTTCAAACTTTGCCAAGACGGATCTAATTCAATATACGAGAATCTATAAAATCTTCATCAGTAAGAAGGAAGATCAAATCCGCCGATTCACTTTCCATTCATGTGCAGTCGGATGTGCACTTTGAAAGAGGCTAGTGACAGTTTGATAAGGTAATGACGAGGTTTCACGATATGAAATGAAAAACGATGAACTCATCGCTATAGTCCGAAGCTTCGATGGTCAAGTTGGATAGAATTATGTTTCCATACCCACACAAAAAAAGTTGGATAGAATCATGGTTTTGCTGTACAGACTCGATGTATTGTCCAGTTATTCATCTATTTTTTTCTGAAGTTTATGGCAAGCCGTATATAACCAACAAACTTATATTTCTAGCGCTTTCAATCAGTGACGGAGCGTCGCAAGAGAAAAAAAAGTGGCAAAAAACAACAGCTCAGAAATCAACGGCTGAGACAGCTACTGGCCGAATCGAATGTTCCAGGGGTGCCAAGCTAGCGACCCGTCGTCCTTGCAGCAGCACCGCAGCTGTGTGTGTCGCGGCTCTATAGGTGGCTAAATGAGCCGGCATGAAAGCTCGCAAAAAAGCACGACTTCAACCCGGCACGACCTGAAAAAATCGGGTCTGAGCCAGTCCGAAGCCCGATGTGGGCCGTGCTTGGGCCTCGATCTCTGACCCTTGGGCTTGCAGGCACGGCCTGTTTAGGCCCGACACGGCAGGCACGTGGGCTGGCCGGCCCGACACGGTCTGTTTAGGCTCGAATTCTGATTTTTTCACATTTTAAGTGTATTTTTACTTAAACAGACCACGGGCTGGACCGCATGCTTAAACTGGACTCGGGCCGTGCCGGAGTCTCGACCTTCGGCCCGCGAGCCAACCCGACACATCTCGATTTTTTTCCGAACCATGCCGGGCCGAGGTTTCTAAAGCCCGAGCCCGGGCAGGCTCGAGGCCGTGCCGGCCTGGCTCGATGGCCACCTATACGCGGCTCTCCTGCAGTGGCTGCTGCCACCGGCCACCCTCCTCACCAAAACGCCAAAATTCTGGCCACCTCTCCACCCCGCTTTGCCCTCTCCCGACATCCCATCCATCAATCCATGGCCACCTCCTCCCGCCCCCGGCTCTGGCCCGGACCCCGCCATTGCTGGATCCGCCGGAGATGTTGTCAGGACTCGCAGGAGAAGGAGAGGAAACGGCAGGCGCTCATGTCTCCGGTCGATTGCATACGTGCCGCCGAAGAACCCCTCACGGAGGTGATGATCGTGGCCCTGTGTGCGCATGTTTGCTGTCAACCTCTTCAGGGTTACCACCCAAGGTCCAGTCTGTTACCACAACTTCAGAAACAAAAGAGGATGATCCATCCTAGTACCACCTACAAGTGGTGTATGAGTTTTTTATGGATCTTTCTATTTGTCAGGTGTCTGAAATTTGAGAAAATTTCATGCACCGGGTCATTAAGGACTAAATACTATGATTAACCACTAATCTTGTAATTAACCATTAAATCTCAAATATGTAGGTTAATCAATCACAAATTTTTTTGTACGATTATTTTACAATTAACATAACTCTTATAATTACTGATTAACAATTACAACTTACCAATTAACAAAAAAAAAACTTACTCATCTTCTACTGTTCCGGCATGTCGGCGGCGGCGCCACCATGCCGCCCGCGCTCCGCTGCGACGCCGTCCAGACCTTGCCGCGACGCTGTGAGACCCCCTGTGATGCCGTCGTTGCCGCTGCGACGCCGTCACCGCTGTTCGGCAGCGCTCCGCCGTCCGCGACGCGGGATCTGCAAGTCGTTCGGGAGCAGCCATCGTCGGTAGTTGCCGTCGGGATCCGTCGTAGTCGCGCGGCCGCGGTCCGCACTCCGCCCCATCGTGCAGCCGCGGCCATGCTGGCTTGCTCGGGAGGCTACGATCTGAATCGGGAGTCTGAATCGGGAGGAGAGATTAGGGTTGAGGGGAATATAAGGTTGTGCATGAATTTTAAAGCGATCCAACGGTAGAGCACATCGCCTGAAATTTTCTTGGAAATCAGGCACCTGAGATTTAGCATTTCTGTTTGAGTCTGTGATTTGTCAGGTGCTTGAAATTTGCCGACTCATTAGTACTAATTACTATGATTAACCACTAATCTTATAATTAACCATTAAACATCAAATATATAGGTTAATCAATCATAAAATTTTTGTTCAATTCTTTTACAATTAACATAATTCTTACCATTACTGATTAACAATTACAACTTAACAATTAACAAAAATAACTTACTCCTCTTCTTCTGTTCTGGCATGTCGGCGGCGGCGCCGCCGCGCGCCCGCGCTCCGCTGTGACGTCGTCCAGACCCTGCCGCGACGCCATGAGACCCCCCGCGATGTCGTCGCTGCCGCTGTGATGACGCCACTGCTGTTCGTCGGCGCTCCGCCATCCGCGACGCGGGCTCCGCAAGTCATCCGGGAGCATCCATCGCTGGGAGCCGCTGCCGGTAGTCGCCGCCGGGATCCGCCGTAGTCACGCGGCCGCGGCCCGCACTCCGCCCCATCGCGCGGCCGCCACCATGCTGGCTCGCTCGGGAGGCTGTGATCTGAATCGGGAGTCTGAATAAGGAGGAGAGATT
Source organism: Tuctoria greenei (assembly GCA_036927565.1). Classification (NCBI taxonomy): domain Eukaryota; kingdom Viridiplantae; phylum Streptophyta; class Magnoliopsida; order Poales; family Poaceae; genus Tuctoria; species Tuctoria greenei. Next base: position 23,549,887 of record JAYESD010000002.1, on the reverse strand, counting down.
AGGGTTGAGGGGAATATAAGGTCTTGCACGAATCTTAAAGCAATGCAACGGTGAACAACGTCGCCTGAAATTTTCATAGAAGTCAGGCACTTGAGATTTAGCATTTCTGTTTCTTCTTAGGTTTGTGACCTCGCCATTTGTCGATTGTAGCCAGAAAGTATGTGGATAATTCTTTTATCTCCAGGCTGCTTGACTTGTTCGATTCTGAATTCTGATGACCCGAGGGAACGGGACTGCTTGAAGATAATATTGCATAGAATATACGGCAAGTTCAAGGGAAACCGACCATTCATGCGTAAGGCGGTGAGTAATATTTTCTATAGGTTGGTGTTTGAGGCAGATCATCACAATGGGATTGCCGAGCTGTTCGAGGTGTTTGGTAGTGTGATAAGTGGGTTTGCCAATGCCAAGCCACTAAAGGAGGAACACAAGTTGTTCCTATGGAAAGTATTGATTCTGCTCCATAAGCAAAAAACTGTGGGAGTGTATCTCCCGCAGCTGACATATTGTATCACACAATTTATTGAGAAGGAACCAAAGCTTGCCGGGACTATTGTCACTTGTCAGTAGAGGTGGGACTCGGGCCGTGCCCGGGCCGGCCCGGCACGGCCCGTTCGTGCTTCGGGCCGAAATGGCCCGGGCCCGAAAGCACGTCGGCCGGCTCGGGCCGGCCGGGCCGGCGACTAAAAAATCAGGCCCAGGCACGGCCCGGGGCCCGACGGGCCGCCTTCGGGCCGGGCCAAGCCCGAGCACGGCCCAATTCACCAATTTAAGCCAATAAATAATTAAAATTTTAATAAAAATCAAGTTTTTATTTAAATAAATGGACAAAAAATACAAAAAAATATGTAAAAATATGGAAGTGATAGAGAATGTTTTTTGAATAATTTAGGAAAAAATCATAAATTTGGACCAAATTTGAAGAAACTATATAAGTTTGAACTTTTAAATTTGAATAAAAATGAAAAAACAACTTCAGCCCAGCAGCAGCCCACTACAACTGGCCTGGCCCAACAACATATAAAAATTGATTGAGAACAATTTTTTTTAAAATACATAGCCAAAAAACCTTCAAAAAATATGAAAAAAATTGTGTAGATTGATAGAGTTGAATTACATGTTCTCAAAAAATTTTACATTCAAAATAATAATATATTTCAGAGAATAAAAAAACAAAGAAAAATGAATTTTGAGTTTTTTATGCAATACATGTACAAAAAATTTCCAAAAATTCTGAAAAAAATACTGGAGTCTAAGGATGTTGTATTTCATGTGTCCTCTGAATTTGAGTTCGAGAAACATAATAAATTGATCAGAACAAAAAAATAAATAAATAAAGGAATTTGAGGAGTTTTTGTCATTTTTATATCTTTAATAATACATCGATTTAGTGAGTGAAATTTTTTGTGAGAATTTTTAATGATGACACCAACCTCCATGATTTTTTCAAGAATTTTTTAACTTTGTTTGAATGAAAGTGCGTTTGAATTTGAAGATTGTCTCATAACCTTAATAGCTTTTGAGTGAGAAGAGAGAAAATGTGAAACTTCACATGTTGAAGTATCTCAAAAAAATTATAAAAAATGTATACATGTAGAAATATAGAACATACACATACAAAACAAAATTTGATACAACATCTTTATTTTTTGGAGATTTACAAAATAGTGAAGAATATGTACATATGATTTATTTTGGTTGTTTATAAAAAAAATACAAAAAAACCTATATAAGTTTGAAAATAATTGTTCCAAGTGGTAGAGAGTATTTTTCTAAGAATATAGAAAAAAGAATCATCGAATTTGGACTTAATTTGCGAAATATATACAAGTTTGAATATTTAAATAGGAATCAAAAATAAAAAAGACATGCAAACTCAAGAACAGCCGTGTCGGGCCGTCGGGCCATTTCGGCCCGTCGGGCCATTTCGGGCCGTGCCGGCCCGGGCACGGCCCAAGTCGTCGTGCCGTGCCGTGCCGCCCGCCGTGCCCAAAACCTAGGCCCGGCACGGCCCAGTGTTTCGGGCCGGGCCGGCCCGGCCCGAACGGCCTTCGCGCCGGGCCGGATCGGGCCTCGAGCCGCGTCGTCGTGCTTCGGGCCGCCCGGTTTTAGCCCGGCCCAATTCCCACCTCTACTTGTCAGAGGTATATTGAAGTATTGGCCAGTTACAAATAGTCAGAAGGAAATGATGTTCTTGGAGAGTTGGAGGAGATCCTGGAGTTGATTGACATGGCTGAATTTCAGAAGTGCATGGCCCCCTTATTCCGGAGGATAGCAAATTGCCTGAATAGCTCTCATTTCCAGGAAAGTTTCTTTTAAAATCAAAAAATTAATTTGAAGTAGTCCTTGATTTTTTTTACTTATTGTGCCTTCTTTGTATTGTGCAGTACGCATATCTGTTCATAATTATTCCCATGGTGAGCAATACCAGCATGGAACACTTTCATATCATGTTTCTTTCTGATAAGATATTTAGAGAGCATCTGTATTCAGTGTTCGCGAGGTGTCACCTAGGCGTCTAGTCGGCCGGCCGCCGCCGCCACCAGCCCCCTTGTCGCGCCTCCGCCATCGCCCTTTCACTGTGCCGTCGCGTCGCTGCACCGCCGCAAGTGGGAGGAGAGAAGGTGAGGAAAAGAAATAGTTAGGTTAGAGTTAGGGTGAAGATGATATTTTATATGGCCCCCATCTGAAAAGAGAACACAGTTCGACTAGATTAGACTGACTCGGTCGGCCAAGCGCAAGGCCCCGATACAAACCAGGACCTCCGGCTCCGCCGCCACGGTGCCACCTCCGCCTCCTATACCACCGCATCCTCCGCTTGCGGCCGCCGCTGCCTGCCTATCCGGACGCCTAGGCATCCGGGTGCGGTTTTAGAACACTGTCTATATTACTAAGTAATAGTTGCAAAGTTGTTTGCTGATTGAATTTTTTTATTTTAATGCAAGAATGAAGAATCTGTTTAGCTCCTTTCCTTCTTCTTTTTTTCTAATTTAGTAGTGTTACACTTGCTTCCTTTACATGGTCCACTGTTCCTTTATGTCATAGTGCTTTTACTAATTAATGATAGAGCATTTCCTCAATGGTTGAACTCTTTTTGTGTTGGCTAAAGTGAGATCACACTCTTATGTTACTGGCTTACAAGTGGAGCTCGTGTTCACTTTCTTTTCTGTGGCTTCAGGCCATTTGTTTTTAACATAAGACTCAAAATGGCCTATAATTTTCAATCCTGAGTTATATATTGGTACCACTGAGGTCACAGAGAACAATTCCTCAGTCCAAAGGGAGATAATAGGAAACTGTGGGGGTATTGACATGCTGCAATCATCTTGACTGGGGTATACATCCATGGATCATCACAATGTGATGCTATTTTATATACCCAAGTCATGATGTGAATGCAGAATAATTTTCCTTAGTAAAAATAGTAGTTACAGGCAAACACAGTTTGTTGAGCTTGACAATCAATTAGTGGAAATTGTTATTTTTGTTTCTTCTGTCTTTCAATGTGCGCACCGATCCAGATGGAAAATGACTTGTATTTTCTTGTATATATGTAGCATACTGTATTCTTGCTTTTTGCTCACTTAAGAAGTACATAAATTCAAGATTTTGAATGATCTAATATTAGTGCCTGCTTATGCCAGTTGCATGTGTTCTAATATATTGCAGTCTTGCATATAAAGTCACCTTGGAAACCTTTTTTTTGGCAGGTTGCTGAAAGAGCCTTATTCCTATGGAACAATGAGCACTTGTTTGATATGATGTCCAAAAATCGTCAAGTAATCCTGCCGCTTATATTTCCAGCACTGGAACAGAACTGCCGTTCGCGCTGGAACCAGTCAGTCCTCAACATTATGCTGAATGTGCAAAAAATGTTCCTTGACATGGATGAGAGATTGCTCCTGTCTTGCCAGGATAATTTTCCAAGAGAAAGAAGAAAAGCAAGCAGCGAAGAGCTGTTAAAAAATACGAGGCAATTTACTGAATAATTCTGAAAAAATACGCGAATAACAGCAGCGATCAACATCGGCAGACAGACGGGACGAGAAATATCGCGTACAAATTTGAAGCCGGAAAAATCACTATAGATCTGGTGACGTACAACCGCTGCAGACGTTGGTAGCGACATTGGGCCGCAGTGCCCGATCTCCTCGTTAGACGACTCGTGATGAATAACGCGAGCAGTCGCATGAAGCGCTTTCCAAAAACCATATTCACCCTCTCCCCGTGCAGGATCGCAATGGCGAGCGGTTCCGGAGACCTGCTCTTCCGATCGTCGATGCATGCCGACGCTCGGGGTGGAGTAGACTAGACGGCGGCGCAAGGATCGCGAACGTGGGAAAATGATCCGATCGTGGGATGATCTGTCCGTCGCGCACGTCTATATTTATAGAGTCCCGCGGAGGCGGTTCAGTTGCGATCCGGAGGACCCGCATCCGATCCGACTCTCTAGTCGTAGATGCGTCCGTCTCCAATGATTTGGACTCAGTCTCGGAAGCCCCAAAATTCGGAACCCCAAAAGCCCAAGACCCAATTTTTTCCTGCTAAAATATAGAACCTGGGCTCGGCTCGAGTCTCGACTTCACACGAACACATGCGCGCGTGGGTGTGCGAGGCGTGGCGTGGTGAGGCGAGCGAGCTAGGAGGAGGAGCGCACGTGGACTACCCCTCTTTTCTCCTCTTCGCTCTCAATCAAGGAGTGGAAGAACAACCTCCCTTATATGGAGAGGTTGGTTCACTCTAACTTCTTATGTGAGACTAAAGATTTAGCACTACTCTCTCTTACCCGAATGGGCCTTTGAGATTTATTAGAATTAATTCTGAAATAATTATTGTGCCTAGCCCATTTATTCCAGCAATATCCCACCAGATCTCAAAACCATTAGAATAGACGACATTCTCGTTCTTTGTTTGATATACTAGTGTTTCGGCGGAGACACTTAAGTTGAACTTCTGTCTAGATCCTTAAATTACATCAGTTCACAACTTGAACAATAGACTACGACTTAAATTGCAAGTTTTGTGTGAACCGACTTTACCTAAAGATCATTACTATTACTTGTCTACCAGTAATCTACCCCGTGGGTGGAGTATATACGTCATACTCCTTGGTCACCTCATGAGCTTTCCAGAGATCACTCAAACCTCACAGACTGCGACGTTAGACATTGGAGCTCATATAAGTGTGTTTCTTTCAAGATTGCCCAATAGGATGATATATTTGCTACCCATAGCCAACAGAAACACATTAAGGATAATTGCCAACCTGCCTTACAGTTTGAGAGTACAGGTGTGCATCTTCACATAGAGAGGGTCTAAAGAAGTACTCTCCTCAGTGAACTACTAGCTTGTTTTCTCATGTCCTAATTCACAGGATCTCCGATCACATAGTATGAGTTACTACTATGGTATCACATCAATGGGTATCAAACCCATCTCTCTCGATGCACTTTCTATCATATTATGTGATAGACCCTTCGTAAAGGGATCTGCCAGATTTTTATCTGTTTGTATGTATGAAATGTAATAACTCTGAAGTTTCTCATTTTTTGACAGATTTCAAACGTCCCTTGATGTGTCTTGATGATTTTGCATTATCCTTAGAACTGGTCACTTTAGCAATCATCGTTTGATTGTCACAGTTCATAAAGATTATCGGCAATAGTTTCTCAACCACAGGCAAATCCATCAAGAGCTCATGCAGCCATTCCGCCTCTGCAGTTGATGTCTCTAAAGTGGCGAGTTCTGTTTCCATGGTTGATCTCGTCAAAATGGTCTATTTGCAAGACCTCCATGACAGCGCCACCATCTATAGTGAACACATATCCACTCGTGGCATAGAGTTCATCAACATCAAAGATCTAGTTCGAATCACTATAACCCTCACGCATGGCGGGATGCCCAGTATAGTGAATTACATAACTCATTGTACCTCTCAAGTAGCACATAACCCTTTCAAGTGCATGTCAATGATCTATACCCGGATTTGACATGAACCTACTCAGTTTGCTCACAGCAAACGAGATATCAGGACGGGTTGCGCTTGCTAAGTACATGAGTGAACCGATCATCTAAGAATATTTAAGTTGATCTCTTGTCTCTTTATTGTTCTTTCTGAGTATCATATTGAGATCATAAGACGTTGGAGAAATCTTGCTATCCATAAAGCCAAACCGATTGAGCTTCTTTTTGAACACCCACTTCATCCTACTAGTTTGCACCTGTATGACCGTTAAATTAACTCCCAAGTTCCATTAGAAAGAATTGAGTCTATCTCACTATGAATTGCTTCTTTCCAGTCATCTGCATCAGGTCATGCATATGCTTCTGCTATGGATTTGGGACTATCGTCCACAAGGTATACAATAAAATCATCATCGAATGATTTTGCAATCCGTGATCTCTTATTCGACTGAGTTATTTCATTGTGTTCCTCCTCTAGGACACTCTCAAATGGTGTATCAAGAAACTCGCTAGTTGTGGTGGATTCAAGACAAATTTTAGAAGTGATCTTAGCAGTGCTATGCATATCTTTTATAGGAAATATATTCTCAAAGAATGTTGCATCACAAGATTCCATAATAGTATCAACATGCATATCAGGTACCTCTGATTTAACTACTAAAAATCTATATGCGATGCTCCGATGAGCATAACCTAAAAAGACACAATCCAGTGTCTTTGGTCTAAGCTTGTGTTTCTTGTTAATTGGAACATTGACCTTTGCTAAACATCCCCAAGTACGCAAATATGAAAGTAATGGTTTTCTCTCAACCCACTTCTCATAAGGGGTTTTCTATTTATTCTTGTTTGGAACGCGGTTTAAGACATGATATGAAGTCAATAGAGGCTCCCTCCATCATGCCTTAAATAAACCGGATGTGTCTAACATGGCATTCACCAAGTCACATAATGTGCGGTTTTTCCTCTCGGCTATCCCGTTTGATTGGGGTGAATAGGGAGGCGTCATCTCATGTATAGTAGTGTGTGCGCACAGAAATCATCACATATTTTGGGAAAATACTCGGCACCATGATCTGATCTAAGACGTTTGATCTTTCTCACTAGTTGAGTTTCTACTTCAGACTTACATATTTTAAAGTAGTCTAAAGCATCATCTTTAGTTTACAACAAGTAAACATAATAGAATCTAGTAAAATCATTTATTAATGTCATAAAGTATTTCTTTCCACCATTTTCCATTCATCTCGCATAGATCAGAATGTATAAGTTCTAATGATGTCAAGTTTCTCTCCTCGACTGCCTTATGAGGTTTTTGAGGTTGCTTTGATTGCACACAACTATGACACTTAGAACCTTTAGCGATGGTGAATTCCGGAACTAATTCAAGACTAGATAGTCGATTCATTAAACGAAAATTAACATGACATAAACGAGAATGTCAAACACTCGTATCATCATTAATATTGCTACAAATATGGTTCACTGACTTGTTATTAAACTCCAAAAGAGAAAAGTGGAACAAGCCTCCGCATTCATAGCCTATACCAATAAAATTGTTCATTCTTGGACACAACTATTTTATTGGACTCTAACACTACTTTAAACCAGTCTCCGCATCGAAAGAAGCCACTAACAAGATTCTTGTTCATAGTAGGGACATGGTGCACGATCTTCAGGTTGACAATCTTCCCGAAGTGAACTTCAGATCTACCGTGCCAACACCATGAAGAGAAGCATGTGAGCCATTCCTCATTAGAACGGTGGAATCCCGAACGAACCGACAAGAAGTAAACATAGACATGATAGAACACACATGAACATTAGCACTCGTATCAAGCCACCAAGATGGTGTTTGAGAAACGGAAAGAACAGTAAAGTAATTATCGTACCCATTCACATTGCCAGATGTCGTGATATTGACATTCTTTTTCCCTCTGCGGTCCGCCCTATTAGGACATACGTTGTAATAATGCCCGTGCTCTTCACAGGTGTAGTCGCACCAATCATTGGCACTGTTTGAATTATTCTTCTTGAAAGCAGTAGCTTTATTTGGCTTGAGTTGAGACTTGTTGTTACCTTTGTTCTTGATATCGTATTTCTGCACCATATTATGTATTTGCGCTAGATTGACTCACACCTCCTTTCTCAGTAGCGTCCTTAGCTCGGGGCATCTCCTCGACATCAAGAAATGTTATCAGATTTTCAACTGATATTTCCTGTCTCTTGTGTTTTAGAGTTGTGGCGAAGTTCCTCCATGAAGAAGGTAACTTTGCAATAATGCACCCAACTACAAACTTGTCGGGTAAAGGACACTCAAGGAGGTTGAGCTCTCTCGCGAGGCACTGTATTTCATGAGCTTGTTAAACTATGGGATGGTTGTTAACCATCTTGTAATCATGAAAATTCTCCATGATATATAGTTCATCGCCTGCATCAGCATCATCATACTTAACGTTAAGTGCATCCTAGAGCTCCTTACCATCTGTGAATGTCAGATAAATAGCACAGAGTTTGTTGTCAACAACAATTAAGATACATCCTCTTAGGGCAGAATTGGCTTCCTTGAACTTCGTCTGTTATTCAACAGACAAAGGGCTTTGAGGCCTGCCCTCGGTTACCCAGAAGATCTTAAATGACTGGATCCAAGCATGGCCTTAACTTGCCACCTCTTGAAGTGCACGCCATAGAATTTCTCCAGCCTCAGTGCATTGGTTAAAGTCATCATGTTTGTCGAAGTGTTAATGCGACACTTCCCCCGGATCTGCTAAGGAGCAGCTCGCGGAGGTTCATTGCTTGGCGGGGCCTAGGCCTCAATCAAGTGTACGCGCGTTTGAGAGTATATGAGACGGTGGTTTTTACGTGGTTTGGGCCGCAAGGAGCATAATACCCTACTCCACGGTGGATTGTATTGCTAGTGTGCGTGTATCGGGGATTCGATGTTGGGTCCTTAGTAACGGTGGTGGTCCGGTCCTTCTATAGACAAGGTCGGACGCCTTACAAGTAAGGTATGGGGCCCGACAGGTGGTCTCGGGGCGATCTTATCCTAAAGATCTAAGGCTTCTCGCATAAGATTGCTCTGATCGTGGCTTTGAAGACTCGTCGTCTTGCCGCCTGAGTCATTAGTAGTCCATGCGTCGTTGCTCAAAATGGCAGGGGATGTCCCGTCCAACTGTCTCTGTCGCCATAAGCTACCCACTTGGCAGAGTGGGATAGGCCTGCAACGTCTTCACTGCGATGCGATTGGTCGTAGTGGTACCTGACATTAGGCATGTGCCTCGCCATGCGTCTGGGGAAGTCGCGTATCTTCAATCCTTGACAGGGACAAGGCACAACACCCTCTTAAATCCCACAACTCTTCGTCCAGGACAAGTGACTGGTCTATGTGACAGCTCGGGAGCTCATCTCTGTGGAGGAGGTCAGGTCCCGTCTTACGGACCACGTGGCAGCTCGGGAGCTCACCTCCGCTATCCGTACCCTACGTACCGGGTACACCATGATACCGCAAAAAATGCTAAGGAGTTCTAGCCGTCCGAGTTGAAGACCTCTGATGGCTACACATGTTACACAACACTGGACCCTACTCCCTCGTTTGGGTAGCTCCAGCACTGCCACGTGTAACACGAGGCCGGACCTAACTCCCTTCAGAGGGAAGCTCCGGTCTTGCCACGTGTTTAGTGACCCCGGACCTAACCCCTAGTAGAGGGAAGCTCCGGTGCTGCCACATGTATAGTGGCTTCGGACCTGCCTCCCCATGACGGGAAGCTCCGGAGCCACCACGTGTCGAGCCTCCAGAACTTAGACAGCAACAAAGAGACTGGCGGATCTCCAACGGTGCAAACATTCAAGGGACAATTAAAGCTACAGTTACAAGACATGATTATGTGTCATTAATGTTGTATTAATGACACACGATCAGAGGACCCTTAACAACGGTAATGCTGCCATTAAGGCACATTACCACACTGTTAATTATGCTTAATATTCACAGATCATGTATTAGGAAAATTAACTACTGCCAGGGCCACATGTCGGGCCAGGCCGATAATGTAACGGCCAATCCTTGGACTATAAAAGGGTTGCACCGCACGGTACAGAGACAACTAAGCTCACACGCTCACAAGCACCATACACTCATACATACAACAACACATCACGTGGAGTAGGGTGTTACACTCAGGCGGCCCGAACCACGTAAAATCATCATGTAACTGCCTTGTCCGTAATCTCACGCGCGCCCCAACCAATCAAGAACCTTCACGGGCTACGATTTAGTAGTACCAGGGGAAGTGTCGATCGCACACTTCGACATTTAGCACGCCAGGTAGGGGGCAGCCTATAGATTTCAAGAAGGTGAACACCGCCGTAGGATCATCCAACGGCAACGCTAAGCAACCTGCTGGAGGGAATCCCTCCAACGTGCAACAGCCAGCGGGAGTTGTTGTCCCGACGGGCATCGTACCACCACCACCACCATCTGCCCTGGCTAACAATGTCGGACACCAGGATGGGGTCTCGGCATTGGTCACTGTATCGATGCACAACAACCCTGAGAATGCACTAATTGTTGTGCGTACTCTTCTACAACGTCCACCGCCACTAGCAGCACCTCAAGGTGCAATGGAGTAGTGGCGTGCTGATGTGGAATATCTGGTTGTAGCCGCAGCCGATAGCCTCAGCAACCAAGGTCCTCCCCTTCAGGGCAGGCACCTTCTAAGCATCGGATCTTGTCTGGAAGACTTGGTCCGCAAGCTTCACAACACCGGAGACGTGTTGTTTCTCAGCAGGTGGCGTCGCTGCCCTCCGGGGCGCGTCGCACTCACACCGCATCGAGACTCTCGATGCATGATCTGCGGTCGGAACTCGACTGCCGTTACAGACAGCAGGACGGCCGCGTCCACATCGAGCGTGCTCGCGAAAGGCACGAGGCTCAGGAAAACCCTCCTCCCATGGTAGTAGGGGGCGGCTGCTCAGCCCTGGTCATGCACCTGCGTATGGTCCGCTAGCTTCAGAAGTTTCGACCTGATCTACTAGAAAAATTCGATGGGACTGTTAACCCAGCCGAGTTTCTCCAGATATACTCCACCGCCATTCTTGCGGCGGGTGGCAATGAGGTCGTGATGGCCAATTACTTTCCGGTAGCTCTGACTGGGATAGTCAGGTCCTGGTCCATGAGTCTCCCGCCTGACTCTATCAACAGTTGGCCGCAGCTATGCCAATAGTTCACCACCAACTTCGGGAGTTCCTACACCCGACCTGGCATAAAACTGGATCTTTTTGCTGTACAGCAAAAGTCAGGAGAATCGCTATGATCCTTCATCCAACAATTTTCTCAGGTACGAAACACCATCTCTTCAATATCCAATGCTTCTGTCGTTGTGGCATTCAGACGGGGTGTTAGAGACAAGAAGATGTTGGAGAACCTGGCGATGAAAGAAGTCACCAACGTCACGGAGCTTTTTAGCTTGGACGACAAATTTGCCTGAGCTACAGAGGGCCGTGAAATGCATTCCAAGCCAGCTTTGGAGGCTAACAAAAAGTCCTCCAAGGCTGAAGCCACTACCTCCGATAGTCGAAAGAAAAAGAAAAAGTCCAACGGCAAGAAGAAGTCGTCGGTCGGCACACCTACTGCTACGGCAGCTGCAACTACGGGTGGTCGGGGGCCACGCCCCGAAAAGCGATCTCGACCTTCTTTAGAAGACGACGGCGGTCCAATGATGTGGTGTTTGATCCACAAAATGGACAAACACAGTATGGAAGATTGATAGGAGGTCCAGAACCTTGTCGAGCGCTACAACAAGCGCCGAGTAGAAGATCCTTTCTGCCAGCGGGAAGGAAAAGAGAAAGTCGACGAAGCTTCGGTTGATACGGAGCTAGGCTTCCAGGACCCAAGAAGGTTCTGAAGGCTGTGTACAACACAGTCGACGATGATTCTGACATCTCCGACAATGAGCGTTGGAAAACCCTCAACACCATATATGGAGGGCACTGGGATTTCACTTCTCGCCGCGTCCTCAAGACTATGCGGCGAGAGATGGATGTCGCAGCTCCTACCGCCAAGGCAGAACCGCATCAAAATTGTATGGACACTCCCATCACTTTCGATGCTACAGACTGCCCCAGGAACATGATCGAGGCTGGTCAACTGCCATTGACAGTGTCTCCAACCATCAACAATGTCCATCTCTACCATGTCTTGGTAGATGGAGGGGCAGCGCTCAACCTCTTGAGCTATGAAGCGTTCGTGAAGATCCATCTCCGACTATCAGACCTTCGCCCCTCACATCCATTCTTTGAGGTAGGTCCGGGGGCCATCAGCCTCTTGGATCCATTCCCACTGACCTTCGAGACCCGGGAGAAGTACAAGACCGAGAAGCTGGTCTTCGACGTTGCACACATCAGCTTGCCCTTCAACGCCATCCTAGGTAGGCCTGCCCTGCATAGGTTCATGGCCGCAACTCACTACGGCTATTTGGTGTTGAATATGCCGACACCATCGGGCGTTCTACGGATCCGCGGAGATCACACTACGGGAGTCACTACACTCGAAGAACTCCATGCGCTTGCGACAGCGCGAGAGGGACCAAGATACTAAGGAACGTCCAAGCAAGTGGCACCCACCGGAGGTACTCTTGCAATCCACACGACATTTGGCAAAGTCTGAATCCGAGTAACCCAGGAGATGGAATTTTGCACCTTTAGGATACCACAGGCCAACACTAGGGGTATGCTTGAGATACCGAAGTATCCTAAAGACCGCCTTCTGATGCGATTCTTTAGGTGTCGCTTGAAAGCGAGCACACAAGCATACACTAAACATGATATCGGGCCTAGATGCAGTAAGATAAAGCAATGAGCCAATCATGGAATGGTAATTAGATTGATCAACAGGTTTACTGTCCTTATCCGTGTCGAGATGACAATTTGTTGTCATTGGAGTACTTCTTGAGCTACAATTTCCCATCTCAAATTTCTTCAAGAGGTCCTTGGTATACTTCTCTTGATAGATGAAGGTTCCCTCTCGAAGTTGATTGATTTGAAATCCAAGGAAGAAGTTGAGCTCTCCAATCATCGACATCTCGAATTCCCTAGACATCATTTTGCCAAACTCATGGCTAAGAGCTTCGTTAGTTGAACCAAAAATAATATCATCGACATAAATTTGACAAATAAATAGTTCTCCGTCGATGTCTTTGGTGAAGAGTGTAGTGTCCACCCTCCCGATCTTGAATCCTTGCATGATCAAGAAATCCCGTAGCCGTTCATACCACACCCTAGGTGCTTGCTTGAGCCCGTAGAGCGCCTTGTGCAACCTAAACACATGATTAGGAGCCCGTAGAGCGCCTTGCGCCTTTTCTTGCAGTAGATGTAGCACTTGCACCCGAAGACTCGGAAATAGGAGATGTTGGGCTTTCTCCCAATGAGGAGCTCGTATGGGGTCTTTTGCAGTAGTCGATGTAGGTAGACCCGATTTGCGGCATGGCACGCCGTGTTGATTGCTTCGGCCCAAAACTTCTCGGACGTGCCATAGTCATCAAGCATTGCTCGCGCAAGAGTGATGAGAGTCTTGTTCTTCCTTTCAACGACACCATTTTGTTGAGGAGTGTACGTGGCCGAAAACTCATGCTTCATGCCTTCACGATCACACCACTCCCCAATGTTGTAGTTCTTGAATTCGGTGCCGTTGTCACTCCGGACCTTGATGATGGAAAGTTGAAATTCCCATTGGGCACGGTTAGCGAAGGTCTTGAACACTTCTGGAGTTTCACTCTTGTCACCTAGAAACAAAGTCTAAGCATAGCGAGGGTAGTCATCAACTATAACAAGACAATAGAGATTACCACCAAGACTTTGATATGTGGACGGTCCGAAGAGGTCCATGTGGAGCAACTCAAGTGGCTTGGAGGTTGACACCATTGTCTTCATCGAGTGGTGAGAAGCAACTTGCTTCCCGGCTTGACAAGCGCTACAAAGCTTGTTCTTCTCAAATGTGACATCCTTCATGACGGTCATCATCCCGAGCTTGAATGACTTCTTGAGCTTGCTCATTCCAATGTGAGCTATGCGTCGATGCCATAGCCAACCCAAACTCGTCTTGGTGAAAAGACAAGTGGTCAAGCTAGCATCCTTGTTGGAGAAGTCTACTAGGTAGAGATGTCCATGCCAAAATCCTTTGAAGATTAGTTCTTGGCTTGTTTCACTAGTCACAACAACATCATTCTTGCTAAAGGTGCACGTTAGTCCAAGATCACATAATTGTGCAATAGAAAGCAAATTGAAACTAAGTGACTTAACATACAATACATTGGAAATAGATAAATCATTTGAAATTGCAATCTTACCTAACCCAATTACCTTCCCCTTAGAGTTATCACCAAAGGTGACTTGTTCATGATTGTCGGGGTTCTCTATGGTGGTGAACATACCATCGTTGCCGGTCATGTGTTGAGTGCACCCGCTATCGAGTACTCAATGCTTTCCTTCGGCTTTGTAGTTCACCTGCACACATGAATTCAATTTTCGACTTTAGGCACCCAAGCCAACTTAGGTCCTTGTATGTGTGATACAAGTGTTTTTGGGACCCAAAGTTGCTTGGGGAGCTTCCCCTTCATGCCCTTCATGTTCTTGCCAATGAACCTTGCCTTCACCTTGCCATCTACTTTAGTCAAGAGATAATAATGATCATTTAAAGTAGACTTGTAGTTAGTAGGCAATTTTGGAGAAGGCTAGTTAGGAAGAGGACACTCCCTTGTATGGTGACAGGTGACCTCACAATGTTGGCAATAGGAACCAACTTCCTTGATGAAGCTTGTTCTAAGCTCCGGTGAGGGCACCTTTCCTTTGTTAGGCACCGAGAAGGATCCAAGTCCTCTCTTGTTGAAGGACCTTGCTTGTTGGAAGAGGATTTCCTTGTGCTTGACTTCTCCCTTAGATAGTCTTGCCACACTAGTGTGGAGACTTTCAATTTCTTCCAACAATTCCTCCTCCCTAGCATTCTCTTTCAAAGGCAAAGACTTACGCAAGACATTAGTGACATGAGAAGTAATAGAAACCTTATCATTAAGGGTTTCTTTCTTTATAGTTTTTAATTCTTGATCAAGAACTTCATAAGCAAGGTTAAGTACTTGATGCTCTTGGATTAACTCATTGTGCTTTCCCAAGAGTGCTTGGTGTGCAACGTCAAGCTCATGATGATCTAGCTTGATTTTAGCCTTATCCCCCTCAACTTGCTTGACATGAGATTTGAGCGTATCATGCTCCTTAAGTATGCTTTCATACTTGTCAAGCAAATCGAGGTTAGCACTCTCAAGCTTAGCACGAGTTTCTTCAAGAGCCTTGACCTTACTCTTTTCCCTCTTAATGATAGTGTGGTATTCATTTATCAATGAAGTTAAGTCATCGGGAGAAAGCTCATCATCGCTAGAGTCATCACATACCTTGGTGTTACCTTTAGCCATGAGGCACATGGGAGGTGGATGAAGAGATGAATCATCATTGTTGTCAATGGCAAGGCCAGCCAAGCTTTCTTCTTCAACTTCACTCTCTTCATCACTAGATTCTTCGTCGGTGATCTATTCATTTGCCTCACACATGAACACCTTTTGTGGACCTTTTCTCTTCTTTGGGAAGAGTTTTGCCTTAGTGCCTTTGTCATGCTTCTTCTTCCCAAAGAATCTTGTTTTGGGCTTGTCCTCTTCATCATCCTCACTATCCTCAAGCTTGCGATGCTTGCCCTTGTGGTTCTCTCTTGTTTTGTCCGGTTTTGGACAATCATAGGAGATGTGGCCTTGATCACCACAATTATAGCAAGTCTTGTTGTCATCTCTCCTTGGTAAAAATGCTTTCTTCTTGGGATCAAAGTGTATCCCTTCTTGGCAATCTTGGAGTTCAAGCGAGAGAACTTTCTCATCATCAATGCAAGCTCATCATCATCATCTTCACTTGATGCTTGCTCTTCTTCACTTGAGCTAGGCTCGACCACTTTCTTTTTCTTGAGACTTGTTTTCTTGGTGGAAGCCTTTAGAGCAATTTTCTTTGAAGATGATTTCTCCATCATCCCAAGTACACCCATCTCATGAGCGTGAATCTCTCCAATGAGTTCCAAAACTTCAATGTGATCAAGAGATTCCTTTTGAAGCATGAAGTTGATGATGTTGTACTTTGGCTTAGGAAGGAGCATAAGAATCTTGCGGTTGATGAGTCTCTTTCCAAGAGAAGCAATATCAAGAGCATTAATTTCCTCAATAAGCACATTCAAGCGAGAAAATATTTCATTGAAATTTTCATGAGGTAGCATTTTGAACTCATCATATTTGGCCTTAAGCACATGATACTTTAGTTCTTTGACACGAGAAGAACCCTCATGAATTTCAATCAAGCAAGCCCAAATTTCACAAGCTTTTTCTTTGCTAGCAATACTAGCAAATACATCTTGACTAATGCATTCATAAATGGCATTTCTAGCTTTTGCATCCCACTTGACTTGATCACCAACATAGTTATGCTCACTAAACCCCGCATGGGTCGCTTCTCATACCTCGGGAGCAATAGCCTCTAGATAAGCATGCATGCGTGCTTTCCAATAGGCAAAGTTCTTGCCCTCGAAGATGGGAACCGAACCCCCAATCTTGGCCATTTTAGCTCTCTAGCGGTGAAGCTAGAATGATCCAATGAGCAACATTGCTCTGATACCAATTGTAAGGATCGAATGCCCAAGAGGGAGGTGAATTGGGCTTCTTTTCAAAAATTAAAGCAATAAAAACTTGACAACTAAAAGCCCAATTCTCTATGCAAACAACCTATGCATTTAAGTAAATAGTAAGATTGCGGTACATAAAATGCATAAGTGTAACGGGAGAGGAAGAAAGCGCAAACTCCCGAGGAGACACGAAGACACGGAGATTTATTCCGTGGTTTGGCAAGATCGTCAAGACCTTCCTACATCCACGTTGTGGCACCCACAAAAGGGTATAGCCAATCCCAAGTCAACGAGACTAGGGATCTTCACTAAACTTCTCTGTTCGCCAACCTCAAGCCTTGTACAAGTTTGATCCTCCGGGCTTCCACAACCGTCTTGGTAAGCTCCGTAAGGCTCTCTCCAATCACCGACTCTTACACGATGATTACAATCACCAAGAGACACTCCCTTACAGCTCTCACTATACTAGAGACTCCAATCACCAAGAATGGAAGCACACAAGCACTATCTCTAGCAAGTTCTAGCCTATCTCTTGGTGTACAAGTGGTGTAAATGATGTAGAAGTGGTAGCTCAATGTCTTGAATGCTTGAGAATGTGTAGAGTAGCTCTGGGTATCAAGACTTATCGAAATGGCTGGTTGAAGGGGTATAAATAGCCAGCTTCCACGAAATAGCCGTTGGAAAAGTAGGCTGACATCACTATTCAGCGAACATTGGATGATCCGATGTATTCCCTTCAGTTGTCATCAGTCGAATCCAAATTATCTGATGTCACTGTGTCAGATATGATTGTTGATGGACTGATGTAACACTTTCCTCATCATCGGATGATCCGGTGGCACTTCATCCAGAATTGGTCCAGAAATAATGCTTACTGGAGTGATTGACCAATGTGTTATCAATTATACATCGGATGATCCAGTGTTACACTTAGTCCAGGTTAATTGCTTACTGCGATGATTGACCTACGTAACACTTTCTTCATCATTGGATGATCCGGTGAGTACTTAGTTCTGAGGTCTTCTTCTTCTGCTAAACCAACTCGACCGATGTATTGTTTTTTGGAAACATCGGTTGATCCGGTGAGTTGATTTTTGTCTGCTTCGAGTTATTCTAAGTGATTCTTTTGGAATTTGCTCGAGTGACCTCTTATACATTGGTTTGAAATATTCTTCTGATGATTACCAAGTCTTGGGTGTTGTCAATTTCGGTTGAATAATTTTGACATATGAGCTTTTTCTTCTAATCTTCATAAAAATCGATTGACCTCATGAAATAGTTTGTTTAGGGGTCTTCAATTATATCCAATGCGCAGTAGATGATATACATGTAGAGTTCATTAAGCGTGATGAGTAATATGAGAGACCTTGCATCCACAAACTCCTTAGTAAAATCCAACGGTTGTCATTAATCACTGAAACCATACCTCATGGGGGCCTAGATGCTTTCAACTGTCTTACTCTTTGTGATCTTCTTACTTGAGCATCATCTAATGGTTGAGGCTGCTGTTGAACCTCATTTTGTTCGATCATATCCTCAACAGACTGAGAAGGTTGAACCTCACTTATTTCTGTTGTGGCCGATGGAGGTGCAGTAATAGGCGTTGTGTCACTAGCACCAGGTGTTGGTGGCACGACGACAGCAGGTAGGGTGAAATAAGGCTCTTGAGTCATTGGAACGGGTAAACTAATCCGTTCCTCCTCAAGGTCTATTTCCCTCCGTACCGTGCTCCCCCTGATCATAGCGTCTTCTAATAATACGGCATGTCGTGTTTCTATGAACTTAGTATGCCGATCTGGACAATAGAACTTAAAACCCTTACTTTTGTCAGGATAGCCAATAAAATGGCAATTAACTGTTCTAGATTCCAGCTTACTAATGTTTGGGTTGAACATCTTAGCCTCAGCTGGATAGCCCCAAATATGAAAATAGTTTAATGAGGGCTTACGTCCTGTCCACATCTCATACGATGTTTGAGGTGCTGACTTAGAGGGAACCCGATTAAGCACATGAATGACGGCTTTTAATGCCTCCATCCATAGGTTAACCGGTAACGTAGAATAACTTAGTATACTCCTTACCATGTCCATAAGAGTACGATTTCTACGTTCTGCAACACCGTTCTGTTGAGGTTCACCCGGTGTAGAATACTGGGTGACTATGACATGCTCCTGTAAAAACCTCGCAAACGGTCCAGGAACCTGACCATATGGGGTATGCCGATCGTAGTACTCACCTCCACGATCGGATCTTACTACCTTAATCTTAATATTGTGCTGATTTTCTACTTCAGCCTTAAATATCTTAAACTTATCTAATGTTTCGGATCGCTCCTTGATTGGATAAATATAACCATAACGAGTGTAGTCGTCCATGAATGTTATGAACGAGTCATACCCGTCTACGGAGACTACGGGAAATGGACCACAAATGTCCGTGTGAATAATTTCTAAAATTCTCATGTTGCGTATGGTGTTCTTCTTAATAGCCTTAACAAACTTACCTTTAATGCAATCAATGCATTCTTCTGAATCTGAAAAGTCTAAGTGGGGTAAGATCGATTGAGATACTAAGCGTTCGATCCTCCCCCTCGAAATATAGCATAATCGACAATGTCATAATTTCGATGATGTTTTGAAATCGATTCTTTTGCACTTGTTTCTTTTTATGTCATTCTTAGCAGAAATTTGATCATTACTTAATGCATTCACATTATCATGAGTGGACAATAGATAAAGCATGTATTGTCTGAAGGCAAGACCCACAATCTTATTATTCAAATTAATATAGCATTTGTCTTCGCCAAAATGGCAAACGAATCCACAATTATCCAAACATGACACTGATATCAAATTCCTCTCAAAACTAGGGACATAAAGGACATCATGAAGTCTAAGTATGAAACCACTACTAAGTCTAAGAGGATAAGTTCCAATGGCTTCAACTTCAGCTTCATGGCCATCAGCGACTTTGATGGTTCTTTCCCCCCTTCTTATAGTCCTCATCGTACTTAATCCCTGTATAGAATTACAAACGTGCACAGTTGCACCTGAGTCAATCCACCAAGTAGATCGAGAATAAGTTAAGTACAGGGATTCATTTACAAAAGTGATTACATCCTTACCATTCTTGACACACCACTTAATAAAACCAATGCAGTCCTTCTGGCGATGTCCAAAGTCTTTGCAAAACTTGCACTGATCTAATTTTAACTTAGAACCAGAAGGCTAAGGAGTTGTCCCTTTGCCCTTAGAAGAGGAGCCATGTACCTTAAAAGAAGGTGGTTTGGGAGAGGTGAAGTAAGTCTTCGCCTTTCACTTACCCTTACCTTTGGTGAAGTTAATGGAGTCTCCACTCTTACCTTTTATGCGCTCCTCCTCCTGAACGCACATAGCCATGACTTTCTCTAAAGTCCAGCTATCTTCCTTAGAGTTGTAATTTATCACAAATGACTCAAACTCTTTGGGCAAAGACATGAAAATAAAATGCACAAGCATCTCATCCGGCATGGCTAAGTTAAGAGTCTTGAGGTTTGCATTTAAATTACTCATCTTAAGGATATGATCTCTCACACCCCCACCAGTGTACCTCTCATTAACAAGCCTTTTGAGGAGAGTGCTTGCTAATGTTTTAGTGGAGCCTGTGTACTGACTTTTGACCTTGGCAAGATACTCAGTTGCTAGCTCACAGTCAGGAATAGCTCCTCTTATGATCTCAGAAATGGTGGCCTTAATGACCATGAGGCATTTTCTGTTGGATTCCTCCCATGCCTCAAGATCCTTAGGGTATCTTTCCTTAAGCTTAAGATACTCCTCTTTTCTTACTCCAAACTCCTCATTGGTCTCTCCGGGCTGAGCAATGGGAGCTTCAGGATCAATAGGTCGATCCTTTCTTAGGCAAAGGTCAAGGTTTGCAATTGCTAAATTCATCCTGAGTCTCTCATTCCATGTTCCATAGTTATGACCAGCAAGGGTCTCTATGGAGGCAATTAGACTTACCACATTTGAGGCACCTTAATAAAACAAAATATATAGGGGTTAGAAAATGACTTAAAACAATATATGATGAAGTATATACTTAAAATTGCACTTAAACAATAAGAAATGGCATGAAATGTATTTCACGTTGGTTACTCAACAAAACCATTTTACTTAAATAGTCATGGAAATATTTCACGTTGGTTACTCTAATTTCCATTTCTCTTAATAACTTAATTAACATGAAAATATTTCACGTTGGTTACTCTAATTTCCATGTAGACATACTTAAAATTCATGAAGGCATCCCCAATATAGTGAAAATATACTAGAAATAAACTTAAAGCATGGCAAAATTAAATTTTTACGTTGGTTACTTATTTAATATCCATGCAAAACATATACACACTTAAAATTCCAGCAAATTTAAACTTTCACGTTGGTTACTTATTTAAATTTACTGCTAAATAACAGCGGAAGCAAAATAAACTTAATTTCTTAAATTACTGAAATTAATTGCAAAGATTTGATAGCAATTAATTGAAATTAAATAACTGAGAAAATTCACTTAATAACTTAAAATTGCCCAAAATTACAGAAATAATGCAATTAATATATTTCAAACATCACACAAAATTTTCTGAAATTTTCTCAGCCATTTAATTAATTTTCTAATTATCTTTCTAATTTCTGGAATTATTTTTCCATTCTAAACATATTCTGAAATTCAGAAAACATTTAAAAAGCTAAATGGGCCTAAACCTTAAATTCAGCCCACCCTTAAATTGGCCCAGCCCACTACTGAAAAAACTTAGCAAATGAAAAACCCTCACATGCGCAACCCATAGGGCATTTGGCCCAAGGCCGAAAGCAACCCAACTAAAAAATCTGATAATTCTCGAAAAACGTAAAGGGCAGCCCACGAGCCCATTTATGTGTTCCGCATGGGCTTTGGGCCTGCTAGCACGAGGCGGCGGGCGGCGAGCACTGTGGGTCATTGGATTTCAATCCGACGGCTCCTACTCATCGCAGTTTTAACACACGGGGCGTGCAGCCGTCTGATGCCGATCTGACGGATGTGCGTCGATTTTGAACGGTATAAAAGCTTTCGCCGCTGCGGGTTTTGTAACCCTAATTCATTTGTGCCTCCCCATTCTCTCTCCTCCTCACTCGAGCGAACGGCGAGGGAGCGGCGAGCCCGGGACCTCCGGCGCCATCGCGCCATCGGCGCCGACGAGAGATCCTCCCATCAGGGTGGAGCTCCGTCACCGCCGATGACGATGGTTGGTCGGCCGTTGAGGAAAACCGGCGCTCGCGTCGGATCTGAGCAGAGGGGATGAGGTCCGTCGGGGGACTTCTGGCACGGTCGGGCCCTCGTCGCCGGCGGGCGAGCACTCCGTAAGGTTGCTCGCCATCGGTCGAGGAGCCATCGGCTTGTCGCCGTCGAAGGAAACCCTAGCGTGACCTCAAGAGATCTGAGTGTTTTTGCTTGCAGGTACACGATGCCGCCGATCATCTCTGCCATGGCGCGCACGATGCACCACCGGTGGAGAACGCACCTAGGGTTAGGGTTTCCTAACCCGAGACTCTGAGGTGGCGGCGGTGGTTCGGGTGTGCGACTAGGGTTAGGCTTCGGTCCGATAACCCTAGTACCGCACCTGAGGATGGCGGCGCCACATTTATCTCCGTTGGAAGACACATCCGATGGCTGCCGTCAAGGAGAATGGGATGCTAGGGTTAGGGTTTCCCCTAACCCGCACTGATGCGGTGGTCCAAGGCCACCTCTTATGCAGATAAGTTCCTCTTCCCCATCTTAATCTTAGTTCTTCTTAATTTGTTTCGGCTTTTCTTGTATGAATTCTAAACTTAGCCTAAACAGAAACTAAAAATTGAATCCTCTCCTTCTAATTTCTGCGATGAACAAACTTAACTGAAAACTGGTCTTAGTTAATGAAGACTAGGCCTTAATTAAATAATTAAAAACTAACTAATTTGATTAATTATCCAATTAGGGCTCACAAGTACGGCTTTGATGCCATTGTTAGTTCTTAGTGTCCTTAGGTCTAATCTAACTGAGCAATCACAATTAAACATTGTACAGTTACTTTAATCTAGTTACTTAGGCAAAACATCAATCAAAGACATTGAAGCATATAACAGATCATAGATGAGGCATAGGAAATTAGAGAGAGAGGTGAGGGTTACCGTCGGTTGGTCCACCCGATGCTATTGGGCTCAGGAGATGATCGTTGTAGACTAGATCGGTGCAGGTAGATCGTCGGCGCAGGTAGATCGTTGGTGCAGTGGAGGCTCGACGCAGCAATGGCGGTGGCGGCCTTCCCCTCGTTCTGCACGCTAATAGATCGGGTTAGGGTTTGTAGGGAGAGTCTTAGGCTTGTGATTAACTCATAATCAGAGCCCCGGCTTTTCCCCTCTTTTTATTGTCGCGCGGGCGAGAGGGGGCCGCACCGAACGGGAGTCGGTTGTGCCCCCGAGCAGGGCGCGTGGGGAGAGTCGGACCCAGCCGTGGTTGTTTCCCACGTGGACCAGGATCACAACAACTAACAAGTTGGTCCTCCTTGTGGCGGTGCCACATCAATTCGCCCCTACCTCCGTCATATGCCGCTAGTCTGCCGCCTCACCATATCGATTCATTTTCACAAATCTGAATGGAGGCTACCACTTTGTGAATGAAGTGGTGCATGCGTACGGGTTTATGTTTGCAAATAGATGATTTGGACTATTAACTTATTCGATTTGCATGTATCTAAAATGACTAACAGTTTAAACCATCAGAACACATAGTTTCTGTGCTTTTTTCTGAGAAGTTAAACTTGTTTATTACAAGTTTAGAAAGTTGAAACATGGAGGTTCTAGTTAATAATATTTTCAGTAAGCTTAGTATGTGAAGGAGTGTCTGAATGTTACAGCATATTTGCTTCTTCTGATGCTCAATGTCAATGCTTATTTCATTAGGTCTAATTGTTATTTATGTTGTGACCTCTTTGTATAGGATGTTTAACATGTCACCTGTAGACGATTTTTATGGACAGCAACCCGATGAAAGCCAGTGGAGCTCCAAGTATACTACCTCTATTGAAGAAATAGATCGAATGGCTGTGTTTCAGGTAAATATTTGTGTGCTAATGTGTATGTCTGTAATTTCTATTTTATTTGATCCTTAATGTATATAAATGTTCATTGTACAGTGTATGAATGGAAGTCAAGATACTATTGTTCAGCCTTCTGTTGTTGCATCCAGTTCAGCTCGTAAGAAACAAGGCAAGCAACAAAATTTTGCAAGGCGAGGAGTTTCCTTCACAAAAAAGAAGACAAAATATTACGCTCGGCGTTCCTTAACATAAGTAAGGATCCAATTGTTGGGGCTAATCAAACTTCTGGTGGGTACTACAAAAAACTGCATGAGTACTTTTGTAAGGTTTGTCTAGAACCCAACTGGCCATCCAACATAGATGGCAAAATATTCAGAAGGCGGTAAATATATTTTGTTGTTGCAAATCAGCAGTGGACGGGAAAAATGAGAGTGGCAAGTGTGAACAAGACAGGATTAGTATGATTTGCATTGTTTTTTTTTTGCAATGAAAAACTTCTTGGCATTAATATTTTCTGCACTGTTGATTTTTTTTTTTTGCAATAGATAGAAGATGCAATCACAATGTATGAGAAGAATGAGCCTTTCAATTTTTTGCACTATTGGAAGATGTTGTACAAAGAGCCAGAATGGAATGATCGAATGCTAGAACTAAATCGTCTAGTGCATACAATGAAATCTGCACCACCTTCAGCTGTCCCTTGTAATAACGAAACTGATGCAATATCCAGACCTGAGGGCCGCGACAGTGCGAAAAAGCGTAAAGCAAACGGTGGAGAAGCTACTTCCTCTACCACTGCTGCTGATGTATTGCAAAAAATACATGAAAGAAAAGGGATATTAGAAGAGAAGCAAGAAATGCAGATGGAGGCCATTCTTAGCATGAAGAGAGAGAAAATGAAGTTCACTGAGAAGATGTTTGAGCTACAGAAGGAAGATATAGAGACTAGGAAGACTGATATGGAGAACAGGAAGAGTGATATGGAGAGAAGAAATAAATTGAAAGAAGAACAACTCATCCTAACTAAAAATGACATAGAAGTTCGAGCGAAGAACATTGAAGTGAAGGCGAAGGAAGCTGAAGGAAGGGCTGCACAAAATGAAGCTCTACTGCTAATGGCTGAACTTGGGATTATGGACACAGATTTGGAGAAGCTTGCTCCTTCTGTGAGGTCCTACTTCATTGTCATGCAAAAGAAAATATTAGAACGTAGAGGCATACATGTTCCACCAAATTCTAAGTAATAGGTCTTGTTATCTGTGAGTACAAACTTATGTTTATTTTCATATTCGTTAAATCTGCTATATGGATTATGCAGCATTATTTGGCTGTTTCTATGATCAGACAATGTTTTATATCAGAATTATGCAGCACTATTTGGTTGTTTTAAATCTGTGATATGGCCGGTCTTTTGTTCCAGTCACGCTTGAACCACCAGATTGTAAGCTTGATCACAACTACAGGCTCATTGTTGCTCCCTTCAGACTGATTGTGAGAACAAGATTTTTCCCTCCCTGAGTGGTCTCCTCACGCTTCTTGCTGGTCAGTAGTGACTCGCTATAGCATGGTGACGTCATAGTTGCTATGGTAGACTAGCACGGTGAAGTGTCATAGCCGTCATGGAGCCGCAACGTGTAGCCCTTCTTGAGAAGATAAATGTCGTAGATAGTGTTACTGACCCTGAAATCGTTTGCACTTAAAAAAATATCTCAGGTACTGCACTTACAAAAAATGTCTCAAACGGCAACTATAAAATATATAAATTACTTAAGACTTCAAAAAAGATATGGAAATAACAAAAAACTTTGTACGTTCCTCAGTTTGCTGCAAAAGGTCCAGAACCAGCCACATATAATTGCCACATGTGCTCGACAAGATCATGTTTAAGCGGTTGTGCAGTTTTTTTGTCTTTAATTATGGAGTACGCCTCAATGTAGTCTTCAATTCCAGAAACAGGTCGGAGTGGTGTGATATCGGGGTTATCATTTCCTAACCATTCAGATGGATGCATGTTAGGGAGTTGGAGACCCCGTTCGTCCTCAACTATCATGTTATGCAATATGATACATGCACGAACAATGGAGTTTAAGTTTTTTTTATTCTATAATCTAGTTGGTCCGTGTATAATCTTCCACTTCGACTGAAGCACACCGAAAGCTCTCTCCACATCTTTCCTGCAAGCTTCTTGTTGAGCAGCAAATATTTTTTGTTAGTTGCTAACCGGTACACTTATCCTCTTCATCAAAGTGGCCCAATCAGAATATATCCCGTCAGATAGGTAGTACCCAAGGGAGTATGAATTCCCATTAACAATAAACTCAATAGCAGGTGTTTTTTCATTAGCCAAATCATCAAATACAGGTGATCGTTGCAACATATTAATATCATTGTGAGATCTTGGGAGTTCAAAAATGCATGCCAAATCCGTAGATCTTGAGTTGCTATTACCTCCAATGTAAGCATTGGTTTCCCTTTGTGACCCTTGTACATACCAGCCCAACCTGCTGGACAATTTGTCCATTCCCAATGCATGCAATCAATACTACCTATCATACCAGAAAAACCACGAGCCTCATTGATGGATAAAATATATTGTAATTCAGACTCCGATAGCGGTCTAATGAATTCATTTTCAAACTCTGGAATGATTGTGGCAATAAACTCTTTTAAAATTTGCAACACTGTACTTTCTCTCATACATTGTCCATCATCTAGAGAATCCGCAGAACTTCCATATGCCAACATCTTTATTGCAACAGTGCACTTTTGTAACGGAGAGAACCTCATCACACCTGTAGCATTCCTTCTCTGTTTGAAGAAATCATTGGCAGCAGTAACCCGATCAATGATTCTCACAAAAAGAGATCTTTGCATACGGAATATGTAAAATAGTTACACAAAGAAACAAGTCAGACAATATATTTTAGGTCAACAATCGTATAAAGTATGAAGTCATGTAGTGATTTAAAACGTTTAAAATTACACCGTCGACGAAATTGTTCATCATTGAACACAGGCCTCGAAACAAAGTAATCATTTGAAAGTCATATATCTGCAGCTAGACATTCACGATTGACGGTCTTATGATCGCGAACAGAACCTCTCCAACTACACTTAATCGGTAGCATGTCAACCACGACTGCACATTCTTCAATGTCTTCATCATCTTGCGATGCTGCCGTTGCGCCCCCACACCAATTCATCTGATAATAACTAAATGCCATGCCTTTTCGATTTCAATACAGCATACATGTCAAATTAAAAGTAGCTCAGTAAATAAATATAATCTCATACATTTAAAGTGAACACCTGAGTAACTTTCCTAGCTAGTACAACACGTAGATTGATTCCGCACCAGAGATGTCTGCACGATCGTCGTGATAAAAAAACGGAGCCGTGATCCCTCTGGCTCCTTGCACACGCGCGTTCTCCCGTGCGCGTCACCCGCGATTGATTCTGCGTGGTCGTCAGCAATTTCCGACGTGTTGTGCTGTGATTCCTCCTGTGGTGCCGCGATTTCTCCAGCGCGTAAGCAAGTAGGCAACGATCCCAGCAAGTTCGTTCGTGCCGCCAATTCCCTCGATCGTGGCAACTTCGTCCACATCGCTTGCCTGCTCTGCCGCCGGAATAGGATCGTGAAGATTTCCCGCTATAAACTGTTGGACGTAGCCTATATTATATTTACTATTGGTGATATGTACAAATGAGCTGAGCAAATATACTCCAAATAGGCTAAACATAAAGCCTTATTTGGGCTTCATTGTTGGAGAATGTCTACTTTTGCATGACCCCCTTGGGGCAACGGCTATTATTCAGAGTTAAAGTTAGGCTCCAGGATTGGATTTCTGCTTAAATACTTCAATCGTGGAGTTTGGATCTTTGCGAAAAAATAGGATGCATTTAACGGAACCAAACAAATTTGAGAAGTTTAGGGTTTCTCCTCTATATTTTTAGGGGGCTAAAAAAATAGAATCAAGAGGAAGCAAAGGCTATTTAAGGGAACAACATCGCATCAATATAGTTCAAATGGATGCACTAGTAGACATCTGAAAAACATATAGACTTCGGTTCGTTTCTCATCTACTAATCGAACGAAATTACCAGGATTTGTTTGTGTTCCTAAATTATGACATCAGCTTGCACAAGCCAAAAAAGAAGTATAGAAGAAGGTCATCAGTCATCACCCTATCACTACTGCCACTAAGGTTGTCTCCAACAATGAGATTCAAAAGTGATGCCTCATTTGAACATTTGCTAACTGCTACAGTGATAATTTGCTAGGAAAAATTCTTCCGTCTCCAACAGCAAATGCATTTTTTGAGAAGAAAAAACGAACAACATCATCTATCTGGTTCAACGAGCCAGACGTCCTTGGAGGCCGCTTGCCGCTGGGAGCATCGAGGATGGGAGCCTGGGCCGCGGCGACGGAGGAAGGTGTTGGAGTTGATCTCCAACAGAATGGGTCCAACGGCCCATTCCGGCTCCACTTCGCACCCTGATCGGGGGTGCAGGCTGTTACACAGGCAAGGCCCCCTCTCACGTTGTGCCTTATATATTTAAGGGGCTCATTAGTGGTTAACAGGATTAATCCACTAATAACCAGTCTCAGATCCGATCTTTAAAGGGCACAAAAGTGAGGGGAAGGCCATGCCTCGATGACGTCGTCGCCGGCGCCCTCAACACCAACGGACAGACGCTGCCATCACCGTCCTGCAGCACGGCTCCACGTCGGCTTCCTCTCATCTTTGATCTTCTCTGCAACGCAGGTTTGTCCATCTAAGGTATGTCCAATCTACACTTTTCAGTTCGTGATTAGTTGCCATTGTGATTAGCACTGTGAACTTTTCGTCTTGCACCTTGATTTGGCTAAGATAGACCACTAGGGATCGATTAGCTTTTCCAACATTGGTATCAAGAGCCACTCTAGTCGGTTTCTACACGAGAATAAGAATCCATAGCAATTAGAAGGAGGGGATCGAATTCCTAACCACAAAATCCCCAAATCCCGAACGGTAAGACCCTAACCCTAGCAAAAAACGGTAAGGAATTAGGCTAGATGGGGAGCCGGGGGACTTACCTCTCGGGTGTCTCCACCGTCGCCTTCACCGGAGGTTTGCCGGCTTCCTCGCCGGGCTTCGAGAAGACGAGCAGCGCCGCCGTTCATCATGCACACGAGCTCGAATCTTAGGGCGCCGCATCAGAGCCGCTCGACGACGGCGCATCCACGCTCGGGCGGGCGCGCACGCCGGCGAGAGGGCCCTTGGCGGCGCCGCTGCCTCGCTGGACCTTCTCGATCTTCTCGCTATTGTACGGCGCGTGGAGAGAGGCGGAGAGGAAATGAGTGTGCGCTAGGTTTAGGGGGCTGAGAGCGACGCGCTTTTGTGTCACCGATATGTGCGGTGAACTGTCCGATTGGATCCAACCGCATAAGTTCGTCGGGCTTCGTTTTTTTGGGTCAGCATTGTTGTGTGCTCACGCACACATGTTGTGGGCCACCGGCCGCATCAAGC
Source organism: Tuctoria greenei (assembly GCA_036927565.1). Classification (NCBI taxonomy): domain Eukaryota; kingdom Viridiplantae; phylum Streptophyta; class Magnoliopsida; order Poales; family Poaceae; genus Tuctoria; species Tuctoria greenei. Next base: position 23,520,627 of record JAYESD010000002.1, on the reverse strand, counting down.
GTAAGTAGGCACAGGAGCAAGTGGTCGCGCGCGTACATGCTCATGTGTTGGCTGTATCCAAGCACTAGGCTGTGGCACTAAGCACGAGCAGGGTAGGCAGTCATGGGCTGCACCGTGGACTAGGCTTGGTAAGCATGTACGTAGTTAAGAAACGCAAGCTGTTTTTTGATTGTGGACTTGGCTAATTCCGGCCATGCGCTCCCACCAGGCCGTGAGAGCATCTCCAGCCTTTTAAGTAAGCATGGTAAGACAGTGAGCATGGTAACCTAGGCCGGTTTTTCCATGGGGCATCTCTATTTAGTAATTTGACATTTGGGCTTAAACTAAAACCGGCGCGCAAAATGAATTAGAATTAAGATGTGGGCCTTTTGACCATTTCTCAACTGCGGGCCTTCTCATTTTAACTGATTATCTTTTTTAGTTGATTTTTCGCCTTGAGCTGAAAATCATTTGGGTCTCGCGGAAAATAAGAAAATGGTTGAGAATTGTGAATTTCCTTATTGAGTTAAGTTAAAGTGATTTAATCACTATAAAGTGAGTTGTATTTTGCTTCAATTAGCAAAATTTGCTAAGGAAAGATAAATATTCTAATCCATCTAGTTTTAATAATTAAGTTGCTATGGAAAATTAATATATTTAGATAAGTTTCTTTTCAAATTTCTACAATTTGGAAATTAGTGTAATATTTAGTATTTCTGTAGCAAAATTGGTATATCTCGATATCATTAAAATAAGATTATTTTGCTACTATATATAAATAAATAAGTATTAATTAAATACATTAGCTTCGGCTGTTGAGTGTTAAGTTGATGTTAATGTTAGAAATTTAATTAGAATGTTTTAAGTAAGCGTCCGCTGTTATTTTGAGTTTTTAGCTATAAGTTTAAGTGTTCAGTCATGTTTTAAGTAATTAGTATTTAATTAAATTTTTATTATTTTTGTTAATTAGTGTAAGTATAAGATTAATAAGATTTAACGTTGTAATTTTGAGTATTTAGCTATAAGTTTAAGTATTTAGTTATCATTTAAGTAGTTAGTCACTTTTTTAAGTTTTTAGTATTTCAAGATTTGTGTTTAAGTATGAGGCAATTTTCTTAAGTTTAAGTAAGATTTCTCGTTATGAAAAATCTAATTTAGATAGTGATTAAATATCTTGTCAGCATGGTAATTTATATTGCGATCAACGTTGCTGATAGAATTTTACTATAATATTGTAATAAGTTGTTTTGAGCATTTTATAAAAGTGATGAGCAAATGAGGTACGCCTTTTGTATGTCATTTTACATTTTAATAAGTTTTTCATGTCGATAAGATCTTAAGTAAATTAGAAATTTTATGAGAGCATTTTGTATCATTAATACTAAAATAACTATTAAGAATTGAAGATTTTCAATTAAATGTATCTTCAAATACGTATTTTAGCACTTGTTAGAATTGTTGTTTTACGGTTTATTTAGTAATCGTATATCATGATAGCATATTCTTCAAATGTGCAATTCTGTTATTAAAATTATGTTATTTGACATAGAATTCGAGAGTAAGAAATTAAATTTTCATATTTTGATATCGTCAAATATGTTAAGCATATCGTTTATAATCATTCAACCATTAGATGATGGTATGGAGAAACTTGTATATTTTAGAAAGAGGTGATGTACTCCCATTAGTATTAAGTGATGTTATTAGGATATAAATAAGTAATATAATTATCTCCTCATAATAAGTATTGTAAATAATCTTCAAAATTATGGCACTATTGTATAGGTCATATTTCGAGGAGGGGGGTTGTAGGATTATCACTAAGATGATGTTAAGATCATTAAGTAATAGATTTTCACCTCACACTTTTCAGTTTTTATATAGTGCTTTGTGTGCCTTTTAATAAGAATGATTTATACAATAAAGGGAAGTACAATATATATTATCGTCTAATACCTCGAATTAGAAATGTACGACTATTTCTTTACATTTTATTAAGTTTGTAAGGAAATATGACATAATCAAGAGAATGATCCGATAAGATGAGACTCTAGTGTTTCACTCCGTATTTCCTTAATCAGCCTCCTTTCCTTTTAAGTCGATGCTTATAAACATCGTATAAGTTATATATATAATTAAAATTATCCAAATAATTATCAGTATGATATTAAGAAGATAAGATTATTACTAAGAAATAAGTTGTGATTTTGTTGGCTTTTCGATAAGATTGAAGATTCTCATTTAGAAATAAGATATTATAATCTTCTTAAACGATGACTAAATCAGGGGGTTTGACATCTAAAGATATCGATGTTGAAAATAAGTGGTTTGTGTAACCACTTTTTTCAAGATTCATTCTTTATGATGTCTTACCGATATTGTGAGAACAATGTTTTGTTCTCAAAATACCTGCTATTTAGTTTTTCATCATTAGTGGCCAATAATGATGAAGAGTGAAAGCAACCTCATTTAAGATCACAAATAGGCTAACAAATATGTTAAGAAATTCAAATGATGATGATCACACTTCATAAGAATAAGTCGTAAGTGATTGTCACTTATTTTAATGACTTAAGAATTTTAATTTTCTAATGGAGTCAAATTAGTAGACTATAACGAGTCTATAAAAGCTAATGTGACTCTAAAAGGAATAATAAATGCTTTTGATATAAGTGTCATCATAAGATGTTCATAAGTGAGACATTTCTCAATGAGTTTATTTTAGAATGTTTTAGATAATTCGAACCATGAGTTTTGTCATGTAAGTTAGTGAAGTAAGATATCTTAAAGTAAATCTATTCATGGATTGAAATAAGAGTATCTAAGTTAAGAATATCTCACGTTCAATAAATTCACAACAAATTTTGGGTATTATAAGATATTGAGAAGGACAATTAGTGTTTATCTTAAGACAATAAAATTAAGTATCTGTTAGAGGATGATGTCCTACATTAAGAAATAATATTGGTCAACCATTAATAAGTAAATATGTATTGTCCTCATCGTTATTAAGTTAAGGATTAAGATCTTAGTGATGTTTTTTGTTTGTTAGTATGTAAGTTTTACTAAGATAAGATAAGAGATATTTAGACTATCAGATAATGCATATCTACTATAGTCATAAGAATACGTGGTATGCATAGATTTAGTTCTCGTCTGTTCTTAAGGTCAAGGGCGATAAGTATAGGAACAAATCAGAGATCGATCGAATAAAATCGGTTCCATGTAGTTCTGTTGTCGGAAGTTTTCAAGTTTGTTCAATTAATGATATACCCTGGCATAGTTTAAGTAACCGGCATATTTTGACATAAGTAAATTCAATCCAGATATAGATCATTGGTTTAGAAATAAGAAAAAAATTGAAGTTTTATAAGTGATTTAGGCCGCATGATAAGATGAGTAAGGATTGATGTCTTTTGAATGAAGTTTTAGTAAGATTCAGTTTTATGAGATATGTAGCAAAATCCACAATCAATTGCTAACACTCATATTTTGGAGTTTTATTGTGGAAAAGCTCAAATCAAGTGGTCGCTGCATCATTAGTGATGTATACCAAATGTTCTTTAAGCATGAGGCCGCTGAGCACACACTAGAATTGTTTTACCGGGTTTAAGAGTGGTCGACGGTATCAACCCACTTAAGTTGTTTTATATCAAGTACAACAAGTCAAGTGTGCCACCAAACACATTGATATTAGGTTGCAAACGATAAAATTCAGGATCATACTATTGTTTTGAGCAAATCAGCGACAAGCGATTGCTTGCAGTATCGCTTACAAAAGGGTCTTCCACCCAAGTGTTTAGTGACCACAAAGTCGACATGGGTTTTAAGAAGGAGCCTATGATCAACTGGATACTAAGGGGCCTTTAATGGTAAGGTTACTTCTAAATGAGAGATGTATCGTGGTCGTTCGAGTCAGATAGCGCGTTACTGGTTATTCTTAATGCAACGTGTCCTATATGTCAAATATAAAGAAGCTAACATTAAGTTAGAATTAAGTAAGTATAAGTTTTGTGATTAAGTATTAAGTCAGTCTTGACCTTTGGAGATCAAGGGGGAGAATGTTGGAGTTGATCTCCAACAGAACGGGTCCAATGACTCATTCCGGCTCCACTTCGCACCCTGATCAGGAGTGCAGGCCATTACACAGGCAAGGCCCCCTCTCACGTTGTGCCTTATATATTTAAGGGGCTCATTAGTGGTTAATAGGGTTAACCCACTAATAACCAGTCTCAGATCCGATCCTTAAGGGGCACACAAGTGAGGGGAAGGCCATGCCTGGATGACGTCACTGTCGGCGCCCTCCACACCGACGAACAGATGCCGCCATCACTGTCTTGCAGCACAGCTCCACGCCGACTTCCTCTCGTCTTCGATCTTCTCTACAACGCAGGTTTGTCCATCTAAGGTATGTCCAATCTACACCTTCCTGTTCGTGATTAGTTGCCATTGTGATTAGCATTGTGAAATTTCGTCTTGCGCCTTGATTTGGCTAAGATCCTGGTAGATAGACCACTAGGGATCAATTAGCTTTTCAAACTGAAGGATGTCTCCGGCCGCCCCGCCCCTGTCCATGGCCCACCTCCGGCTGACCCCACCGCAGGCACGAACACTGAGCGTGAGGAAGCATATCTGTCCATAGCCCACCTCCGGCGCTGTTCTTGACGTCGTCCCCGAATGCCGGCACCGTCATCCACCCCGCTGTGGGTTGCACCCCCTACTGCGTGAAACAAGCGATCTGAGTCAGCTTGCTTGCCGGCGCAACTGCTCCCTGCTACAACTAATCGATAGGATTGCGGAGGAATCAACATGGAGAGTGTTCAAGCCTGTCGCTGAATCGTTGGTCGTTGATCCAGGAAATGTCTGACACGATCAGCCGAAATCGCCTCTGCTCACATGTAGTTCTGTTTCCACATCCTTTTTATATCCTGCAGCTTACATTCCTCCATCGGCAGCATAGCGGGCCACGACGTGGAGTCCCAACGTGATGAGCAACAGCGGCCGCTCTTGGCGAAGCTCTCCATCCAGTGGGCCATTAGCCAGACTCGGGCAGAGGATGGGGGGGGGGGGGGCAGAAAGAAGAGTGGAGGCTCTTGTCGGTGGTTTGGAACCGGCAGATCTCCCTACACTACTAAAGTGATAAGGGAGTTTGATGTTCGGTGTGGGCGCGCAGAGATTCAAGAAGGTGAATAAGAATTGACGCAGGAGACACAAGAATTTACGTGGTTTGGGCCGCCTGAGCGTAATACCCTACTCCACGGGTGTGTTGGTGTTGTATTAGCAGTATGAGCTTGTCACGAGCGTATGAGGCCCATGTCTCTCCCCTTTTGAACGTGTCATCGGCCTGTCCTTTTATAGTACAAGGGCAGGCCGTTACAAGTTAGCCTGGCCCGACATGTGGCCCCGACAATTACTAGTATTGATACACGTTTAATTGCTCTTAATGATCCTGTAACGGGCTTTGATAGCACCGTTACTGGTGTTAAGATCGTCCGTTTAAGTGTCATTAATATGACATTAATGACACTTAATCGGGTATTGAAGTCCTTGGTTCTCTTTTGAAGATCCGGAGCCGTTGCGGGGTCTTCCGGAGGTTTGAAGCTGAAGATCCGACGATCGGACACGTGGAAGCTCCGGAGCTTGTTGTGGGAAACAGGTAGCTCCGGGACTACCCGACACGTGTCAGGTCCGGAGCTTCTCTCGGTCAGGGGCTAAGTCCGGGGGTGCCATTTCGGTACATGGTCCGGAGCTTCCCCCTTGTGGGCGGTAGCTCCGGTTTGGTAGTACACGTGGCGACCCAGGGATTAACCATGTTGGAGAAGCGGGTCCGGTTATGTCTGACATGTGGGCCTTCGAGGGTCTTCAAACCAAGTAGATGATTTTCCCTTGAGATCTTTATAACCTCAAGGGATGTACGGTTTCTAGGATACCGACAGTGGCCCCCTGGACCTACCTCCGGGGAAGTCATTCCGCCGAAGGTGGGTTCATCTTCGCGACCTTTGAACTGAGTCTTCAAGGGTCTTTGAGGGTGCCGTTGGCAGGGACTTGGAATTAAATCCTCACCATGTGGCGCATCCCGCGTGCGGCACATGAGATCTTTGGCGTGCGGATCTCACACAATTGAAGGTCGCCGGTTCCTAATACGAAAACCGTATCGGTTCCGCGCGCCTTGTCAGGCTGCCGCCTTTGGGCTTCCCGCCTCGTGATGACAACCGTTCGCCTGGGTAAGAGCCTCGACTTGATCGTCGGGGTGGTCCCGGGCCCTCTTGTCATCGGCAGGGTGAAATTTTTGGGTGGTACCTTCGACTTCCTTGCGGTTTCCATCTGAGCGCCGCGATGGCTTACTTAAGAAGGAAAGTGCGCACCGTCGGGAGTTCTTTACGCCTCTCATCTGTTCTTGCGATCAAACTCCCAACTTGTGCTTCACTTTTCTTCTCTTGTCTAGCTGTGTTGCGATGGAGTTGGGTCTCCGCGAGAGTCGCTTGAAGACCGACGGCGACCTGAAGAAGGTCCGGGCCCTTATGGGGTGGTCCTCAGATTTCTTCAACCGCTCAGTCCGTGCCGGCGGAGAGCTCCCCTTCGAGAAGGAGCACGCCGGCGAAATGGTGTACTTTTCTTCGTACGCCATGGTGGGGTTGATCCCGCCTTTTTCTTCCTTTTTCTTGATGCTGCTAGACTTCTATGGTCTGCAGTTATACCACCTTGGCCCTCACTCCATTCTCCTCGTGTCTATCTTCGTCCACTTCTGTGAGATGTGGGTGGGCATCCCCCTGCATCGAACTCTTCCGGACCTTCTTCACCGTCCACGCCACCGGCCGAAGCAATGAGTACCTTGGCTTCTACTACTTCGTGAAGCGCAAGAAGTGCCCATTCAAGTACCTCTGGTCGTTTCCTTCTGGGAAGTGGGATGACTGGAAGAAAGATTGGATAGTCGTCAGGGTGGAGGAGCATGAGAGGCTGGAGCTGCCCGATAGTCTGCCCAGCATCGACACGACGATCTGGAGTGAAGCTCCGGTGCTGGCGGAAGCTTTTGACCTCGCTTTGACCAGGATCTGCCAATGCGTGGAGGGAGGATTGACTCCTCAGACGGTATTTTGCAATTTCCTGGTCAACAGGTGGGCGCCGCTGAAGAGGAGGGAGAAGCTCGCTTGGGCCCTCAACAGCGTGATGGACGATGACCGGGTTGAGACCGGATTGAAGTCCAACATGGCAGGGAGAACCTTGGAGTTCCACCTCAAGAAATTCCAGCACGGCATCGATGTCGACGGTGATGACTTGACTCCCCCGTCGGCCTTCCTCCCTCTGAACGTGGAAGTGGAGTTCAGCAGGGAGCTCTGGCGAAAGATGCCCGTACTTGACGACCTTGGTGTCGTCGAGAGAAGATCAACCACCCGGGTGGTGATCCCCGGAATGCCCGAAGATGGCTCCGTCCCTGCCCCAAAGCCAAGGGTCGAGGTCGTCGGCAAGGGCAAGGAGCTGGCGGATGAACCAGAGAGCCGAAAGACGAAGTTGCAGCATGCCGACGGAAGGTCCGTCAGGCCCGCTACTTCCGCCTCAGTTCCTTCTCCCCGGAGGGGAAGGTCTTCTACCACCGCGGCGACTGTCCCCGTAATGGGGTCCTCCCGGAACGAGACCGTTCCTGCAGTGGGGTCCTCCCGGAGCGTGTCTGTTCCCGCAGTGGGATCCTCCCGGGGTGTTAGCTCCGGGCACGCGACTCCGGCACCTGGGCCGGTGGAGGCCTCCAGGTCCTGGGGTTCTTCCCGATCGAGGAGGGCCTCGACCCGGGAAACGCCCGTGGCCGTGACAAGTTCCGGGGGGCCTTCCGGAGCTTCTACACCGACTATGGCCAGCCCAGAACGCTCGGGAAAAAGGTTTCGCGCAAGCTGGTGCGAAAACCTCCCAAGGTAATTTTTAATCTCTACCTTGTACAATTATTTTAATTGTGGCAACTGTTTGTTAATTTTCTTCGTCCATCGTCTACAGCGTCCCCAAGAAGGGGAGTGAGGCTCCACCCTCAGCCACAGTGTCTGAGGCCGTTGGGGTGGGAGCTTCTGCTCCTGTCCCGGTGCCGCCCCAAGTGGTGGCTGAGGCTGTGACAGCTCCGGCGCCAGCTGTCGTGGTCATGGACCTCGACTCGTCCCCAGAAATTCTCGTGGTAGCGCCAGACCACCGAAGTGAAGACATGCCAGCGGCACCTGTCCTGGAGGTTGAAGCTCCGGGTCCTGGTGCTGCGATGATGGAAGCTCCGGCTGTTGAGCCGGAGGAAGTAGTAATCCCGGCCTCTGAGCCAGAAAGTGTCGAAGCCCCGGCGGTTGAGCCGGAGGTGACTGAAGCCCCGGCATGCGAGCCGGAAACTGAGGTAGTTCCGGTAGCTGGGCCGACTACCTCCGAAGCACCGGCCGTTGAGCCGGTCATTGTTGGAGCTCCGGCCACAGGACCGGACATTGTTGAAGATCTTCCGGCTCCTGAGCCGGTGGTTGAAGAGGTGACGGAGCTTGAGCCTCCGTCCGAAGAGGTGCCCAGACCGGAGCTAGTAGTGGCTCCTGCTCCGAAAGCGACGACTTTGGAGGTACCTGCGGCCTAGCCGGAGTGCCCCAGCGAAGTCGCTGGCCCCCAGCCAGAGGGGGTGAACGAAGATTTGGCGGCGGGGCCTTCCTCGATGGCGACTGAGGCCATCCCGGAGGACGGACCTAGAGCCATGGAGACCCAGGGGACCACTCTTGTAGAGTGGGACCCAATTTTTGTATCCGAAGACCCGCTGGAACCAGCAGAGGAGACCCCAGCAGGTCCGAAACCAATCCCGTTGTCGTTGTCCATTGACAACGCATGTTCCAGTCTGCGTCAAGTCCAACTGACCTTCTTCCACGACAGCAAGGCTCTTGAAGAGGAGTGCCAAACCCTTAGGCGGTGGCGTAACCGGCTCTACTTCGAGACCAAGCTGGCGCAGTCGAGGCTAGTGGATGACAAGGAGTGGATCAAACGGGAGAAGATCTGCCTGGAGTACTGGAGCAAGTTACTGGATGACGGGGAGAGTATGACTCATGCCCTCGACGCTCAATCCCGGGAGATCTACGATCAGGCCAAAGCTGCCAATAACGCGGCCGATGCGCCACGAACAGCTTGAGGCCATTAACACCGCACTCATCAAGCGCCGAGAGGCACTTGAAGAGAGGGAGAAACGGCTCGAGGATGAAGAGCAGAAACTCCTTGAGCTGCGGGATGATGTCCTGAGGAGGGAAGAGGAGCTCGCCGAGAAAGTAGCTCTGGCTGACAAGGGCCTCGAGGAGCGCGCCAAGAAATTGGAAGAGCGCTGCTAAGAGGAAGAGGAGAAGACCTGGGTGCAAGGGCAGGAACTCTACGAACAAGAGTGTGCCCTTGTTGCCCGAGAGAAAAAGTGAGGGGTAGGGAGAAGGACCTGGTTGACCGCCAGAACAAGATCCACCTCCGGGAGGAGGAGCTCGGAAAACTCGAAAGGCGGGTTGCTGAAAAGATTCAGCAAAACGCCAAAGAAGTTGAGCGCCTCGCCCGTGAGAATTCCGAACTGACGGCGGCCAGGAGATCCCTGGAAGAGATGAAGGGCTTGAGGACTGCGGACTCCCTACATATTTGGGAGTTCCTGGGCAAGGCCAACGACGCGCTGACACCGATGGGTTTCAGCCCCGTGCGCCCGGATGATCCGGAGCCGGAGCCGGACCTAGCGCTGCAGGCGTTGAGCGCGGCTGGTAGCAAGCTCTCCAAGGTGGGCGATGTCATCGCGGACCAACTGGAGGTTGAGGGGCAATCCCTGGCGAAGAACGTCGCAGAATATGTGCTGACGTGCTACACCAGCCGGGACTCTCAATTTCCTCTGGACCCGGTGCTTGAAGGCCCCGTCAAAGGAGAAGGCGAAACTACCCGAGCCAGCGTATCGGAGGTTGCCCAGAAGGTCGCCCAATTCTTCCATAGGGTCTAGGACTATCTCTGTAATTCTCACTTGTATTTTCTCTTCTTCTCCTCAATTTTGTAATCCCTTGTCTCCAGATAAATGAAATCCCCAAATTTTGCGAATTTCACTTTTTTGTCTTCAACACTTTTATCTTCACTTGGCCCCCTGGTAGATGTACACATTTTTATTGTGAACATATACCAAAAGGATATTGTGTTTTGTTGAAGACTTATTGGTAGAATTTAGGTCCGAAGTCTTCGATAGTGAAGGCCCCCTGAGGTTGTCGGAGCTTAGAAGCTCCGGCATTATCTATCGCTGGAGCTTAGTAGCTCTGACAATAGTCTCTATCAACGCGTAGAGCATCGATAGTTAAACCTCCGGGGTGTCGGAGCTTAGTAGCTCCGGCAGTGACCTTTGCCAACACTCAGTTTGTTGGCAGCAGACTCCATTTGTGGGGTCTTCTCACCATCTTTTATTCGGCATCGACGGCTGGCCCCCTTAGGGGAGTCAGAGCTTAGTTAGCTCCGGCTTTTCTCCATCAACGTAGATTTTATTTTTCCTGCACAATTGAAAGTGCATCTAGGTTCCCCGTGGGTTTTGGATGATTGATGACGACAATTAAGTCGCTAATGAGCTCAAGTGATCTTAGCACAGGTGAAGACTCAATCGGAGACGCGAACCCTCAAAAAGGAAAAAGAAGGAAACGGAGTCAACTCGAAGCGTGGAAACTAGGGTTTCTAGCGTGTTGAGTTAGACTAGCCATAGTAATAGGAGGGTGTGTGTGTAAAGTGCATTGAGATCAAGTTTGGGAGCTCAAAGTGGTTTAGAGGTCAAACCTATGAAAGAGATGAGTGAATGAGTGGTCTGGCCGTAGGGCCGGACTAGTCCGTGCAGGTGGCCGGACTAGTCCGTCCCTGGCCGGCCAAGTCCGTTGTCGGCCGGACCAGAAGGGTCTGACTGAGATCGGACTAGTCCGTTAATGGCCGGACTAGTCCGGGTAGCAGTGAGTGGGTTTTGGGGACTAAGTCTCAAAACCACGGACTTGTCCGTTTTAGACCGGACCAAGAGGTTCTGAGTGAGAACGGACTAGTCCGCCCGTGGGGCCGGACTAGTCCGGGTTGGCTAGGAAAAGGTGCTTCTGTGGCTAAGTCTGGGAGGACCGGACTAGTCCGCCCTAGGGGCCGGACTAGTCCGTGGTCCTCAGACTAGTCCGTTTTCACACGGAGCAGAAGGCTCTGTGTGAGATCGGACTAGTCCGGTGTTGACCGGACTAGTCCGTTCTGGAAGTGACCGTTTGAATTTGAAGTTTGGCGGGTAGCGTGACGATAGTGTGTCAGCTGTCGGGACCTGACAAAGGGGTCAGTGGTCCCCTAGGCCGGACTAGTCCGGGCCAGTGGCCGGACTAGTCCGCCCTTTTGCTGAAGTCAGCAGATTGGGCTTGGGACCCCTATAAAAAGGGGACCCCCGGCCTCATTTCGAATACCTTTGGAAAAACTCAAACCCTAGCGCCGCCACAGCCAACTTGGAGCACTCCTAAGCCTCCTTCTTGCCTACTTTCCCTCTAAAACTAATTCTTGAGTGGATTAGGGTTTAGTGAGGTGGAGAAGAGGAAGAACATCGCGCTTGTGCTCCCGGTTTGATCTCTTGCACTCGTTGAGTCTTTGTGGGCTGTGTATTGAGTTTGTTTTATTGTGTTGGTCATCTTTGTGGTGTGGGAGCCTCAGTTTGTGAGAAGCCCCAACGAACTTTGTAATCACCATTGTGATTAGTGGAGAACCAAGTTAGGCCCTTGTGTTCTTCGCATTCATTCTATTGATTACTTTGTTCTAGGGTTGGTAGTCTCGTTTCATACTCCGCATTGCTACAAACTTGTGGAAACTTGACTTGCTCTTGTGTAGGTTGTTGCTCAACTTGACTTAAACATATACTCACTTGTAGCAAAGAGAAAATTCCCTAAAACTTGCTAGAAACATTTTTTTAGGGTTATTCACGCAAGCTGACCGGACTAGTCCGCCCCCTGACCGGACTAGTCCGCCCCCTGTGATTTAATCTCGTTTTATTAAGTCATTTGCAGGTCGATTAGCCTATTCACCCCCCCTCTAGGCAACTTTCAATTGGTATCAGAGCAGGACTCTCCACAAAGAGTCTAACAACTCGGAGAGATGGCCGGAGTGGTGAATGACGATGCATCGAGCAGCAACTACGAGGCGACCCGTGAGGAGACGTTGGCTTATCAAGATAAGCCAACGGACGATGAGGAGACTCGCCAACTCAAGGCGAAGCTCCGGGAGAAGTTGAACATCTCCAAGATTGATCCGTCAAACCAATCAAGTGGTGGTGGCGGAGCCAACTACAACCGGCAAGGGTTCAACTATGAACGCCTTGCCGCCAACAACCACTACTTGTCCATCCCATTGGGGAAACCTCCCCAATTCGATGGAACGGACTACGGTATGTGGAAACACAACATGAAGATCCACCTCGTGTCACTCAACCCAGCGTTGTGGCAAATTGTCATGACCGGGGTGGAGATTCCAAAGGATGAGGACAACATAACTCAAGAACAAGCCATCCTCATCCACCGCAACGCTCAAGCTGCGGGTGTGATCATCTCATCTCTCTCTAGAGATGAGTTCAACCGCGTCGATGGCCTTGAAGTGGCCAAAGACATATGGAACACCCTCAAGACGGCGCATGAAGGAAATCGGGTGGTCAAGGAGGCCAAGATCGAGCTCATCGAAGGAGAGCTTGGGAGATTCGCCATCTTGGATGGTGAATACCCCCAAGACATGTACAACCGGTTGAAGGTGCTTATCAACAAGAGCCGATCATATGGCTGCACCAAGTGGACCGACCACGAGGTGGTGAAGAGGATGATCCGGGCATTCATGCCTAGGAACGTCTCTTTGTGCTCCATGATTCGGGAAAGCCCGGGGTTCACTCAAATGACCCCGGAGGAGGTCCTTGGGAGGATCATCAACCATGAAATCATGGAGAAGGAGGCACTCTTCTACAACGACCTCCAAAAGTTCACCGCCTCCAAGATGAAGAACGTTGCACTCAAGGCAACGCCCTCTTCAAAGGAGCGAGAAGAAAGTGATGAGGAGAGCCTCGACACCGATGAGGAAGAGGCCTTCTTCATCAACAAGTTCAGGAGAATGATGAGGAGGAAGAAAGGTGGATACAACCATGAGGGCAAAGGGAAGGAAAGAGCAAGGCCCAAATCAAAAAGGTCTTGCTACAACTGTGGCGAGTATGGGCACTTCATCGCTGATTGCCCACACGAAGAAACGAAGAAGAAGAAGGAAGGGAAGCCTCAAGAAAGGAGATTCTTCAACAAGAAGAGGCCCTCCGGACAAGCCCATTTGGGGAAGGAGTGGGACTCTAACGATGAGTCCTCCTCCGAAGAAGAAGAGGAGAAGATGGCCACCATAGCCATCGGGAGGAACTCCAAGGGAGGCAAGCTCTTCCCCAACCTCAACAACGACCACAAGCCTACTTGCCTTATGGCAAGGGAAGGAAAGAGAAAGGTAACATCTCATCCTTCCTCCCCAACTTCCTCACATGATGATTTTGATAGCGCTAGTGAAAATGAAAGTATGTTTAAGGACATAAGTAAAAGCACCCTACAAAGGATGAAATTGCTTATGGATGAGATCTTTGAGAAGGAGGATCTCATCAATAGACAAGAGGACATGCTCATCCTTGAGAAGGAGAGATGTCAAGAGCTTGATGAGCTCCTTGAGCTCGAAAGAGAGAAGAGCAAGGCATTGGAACACGAACTTGCTCTTTGCAAGAAAACGTGTTCAAGTCTTGAGGAGAAGTCGACTGAGCTCAAGGATGAACTTGGAAGCTTGTCAAAAGCTAACAAGATCCTTGAGACTCAAGTTGAGTCACTCAAGAACAATGTAGCCTCTTCCTTCAAGAGCTCAACCCCCTCAAAGGCCTCATCCAAGGCAACATCACCTTGCAAGTGCTCCAACTTGATCCTTAAACTTAAGGATGAACTCAACCTAGCACAAGGCAAACAAGCACCTAAGGGTGCCATCTTTGACAAGGAGAAGGTGGCGTATGCACGAAGTGCATACACCAACACAAGACCTCCCCATGTCAAGGATGGTCTTGGCTATACTAGAGGTGGAAGGCATAACGCCAAAACCTCCAAGTATGGCAAAGACATGATTGTCTTTGTTAAGGGGAGTTCATCACCAACTAAAATTGAAAAGAACTCACCCTCTAGCAACAAATTGCCTAAATCTGAATTGCATCCTCTATTTCATGATTTTGATGCATCCTATGTGCTAAAGAGGAACAAACACGGCAAAGTGTTTGCTAGATATGTTGGGCCACTCCGCAAGAGCCTCAAGCCTTGCGTGTGGGTGCCCAAATGCCTAACTACTAACGTGAAAGGACCCAACTCAGCTTGGGTACCTAAAAGGAAGGCATAAACTTGTTTTGTAGGCGTACTCCTCCGGTGGATCGAAATGGGTGTTGGATAGCGGATGTACCAACCACATGACCGGAGAGAGGAGCATGTTCATAGAGTATGAGGAGAATGAGGACCCAAGTGAAGGAATCTTCTTTGGGGATAATAGCCAAGGGAAAATCCTTGGCTCCGGTAAAATTGCTATCTCATCTTCGCATACTTTATCAAATGTTTTGCATGTTGATTCCCTAGACTATAATCTCCTATCCATATCACAGCTTTGTGATAAAGGATATAAGTGTGTCTTTTCTAGTGAGGGTGTGAATGTTCTGAGAGAGGGTAATGACTCAATAGCCTTTAAGGGAGTGCTCAAGGGAAAGCTCTATCTTGTGGATTTCACCACGGATAAAGCTCAACTTGACACATGCTTAATGGCAAAAGCCAACATGGGATGGCTTTGGCATAGAAGGCTAGCCCATGTTGGGATGAGGAACCTTCAAAAACTCCTTAAAGGAGAGCACGTTCGTGGCCTAAAGGATGTGGTATTTGAAAAGGATAGGCCATGTGGTGCGTGCCAAGCGGGAAAGCAAGTAGGAGCTCAACACCCCTCTAAGAATGTCATGACGACAACTAGACCTTTGGAGTTACTCCATATGGATCTTTTTGGCCCCATTGCTTACATTAGCATCGGTGGCAACAAGTATGGTCTAGTCATCGTTGATGACTTCTCTAGATATACTTGGGTGTTCTTCTTGCATGATAAGAGTGAAACCCCCGGTGTCCTCAAGAAATTCCTAAGGAGAGCTCAAAATGAGTTCACCTTGAGGATAAAGGCTATAAGAAGTGACAATGGCACCGAATTCAAAAACATGCAAGTAAAAGAGTTCCTAGATGAGGAGGGCATCAAGCATGAGTTTTCCGCTCCCTATTCTCCACAACAAAATGGCATAGCCGAAAGAAAGAATAGGACGCTTATTGAGATGTCAAGGACGATGTTAGATGAGTACAAAACATCGGACCGGTTTTGGGCGGAAGCGGTTAACACCGCTTGCCATGCCGTGAACCGATTGTACCTTCATCGCCTCCTCAAGAAGACTCCTTATGAGCTTCTCATTGGTAAGAAACCCAATGTTTCTTACTTTCGGGTCTTTGGTAGCAAGTGCTATATCCTCAACAAGAAGCCTAGGACTTCGAAGTTTGCTTCAAAGTCCGATGAGGGTTTCTTGCTTGGATATGACTCAAACACTCATGCATACCGTGTGTTCAACAAATCCTCCGGAATTGTTGAAGTAGCACGTGACGTAGTGTTTGACGAGACCAATGGCTCTCAAGTGGAGCAGGTTGATCAACATGCCCTTGATCAAGAGGAACCTCCACTAGAAGCTCTAAGGAAAATGGCACTTGGAGATGTTCGCCCACAAGAACCATCTCAAAGTTCAAGTGACCATCCTCTCTATGAAGTAGGTCAAAACCCCATTGGACAAGTTGAAGATCCTCTAGATGCTCCCCAAAGTGATAATGAGAATGAAGATCAAGGGGGAGGCATGAATCAAGGGGGATACCAAAGTGAAGAAGATGAACCAAGTAATTCAAGAGGTCAACCCCCGCATCCTCGTGTTCATCAAAGTGTTCAACGGGACCATCCCGTTGACAACATTCTAGGAGATATCACAAAAGGAGTAACAACACGCTCACGTGTTGCAAACTTTTGTGAGCATTTCTCTTTTGTCTCATCCTTGGAACCACATAAGGTTGAAGATGCCTTAAGGGATCCGGATTGGGTAGTTGCCATGCAAGAGGAGCTCAACAACTTTGAAAGGAACAAGGTTTGGGAGCTTGTCAAGCGCCCTCAAGCTAATGTTGTTGGAACCAAGTGGGTGTTTCGCAACAAACAAGATGAGCATGGCGTGGTAACTAGGAACAAGGCACGACTTGTGGCAAAAGGATACTCACAAGTTGAAGGATTGGATTTTGATGAGACATTTGCCCCCGTAGCTAGGCTTGAGTCAATTCGGATACTATTAGCCTTTGCTACTCATCATGATTTCAAGCTCTACCAAATGGATGTTAAGAGCGCATTCCTAAATGGTCCAATCAAGGAAGAATTTTTTGTAGAGCAACCTCCGGGATTTGAAGACCAAGACTATCCTAACCATGTGTACAAATTGCGAAAGGCCCTTTATGGCCTCAAGCAAGCTCCTAGAGCTTGGTATGAGTGCCTAAGAGACTTTCTAGTTGAGAATGGTTTTAGGATAGGAAAAGCGGATTATACCCTTTTCACAAAGCACTTCAACGAGGATCTTTTTGTGTGCCAAATATATGTGGATGACCTCATATTTGGTTCCACAAATAAGGTG
This sequence comes from Tuctoria greenei, assembly GCA_036927565.1. NCBI lineage: Eukaryota > Viridiplantae > Streptophyta > Magnoliopsida > Poales > Poaceae > Tuctoria > Tuctoria greenei. The sequence continues at coordinate 23,503,940 of JAYESD010000002.1, read as the reverse complement.
TTTTGTGACGAGTTCTCCAAGATAATGACGGAGAGGTTTGAAATGTCCATGATGGGTGAGTTGAAGTTCTTTCTAGGATTCCAAGTGAAACAACTCAAAGAAGGGACGTTCATAAGTCAAACTAAGTATACTCAAGATATTCTAAGAAAGTTTGAAATGGACAAAGCAAAACCCATCAAAACCCCTATGGGGACAAATGGACACCTAGACCTAAATGAGGACGGTCCAAGTGTGGATCAAAAGCTATATAGGTCTATGATCGGATCACTTCTCTATCTTTGTGCATCTAGGCCCGATATCATGCTAAGTGTGTGTATGTGTGCACGTTTTCAAGCAGCACCCAAGGCTTGTCATTTAACCGCCGTTAAAAGGATCTTGAGATATCTTGTACACACACCTACCCTAGGACTTTGGTACCCCAAAGGATCCAAGTTTAACCTCATCGGATATTCCGATGCGGACTATGCGGGGTGCAAAGTTGATAGGAAAAGCACATCGGGTACATGCCAATTCTTGGGTCGATCTCTAGTGTCTTGGTCCTCCAAGAAGCAAAACTATATTGCTCTATCCACCGCCGAAGCGGAATATGTTGCAGCCGGAAGTTGTTGTGCACAACTTCTTTGGATGCGACAAACTCTTAGGGATTATGGGATTAACTTGCGCAACATTCCACTCTTGTGTGACAACGAGAGTGCCATCAAGATAGCCCATAATCCGGTGGAGCACTCTAGAACCAAACACATAGATATTCGACACCATTTCTTGCGAGATCACTCAATGAAGGGAGATATTGTGATTTCTCATGTGAGGACGGAACATCAACTCGCGGATATCTTTACAAAGCCTCTTGACGAGAAGCGTTTCTGTGAGCTAAGAAGTGAGCTCAACGTGTTGGATTCTCGAAACGTGGCTTAAACCACATTCCTCATATATTTTGAGCCACATTTCGAAAAACTCCTCTCTATGTCGATTTCTCCTCAAATTTGTTTGAGAAATCTATTTTCTTCATGAAAATGTTCATGAGTTGTTCTTTATTGACTCATAATCCTGTTTGTCATGTTTTCCTTGCTATATCTGTCCAAAAGGGCTTATCTTTATGGGCAAAACCCAAATATATTGTTTTTCAGCCCAGCTGAACCGGACTAGTCCGCCCCTGTGGCCGGACAAGTCCGGGTCAGACTAGTCCGCGGCTAGTCCGCACACCGGACTAGTCCGGCCTCCCACCGGACAAGTCCGGACCCGAACTAGTCTGGGTCTGGTCCGCAGACCGGACTAGTCCGGCCCCTCAACCGGACTAGTCCGGCCCTTGGGGACTTAAACCCCCCAGGCGGCCCGGACCCCCTCTCTCTCTCTCTCACTTGACTCTCAAGCTTCCACGCGCGCACAACCGCCCCCAAATCAGCGATTGTGCGCTCCAACCACCAAAACTCAACTCCAATCCGCGCATCGAAGTCCTTGGGAGTGAGGGATCACTTCCCCGCGCTCCACCTTCGAGATCCACGCCGATTTCGACGACTCAAGCGGATTTTTGAAGGTATTTCACCGTTCCTCAAAAACTAGCCCCATTCTTGATTCTTCAAGTTTTTGATAGGAACACCTTCATTAATGTTGTTCTATACACCCTTGCGATCATAGCCTAGGAGTATTGCGCATTGGTTCACAAATTTTTCGATGAATCGATTAGGGTTAGGGTTCTTCCTGTGTAACCCGGACTAGTCCGGCCACCAGGCGGACAAGTCCGTCCGGCGGACTAGTCCGCCCCTGGGGCGGACAAGTCCGGTTTGCACAGGGCAAACCCTACTTCTAGTTGGTTCTCGAGATCTTTTCGACAATACTTCTTCTTCCTAGGCTCATATCTTCCTCTCTCCATCCTTTGCACAGAATGTCGAACTCCGAGCGCTCTCCTCCGCGTGTCAACCTCGAGGGGCGTACCAAGGCCCAAATTGCCGAGGCTCGGACTAAGGCTGCGCTAATGGAGGCGCAGAAGGCCAAGGAGGAAAGAAAGCTCAAGGCACTCGAAGCATCCAAGGTGGCTGCGAGCATCTACAATGAGGATGAAGCCATTGCCCGTGCCACGGCAGAATCACTGAATGAGCTGAGGAAGAAGAAAAGGGAGGACAGGGAGGCACACAACTCCAGGGCTGCTGAGGCCAGTGCCCCCAAGAGAAAGAAGCTCGTCACCGTTGGCGAGAAGGCGAAGGGCAAGGAGCCAGCTCAAATGGAAGCTGAGCCTCGGGTTGAGCGTGACCCGAAGAAGGGAAAGGCTCCGGCTCCTGTCGAGCCAAAGAAGAAAAAGCCAGCTGTCAAGATGTCATCAAAGAAAGCAGCTGGAGGTGTTGTGATCAAAGAGAAAGGGAAAGCCACCTCCATTGGCCCCCTTGAAGTTCACACACCAGAGAGGAATCCCAACAGACAGAAGGAATTGTCTGCTAATGTATTTCATGGCAAAGGGGCTGAAAAGGCCAGGAGGCTAAGGGAAGAAAAGGTCTACAAGTTTGAGAGGAGCACGGCAGATCCCAGATTCTGGTGTGACTTCCATTGTGACTATTACAGGCTAGTCTACCAACAAATGAAGAAGCCAGTGATAGAGGCTCAGTGGGTGGACTGGGACTATATGGCGAAGAAGGAGCACTCGGCCTTTGATGCCGTGATTGAAGCTGCCGAGCGCCATGATCTCAAGAAGATCATGGGCTTCAAATATGATTGGAATGTGGAAGTTATTCTCCAATTCTACTCCACAATCTATTTCACAAGCTCAGGTGACAGGAGGATAATTTGGATGACTCATGGTGAACAATACTCTGTCACCTATGCTGAGTTTGCAAGGATCCTTGGTCTTGAGGCTCACATGGACCAAGAGATCATTATCTCGAACCTCAAGGCAGTGGATCGTGAGGAGCTGGCTTACATGTATCCAAGCCATCTCCCGTTTGATGCCGGACTAGCTCGGAACATCAAGCCATTCTACAGCATCCTGAACCGGATACTTAGGAGGACCATTGCACCCAAGGACGGTGATGCAGGGGTCATTCAAGGAAACCTAAGGCACCTACTACTTCTGATCGATGGGGAAGAGAAGTTCAACCTCGTCGATTACATCTTCGACGACATCTTCAACATCTCGCACACTCCCAACCGTGCTTGCGGGTATGCCCCCTATATCATGTGCCTCATTGAGAAGGTGTCGGGCGTGACCTTTGTCAAGGACGTGTCGCATCGCCCGCTTCGTCCTCAGAAGCCCCCGAATGTCCCTGTTCCCCCTCGTCGCAAGAATGCGGATCCTCCATCTCGCCCCGTGGCACCTCCGTCTCCGCCTCCGCCTCAATCAATGAGTGCCTTCTTCAAATGCTTCAAGGCGATCTTCACTTCTTGCCGGAAGCAAGAGATTCGCGCTCAAAGGGCACACAAGCGTCAAGAAAAATACCTTAAGGCGGTGTGCGACAAGCTGGAGGTCCCGATGTCCTCTCCGGAGGTGAGTGATGGGGAGATCACTCCATTCCCCAACTTCACCGCCGATGATCTCGCCCAGCTCCAAGAGGATGGAAGCTCCTCTCGGGCTGCTCCCTCGGCAAGGAACTCCGACGACGACGACGATGATGCCGATGATCATGAGGACGACGTCGAAGATTCCGAGGCCACGGAGAGTGGAAGCGGCGAAGACGAGGACTAGTTCTTAGGTCTTAGTTTCCTCCCTTCTTTTCCTTTTTGGTGCCTTGATGCCAAAGGGGGAGAGTTAAGGGGGAGTTAATCGTTTGTGGGCGTGTTTGTGATTTGTGGACTTATTTTGTAATATATTCTTGCTCTTGGATGTTTACATTTGTGCAAGACCTGTTAATGTTGCTTAAATATCAATATAATGCTATTATTGTCAATCTTTTGATTATATTGATGCTCTTTATGTCTTGTCACAATTGTTGAGCACATCACGTACGCACCCCACCATAACGTGTGTGGGTATGAAAGAACTCCTCCACCTCTTTTACATGTTGCATACCTTGAGGGGGAGTCATTCATACGCACACATGTTATGAAAACCAAAACTTTATACTCTTATTTGTGAAGGACTTAATGTGTTGTCATCAATCACCAAAAAGGGGGAGATTGAAAGTGCATCTAGGTTCCCCGTGGGTTTTGGATGATTGATGACGACAATTAAGTCGCTAATGAGCTCAAGTGATCTTAGCACAGGTGAAGACTCAATCGGAGACGCAAACCCTCAAAAAGGAAAAAGAAGGAAACGGAGTCAACTCGAAGCGTGGAAACTAGGGTTTCTAGCGTGTTGAGTTAGACTAGCCGTAGTAATAGGAGGGTGTGTGTGTAAAGTGCATTGAGATCAAGTTTGGGAGCTCAAAGTGGTTTAGAGGTCAAACCTATGAAAGAGATGAGTGAATGAGTGGTCTGGCCGTAGGGCCGGACTAGTCCGTGCAGGTGGTCGGACTAGTCCGTCCCTGGCCGGCCAAGTCCGTTGTCGGCCGGACCAGAAGGGTCTGACTGAGATCGGACTAGTCCGTTAATGGCCGGGCTAGTCCGGGTAGCAGTGAGTGGGTTTTGGGGACTAAGTCTCAAAACCACGGACTTGTCCGTTTTAGACCGGACCAAGAGGTCCTGAGTGAGAACGGACTAGTCCGCCCGTGGGGCCGGACTAGTCCGGGTTGGCTAGGAAAAGGTGCTTCTGTGGCTAAGTCTGGGAGGACCGGACTAGTCCGCCCTAGGGGCCGGACTAGTCCGTGGTCCTCAGACTAGTCCGTTTTCACACGGAGCAGAAGGCTCTGTGTGAGATCGGACTAGTCCGGTGTTGACCGGACTAGTCCGTTCTGGAAGTGACCGTTTGAATTTGAAGTTTGGCGGGTAGCGTGACGATAGTGTGTCAGCTGTCGGGACCTGACAAAGGGGTCAGTGGTCCCCTAGGCCGGACTAGTCCGGGCCAGTGGCCGGACTAGTCCGCCCTTTTGCTGAAGTCAGCAGATTGGGCTTGGGACCCCTATAAAAAGGGGACCCCCGGCCTCATTTCGAATACCTTTGGAAAAACTCAAACCCTAGCGCCGCCACAGCCAACTTGGAGCACTCCTAAGCCTCCTTCTTGCCAACTTTCCCTCTAAAACTAATTCTTGAGTGGATTAGGGTTTAGTGAGGTGGAGAAGAGGAAGAACATCGCGCTTGTGCTCCCGGTTTGATCTCTTGCACTCGTTGAGTCTTTGTGGGCTGTGTATTGAGTTTGTTTTATTGTGTTGATCATCTTTGTGGTGTGGGAGCCTCAGTTTGTGAGAAGCCCCAACAAACTTTGTAATCACCATTGTGATTAGTGGAGAACCAAGTTAGGCCCTTGTGTTCTTCGCATTCATTCTATTGATTACTTTGTTCTAGGGTTGGTAGTCTCGTTTCATACTCCGCATTGCTACAAACTTGTGGAAACTTGACTTGCTCTTGTGTAGGTTGTTGCTCAACTTGACTTAAACATATACTCACTTGTAGCAAAGAGAAAATTCCCTAAAACTTGCTAGAAACATCTTTTTAGGGTTATTCACGCAAGCTGACCGGACTAGTCCGCCCCCTGACCGGACTAGTCCGCCCCCTGTGATTTAATCTCGTTTTATTAAGTCATTTGCAGGTCGATTAGCCTATTCACCCCCCTCTAGGCAACTTTCAACAATTAAGCAAAGAAAAATAGTAAAATTTGTTTCTTGTCTATAACTTCGTCGCGACTTATGATTCTCAAGAAGATTTTAGGTCAAACGTGATTCTAAATACAACAGAATGTGATGTCTTTTCTTTTAGATCCAACTGTACATGGACCCGCCTTACTTCGGCCTGTCGGGGTGTAGGTAGAGTGGCGTACTTAGGGTGCTTGACCAGGCTAAGTCGATAGCACACTCCGGCCCTAGATTGGCTTGGCGGCTTTCAGGCGAGTTGGCCATGAACAATATTTGAATCCAAAAGAATCGACAATACAACTCGAATTGTATATAAACTAGTTGAACTAAAATTTCTTAAGAATTGCACGTCTTCATTATAGACAAGAAAGAGAAAAATAAAAATGTTGAGCCTGTACAAAATAAATGCACGTGGAGTCTATTTCACATGAAAATGTCTTTCATTATAGGTCCGGGGTACAGGGGAAACAAGTACACTCTTAGGGTACGGAACCAGGCTAAGGGTGTTTCATTTCTCGTTTGACCCAAGGTAGTTAGCCACACTTTTAGTCCTGAGACTGTGACAAGCGTTGCATGAGCTTTATGGACCTTTCGGGAAAGGTCCGGCTGCTCTCCCGGAGGAACTACCCGACTTTGTACAATGACTCTATAACATACATCTCAAGTTACTCAAGACTCACCTCTGTGGTATTAAGTGTAGAACTTACGGAGGTGCTCGATGTTCCAAGGATTTGGGAGAGGTGTCCCATCCTCTGTAGCCAAGCCAACGCTTCCAGGACTGGATACTTTAATCACTCGGAAGGGCCCCTCCCAGCCAGGGGAGAGTTTGTTTAACCCTTCTCTGGATTGTATTCTCCGTAGCACCAGATCGCCTTCCTCGAGCTGTCGGTTGTGTACATGTCGCTGGTGATAGCGTCGTAAGGCTTGACGATATCGGGCATTCCGAACAGCTGCTTGGCACCTTCCCTCCTCAAGGAGGTCTAGGTCTTCACGCCGGAGCTGGTCCTGCACGGCTTCGTCGAAGGTCCGGACCCGGAGTGAACCCAAGGTGATTTCCGGAGGAAGGATTGCTTCAGCTCCGTACACCATAAAGAAGGGTGTTTCTCCGGTTGACCGGTTTGGAGATGTCCTGTTGGCCCATAGAGTGGGCGGAAGCTCTTCGATCCAGTTGGCTCCATGTTTTTTCAAGCGCTCATAAGTGCACGTTTTAAGTCCTTTAAGGATTTCAGCATTTGCTCTCTCGACTTGGCCATTGCTGGCTGGGTGAGCTACGGAGGCATATCAAACTTGTATGTCGAGGTCTTCGCAATATCCTTGGAATGCGGAGCTTGTGAATTGGGTCCCATTATCAGTGATGATTTTGTTTGGGACTCCAAATCTGCATACAATGGACTGTAGAAAGTTGATAGCAGATTGCTTGTTGATTATCACAACTGGAGTTGCTTCCGGCCACTTGGTGAACTTGTCAATGGCGACGTACAGGAACTTGTAACCTCCGACGGCTCTTGGGAAAGGTCCCAAGATTTCCATCCCCCACACAGCGAAGGGCCATGTAGGAGGTATCATTTGTAAGGGCTGAGCCGGAGTGTGAATTTGCTTTACATGAAATTGACATGCTTTGCATTTTTTCACCAGCTCAGTTGCATCCTGGAGTGTTGTAGGCCAGTAGAAGCCATGCCGAAAGGCTTTACCAACCAATGTGCGGGAAGACGCGTGGTTCCCGCACTCGCCCCCATGGATTTCTGCGAGGAGCTCGCATCCTTCTTCCCTTGTGATGCACCGCATTAGGATGCCGTTGGCACCGTGCCGGTAGAGATCCCCTTCTACCAGCGTGTATCTTTTAGCCAATCTGACTACCCGGTCAGCGGATACGTCATCGTCAGGAAGGATGTTGTCTTTCAAGTAGTTCCGGATCTCCGAGATCCATGCATCGGAACTAACTTGAGCATTTGAGTCTTGCGTGTTGGGTTGCTCGGAGCTTCCGGCAGCACCTACGACCCTTGATGGCTGCCATGGTAACAGGACCATCGGGACCGTCAGCTTCGGGATGCTGATCTCGCCTCCTTCGCTCAGTTCGGCAGGCTGAGCTGTAGGTTTCGACAATCTCCGGACAAAAGTTCCGTCAGGAGCTGGAGCTCCGGTTGACGCTTTCGTTGAGAGTTCGTCGGCTTCAGCATTGTGAGCACGCTGAACATGGTGGAGATCTAGGACTTCGAAATCCTTCTGAAGCCTCTGGACTTCAAGGAGGTAAGAAGCTAACTGGAGATTATTGCAGGAGCATTCACCCTTCACCTGCTTAATGATGAGCTGTGAATCTCCTTTGACCAGCAATTGCTTGACACCATATGATAGTGCCACCTTTAGTCCGTAGATGAGTGCTTCATACTCTGCCATGTTGTTGGTTGCCTTGAAGTCAAGGTGTACCATGTATTTCACCTTCTCCCCAGTCGGTGCAAGGAGAAGGACTCCAGCTCCGGCCCCCTGCTTTTGCATGGAGCCATCGAAGTAGAGGGTCCAATGAGGCTCGGTGAAGGTTGGAGCTTGATGCTCCGTCTTCTGCTCACTGGGGCCCCCCAGGGTTTGATGGAGAGGGAGTCCATTCTGCCACAAAATCTGCCAATGCTTGACTCTTGACTGCTTGTCTTGAAATAAATTCAAGATCAAATTCAGCCAATTCCGCTGCCCACTTTGCAATATTCCCAGTTGAATTGGGATTATGCAAAATTGCTCGAAGTGGGTAAGAGGTCACCACTGAGACTTTGTGAGCTTGGAAGTAATGGCGAAGCTTCCTGGAGGCAATAAGAACTGCATAGAGCAGCTTATGCACCTCTAGGTATCGAGTCTTGGCATCATGCAGTACTTCACTAATGAAGTACACTGGGCGTTGAATGGTCCGGACCCTCCCAGAGGGGTCCGGAGCTTCCTCTTCACTGACCCGGATCCTCTCGGAGAAGTCCAGATTTTCTTCAGGGACCTCCGGGTTCTGGCTGGAGGAACCCGGAGCTTCTTCAGAAGTGACTTGGACCCTCCCGGAGGGGTCTAGGTCTCCTGAAGCAACTTCTTGTGGGTTCGAATCTGGGAGCTGGGACCCAGACTCGCTTTTAGGAACCTCCGGACCCTCCCGAAGGGGTCTAGATTCCTGGGTATGGGGTAGTTCTGGTCTCTCCGCAACCAGAACCATGCTGACGACTTCGTCGGTAGCTGAAATATAAAGCAATAAAGGCTCACCAGGGTTCGGAGCTACCAGAATTGGTAGGGTGGTGAGGAACTGTTTCAGCTCCTGGAATGCCTTTTCTGCTTCTTCGGACCATTGGAATGGTCCGGACTTCCTCAATAACTTGAAGAAGGGGAGTGCCCGTTCCGCTAGTCTTGAGATGAACTGACTGAGGGCTGCTAAACATCCAGTCAACTTTTGGACATCTTTGATGTGGGTTGGTGGTCGCATGTCTTCAATGGCCTTAATCTTCGCCGGATTAGCTTCTATGCCCCGATGACTTACCAGGAAACCAAGAAGTTTTCAGGAGCTAACCCCGAAGACACACTTGTCTGGGTTTAGCTTTGTGCGGGTGGCCCGCAGCTTGTCGAAGACAGCCTGTAAGGTGTCAAGGAGTAACTCCTTGTTCCTGACCTTGACCATGATGTCATCGACGTACACTTCCACTATGTCTCTAATGAGTTCTTCAAAAGTTTTGTACATAGCTCGTACAAAAGTTGACGCTGCATTCTTGAGACCAAAGGGCATGGCTGTGTAACAATACAATCCATCTACTGTGATGAATGAAGTATGCTCTTCATCTTCCCTAGACATCCTGATTTGATGATATCCGGAATATGCATCTAGGAAACACAGTAATTCACACCCGGAGGTGGAATCCACTATCTGATATATTCTAGGTAGTGGGAATGGATCTTTTGGACATGCCTTATTTAGTGTGGTGTAGTTGATGCACATCCGAAGCTTCCCGCCGACCTTAGGCACAACGACTAGGTTCGCCAGCAATTTTGGATGGAAGACTTCTCGGATGAATCTGGCTTCGAGCAACTTCTTCACTTCTTGTCGGATGAAGTTCTGTCGCTCTACGGATTGCTTCCGAGGCTTCTGATGCACAGGCTGGGCATCGGGGTAGATCTTCAGATTGTGCTCAATCACTTCCCTGGGGATCCCAGGCATTTGTGACGGTTGCCAAGCAAACACGTCGATGTTAGCCCGGAGGAAAGTGATGAGCGCGAGTTCCTATTTGTCGTTCAATCCTCCCGATATACGGGTGGTTTGAGCGACATCGGAACCAATTTGGACGACTTTGACGGGAATGTCGGTGTCGCCGCTTGGCTGCACTCGAGGTGCAGAAGTCGAGCCTCGTTGACGAATGCTCGGGGGTTTTGGAGCTTGCTCCTGCCTGGAGTCCTCCTCTTGCGCCGTGGTGAGTGCATGGAGCTCTTCCAGGGCAGTTACTCCGACGGTGCGATCTCCGCGGATCCGGAGAACGCCTACTGGCGTTGGCATCTTCAACACCAGATAGCCATAATGAGCAGCCGCCATGAATTTGTACAGGGCAGGTCTACCCAAGATGGCATTGAAGGGTAAGTTGATCTGAGCAACGTCGAAGACCAACTTCTCGGTGCGGTACTTCTCCCGTGTCCCGAAGGTAACAGGGAGAGTAATAGCTTCGAGTGGGGTGATGGCCCCCGAACCTACTCCGGAGAAAGGTCGAGAGGGGTGTAGATCCGAAGGTCGGAGCTGAAGCTTAGTGAAAGCTTCGAAGCTGATGAGGTTAAGCCCCGAACCTCCGTCTACCATGACGTGGTGGAGCTGGATGTTGTTGATGGTAGGAGATACCATCAAGGGTAACTGTCCTGCTCCAACCATGCTCCGGGGACAATCCGAAGCATCAAAAGTGATGGTTGTGTCCATCCACTTTCGATGAGGTTCCGGCCTGACTGTAGGAGCTACAGCGGCCATATCCCGACGCATAGTCTTGATGACGCGACGGGAGGTGATATCCCATGATCCACCGAAAATGGTGTTCATGGTCTTCCGACGCTCGTTGTCAGAGACGTCAGAATCATCGTCGACTGAGGTGTAGACAGCCTTCAGGACCTTTTTGGGATCCCGAAACCCTAACTCCTCTTCAGTTGGAGCTTCGTCGACCTTTTGCTTTCCTTCCCTCTGTCGGAAAGGAGATCCTTCCCGGCGCTTGTTGTAGCGCTCGGCAAGGTTTTGGACCTCCCGGCAGTCTTCCAAACTGTGGTTGCCCGTCTTGTAAATGGGACACCACACTTTGGGTTTGCCACCGTCTTCAGAAGACGGTCGAGGTCGCTTCTCGGGGCGTGGCCCCCGGCCACCCGGAGCTGCAGCAGCTGCAACGTTGGATGTGCCGGCCGACAGCTTCTTCTTGCCGTTGGTCTTCTTTTTCTTCTTGCCACTCCCAGAGGTAGCGGCTTCTGCTTTGGAGGGTTTCTTGTGACCCTCCGAGGTTGGTTTGGAGTGCATCTCACGGCCCTCCGCAGCTCGGGCACATTTGTCAGCCAAGCTGAAGAGTTCCGTGACACTTGTGATCTCCTTGATCACCAGTTTCTCCAACATCTTCTTGTCCCGTACGTCCTGTCTGAATGCCACAATGACAGAGGCGCTAGAGATAGAAGGGATAGTGTTTCGTACCTGAGAGAACATCTGGATGAATGACCGCAAGGATTCTCCCCCTTTTTGCACGACCGCAAAAAGATCCAGTTCAGTGCCTGGCCGGGTGTATGAACTCCCAAAGTTGGCAGTGAATTGATGGCACAGCTCCTCCCAACTGTTGATAGAGTTGGGTGGAAGGCTCATAAACCAGGACCTGGCAGTCCCAGTTAAGGCCACTGGAAAATAATTGGCCATCACGGCCTTGTTTCCTCCAGCTGCCAAGATTGCAGTGGAGTATATCTGAAGAAATTCGGCAGGGTTGACAGTCCCGTCGAATTTTTCCGGCAGGTGAGGTCGAAACTTCTGTGGCCATCTAACCATGCGCAGGTGCATGGCCAGGGCTGAACAGCCTCCTCCTACTCCTTCAAGAGTAGAAAGGTCATGAGCTTCCCGTCTTTCACGGGCACGCTCAATATGGACTCGGCCATCCTGCTGGCGGTATCGACGATCAAGCTCCGCCCGGAGGTCATGAGTCGAAAGCCTGGATACCGTGTGAGTGTGTCGAGCCCCGGAGGTCAACGACGTCACTTGTTGTGACGCAGCATGTCTCCTGCTATTGGAGACATGCGGACCAAGTCTTCCAAACAAAGTTCGCCGCTGCGACGGGGCTCTTCCTGAAGGAGGAGGACCCTGGTTGCTGAGGCGTTCGGCTGCTGCTGCAACCAAATGCTCCACATCGGCCCTCCACTGCTCCAGTGCATCCCGAGATGCATTCGGAGGTGGTGGGCGTTGGAGAAGAGCACGCGCTGCATGAAGCGCATGTTCCGGATTGTCATGATTTGCCGACGCAGTGATTGACGCCGGCGCACCATCACGCTGCCCAGCACGATTTGCTGGAGGAGATGGTGGTGGTGGGAGTATGACTCCTGCTGGTGCTGAGGCTCCTGCTGGTGGCTGCCTATTGGAGGGATTGCCTCCAACAGCCTGAGCAGCAGGTTGGCCGTTGGATGATCCAGCAGCTGAGTTCACCATTCTCAAAATCTCAAGCGCCCCTACCCGGCGCGCCAACTGTCGGTGGTTTGGAACCGGCAGATCTCACTACACTACTAAAGTGATAGGGGAGTTTGATGTTCGCTGTGGGCGCGCGGAGATTCAAGAAGGTGAATAAGAATTGACGCAGGAGACACAAGAATTTGCGTGGTTCAGGCCGCCTGAGCGTAATACCCTACTCCACGGGTGTGTTGGTGTTGTATTAGCAGTATGAGCTTGTCACGAGCGTATGAGACGCATGTCTCTTCCCTTTTGAACGTGTCGTCGGCCTGTCCTTTTATAGTACAAGGGCATACCGTTACAAGTTAGCCTGGCCCGACATGTGGCCCCGGCGGTTACTAGTATTGATACACGTTTAATTACTCTTAATGATCCTATAACGGGCTTTGACAGCACCGTTACTGATGTTAAGATCGTCCGTTTAAATGTCATTAATATGGCATTAATGACACTTAATCGGGTATTGAAGTCCTTGGTTCTCCTTTGAAGATCCGGAGCCGTTGCGGGGTCTTCCGGAGGTTAGAAGCTGAAGATCCGACGATCGGACACGTGGAAGCTCCGGAGCTTGCTGTGGGAAACAGGTAGCTCTGGGACTACCCGACACGTGTCAGGTCCGGAGCTTCTCTCGGTCAGGGGCTAAGTCCGGGGGTGCCATTTCGGTACATGGTCCGGAGCTTCCCCCTTGTGGGCGGTAGCTCCGGTTTGATAGTACACGTGGTGACCCAGGGATTAACCATGTTGGAGAAGCGGGTCCGGTTATGTCTGACATGTGGGCCTTCGAGGGTCTTCAAACCAAGTAGATGATTTTCCCTTAAGATCTTTATAACCTCAAGGGATGTACGGTTTCTAGGATACCGACAGCTCTGCTCCCCGCCGAAGAGGAAAGCTTTGGACGGGGGTGGGTGGAAGGGCGCGGGGAGGAAGAAGAGATTTACCTCGCCCTCCTCGCGTCGTCATATTTGCGGGCCGGAAGACATCGCACGCAAAATGAAGTTGTGGTATGCATAGTCTGTTAAAGAGTGAAAAAGAAGGGTAAGGAGATGCATTTTCAAATGGAGCACTTTTGCCTCCTCTGTTGGAGGTAGTATAATTAATTGCGGAGTACACTCAACAGACAACAGTAAACCTAACTAAAGAGCGGTGATTGTCTCTGCTCTGCCATTGAAAAAAATCTGACCCACCCTGCAAAGCAGCGTATCGCCATCAAAATCAATACTTGAACACAAACATGTTTGAGAGCCAGGAAAGGAATGCATTATCTCAGCGTGCCAATCGGCCAATCTTCTCCGATCGCGTGGATCCGAATCGTTAGTCTGTTCCGTCGTCCACTCCCTCAGCCCTCCTCTCCCGAGACTGAGATTTAATCGTTAGTCTGCATCCATCATTGGGTCGTTGAATTCCCTGGTGATTCGTTCTTTTTTTTTTTGATTCCAATTCCGCTCAGTTTAAGAGCAAAAACGATTTGGTTCATCCTACCACGTGAAGTTGTTCGACGCTAATTACATTTGGCCACGACAATTTGATGGGTTCTCGGCAGGACGATGATGACGGGATGAATTTAAAAACGCAACCCTTTTGTCTCTTTACCACAAAGCTCCCTCCTTTCTAGGCCTGTCAATAAAGCTCGAAGATCGTAACTTGCTCGTGTTCGATTCATTTTAAACTCGATTCGAGCTCGGCTTGAATTCTTAATGAGCCAAGCTTGAGCTTGCGTATAAGCTCGCAAGCTCGAGGAGCCCGAGCTCGAAAAGCTCGAGTAAGCTCGTTTATTATTGCTGTGTATAAGATGTATGATTAACTAAATTATATAATCTTATTAAAAATGTTTTCAGTGATACATTTTTGATATACGCTCGCAACAAATAATATGCAACGTCGTCCACCTCCATACTTTGTTAGTTGTGAAGCTGAACTTGGTAGATTCTATTGTATTTATATGAGGATGGCAATTAAAATATTGTTAATAAAGTTGAGGATCGTAACTCGCTCGTATTCAACTCGTTCTAGACTCGATTCAAGCTCGGTTCGAATCCTAAACGAGTCAAGCTTGAGTCTGGCTGTAAGATCGAATAAATTCTGGATTCGACTCGAGATCGACTCGAATTTTTATCAAACTCAAGCTTACGAAGATAAGCTCGTTCGAGTTCGACTGATTAATAGCTCTACTCCTTTCTTGACCCGCCGTCTTGGCATCTACCCCCGAGGTCACGTGGGATTGAATGCTTATCCTCTAATTCCACGCCCCACGGCGCCCCCACCACCACCAACCCAGAAGATTAGAGAAAGAGGGGATTAAAGAGCGATAAGAAAAAGAGGAGAAAGGTAAAAAAAACTTAAATCTTTCTGTTTTTTGCGGTCTTTAAGTGGCTGTTCAGTCGTTGCCTTGTTGCGGCCGAAGACAGAGAGAGGGGGGAAGAGAGTTGGTGAGCGAGCTCGGGATCAGCGGGTGACCGCAAAGGTTGTTGTCTCAGGGGAATTTTTAACCCCATCTTCTCCCACTGTTCCTTGGATCACTGCTTTTCTTTGGTTGGTTGGTGTTCTTGGATCTCCGACGCCAACCTTGTCCCTCCCAAAATCTCGAGTTCTTGGCTGTTCTTCTTCGTGGGCTGCCTGCAGCGTGGAGGAGGAGAGAAGGCGGCATGGGAAGCTTCGCGAAGCTGGCGAGGAGGGCGGTGGAGACGGAAGCGCCGGTTATGGTGAAGGTGATGGATGGAGTTCTCCTGCCTCTTCAATTTCGCATCTCGATTCCAAGTTTCTCGGTCTTGTTTTCTGATGATGATGTCCCTTTGTTCAGATACAAGAACTGGTTCGAGGGGCCAAGGACGTGATATCGCTTGCGCAGGTATTCGCTCACAATTTTTTGATCGACCTGTGTGATGAGTTCATGTGTTGATTGGGTGATGTAAGGTTAATGGCTAAGCATTTTGATGTTTGTGTTTGCTTGTTAAATGGAAATCAAATGGAAGTAGAACGAATTCATGGGAGCTGATCATCTGTATAGCATTTTTCCACTCTGTATTGTTGTTTCTGCAAATTGTTTAAGTTGTAACATAATTCAGTATCATAGCAAGTATGTTTCATGTAATTCCTGGGAATGGTGCCTCTTGTACTGATTGGTAAATGTTTGTTTGTCATCAAATGAATTAGTTGCAAGCGTGTTTGTCCGATGAGGTTGAGTAAATCATGTGGTGTTTCCTGGACACCGGTAGGCCTTTTTTAACATCTGCAAGTCCTGAATGCAGGGAGTTGTTTACTGGCAACCTCCTGAGTCAGCTATGAATAAGGTCAAAGAAATCATCTGGGAACCATCGATAAGTAAATATGGTTCTGATGATGGAGTTCCTGAACTTCGAGAAGCACTTCTCGAAAAGGTACTTCTTTTCATTATAGGATATATAATATGCTTCCCCGAATCCCCGTACAATAGACCAAAGTGACCATGCCATTAAATTCTAACAACATTGGCATTACCATTCAACAATAAGAATCATGCTTCTAACCTGCTGCCATGTAAGCAAGTTCTACTAGAGATATTTGATGTCATCAACAATGACAAGTTGTTGATAGATATTCCAGGAATTAATTCTGTCAAAGGATTGCAAGTCTTTCATTTTCTCATTGGGGAGTTATGTTATGTGGAAGCATCTAAACTTGTGAATACATAAAGGGCTCATAGAAACGGTTTACTTTTCCAATCGAGAAGTACACAATATTTGTTTGCTTGACTCCAAAAGTCTAGATCGTGAAATAATGGAGATAAGAGCTATGAAGCATACTTGGACGTCTGTGAGCAATATAATTGTTTTCACAGTTAAGTTACGAGATCACGATGTGATTTGGATGACCTCTGTAATACCAGTAGCCTAAATGTTAGACATTGTACAATTATCTTCATAATTTACTCCACTGTCTGTGGCCTATTGTACTAAGCTCTCTTTTGATCGTGGGGACTATATAACTACTGTTGGCTTGGCCCTTGACCTTCTTGGGACCGTGACCAAGTCGAATATATTTTCTTATATCTATTGTATTTTTTTTGCAGCTACGCAGAGAGAATAAGCTTACCAAGTCATCAGTTATGGTTACGGCAGGTGCAAATCAGGTTTCTAGAAAAAAACTTTCACCAGCTTTCTTATACAATTCTTATCCCTGTACAGTATACTGCCTTGTATTGTTGACAAACTAAAGATTATATTTCCCAATTCATTGTTGCTAGACCTAAATCTTGTCTCCAAACTTAGTTGGTCCAATCAAGTGATTTCTTACTAATATTTTCATTGTCAGGCTTTTGTGAACCTGGTACTCACCCTTTGTGATGCTGGTGATTCCGTTGTCATGTATGCGCCATACTACTTCAACGCCTACATGTCATTCCAGATGACAGGTGTTACTAACATTTTAGTTGGTGGAAGTGATCCCAAGACACTTCATCCAAATGTTGGTAAGATGGTCTCCTCTCTGTTCTCTTCCTTTACATTGGAAAAGTTTGTGAATTTACTCCCTCCTGTATCAAATTATTTGTCGTTTCAGACAAACAAACAAAAACTAAAAATGAACTAACTATGGCTGTCCTAACGACAATTATTTTGATACAGGAGGGAGTATATATTAACACTATGTTGTAAGAAAATAGTTGTACTTATTGTTGGCTCTGACAGCAGCCACTTCACTAGTAAATGTTAAATTTCTGTCACATACTCAATTTCTTGCAGCTAATAAGAGAAAAATATTCCTCTTTTTTTCTGTAAAAATATGATACCTATGCATGTGTTGTAAGAAAATTATGTACTGGATGTAACTGAACGTATTTCATTTTGGAAGCATATATTACATTATGTCCGAAAATGCAGATTGGCTGGAGAAGGTTCTGAAAGAAAATAAACCTGTCCCTAAACTTGTTACTGTTGTCAATCCGGGGAACCCATCAGGAGCTTTTATTCCCAGGCCTACGCTTGAGGTCATCTCTCTCTTCATATGGACATATACTTGTATTTGGAATCACTGTTTACAATTTCCTAATATTTCATTGCCATTCCAGAGAATTTCAAAGCTTTGCAAAAACGCTGGTGCATGGCTTGTGGTTGACAACACCTATGAGTAAGCTATACCGATAAATTAATAATTACTTGCATACAATTCCATAATGTACTGCAGTATGAATATGAGAACTGAAAACAATACTTACATTTTGGGTAAAGTTCTTAAGAACAGGTCACTATATAATTAACTAGAAGAATACTCCCTACTTGAAGCTGAGTCCAGATGACATCCACTTTAATAGCCTGCAAGGAGTGGAGTTCTAGAGTAATCTATGGTAGCATGTCCCTGAACTAAGCGTTCTCAGCTGTTTTCTGAAGGAAAACAGAATCAGCATGCAAAATGTCATTCACCAATGGCCACACACAGAAATGCATAGCTTATTAAGCAGCACATAGTGTATACCTGCTAAAAGAAGGAAATGTCACATCTAGCATTACTGTTTGGGAGTCTACACTATATAAGAATCCTTCAAATATCTGTGCTCTGTTTTCTCGGTTTGGGATAACTCCTCTTGTCCAAACTCATTTAACACTGGCTTTTGAAGTGCTCTATGGGTCCTCAAGTCTGGCTATGTAAAGGCCTGTCTATCGGTGGCTTAGAAATCTAGTGGCTTTAATGTATTCTTTCTTCAGGTTTTATGTTGGAACCATAACAAAAAGTTATCTTGAAAATCCTTTATTATTAGCTTGTCAACACTGGGATCCGATTTATCTATGCTGTGTCCTGCAATTGTATGTAACCATCCATATTTGAAATGGTCATAAAAAATGGTAGATTTTTGCAATGGATTCTTAGTTTGTTATCTTCAATTATGAGTTTTAGACTTAAATCAAACATAGTAAATTGTTGATCTTTTGCTTTTTTCCACTTTAACTCTGCTAGCTATTGTAATTTAGTTTTCATAACTCATAGTGTTCTTGACCTTTGTTTGACTTCATCGTGCGCTGAGATCTGAAATTGGATATCAGGTACTTTATGTATGATGGAATGGAGCACTATTGCTTAGAGGATAATCACATTGTCAACCTTTTCTCATTCTCGAAGGCTTATGGAATGATGGGGTGGCGTGTAGGATATGTAAGTGCATCAACTTCTTCGCTGGCCTGACTTTTTGTTTATGTTCCACCATTGCTGGCGTTAGGAGTGAATGTTGATTTGTTTAGCTTCATACGTTTTCCACATGCACGCTACTTGACGTGACACGAGCTGTCTTCTGCAGATTGCATATCCAAATGAAACTGATGGTTTCCATGATCAGCTCCTCAAAGTGCAAGATAACATACCTATATGTGCCTCTATCATTGGGCAGCACCTGGCGCTCTACTCACTGGAGGCTGGTCCAGAGTGGATCAGAGAAAGGGTCAAAGACTTGGTGAAAAACCGAGAGTTGCTTATAGAGGCAATGTCTCCACTCGGTGAGGATGCTGTCAAGGGTGGGGAGGGTGCCATTTACCTCTGGGCAAAACTACCTGACAACTGCTCAGATGATTTCGAAGTTGTTAGATGGCTTGCAAACAAGCACGGGGTCGCTGTGATTCCTGGGAGTGCCAGCGGTTGCCCTGGATACATCCGTATCTCCTTCGGAGGGTTGAAGGAGGAAGACACAAGGCTTGCTGCTGAGAGGCTAAGGCGTGGTCTCCAAGAACTGGTAACTAAAGGAATGGTACAGTAACAGTCCATTGGATGTAAGTACATTTGACATTCAAATTTCAGAACACCAATATTTCGATGATATACTACTGGTGGGATTAGCTCAAAGAAGAAATTAAGACAAAAGGGAGATTGGGAATTCGGACAGAATAAAAGGCATCCAGCCTGCAGAATCGCCTTTGTTACAAATAATGAATCATCATTTAGCACTTCTTCCTATTTGACTTCCAGATTTCCATATTTCTGGTGACAGCAATTGTACACAGATCAAATATAAGAGTCATGAGCTGTTCTTGGCACGCTTATGTCTGATGAGCTGCCCGTGGTTTTGTTTGGTGCGGGTTGCATTGCAGTTCCCCCGTGTTTGAAAGCTAGCTGATAGAACTACAGATTTTTCGGATTTCAATTTCTAGCGAGGCAAAAAAGGAACAAAAAGTTAACTACTTCATCCATCTCAAAATACTTGTCATTAGGACAAAAAGTTTTCATTATTGAACTAAAATCCTTGTTCTAATGACATCTATTTTAAGGAGGGAGTACATAAAGCATTGGACACAGTTTTTTATGGATCGAACGATGCTGAACCTGTATGTTCACACTATCAATAGTTGCGTCCGTGTAAGTATATTATTTGTATTTTCCCTTTTACATAAAGACTTTTTCACATATTTGTAATCTTTTGTATCTCTATTTATTATGGTCTCTGACCCTCATAATAATACAAGCACTAGGCAACGACTGCTATGCAATCTGAACTTCTGTGCAAGCGTGCAATCCGCGAATCTTAGTTATTAGATGGACATCTAATGGTGGCTACCATTTTATATATAGATTATTCTTTTTACACAGACGGGTGGAAGGATTTATGTATAAAATACTAGTCACCCTTGGATATCCGTCAAATAACTGATATTTGCGAATTGTACGCATGTACAGAGGTCCAGATTCATAACATGGTACTGGATATCCGTCAAATAACTGATATTTGCGAATTGTACGCATGTACAGAGGTCCAGATTCATAACATGGTACCGAGCCAAAACTTAGTTTTTTCCTACTATCCTAGCAACTAATCTTCGTGCTTCTTCGATCTCGTTGGATCTTGGCTTTTTTTTTATCTCGTTCGATCCTTGTCGCCTTTTCACCTTTTACGTGATCCGCCGCCAGGCGCTGCTCTCGTCTTCCCCGATTCAAGCGGCTTCGATCTGATGTCTCTACGATCCTCGTCCTTGATCCCGCATCTTGGAAGGCGTGCGGCCTGCATCTGGATCTCGCTGTGCTTGCCGCCCCACCGGTGCCGTTGACCGACTCTTCGACGCCGGTCTGAAGCGTCTACCGCCCGCCCTGCCCGACTGCTTTGGCCTGCCCGCAGCGCACTGCTCCACCAAGGCGCTGTCGCTCGGTCTTCTATGCCAGTACGCCTCACCGCGGCTCGGTCAAATGGTGAGATCGGTACTCGTTTACCGCCGCCACTTCATATTGAGTCCGTGGCCAGCGTGAGTTTAGGGTTTTGCCTGTCTCCGTGGCTAAACGTTCAGTAAAAAGAAAAAAAGAGGTGTCCGTGGGTCCTTCAATAGTGGAGAGAACCATCCTCTTCTCTAGATGGCAATGGGTCGGGTAAAGGAAAAAAATCGACTCGAAATAAAACAGTGCACGGGTAGATTTTTGTACTCGTACCTGTACACGTGGGTAAAAATTGGTACCGTACCTGACGGGTTTGATGCGAGTTTCGGGTACCCGTCAGGTACTCGCCAGCGTTACTGGATCTGGGAGTTGGCAGCACTGGCTAGGGTTACGAGAAGCGCGAGGATGGGGACGGGGGCGCCGAGCGTCGAGATTGGGCGTCGACGGAAGGCGGATGACTCTGGACTCCTCGTGGCCGACAGAAGGTGGATCAACACTACCTGCGCAGAGAAGACGGATGGTCGTTGTTGCGTCGTCGTCGAGACGGACACCCCGCAGCCGCTGCGGCAGCACGCGCAGGAGGTCGAAGCAGTCGCCTAAAGTGGACGGGGAGGATGGAGCATGGTTGCGCAAGGGGATGGTGAGTAGCACACTCGACTCAGCTCACGGGCTCTCCGCGGCGATGATTGTGCAGAAACCAGGAGAGGGGTGAAGCAAGAAATCAGAAGGGAGCAGCGATAGGAAATCTGCAGTGAGAGTCAGCGAAAGAAAACCGGGAGTCGGGAAGTCAGGAGGGAGGCAAAGTAAGGAATACGGACTCAAGGTGTAGGATTGTGGCTGGGTTTGGCTGCTCGTTTCGGGATTAGGGTTGCTGCACAGGCTTACAGCTGAGTTGATGTTGGGCTGAGCTGAATTTTTAAGTTTTGGATAACCTGTCAGGTACCTGCGGGTAGCAAATAAAACCGTACTCGTACCTGCAATGTATCGGGTCGAGTACGAGTTGTACCCGCGTGTAAAAATTCCTACCCGTACTTGTACCCGCCGGGTACCCGAATTTGCGGGTACGATTGTTATTCCTACCTGGAACCTGGCCTTTACGTGATTGTCATCTTCAGGTGATCTGGCTCACTGGAAGATTCATGTGACTTACGTGGGCTTTAGGTGAACTCCCTCTAAGTAAAAAAAATGCAGTTTGCACCACTTCATGATGACTTCTTCGTCGGGCAGGTTTTTGGTTGTGCGGTGTCTGGTACTTTTTAATGACACCAATTACCGCGACTGGGGTTCCTTGCATGCGTCTGCACATGCGTGGTTACGACTCTGGGAGTATTTGGGTGATCTTAAATGCCTGTCCTTTACTGCAGTCTACGGGAGTTCTTCACGAGAGTTCAGTAGGCACAGGGCATGGTTGGATGAGGATGCTCGTGCTGGTGCTATTCTTGCTGCTAGTATGGAAGATCTTTTGGCTTCTGATATTGTTGAGTTTGAGTATTCACACCAGATTTGGTCTTTTCTACGTCGTCGTTACGAGACTATTGGTCAGTCTACCTCTTTTGCTGCTTTTTGTCATGAGCAGTTGTTACGACAGTGAGATGCTACAGTAGAGGAGTTCTGTCAACTGTTGGAGTCGGCAGATCTCCTCACACTGCTAAAGTGTTGAAGGAGTTTGTGGTTCGGTGTGGGCGCGCGGAGACTCAAGAAGGTGAATTGCGATTTAACACAGGAGACACTAGGATTTACGTGGTTCGGGCCGCCTGAGCGTAATACCCTACTCCACGGGTGTGTTGGTGTTGTATTAGTTTGTCACGTATGATGTCCACGTCTGTGTACGTGTGTTTTTGTGTGTATCGTCGGCCTGTCCTTTTATAGTACAAGGACAGGCCGTTACAAGTTGGTCTGGTCCGACATGTGGCCCCGGCGGTTACTAGTATTGATACACTATTAATTGTTGTTAATAATCCTGTAACGGGCTCCGACAGTGCCGTTACGGGTGTTAAGATTGTCCGTTTAAGTGTCATTAATATGGCATTAATGACATTTAATCGGGTCTTGAAGTCCTTGGCTCTCCTTTGAAGATCCGGAGCCGTTACAAGGTCTTCCGGAGGTTAGAGGCTGCCAGCTCCGACGTTTGGACACGTGGCAGCTCCGGAGCTTGCTGTGGGAAGCAGGTAGCTCCGGAGCTATCTGACACGTGTCAGGTCCGGAGCTTCTCTCGGTCAGGGGTTAAGTCCGGAGGTGCCATTTCGGTACTTGGTCTGGAGCTTCCCCCTTGCGGGCGGTAGCTCCGGTTTGGCAGTACACGTGGCGACCTAGGGATTAACCATGTTGGAGAAGCAGGTCCGGTCATGTCTGACAAGTGGGCCTCCGAGGGTCTTCAATCCGTGTAGACGGCCTTCCCTCGAAATATTTGTAACCTCAGGGGGTGTACGGTTTTTAGGGTACCGACAGTGGCCCCCTGGACCTACCTCCGAGGAAGGGCACTGGGGTGAAGTCGTTCCGTCGAAGGTGGGTCCATCCTTGCGACTCTTGAACTGGGTCTTCAAGGGTCTTCGGAGGTGCCGTTGGCAGGGTTTTACAGTTAGATCCCGACGCGTGGCGCACCTCAAGCGGCAGATGAGATCTTTGACGTGCGGATCTCACACAATTGAAGGTCGCCGATTCCCGATACGAAAACCGTATCAGTTCCGCGCGCCCTGTCAGGCCGCCGCCTTTGGGTTTCCCGCCTCGTGATGACAACCGTTCGCCTGGGTAAGAGCTTCGACTTGATCGTCGGGGTGGTCCCGGGCCCTCTTGTCATCGGCTGGGTTGAATTCTTGAGTAGTATCTTCGACTTCCCTGCAGTTTCCATCCAAGCGTTGCGAGGGCTTACTTAAGAAGGAAAGCGCGCACCATCGGGAGTTCTTTACGCCTCTCATCTGATCTTGCGCTCAAACTCCCGACTCGTTCTTCGCTCCTCTTCTCTTGCCTAGCTGTGTCGCGATGGAGTTGGGTCTGCGCGAGAGTCACCTGAAGACCGACAACGATTTGAAGAAGGTTCGGGCCCTCATGGGGTGGTCCTCGGACTTCTTCAACCTCTTGGTCCGTGCCGGCGGAGAGCTCCCTTTTGAGAAGGAGCGCGCTGGCGAGATAGTGTACTTTTCTTCGTACGCCATGGTGGGGCTGATCCCACCATTTTCTTCTTTCTTCTTGATGCTGCTAGACTTCTATGGTCTACAGCTATACCACCTTGGCCTTCACTCCATTCTCCTCGTGTCTATCTTTGTCCACTTCTGCGAGATGTGGGTGGGCATCCCCCCTGCGTCGAGCTCTTTCGAACCTTCTTCACCGTTCACACCACCGGCCAGAGCAATGAGTACCTTGGCTTCTACTACTTCGTGAAGCGCAAGAAGTGCCCATTTAATTACCTCCGGTCGTTCCCTTCCGGGAAGTGGGATGACTCGAAGAAAGATTGGATAGTCGTCAGGGTGGAGGAGCATGAGCGGTTGGAACTGCCAGACGGTCTGCCCGGCATCGACACGTCGATATGGAGTGAAGTTCCGGTGCTGGCGGAAGTTTTCGACCCTGTCCTGACTAGGATCCGCCGATGTGTGGAGGGAGGATTGACTCCCCAGGCGGTGTTCTGCAACTTCCTGACCAACAAGTGGGCGCCGCTGAAGAGGAGGGAGAAGCTCGCCTGGGCCCTCAACAGCGTGATGGACGAGGACCGGGTTGAGACCGGGTTGAAGTCCAACATGGTGGGGAAGACTTTGGAGTTCCACCTCAAAAAATTCCAGCACGGCATCGACGTCGACGGAGATTACTTGACTCCGCCGTCGGCCTTTCTCCCTCTGAACGTGGAAGTGGAGTTCAGCAGAGAGCTCCGGCGGACGATGCCCGCGCTTGACGACCTTGGTGTCGTCGAGAGAAGACCAACCACCCGGGTGGCAATCCCCGGGGTGCCCGAAGATGGCTCGGTCCCTGCTCCACAGCCGAGGGTCGAGGTCATCGGCAAGGGCAAGGAGCTGGCGGAGGAGCCAGAGAGTCGGAAGAGGAAGCTACGACATGTCGACGGAAGGTCCGTCAGGCCCGCTACTTCCACCTTGGTTCCTTCTCCCCAGGGGGGAAGATCTTCTGCCGCCGTGGCGACTGTCCCCGTGGTGGGGTCCTCCCGGAACGAGACTGTTCCTGCAGTGGGATCCTCCCGGAGCGTGTCTGTCGCCGTGGTGGAGCCCTCCGGGGGTGCTAGCTCCGGGTGCACGACTCCTGCACCTGGGGCGGTGGGAGCCTCCAGGTCCAGGGGTTCCTCCCGATCGAGGAGAGCCTCGACCCGGGAAACGCCCGTGGCTGCGACAAGTTCTGGGGGGCCTCCCGGAGCTCCTACGCCGACCATGGCCAGCCCGGAACGTCCGGGAAAAAGGTTCCGCGCAAGCTGGTGCAGAAGCCTTCCAAGGTAATTTTTGATTTTTATCTTGGCTAACTTTTTAGTTGCAGCGATTGTTTGTTAATTTTCTTTATCCGTCCTCTGCAGCGTCCCCAAGAAGGGGAGTGAAGCTCCACCCTCGGCCACGATTTCTGAGGCCGTGGGAGCTTCTGCTCCTGTCCCAGTTCCGCCCCAGGTGGTGGCTGAGGCTGCGACAGCTCCGGCGCCGGCTGTCGTGGTCATGAACCTCGACTCGTCCCCAGAACTTCCCGTGGTAGCGCCGGACCACGGGAGTGAAGACACGCCAGCGGCACTTGTCTCGGAGGTTGAAGCTCCGGGTCCTGGTGGTGCAGTAGTGGAAGCTCCGGCTGTAGAGCCGGAAGAAGTAGTAGTCCCGGCCTCGGAGCCGGAACTTGTCGAAGCCCCGACGATTGAATCGGAGGTGACTGAAGCTCCGGCATGCGAGTCGGAAGTCGAGGTAGTTCCGGCAGTTGAGTCGGTTACCTCCGAAGTACCGGTCGCTGAGCCGGTTATTGTTGGAGCGCCGGTCACAGAGCCGGCGGTTGAAGAGGCGAGGGAGCTCGAGCCTCCCTCGGAAGAGGTATCCCGGTCAGAGCCAGTAGTAGCTTCTGCTCCGGAGGCGACGACGTCGATGGTACCTGTGGTCGAGCCAGAGCGCCCAAGCAAAGTCGCCGGCCCCCTGCCTGAGGGGGTGAATGAAGACTTGGCGGCGGAGCCTTCTTCGATGGCGACTGAGGCCATCCCGGAGGACGGCCCTAGCGCCTTGGAAGCTCAGGGTTCCACTCTCGTAGAGTGGGACCCAATTTTTGTATGTGAAGACCCGCTGGAACCAGCGGAGGAGACCCCAGCAGGTCCGGAGCCCATCCCGCTGTCGATGTCTATCGACAACGCCTGCTCCAGTCTACGTCAGGTCCAATTGGCCTTCTTCCACGACAGCAAGGCTCTTGAAGAGGAGCACCAAACCCTTAGGCGGTGGCGTAATCGGCTCCACTTCGAGACTAAGCTGGCGCAGTCGAGGCTAGCGGACGACAAGGAGTGGACCAAGCGGGAGAAGATCCGCCTGAAGTACTGGGACAAGCTGCTGGATGAGAGGGAGAGCATGACCCATGCCCTCGACGCTCAATCCCGGGAGATCCACGATCAGACCAAGGCTGCCAACGACGCGGCCAATGCTCGGTTCGAGCAGCTTGAGGCCATCAACGCCGCACTCATCAAGCGCCGAGAGGCACTTGAAGGGAGGGAGAGACGGCTCGAGGACGAAGAGCAAAAACTCCTGGAGCTGCGGGATGACGTCCTGAGAAGGGAAGAGGAGCTCGCCGAGAAAGTAGCTCTGGCTGACAAGGGCCTCGAGGAGCGCACTAAGAAGTTGGAAGAGCGTTGCCTCGAGGAAGAGGAGAAGACCTGGGTGCGAGGGCAGGAACTCTACAAATACGAGTGTGCCCTTGTTGCCCGGGAGAAGAAAGTGGAGGCTAGGGAGAAGGACCTGGTCGATCGTCGGAACAAGATCCACCTCCGGGAGGAGGAGCTCGGAAGACTTGAGAGGCGGGTTGCTGCAAAGATTCAGCAAAACGCCAAAGAAGTTGAGCGCCTCGCCCGTGAGAATTCCGAACTGACGGCGGCCAAGAGATCCTTGGAAGAGGTGAAGAGCCTGAGGACAGCGGACTCCCTGCAGATTTGGGAGTTTCTGGGCAAGGCCAATGATGCGCTGACGCCGATGGGTTTCAGCCCCGTGCGCCCGGATGATCCAGAGCCGGAGCCGGACCTTGCGCTGCAAGCGTTGAGCGCAGCAGGCAGCAAGCTCTCCAAGGTGGGCGACGTCATCGTGGACCAACTGGAGGTCGAGGGGCAATCCCTGGCGAGGAACGTCACAAAATATGTGCTGACGTGCTACACCAGCCGGAACCCTCAATTTCCTCTAGACCCGGTGCTTGAAGGCCCCGTCGAAGGAGAAGGCGAAGCTACCCGAGCCAGCGTATCGGAGGTCGCCCAGAAGGTCGCCGAGTTCTTCCATAGGGTCTAGGACCATCTCTTTAGCTCTCACTTGTATTTTCTCTTCTTCTTCGATTTTGTAATCCCTTGTCTCCAGATGTAATCTCCTGTCTCCAGATGAATGAAATCCCCAAATTTTTGCGAATTTCATTTTTTGTCTTCAACATCTTTGTCTTCACTTGGCCCCCTGGTAGATGTACACAATTTGATTGTGAACATGTACCAAAAGGATATTGAGTTTTGTTGAAGACGAATTTGTTTCGAACTTGTAGAATTTAGGTCCGAAGTCTTTGATAGTGAAGGTCCCTTGAAGTTGTCGGAGCTTAGAAGCTCCGGCACTGTCCATCGTTGGGGCTTAGTAGCTCCGGCAATAGCCTCTATCAACACGTAGAGCATCAATAGTTAGTCCTCCAAGGTGTCGGAGCTTAGTAGCTCCGGCAGTGACCTTTACCAACACTTGGTTTGTTGGCAGCAGACTCCATTTACGGGGTCTTCTCACCATCTTTTACTCAGCGCCGATGGTTGACCCCCTTGAGGAGTCGGAGCTTGGTTAGCTCCGGCTTTTCTCCATCAACGTAGAGTTCATTTTTCCTGCACACTTAAGCCAAGAAAAATAGTAAAATTCGTTCCTTGTCTATAATTTCGTCGCGGCTTACGATTCTCAAGAAAATTTTAAGTTGAACGCGATTTTAAATACAACTTGTTGCGTTGTCTTTTCTCTTAGATCCAACTGTCCATGAACCCGCCTTACTTCGGCCTGCCGGGGTGTAGGTAGAGTGGCGTACTTAGGGTGCTTGACCAGGCTAAATCGATAGCGCACTCCGGCCCTAGATTGGCTTGGCGGCTTTCAGGCGAGTTGGCCATAAACGATATTTAAATCTAAAAGATCTGACAATTCAACTCGAATCGTATATAAACCGGTCAAACTAAAATTTTTTAAGAATTGCACGTCTCTGTTATAGACAAGGAAGAGAAAAATAAAAATGTCGAGCCTGCACAAAATGAATGCACGTGGAGTCTATTTCACATGAAGATGTCTTTCATTATAGGTCCGGGGTACAGGGGAAACAAGTACACTCTTAGGGTACGGAACCAGGCTAAGTGTGTTTGGTTTCTCGTTTGACCCAGGGTAGTTAGCCACACTTTTAGTCTGGAGACTGTGACAAGTGCTGCATGAGCTTTGCAGACCTTTCAGGAAAGGTCCGGCTGCTCTCCCGGAGGAACTACCCGATTCTGTACAATGACTCTATAACATACATTTCAAGTTACTTAAGACTCACCTCCGTGGAATTAAGTGTAGAACTTACGGAGGTGCTCGATGTTCCAAGGATTTGGGAGAGTTGTCCCATCCTCGGTAGCCAAGCGAACGCTTCCGGGACGGGATACTTTAATCACTCGAAAGGGCCCCTCCCAGCCGGGGGAGAGTTTGTTTAACCCTTCTCTGGATAGTATGCTCCGTAGCACCAGATCGCCTTCCTCGAGTTGTCGGTTGTGTACATGCCGTTGGTGATAACGTCGTAGAGCTTGGCGATATCGGGCATTCCGAACAGCTGCTTGGCACCTTCCCTCCTCGAGGAGGTCTAGATCTTCGCGCCGGAGCTGGTCCTGCGCGGCTTCGTCGAAGGTCCGGACCCGGAGCGAACCCAAGGTGATTTCCGGAGGAAGGATTGCTTCAGCTCCGTACACCAGAAAGAAGGGTGTTTCTCCGGTTGACCGGTTTGGAGAAGTCCTGTTGGCCCATAGAGTAGGCGGAAGCTCTTCGATCCAATTGGCTCCGTGCTTTTTCAAGCACTCATAGGTGCGCGTTTTGATTCCTTTAAGGATTTCTGCATTTGCTCTCTCGGCTTGGCCATTGCTGGTGGGATGAGCTACGGAAGCGTAGCAAACCTGTATGCCGAGGTCTTCGCAATACCCTTAGAATGCGGAGCTTGTGAATTGAGCTCCATTATCAGTGATGATCTTGTTTGGGACTCCGAATCTGCTTACAATGGATTGAAGAAAGTTGATAGCAGATTGCTTGTTGATCGTCACAACTGGAGTTGCTTCCGGCCACTTGGTGAACTTGTCAATGGCGACGTACAGGAACTTGTAACCTCCGACGGCTCTTGGGAAGGGTCCCAAGATGTCCATCCCCCACACAGTGAAGGGCCATGTAGGAGGTATCATTTGTAAGGGCTGAGCAGGTGTATGAATTTGCTTTGCATGAAATTGGCATGCTTCGCATTTCTTCACCAGCTCAGTGGCATCCTGGAGCGCTGTAGGCCAGTAGAAGCCATGCCGAAAGGCTTTTCCGACCAGCGTGCGGGAAGATGCGTGGTTCCCACACTCGCCTCCATGGATTTCTGCGAGGAGCTCGCGACCTTCTTCCCTTGTGATGCACCGCATTAGGATGCCGTTGGCACCGCGCCGGTAGAGATCCCCTTCTACCAGCGTGTATCTTTTAGCCAATCTGACTACCCGGTCAGCGGATACATCATCGTCAGGAAGGATGTTGTCTTTCAAGTAGTTCCGGATCTCTGAGATCCATGCATCGGAACTGACTTGAGCATTTGAGTCTTGCGTGCTGGGTTGCTCGGAGCTTCCGGCAGCACCTACGACCCTTGATGGCTGCCATGGTAACAGGGCCATCGGGACCGTCAGCTTCGAGATGCTGACCTCGCCCCCTTCGTTCAGTTCGGCAGGCTGAACTGTGGGTTTTGACAACCTCCGGACAAAGATTCCGTCAGGAGCCGGAGCTTCGGTTGACGCTTTGGTCGAGAGTTCGTCATCTTCAGCGTTGTGGGCACGCTGAACATGGTGGAGGTCTAGGACTTCAAAGTCCTTCTGAAGCCTCTGGACTTCAAGGAGGTAAGCAGCTAGCTGGAGATTATTGCAGGAGCATTCACCCTTCACCTGCTTGATGATGAGCTATGAATCTCCTTTGACCAGCAGTTGCTTGACACCGTATGACAGTGCCACCTTTAGTCCGTAGATGAGTGCTTCATACTCCGCCATGTTGTTGGTTGCCTTGAAGGAAAGTGATGAGCGTGAGTTCCTATTTGTCGTTCAACCCTCCCGATATACGGGTGGTTTGAGCGGCATCGGAACCAATTTGGACGACTTTGATAGGAATATCGGTGTCGCCGCTTGGCTGCACACGGGGTGCAGAGGTTGAGCCTCGTTGACGAATGCTCGGGGGTTTCGGAGCTTGCTCCTGTCTGGAGTCCTCCTCTTGCGCCGTGGTGAGTGCATGGAGCTCCTCCAGAGCAGTTACTCCGGCGGTGCGATCTCCGCGGATCCGGAGAACGCCTACTGGTGTTGGCATCTTCAACACCAGGTATCCATAATGAGCAGCTGCCATAAATTTGTATAGGGCAGGTCTACCCAAGATGGCGTTGAATGGTAAGTTGATCTGAGCGACGTCGAAGACCAACTTCTCGGTGCGATACTTCTCCCGTGTCCCGAAGGTAACGGGGAGAGTTATAGCTCTGAGTGGGGTAATGGCCCCCGGACCTACTCCGGAGAAAGGTCGAGAGGGCCGTAGATACGAAGGTTGAAGCTGAAGCTTGGTAAAAGCTTCAAAGCTTATGAGGTTCAGCCCTAAACCTCCGTCCACCATAACATGATGGAGCTGGATGTTATTGATGGTGGGAGATACCATCAAAGGTAACTGTCCAGCTCCGACCATGCTTCGAGGACAGTCCGAAGCATCAAAAGTGATGGATGTGTCCATCCACTTTCGATGTGGCTCCGGTCTAGCTGTAGGAGCTACAGCAGCCATATCCCGCCGCATAGTCTTGATGACGCGACGGGAGGTGATGTCCCATGATCCACCAAAAATGGTGTTCATGGTTTTCCGACGCTCGTTGTCAGAGACGTCAGAGTCATCGTCGACGGAGGTGTAGACGGCCTTCAAGACCTTTTTGGGATCCTGAAACCCTAACTCCTCTTCAGTCGGAGCTTCGTCGACCTTCTGTTTCCCTTCCCGCTGTCGGAAAGGAGACCCTTCCCGGCGCTTGCTGTAGTGCTCGGCAAGGTTTTGGACCTCCCGGCAGTCTTCCAAACCGTGGCTGCCCGTTTTGTGAATGGGACACCACACTTTGGGTTTGCCACCGTCTTCGGAAGACGGTCGAGGTCGCTTCTCGGAGCGTGGCCCCCGGCCACCAGGAGTTGCAGCAGCTGCAACGTTGGATGTGCCGGCCGACGACTTCTTCTTAGCGCGGGTCTTCTTTTTCTTCTTGCCACCCCCGGAGGTAGCGGCTTCTTCTTTGGAGGATTTCTTGTGATCCTCCGAGGCTGGTTTGGAGTGCATTTCACGACCCTCCGCAGCTCTGGCACATTTGTCTGCCAGGCTGAAGAGTTCCGTGACACTAGTGATCTCTTTGATCGCCAGCTTCTCCAACATCTTCTTGTCCCGTACGCCCTGTCTGAATGCCACAATGACAGAAGCGCTTGAGATAGAAGGGATTGTGTTGCGTACCTGGGAGAACCTCTGGATGAAGGACCGCAAAGATTCTCCCCCTTTTTGCATGACCACAAAAAGGTCTAGTTCAGTGCCTGGTCGGGTGTATGAACTCCCGAAGTTGGCAGTGAACTGACGGCACAGCTCCTCCCAACTGTTGATAGAGTTAGGTGGAAGGCTCATAAACCCACTGGAAAGTAATTGGCCATTACAGCCTCGTTTCCTCCAGCTGCCAAGATTGCAGTGGAGTATATCTGAAGGAATTCGGCGGGGTTGACAGTCCCGTCGAATTTTTTCGGCAGGTGTGGCCGAAACTTCTGTGGCCATCTAACCATGCGCAGGTGCATGGCTAGGGCTGAACAACATCCTACTCCTTCCAGAGTAGAAAGGTCCTGAGCTTCCCGTCTTTCACGAGCACGCTCGATATGGACACGGCCATCCTGTTGGCGGTATCGGCGATCAAGATCCGCCCGGAGGTCATGAGTCGAAAGCCTGGATACCGTATGGGTGCGTCGTGCCCCAGAGGGCAACGACGTCACCTGCTGTGACGCAGATCGTCTCCTGTTGTTGGAGACGTGCGGACCAAGTCTTCCAGACAAAGTCCGTCGCTGCGACGGGGCTCGTCCCGAAGGAGGAGGACCCTGGTTGTTGAGGCGTTCGGCCGCTGCTGCGACCAAATGCTCCACATCGGCCCTCCACTGCTCCATTGCATCTCGAGATGCGTCCGGAGGTGGTGGTCGTTGGAGAAGGGCACGCGCAGCATGGAGCGCGTGTTCTGGATTGTCATGACTTGCCGACGCAGTAAGTGACGCCGGCGCACCATCACGTTGCCCAGCACGATTTGCCGGAGAAGATAGTGGTGGTGGGAGTGTGGCTCCTGCTCGTGCTGAGGCTCCTGCTGGTGGCTGCTTGTTGGAAGGATTGCCCCCAACAGCCTGAGCAGCACGTTGACCGTTGGATGATCCAGCCGCGGAGTTCACCATTCTCGAAAATCTCAGGCGCCCCCTTCCTGGCGCGCCAACTGTCGACCGTTGGAGTCGGCAGATCTCCTGACACTGCTAAAGTGTTGAAGGAGTTTGTGGTTCGGTGTGGGCGCGCGGAGACTCAAGAAGGTGAATTGCGATTTAACACAGGAGACACTAGGATTTACGTGGTTCGGGCCGCCTGAGCGTAATACCCTACTCCACGGGTGTGTTGGTGTTGTATTAGTTTGTCACGTATGATGTCCACGTCTGTGTATGTGTGTTTTTTTGTGTATCGTCGGCCTGTCCTTTTATAGTACAAGGACAGGCCGTTACAAGTTGGCCTGGCCCGATATGTGGCCCCGGCGGTTACTAGTATTGATACACTATTAATTGTTGTTAATAATCCTGTAACGGGCTCCGACAGTGCCGTTACGGGTGTTAAGATTGTCCGTTTAAGTGTCATTAATATGGCATTAATGACATTTAATCGGGTCTTGAAGTCATTGGCTCTCCTTTGAAGATCCGGAGCCGTTACAAGGTCTTCCGGAGGTTAGAGGCTGCCAGCTCCGACGTTTGGACACGTGGCAGCTCCGGAGCTTGCTGTGGGAAGCAGGTAGCTCCGGAGCTATCTGACACGTGTCAGGTCCGGAGCTTCTCTCGGTCAGGGGTTAAGTCCGGAGGTGCCATTTCGGTACTTGGTCCGGAGCTTCCCCCTTGCGGGCGGTAGCTCCGGTTTGGCAGTACACGTGGCGACCTAGGGATTAACCATGTTGGAGAAGCAGGTCCGGTCATGTCTGACAAGTGGGCCTCCGAGGGTCTTCAATCCGTGTAGACGGCCTTCCCTCGAAATATTTGTAACCTCAGGGGGTGTACGGTTTTTAGGGTACCGACAAGTTCTTTGATCATATGGAGGAGACTTGTGATGCTGTCTCATTGCGGACCTCTACTGCTTTGTCTGGTCGTTCTTCGACTTCTCGACCCAGTGCTGGTGTTCAAACTTACCGTTCTTCACAACATGCTCGTGGTGCTGGTACTAGAAGATCTTAGAGAAGTTCTACTGCTACAGATGACCAGTTGCTTATGCATTTTTGTCACCTTGTTGCCTCTTCATCTTCAGGAGTTGTTGGTATTGTGACTCAGTCGTCTACACTTTCAGATTATGCCGCTGCTTCTCTGTCTTCCACTGAGGAACCACTTTCTACATCTAGTTCAGGTACCCACCCATGGATTCTTGATTCTGGAGCTTCTTTTCACATGACTTCTTACTCTACATGTTTATCATTTTTGAGTCATTTGTCTCGTTCTCTCACTGTTCATATTGCTGATGGTTCTTCACTTCCGATTCTTGAAAAGGGCACTCTTTTATCTGACTCTTTTACTGCTCCTGACGTCTCCTATGTTCCTAATCTGACCATACAACTTATATATGTTGGTCAACTCACTGATCATGGTTATCAAGTGATTCTTGATTCTGATTCTTGATCTGTTGTGGATCTTCGTACGGGTCAGCTTGTTGGCTTTGGTCCTCGTCGTCGTGATTCCCAATGTTTTTGGGAGCGGCTTCATCTTCCTTTCGTTGCGCCTGCTAGTCGTGTTAGCTCCACTTTTGCTGCTCCATCTACCTCATCTTTTGCTCAGTGGTACCATCATCTAGAACATATTGTGGCTCTCGTCTATCTGCCTTGATTCGTCATGGCATCTTATGATCGATTTCACGATCTCAATCATTAGCTCAGTGTTAGGGTTGTCGATTGGAGAAGCAGATTCAACTTCCCTATTCTTCTAGTGAGTCAGTGTCTCACCGACCTTTTGACCTTGTTCATTCAGATGTCTGGGGTCTTTCTCTTTTTGTTTCCAAAGGAGGGCATAAATACTTTATCATTTTTATAAATGATTTTTCTCGCCACACATAGGTTTACTTCATGAAACATCGTAGTGAGGCATTGTATATCTATAAGTCTTTTTCAACTATGGTCCGCACTCATTTTGACACTCCTATTCGTGTCTTTTGTGCTGACTCTGCTGGTGAGTACCTATCTGATGCTCTTCGTGATTATTTTATGAGCAAGGTACCCTTGCTCAGTATTCTTGCCCTGGTTCTCATGCTCAAAATGACATTGTTGAGTGAAAACATCGTCATCTTCTTGAGACAGCACGTACATTTCTCATTGTTTTCTCCGTTCAGCCTTATTTTTGGGTTGAGGATGTTTCTACTGCCACTTTTTTTATTATTATAATTCAACCCTCGTCTGCTCTTAAAGGCGGGATTCCTTTTGAGCATCTTACGGGCAAGACCCCTGACTACACTAGCCTTCATCTTTTTGGTTGCGTGTGCTACGTGTTGCTCGCACCTCGTGAGTGCACTAAGGTGACTGCTCGGTCGGTCGAGTGTGTTTCCTTAGGGTATAGTTCGGAGCATAAGGGTTATCATTATTGGAATCCAGTTGGTCGATGGATGAGGATTTTCACGAGATGTTATTTTTTATGAAACACACCCTTGCTATCCTTGTCCTTCTTCTGATGCTTCTTTTGCATCTGTAGTTGATCATATTTCGTTTCTATTCTTTTCAGATGCCTCTGTTGCTAGTGTACCCCCCTCACACTCTTTGTCACGTTCAACAGTCTCCCCTTCTTCTTCTTCTTTGGAGCCTTGTCCTTTGATTCCCAATTACACTTTGAAGGCTCCTGTCACGTAGGTCTATATTTGACGAGTTGTGCCGCTTTTAGATGTGACATCTTCTTCTGATGAGTGCTACTCCAGTTGAGTCATCTTCTGATGTCTCAACTTCTCCAGCTCAGCCTGCCTCTCCGGATACGCCTTCTTCTCTAGAGGGATCATCTCCTTCTGATGATTCTTCTTCTGAGCAGTCTCTTGGATGGTCATCGTCCTCGCCAGCCTCTTGATTGGAATTCTCCTTCTATCTTTGCTTATACTGCTCTTCCTGAGCTGGCTATGTATCGTGATAGTGTTCCTCATCCAGAATGGCAGAATGTGATGGCTGAGGAGATTGTTGCTCTCGAACGCACTGGCACATGGGAACTTGTGTCTTGTCCCCCACGTGTTCGTCCTATCACCTGTAAGTGGGTCTATAAGGTTAAGACCCACTATGATGGTTCTCTTGAGCTATATAAGGCTCAATTAGTCGCATGTGGCTTTCAGCATGAACATGGTCGTGACTATGATGAGATCTTTACTCTTGTCGCTCACATGACCATTGTTTGCACTCTGCTTGTTCCACTGTTTGCACTCTGCTTGTTGTGGTCTCTATTCGTGATTGGTCCATCTCTCAGCTTGATGTGAAGAATGTTTTTCTTAATGGTGACCTGCGTTAGGAGATTTATATGCAGCCACCATCTGGGTATTCTGTTCTTGAGGGTATGGTTTGTCGCTTTCGACGATCTCTTTATGACCTTAAGCAAGCTCTTCGTGCTTGGTTTCAACGTTTTGCGTCTGTCGTCACTGTTGTTGGTTTCTTCGCCAGTGCTCATGATCTCGCGCTTTTTGTGCACACCTCGTCTCGTGGCTGCACTCTTCTTCTTCTCTATGTTGATGACATGATCATCACCAGAGATGATTCTGAGTACATAGCTTTTGTAAAGGCACGTCTTAGTGAGCAGTTTCTTATGTCTGATCTCGGTCCTCTTCGTTACTTTCTTGAGATTGAGGTTTCCTCCTCCTCTGAGGAAATTTATTTGTCTAACGATAAGTACATTTAGGATCTTCTTGATCAAGCTTCTCTTACTGATCACCGGACTGTTGAGACTTCCATGGAACTCAATGTCCATCTTCGAGCCACTAATGGTGAGCCTCTTGATGATCCTACTCGTTACCGTCATATTGTAGGGAGTCTCGTGTACCTTGGTGTCACACATCTTGATATCTCGTACTCTGTTCACATCCTGAGTCAGTTTGTTTCGGCTCCCACCCAAGTTTACTATAGTCATTTGCTTCGTGTCTTGCATTATCTTCGCAGGACTATCTTAGACACTTGTTCTTTGCACGCTCTAGCTCATTACAGCTCAAAGCATACTCTGATGATACTTGGGCTAGTGATCCCTCTGATCGTCGATCTTTTTCTGCCTATTGTGTTTTTTCTTGGTGATTCCCTCATTGCTTGAAATACTAAGAAGGAGGTAGCAGTTTCTCGTTCGAGTGCAGAGGCTAAGTTGCGTGTTATGACTCTTGTGAGTGCAGAAGTGACTTGGTTGCGGTGGTTGCTTGAGGACTTTGGCATTTTTGTTGCTATGTCGACTCCTCTTTTGTCTGACAGTACATGTGCTATCAGTATTGCTCGCGATCCTGTCAAACATGAGCTTACCAAGCATATTGGTGTCGATGCTTCTTATACACGAGTACAGGTACAATGTTATTGATCTTCAGTATGTACCTTCAGAGCTTCGGTTGGCTGATATCTTCACGAAGGCACATACTCGGGCTCAACATAGTTTTTATCTCTCCAAACTCAGTGTTCGTGACGCACCTTGAGTTTGAGGGGGTGTTAGAGATATAGGGGTTATTTGTATTTTCCCTTTTACATAAGGGTTTTTCCGTATATTTGTAATCTTTTGTACCTCTCTCTATTTATTGTGACCTCTAGTCCTCATAATAATATAAGTAGTATTCATAACAACTGTGATGTAGCCGTGTCGGTAAAGATTCAAATAGTATCTCCAAGGTCCGAGCACTGCAAACGTATGTTCCTGAGTTTACACACACAGAGATTGATTGAAAGTCACGACAGTGGTTGTAATCCAGTTGCGCCATGAATCATGAGACTTATGTGAGAACGTTTCATCCGATTTCGGATCCATCAGGCCCAGAATTTCTCCGGCTCATGTACTCGCCGTTTTCGTCGCCTTCTCCCTGGCCGCATTCCTCTTCACCTGCCTACAACCCGGCCCTTTTCATCGTATACAGGCCACAGCGACAGTTTATCTGCTTGCGACAGTTAAAATCGCCCTATGGACACGCAAGCTTGTTTTCTCCCCTAACGGCTAACGCTCATTCTAAATTAGGAAAAAATAAGAAGCTTGAGAGGGATGTGCAGCACAGAAGCGGCGGCGCATCAATTGCCTTCCAAACACGGGAGGGTGTAGGTGGACACGAAAACTACACTGCACGCCTGCATCTACGCACTGGAAGATACGAAGTAACGGTGGTATTCTACTACTACAAACCACCAGACAGTGGCACGGAGAAAAAAATTAAGCAAGGCGAAGTGCTCACGGCGAACAGCTCAATTGTCCTAACCGAACCGGTAAAAAACATCACTTGCAAGTCCTAACGCTCGAAGACAAAAGGGCCTGTTTGGTTCTACGCCTAAGTTGCCTAAGCCTAACGTTAGGCATGCCACACTGTTTTAGGCAGATGTTTGGTTGTTGACTAAAGTTAGGCGCGCCACAAAAGTTAGGCAACTTTTGCATCCATTGCCTAACAAAAAATTGCCTCAACTGAGGTGCTCGAATTGACTGTCTAAGCATGCCACACTTTCTTAAGTACGCCTAAGCTTAGGCTACGGTAAGAAACCAAACAACCGCTAACATTAGGTAGCTTAGGCGTGCCACAAGTGTGGCAAGTGACTAAAGTTAAGCTTAGGCAACTTAGGTATACAACCAAACAGGCCCAAAGTGCAGCAAGAACAGCTAAGCAGGTGAAGAGGTCACGCAAATGGCGTTCATTTCGGGGACCGGACGGACAGCTGGGGAGGCTCAGTAGTCTGTGGAGAGAGTTTAATGGCCGCATGAGAAAGCTGGTGAACAGGAGGGCAACAACAACAACGCCGTAGTTCGTTGTCCTTTGCGGACTTGCGGTGCTGCAATTCAATGCAGTCCACAATTAAATCGAGAGTAATAAAGTCTCTCGATTTTTCCTTAGGGCTATTAAGTTCCTGAATTATACTACTTGGAAGTACCGGTACTGTACAGTACACTGATCAAGCTGGCCTTTCTTGGTTGGGTTTGGGTGGGTGACCTCCAAGGTGGAATGGGAGTATACAACACGCGTTGGCGTTGCTTAAATTTTCTGGGAAAATTTATGAGCGGTGCAGAGTACAACAGGTCAACCTCTAGTAGTTTTTTTTTGTATTTTTTATTCTGTAAGATTTAAGGTACAAGAACACTTCAATCGTGCGTTTTTTCTATCAGTAAGGCTCCCTTTAGAATACAGGATATGAAAAACACGGAAATAGGAAAAACATAAAAATTGAAATAGTATGCTTTTATAATCTTATAGGAATTGAAAATATAGTAATTGAGATGAGAAACTCTTTGGCAACATCATAAAAAAAACAAAGAACCTGTTAACTTGGTGTCATTTTGAATGGAAGCCCGCAGCTAGCACGGGAAAGAAAAAAGAGGTATGACCTCATGTTATGTTTTATGCAAAATTTAGCACAGGAATCCATTCTTATAGAAACTACCATTTGTTTTTTCTGTTAGCCAAATGGTCATGTAGGAAAAAATCTTTTACAAACTCTATCCTTCAAAATCCCTTTAACATTCCTTCAATCCAAAGGGAGCCTAATCCTATACATAGGTGCCTCAAAAGAAACCTTATCTCAAGCGACCTTTGGATATGCTTTAAGATTCGTGCACTCAACTCTATTCCTTTCTAACCCTATTTCTTCTCCAACTCTCCCCGATCCAATCCACTCGGTGGCGG
Source organism: Tuctoria greenei (assembly GCA_036927565.1). Classification (NCBI taxonomy): domain Eukaryota; kingdom Viridiplantae; phylum Streptophyta; class Magnoliopsida; order Poales; family Poaceae; genus Tuctoria; species Tuctoria greenei. The sequence continues at coordinate 23,465,049 of JAYESD010000002.1, read as the reverse complement.
CTCCCGCGACGGGCGCGGCGGCCAGCGCCTTGCCGCTGGCGGTGGCCTACGGTGCGACTCCCATGGGGCCCACGGCGGCCCAAGACAGGTGGCGGCGCGGCAGTCGGTGACGCGCGGCAGCGCGATGGTCGATGATGCGCAACGGCGAGCAGGCGGTGCGGCATCCCTCGAGGCGCGGCGGTGAGCAACGACGGCGGCGGTGGCACCGCCAGATCGAAGGTGAGTTTGATTTTTGATTTTTTTTGTTTATTTTGTAATTATAATTCGTAATTGTAGGATTATGTCAATTGTAAAATAATGAAACGAGATTTTTGTATTTGATTGACCTATAGAATTAAGGGTTAGTAGTTAATTACAAATATTAGTGACTAATGCTAGTAATTAGTGGGTAATTACCCGTCGTCTTAAATGTTGCCTGATTTCAGGCGCCTGAAATATAGATGGACCATTTTTCTATTTGTGTGTTCAAAAACATTTTAGAAGAATCTTTTTAGAAAACAACTAATGGAGAAACACGTGTCTTGTCACTGTCGCAATTCTGTACTGAATCTTCTCCCAGGGTGAGTAAAGAGTGAAGTACATCCTGAAAAAAAAAAACAGAGAGTGAAGTGGGTGAGAATTAGACGAGTGAACAACAAATGCAGTAGACAGCCGAGCATTCACGTGTTGCCAATCATCTCAGCGAAAGCATCAGGAGGCTCACCACTCACCAGCAAGATAGAGCAAGGTAATTAAAGACGACGAATTGAATGGCGGTCCATCTCCAAGAAAAATGATCGGTTGATTTTCTGACCGCACTGAGGAGCTATTTGGAACCTCTAGAGCTAATAGTTAGCTGTTAAAAATTAGTTTTAGAGGTTCCAAACTGCTCAGCTAATAGAGCAACTAACTATTAGCTATACCTCCAGCTAACTATTATCTCATTAGCTGCTTCAACTCAGCTAATCCCAGTTAATTGTTGGCTAAAGTCTATTTTACTCCTCCCTTATCTCTCCATCTTCTCCTCCCCTACAGAATCAAACCGAAACAGAAATCAGCCTGGTCGACCGGCGCCCCTCGTCGGCCACGCGCTGCCGCCCCCCTGTCGCCCACGCGCCACCGCCCGTATCGGCCCGCGCCGCCACCTTATTGTTGTCCGCACCCATTGCTTCGTCGACCAAGCAACTCCAGCCCTGTCGTCCAGGTCGCGCCGCCGCCTCTTTCGGCCCGCACCGCTTCTTCCATTGGTAAAGCGCCTCGGGTCCCGTCATCCAGGTTGCGCCGCCATCTCCCGTCGGCAGGCGTGCCGCCACCTCCATGCATTGCAACTGCTTTGTTCAACATGAGAGGATACTAGTATTATTTTAATTGTTATTATTTTTAATTTGAATCACTGTGCTTGTAATTTATGTAGTATTGACTTTGCTGGCCAAAAGAAAAATTGCGCCTGACACATAAACACATAGAAACAACGTGTTACCAGCAAGATGCTCTTGGTCTATTACCATCACTGTCAAGTGTCAACCGACGAAGACACGATCAAATGCGCGATGTTTAGCTACTAACGTTATACGCTCTGATAAATGCTAGTGGTCTGCTACCATCGATGTCAAGTGTCAACCAAGTAAGCAGGTCGATCTATGGGTCTTTTGGCTCTACACTGCTGACTCCCCGTCTCGGTGTGCTGGACCTGGTTTTCTGGATCGGACGAGTATCAAATCAAGGGTAGAACAGTGAAATATACTATTAAACAAAATTAGCTCTAGAGATTTCAAACAATTTTTAACTAATAATTAACTAGCTAATAATTAGTTGACCGAATTCAGCTAATAAATTATTAGCTAGTTAATAATTAGTTTTAAGAGTTCCAAACAAGAACTTGAAGCTCGCTTAGGACCGCTTTCCTAGCTAATCTCTTCCAGCTCAACACAAACACGGCATCGGCGGTTGGCGCCCGCGCGCCATGTGATACTATCAGCGCGAGCAGTTCGTTGCTGGTTTGGTCCCGATCGAGGAGAGGCGACGAGACGGACGCGCTCTAGGAGAAGCTTTCGCGCGCCGTAACCGCCGATCTTGAGCACGAGGTCGGCACTCACCGGGGGCGCACCGCGTGGTAAAGGGGATTCGAGATCAATGCTGCTGCGGTCCTCTCGTATTCGTTGGTTGTTGGCTGGCGTTGCGTTTGGAGCACTGCACCGTGACAGAGCGTGTGTGGTGAGGAAACTGAGATCGGTGTGCTTGAAGTAGCCTGACAAAGCCGAGGGGGCAAGAAAGGTTCATAGAGCGCCATATCAGATGCGTCATGGGTTGATGCGGCCAATACTTGAGAACAGTGAGGCAGATACACTGTCTGCTGTAATCTCGGATTGCTTGCTTGGGTTATGATTTTCCTTGAGAACAGAGACATTCATCAGGTACACGTCGTCGTCCATTGCTTGCTTGGGTTGCGAACGAATGATTTTCAGTTGCAGGCAGGTCGAACGAAAAGGTTTTATATATATATATATATATATATATATATATATATATATATATATATATATATATATATATATATATATATATATATATATATACACACGCGCGACGATTGTATCTTCAGCTCGTGCAGCTGAGTTCTGAACCGAAGCGCGTTTGCTTCTCACTGTCGGAGCCGGGAGCCCCACCTAGGTAAGATCTATTATCTGTACGGTGAAGTGACGGTTCAAGCGTAACAGTCTCTGTACCCGAGCAGTGACTTGCCGCATGTGCTGCCGGATTGTACCGCAGGCCAACCGACATGCAGGTCGATCGGGATCTGCGAGATGGTTTCGCGTTGCGCACACGTACGACACGGCCAAATACTCATCGTTCACCCATCGACTTCCGCTCGATCAGAGTTACAGTTACAGGCACTGACAGCAACGGCAGTGTTCCTGATCGAACGAATCACCAGGTCGCAGCCTCGCAGGACAGGAAGAAAGCGAAAATTTCTGGAGGTCTTTGTGTCGTTACGAGATGCTTGTCACCGGAATCCCTAAGTTGTGTCGCGAGTGGCTTCAAACGAACCTAATGAGATGCGGATGGTAATTGATTGCAGCATGCAAAACCAGTTGGGTGGAGCCATGGACATGGATGAATGCGGTGCCCCAGCAATTCAACACCTCACTTAATTGCTGCGAGCTGTGTAGGGATACTCTGGCCATGGCGGCGTCTCTGCCCGGAGCCCGGGGCCATTGTGTTCCTGTCCCCAAATGGAAGATGTGATAGGTTCAACTGCTTGGTGAGATCCTTTCCCTTCTTCTTACTCCAGCACGGCACGGTAAGATCTTTAGACCATCCGCAGCGGTTTTCTCTAAAACTTACTTTATCTCTCTATACTTCAAGTATATTCTTTATACTTTCAGCATTTCACTCTGGACATCAACTCTATACTTCCAGTAATCTACTCTATATTTTCAGTCCAGTAAGCTTTACAATGAACCACTGCAGATAGTCTTATCCTTGCTGTTACTGTCGTGGACTCTCGGAAGCCGCGTTACCTCTGTTGTACCCTTGCTTGATTTTACGCCATCGAATCTCATATCAGTTACTGTACTCAATCTGCTGCTCGCCTGTGGAGGAAGATGTTCCATTGACGCTCCGTTCTCAGACCATCCGCAGTGGTATGCTATAAAGCATACTGGATACACTGTTTCACAGTGTAATTTAGAGTACGTACTGTAAAAGCTGAAGTAGAATAGTGTATAGAGTATGCTTTAGAGTATGCTGGTGCGGATGGTCTCAGACAACGCCGGAGTTTCACGCCGTGCATTTAATTCCAGGTCTGGGCAGGGCTCCAGATAAATTAAAAGGGCCTATTGTGATTTTACCTCTGATTTGTAGTGCAATTGTGATTTATCTTTCAAATTGAGAGTTTGTGATTTTACCTCTACATTTTTGAAATGAAAGCAAAATATACCCCAACTCCTTTAGTAGTGTTAACGGTGTTAAGTATAAGAAAAAAGACGTAAATACCCTTGTAATTTTATCCCTACTTTTAATTTATAGTTGTAATTTTACCCATATATTAATACAGTCAAATTAACATATTGAGTATGTATTTAGTAAAATTGTGCCATGATTTTCGTTGTAATTTCAACATTATTTTTGCAGTATTTTGATAATGTTTTGACACCATTTTAAAATAATTTTAGTAGTATTTTAACAATATTTCAGCATTATGAACAATACATGTAGAAGAGAGTATTGCGGTATTTTTCAATTTTCTAATTTTTATTTTATTTTTTAAAATTATTTAATTCTGTGAGACTAACGGTGTTGAGAATGAGACTTCATTTTTAAAAAGCAGAGATAAAATCACATTGGAGGGTGAAATTGCAATTGCATTTCAAACCAGGGCTAAAGTCACAATAACCCAAATTAAAAATTACTATGGACCGACAGGCTGTCAATTGGGGGCCCAGGATGGCCCAATTAGGGAGACCGGGCGGTGCGGGCGGAGAGGGGTTGCGGCGGACGATACGGCGTGCGGCGGCGAGGGCATCGTCGAAGATGGTTACCACCGGCACGGTTAAGGTTCTCGATTCATCGAGGCGGCCGGGTTATAATTACCTTCACTTATGACGGCTATAGTTATGGTTCAGAGGACGTAAACGGAGGCGCTAGGACGACGACCACCGGCGGCCGTTGACGAAGACGACGAGACAGGGGCGGTGACTCATGGCTAAGGATGCAAGCGGGACCGGTGGTGGGATGCCCGCTCCGCACCCGCCTAAGCCGTGAAGTGTTGCGGGATTATTACGAGATTACCCGGTGGCCCACAAATCTTGCGCGGGATTATTACGAGATTACCCGGTGGCCCACATGTTCGTCTTGCCTCGCTTCACAGTTCTCTCTTCATGCCGCAGCAACTAGAGCAATCGCTGCTGTCTGATAGGGGAGGAAGAAGGCGCCGATTGATTGGTCCAGGTCCCGGTCGTCGTCTTGAGGTTGAGGAGGCACGGCGGTGCAAGACCACCAGGGGTGCCACGCGCCAACGCCTTGCGCGCCAAGCTCAAGGCGGAGATGCACGAGCCCAACAGCAACGGCGGCGGTGGCACCCGCCGCTGCTCCACGAACGGACGGCGGTGGCCGGGGCGCCGCGACCGTGGTCATCAGGAAGCCAGGGAACTCGCTTGCACATCGTGGCCTTCAGGGAGCTCGGCAGCGCCGCGGCGATTGGGAGGCTATAGCGGGCGGCGGCGCTGGGAGATACAATAGCTAGGAGGTACGGTTAAGTTACCGAGTTACACGCCTTACGGAAGTTGCGGGCTTGCGGCGCCGCGGGAGCCGCCGTACTGACCGCGATGACCCACTTCCGTTTTGCGGGTCATCTCACGGGTCCCTAATGGGCATACGGGGCGGGTCAACCCAGCGGCTTTACGGGCCAACCCGTGCCGCTTACACCTCTACTCATGGCATTGGCGGCAGAGGGTGAGACGGATACACGTGGCGGCGGGCCCCTAACTCGAAATCCTGTTATTTTTCCCTCCCTTTCGTGTCGCCGTCTCTTTCCAGGATTCGTTCAGCTAATTCTAAACCCCGAGGATTTGCACTACTGCAATAGGAACAGAGCGCAGAGAGAGAGAACGAGAGGTGATCGAGGAAAAAAAAAGAGAGGCGATCGAGGAGAGAGAAGAGAGAAGAGAAGATGGCCATGGACGCCATAAATGGGGCGAGCCGGTTGGTGGATCCAACCTCTCCCTCCCACCGCCATTACCACCACTGCCAGTACTACCAGTACGCCCTCCTTAAATCACCCCACCACCGCGCGCCACCTCCCACTTCTGCGCGGATAGGAGTCTGTGTAGGGTTCTTTGCTGCTTCAGCGGCGGCGGCGGAGGAGCAGGACGAAAGATGTGGGCGGCCGAAGCGCCGTTCTCGCGGTCGGGGTCGTGGCGGGAGACGGAGGACGAGGCGGACGCGCTGCGGTGGGCGGCGCTGCAGCGGCTCCCCACCGTCGCCCGCGCGCGCCGCGGCCTGCTCCGGTCCCCGGCGCCCTCCGACGGCGCGGCCGCCGAGGGGGATGACGTGCTCTGCGAGGTCGACGTCGCGGGGCTCTCCTCCGGCGACCGCACCGCGCTCGTCGACCGCCTCCTCGCCGACTCTGGCGACGCCGAACACTTCTTCCGCCGCATACGCAGCCGCTTCGACGCGTGAGTACTTGCCACTTTACACTCGCATTTACGTGCACCTCCCTCTCTCTCGTCGCGTACGCTGGGTTCAGTTGCACTTGCACTGCCGCTCGCGGTTGGCAGACATTGCTGCGGTGGCGGCAAGGGTTCTAGATGCGCGCGTTCTGAGCGGCTGACTCGCGGGCCCCGCAAGCTTTCCCCGTCGCAAAGCCCAACGAGCACGAGGTCTTTGCACAGGCCTGGGTGATTTTTGGCTGGGTCTGGAGTGTTGTGATGTTGTCTCGGCCGCGACTCCAATCCGACCACCGCTCGTCGCGTCCCCACCCCGGCAGCGCGTGCGCCTGGAGGAGCATGAGCAGGAGCCTTCCTGTCGGAACAGCTTCTGTGAAAAGCTTCAAGGCCATGGCTGGACCACTGACGCGCGGGTCATGCTCGGTTAGTAGGCACTAGCAGCTGTAGATTGCTCGTGCGTACTCGTACCCATACCACTTGATCCATATGTACGTACTCGCCTGCTCTACGTAGTAGTTTGTTACTGTACGTTTCGATGAAGCAAAAAAAATACAATTTTTCCTGTAACGTTTATTGCAAAAGTTACTGCATTTTGGTTGTGTTCTGAAGTGGAGTACTACTGAAACTGTTTTATTGCAGAGTGAACATCGAGTTCCCCAAGATCGAGGTGAGGTACGAGGACCTGACGGTGGACGCGTACGTGCACGTCGGGAGCAGGGCGCTGCCGACCATCCCCAACTTCATCTGCAACATGACGGAGGTTGGCCGCACGACTCCCTAACTGCAAAATTCTCCTCGCTCTGTGGTCCAAACGCGTCTTCAGATTCTGATGTCTGTCTCTTTCATCAAACTAAAAGGCGTTTCTGAGGCATCTGAGGATCTACCGAGGCGGACGCCTCAAGCTGCCGATTCTGGATAACATCAGCGGAATAATTCGCCCGTCAAGGTGGGTAACATGTGTGGACCTTTTGTTTTCACACCTCACGAAAAAAATGCATCTTTTGTGTTTATGGCCCATCAAGTAAGCTGCCGCTTCTGGATAACTGGAATTGGTTCCTGCTGCAGGATGACGCTGCTTCTGGGTCCTCCAAGTTCTGGGAAGACCACCTTGCTGCTTGCTCTTGCTGGGCGCCTCGGCCCTGGACTGAAGGTTTGTCATACCAATCAGCACTCTTCCTTTGAATTCCCTGTCCTCAAAATTGTTAGTCTCTTTTCCGTGTTTGAATCCATTTTGAGCAACGTAATCAGGCTTTCAAGGCCCAACTTCCTGTTACTGACGGGCATCACCTGAAATTTTTGCAGATGTCTGGAGACATTACTTACAACGGTCACCACTTAAACAAGTTTGTGCCTCAGCGAACATCTGCTTATGTCAGTCAGCAAGACTGGCACACTTCAGAGATGACAGTACGTGAGACTCTGGAGTTTGCTGGGCGTTGTCAGGGCGTTGGAATAAAGTATGGTATGTCACTGCGCTACAATTTTGATACTGTTGTTGTTCCTTGGCATAGTCTTTTCGTTGACATGAATCAACTTTGCAGACATGCTTGTTGAACTTCTGAGGAGAGAAAAAAACGCCGGCATCAAGCCTGATGAGGACCTTGATGTATTCATGAAGGTAGGTTACATCTACAGAGCTGTGTACAAACAGAAATGATTCTATGTTTATATAGCCATTGTCTCATGCATCTTGCTCCAAATTTATCAGGCATTGGCTCTTGAGGGCAAGCAGACAAGCCTCGTGGCAGAGTATATAATGAAGGTGCTCATTCTGCTGTTTGTTTATTTGCTTTATATACTTTGTATGTGTGCATATATGATTGTGGTTCTCCTTTTTTATCATTTCCGCTAATCTTTAATTTGTTTTACTCTTTTATCCTTATTTGGTACCTTTTTTATAACATCTTGATTATTTTATTGTGCCAAGATTTCTGAATTGCTAATTTTGATGTAGTCAAGATTTTAGGGCTGGACATCTGTGCTGATACCATTGTTGGAGATGAAATGATCAAAGGGATCTCCGGAGGGCAAAAGAAGCGTTTGACAACAGGTTGGTCACATTAATGTCGTTTATGCATTTATTTTTATATCATTTCAACATTTTTACGCTTTTTGAACGTCCAGATTGTGCAAATATTTGTTGCTCGCAGGAGAATTGCTGGTCGGGTCCGCTCGTGTGCTGTTTATGGATGAGATATCAACAGGCCTTGACAGTGCAACAACATATCAAATTATCAAGTATCTAAGGCATTCTACGCATGCTCTTGACGGAACTACAATCATATCCTTGCTGCAGCCGGCTCCAGAAACTTACGAGCTATTTGATGATGTCATTCTCATAGCTGAAGGTCAAATTGTATACCAAGGCCCACGTGAATACGCTGTTGATTTTTTTGCTGCTATGGGATTCAGGTGCCCAGAAAGAAAAAACATGGCTGATTTCTTGCAAGAAGTAGGCAACTGTGCCCTTTCCATTTTTCTGTTTGTACGTTGGCTGGACTTTTCTTGTATATTTATGTTTCTTGTGTTGCAGGTTTTGTCCAAGAAAGATCAGCAGCAGTACTGGTGCCAGTATGATTATCCATACCAGTTTGTTTCTGTATCAAAGTTTGCTGAAGCCTTTAAAACATTTATTATTGGCAAGAGGTTGCATGAAGAATTAGCTGTGCCATACAATAGACATCGTAATCATCCTGCAGCTCTATCGACATCAAGTTATGGTGTGAATAGGCTGGAGCTTCTCAAGACCAATTTCCAGTGGCAACGTCTTCTCATGAAAAGGAACTCATTCATCTATGTCTTCAAATTCATTCAGGTATCTCAATTAAAAGATGCATTTAACACAAGATAAATTCATCCCAGGGCAACTGTAAAACTGTTGAACAGTCTATATGGAAAGCGTATGCATAACGTAGTAGCAGAAACTTTCTTGCAGTGAAGAACAAAGAATACATTGGCCTTGCTAACTCATTTGGTTATTTGCTGCTTTAGACTTCCCCATACTCTGTAACACAACCACTTCATTTTAGGTTTGGTTCCGAAATGTTATCCTATTACATCATGCTTAGATGTTACTTGGTAACTCTCACTAGTTTGATAAACATAGATTTTGCTTTTAACTAGATGCTGTGAAATAGATGGCAATGCCATTTTTTACTATCTATTGTCAATTACAGTTAAGCAAAGATGTTCTAATATTATTCTCTTTTTTGGTCAGCTTCTACTTGTCGCCCTTATCACGATGACGGTGTTTTTCAGATCAACAATGCACCATGATTCAGTTGATGATGGGATCATTTATCTAGGAGCCCTTTATTTTGCCATAGTGATGATTCTATTCAATGGCTTTACTGAAGTCTCAATGTTGGTGACAAAGCTTCCTGTTCTTTACAAGCACAGGGACCTGCATTTCTACCCACCATGGGCTTACACACTTCCTTCATGGCTTTTGAGCATTCCAACCTCACTTATTGAATCAGGAATGTGGGTACTTGTGACATATTATGCAGTTGGTTATGATCCCCAATTTACAAGGTAATTGACATTAGCTTTTGTTCATTTTGTACTCTGCTCCGAGCGTCAGAGATAATTTATGTTGAAGGTTGATCCCTTCCCATATGCAGATTTCTTGGGCAATTTTTATTGCTTTTCTTTCTTCACCAAACATCTTTGGCTCTTTTCCGGGTCATGGCATCTTTGGGACGAAATATGATAGTTGCTAACACATTTGGATCATTTGCGTTGTTGGTTGTTATGATCCTTGGAGGATTCATCATAACCAAAGGTTGAACCTCTCTCTGTCATAATCGGTAGCAGTTCCAAGATTATGTATCTAACATGGTTTGGTTCATTTGCTTGATACCCAACAGAAAGCATACCATCCTGGTGGATTTGGGGTTATTGGGTATCTCCTATGATGTATGCACAAAATGCTATTTCTGTCAACGAATTCCATGGCCATTCTTGGAGCAAGGTAACACTTGATATTAATCCACTTTCTCATGTCACTGAATGCACACATGGCAACAATCTGTTACATCTTATAGTTTGTCTGTAGGCAACACTGAACCTAAATATGTACGAATACTTATGATGAGGCTATAATACCAAAACGACTCTACTCTAGATATGTCAACTTTATTTGTGTGAACCTATTGTAATTTACACTAATGAATTTTGATCTAAAATTTGCAGCAATTTGGAAACCAGAATATCACATTAGGTGAAGTAATACTCACTGGATATGGGTTATTCAAGGAAAAGTACTGGTTTTGGATTGGTGTTGGAGCGTTATTTGGTTACGCGATTGTTTTGAACATCTTATTTACGTTGTTCTTGACACTTCTCAACCGTAAGTTTATCCTTTCCTTTGAAAGCCAAAGTAATGTGTGCTCCTTTGTAATAATTCTCACTCTCAGTATGATTGCTCCTTCACAGCTATCGGTACTCTGCAAGCTGTTGTGTCCAAAGATGACATTCGGAACAGGGACTCCAGGAGGAAGAATGACAGAGTAGCCCTAGAGCTAAGATCTTATCTGCATTCACATTCACTAAATGGTAACTCCAGATGAAATATCTTTTGTTTTTTCTCACATCAGAAGAATGACATTTCCTATTCATAAAGCATATTGACTGTCCCATTTCCAGGGCTTAATCTCAAGGAACAGAAGGGGATGGTGTTACCTTTTCAACCCCTTTCTATGTGCTTCAGGAATATCAACTACTATGTTGATGTACCAGAGGTATGTCAGAGCTGGATCATCTGTTGGAGTGAGGTTCCTCAGAAATAAAACGTATTTATTCATTCATAATCCAGTTTTGCTAGCAGGAATTGAAAAGGCAAGGTATTGCGGAAGACCGCCTGCAGTTGCTTGTTGATGTCACTGGAGCATTTAGGCCAGGGATACTGACGGCACTTGTTGGAGTCAGTGGAGCTGGCAAAACCACCCTCATGGATGTTTTGGCTGGCCGGAAGACTGGAGGGCTCATAGAAGGAAGCATTACTATATCTGGGTATCCTAAGAACCAAGAGACCTTTACAAGGATCTCTGGATACTGCGAACAGAATGATGTCCATTCACCTTGCTTGACTGTGATAGAGTCTTTGTTATACTCAGCATGCCTTCGGTTGCCTTCTCATGTTGATGCAGACACTCAAAGGGTAAGCCTTGACTGATCTTTTTTATTTAAATAAATAAATTCTGTGGCTTTGCTGCTTGTACAACACATGTTCCTCTTGTCCTCCTTATCCTTAGTGTTCCCTTTCATAGGCCTTTGTCGAAGAGGTAATGGAACTGGTGGAGCTGAATACCTTAAGTGGTGCTCTCGTTGGCCTACCTGGGGTAAATGGTTTGTCTACAGAACAGCGTAAAAGGTTGACAATTGCTGTCGAGCTTGTGGCAAATCCTTCTATTGTTTTCATGGATGAACCTACATCCGGATTGGATGCTAGATCTGCAGCCATTGTAATGAGAACAGTGCGAAATATTGTTAATACTGGACGAACAATTGTTTGTACCATCCATCAGCCAAGTATCGACATATTTGAGTCATTTGATGAGGTACAAGCAAAAATTGAGTCACACTTTTAAGCTATCAAGTTCGAATATTATCGCGAAGTATAGATTTTAATCATTCCAAAGTTCTTATTCATTCTCCGTGGAACTGTCTGTTGGTTTGTTTATAGTTTCTAAATTCTTTATGGCAAATAATTTCGTGGCACATCCATTTACCGATCAAAGTGACAGAAATTTTAATCCAGCCCTCCTTATTTGTAGAATAATTTTATTGATTTCACATGCTGTACAGACTATTTTATTATGTTATAGCAATATGCATCAGCATTGCACTTGAAAGCTGATTCTTCAACTATGAGTAGCCCCTTATCCTCTTCTAACTATGTATTCGCTGCTCAGCTTTTATTCATGAAGCGCGGAGGACAACTCATTTATGCTGGTCCTTTAGGCTCCAAATCGCGCAATCTGGTTGCATTTTTTGAGGTATATTGTCTGGACTATATAATTTATCACTAGTGCAGACTTGTCAAGGTAAGTGTCCTTACATCCTCATGAATTTACAAACAGGCAATTCCAGGACTGCCTAAGATCAGAGATGGATATAATCCTGCTGCATGGATGTTGGAAGTCACAAGTAGCCAAATGGAGGATATTCTTGGAGTAGATTTTGCTGAATACTATCGGCAATCAAAATTGTTTCAGTAAGTACATATCCTCCTTGTATTATCTTATGGTTTTACAGTCACTTTTTTCCTTGCTGACATCTGACTGTGGTAATGTATTTTAGGCAAACCAAAGAAATGGTTGAGGTCCTTAGCAAACCGAACCATGAATCAAAAGAACTTACGTTCGCCACAAAGTATGCTCAACCGTTTTGTGCTCAATATATTGCTTGTTTGTGGAAGCAAAACCTATCGTACTGGAGGAATCCTCAATATACTGCAGTTAGGTTCTTCTACACTGTAATTATTTCCTTGATGTTTGGGACTATCTGCTGGAAATTCGGCTCTAGAAGGTATGCCCTCTGCTTGTTGTGCCAGCAATTTTCTTTAGTTCCCTAGCTAGTGGTGAAGTAAACTGATCACAACATTGTTGCTGTGCAACTTCCAGGGAGACCCAACATGATATATTCAATGCCATGGGTGCGATGTACGCAGCAGTGCTGTTCATAGGAATTACCAACGCCACTTCTGTTCAACCTGTGATTTCCATTGAAAGATTTGTATCGTACAGAGAGCGAGCTGCCGGGATGTATTCAGCGTTGCCATTTGCATTCTCTCTGGTAATTGTTATCAAGAGCTATTTCCCATAGCGATCCTTAGTGCGCATAACCTTGTACTCCCTCTATCTCTATGAACTTGTCGCTTTGTAGTTCAAAAATGAACTACAAAGCGACAAGTTCATGGGGACGGAGGGAGTACTAACATATCTCTTTGGCAGGTTACTGTGGAGTTCCCTTACATTCTTGTGCAGTCACTTATCTACGGCACCATCTTCTACGGCTTGGGTTCTTTCGAGTGGACTGCAGCAAAGTTCCTGTGGTTCCTTTACTTCATGTACTTCACTTTGCTCTACTTCACCTTTTACGGCATGATGACAACGGCGATCACTCCGAACCATACTGTTGCACCTATCATTGCCGCTCCTTTCTACACGCTGTGGAATCTCTTCAGCGGCTTCATGATCCCAAGAAAGGTATGGGAGAAACTACCGCCCCATAATTTGCACCTTACACCCTCTTTTCTGGTTCTTCGTAGCCTACCGATAATCTTGAATTATCTCGTTCAAAAAAGTTGCACCGTGGAAAGCCTAAGAATGCATCGTCCCTATGGGCTCCTCGATTAGCTCGGTATTGGTACCCGTGCACAGTCCACAGTGACAACCACTTAACAAGTAGGAATTTCAATTCCTCTAAAAACTAGGAATTTCAAATAAGTAGATGAATCTATTTAGGGTGTGTCTATATCTCAGGCGGTGCTTGAAATCCAACAAAATTTCGGGCGACGGGTAATTATGAACTAATTACTGTAATAAATACTATTTTTCGTAATTAAGCATTAATCCCAACAATTAACAAAAATTTACAAAATATTTCTATAGGTTATACATTCAAAAAGTTATTTTGTTTCATTATTTTACAATTAACATAACATTTACAAAGAACAGATTAATACAAATTAACAGATTACAAAATCACCTTCTCCATTGACGGCGGGTGACGCCGTCACCGCCATGCGTGCCGTCGTGAGCTCCCACGCCGCTTGCCATGAGCTACCGCGCCGCCCGCCATGGGATGTCGGGCCACCCCCCACGAGATGCCGCGCCGCCCTCCACGATATGTCGCGCCGCCGCGAGCTTTCTGGCCGACGTGCGCTCGTCTGCTCGAGCTGCTTGACTGCTCGTGGCACTGCGCCGCCTCGCAGCTCTTCCGCTTCTGCCCGCGCCGCCGCCCCTTGCGGTGGAATCGGGTCCAGGTTGAAGACGATAGGGCTGGGGAGAGGATCTATACCTGTTCGCACGAATCGCAAAGCAATATCGACGGTACACTCATCGCCTAAAAGGAAAGCATATTTTCAGGCGCCTGCTAAAAGAATTGCTCATTAAAATTTTACACTCCCGAACAAGGAACAAGCCTTGAATTGCAACTCATGTCCTCTGTTGTTTCATACTACTTTTGTTGCCGCCGCAATGACCAATTACTTACCATGTTTCGTTTTGCTTGACGCGCGGCATACATGCAGCGGATCCCTGTGTGGTGGAGGTGGTACTACTGGGCCAACCCGGTGTCGTGGACGCTCTACGGCCTGCTGACCTCCCAGTTCGGCGACCTGGACCAGCCGCTGCTGATGGCCGACGGCGTCACCTCCACCACCGTGGCGGCGTTCCTCGAGCAGCACTTCGGGTTCCGCTACGACTTCCTCGGCGTCGTGGCGGCCATGGTGGCCGGCTTCTGCGTCCTCTTCGCCGTCGTCTTCGCGCTGGCCATCAAGTCCCTCAACTTCCAGCGCAGATGATGAGATAACTTAGCTTTTCCTTTTCCGATCCAGACAAAGCAAGAGCCACGCAATGTACTATTACCGTTACTACGGTCATCGCATACTGTTCAGTTCAGATCAAATTAAACGCGTTTTGCCGGCCGGTAAATAATTTTAACATCGGTCGCGACAAGAGTCTGTACAGCAGCTAACCGCCAAGACAGCTACCTGCCGCCGCTGCAGGTGTAGTCACCATCGTCGTGTCGTTGCATTTGCACACGGTAGTGTCGCTTCGTTATCTCATCTATATGCCTGCATGCTAGCCTTTCTATCTCCTCGCTCGCGCCCACGATCGACCAATGGCTGCTCGCCCTTTTGACCGCTTTGGCGACCGCCCTCTACCTGTGGCTAGCCTAGTAGCTGCAGTGCTTCCACGGTCCGGAAAAGCTGGTGCCCATGGCGATGGTGATGGTGTGCTGCTAGCAAGCCATCGAGTCAGTCTGTTCAAGCGAGAGGACATAACGATGTGAGCGATCCCGTCGAGGACGAAGGACGAGCATCTCTCTCTCCCTGCAGGTGGTAGAGTACGTGGATCTGGTCGACGCCAAGCTTTACGGGACGCACGTGTCGGGCTCGTACCTGAACACATACAGTTACTAGTATCTCCGCGGAGAATATAATATGTACGGTTTGCAGCAACGGCGGCAGCAGCATTACGCCAAATAAAGTAACTGTACGCAGTGCAGGGTGAAACGGTAACTGCATGCATTTGTGCAGCTGGTAGGTATCCTTTTGCCTGTCTGTATTCGCATGTTCATGTGCGTGTTAGTGTTACCTGCATGCGCCTGCTTTGTCAGCCTGCAAAGAGAGAGAAGCCAACAGACAACAGGCAGTGTTTGTTTGTCCCTTTGCCTTTGCCCATTTTACTCATTCTACCGCGCACATCACGAAGGGGCCTTTGTCTTCTTTGGCTCGGCTCGTGGCGGGGGCCGGCGCTGCGTGCAAGTTGGGCAACAAGATGATTGCTGGGCTGGCTATGGTGATTACTGCATTCGGAACCACCGGCGAAGAACTCGAGCGCTTCTCCTGAACAGACTGGCATGCAGCTGCAGGTCTCGCCCCAGCAAACCACATCCGCGAAGGACCTTCGTCACCTTGACTCATGGTGGAGGATGGCAATATTCTGAGACTCGAGCACTTTTTTATTTATATAATGGGTAAAACATCCTGACCTTCCCCCTCTATGAATGAAAGTTATGACCGACTTATTACAATCAAGACTCACATAGGAGTCTCACACTTGCAACGCAACAAAAAAAAAAATAAAGGAACCTGTACATAAGTATGAAGTTACTGGGGACAGTGATTCTATTGCTAAATCTCATGGTGGAGGCTGACAATAATCTGAGCCTTAAGCACTATTGAGGGCTTACCTTGGAGATTCAGTCTTTCTCTGGACGAGGATGCATGATCTTCCTTCTTCCAGTCCGCGGATCGGGGTAGCGGGTCGTAGGGGCTTGAATAACTTAGAGGCGAGGCTCCTAAGTCAGGCTCTGACGCCGCTTCTGGCTGGAGCTTGGGGGGGGGGGGGGGGGGGGGCTGGAAGAGTGGATTAGCTATCATTTCCAAAAGTATAATTTCTCTCATTAATTAGTTGCACATGAATACAGAAACTCTGTGTAAACACAAAAAATTATATAGATAGCTAAATCATTCATCTGTGTATATAATTAGTAAATGGACCAGTGCGTGTATTTGTCCTTTTTTAATATTTCATTTACATTGTAACTTAATGTATAGCTATTCAGAATCCCAAACTTTGAAGCCAAATTTGTTGAAGAAATCATACATACATATAAGCATTGCACCCAAAAAAAATATTGCTGCCGAATTGCATGCATAATTGCATATAGTGATGGATAAGCCAGGTCCTCATCTTATCTTATTTTCAACCATTTTAATCAGTTTGTTGATCCACACCCCAACATCCGTACGCAAATGTGTCATTTCATCCCTATCTGCTTACCAGTTAATTTCCATCATATTTTAGCTAAGATTTGCCTATTGGATCATGTTCCTTTGTCGAGCCGTTGTGCTAGCACAAAAGGAAATAAAAGAGGATTCAGATTTGTGCTTATTATGTCCCACCCGCTTGATGAAGACGACACAAAGCGATAAGAGTGATAGATGCAGTTTTGCCTCCCTGGTTTTGGCTTATATGGCTGAATCAGTGGACATTAGCAAGTAGCAGACATGACAAATGAGATGCTTGGCAGATTGAGCATGTCATTTTGCCTCCCTGGTTCAATGGACTTGATTGCGATGGGTGAAAAATTATTTTATTTTATTTTCATTGAATAGCAATTTCTTTAGTTCCATTCATCTAAAGATATATAAGATATATAGAAATAATATTCTTTAGATCCTTCGAAATCTATTGAACTCGGTATATCATATTAGCAAATATAATAGTTGCAAAGTCAGTGAGCTACATATATACACTAAAATAATGTTTCCAAAAAAATATTGTATTAGTTTGTTTCCCAGAAAAATAGTGTCTATTTTTCTCCACAAAACATATGAATGCATTAGATATCCACAAATATATCATTGTGGTATAACTGGAATATATATATATATATATATATATATATATATATATATATATATAATATCTGCTTACTTTGATAAAAGTCACCTCACATTTCTTTTCAACCATTGTGCAGATGTGACCAATGGTGCTTGAGAAACAATAATAAAGCCAACCCCCTCCCTCTACTTTTTTTTTTTCTCGGTTAAGAAAAAGGCACCGTAGGTAGTACGCTACTCGTAAACATTATTGTACCATCTGCAATATTATAATGCTAAAATAGCTAGTTTCTATAATGCCAAATCTTGCATAGCATTGTTCATATGGTCTCCCACTGAGGTCTCGGTAGTGCTACTTACCGTTGTCAGTAGGAGACACGACACTCCATCCCCTCCCTATTCTCGCCTTTGCAGCTACCAACCAGAACCCCCACTGGAAAACCTCACCAAGGGGCATCACATCACCCATTCACCCCTCACCACTCACCACCGTCACACATTTGGCCCTAGTGTTTCCTACTGTTAGCACACGTACAAGTAGTTCCATTTGCTGTGAGTATTGTTCACTGACGAGCGTGCATGCGAGCAAATGGTACTACCTTAATTTGTATTTTTTACATTAGCACAAGGAATCTAGTTTAAAGTTTAGCTAGCTTGCTTGTCCTAACGTCAATAATTTGCGAATGGAGGGAGTACATTGGTATAAACATTACATAATTTTTTTTGTTTTAGCATTAAAAAAACTGTATTAGCAAAATTAGCATGTTACTTTATTTTTTACCAAAAGTAGCAACATATTCGCACTATTATTGTGCGAGTCGCACTATAGTTGTGCTACTTGACACGTGTCGCACAACGGATAGTCGCCGACCGAGTCAATCGTGGCTGAGGTGCGGGGCCCACCAAGTCGCACACTTAAAGTGCGACTCGCACATCCAGAGTGCCACTGGCACTGTCCTGCATCAGTTGAACGTGCTTGTAACACCCCCATTCGATTTTGAAGTGGAAAAGAATAATAGTTAAATGTTGATTTTGAAAATTTTGTAATGAAGTATTATGAAGCCTATAGTGTGAACTCTAATTTTACAGTGTTTTATAACAATTAAACGCACAACAATGAAATATATTGAGATTGAAAATATGAATGATTGTTTAATAAACCATGTGTCAAGCATTTCATTGTTGTGCTTTTAATTGTCAAGGTTTAATAAACAATCATTCATATTTTCAATCTCAATATATTTCATTGTTGTGCGTTTAATTGTTATAAAACATTATAAAATTAGAGTTCACATTATAGTCTTCATAGTACTTCATTACAAAATTTTCAAAATCAATCTTTAACTATTATTTTTTTCCACTTCAAAATCGAATGGAGATGTTACAAACACGTTCAACTGATGCAGGACAGTGCCAGTTGCACTCTGGATGTGAGTCGCACATCAGTTGTGCGAGTCGCACTTTAAGTGTGTGACTTGGTGGGCCCCGCACCTCAGCCACGATTGACTCGGTCAGCGACTATCCGTTGTGCGACACATGTCAAGTCGCACAACTACAGTACGACTCGCACAATAACAGTGCGAATACGTTGCTATTTTTGGTAAAAAATAAAGTAACATGCTAATTTTACTAATACAGTTTTTTTAACGCTAAAACAAAAAAAATTCAAACATTACATCCCAATTTCAATCACAAGATCAATAATCAAGGTGGCACCTGTCCAGAGAGGTGCAAATAATGTGTACAATATAACGCCACTGTTTATGTGCTCTAATTTTTAGTTCTAGGTTCCCCCACATCATGTGGCAACCACATGGACGACAGACCTCCTAATTCCGATGTAGCCTGTCATATTTGGCCATCCTGGCCTCCACGATATATCTCTCGATGATATATGCTGGAGTTGGAGGCTTCTAGATATTGGATTTGAACCAACTCATTGTTCACACCAATATCGATATGATTCAACATGATTGAACCAAAACATATGTAACTAGTGGAGGGAACCAGATCACAGAACACTCGACGACGAAGAAACCTATCACGTGCCCTGTTTTTTTGGAAAGCCGTGCCGGGTTTTTCCCCAACTCCGGGGTTGTACATTATGAGCAAAAATAGGATCCGCCTATTTGCCACGTGTCTGAAATTTGAGATAATTTCAGATACAGGATAGTTAGAAGCTAATTATTGTTATTAATCATTAATTTTGTAATTAATAAGTAATCCTTAATTATATAGTTTAATCAATTATAACAAATTTATTTGATTATTTTACAATTGACATAATCCTACAAATTACGGATTAACAAATTTTGAATTATAAATATAAATTAAAAATTAATAAAACAAACTTACTGTTCTTCCTCCCCTTCGATGGCTGCTGCCGCTCGCGGTTGCCACAGGTTCCGTCCTTGCTACGCTAACCACATCACACCGCGCCGAGACTCACTATCGTCACTAGCCCTGCACTCCACTGCCGTGCCGGGAATCGCGCACGGAGCCGCCACCTCGTCGGCCACTTGGCATGCCTCTCGATCTGAACCGTTCTGAATGGTTAGGGTTGAGAGGAAGAAGATAAGCGTGAGTTGACACACATCTTAAAGTGAATTTGACGATCCATGGCATCGCCGGTGTCGGTACTCTGCGTACCGGATACCCCTTGGAACTACAAAGAGTGCAAAGGAACTCCACCTATCTGAGTTGAAGACCCCCGAAGGATCCACATATCACTCAGAACCGGACCTGCCTCCCTCGTATGGTTAGTTCCTATGTCGCCACGTGTACGGGACTAGATATCTGTGTGGCACCCCCGAACCTAACCACCAACAGAGGAAAGCTCCGGTACCGACACGTGTACAACAACACCGGACCTACTCGTCTAAGACGGTAAGCTCCGGAGCTACCACGCATCCAACCGCCGGACCTTCAACCTCAACAGGCAGATTGGTGGACCTCCAACGGCTCAAAACTTCAAGGAACATTAAAGACTTCAAGACCTGATTATGTGTCATTAATACTATATTAATGATACATGATCGGATGACTCTTAATACTAGTAACCCACCATTAAGGGGCGTTACCATGCTATTAAGGGGAATTAAGCACATTTAACTGTGTATTAGGCATCAATAACCGCCAGGGCCACATGTCGGGTCAGGCTAATGATGTAACAACCAACCCTTGTACTATAAAAGGATTGGCCAAGCGATACACAGGGAGACTTTTTTTGGCCTCTCTCTCACACTAGCGCTCAGACGCTCAACAACAACAACACACACCCGTGGAGTAGGGTATTACGCTCAGGCGGCCCGAACCACGTAAATCCTCGTGTCAAATCGTCATCTTGCTCTGAATCTCCGCGCACCCCAACCAAACTAAGAAACTCCGCGGTCTACAAATAGTAGTGCTGGGAGAATTGCCGGAACCAGACTCCGACACATACAATCATAACCGTCAAGGACAATTGATCAATTCTCTACAAATAGTAGTGCTAGGAAGGACCCTTTCGAGTGATCAAAGTATCCCGCCCCAGATGCGTTCGCTTGGCAACCGAGAATGGGACACCGCTCCCTAATCCTTGGAACATTGAGCGCCTCCGTAAGTTCTACGCTTAATATCACGGAGGTGAGTCCGTAATTACATATGATGTATGTTATAGCGTCATTGTACAGAGTCAGGTAGCTCCTCCGGTAGGACAACCGGACCTTTCCCGGAAGGCCCGCAAAGTTCAAGCAACACTTGACACAGTCTCAAAACTAAAAGTGTAGCTAGTTACCCTGGGTCAAACAAGAAATGCAACACACTTAGCCTGGTTCCGTACCCTAAGAGTGTGCTTGTCTCCCCTGTACCCTAGACCTATAATGAAAGACATCATTATGTGAAAACAGACTCCACATGCATTTATTTTGTACAGACTCATTCTTTTTTTCTCTTTCTTGTCTATAACAAAGTTGTGCACTTCTCAAGAAACTTTAGCTCGAACAATTCATATATAATTCAAGTTGCATTGTTAATTCTTTCGGGTCTTAACATTGTTGAATGGCCTACTCGCCTGAACGCCAAGCTAATCTAGGTCCGGAGTGTGCTATCGACTTAGCCTGGTCCTACACCCTAAGTACGCCACTCTACCTACACCCCGACAGGCCTGAGTAAGGTGAGTCCAAAAAATGATCGGACCTGGAAAAATAAACAAATGCACCTGATTGTATATAGAATTGCTGTCGATCTAAAAATTTCTTTCGGGAATAGTAAGCTGCAAATGAGTTATAGATAAGAAATAGATTTTACTGTTTTTCTTGACTTCAGTGTGCAGGGAAAATAAAATCTCATGATGATGGTGGATGATGCCGGAGCTATCAAAGCTTCGACATCCCCTAAGGTGGGCCGCTGTTGATGTTTTAAACATTGATAGTAGGCGTTGCCAGAGTTACCAAGTTCCGACAAATCCAGGGGGCCAGCCGTCAACGTGAAGAAAAGATGGTAGGACACCCCAATGGGGTCTGCTGTCGATGCTCTACGTGTTGATAGTGGTCGCTGCCAGAGCTACTAAGCTCCGACAACCTCAGAGGGCCCCTGCTGTCGACGACTTCGGACCTATACTCTACAAGTTCGAAGCACTCAAGTCTTCAACAAAATGCTACATCCTTTTGGTACATGTTCGCAATCAAATTGTGTACATCTACCAGGGGGCAAGTGAGACAAAAGTTGAAGAACAAAAATGAAATTCATAAATTTCTTGGATTTCATTCATATGAAGGCAAGAGATTACAAAATTGGAGAAAAGAAGAGAAGATAAAAGTGGGAGCTACAAGGAGGAAGTCCTAAATTCTACGGAAGAAGAGGTGACCTTCTGGGCAACCTCCGACAGCTGGTCTTGGCGGCATCTCCTTCTCCGTCGATGGGACCTTCAAGCACCGGATTTAGTGGGAAGTGAGGATCCCGACTTGTGTAGCACATCAGCATGTACTCTGCGACGTTCTTCGCCAGGGATTTCCCTTCAGCTTCCAACTTATCCACGATGACATCGCCCATCTTGTTGAGTTTGTTGCCAGCCGAGCTCAGCGCCTTCAACGCATGGTCCAGCTCTGGCTCCGGATTGTCTGGACGCACAGGACTAAAGCCCAGCGACATCAGTGCGTCATTGGCTTTGCCCAAGAAGTCCCATACTTGTTGGGACTCTGCAGCCCTTGAGCCTCGAATCTGTTCCAAGGACCTCTTGGCCGCCGCAAGTTCCGAACCCTTTCAAGCAAGGCGCTCAACCACCTGGGCGTGCTGCTGAATACCCTCAGCAACATGCTTTTCAAGGTTGGCAAGCTCCTTCTCTCGGACGTGGATCTTGTTCCGGTGGTCAACCAGGTCTTTCTCCCGGTCCCGCACCTTCTTCTCCCTGGCAGAGACTAGAGACTTCGACCTCCCTTTTGGTAAGGTCCTGTCCCTGCTGCCAGGCCATCTTGTCCTCACTCTTGCAGCACTCCTCCAGCTTTTGGGTGCGCTCCGCAAGGCTCTTGTCACCCAGAGCCAGCCTTTGGGCGAGCTCCTCCTCCCTCTTCACGAGGTCATCCCTCAGCTCCAGGAGTTTCTGCTCTTCCTCTTCGAGCTTCTTCTCTCGCTCGTCAAGACCCTCCTGGCGCTTGACGAGGCTTTCGTGGATGGTATTGAGCTTCTCTTGGCGATCATTTGCTGCTTCAATAGCAGCCAGGGCTTGTTCGTATATAGCCCAGGATTGATTGTCGAGGGATCGCACCATGTTTTCCCTCTCATCCAACAGCTGGCCCCAGTACTCCATCCGGGCCTTCTCCCTCTTGACCCACTCCTTGTCGTCGGCCAACCTTGTTTGCGCCAGCTTGGTCTCGAATTGGAGCCGGTTGTGCCACCTCCTAAGGGTTTGGCTCTCCTCCTCGAGGGCCTTACTGTCGTGATAAAAGGCAAGTTGGACCCGACGAAGGCTGGAGCAGGCGTTGTCAATTGATAACGATAGGGGGATCGACTTTGGACCTGTCAGGGTCCTCTCCACTAACTCCAGCGAGTTCTCCATAACAAAAATTGGGTCCCACTCTACAAGAGTGGTCCCCTGAGCTTCCGTGGCACTAGGGCCGCCCTTCGGGAGTGCCTCAGTCATTGCCGAGGAAGGTCCGACAACGGGAGTTTCTACCTCTGGAGTCAGCTCCGAAGGTCCCACCGCTAGGTCATCAGCAAATGGTCCCTCACGCAGAGGACCGGTCGCTTCGCCTTGGCACCCTGGCTCAGGCACGGGTACCTCCAGAACTACCACCTCCGGGGTAGGCATTGAAGACTCGGCCGGAGCTGAGGCCACCTCCAGCTCCAACGCTGGTGCCTCCTCCACTGCCGGTTCAGGCGCCGGTGCTTCGACCTCCACCGGTTCAGGTGTCGGCACCTCCACGACAATCGACTCAGGCGCCGGAACTTCATGAACCACCAGCCCCGTCACTGGGGCTTCAGTAACATTCGGCCCTAAGGCCGGTACTACAGCTACCTTCGACACTGAGGCCAAAACTGTAGCTACCTCCAGCTCTAAGGCCGGAGCATCCATCATCGCAACATCCAAAACCGGAGCTTCAGCCTCCGGAGCTGGTTCCACTGGTACGTCTTCATTCCCATGGTCTGGTGCTACCATGGGAGCTTCGGGAGATGAGTCGAGGTCCAGAACCACGACAACTGGCGCCGGAGCTGCCGCGACCTCAGCCACCACCTGGGGCGGCGCTCGAATTGGAGCCGGAGCCCCCCCCCTGCACAACATCAGTTGCTGTCACAGGAACTAGAGCTTCAACCCCATTTTTGTATGCCCTGTGGATGAAGGATAAAGAAGCTCAAAATATGGTTACAACAAAAGTAAGAAACTGAGGTAAAAAAAAAACAAATTTACCTTGGAAGGCTTCCGCTCCAGCTAGCGCGGAACCTCTTCGCTGGACGCTCAGAGCCCGACCCAGTTGCAACTGGTGAAGCAACTCAAGAAGGCCTTCTGGAGCTTGCTGCTGTCGTCAGCGATGCCTCGGTGGGGCCCCCCTCGAATGAGAAGGACACTCGGACCTAGAGCCCTTAGCTGACCCTGGTGCTGGAGTCACATGGTCGGAGCTGGCGTCCCAGGGAGACGCCGATGCTGGAGTTGGTGTCGCTATCGAACACCTCCTCTGCCGGGGAGAAGGAGCTGTTGTGGAAGGAGCAGGTCTGACGGACCTCCCGTCAGAGTGCTTCAACCTCCTCTTTCATCTGGAAGGCTCAGCCATCTCTTTGCCCTTGCCTATGACTTTAGCTCTTTGGCTCGGGGCGGAAGTGGGACCACCCTCAGAAGCTTCGGGGATCACCAATCTGTTGGTCGGACGCCTCTCTACCTCACCGAGGTCGTCAAGCACCAGCATGCTCCTCTGGAGCTCCCTTCTGAACTCTGCCACCATGTTCAGAGGGAGGAAAGCCCCCGACGGAGTGAAGTCGTCGCTCTCGACGTCAATGCCATGCTGGAACTTCTTGAGATGAAGCTCCAAAGTAGTGCCTTCCAAATTGGACTTCAGACCGGTTTCAATCTGGTCATCATCCATCACGCTGTTGAGGGCCCAGGTGAGCTTCTCCCTCTTCTTCAGCGGATCCCACCTGTTGACCAGGAAGTTGCAGAAGACAATCTGGGGGGTCACCCCTCCTTCCACACATTCGTTGATCCTGGTCAAGGCAGGGTTGAAGGCCTCTGACAGCACCGGAACCACACTCCATGCGTCAGTGTCAACATTGGGAAGACCTTCAGGCAGCTCCAACTTCTCGTGCTCCTCTGCCGTGACGATAATCTAATCCTTCTTCTAGTCGTCCCACTTGCCACAAGGAAACAACCTCAAGTACTTGTGGGGGCATTTCTTGCACCTCACAAAATAGTAGAAGCCAAGATACTCGGAACTCCTGCCGGTGGTGTGGATGGTGAAGAAGGTACAGAAAAGCTCGACGCAGGGGGGAATACCCACCCACATCTCGCAGAAGTGGACAAATGTTGACACAAGAAGAATAGAGTGGGGGCCAAGGTGGTACAACTGCAGACCATAGAAGTCTAACAACATCAAGAGGAAGGTTGAGAAAGGTGGGATCAGCCCCACCATGGCGTACGCAGAGAAGTACACCATGTCGCCACCGCGCCTCTTCTTGAACGGGAGCTTGCCGGTGCGGACCAGATGGTTGAAGGAGTCGCTGGACCACCCCATGTAGGTCCGAACCTTCTTCAGATTGTCATCGCTCGTGAGACGGCTCTGGCGGAGACCCAACTCCATCGCGGTAAAGTGGAGCAAAGGATGGAAAGTTAGGCAGTGGTTGAGAAGCTCTGTGTGCAAAGATGATCAAAGGCGTAAAGAGTCTTCAACCCGTGCACACTTTCCTTCTTAAGTAAGCCTCCACAACGCTTGGATGGAAACCGCAAAAGGGCCAATGATACATTTAGAAAATTTCACCCTGCCAATGACAAAGGAGCCCGGGGCCACCCAGACGATCAAGTCGAGGTCCTTACCCTAGGCAAACAGTTGTCATGATGAGATGCGGGAAACCCAAGGGTGGCGGCCTGACAGGGTGCTCGGAACTGATACGATATTCATATTGGGATCCGGCGACCTTCAATTGCGTGAGATCCGCACGCGCAGATCTCACGTGCCACATCCTGAAGATGCCATGCGGTGATGGTTTAACTGCAAACCATCACCTCAACGGTACATCCAAAAACCCTTGAAGACACGGCACAAAATTTGAAAGATGGACCCACCTCCGGCAGAATGACTTAATCCAAAAGATCTTTCCGAGAGGTGGGCCCAGGGGGCCACTGTCAGTATCCTGCGTACCGGATACCCCTTGGAACTACAAAGAGTGTAAAGTAACTCCACCTATCTGAGTTTAAGACCCCCGAAGGCCCCACGTGTCACTCAGAACCGGACCTGCCTTCCTCATATGGTTAGTTCCAATGCTGCCACGTGTATCATAAAACCGGAGCTACATTCCATACATGGGAAAGCTCCGAACTAGATACCTGTGTGGCACCCCCGAACCTAACCCCCGACAGAGGGAAGATCCAATACCGACACATGTACAACAGCACCGGACCTACTCGTACAAGACAGTAAGCTCCAAAGCTGCCACGTGTCCAACCACCGGACCTTCAACCTCAACAGGCAGATTGGTGGACCTCCAACAGCTCGGACCTTCAAGGAACATTAAAGACTTCAAGACCTGATTATATGTCATTAATGCTATCTTAATGACACACAATCGAAGGACTTTTAATACCAGTAACACCACCATTAAGAGGCCTTACCACGCTATTCAGGAGAATTAAGCACATTTAACTATGTATTAGGCATCAATAACCACCAGGGCCACATGTCGGGTCAGGCTAATGATGTAACGGCCAGCCCTTGTACTATAAAAGGACTGGCCAAGCGATACACAGGGAGACTTTTTTTGGCCTCTCTCTCACACTAGCGCTCAGACGCTCAATACAACAACAACAAACACCCGTGGAGTAGGGTATTACGCTCAGGCGGCCCGAACAACGTAAATCCTCGTTTCAAATCGTCATCTTACTCTGAATCTCCGCGCACCCCAACCGAACTAAGAAACTCTGCGGTCTACAAATAGTAGTGCTGGGAGAATTGCTGGAACCAGACTCCGACACATACAATCATAACCATCAAGGACAACTGATCAATTCTCTATAGTCTTCTCAACGAACAAGGTCATGAAACACACATGGATAATCTATACAAAATAACAATACAAAGAGAGAACATGTCATCGTAACTTTGATGCGTATATGGAAAATCTATACAAAGTAACAATACAAAGAGCAAATATGACCGTAATTTGATGCGTATATGAAAAATATATACAAAGTAACAAAACAAAGAGAAATTTGTGAACGTAACTTTGATGCGTATATGGAAAATCTATACAAAGTAACAATACAAAGAGTAGAAAATATATACTTTGAGGGCGACCACGGCGAGGGCGGCGAAGGCGACGGTGATGAGAGCGACCAAGGCGAGGGTGAGAACGGCGACCATGATGAGGGTGAGGATGATGAGGGTGAGGACGGTGAGGGTGAGGATGGCACTCGACGGCGACAACGGCGGGGGAGGGTTTGGCGGCAAAATGAGAATTTTCGCTAACTTGGGGTTGAGGGGTACAATTGACGCTTCATTTAAAGAAGTTTCATATCACAAGCGGTCCGACCAGTAGAATCTGTCTGTGAAAAACTTTTTAAATAATTTAAAAAATAATTTTTCTAGGCGGTGGCTTATTACCCACTGTCTGGGTAGCTGAGAAGTCGCACTAGGAGATATTTAGAAATACTATTATCACTGCGTCTTTTGGTTAAGAACCGCCTGTAAAAACTTATGACACTTCTTGATCAACATATCTATAAACATTTTGTACATCAATAATATGTAACACATCCATTAATGTAATATATAGTCCATTAGTTTATGTTTTTATAACACATCCATTTGATGATCGACTATTAGAAACACATCCATTCGATGATCGGCGATAAGAACTAAGTTTGCACACCAATGAACAAATAGCACATCGATGAACAGATAGCACAGATGATCGACAGATTACGCACCGATGAACAGATAGTGCGCACACAGATGATTAGTAACATTAAGTTGATTAACTTAAAAGTATTATATTACAAAACAAGGAAAGAAAAAACATCAACTAAAAACAAGAAAAGAAAAACAACTAATTTTACTCCTCCTCCTCCTTCTCCTCGTCCTCTTCCTCACCCTCCTCGGGCTCTTGGGGCTCCTGGGGCACCTCCGGCGACGGAGCCGAGAAACCCAACCTAATGGCCGTCGCTGCCACCAGGTTCTTGCGGCCTTGACACCAAGCTCAACAACCATCGTCTCCCATATAGCGTCAAGACGACTGGCCACATGCGTGAGGTCAAACACGTAGTGGCCCGCATTGCCCATTCCAGTATGTTTAGGAAGGGTACCGAGACCAAGGTGCCGCATGGAGCGAAATGTACTATTAAATACATCTCGCGCGATGTCACAGAAGATGAACTCCATTTGTCTGAACGGGTTTGTCGGAGGGGGAGTCTGATCGCGGACTCGAGGCGGCTGCCCCCTGAATGGGCTTGACAGAGGCGTCTTCTTGTCAGCCATTTTGTGTGCTCGTCGATGGGGCGCGACTGTTGTGCGGAGAAGAAGAAGAGTAGTACTACACGATGGTTGTGCGTAGAAGACGATCGTATAGGTGTATCTTTATAGCAACGTCTTGCTGGCGGTTCGTCTCTCGGCGTATGCAGTGGTGATGGGATGCTTCAAATTGAATTCAAAGGACACATGCACTGTGCGTTAATTCCCCTCGGTAACCCGCAAAGGTCACACACGCCCGATCACTTCAACCGCATGTATTAATGACTACTATCGCATACGACTCCTTCTTTACATCCCGCCTATGAAAATTGATATGTTTACACAAACGGTTTAGTTTTGTGAGCTGCCTGTGATGTTCGATCATCACAAGGGACTATTAAATAATTGCACGTCACAAGCGTATTTTTAACGGACCGCCTGAGTAAAAATATCGAGGCACCTGCGAAAATGTTTTTTCTAGTTGTGTATATTATAAGCGGATGATACGATATAAATTACATAGCTAGACCGAGGGAGCCTAGTAAGCTAGTGGGACTATACAGAGGGTACAGTAGAGATGCGTCCAAGCACCGGAGACACCACATTTTGAGCTTCTCTTGAATCGCAGTGAATATCTGGCATACAGGTTATGGCGAGGAACGAAACACAAGTGAATTGTGTTCTTTCCAAATTTTCCAGAACGTAGCCAAGATGACCGACTGGATCCCTCTGGCATGCCTGGATGTTCCGCTCGACAATAGGGTGTTGAACCACAGAACATGTGGGAGACTGTTTTGAATGTAGGCCTAGAGGGGGGGGGGGTGAATAGGCCTTTTTGAATTTTCTCGGTTCCTGTAACACTCAACAACAAAGTCAATACCAGAGATATCGGACTAGTCCGGTAAAGTGCGGACTAGTCCGGTTTTCACGGGCTAAGTTGATCAAGTTTAGTCAATTTGATTGATTCGTTAATGTTTGCAGCGGAAATATAAACTTGAATGACAGTTTAATAGTTGTATGTCAAATTCTATTACAATTAAGGCTCTTGTTCAACAATTTAACTCAAATTGAACAAAGTGAATCAAACCCTAGATTAAGTTGATCAATTAAGATGAAGAACGTAAAAGGACAAGACACACAATTTATCCCGTGGTTCGGCTACCACGAAGGCAACCTACGTCCACGTTGAGGAGCCCACAAAAGGACCGGGTCTTCTCCAACCCTTCCCTCGTCGGATCGCCACGAAGGCCAATCCTCTTCCACTAATCACAAAGGGTAAATAACCAAGTTGAAGGGGCGTTCTCACACGTTGAGAGCTCCCTGGATTACAACTTACAAAGCCACCAATAACACACTCGAAAATTACAAATTGAAACGCAAGAGTGTGTTAGAGAATCAAACCAAGAGATCAATGATGTGTGCCAAGTGTCTCTCCAATGATCTAGAAGTGATCTTCAATAGATTGATCGATTTTGCACTTAATTTCGTGGAGAGAGGTGGTTTTTGAGTCTCTTGGGAGGTGTGACGGCGCTAGGGTTCGAGAGATTGTAAAAGTGGGCCATGCACCTCTATTTATATGGGGTTTCTAAAAGTGACCGTTAGGGTTCAGAAAGATCGGACTAGTCCGTGGTGGTCACCGGACTAGTCCGGTGTGCTGTGTGTAGCAAACCCTAAGTGTCCAGGAATATCGGACTAGTCCGGTTGTAAACGGACTTGTCCGATTTCACTACTGGAAATCTTCGGACTAGTCCGATTGCCATCGGACTTGTCCGGACATATGAAACCCTAAGTGTTTAGGATGACAAGTCCGCACTTGGAGGACTTGTCCGATTTAGATCAGTGTGTATATCGGACTAGTCCGTGTAGACGTCGGACTTGTCCGAAGTGGATCAGAAAGAATATCGGACTAGTCCGGATCACAACGGACTTGCCCAATTTTGTGTGACTTGTGCATTGTGTTGAGGACTAGTCCGCATTGGGGAGGACTAGTCCGAAGTGGATCAGAAAGATATCGAACTAGTCCGGTGGATACCGTACTTGTCCGATCTAGTGCAGAAAGTGATATCGGACTAGTCCGGCTGATATCGGACTAGTCCGGTCCTGTATAACTTTGTGCATTGTGTGTGTGTGCT
Organism: Tuctoria greenei; assembly: GCA_036927565.1. Lineage (NCBI taxonomy): Eukaryota > Viridiplantae > Streptophyta > Magnoliopsida > Poales > Poaceae > Tuctoria > Tuctoria greenei. The sequence continues at coordinate 23,434,565 of JAYESD010000002.1, read as the reverse complement.
TGAAAGTGATTGAGCTCTTGGGTGTGTTTCCTTAACACACTCCATACATAATAATCTACTATTTTCTTCTCCTTGAGCTCAAACTCACTTTGCTTCTCATTTCCCTTCTTTTTGGCATTTTGCTCATTTTTCATTATTTGCCCGCGTTCATCTCAACAAAAGGATTAGGATCCCAATTGCTTGTCATAAATCATCCAAAACCCACAAGGGAGTCCTAGATGCACTTTCATGTTTCAAGATTGCGTACACACAGGGTGCAGAAGTGCCCATTTGGCTAACATAGTTGCTGCAGGCGGTCGACCGTCCAAATACTATTCTGTAGTATTAGCCATAAGAGGGTTTTGCATTTTGGCGGAGCCCATACATGCCATACCTTTTGAGATGTAGTGGAACAAAACGAGCCTTCAAACTGCAGCATATAGGCTGAGCGGGCAGTGTACTGACCGCTCACTACTACAAAAGCATTTTCACAGGCGCCTCTATTTTTTTTACACTGTCGGTCTGTAAAAATGCGCCTGTGATGTCGAATGATACAATAACTATCTGTGATGCTCAAACATCACAGGCGGTTTTTCATGAACCACCGCCTAGGTAAATACATGATCTTCACATGCAGTTATTAATAAACAAGCTCCTGTACTGCTTCAACAAGATGTATGATTAGGTGTACTTGCATATCAAAAAAGGATGGTGGAAAACACATCTCAAGATTGCACATAGTCTCGACGATGTACGTTTTCAAATAGTCTAAGTATTCACATGCTATCACCTTTTATGATACTGCATTGAAGAAGTAACCCAAACGTGTGATGACAACTATTACATGCTCAGGTTTGATAACCCTTATTGCAATGTCAAGGACACTATCATCATCACGTGACAGTCATGAGAATTATAGCCGAATAAAGACAAGTCTTTCATCAAGACTAGTTTGTGGATATTGGATGAGAAACTTGTGGGCACTCTGATCCCATGCAAGCATTCACAAATTGTCATTTTTTACCCTGTAATATCAAGTTGTAGCTGACTGGGGGAAAGGAATGCTTCCCGTTCGCCTTTTCTACCGGGTGAAGCTCTGGTCTCGTATCAAGATTTACTAGACCCATACATGATTTTAATCCGTCCTTTGTTTTCCTCGGCATGTCCAGCAAGGTCCCAATGATGCTATCAAATACGTTCTTTGTAACATGCATCAAATAAATACTATGGCAAAATTTCAGGTTCTTCCAGTACAGAAAATACTTGAAAAAACCAATTGTTTCTTGAAAGTCGTGTCAGTTGTATCACCTGAAGATGTAGTTTTCTTTTTCTTTTTCCTTTACATTTTTTGCCCTTACCGAAAGCAATATGAATGTTCTTGACCATTTCGAACATGAGTTTTCCACTGTAAGGTTTTGATGCAGTATCTTTTCTGATTTTGTTATAAAATTGTTATTTCATCTTCCTATACTTGTGTGTCAAGAACCGCCGGTGTCTCATGTACACCGTCTTTCTGAATGAAGTGAGGTACAAAAATCCAGTTCCATCCATGCACCTTACACAACCTTTTTCCCTTTCATTTGTCCCGATAATATAAACAGACCGAGATAATCATGCACAGTAACGAATATAATTGCTCTTAGCCTGAAATACTCCCGCTTGTACTCATCCCATGTACGTACCCTGCTTTCATTCCACAATTTCGTCATATCTTCCATTAAAGGTTCTAAGAACACATCAATTATGATGTCCTGATGTTTCGAACCTTGGATAAGATTAGATAACAAAATATATTTCCATTTGTGACATAACCACGTCGGTAGGTTGTACATCATTAAGACTACAAACCATGTGTTGTGTATGCTCCGTTTTTCACCAAACGGATTCATTCCGTCTGTACCCAAGGCAAACCTTACATTTATGATTTTCTTTGCAAATTATAGATACTGAATATAATAATTTTTCCACAGGGTTGCATCATCAGGGTGTCAAATATGTTTTTTTATTCTTCCTACGCTGGTCGGAATGCCAACGCATAAGTTTAGCCTCTCTAGGGTTTTAGAACAAATTCTTCAAGCGATCAATTACTGGAAGGTACCACATCACCAAGGAATAATTTTTTCTCTTATTCTTTCCGCCCGCATCGTTAGAAATATCGTTATCGTCATCTTCAGGGCCAATAATAAACTTCTTATGCTTTTGGATCTTATTCATGTTGGTAACATACTAGTGATTGTAGTCCTTCTTGTATCTACTGACACCACAGATGGGACATCTAGTTGCGAGCTCATGCTCTTTGCGATACAAAATACAATGGTTCACACAAGCGTGTATTTTTGTCACACCTAGTGCCACCGGGCAAAGAATTTTCTTCACTTTATATGTGCTTCTGGGCAGTTAATTGGGATTTGGAAGAATTTATGTCAAAAGATTCAAAAGATCGGATAAACTACAATAAGATAATTGGTGTGTGGCTTTCAACTTTATTAGTTCTAGGACTGCACGCAATGTAGTAAACTCTTTATCACAACCCTTTGATTCATCATATAAAAGCTCCGTCGTCGCATTCTGCAATGTCTCTATTTTACTTAAACCTTTACTTGCTCCTATAGAAATCAATAGTTGTGGTTCAATGTGACACAACATCTCCTCACAATCAAACTCATCATCATCATCATCATCATCATTATCATCATCATCACCATCTTGATTGTTACTACCATCATCAATATGAGCATTATCGTCATCTGAACCTCTCTAATCATCTTTACCCACTTCATGTGTATCTAACTCACCATGCTCTGTCTATCATTCTAATCAAATGCTCATATACATATGAGACATTCTTCAAATTTTGAGCACACATTGATACAATTTTATAAAAATCTAAAAAAATAATAGAGTTTGGTATGCTCACAAAAAAGTTTGATAAAAAATTTAATAAAAAATTAGTTATATTCATCAAGATAGAAAAATGACAAATAACCTGTGGTATTTGTTTTTTTATGTTCTGACCAAATTCGAAGGTTTTACCAAGTGAAATTTAATGGGAACCTGTAATACTAAAACATATTAAAAGAAAGTAGAATTTTGGCTTTTAGTAGGGCCCTCATTTTCATCAAGAATTTTAATTAAGCTTAGACTTAGTATACATCTTTTCACAGGTGGTTCTTAACAACCTCACAGGCAGTTTTTAATGAATAACCGCCCGTGATAAATGGCCGAGTTTGTTCTTCAGTTTTCTTTTCCCTTGCTTCTTTTTTTATTTAGATTCCAATATAAATACTCAAACATGTATAGATTTGTGAGATCTATGTGTGCTGAATACATTGGCTATAACGATAAAAGTTTTGAATACTACGAAAACACATTTATAATCAAGGTCCGACTCTAGGTCCGAACTCCAACAAGGTTCGACAATAGGTCTGGCTTGTTTTGGGTAGCTCCGGCAAGGTATGTCGTAAGGTCCGACTAGCTTTGGTTAGCTCCGGCTCTAGGTCCGACTAGCTTTGGTAAGCTCCAGCGCTAGGTCTGCCTAACTTTGGTTAGCTCCGGCGCTAGGTCCTACTAGCTTTGGTAAGTTCCGACGCTATATATTGTTAGTTTTGGTAAGCTCCGGTTCAAGGTCCGATTAGCTTTGGCAAGGTTCAGAGCTTGATCACAGTGGTTTTGCTTTTAATTTGCAATGTTCCGAACTTGCTTTTTGGATTATGGAAAGTTTGCTTAGTTTTATTTTACTAAGTTTTTGGTGTGTTTTGGCGGTTATGGTTGATATCTTTTTGCTATGGTTTGCAACATGCTTATGTGTGGTGCTCGCGTAAGGTGTTGTGGTTATTGGAACTAACGAGAGTCAAGTCGAGGACTTGTGCTCGGAAGTATTGGTTGTTTATTCATGTGCAGGTGTTGCTTGAGTTCAAGACATGGCTGGTGACGAGATCCATTGAACTAGTCTTAGGTAGAAGATGAGGTTCAACCACCAAGTTCGAGAGGAATTGTGGTTGAGTTGATCAGGAGGTTGCGCAACATGGTTGAATCAAGAACAATGCATATGAAGGTATCATGGACGTTGTTGGAAGATGTTTGCACATGTGCAAAGAGTGCATGGACGTGACTACATGGTTCCGAGGCGTGATGAAGAGATGTGGATGTAAAGAATTGGTCGGAAAGGTCCAACCGACTAGGTTATGGACTCAGGCTGCGGCTGAGTCGTGTTTGACTCAAATATGGAAAGTTTTGAGTTGGTTATGATAGGATTTCGTGTGTGTCATGAATTTGAATTGTTTTAGGAATGTGGGATACGCTCCTAAGGTGTTTGGAAGTCTTAAGATTGCTTATATATGCGTATAGAAGAGTCTTGAGCAGTTATGGAAAGTTTCGATTCGTGAATTGAGTAGGATTAGAGTCCTAGTTAGGTTTGGGTTGACCTAAGGGCTGATTATATAAGCAAGGGAGGCCAGAGCTCATGGAGCACGACTTTGGGGCTGTTCCTCTTGTGTTTTGATCAATAAAATTCGTAGTTTGAAGGAACTTTTGGGCCTTGTTCGTCCGACTTGTTTTAGACAAGTTTTTCTCGTCGAGTTTCTACACAACACTACCTTTCTTCGGTGGTTTTATCATAACTTGAGTTTTACAGATCCCATTGACGTGACTCTTTTAGGTTGTCTTCACAACTTGATTTTATATCATCTGTGAAAATTTCATGGTCATTGGATTTGTGTTTTCAGATGTACATGAGTTTCTTTGCAGTGTTCCAGAACTGTTTTTCTCGGGTAGGACAAATTGATCTTTGTTCGATCTTTCGATCGTAACTTGAGCTTCTATCGATGGATTTTCGTGATTCTTGTTGTGACATATTCGTGACTTGATTCTATACAATCTATACTAGTTTTGTCACAGTTGAACACGATTAGATTAGTCGCACACACGGTTTCTTTAATAGATCGGTTTTCTATCAAGGGATGTTTTGTTGCTTCCGCTAAAAAGTTTTAATCTACTATTCACCCCCTCTGGTAGCTTTACACATGCTCTTAGATCCTACAATTGGTATTAGAGCTAAGGTGCTCTAATCTCTTTGATTTGCATGTGTTTTGACTAATCATCATGGAGAAATACTCTGCCAAACCTTGTGTGTTTAGTGATATTGATTTTCAGGTTGACAAGGCACGCATGGAGGCTTCCATCTAGGCGCAAGGCTTCGCGATATGGGAAAAGGTATACAAACCTTATGAAGTGCCACCAAACGATCAAGTTACGGCTATGAATCTACGGGACATTGACAATAAGAACAAAGCCCACAACTTGATCATTCAGGGACTCACTCAAAGCGACTTTGATCGTGTCGTGCAACTCCGATCAGCATACGATGTTTGGAGAGCTCTTTGTGATTATCACAAAGGCTCCAACACAATCAAGGAGGTAAGACAAGATATGTTCAAAAAGTAGTACATGCGCTTCAAGATGCAACATGGTGAGTCCATCGATCAACTTTTTGCCCAATTTAATATAATTCTCAGTAATCTACGTAGTGTCAACGTAAACTTTTCTGATGCTGAGAATGCTAGGCAACTCCTTAGTGCATTCGACATGACAATATGGGAGATGAAAGTAACATCCATTCGTGAATCAACTGTCATGAGTACTCTTACTTTAGATGTGCTTTACTCTAAGCTAAAAACTCATGAAATTGACATTTTATCACGAAGGAATCCAAATAAGTCTATTGCATTCGTTTCACAACATGATATGCATAGCTCTGACCAATCATCATTGTCGGTACCCTGCAGATGGGGTACCCTTGCACATAGGATGAAGACAACGAGGCGCATCCGGAGGCGCCGCGTGTTCTATAGGCGCCAAGGCCCTTGCCTCCCTCAAAGATCAAGCTGCGGTGCTGCCAAGTAAGCCTTGAAGATGCCATGTGTAGGGACGGGACCTCACCCATCCATGGGGGAGCGCCCCCGGAACAGCCATGTGGCACGGAGAGCAAGGGCCAGCATCCCCCAAGGGAAAAAGCACAGAGCTACCACGTACCCTGGGGAGCCTCGGAGCAGCCACGCGTCACGAAGGACCGGGGCTAGCTTTCCCACCGAGGACCTGCCCCGACACTGCCACGTGTCCCGTGGCTCGCCTCACACGGTAAGGTGTGGGAGTTAAAAGGTGGAGCACTCAGCTCCAATCAAGCATTGAAGACCCGCAACCACCCCTGGCACACGACGTGGGGAACGCCAACGGTCAGAGACCGCTATGACCAATCACATCACAGTGAAGGCGCTGCAGGACTATCACACTCAGCCAAGTGGGTAGCTTGCGGCAACAAGACAAGCTAACAGGACACCTTCTGCCACCGTCAGGAACGACGCGTGGGCTACTGACAAGGGAGGCGGCAAGACGGCGAGTCTCCACTGCCACCCTTAGAGGAAGCTTATGCGAGAAGCATTAGATCTTTAGGATAAGATCGCCCCGGAACCACCTGTCGGGCCTTGGGACCCCACTTGTAAGACGTTCGGTCTTGGTTATAAAAGGTTCGGACTGCCACCGATACAAGGACCAGACTCAGAATCCCTGATACACACACACACACACACACACACACACACACACACACACATGCATATAGACTCACCAGCAATACAATCCACCGTGGAGTAGAGTGTTATGCTACTTGCGGCCCGAACCACGTAAAATCCACTATCTCATACTCTTCCGCTAAGTAGTTTGAGGCCTAAGCCCCGCCGAACAAGAACCGCTGCTCCTTAGCAGATCCGGGGGAAGTGGCGCATTAACACTTCAACATTTGGTTTCCACGAAGATGGTGGCCAACACCGGAGCATCCAGCTCCAGCACCTTGCAAGGGGCCTACCGTCAACGTCCCAAAATGTCAACATCAGCACTAAGCACGAATAAGTGAATAAACTCTATTGCCCCACACTTGTTGCTAACAGGGTTCTCTTGCGATAGCCTGTACACAGGGGGTCTGCTGTCGGTGTCTCAACGATGATGGTGGACGGCACTGGAACATTTAACTCTGGCACCTCCCAAGGGGCTCGCCGTCGACGTCCCAGAACGTCAACATCAGCACCAAGCGCGGATAAGTGAGTAAACTTCCCTGCATCGCACTTGTTGCTAACATGGTTCTCTCGCAATAAGCTGTACACCTGGGGCCTGCCGTTGACGACTCTACGATGATGGTGGACGATGCCGGATCATCTAGCACTGACACCTCCCAAGGAGCCTGCCGTCGATGTTTCCACAAAGATGGTGGGCGACACCGGAGGATCCAACTCCGGCACCTCCCAAGGGGCCCGCCGTTGACGATTCTACAAAGATGGTGGGCGACGCTGGAGCATCCAGCTCCAGCACCTCCCAAGGGGCCTGCAGTCAATGTTCCTACAAAGATGGTGGGCGACGCCAGAGCATCCAGCTCCAGCACCTCCCAAGGGGCCTGCCATCGACGTTTCCATGAAGATGGTGGGCGACGCCAGAGCATCCAGCTCCAACACCTCGCATGGGGCTTACCGTCAATGTCCAGAACGTCAACATCAGCACCAAACGCGGATAAGTGAGTAAACTCTCCTGCCCTGCACTTGTTGCTAACAAGGTTCTCTCGTGATAGCCTATACACCAGGAGCTTGCCATTGACAACTCTACGACGATGGAGGATGACGCTGGAGCACCCAGCTCTGGCACCCCCCAAGGGACCTGCTGTGGACGTCTCAACAATGATGGTGGACGGCGCCAGAGCATCCTGCTCCGACACCTCCCAAGGAGTTTGCCGTCGACGTTTCTACAAAGATGGTGGGCGACGCTGGAGCATCCAGCTTTGGCACCTACCAAGGGGCCTGCCATCGACATTTCTATGAATATGGCGGGCGACGCCAGAGCATCCAGCTCCGGCACCTCCCAAGGAGGCCTACCGTCGACGTCCTGGCACATCAGCGATAGCAACAAGCGCGGAAAGTGAGTGCACTCTCCCGCCCCGCTTCTGCTGCTAACAAAGTTAGCTTGTGATATCCTGTCCACCAGGCGCCCGCATTCCACGACTACACGATAGTGGTAGGCAATGCCAGAGCACCCAACTCCGACACCTATTAGGGGGCTGCCGTCGACGACTTCACAACGACGGAGTGTGGAGCCGGAGTAGCCAGCTCCGGCTGCCGGCAACGACAACACTCATGCTCCCTCACTCCGATGGGGATCAGTCGAAGACATCCTGCATTCAAGTGGCAGGCGTACCCAACAATCTAGCCGCTCCTACGAGGGTCCTCTAAGGGGGATTCCATAGGCAGGACATCATCTTGCGACAAACCGGTCACGTCAATTGTGCAAGCGTTGGTCCCTAAAAGGCTAACGACATTAACAAAGGCTCTTCAAGACCTTACTCAAGAGAAGGAATTGGGGCAACAATCTGAAAGCATGTGACAAGCCAACAAGCAAAACAACATGAATCCAAATTCATAAACATTTATTTACACAAGGGGGTCATCCCAGGATACAAAAGCCTTACGCCTAGGTGCCGCCGGCCTCAACTCCACTGGAACAAAGAAGCGACCTCCCTGGCAAGGTCTTGAACTTCGGCCCTAGCCTCATCCTCCTGCTCATCAAGGTGACCTTTCTCCACCGCCTCCAGCGAAATCTTTGGGTACCAGCTTCGGAAGCTTACTAGGACATGGCAGGCCACCAGCCCAACCAACTCCTTTCCTTCGGCCTCCAGCCGCCATGCGAGGACGGTGTTCACCGACCCCAATGACGAGCATATGGAGTCCAAGGCAGGAAGCAGTTGGGCCACCCCCTGAGATGGCTCCCCATGCGGCACGGGACCAAGGCTGAGGGGTTCCATCACTACCCCAGCACGGGCCAGGAAGTCCCAGACCCCTTGGGCCTTGGCCATACGGGAAGCCTGGAGGCTTCCATCTCTCTCTGCGTAGTCTCCTCCCGGTCGGCGAGCTCCCGAGCATGACACTCCAAATCGTCCTCCCAGTGCTTGATGATGAGCTCCAGGTCCTGCAAAGCCCGACGCTTCTCCTCTAGGCCCCGAGAGATCTCCTCCTCCTTTGCCACAAACTCCCATTCCACGTCAGCTACGACGACTTCGCGGTGGACCAACTCCAGCCGCTGATCCTCGCACAGCTTCAGGCGGGCGTCGGCGGCAGCATGAGCCTTCAAAGCCTTCACCTCAAGCTCTTTGTTCTTGGCGTCGACCAGCTTCACCAAGTGCCACTCCTCCACAAGCTGATCTCACTCTCAGGCAAAAGCAGCCTGCATCTGGCGCAATATGGATTAAGCCGCGACAACAGCATCGGCAAGAGGGATTGGATCAACTGTCACCACCAAAAGCTGCCCTTCTGCCCCTCCTGCCAATGCAACGACATACACCATCTCCTGGGGACCAGATGGTTCCCCGACCGGAGCCCCAAGAATCGTTGTGCTGCTGCGCGGCATTGAAGCCCCCTCCTTCACTGCAAATACATCACCGCCCGCTAGTGGCGAGTCGCCATGTTGCACGCCAATAACGTCGGGCGTCGACGATGCTTCAACGTCCTGCGGGTCAGTCCCACCAAGGGAGGCAGCCTCGACCAAGGTAGCCCCCTCCTCGCCGGGCACCTCCTCGCTTGGCACCACCTTGACAAGCACCACCTCGCCTGGCACTCCCATGCTTGGTGCCACTTCTACCACACCTGCCTTGTCGAATGGGTGTGCAAAGTCATCAACGACACATAAGTTCGACACACCTTCGGGCATAGGATGCAGCGCGGCAGACTCCGTTCCAGCTTCGGGAAGGACAAGGGTTATCAAGACCACCCCTGGAAGGACCAAGGGCGCCAAATTGGCTGACGAAGCACTGAGAAATCAAGATAAAGATTCGTTAAGAACAAAAAAGGAAAGAAGAGAAATAATAGAGGGGAGAAGCTGCAACTTATCCGCAAGTCGGGCCACTCCAATGACCCTGGCCTCCCACCCCGCGTGATAGATCAAGGTTGCCGGGATCTGACGACAAGGTTGGCGCTGCTGTCTCTAGTACTGAATCCCGGTCAACCTGAGCGGCGTGGTACTCTCCGCAGGACCCTCGGCACCTCCTCTGGAACCAGGGCCACTGTTGGAATCGGAGGCTAAGTCTACGACAGAAGCTTTAGCCCTGCCGGCTCCCTGGTGACGAGAGATGGGGGTTCTGTCCCCCCGAAATAACTTCCGCTTCTTCAGCATAGAAGTAGCAGAGCCTGCGGCCAACGCGCGGGAACACTTTCTCGGCTCCGAAGCTGGTGCCGACTGGCTAACCGCTGCCCTATCAGAAGTAGCTGAGGGCTCTGCCTTCGCCCTTACCGAAGGATGCGAGGAAGACCCCGACCCTGGATGTGCAGCTTCAGGACACCGCTTCAGGACAGCCGAGGCCCCAGCCATATCTTCGGGATACAGGCGAGCAAGGCCGAACACGTTGACCTCCGGCATTGAGCTCCGCAGTTCAGTCCTCACGTCGGTGGTCATATAGAGTGGTTGGCAGTCATTCGGAATGGAGACGTGCTCATCGTCAACAACGTTGGAGGTCACTGTTTTCAGCATCTCCACCATCATCTTGGGAGTTGGAGCGTCCGAACTCAGCCGATATTCGTCATATTTTCCGTTGATGTGACACCCAGTTCCGAATATGAACTAAGCGTAACACATATGTGTGCCCAGGAAGTTCATCACACATATACGGTTGCATCACAAACGATATACAAAATTTAACCACGTCTCAAATATTAAATAAGTACTTTCTTACAATAATCCAATAGTTCACAAATGACAAAACTCTAATTAATGCAGCGAAAAATAAACTAAGCAGCATGACTCCATTCCACAGGCAATTGATGACGGTACGCAACCTAGTACTCCGCGTGATCCTCAGGGTACTCCCAATTATCTCCAGTAGCTATTGGGGGGATTGCAAGGGTGAGTATGTGTCGTACTCAGCAAGTATGGAAATAGATGACATGTGGCTAAACAAATGATTGGAATAAAATGTCTAATTGCAGAAAAGTACATTTCATAAACATGTAAAAGCATCCTATCATGTCTATGTGAGTTTATTTCCCTTCATGACCCAAGTAATTATCATACCATAAATTCAACAATTCTTATTTACCATCGCAATCCATTAATACTAGCCAACTATAAATTAATACCATATGCCAATTCCATAATCTCTCATGTATCGACAATAATCAAGTGACAACCCACAACCATACCAACCATCCCAAAATTCCAAGTCCAATTCTAATCATGTAGGTCATCCAAATGCTCTTAACCGGGAGCACAACTATCATGATAGTTTTTAACCCTCTGCAGAGGTTGTACCACTTTACCCACATGTTCGTGATTTCATCACCTTTCGGTGACTAAGAACCTCTATGTTGCCCTGTCACACTTCCGTTGGTATGCGGCCAAGAGATCACAAAATAGCCTTTCAAAAGGGACTACTAGTATGTACGGGCCCACTAAGGTTTCACCAGCAGGCTTGAATCTCCATTCTCCCACCCACGGGCCCCCTCGTGTGCCATGCGGATCCCAGGGCAGTCCTCCTCGACTCCCATTCCCCGCGCCATCCAATGGTCCATACAATACTAGCAGCACTCCTAATTATTCAGCTGCGCCGCACCCATACTTGGCCTTGTGGTGGCACTGTTGTCCTGGCATATTCTTGCATGAATCGGTCCTTAGATCTAAGGAAAGCAAAACCACAGTATCATCCAACCCATTCCACAAAACCATGCTTGCTTAGATCTCCTAAATTCCATGTTGCTAAATAAATCATCATCTTATTGCCATCCCAAGTTCTCATATTTAAAGTTGTCAACCATATTATTTAAGTTACCCATAACCCATGCAGCGATGCGATGAAAAAAGAAAAGTACCCATACCCGACTCATCATGTATATCCCGTCGACAAGGGGTGGTAAACAACGCTAGTAAACTCCTACGTATGGGTTTCCCATCATATTGACACAAACATGCAAGTTCGCAAACGAAACATTTAATAAAACGGGATCAATATGATCGAGGACACTTGCCTTGCTCTGACGGATGGGGTTGCTCAAGCGCTTCAAAGTCTTGGTTTTGGAAATCCTCGTATACTGCCTCTTGAGCACGTACCTCTACGCATGATCACACATACAAGAAAATACATACAATTCAATATGATGCACACAAAATAATCAACATGCAATGACATGCATGCATGCAAAGTTCAATAATTAATTAACTACAGTTGTTTATTAATTAGATGCAACTAGTTCATACATGTTCATATGAGTTTACGAGGGTTTTAGTGGGGATTAGTGTTGCTCAAAATAAAAAGATGGTGCAAGTACGATCAAACTACGTCTATTAGATTCAACATGTTCGCTAAAATTCGCATCAGAAAACGTGGCCTACTGTAGACGTGATGACTTCGAAGATCGCGGGATGGGGACGATGCGTAGACGAAGTAGATGGCGCAAGGTCCTCCGGCGGCACGACGACAGCGACACGACGAACTCCGACGGACGACGACACCCTCCTCTTCTCTTCCCTTTTTTCCCTCTTCTTCCCTGGCGGCATAGCCTCTGGTGCTTCTGTTCTACGTTGCTAGGGCTTTTTTTGTTTTATCTGGCGGCACTGCTTCCTGGTACCGAGAGAAATTCGAAACCCTACGGTGGTATTTATAGCCGGCGGTAGGAATCGACGCTGGGCCAGAGGGCGACTCGGCGCTGGGCTGGCGCGGCTCGGTCGGTGCGCGACCGAGTTGGTCACGCGGGCGGTGTGCGACCGGGCAGCAGGCGCGTTGGCGCATGGGGCCAGGCGTGCGGGCGTGCGCGCCGGAGGCCGGGCGTGCGGGACGCGGCACCGGGGTCTTGGGGGCCAGCTAGCACGCGGGATGCGGCCGAGGCAGGCGCGCTGGTTGGGCCGCTCGGCCTGGCTGGCGGGCAGGCGCTGACTTTTTTTTCTTTTACATATATACTGTTATTATATATTATTATTATATATATATTATTTATATTATTTATTTATATATTTTTTTGTTTCTTTAGGTTGCATAATTATATATATATATATTATTACCGTTACATTTGTCCCCTAATACATGTTTCATATTTTTATTTTCTTTTTCTTCTTTTGCTACACATGTTTGCACATGTATGTTTTATATTGTATTATCCTTCTTTTATTCCATTAATGTTTAATGCATGAACATGTATACAATGCATGATGTAAAGATTTAGAGTGTTACAAACCTACCCCCTTAAAGTGAATCTCGCCCTCGAGATTCGATAGCATGGAGAAAAGATGAGGGAATTCTGCCTTCAAGTCTTCTTCACGTTTCGACGTGGCTTCGGCTTCCGTATGGTATTTCCATTGCACTTTGCACCAACGGATCCTCTTATTCGTCGTGACCCTTTCCTTCATGTCCAAGATCTTGATAGGTTGCTCGACATAGGACAAATCCTCCTGAAGTTCTAACTCGTCCATCGGCACTTGTTCTTCCAGCACCCTGAGACACTTCTTGAGTTGAGAGACGTGAAACACATCGTGTACATCAGAGAGATATGCCGGCAGCTCAAGTCGATATGCTACTTTTCCTCGTTTGTCCAAAATCTTGAACGGTCTGACGTAACGTGGTGCCAGTTTCCCTTTGACGTTAAACCGTCGCTGACCTCAGATAGGTGACACTTTGAGGTATACAAAATCTCCAACTTCAAAAGTCAGACTCCTTCGCCTATTATCCACATAACCTTTCTGTCGAGACTGGGCAGCCTTTAGGTTTTCACATATTATTTGAACTTGTCTTTTAACATCCTGTAACACATCCGGACCATGTACTTGATTCTCTCTGGTTTCATTCCAAAACAAGGGTGTACTACACTTCCTTCCGTACAATGCTTCGTAGGGTGAAATTTTCAAACTTGCTTGGTAACTATTGTTGTATGAAAATTCTGCATATGGCAAGCTCTTGTCCCACTTTTCCCATGCTTCAAAGCACAAGCTCTTAACATGTCTTCCAAAATTTGATTGGTCCTCTCGGTTTGTCCATCCGTTTGAGGGTGATATGCTGAACTAAAATTTAACCTTGTACCCATAGCTTCATGCAGCTTCTGCCAGAACCTAGAGGTAAACTGATAACCTCGGTCCGAGACTATTTTCCTTGGAACTCCATGTCAGCACACAATATGCTCCATATACAATTCTGCTAGCTTCGCGGTGGTATATGTGGTCTTGACAGGGATGAAGTGAGCTGATTTTGTCAACCGATCCACAATAACCCATATTGAATCATAGCCAGACTGAGTTCACGGTAATCCAACTATAAAGTCCATACCAATCTCTTCCCACTTCCACTCCGGGATCTTCAATGGTTGTAACAATCCGGCTGGCCTTTGATGTTCAGCTTTAACTCGTCGACACACATCAAAAAATGCAACATATTCGGCTATGTCCTTTTTCATGCTGGCCCAACAATAGCATGTCTTTAAGTCCTTGTACATCTTCGTACAGCCGAGATGAATTGAGTAAGGTGAGTCATGTGCCTCCTTCAATATTGTTTCCCGAATTTGTCTAACATTAGGTACCACAATCCTCTTTCCAAGCCATAAGGTACCCTGTTCGTCCTCATCAAATCTGAATTCCCTTCCTTCTTGGATCTTTTCCTTGATTTCCTGTATTTCCTTGTCATTGGTCTGTCCTTCCCGTATCTCCTGCTCCAATTTTGGGTTGACTTCCATTGTTCCCATCTCACTTATGAATCTAAGGTTCAACTGTTCAAACTCCTTGCATAACTCGGATGGCAGCTCTCGGACTGTGAGTCGGTGGCTTACTCCTTTCTGGCTCAACGCATCGACCACTATGTTGTCCTTCCCTGGGTGATAGTTGATTCCCACATCATAATCCTTGATGAGCTCCAACCATCGGCTTTGCCTCAGATTCAGATCCATTTGCGTAAATATATACTTGAGACTCTTGTGATCCGTATAAATCTCACATCGGTGACCAAAAACATAATGTCTCCATATCTTCAAGGCGTGCACCACGGCCGCGAGTTCAAGGTCATGCGTAGGATAATTCAGCTCATGTTTCTTTAGTTGCCTCAATGCATAAGCTACCACTTGGCCTTCTTGCATGAGCACACATCCTAATCCTTGTCTTGACGCATCACAATATATATCAAAACTCTTGCTCACATCTGGCAATACTAACACTGGCGCGGTTGTCAACCTTTTCTTTAACTCCTCAAAGCTATCTTGACGAGCTTGAGTCCATCAGAATGCCTTCCCCTTCATAAGTAATTCAGTCATAGGCTTGGTTATTTTGGAGAAATCCTTGATGAATCGGCGGTAATATCCAGCCATTCCAAGGAAACTCCGAATTTCCTTGACATCTTGTGGCGGTTCTCACTTAAGAACATCTCTCACTTTCCCTAGGTCAACTGATACTCCTCCAGAAATAATATGGCCTAAGAAAGAAACTTCCCGTAACCAGAATTGACATTTACTGAACTTGGCATACAATTGGTGTTCCCGTAGCTTCTGCAATGTAAGCTTCAAGTGTTCCTCATGTTCTTCCTTGCTTCTCGAGTATATCATAATGTCATCGATGAACACTACGACGAACTTATCCAAATATTCCATGAAGACCTTATTCATGAGATACATAAAGTACGCAGGTGCATTCGTCAATCCAAATGACATGACGGTGTACTCATAGGACCCATACCGTGTCCGAAATGCTATCTTGGGTATATCCGATGGTCTAATCTTCATTTGGAAGTATCCTGACCTCAAGTCGATCTTGGAGAAAATACGGGCACCCTTCATTTGGTCGAACAAATCCTCTATACGGGGCAGCGAGTACTTGTTCTTAATTGTCACTTCGTTGAGAGACCTATAGTCCACACACATCCCCTGGGTTCCATCCTTCTTATCTATGAAGAGCACTGGTGCTCCCCACAGGGATGAGCTTGGGTATATAAAACCCTTCTCTAGCTGCTCTTGAATTTGCTTCTTGAGCTCTGCTAATTTCTTAGGAGGCATCCTATGTGGCCTCTTAGCTATAGGTGCAGTTCCGGGTATCAACTCAATGGCGAATTCTATGTCACGATCAGGTGTCATACTTGGCAACTCATCTGGAAACACATTCGGGTACTCGCGAACGATCGGAATGCTTTCCAATGTCACACCTTCCACTTGATTGAGCATTGCCTTCTCTCTTGCAGGTTGGGCTGCCTCAACTTCGATGCGTGTACCATGTTCACTTGTCAACTGCACAATCCTCTCGGCACACTGAATGACTCCATTATACTTGCTCAACCAGTCCATTCCAAGTATTATGTCTATTCCTTGGGAGTCCAAGACTATGAGGTTTGCAAGGAAGTATATCCCTCTTATTTTAATGCTTACTTTTGGACATAATATATTTGTCCTCATCTCTCCGCCAAGATAACTTACTAGCATAGTTTCCTTCATATGAGATATAGGAAAATTGTACTTGGCAACATACTGTGACGAGATAAATGAATGAGATGCTCCCGAATCAAATAAAATAGTCGCGGGGTTGGAGTTGGCGAGGAACATACCAATCACGACGTCATCAGCTTGCTGGGCTTCCTCAGTAGAGACATGATTCACATTGCCACGAGCAAAATTCTGCTGTCCACAATTGTCTTGTGGTGTTCCTCCATTTGGTCGCGGGTAATTTGGCCTTGGTGCATTGTTCATCGATCCACAGTTTCTTCTGGGGCATTGATTTGCAAAGTGTCCGACCTCTCCACACACATAGCATGTCTTACCCCCCGTAACATTAGGGAAGCTTGGGCGCAACTGGTTTTGAGCATTTGCTGCCATGTTAGGACGCGACGCAGGTGGTACAGGATAGCGAGGCGCTTGCATGGCGGGGCGTTGCTGTGGTGGCTGATTTGGGTGCGGTGGATAAGCAGCGCGGTATGCAGGAGCAGATGGGTTGTAGTATGGTGCAGTTGGTAGTGCATAGCGGGGACGAACATTGCTTCCTTGTTGCGGTCCATGATGTGGCATCTTCCTCTTGTTGTCCTGCTCCATCTCACGAATCTTGTTCTCAACCACAATAGCCTTGTCAACCAGCATTTGGAAGTTTGGATAGTCAGTATTGAGCAACTGGACTTGAATTTCATTATTGAGACCCCTCATAAATAGATACTGCTTCCTACTATCAGTGTTGATGTCTTCTCGAGCATATCTTGATAGTTGAGTGAATTTGTTGAGATACTCACTCACGCTCATCCTTCCTTGCCTGAGGTTTTCAAATCCTATCTTCTCAGTATCATAACTCCTTCAAGTACATAGTGGAAACAAAAACTTTGCTTAAACTCAACCCAAGTGATTGCTTCCTGATTATCATGAGCATTGCAAAGAGCTTCCCACCAGTCAGCAGCTGCTCCAACTAGTTGATGTGATGCAAAGAGATCCTTCTCCCTATCAGTGCACTGGACAATAGCAAGTTTCTTCTCAACGGACTTCAACCAATCATCAGCTTCCATTGGGTCTGTGGCTTGTGCAAAGGTAGGTGGCCTGGTCCTCATGAACTCTCCCAAACGGTTGTGGTGTGGCTGGGGTGGTGGCAGTGGCAGTATATGAGGCTAATTGTTGTTGCATGCTTGCAGCTGTCCCATTGTTTGTATCATGGTATGCATGAGCTGGTTCTGCATAGCTAACAGTTGTTCAATATTGCTAGCTCCATGAGCATGTCCCTGGTTGTTCTGAGGTACTTTATTGCGCTCCTCCTCATTATTGGCATCCCTCTGGTTGTGAGTTCTCACCATTTGTTGGTGATAGAAAGGTGGAGACAGAAGAATTTATAATTTGGAAAGAAACGCCCCAACTATATGCATCAAGGTATGTGACACTAAACAATCCTTTATTAATATAGACCTATATGAGGATGTGGACAAGTGCCGAAGCATCCCACAACTCTCTACTAAGCACACAAGCACTCAAACAAGCACCAAACTAAATTTCAGCACACCACACTATTTAAAGCCAAAACGATTCTAAGCATTCTTATTACAAACTACTCATAGGGGACTTAATTTCCTAAGTGTGAGGCGGTGAGGGCGTCCTTGGCTGCGCGGATGTGATGGGGTTGCGCCATGATGATGTAGGGGACCATATTCTCTTGGGCAACCACGGCTCTCCTCTTGCTTCACATTCCTTCATCTCCAAGTTGGCTTCCAAACGAGCTAGTTCCTTGCGAAGGTAGTGGATCTCCCCTTGTGCGGTTGCATAGCGATTGCTCATGTCCAATAATGTCTTTTGAGACCTATCCATTGCTGTAAGATTGTCTGAAGCTTCTTGTGATCCAATTATCCTCCCTGTACCACTCTCCCGCTGAGGGTGCAGCTCAAACGTGGTGTTCTCAAGCTCAAAGCGGCGAGTATGGCACAAACTTGTGAGTGCCGCCCATGCAACATCATCCATAGCATCCTTATGAGTTGACCTCCAGGTGGGAGCATAATGCCGTGAGACCACTTTGTTGAGGTAGAAGATGAGTACCTTAGCATGCCATTCGTCGCGTCCGGGACGAGAGACCCTCTTCACGAAGTAGTTAGTGCACATGCAATGGGGATAAAGGAATTCCGTTAGTTCCCGCGATGCATGCCCTCCATCGGTTCCAGTAGTACAAATCTCCTCAACTTGGGCAAACTGGGGGCTGTTGTGTCCATTCTTATTCACACCGGGTTGTGATCCTCCCCCATTTTCACCTCCGTTGCCCTCCTCATCTGAAGCTGGCACGTAGTACTCCTCATTAGGATCCTCATCCATGTTCTCCTCAAATGGCTCATACTCCTCCGGATCTTCCTCCATAGTGTTCGACTGGTTAGCTTCCTCCTCCTCGGGCTGGATGTTCCCCTCCTGTTGCTCCTGCTTGTCAAGCTCAATGGGGTTAAATTCACCTCCAAGGGGCGGCGGACAGGTGCTCTTGCGAGCCGCACTCCTAGTGATCGGCATCTATAGAAAACGAGAATACATTAGAGGAAATAATAACAGAATGTAAATTTGAAAATTGCAGCAGCTAAAATAAGGGAAAAAGAGCGGTGCAGCTGTCCCGAAAGAACGAAAATCATAGGGAGAAAATGCAGCAGCCAAAACAATAATTTTACCCACACATAACAGCGGCAAAACACAAACTTTACGCGAAAATTCAAGCGGCAAAAACAGCAGCACCGAATAGTGCTTACTGCAAATTTTTTTATCAAAAACGCGGCAGCAATCGATACTTTTTGCAGCTGAAAATAAAGAAACAAAACCAGCAGCAAAATTTTTCGAAAATAGCAGATTAGAAGAGTGTTCCTAAGTGCTCTAGAGTGTCCATTCTATCTAGGCTTGTGTCCTACGGTCAACCTGGCTCTGATACCAACTTGTGACACCCGATTCCGAATATGAACCAAGCGTAACACATATGTGTGCCCAGGAAGTTCATCACACATATACGGTTGCATCACAAATGATATACAGAATTTAACCGTATCTCAACTATTAAATAAGTACTTATTACAATAACCCAATAGTTCACAAATGACAAAACTCTAATTAATGCAACGGAAAATAAACTAAGCAGCACGACTCCATTCCACAGGCAATTGACGGCGGTACGCAACCTAGTACTCCGCGTGATCCTCAGGGTAGTCCCAATTATCTCCAGTAGCTGTTGGGGGGGGGGATTGCAAGGGTGAGTACGTGTCGTACTCAGCAAGTGTGGAAATAGATGACATGTGGCTAAACAAATGATTGGAATAAAATGGCTAATTGCAGAATAAACATGTAAAAGCAGCCTATCATGTCTATGTGAGTTTATTTCCCTTCATGACCCAAGTAATTATCATACCATAAATCCAACAATTCTTATTTACCATCGCAATCCATTAATACCAGCCAACCATAAAATTAATACCATATGCCAATCCATAATCTCTCATGTACCGACAATACTCAAGTGACAACCCACAACCATACCAACCATCCCAAAATTCCAAGTCCAATTCTAATCATGTAGGTCATCCAGGTGCTCTTAACCGGGAGCACGGCTATCATGATAGTTTTTAACCCTTTGTAGAGGTTGTACCACTTTACCCATATGTTCATGATTTTATCACCTTTCGGTGATTATGAACCTCCATGTTGCCCTATCACACTTCCGTTGGTGTGCGGCCAAGAGATCACAAAATAGCCTTTTAAAAGGGACTACTAGTATGTACGGGCCCACTAAGGTTTCACCGGCAGGCTTGAATCTCCATTCTCCCACCCATGGCCCCCCTCGTGTGCCATGCAGATCCCAGGGCAGTCCTCCTCGACTCCCATTCCCCGCGCCATCCAATGGTACATACAATACTAGCAGCACTCCTAATTATTCAGCCACGCCGCACCCATACTTGGCCTTGTGATGGCACTGTTGTCCTGGCATATTCTCGCATGAACCGGTCCTTAGATCTAAGGCAAGCAAAACCACCGTATCATCCAACCCATTCCACAAAACCATGCTTGCTTAGATCTCCTAAATTCCATGTTGCTAAATAAATCATCATCTTATTACCATCCCAAGTTCTCATATTTAAAGTTGTCAACCATATTATTTAAGTTACCCATAACCCATGTAGTGATGCGATGCAAAAAGAAAAGTACCAATACCCAACTCATCATGTATATCCCGTCGACAAGGGGTGGCAAATAACGCTAGTAAACTCCTACGTATGGGTTTCCCATCATATTGACACAAGCATGCAAGTTTGCAAATAAAACATTTAATAAAACGGGATCAATATGATCGAGGACACTTGCCTGCTCAAGTGCTTCAAAGTCTTGGTTTTGGAAATCCTCGTATACGGCCTCTTGAGCACGTCCTTCTACGCATGATCACACATACAAGAAAATACATACAGTTCAATATGATGCACACAAAATAATCAACATGCAATGACATGCATGCATGCAAAGTTCAATAATTAATTAACTATGATTGTTTATTAATTAGATGCAACTAGTTCATACATGTTCATATGAGTTTATGGGGGTTTTAGTGGTGTCGGTACCCTGGGAACCGTACACCCCTTGAGATTACAAAGATCTCAAGGGAAAGTCATCTACTTGATTTGAAGACCTTCAGAGGCCCACATGTCAGACATAACCGGACCCACTTCTCCAACATGGTTTGTCCCAGGGTCGCCACATGTACTATCAAACCGGAGCTACCGCCCACAAGGGGGAAGCTCCGGGCTATGTACCGAAATGGCACCCCCGGACCTAACCCCAGACCGAGGGAAGCTCTAGAACTGACACGTGTCAGGTAGCTCCGAACCTATCTGTTTCCCACAGTATGCTCCTGAGCTGCCACATGTCCAACCGTCGGATCTTCAGCCTCTAACCTTCGGAAGACTCCACAACGGCTCCAGATCTTCAAAGGGGAATCAAGGACTTCAAGACCCGATCAAGTGTCATGAATACTATATTAATGACACACGATCGGACGACCTTAATTACCAGTAACAGTGATGTCAAAGCCCATAACTCAGTCATTAAGGGCAATTAAACGTGTTGAATATGTATCAATATCAGTAACCGCCAGGGCCACATGTCGGGCCAGGCTAACATGTAACGGCCTGCCCTTGTACTATAAAAGGACAAGCCGACGATACATAGGACACGCTCGATATACACTCTGAAGACACGCTCACTCGACACCCTGAACTCACTTTGAGCTCAGACAACCAATACAACACCAACACATCCCGTGGAGTAGGGTATTACGCTCAGGCGGCCCGAACCACATAAATCTCCGTGTCTACTATGTCATTTACAATTCACCTTCTTGAATCTCCGCGCGCCCACACCAAACCTCAAACTCCTTTAACACTTTAGTAGTGTCGGGAGATCTACCGAATCAAAACTACCGACAGTTGGCGCGCCAGGAAGGGGGCGCCTGAGATTTCAAGAATGGTGAACTCAGCTGCTGGATCATCCAACGGTCATCCTGCTATTCAAGCTGTTGGGGGCAATCCCTCCAATATGCAGCCACCAGCAGGAGCCTCAGCGCCAGCAGGAGTCACACTACCACCACCGCCGCCTCCACCAGCAAATCAAGCTGGACAACGCGATGGTGCACCAGCGTTAATCACTGCGTCGGCAAATCATGACAACCCGGAACACGCGCTTCATGCAGCACGTGCTCTTCTCCAACGCCCACCACCTACGGATGCATCCCGGGATGCACTGGAGCAGTGGAGGGCCGATGTGGAACATTTGGTTGCAGCAGCCGACCGCATCAGCAACCAGGGTCCTCCTCCTTCAGGACGGGCCCCGTCGCAGCGATGGACCTTGTCTGGCAGACTTGGTCCGCACGTTTCCAACAACAGGAGACGTGCTGCATCACAGCAGGTGACATCATTGCCCTCCGGGGCACAACGCACTCACACGGTATCAAGGCTTTCAACTCATGACCTCCGAGCGGAGCTTGATTGCCGATACCGCCAACAAGACGGCCGAGTCCATATTGAGCGTGCTCGTGAAAGACGAGAAGCTCAAGACGTTCCTGCTCCTGAAGGAGTAGGAGGAGGCTGTTCAGCCCTGGCCATGCATCTCGTATGGTCAGGTGGCCACAGAAGTTCCGGCCTCACCTGCCGGAGAAGTTCGACGGGACCGTTAATCCTGTCAAATTTCTTCAGATTTACTCCACTGCTATCTTGGCAGCTCGAGGAAATGAGGCCGTAATGGCCAATTATTTCCCAGTGGCTTTAACTAGGACCGCAAGGTCCTGGTTTATGAGCCTTCCACCCAACTCCATCAACAGTTGGGAGGAGCTGTGCCGGTAGTTCACCGCCAACTTCGGGAGTTCATACACTCGACCAGGCACCGAACTAGACCTTTTTGCAGTCGTGCAAAAAGGGGGAGAATCCTTACGATCATTCATCCAGAGGTTCTCTCAGGTACGAAACACTATCCCTTCTATCTCTAGCGCCTCTGTCATTGTGGCATTCAGACAGGGTGTACGGGATAAGAAGATGTTGGAGAAACTGGCGATCATGGAGATCACCAGTGTCACGGAACTCTTCAGTTTGGCCGACAAATGTGCCAGAGTTGCGGAGGGCCGTGAAATGCACTCCAAACCAACTCCGGAGGATCACAAGAAATCCTCCAAAGGAGAAGCCACTACCTCCGGGAGTGGCAAGAAGAAGAAAAACTAACGGCAAGAAGAAGCCGTCAGCCGGTGCATCCAATGTTGCAGCTGCTGCAGCTCCGGGTGGCCGGGGGCCACGCCCCGAGAAGTGACCTCGACCGTCTTCTAAAGACGGTGGCAAACCCAAAGTGTGGTGTCCAATTCACAAAACGAACAACCACAGTTTGGAAGACTGCCGGGAGGTCCAAAACCTTGCCGAGCGCTACAAAAAACGCCGGGAAGAAGCTCCTTTCTGACAGAGAGAAGGAAAAAAAAAGTTTACGAAGCTCCGGCTGAATAGGAGTTAGGTTTTCAGGATCCCAAAAAGGTCCTGAAGGCCGTCTACACCTCCGTCGACGACGATTCCGACGTCTCTGACAACATGCGTCGAAAGACCATGAACACCATTTTTGGTGGGTCATGGGACATCACCTCCCGCCGCGTCATCAATACTATGCGTCGGGACATGGCTGCTGTAGCTCTTACAGCCAGGGCGGAGCCTCATCGGAAGTGGATGGACACAGCCATCACTTTTGATGCTTCGGACTGCCCTCGAAGCATGGTTGAGCAGGTCAGTTACCTTTGATGGTATCTCCAACCATCAATAACATCCAGCTCCACCATGTCATGGTAGACGGAGGTTCGGGGCTCAACCTCATAAGCTTCGAAGCTTTTACCAAGCTTCAGCTCCGACCTTCGGATCTCCACCCCTCCCGACCTTTCTCCGGAGTAGGTCCGGGGGCCATTACCCCACTCGGAGCTATTACCCTTCCCGTTACCTTCGGGACCCGGGAGAAGTATCGCACCGAGAAGTTGGTCTTTGACGTTGCTCAGATCAACTTACCCTTCAATGCCATCTTGGGTAGGCCTGCCTTGTACAAATTCATGGCAGCTGCTCATTATGGTTACCTGGTGTTAAAGATGCCAACACCAGTAGGCGTTCTCCAGATTCACGGAGATCGTACTGCCGGAGTAACTGCTTTGGAAGAACTCCTTGCGCTTACTACGGCGCAAGAGGAGGACTCCAGGCAGGAGCAAGCTCCAAAACTCCCGAGCATTCGACAGTGAGGCTCGACTTCTGCACCTCGTGTGCAGCCAAGCGGTGACACCGACATCCCCGTCAAAGTCGTCCAAATCGGTTCCGATGCCGCTCAGACCACCCGTATATCGGGGGGATTGAACGGCAAATAGGAACTCGCGCTCATCGCTTTCCTCCGGGCTAATGTCAACGTGTTTGTCTGGCAACCGTCACAAATGCCTGGGATCCCCAGGGAAGTGATTGAGCACAATCTGAAGATCTACCCCGATGCCCGGCCTGTGCATCAGAAGCCTCGGAAACAATCCGTAGAGCGACAGAACTTCATTCGACAAGAAGTGAAGAAGTTGCTCGAAGCTGGATTCATTCGAGAAGTCTTCCATCCAAAATGGCTGGCAAACCCTGTCGTTGTGCCCAAGGCCGGCGGGAAGCTTCGGATGTGTATCGACTACACAACACTAAATAAGGCATGTCCAAAAGATCCATTCCCACTACCTAGAATAGATCAGATAGTGGATTCCACCTCCGGGTGTGAATTACTGTGTTTCCTAGACGCATATTCTGGGTATCATCAAATCAGAATGTCTAGGGAAGATGAAGAGCATACCTCTTTCATCACAGTAGATGGATTGTACTGTTATACAACCATGCCATTTGGTCTCAAGAATGTAGCTTCAACCTTTGTACGAGCTATGTACAAAACCTTTGAAGAACTCATTAGAGACATAGTGGAAGTGTACGTCGATGACATCGTGGTCAAGGTCAAGAACAAGGAGTCACTCCTTGACACCTTGCAGGCTATCTTCGATAAGCTACGGGTCACCCGCACAAAGCTAAACCCAGACAAGTGTGTCTTCGGGGTTAGCTCCGGAAAACTTCTTGGTTTCCTGGTAAGTCACTGGGGCATAGAAGCTAATCCGTCGAAGATCAAGGCCATTGAAGACATATGGCCACCAGCCCGCATCAAAGATGTCCAAAAGCTAACTGGATGTCTAGCAGCCCTCAGCCGGTTCATTTCAAGACTGGCGGAACGGGCACTCCCCTTCTTCAAGTTATTGAGGAAGTCCGGACCATTCCAATGGTCTGAAGAAGCAGAAAAGGCGTTCCAGGAGCTAAAACAGTTCCTCACACCCTACCAATTCTGGTAGCTCCGAACCCTGGTGAGCCTTTGCTGCTTTACATTTCAGCCACTAACGAAGTCGTCAATATGGTCCTGGTCGCGGAGAGACCAGAACTACCCCATACTCAGGAATCCAGACCCCTTCGGGAGGGTTCGGAGAATCCTGAAAGCGAGTCTGGGTCCCAGCTCCCAGACTTGAATCCACAAGAAGTCACTTCAGAAGACCCAGACCCCTCCGGGAGGCTTCAGGTCACATCTGGAGAAGCTCCGGGATCCTCCAGCCAGGACCCGGAGGTCCCCGAAGAAAATACGGATCCCTCCGGGAGGATCCGGGTCAGTGAAGAGGAAGCTCCGAGCCCCTCCGGGAGGGTCCGGACCATTCAGCGCCCAGTGTACTTCATCAGTGAAGTACTACATGATGCCAAGACTCGATACCTAGGGGTGCATAAGCTGCTTTATGCAGTTCTTATTGCCTCCAGGAAGCTTCGCCATTACTTCCAAGCTCACAAAATCTCAGTGGTGACCTCTTACCCACTTCGAGCAATCTTGCATAATCCCAACTCAATCGGGAATATTGCAAAGTGGGCAGCGGAATTGGCCGAATTCGATCTCGAATTCATTTCAAGGCAAGCAATCAAGAGTCAAGTATTGGCAGACTTCGTGGCGGAATGGAATCCCTCTCCATCAAACCCTGGAGGCCCCAGTGAGCAGAAGCCGGAACACAAAGCTCCGGTCTTCACCGAGCCTCACTGGACCCTCTACTTCGACGGCTCCATGCAAAAGCAGGGGGCCGGAGCTGGAATCCTTCTCCTCACACCAATTGGGGAGAAGGTAAAATACATGGTACACCTTGACTTCAAGGCGACCAACAACATGGTGGAGTACGAAGCACTCATCTACGGACTAAAGGTGGCACTGTCATACGGTGTCAAGCAACTGCTGGTCAAGGGAGATTCACAGCTCATCATTAAGCAAGTGAAGGGTGAATGCTCCTGCAACAATCTCCAGCTAGCTGCTTACCTCCTTGAAGTCCAGAGGCTTCAGAAGGACTTCGAAGTCCTAGATCTCCACCATGTCCAGCGTGCCCACAACGCTGAAGCCGACGAACTCTCAACGAAAGCGTCAACCGGAGCTTCGGCTCCTGACGGAACTTTTGTCCGGAGGTTGTCAAAACCCACAGCTCAGCCTGCCGAACTGAGCGAAGGGGGCGAGATCAACATCCCGAAGCTGACGGTCCCGATGGCCCTGTTACCATGGCAGCCATCAAGGGTCGTAGGTGCTGCCGGAAGCTCCGAGCAACCCAGCACGCAAGACTCAAATGCTCAAGTTAGTTCCGATGCATGGATCTCGGAGATCCGGAACTACTTGAAAGACAACATCCTTCCTGACGATGATGCATCCGCTGACCGGGTAGTCAGATTGGCTAAAAGATACACGTTGGTAGAAGGGGATCTCTACCGGCGCGGTGCCAACGGCATCCTAATGCGGTGCATCACAAGGGAAGAAGGTTGCGAGCTCCTCGCAGAAATCCATGGAGGCGAGTGTGGGAACCACGCGTCTTCTCGCACGCTGGTTGGTAAAGCCTTTCGGCATGGCTTCTACTGGCCTACAGCACTCCAGGATGCAACTGAGCTGGTGAAGAAATGCAAAGCATGTCAATTTCATGCAAAGAAAATTCACACACCGGCTCAGCCCCTACAAATGATTCCTCCTACATGGCCCTTCGCTGTGTGGGGGATGGACATCTTGGAACCTTTCCCAAGAGCCGTCTGAGGTTACAAGTTCCTGTACGTCGCCATTGACAAGTTCACCAAGTGGCCAGAAGCAACTCCAGTTGTGACAATCAACAAGCAATCTGCTATCAACTTTTTGCAGTCCATTGTATGCAGATTTGGAGTCCCAAACAAAATCATCACTGTTAATGGGACCCAATTCACAATCTCTGCATTTCAAGGATATTGCGAAGACCTCGACATTCAAGTTTGCTACGCCTCCGTAGCTCACCCGGCAAGTAATGGCCAAGCTGAGAGAGCAAATGTTGAAATCCTTAAAGGACTCAAAACGCGAACCTATGAGCGCCTGAAAAAACATGGAGCCAACTGGATTGAAGAGCTTCTGCCCACTTTATGGGCCAACAGGACAACTCCAAACCGGTCAACTAGAGAGACACCCTTCCTCCTGGTGTATGGAGCTGAAGCAATCCTTCCTTCGGAAATCACCTTGGGGTCACTCCGGGTCCAGACCTTCGACGAAGCCACGCAGGACTAGCTCCGACGTGAAGACCTAGACCTCCTTGAGGAGGGAAGGTGCCAGCTGTTCGGAATGCCCGATACCGCCAAGCCCTTCGGCGCTATCATCAGCGGCATGTACACAACCGACAGCTCGAGGAAGGCGATCTGGTGCTACGGAGAATACAATCCAGAGAAGGGTTAAACAAACTCTCCCCCAGCTGGGAGGGACCCTTCCGAGTGATTAAAGTATCCCGTCTCGGAAGCGTTCGCTTGGCTACCGAGGATGGGACACCTCTCCCAAATCCTTGGAACATTGAGCACCTCCGTAAGTTCTACACTTAACATCACGGAGGTGAGTCTATAGTAACTTGAGGTGTATGTTATAGAGTCATTGTACAGAGTGAGATAGTTCCTCCAGGAGAACAACCGGACCTTTCCCGGAAGGTCCGCAAAGTTCATGCAACACTTGTCACAGTCTCAGGACTAAAAGTGTGGCTAGCTACCCTGGGTTAAACGAGAAATGAAACACGCTTAGCCTGGTTCCGTACCCTAAGAGTGTACTTGTTTCCCCTGTACCCCAGACCTATAATGAAAGACATCTTCATGTGAAATAGACTCCACGTGCATTTATTTTGTACAGGCTCAACATTTTTTTTCTCTTTCTTGTCTATAACAAAGACGTGCAATTCTTAAGAAATTTTAGTTCGACCGGTTCATATACGATTCGAGTTGTATTGTCGATTCTTTTGGATTCAAATATTGTTCATGGCCCACTCGCCTGAATGCTGCCAAGCCAATCTAGGGCCGGAGTGTGCTATCGACTTAGCCTGGTCAAGCACCCTAAGTACGCCACTCTACCTACACCCCGGCAGGCCGAAGTAAGGCAGGTCCAAGTACAATTGGATCTGGAAGAAAAGACAACGCATTCGGTTGTATTTAGAATCGCGTTTGACCTAAAATTTTCTTGAGAATCGTAAGCCACGACGAAGTTATAGGCAAGAAACAAATTTTACTATTTTTCTTGGCTTCAGTGTGCAGGAAAAATAAAAATCTACGTTGATGGAGAAAAGCTGGAGCTAACAAAGCTCCGACTCCCCTAGGTAGCTTGTAATCGATGTTAAGCATTGAAAACGAGCATCACCGGAGCAACCAAGCTCCGGTAGAGCTAGGGGGGTCAGTCGTCGACACTAAATAAAAGATGGTGAGAAGACCCCACAAACGGAGTCTGCTACCGACAAACTACGTGTTGGCAAAGGTCACTGCCGGAGCTACTAGCTCCGACACCCCGGAGGACTAACTGTCAATGCTCTACGCATTGATAGGGACTATTGCCGGAGCTACTAAGCTCCGACGATAGACAATGCCGGAGCTTCTAAGCTTCGACAACCTCAGGGGGCCTTCACTATCGAAGACTTCGGACCTACACTCTACAAGTTCGAAGCAAATGAGTCTTCAACAAAACACAATATCCTCTTGGTACATGTTCACAATCAAATTGTGTACATCTACCAGGGGGCCAAGTGAAGACAAAAGTGTTGAAGACAAAAAGTGAAATTCACAAAAATTTGGGGATTTCATTCATCTGGAGACAAGGGATTACAAAATTGAGGAAGAAAAAGAGAGGATACAAGTGGGAACTATGGGGATGGTCCTAGACCCTATGGAAGAACTGGGTGACCTTCTGGGCAACCTCCGACACGTTGGCTCGGGCAGCTTCACCTTCTCCTTCAACGGGACCTTCAAGCACCGGGTCTAGAGGAAATTGGGGGTTCCGATTGGTGTAGCACGTCAGCACATACTCTGCGACGTTCTTCGCCAGAGATTGCCCCTCAACCTCCAATTGGTCCGCGATGACGTCGCCCACCTTGGAGAGTTTGCTACCTGCCGAGCTCAACGCCTGCAACGCTAGGTCCGCTCCGGCTCCGGATCATCCGGACGCACGGGACTGAAGCCCATCGGTGTCAGCGCGTCGTTGGCCTTGCCCAGGAACTCCCAAATCTGTAGGGAGTCTGCAGTCCTCAAGCCCTTCAAATCTTCCAAGGATCTCCTGGTCGCCACCAGTTCAGAATTCTCGCGAGCGAGGCACTCAACTTCTTTGGCGTTTTGCTGAATCTTTTCAGCAACTCACTTCTCGAGTTTTCCGAGATCCTCCTCCCGGAGGTGGATCTTGTTCTGGCGGTCAACCAGGTCCTTTTCCCTGCCCCTCACTTTCTTCTCCCTGGCTGCAATGGCACACTCTTGCTTGTAGAGTTCCTGCCCCCGCACCCAGGCCTTCTCCTCCTCCTCAGTGCAGCGCTCTTCCAATTTCTTGGCGCGCTCCTCGAGGCCCTTGTCATCTAGAGCCACCTTTTCGGTGAGCTCCTCCTACCTCCTCAAAACGTCATCCGGCAGCTCAAGGAGTTTCTGCTCTTCATCTTCGAGCCTTTTCTCCCTATCCTCAAGTGCCTCCCGGCGCTTGATGAGAGTAGTGTTAATGGCTTCCAGCCTTTCCTGGCGTTCATCAGCCGCACTATTAGCTGCTTGGGCCTGCTCATAAATGGCCCAGGATTGAACATCGAGGGCGCGAGTCAAGCTCTCCCTGTCATCCAATAACTTGCCCCAGTACTCCAGGTGGACTTTCTCCCGTTTAATCCACTCTTTGTCGTCTGCTAGCCTCGACTGCGTCAGCTTGGTCTCGAAGTAGAGCCGGTTACGCCACCGCCTAAGGGTTTGGCGCTCCTCTTCAAGAGCCTTGCTGTCGTGGAAGAATGCTAGCTGAACTTGACGCAGATTGGAGCAGGCGTTGTCAATAGACAATGACAACGGGATAGGTTCCGGACCTGTTGGGGTCTCCTCCGCTGGTTCCAGCGGGTTTTCAGTTACAAATATTGGGTCCCACTCCACAAGAGTGGTCCCCTGAGCCTCTATGGCACTAGGGCTGTCCTCCGAGATGGCCTCAGTCGCCATCGAGGAAGGTCCCGCTGATGAAGTTCCGACCACCGGAAGTGGTTCCGAAGGCCCCGCCGCCAGGTCTTCATTTGCCTCCTCAAGCAGGGGGCCAGCAACCTCTTCTAAGCACTTCGGCTCAGCTGCGGGTACCTCCCGCGTCGTCACTCCCGGAGCAGGAGCTGCTTCTGGCTCCGGCCTGGGCACCTCCTCTACTGGGGGCTCGAGCGCTGACGCCTCTGCAACAACCGGCTCGGGAGCCGGAAGATCTTCATCATCAACCGACCCTACGGCCGGAGCTCCAACAATGACCGGCTCTGCGGCCGGTGCTCCTGAGGTAGCCGACCCAACCGCCAGGACTTCCTCGACATTCAGCGCGCACGCCGGGACTTTAATTACCTCTGGCTCAACCGCCGGAGCTACGACAATTTCCGGCTCTGGGGCCGGAATTACTGCTTCCTCCGGCTCAACGGCCGGAGCTTCCATCATCTCTGCACCAGGACCCGGAGCTTCAACCTCCGGGGCAGGTGCCGCTAGCGCATCTTCTCTCCCGCGGTCCGGCGCTACCACGGGAGTCTCTAGGGATGAGTCGAGGTCCATGACCACGACAGCTGGCGCCAGAGCTGTCGCAGCTTCAGCCACCACTTGGGGCGGCACTAGAACAGGAGCTTCCGCCCTCACAGCTTCAGCTGCTGTGGCTGAGGGTGGAGCCTCACTCCTCTTCTTGGGAACGCTGTAGATGATGGATGAAAAAATTTAAAAAACAGTTACTACAAGAAAACATCTGTCTGAGGTAAAGATTAAAAATTACCTTGGGAGACTTCCGCACCAGCTTGCGCGGAACCTCTTTCCCGGGCGTTCTGGGCTGACCATAGCCGCCGCCGGCGTGGAAGCTCCGGAAGGCCCCCGGAACTCGTTGCAGCCATGGGCATTTCCCTAGTCGAGGCCCCCCTCGATCGGGAAGAACCCCCAGACCTAGAGGCCTCAACCGGCCCTGGAGCTGGAGTCGCATGCCCGGAGCTAGCACCCCGGGAGGACGCCGCTGCGGGTACAGTCGCCGCAGTTGTAGAAGACCTCCCCCTCCGGGGAGAAGGAGCTGATGCAGAGGTGGCAGGCCTGACGGACCTTCCATCGGCATGCTGCAGCTTCCTCTTCCGGCTCAAGAGTTCGTCCGCCGGCTCCTTGCCCTTGCCGACGACCTCGACCCTTGGCTTCGGGGCAGGGTCGGAGCCACCTTCGGAAACCCCAGGGATCGCCACCCTGAAGATCGATCTTCTCTCGACGACACCAAGGTCGTCAAGCACAGGCATCTTCCGCCGGAGCTCCCTGCTGAACTCTACTTCCATGTTCAGAGGGAGAAAAGATGATGGCGGAGTCAAGTTGTCACCCGCGACGTCGATGCCGTGCTGGAACTTCTTGAGATGAAACTCCAAGGTTGTCCCCACCATGATGGACTTCAGCCCGGTCTCGACCCGGTCATCGTCCATCACGCTGTTGAGGGCCCAAGCGAGTTTTTCTCTCCTCTTCAGTGGTGCCCACCTGTTGACCGGGAAGTTACAAAACACCGCCTGAGGGGTTAATCCTCCCTTCACGCACTGGCGGATCATGGTCATAGCAGGGTTGAAGGCGTCTGCCAGCACCGGAGCTTCACTCCAGACTATTGTGTCAATGTTGGGGAGGCCTTCGGGCAGCTCCAGCCTCTCGTGCTCCTCCACCCAGATGACTATCCAGTCCTTCTTCCAATCATCCCACTTCCCAGAGGGAAACGACCGGAGGTACTTGAATGGGCACTTCTTGTGCTTCACGAAGTAGTAGAAGCCAAGGTACTCATTGCTCCTACCGGTGGTATGGACGGTGAAGAAGGTCCGGAAGAGTTCAATGCAGGGGGGATGCCCACCCACATCTCACATAAGTGGACGAAGATAGACACAAGAAGGATGGAGTGGGGGCCAAGGTGGTATAGCTGCAGACCATAAAAGTCTAGCAGCATCAAGAAAAAGGAGGAAAAAGGTGGGATCAACCCCACCATGGCGTACGAAGAGAAGTACACCATTTCGCTGGCGTGCTCCTTCTCAAACAGGAGCTCTCCTTCGGCGCGGAACAGACGGTTGAAGAAGTCCGAGGACCATCCCATGAGGGTCCGGACCTTCTTCAGATCACCGTCGGTCTTCAAACGGCTCTCGCGGAGACCCAACTCCATCGCAACACAGCAAGGCAAGAGAAGAAAAGCGAGCACAAGTTGGGAGTTTGAGCGCAAGATCAGATGAGAGGCGTAAAGAACTCCAGACGGTGCGCACCTTCCTTCTTAAGTAAGCCCTCGCAACGCTTGGATGGAAACCGCAAGGAAGTCGAAAACACTACTCAAAAATCCTACCTTGCCGATTACAAGAGGGCTTGGGACCACTCCGACGATCAAGTCGAAGTTCTTACCCAGGCGATCGGTTGTCATCATGAGGCGGGAAGCCCGAAGGCGGCGACCTGACAAGGCGCGCGGAACCAATACAATTTTTGTATCGGGAACCGGCGACCTTCAATTGCGTGAGATCCGCACGCCAAAGATCTCATCTACCGCACACGGGATACGCCACACGGCGAGGATTTAACTCCAAACCATCGCCAACGGCACATCCCAAGACCTTTGAAGACTCAGTTCAAAAGTCGCGAGGATGGACCCACCTCCGGCGGAATGACTTCACCCAAGGGGTCTTCCCCAGAGGTGGGCCCAGGGGGCACTGTCGGTACCCTCGGAACCGTACACCCCTTGAGATTACAAAGATCTCGAGGGAAAGTCATCTACTTGATTTGAAGACCTTCGGAGGCCCACATGTCAGACATAACCGGACCCGCTTCTCCAACATGGTTAGTCCCAGGGTCGCCACGTGTACTATCAAACCGGAGCTACCGCCCACAAGGGGGAATCTCCGGGCTATGTACCGAAGTGGCACCCCCGGACCTAACCCTAGACCGAGGGAAGCTCCGGAACTGACACGTGTCAGGTAGCTCCGGACCTATATGTTTCCCACAGTATGCTCTGGAGCTGCCACGTGTCCAACCGTCGGATCTTCAGCCTCTAACCTCCGGAAGACTCCACAACGGCTCCGGATCTTCAAAGGGGAATCAAGGACTTCAAGACCCGATCAAGTGTCATTAATACTATATTAATGACACACGATCAGACGACCTTAATTACCAGTAACGGTGCTATCAAAGCCCATAACTCGGTCATTAAGGGCAATTAAACGTGTTGAATGTGTATCAATATCAGTAACCGCCGGGGCCACATGTCGGGCCAGGCTAACTTGTAACGGCCTGCCCTTGTACTATAAAAGGACAGGCCGACGATACATAGGACACGCTCGATATACACTCTGAAGACACGCTCACTCGACACCCTGAACTCACTTTGAGCTCAGACAACCAATACAACACCAACACATCCCATGGAGTCGGGTATTACGCTCAGGCGGCCCGAACCATGTAAATCTCCGTGTCTACTATGTAATTTACAATTCACCTTCTTGAATCTCCGCGCGCCCACACCGAACCTCAAACTCCTTTAACACTTTAGTAGTGTCGGGAGATCTGCTGGATCAAAACTACCGACACCATGTATGTGGAAGGTATAGCTTCTATGACTATTTCATCATGAACATATCTCTTTATCATAGAACCTATAGACCCCACTATAGTCTAGTTAATTATAATATAACTAGGTTAGTATGGATAATTATGTTGTGTATCAACATTGGTTCAATGATGATTCAATTCATTGCCTTAGGATGGATTGTGCCTAGGCTCTTAAGGCAATTACATAATATGCTAGCATGGTGCTAGTATAGCTAAGTAGCATTGGATGTCTCGTAGACCCACGGATCGAAGAGGTAGGCAGTAGGTGGTGACTGCCCTATTTGTCCTTTGTAATCCTCCACGTTCGGCTATGCCACATGCTCTTGGCGGGAGTCGCCCTAGTATTGCTAGGGGTAAGCCCGTGCCCGATGTGTTGAACCACACAGAATAAGTATTCAATATTGATCTAGCTTATGAATAATTAGTTTAGACTATGTATATGTACAATAGAGCATAGTAGGAGTACCTCCATAACTCTCAACCTTAACTAACCTCTAGGATCCTCTTACCCCCCTTAGACTTGAAAGCTTTTGTGTGTGTCACACTACATCCACTATTATTTTATCCACCCTTACTAGATTCTTACCTAGACCTTTCTACCCTTCCCACTTGATGATTGTTATATCTCTACCCCGCCTTCCTTTGGGATCAAATAAATGACACCCTTGCAAATACTCTTAAGGGGGAATGCTACAATGATACCTCTGTGCGCTTGCAGAATTCACTCTGTGATCCAATAGAACCATTAACAAGCATTTCTAACACATCAGTTGGAGATGTTTAGTTAATGGTGCATAAGTAATACCAACAAGCATTTCTGGCACTATTGCCAGGGATGATTTTTTAGTATATCTTAGAAGCCGTCAACAAGCATTTCTGGTGCCATTGCCGGGGAAGGCAAATAGATATATAACATAACTAAGTGAATAGGATAGAACCCTGGGTAGGATTTTAGTAGGATAACTATTCTTTGTTTTCGCATTTTAGATGTGAAAGCAGGGTAGTGTATATCTGGTTTCCGCCTGCCGGAAAACTTTGTGAAGATCCTGAATCTCTTCTGAGAGACCGACCCCGTGTCGTTACTCCTCAGAAGATTCGAGCGGCAAGGCAAGCCAACATTTCTGCACCAACAATCCAAACGCCAATGGCTTAGAAGACCCTTCGTGAGTTCTCAACTCCCTCAGCTAACAATGTGCCTATTGGGCCCACTGTTAACACGGGAGATGTGAACTTCGAGATCAAAACTGGCCTTATCACTATGGTGCGAGCCAACCCATTCTGTGGGAAGGCTAACGAGGATGCAAGTGCTCACCTGTAACAATTCCTCAAGATCTGCAACACTTTTAAGATCAAGGATGTGTCTCTCGATGCGGTCCGTCTGAGACATTTCCTGTTCTCTCTCCTTGGGACAGCAAAATAGTGGTTCTACGCGAACCGAAGTGCTTTAGACACTTGGGAGAAGTGTTCTACGACATTCCTCGCCAAATTCTTCCTGTTGGGCAAAACCAATGTCCTACGTGGAAGGATTTCCAGCTTTCAGCAAGAGCCCAAGGAATCTATTCCCGAGGCATGGGAAAGGCTTCAGGAGTACATCCTAACATGTCCCCCACCATGGGATGGATGACTGGCTTCTTATTCAAAACTTCTATAACGGACTAATCCCATCAGCTCGTGACCATTTGGATGCTGCTGCTGGAGGAGCCTTCTTCTCATTAATGGTGCCAAAAGCTAAAGATCTTATAGAGAAGATGGTTTACAACATGGGATGGAACGATGAGCGTCTCCATACCCGACAGCGAGGATTGCACACCTTGAAGGAGGTGGACATGATCGCTACAAAATTGGACCTCCTAATAAATAAAATTGATGGACAAGCCGGTGGTGAAGTGTCTGGCAATACCTATGCCCTGGACACTCACATCACGTGTGAAGTCTGTGGAAACACGGGTCATATGGGCAATGATTGCCCAGAAACTCATGAGGATGCCCTATACCTCACCAACAACGGAAATTTCAACAACAGCAACGGCTATCGTCCAGGCGGTCAAGGGTGGGGTCAACAACGCCCATTCTTTCAAGGAGGGTACAACAACAATGGCAACCCTGGAAATCAGCCCAACTTGAGAGAACTTGCCATTAGCCAGCTCAAGATCAACGAGGCCCTATCCAAGAAGCTGTCAGCTAATGACAAGACCCTAGAGAATATCAATGCAAAGATGGAAGGACTATCCTCAACCTTCAAGAATGAACTGAGCTCCAAAAAGATGCTCGAGACTCAATTGGCTCAGATGGCAGCTGCTATTCCTCCGATGGAGAATGGCAAGATGCTAGGCCAGCCAGAACCTTCGATGAAAAATGTCAACATGATTTCCGTACAAGAGAGCAACTGGCGGAAGGACCTCGGATGTCCTACCATTTCATGCTCAATTGAGGCTCACCACTTTGACAAGGCACTTTGTGATTTGGGAGCAAGTGTTAGTGTGATGCCCAAAGTTGTGTTCGACCAGCTGAACTTCACAGAGCTGACTCCAACACCCATGCAGCTACAACTGGTTGACTCTTCAGTCCATTATCCAGCGGGTATTACTAAAGACGTCCCGGTGAAGAT
Source organism: Tuctoria greenei (assembly GCA_036927565.1). Taxonomy (NCBI): domain Eukaryota; kingdom Viridiplantae; phylum Streptophyta; class Magnoliopsida; order Poales; family Poaceae; genus Tuctoria; species Tuctoria greenei. The sequence goes on along the minus strand of JAYESD010000002.1, from coordinate 23,397,855 downwards.
TTGGAACTGCTTCATACCTGTGGATTTTGTGGTGCTAGACATGGACACCGAGAAAAATACACCACTCATTCTTGGGCATCCATTCCTAAGAACTGCAAAAGCTCGCATAGATATGCGAGCTGGAGAAATTCACTTCCATATCAATGGCAAGGAGGAAAAGTTTAACTTTCGGCCTAGACCAGAACAATGCTCCATGATTCGAATCAAGTATGGGTCGAATGATAAACACATCAGAGAGGACGAAGCCACACCTCCAAAGGTGGACTCACTCATTGTATTCATGAGAAGATTAATCTACGAGGAGTATCTGTCATTTTGACCACGCCGATATCCAAAGACGACATAATCGTTAGGACCTTCCTGAAGGCCCAAGTCCACCAAGCCGCCAAAGAAGGAATGGTGGAAGAAGCAAGACAAGCCGTACAAGCCCATCCCTCCGGGCCCGGATGTGAAATGAAGATAGAGGAATGTCCATCTCATCGGACGGTGGTGAGACCTACGCCAATAGGTTAAATTGGTAGTTATCCCACTTTATTTTTCTTTCTTTCTTTTTCCACCCCATTTGGATTTTCCCATTGCATATTTGATTTTCCTTAGCAAGTTGAGAACCTTATATTCTCAACTATCATTTTTCTATCTTTCTTTTCAAATTTTTTTTGTTGGATTAGAAAAAGGGTTTTTATTTTTATTTGAAAAACAATTTTTCTGAGTTGCACATATGACATTTCACCAACATGCTAACTTTATAGCTGTTGGGGAGCCATTTGCCAAAAGGGGAATCAGGGTGGGCACCTGTCAGGTCGGCCGAACCCCCTGGTCGGCCGAACAGGGAGTGGAGCCAATTTGGCTCCCCTTCCTCCAACGGCTACATTTTGAACCCCAAGTGACTGTTGGAGGGTGCACCCTATAAATTATGGCTGTGAGGAGCACCTCTCTTCACACACCACTTCATTTTACACCTCCCCAAGTCACTCTCTAGCTCACCTTGTTTTCCTTGCTCTTCATTGCAATACTCTTGCTCAAATCCATCCCCAAAAAGATTTTCTTTTGTTTGCATTTGCATTTTACACTCAGGCTGTCGGTGGTTTGGAACCGGCAGATCTCCCTACACTACTAAAGTGATAGGGGAGTTTGATGTTCGGTGTGGGCGCGCGGAGATTCAAGAAGGTGAATAAGAATTTGCACAGGAGACACAAGAATTTACGTGGTTCGGGCCGCCTGAGCGTAATACCCTACTCCACGGGTGTGTTGGTGTTGTATTAGCAATATGAGCTTGTGATGAGCGTATGAGGCGTGTGTGTCTGTCCTCCTTTTGTGTATCGTCGGCCTGTCCTTTTATAGTACAAGGGCAGGCCGTTACAGGTTAGTCTGGCCCGACATGTGGCCCCGGCAGTTACTAGTATTGATACACGTTTAATTGCTCTTAATGATCCTATAACAGGCTTTGACAGCACCGTTACTAGTGTTAAGATCGTCCTTTTATGTGTCATTAATATGGTATTAATGACACTTAATCGGGTCTTGAAGTCCTTGGCTCTCCTTGGAAGATCTGGAGCCGTTGCGGGGTCTTCCGGAGGTTAGAAGCTGAAGATCCGACGATCGAACACGTGGCAGCTTCGGAGCTTGCTGTGGGAAACAGGTAGCTCCGGGACTGCCCGACACGTGTCAGGTCCGGAGCTTCTCTCGGTCAGGGGCTAAGTCCGGGGGTGCCATTTCGGTACATGGTCCAGAGCTTCCCCCTTGTGGGCGGTAGCTCCGGTTTGGTAGTACACGTGGCGACCCAGGGATTAACCATGTTGGAGAAGCGGGTCCGGTTATGCCTGACATGTGGGCCTTCGAGGGTCTTCAAACCAAGTAGATGATCATCCCTTGAGATCTTTATAACCTCAAGGGATGTACGGTTTCCAGGATACCGACAGTGGCCCCCTGGACCTACCTCCGGGGAAGTCGTTCCACCGGAGGTGGGTCCATCTTCGCAACCTTTGAACTGAGTCTTCAAGGGTCTTTGAGGGTGCCGTTGGCAAGGACTTGGAATTAAATCCTCACCACGTGGCGTATCCCGCGTGCGGCAGATGAGATCTTTGGCATGCGGATCTCACGCAATTGAAGGTCGTCGGTTCCCGATACGAAAACCGTATCGGTTCCGCGCGCCTTGTCAGGCCGCCGCCTTTGGGCTTCCCGCCTCGTGATGACAACCGTTCGCCTGGGTAAGAGCCTCGACTTGATCGTCGGGGTGGTCCCGGGCCCTCTTATCATTGGCAGGGTGAAATTTTTGAATGGTATCTTCGATTTCCTTGCGGTTTCCATCCAAGCGTTGCGAGGGCTTACTTAAGAAGGAAAGCACGCACCATCAGGAGTTCTTTACGCCTCTCTTCTGATCTTGTGCTCAAACTCCCAACTCGTGCTTCGCTCTTCTTCTCTCGCCTAGCCGTGCCGCGATGGAGTTGGGTCTCCGTGAGAGTCGCCTGAAGACCGATGGCGATTTGAAGAAGGTCCAGGCCCTCATGGGGTGGTCCTCGGACTTGTTCAACTGCTCAGTCCGTGCCGGCGGAGAGCTCCCCTTCGAGAAGGAGCACGCCGGCGAAATGGTGTACTTTTCCTCGTACGCCATGGTGGGGTTGATCCCGCCTTTTTCTTCCTTTTTCTTGATGCTGCTAGACTTCTATGGTCTGCAGTTATACCACCTTGGCCCTCACTCCATCCTCCTTGTGTCTATTTTCGTCCACTTCTGCGAGATGTGGGTGGGCATTCCCCCCTGCATCGAGCTCTTCCGAACCTTCTTCACCGTCCATACCACCGGTAGGAGCAATGAGTACCTTGGCTTCTACTACTTCGTAAAGCGCAAGAAGTGCCCATTCAAGTACCTCCGGTCGTTCCCTTCTGGGAAGTGGGACGACTGGAAGAAGGATTGGATAGTCATCCGGGTGGAGGAGCACGAGAAGCTGGAGCTGCCCGAAGGCCTCCCCATCATTGACACAACGATCTGGAGTGAAGCTCCGGTGCTGGCGGATGCCTTCGATCCTGTTCTGACCAGGATTCGCCATTGCGTGGAGGGAGGATTGACTCCTCAGGCGGTATTTTGCAATTTCCTGGTCAACAAGTTGGCGCCGCTGAAGAGGAGGGAAAAACTCGCTTGGGCCCTCAACAGCGTGATGGACGACGACCGGGTTGAGACCGGGTTGAAGTCCAACATGGCAGGGAGAACCTTGGAGTTCCACCTCAAGAAATTCCAGCACGGCATCGACGTCGACGGTGATGACTTGACTCCCCCGTCGGCCTTCCTCCCTCTGAACATGGAAGTGGAGTTCAGCAGGGAGCTCCTACGAAAGATGCCCGTACTTGACGACCTTGGTGTCGTCAAGAGAAGATCAACCACACGGGTGGCGATCCCCGGAATGCCCAAAGATGGCTCCGTCCCTGCCCCAAAGCCAAGGGTCGAGGTCGTCGGCAAGGGCAAGGAGCTGGCGGATGAACCCGAGAGCCGGAAGAGGAAGCTGCAGCATGCCGACGGAAGGTCCGTCAGGCCCGCTACTTCCGCCTCGGTTCCTTCTCCCCGGAGGGGAAGGTCTTCTGCCACCGCGGCGACTGTCCCCGTAATGGGGTCCTCCTGGAATGAGACCGTTCCTGCAGTGGGGTCCTCTCGGAGCGCGTCGGTTCCCGCGGTGGGATCCTCCTGGGTGTTAGCTCCGGGCGCGCGACTCCAGCACCTGGGCTGGTGGAGGCCTCCAGGTCCGGGGTTTCTTCCCGATCGAGGAGGGCCTCGACCCGGGAAACGCCCGTGGCCGTGACAAGTTCTGGGGGCCCTTCCGGTGCTTCTACACCGACTATGGCCAGCCCAGAACGCCTAGGAAAAAGGTTTCGTGCAAGCTGGTGCGGAAGACTCCCAAGGTAATTTTTAATCTATACCTTGTACAATTATTTTAATCGTTGCAACTGTTTGTTAATTTTCTTCGTCCATCGTCTGCAGCGTCCCCAAGAAGGGGAGTGAGGCTCCACCCTCAGCCACAGTGTCTGAGGCCGTGAAGGTGGGAGCTTCTGCTCCTGTCCCGGTGCCGCCCCAAGTGGTGGCTGAAGCTGCGACAGCTCTGGCGCCGGCTGTCGTGGTCATGGACCTCGACTCATCCCCAGAAGTTCCTGTGGTAGCGCTGGACCACGGGAGTGAAGATGCGCCAGCGACACCTGTCTCAGAGGTTGAAGCTCCGAGTCTTGATGCTGCAATGATGGAAGCTCCGACTGTTGAGCCGGAGGAAGTAGTAATCCCGGCCTCTGAGCCGGAAAGTGTCGAAGTCCCAGCGGTTGAGCCGGAGGTGACTGAAGCCCCGACAAGCGAGCCGGAAGTTGAGGTAGTTCCGGCAGTTGGGCCGGCTACCTCAGAAGCACCGGCAGCTGAGCCGGTTATTGTTGGAGCTCCGGTCACTGGGCCGATCGAAGTTGAAGACCTTCCGACTCCTGAACTGGTTGTTGAAGAAGTGACGGAGCTCGAGCCTCCCTCGGAAGAAGTGCCCAGACCGGAGCCAGTAGCGGCTCCTGCTCCGGAAGCGACGACGTCGGAGGTACCTGCGGCTGAGCCGGAGGGCCCAAGCGAAGTCGCTGGCCCCCAGCCTGAAGGGGTTAACGAAGATTTGGCGGCGGGGCCTTCTTCGATGGTGACTGAGGCCATCCCGGAGGACGACCCTAGAGCCATGGAGACCCAGGGGACCACTCTTGTAGAGTGGGACCCGATTTTTGTATCTGAAGACCCGCTAGAACCAGCGGAGGAGACCCCAGCAGGTCTGGAGCCAATCCCGTTGTTGCTGTCCATTGACAACGCATGTTCCAGTCTGCGTCAAGTCCATCTAGCCTTCTTCCACGACAGCAAGGCTCTTGAAGAGGAGCGCCAAACCCTTAGGCGGTGGCGTAACCGGCTCTACTTCGAGACCAAGCTGGCTCAATCGAGGCTAGCGGATGACAAGGAGTGGATCAAACGGGAGAAGGTCCGCCTGGAGTACTGGGGTAAATTACTGGATGACAGGGAGAGTATGACTCATGCCCTCCACGCTCAATCTCGGGAGATCTACGATCAGGCCAAAGCTGCCAATAACGCGGCCGATGCGCGCCACGAACAGCTTGAGGCCATTAACACCGCACTCATCAAGCGCCGAGAGGAACTTGAAGAAAGGGAGAAACGGCTCAAGGATGAAGAGCAGAAACTCCTTGAGCTGCGGGATGATGTCCTGAGGAGGGAAGATGAGCTCGCCGAGAAAGTAGCTCTGGCTGACAAGGGCCTCGAGGAGCGCGCCAAGAAATTGGAAGAGCGCTGCCAAGAGGAAGAGGAGAAGACCTGGGTGCGAGGGCAGGAACTCTATGAACAAGAGTGTGCCCTTGTTGCCCGGGAGAAGAAAGTGAAGGGTAGGGAGAAGGACCTGGTCGAGCGCCGGAACAAGATCCACCTCCGGGAGGAGGAGCTCGGAAAACTCGAAAGGCGGGTTGCTGAAAAGATTCAGCAAAACGCCAAAGAGGTTGAGCGCCTCGCCCGTGAGAATTCCGAACTGACGGCGGCCAAGAGATCCCTGGAAGAGATGAAGGGCTTGAGGACTGCAGACTCCCTACAAATTTGGGAGTTCCTGGGCAAGGCCAACGATGCGCTGACACCGATGGGTTTCAGCCCCGTGCGCCCGGATGATCCGGAGCCGGAGCCGGACCTAGCACTGCAGGCGTTGAGCGCAGCAGGTAGCAAGCTCTCCAAGGTGGGCGATGTCATCGCGGACCAACTGGAGGTTGAGGGGCAATCCCTGGCGAAGAACATCGCGGAATATGTGCTGACGTGCTACACCAGCCAAAACTCTCAATTTCCTCTGGGCCCGGTGCTTGAAGGTCCCGTCGAAGGAGAAGGCGAAGCTACCCGGGCCAGCGTATCGGAGGTTGCCCAGAAGGTCGCCCAATTCTTCCATAGGGTCTAGGACCATCTCTGTAATTCTCACTTGTATTTTTTCTTCTTCTTCCTCAATTTTGTAGTCCCTTACTCCGAACTTGTAGAATTTAGGTTCGAAGTCTTCGATAGTGAAGGCCCCCTGAGGTTGTCGGAACTTAGAAGCTCCGGCGTTGTCTATCGCTGGAGCTTAGTAGCTCCGGCAATAATCTCTATCAACGCGTAGAGCATCAATAGTTTACCCTCCGGGGTGTCGGAGCTTAGTTAGCTTCGGCTTTTCTCCATCAATGTAGACTTTATTTTTCCTGCAAACTTAAGCCAAAAAAAATAGTAAAATTCATTCCTTGTCTATAATTTCGTCGCGGCTTACGATTCTCAAGAAGACTTTAGGTCAAACGCGATTTTAAATACAATCGAATGCGTTGATTTTTCTTCTAGATTCAATTGTCCATGGACTCGCCTTACTTCGGCCTGCCGGGGTGTAGGTAGAGTAGCGTACTTAGGGTGCTTGACCAGGCTAAGTCGATAGCACACTCCAGCCCTAGATTGGCTTGGCGGCTTTCAGGCGAGTTGGCCTTGAACTATATTTGAATCCAAAAGAACTGACAATACAACTCGAATCGTATATAAACCGGTCGAACTAAAATTTCTTAAGAATTGCACGTCTTTGTTATAGACAAGAAAGAGAAAAATAAAAATGTTGAGCCTGTACAAAATAAATGCACGTGGAGTCTATTTCACATGAAAATGTCTTTCATTATAGGTCCGGGGTACAGGGGAAACAAGTACACTCTTAGGGTACGGAACCAGGCTAAGCGTGTTTCATTTCTTGTTTGACCCAGGGTAGTTAGCCACACTTTTAGTCCGGAGACTGTGACAAGTGCTGCATGAACTTTGCGGACCTTTCGGGAAAGGTGTGACGCCCGGTTCCAAAAAACTGAACCAAGCTAACGCATATGTGTGCCCAGGATGTTCATCACACATATACGAGTGCAATCACAAAAGAGTATACAGAACATTACCACAGAACAAGATTAATTATCAAATTCTATTACACAAACTATATTATCCTCGAATACAAGCTCTAATGAATATTAATGACAAGTTCAACTAATGCAGCGGAAATAAACTAATTAAGCAAACTAAACAGCTAGGCAGCATAAGCAATAGGGTATAGCGCAACTCCAATCAACACCACAGGCAAAGCTGACGGTAGACACGGCCTAGAACTCCGCATTATCACCATTAAACTCCCAATCTTGACCTGCAACTGTTGGGGTGGGAGAATTGCAAGAGTGAGTATATGTCGTACTCAGCAAGTGTGGAAAGTATGACATGTGGCTGATTCAAATGACGACAATAATAATGGCAAAGTGCTGAAAAGTACAGTAAAACATTTGAAAAGCAATATATTATATGTATGTGAAGTAATCCCATCATAATCGCGAGTAATACCATAATACCAAACTGAATTCATTACCATCACCAATGAGTCCAGGTTTCACCATTGCCAATAACCATATTCAATACCAGAAATAAATCCATAACCAACCATAACCATTACCAAACCATAACCATTCCAAATACCAATTTCCCTCTAATCATGGAAGTTGTCCAGGTGCTCATAACCGGGAGCACGGCTATCATGATAGTTTTATTTAACTCTGCAGAGTTTGTACCTCTTTACCCACGTGTTCGTGATTTCATCACCCTTCGGCGACTAAGAACCTCCCTTATGCCCATGACCCCTCAGTCACATTACACACCTCCGTTGGTGTGTGGCCAAGAGATCACAAAATAGCCTTTACAAAGGGATTACTAGCCTATTTAGACCCCACTGAGGTTTCACCGGTGGCGATGCCTCCAACTGAGCACATCTTCAACCAAGGGTCCCCTCTTGAGCCATTCGGATCCCAGGGTAGTCCCACCAATCCTCAACAAACCCAATCCGACTACCCCTTCCCCGAGCATCCACAATGGTCCAAACAGCACTAGCAAAGCCCTAATTGATCAGCTACGCCGCACCCATACTTGGCCTCGTGGTGGCACTGTAGTCCTGGCTTATTCTCGCATGAACCGGTCCTTAGATCTAAAGCAAGCAAACCACCATAACATCCAACCCATCCACATACCAGGCTTGCTTAGATCACCCCTTACCATACCATATTTAACAACTTCATGTTAACCATAATCTCATCCATGCATATTTAAATTGAGTGGTATAGTTATTCCCATCCCAGTTGATTAAGCGAAGCAAAAGGTAAAAAGTCCATCCCGACGCTCTACCATAAATTCCAGGTGACAAGGGTGGTTTAGCAAGTCTAGTAAACTTCCTACCATAGGGTTCCCATCAAATTGACATAGCATGCAGTTTTACAAACAAAACATTTATTTTAAAAACAGGGTCAATATGCTTCAAGGACACTTGCCTTGCTCTTGCTGTTGATTAGGGTCAAAGCCTTCAAACTCTTGATGTTGTAGTTCCTCCGTGGCACTCTCTAGCGCAAATCCGTCTAATCCACACAATAAACATACAAGACAAGAAACACAATCAAAGAGTGCACAAATATTACTCAATATGACATGACATGCATGATTGATGCAAATGCAAGGTAGAACTTGTTACTAGATTGCTTTTAATGATCACTAACTAGCTCTAATAGATTTTAACAAGTTTATACAGGTTTGGGGTCGATTAGATCAAATTTTAGAATTAATGCAACACAATTTAACCAGAAAGATCGGACTAGTCCGCTAGGGACCGGACAAGTCCGCACTCTGCGAGATCAGCGGATTAGGGTTTTCTAGATCGACGTGAATTTGGAGATCAGGGGTTGAATTCACGTAAGGAAAAGAGAATAGAAGGTATACCAGGTGTTTAGAACTCCAACGAACCAAGAAACTTGGAGGTAACACTTGGATCTTGATGATCTAGGGTTGGTGATGAACTTGGAGATGAATTGGTGGTGAAGGACGAAACTTGGTGGAGATCTTGATCCTCCTTTGTTTTCTCCTCTTCTTCCTCTTGCTTGGGATCTTCTCCTCCCTCCTTGATGGTGGCTCCCCACGAACTAGGGTTTGGGTGGGTGGAAAAGTGGCAAATAGATGTCAACCCAAGGGGTGGGGTTGTTTATATAGAGGTGGAGGCTAGGGTTAGATGGATTTCGAGTTTTGGGATAAGTAGAGGCCGGTTTAGAGTCCCACATGGGCTCTAAAAGAGTTAGGCACGACATCCCTAGGCCCACTTAACGTGAAACCCAAGAAACAAGTCGTAAAACAAAAGATCAACTCGGAGTCGCGAAATATCGGACAAGTCCGGACAGGACCGGACTAGTCCGAAGTCTGGCCAAAAATCGGACAAGTCCGAATTTGAACAGAGAGGAAAACGGACAAGTCTGCTGGAACACCGGACTAGTCCGGAAAAGTCCAGGGACTTAGCAAATTTTCAAGGATTCATGGAATATCGGACTAGTCCGCACAAAATCGGACAAGTCCGAAAGTTTCTAGAGCCAAAATCGGACTAGTCCGCAGCAAAAACGGACAAGTCCATTTTTAGTCAGAGAGAAATCGGACTAGTCATCAGTAAAATCGGACTAGTCCGCACTTTCCTGCGTTTTAAGTGCGGTTTTGCTCCAAATAAATTTTAACTCGTTCCTCTTGTTGTGGGCTAATGTTAAACATGTATATGAGTGCATGTAGGGCATGATGCATGAAAATGAGGGTGTTACAAACCTACCCCCCTTAAAATGAATCTCGCCCTCGAGATTCGACGCGGAAGAGAAGAGATAGGGAAATTCCTTCTTGAGATCATCTTCTAGCTCCCAAGTTGCTTCTTTTTCGGTATGGTGCTTCCATTGGACTTTACACCATCGAATCACTTTGTTCCTTGTGACTCTCTCCTTGGTTTCCAAGATTTTGACCGGTTGCTCGGCGTACGTCAAATCTTCCTCTAGTTCCAATTCTTCCATTGGCACTTGTTCTTCCGGTACCCTGAGGCACTTCTTGAGTTGGGAAACATGAAACACATCATGTACGTCTGAAAGATGAGCTGGCATCTCCAACTTATATGCTACTTCTCCTCTTTTGTCCAAAATCTTGAATGGTCCAATATAACGAGGTGCGAGCTTGCCTCTTATGTTAAACCTCTTATGACCTCTCATTGGTGACACCTTGAGGTAAACAAAATCTCCTATTTCAAAGGCTAATTTCCTTCTCCTATTATCCGCATAGCCTTTTTGCCTTGATTGGGCAGCCCTCAAATTTTCACGAATTATTTGGACTTGCTTTTCGGCTTCTTGCAACACGTCCGGACCAAATACTTGAGTTTCTCCCGCCTCATTCCAGAATAAAGGTGTCCTACACTTCCTCCCATAAAGTGCTTCATATGGTGACATCTTCAAGCTTGCTTGGTAACTATTGTTGTATGAAAACTCCGCATATGGCAAGCTTTTGTCCCAACTTTTCCCATGCTTTAAAGCACAAGCTCTTAACATGTCTCCAAAATCTGATTGGTCCTCTCGGTTTGTCCGTCCGTTTGAGGATGATATGCTGAACTAAAATTCAACCTCGTTCCCAAAGCTTCATGCAATTTTTGCCAAAATCTGGAGGTAAATTGAGAACCTCTATCCGATACTATCTTCTTAGGGACTCCATGTCGACACACAATATGCTCCATGTATATTTCGGCCAATCGTGCAGCTGTATACTTGGTCTTTACAGGGACAAAATGAGCTGACTTGGTTAAGCGATCCACAATTACCCAAATTGAGTCATACCCGGACTGAGTACGCGGTAACCCAACTATGAAGTCCATACCAATTTCTTCCCACTTCCATTCCGGAATCTTCAACGGTTGCAATAATCCGGCTGGCCTTTGATGTTCCGCCTTGACTCGTTGACACACATCACACAATGCAACATATTCAGCTATGTCCTTTTTCATGCTATCCCACCAATAGCAAGCCTTTAAGTCCTTGTACATCTTCGTACATCCGGGGTGAATCGAGTAAGGCGAGTCATGTGCCTCCTTTAATATTGTCTCCCGAATATGTTTTACATTAGGCACAACGATCCTCTTTCCAAGCCATAAGGTACCATATTCGTCTTCATCAAATCTGAATTCTCTCCCTTCTTCGGTCCTTTCCTTGATTTCATTGATCCCTTCATCTGCGGTTTGGGCCTCTCGAATTTCTTGCTCCAAGGTTGGGTTTAACTCCATCATCTCCATCTCATTTACAAACCCGAGGTTCAACCTTTCAAACTCCTTACATAACTCGAATGGTAACTCTCGAACCGTGAGTTGATGACTTACTCCTTTTCTACTCAAAGCATCGGCCACTACATTGTCTTTTCCCGGATGATAGTTGATCCCCAAATCATAATCTTTGATGAGCTCTAACCATCTTCGTTGCCTCAAGTTCAGATTCGTTTGTGTGAAAATATACTTCAAACTCTTATGATCCGTGTAAATTTCACACCTATGTCCCAGAATATAGTGTCTCCAAATATTCAATGCATGTACCACGGCTGCGAGTTCCAAATCGTGCGTGGGATAATTCTGCTCATGTTTCTTCAATTGTCTTGATGCATAGGCGACCACTTGACCTTCTTGCATCAATACACACCCAAGTCCTTGTCTCGATGCATCACAATAAATATCAAAACTCTTGCTTACATCCGACAATACCGAAACTGGGGCTGTTGTTAACCTCTTCTTCAACTCCTCAAAACTGTTTTGACAAGCTTCAGTCCATTGGAACGCCTTTCCCTTCATTAGCAACTCCGTCATAGGCTTGGCTATCTTGGAAAAATCCTTGATAAACCGACGGTAATATCCAGCCATCCCAAGAAAACTCCTTATTTCCTTGATATTTTGCGGCGGCTCCCACTTCAACACGTCTCTCACTTTTCCAGGGTCAACCGATACTCCTCCTCCTGAGATTATATGACCCAAAAATGGCACCTCTTTCAACCAAAACTGACACTTGTTGAACTTGGCATACAATCGATGCTCCCTCAATTTTTGCAACGTAAGCCTCAAGTGTTCCTCATGTTCCATCTCATCCTTCGAGTAGATCATAATATAATCAATAAACACCACAACGAACTTGTCCAAGTACTCCATGAAGACTTTATTCATGAGGTACATAAAGTAGGCAGGTGCATTTTTCAATCCAAAAGACATCACAGTGTACTCATAAGATCCATACTGTGTCCTGAAAGCTGTCTTGGGTATGTCCGATTGTCTAATCTTCATTTGAAAGTATCCCGACCTCAAATCAATCTTGGAAAACACACAGGCGCCTTTCATCTGATCAAATAAGTCTTCTATGCGCGGCAAGGTGTACTTGTTCTTGATTGTTACCTCGTTGAGAGCTCGGTAATCCACGCACATCCTTTGGGATCCATCCTTCTTGTCCACGAATAGAACGGGCGCTCCCCAAGGTGAAGAGCTAGGGCAAATAAAACCCTTCTCTAATTGCTCTTGAATTTGCTTCTTGAGCTCCGCTAATTCCAAAGGAGGCATCCTATACGGCCTCTTAGCTATAGGTGCAGTTCCAGGTATTAAATCAATAACAAACTCAATGTCTCGATCGGGTGGCATACCTGGCAACTCGTCCGAAAAAACATCCAAAAATTCACACACCACCGGAATCTCCTCAATTGCGACACCGTCCATATGATTCAGCTCTAATTGCTTTGGTGCATGTTGGGTTGCTTCAAATTCTACGGTGATTCCTTCTTCATTAGTCAACTTCACCGTCTTTGTGGCACACTCAATAACTCCATTGTGTTTCCTCAACCAGTCCATACCAAGTATAATATCCAACCCTTGAGAATCTAAAACAATGAGGTTGGCGGAGAAGTCTACCCCCCTTATTCTAAGGCTTACTTTTGGACATACTATATTTGTCCTCATCTCTCCTCCAGGAGACTTAACCAACAGAGTAAACTTCATATGAGAGATAGGCAAACTATACTTGGCAACATACTTCGATGCAATGAATGAATGCGATGCTCCAGAATCAAATAACATAGTCGCGGGGTTGGAGTTGGCGAGAAACATACCAATGACCACGTCATCCGCTTGTTGAGCATCCTCCGTAGAGACATGGTTCACGTTGCCACGAGCAAAATTCTGTTATCCACGGCTTCCTTGTGGCTGTCCTCCATTAGGTCTTGGGTTTTGCCTCGATGCATTGCTCCCTTGACCAAAGCCTGACTTAGGACATTGATGCGCAAAGTGTCCAGCTTCTCCACAGGTATAACACTTCTTAACTCCACCAGAATTATTGGGACGAGTTTGGTTTTGAGCATTGGCTCCAGGAAAATCAGCACGAGGTGCATAAGGCATTGGAGGCCTAGGTGCTTGCATAACAGGGCGCTGCTGCACAAACTGAGTTGGGCGTGGTGCATAACCAGGGCACTGAGCAGGAATAGAGGAGCTGTAATGAGGCGCATTGGGCGGCGCAAGGCGAGGGCGCACATTACTTCCTTGTTGCTGTCCTTGATATGGCGCCTTCCTCTTGATTTCTTGCTCCATCTCACGGATCTTGTTCTCAACCACAATTGCTATGTCCACAAGCTTCTGGAAATTGACATAATCACAGTTGAGCAATTGCACTTGGATCGTATTGTTCAATCCCCTCATGAACAAGTGTTGCTTCCGGCTGTCCTGACTAACATCCTCAGGCGCATACCTTGAGAGTTGAGTGAATTTATTGAGATATTCACTCACGCTTGATCTTCCTTGCCTTAAATTCTCAAATTCTTGCCTCTTCAAGATCATAACACCCTCGGGCACATAATGAGAACGAAAATTCTCCTTGAATTCGGCCCAAGTGATTCTTTCTTGGTTCTCATGAGCACTGCAATAAGAATCCAACCAATCTGCAGCTGCTCCAACGAGTTGATGAGAAGCAAATAACACCTTCTCCCGGTCACTGCATTGGACAATGGCTAGCTTCTTCTCCACGGACTTGAGCCTATCATCCGCATCCATAGGGTCTGCGGCTTGAGCAAAGGTTGGCGGCCTAGTCCTCATAAACTATCCCAATCGGTTATGAGGAGGTGGGGGTGGCGGTGGAGGCATGTGGGGCTGATTGTTGATATTGCCAGCCTGCGGCTATCCCATAGTCTGTATCATGGTCTGCATGAGCTGGTTTTGCATGGCCAATAGCTGCTCGATGTTGATAGCTCCCTGAGTAGATCCTTGTCCGATGTTGTTCTGAGGTACTCCATTGTTCTCCTCCTTATCATTGCCATCCCTCTGGTTGCGAGTCCTCACCATCTGAAGAAAAGCAGTAGGTAAGAATTAGAAAACGTCCCCAACTATATGCATCAAGGGATATGAAACTAAACAACTAGCTACACTAGCCTAGGTGGACATGGCAATGCTAAGGCATCCCAAAATCCTCTATTAAGCACACAGGCAAACGATATATATAGCAAACAGCACTCCAAGCAAAAACACATCGATTCTTGAGTGCTCCTATGTGCTCTAAAGTGTCCATTCTATCTAGGCTGCATCCTACGGTCAACCTGTGGCTCTGATACCAATCTGTGACGCCCGGTTCCAAAAAACTGAACCAAGCTAACGCATATGTGTGCCCAGGATGTTCATCACACATATACGAGTGCAATCACAAAGGAGTATACAGAAAATTACCACAGAACAAGATTAATTATCAAATTCTATTACACAAACTATATTATCCTCGAATACAAGCTCTAATGAATATTAATGACAAGTTCAACTAATGCAGCGGAAATAAACTAATTAAGCAAACTAAACAGCTAGGCAGCATAAGCAATAGGGTATAGCGCAACTCCAATCAACACCACAGGCAAAGATGACGGTAGACACGGCCTAGAACTCCGCATTATCACCATTAAACTCCCAATCTTGACCTGCAACTGTTGGGATGGGGGAATTGCAAGAGTGAGTACATGTCGTACTCAGCAAGTGTGGAAATTATGACATGTGGCTGATTCAAATGACGACAATAATAATGGCAAAGTGCTGAAAAGTACAGTAAAACATTTGAAAAGCAATATATTATATGTATGTGAAGTAATCCCATCATAAACGCGAGTAATACCATAATACCAAACTGAATTCATTACCATCACCAATGAGTCCAGGTTTCACCATTGCCAATAACCATATTCAATACCAGAAATAAATCCATAACCAACCATAACCATTACCAAACCATAACCATTCCAAATCCCAATTTTTCTCTAATCATGGAAGTTGTCCAGGTGCTCATAACCGGGAGCACGGCTATCATGATAGTTTTATTTAACTCTGCAGAGTTTGTACCTCTTTACCCACGTGTTCGTGATTTCATCACCCTTCGGTGACTAAGAACCTCCCTTATGCCCATGACCCGTCAGTCACATTACACACCTCCGTTGGTGTGTGGCCAAGAGATCACAAAATAGCCTTTACAAAGGGATTACTAGCCTATTTAGACCCCACTGAGGTTTCACCGGTGGCGATGCCTCCAACTGAGCACATCTTCAACCAAGGGCCCCCTCTTGAGCCATTCGGATCCCAGGGTAGTCCCACCAATCCTCAACAAACCCAATCCGACTACCCCTTCCCCGAGCATCCACAATGGTCCAAACAGCACTAGCAAAGCCCTAATTGATCAGCTACGCCGCACCCATACTTGGCCTCGTGGTGGCACTGTAGTCCTGGCTTATTCTCGCATGAACCGGTCCTTAGATCTAAAGCAAGCAAACCACCATAACATCCAACCCATCCACATACCAGGCTTGCTTAGATCACCCCTTACCATACCATATTTAACAACTTCATGTTAACCATAATCTCATCCATGCATAATTAAATTGAGTGGTATAGTTATTCCCATCCCAGTTGATTAAGCGAAGCAAAAGGTAAAAAGTCCATCCCGACGCTCTACCATAAATTACAGGTGACAAGGGTGGTTTAGCAAGTCTAGTAAACTTCCTACCATAGGGTTCCCATCAAATTGACATAGCATGCAGTTTTACAAACAAAACATTTATTTTAAAAACAGGGTCAATATGCTTCAAGGACACTTGCCTTGCTCTTGCTGTTGATTAGGGTCAAAGCCTTCAAACTCTTGATGTTGTAGTTCCTCCGTGGCACTCTCTAGCGCAAATCCGTCTAATCCACACAATAAACATACAAGACAAGAAACACAATCAAAGAGTGCACAAATATTACTCAATATGACATGACATGCATGATTGATGCAAATGCAAGGTAGAACTTGTTACTAGATTGCTTTTAATGATCACTAACTAGATCTAATAGATTTTAACAAGTTTATACAGGTTTGGGGTCGATTAGATCAAATTTTAGAATTAATTCAACACAATTTAACCAGAAAGATCGGACTAGTCTGCTAGGGACCGGACAAGTCCGCACTCTGCGAGATCAGCGGATTAGGGTTTTCTAGATCGACGTGAATTTGGAGATCAGGGGTTGAATTCACGTAAGGAAAAGAGAATAGAAGGTATACCAGGTGTTTAGAACTCCAATGAACCAAGAAACTTGGAGGTAACACTTGGATCTTGATGATCTAGGGTTGGTGATGAACTTGGAGATGAATTGGTGGTGAAGGACGAAACTTGGTGGAGATCTTGATCCTCCTTCGTTTCCTCCTCTTCTTCCTCTTGCTTGGGATCTTCTCCTCCCTCCTTGATGGTGGCTCCCCACGAACTAGGGTTTGGGTGGGTGGAAAAGTGGCAAATAGATGTCAACCCAAGGGGTGGGGTTGTTTATATAGAGGTGGAGGCTAGGGTTAGATGGATTTCGAGTTTTTGGATAAGTAGAGGCCGGTTTAGAGTCCCACATGGGCTCTAAAAGAGTTAGGCATGACATCCCTAGGCCCACTTAACGTGAAACCCAAGAAACAAGTCGTAAAACAAAAGATCAACTCGGAGTCGCGAAATATCGGACAAGTCCGGACAGGACCGGACTAGTCCGAAGTCGTCCAGAGAGAAAATCGGACAAGTCTGGCCAAAAATCGGACAAGTCTTAATTTGAACAGAGAGGAAAATGGACAAGTCCGCTGGAACACCGGACTAGTCCGGAAAAGTCCAGGGACTTAGCAAATTTTCAAGGATTCATGGAATATCGGACTAGTCCGCACAAAATCGGACAAGTCTGAAAGTTTCCAGAGCCAAAATCGGACCAGTCCGCAGCAAAAATGGACAAGTCCGTTTTTAGTCAGAGAGAAATCGGACTAGTCCTCAGTAAAATCGGACTAGTCCGCACTTTCCTGCGTTTTAAGTGCGGTTTTGCTCCAAATCAATTTTAACTCGTTCCTCTTGTTGTGGTCTAATGTTAAACATGTATATGAGTGCATGTAGGGCATGATGCATGAAAATGAGGGTGTTACAAAAGGTCCGGCTGTTCTCTCGGAGGAACTACCTGACTCTGTACAATGACTCTATAACATACATCTCAAGTTACTCAAGACTCACCTCCGTGGTGTTAAGTGTAGAACTTACGGAGGTGCTCGATGTTCCAAGGATTTGGGAGAGGTGTCCCATCCTCAGTAGCCAAGCGAACGCTTCCGGGACGGGATACTTTAATCACTCGGAAGGGCCCCTCCCAGCCGGGGGAGAGTTTGTTTAACCCTTCTCTGGATAGTATTCTCCATAGCACCAGATCGCCTTCCTCGAGCTGCCGGTTGTGTACATGCCGTTGGTGATAACGCCGTAGAGCTTGACGATATCGGGCATTCCGAACAGCTGCTTGGCACCTTCCCTCCTCAAGGAGGTCTAGGTCTTCACGCCGGAGTTGGTCCTGCGCGGCTTCGTTGAAGGTCCGGACCCGGAGCGAACCCAAGGTGATTTCCGGAGGAAGGATTGCTTCAGCTCCGTACACCAGAAAGAAGGGTGTTTCTCCGGTTGACCGGTTTGGAGATGTCCTGTTGGCCCATAGAGTGGGCGGAAGCTCTTCGATCCAGTTGGCTCCATGTTTCTTCAAGCGCTCATAGGTGCGCGTTTTGAGTCCTTTAAGAATTTCAGCATTTGCCCTCTCGGCTTGGCCATTGCTGGCTGGGTGAGCTTCGGAGGCGTAGCAAACCTGTATGCCGAGGTCTTCGCAATATCCTTGGAATGCGGAGCTTGTGAATTGGGTCCCATTATCAGTGATGATTTTGTTTGGGACTCCAAATCTGCATACAATAGACTGCAGAAAGTTGATAGCAGATTGCTTGTTGATTGTCACAACTGGAGTTGCTTCCGGCCACTTGGTGAACTTGTCAATGGCGACGTACAGGAACTTGTAACCTCCGACGGCTCTTGGGAAAGGTCCCAAGATGTCCATCCCCCACACAGCGAAGGGCCATGTAGGAGGTATCATTTGTAAGGGCTGAGCTGGAGTGTGAATTTGCTTTGCATGAAATTAGCATGCTTTGCATTTTTTCACCAGCTCAGTTGCATCCTGGAGTGTTGTAGGCCAGTAGAAGCCATGCCGAAAGGCTTTACCAACCAGCGTGCGGGAAGATGCGTGGTTCCCACACTGGCCTCCATGGATTTCTGCGAGGAGCTCGCAGCCTTCTTCCCTTGTGATGCACCGCATTAGGATGCCGTTGGAACTGCGCCGGTAGAGATCCCCTTCTACCAGCGTGTATCTTTTAGCCAATCTGACTACCCGATCAGCGGATACATTGTCGTCAGGAAGGATGTTGTCTTTCAGTTCCGGATCTCCGAGATCCATGCATCGGAACTAACTTGAGCATTTGAGTCTTGCGTGATGGGTTGCTCGGAGCTTCCGGCAGCACCTACGACCTTGACGGCTGCCATGGTAACAGGGCCATCGAGACTGTCAGCTTTGGAATGCTGATCTTGCCCCCTTCGCTCAGTTCGGCAGGCTGAGCTGTGGGTTTCGACAATCTCTGGACAAAAGTTCCGTCAGGAGCCGGAGCTCCGGTTGACGCTTTCGTCGAGAGTTCATCGGCTTCAGCGTTGTGGGCACGCTGAACATGGTGGAGGTCTAGGACTTCAAAGTCCTTCTGAAGCCTCTGGACTTCAAGGAGATAAGCAGCTAACTAGAGATTATTGCAGGAGCATTCACCCTTCACCTGCTTAATGATGAGCTGTGAATCTCCCTTGACCAGCAATTGCTTGACACCATATGATAGTGCCACATTTAGTCCGTAGATGAGTGCTTCATACTCTGCCATGTTGTTGGTTGCCTTGAAGTCAAGGTGTACCATGTATTTCACCTTCTCCCTAGTCGGTGCAAGGAGAAGGATTCCAGCTCTGGCCCCCTGCTTCTGCATGGAACCGTCGAAGTAGAGGGTCCAGTGAGGCTCGGTGAAGGTTGGAGCTTGATGCTCCGTCTTCTGCTCACTGGGGCCCCCTGGGTTTGATGGAGAGGGAGTCCATTCTGCCACAAAATCTGCCAATGCTTGACTCTTGACTGCTTGTCTTGAAATAAATTCAAGATCAAATTCAGCCAATTCCGCTGCCCACTTTGCAATATTCCCAGTTGAATTGGGATTATGCAAGACTGCTCGTAGTGGGTAGGAGGTCACCACCGAGACTTTGTGAGCTTGGAAGTAATGTCGAAGCTTCCTGGAGGCAATAAGAACCGCATAGAGCAGCTTATGCACCTCTAGGTATCGAGTCTTGGCATCATGTAGTACTTCACTAATGAAGTACACTGGGCACTGAATGGTCCGGACCCTCCCAGAGGGGTCCAGAGCTTTCTCTTCACTGATTCGGATCCTCTCGGAAGGGTCCAGATTTTCTTCAGGGACCTCCGGGTTCTGGCTGGAGGAACCCGGAGCTTCTTCAGAAATGACTTGCACCCTCCCAGAGGGGTCTAGGTCTCCTGAAACGACTTCCGGTGGATTTGAATCTGGGAGCTGAGACCCAGACTCACTTTCAGGAACCTCCGGACCTTCCCGGAGGGGTCTGGATTCCTGAGTGTGGGGTAGTTCTGGTCTCTCCGCAACCAGAACCATACCGACGACTTCGTCAGTAGCTGAAATATAAAGCAATAAAGGCTCACCAGGGTTCGGAGCTACCAGAATTGGTAGGGTGGTGAGGAACTGTTTCAGCTCCTGGAATGCCTTTTCTGCCTCTTCGGACCATTGGAATGGTCCGGACTTCCTCAATAACTTGAAGAAGGGAAGTGCCTGTTTCGCCAGTCTTGAGATGAACCGGCTGAGGGCTGCTAGACATCCAGTTAATTTTTGGACGTCCTTGATGCGGGTTGGTGGCCGCATGTCTTCAATGGCCTTAATCTTCACCGGATTAGCTTCTATGCCCCGGTGACTTACCAGGAAACCAAGAAGTTTTCCGGAGCTAACCCCAAAGACACACTTGTCTGGGTTTAACTTTGTGCGGGTGGCCCGCAGCTTGTCGAAGATAGCCTGCAAGGTGTCAAGGAGTGACTCCTTGTTCCTGACCTTGACCACGATGTCATCGACATACACTTCCACTATGTCTCTAATAAGTTCTTCAAAAGTTTTGTACATAGCTCGTACAAAAGTTGAAGCTGCATTCTTGAGACCAAAGGGCATGGTTGTGTAACAATACAATCCATCTACTGTGATGAATGAAGTATGCTCTTCATCTTCCCTAGACATCCTGATTTGATGATATCCGGAATATGCATCTAGGAAACACAGTAATTCACACCTGGAGGTGGAATCCACTATCTGATCTATTCTAGGTAGTGGGAATGGATCTTTTGGACATGCCTTATTTAGTGTGGTGTAGTCGATGCACATCCGAAGCTTCCCGCCGACCTTGGGCACAACGACTGGGTTTGCCAGCCATTTTGGATGGAAGACTTCTCGGATGAATCCGGCTTCGAGCAACTTCTTCACTTCTTGTCGGATGAAGTTTTGTCGCTCTACGGATTGCTTCCGAGGCTTCTGATGCACAGGCCGAGCGTCGGGGTAGATCTTCAGATTGTGCTCAATCACTTCCCTGGGGATCCCAGGCATTTGTGACGGTTGCCCAGCAAACACGTCGACGTTAGCCCGGAGGAAAGTGATGAGCGCGAGTTCCTATTTGTCGTTCAATCCTCCCAATATACGGGTGGTTTGAGCGGCATCGGAACCAATTTGGACGACTTTGACGGGAATGTCGGTGTCGCCGCTTGGCTGCACTCGAGGTGCAGAAGTTGAGCCTCGTTGCTGAATGCTCGGGGGTTTTGGAGCTTGCTCCTGCCTGGAGTCCTCCTCTTGTGCCGTGGTGAGCGCATGGAGCTCTTCCAGTGCAGTTACTCCGGCAGTGCGATCTCCGCGGATCCAGAGAACGCCTACTGGCATTGGCATATTCAACACGAGATAGCCATAATGAGCTGCCGCCATGAATTTGTACAAGGCAGGTCTACCCAAGATGACATTGAAGGGTAAGTTGATCTGCGCGACGTCAAAGACCAACTTCTCGGTGCGGTACTTCTCCCGTGTCCCGAAGGTAATAGGGAGAGTAATAGCTCCGAGTGGGGTGATGGCCCCTGGACCTACTCCGGAGAAAGGTCGAGAGGGGTGGAGATCCGAAGGTCGGAGCTGAAGCTTAGTGAAAGCTTTGAAGCTAATGAGGTTAAGCCCCGAACCTCCGTCTACCATGACGTGGTGGAGCTGGATGTTGTTGATGGTAGGCAATACCATCAAGGGTAACTGTCCTGCTCCAACCATGCTCCGAGGACAATCCGAAGCATCAAAAGTGATGGTTGTGTCCATCCACTTTCGGTGAGGTTCCGGCTTGACTGTAGGAGCTACAGCGGCCATATCCCGACGCATAGTCTTGATGACGCGACGGGAGGTGATATCCCATGATCCACCAAAAATGGTGTTCATGGTCTTCCGACGCTCGTTGTCAGAGACGTCAGAATCATCGTTGACGGAGGTGTAGACGGCCTTCAGGACCATTTTGGGATCCTGGAACCCTAACTCCTCTTCAGCCGGAGCTTCATCGACCTTTCGCTTTCCTTCCCTCTGTCGGAAAGGAGATTCTTCCCGGCGCTTGCTGTAGCGCTCGGCAAGGTTTTGGACCTTTCGGCAGTCTTCCAAACTGTGGTTGCCCGTCTTGTGAATGGAACACCACACTTTGGGTTTGCCACCATCTTCAGAAGACGGTCGAGGTTGCTTCTCGGGGCGTGGCCCCCGGCCACCCGGAGCTGCAACAGCTGCAACGTTGGATGTGCCGGCCAACAGCTTCTTCTTGCCGTTGGTCTTTTTCTTCTTGCCACTCCTGGAGGTAGCGGCTTCTTCTTTGGAGGGTTCCTTGTGACCCTCCGAGGTTGGTTTGGAGTGCATCTCACGGCCCTCCGCAGCTCGGGCACATTTATCTGCCAAGCTGAAGAGTTCCGTGACGCTGGTGATCTCCTTGATCGCCAGCTTCTCCAACATCTTCTTGTCCCGTACGCCCTGTCTAAATGCCACAATGACAGAGGCGCTAGAGATAGAAGGGATAGTGTTTCGTACCTGAGAGAACCTCTGGATGAATGATCGCAAGGATTCTCCCCCTTTCTGCACGACCACAAAAAGGTCCAGTTCAGTGCGTGGTCGGGTGTATGAACTCCCGAAGTTGGCAGTAAACTGACGGCACAGCTCCTCCCAACTGTTGATAGAGTTGGGTGGAAGGCTCATAAACCAGGACCTGGTGGTCCCAGTTAAGGCCACTGGAAAGTAATTGGCCATCACGGCCTCGTTTCCTCCAGCTGCCAAGATTGCAGTGGAGTATATTTGAAGAAATTCGGTGGGATTGACAGTCCCGTCGAATTTTTCCGGCGGGTGAGGCCGGAACTTCTGTGGCCATCTAACCATGCGCAGATGCATGGCTAGCCGGAGAGTGGTGAGTCGCCCCAGTATTGCTAGGGGTAAGCTCGTGCCCAATGTCTTGAACAACTTAGCATAAGATTCACCATTGGCATGCTCATTAGTATCTAACCTAGGCCATGTATATGTATATTAGAATCATTATAGGAGCAACTCACCAACTCTTAGTGTAATCTCCATTAGGACCCATCTACCCTCTAGAATAGATTGTTTAGGTGTGTGACGCACTACCCTGTCTTGATATTTGATCAGTATCCCATAGATTGATCATAAGAGTAGTGTTTTGCCTTCCTTTGGGATAAATATGATACCCTTGGGAATACTCTTGGGTGAAATGCTACAACGGTATCTTCCGTGCGCTTGCGGATCTCATCTCTCACCGGACATGAATTGTGGTGTTAAGAATTGTCAACAGTCACCACCTCTCAAGAATGAAAACACGTAGAAGACCAATCCAAAACCTCCTCCCTTGGACATCGAAAGCAAAGATGAAGATGAAGAAGTGAAGCGTCTTGCGGGTCTTATTCAAAGAGTGAGAGATGAAGCCAAGAGGACGAGAAGGCTTGAGAAAGAGAAGAAGCTCAAGAATAGTGAAGAGGATTACACTCGATATCCTTTTAACTATGAGCGCTTAAACTCTCATTCTAACTACTTGTCTATTCCTATGTGAAAACCTCCACATTTTGATGGCACTAATTATACCATGTGGAAGCCTAACATGAAGTTGCATTTTATTTCTCTCAATCCTACACTTTGGCATATTGTTTGCACAGGTGTAGATATCCTTGTGGATGATGAAGAGCTTACTCCCGAGCAAGAGCAACAAATCCATCACAATGCCCAAGCGGCGGCCGTGCTCAACTCGTCCTTGAGCCAAGAAGAATTCAACAAGGTGGACGGGTTGGAGCAAGCCAAAGAGACTTGGGACACGCTCAAGATTGCACATGAAGGCAACCAATCGTGAGGGGAAAAGATTGAGATGATCGAGGGGGAACTATGAAGATTTGTCATGGAAGATGGTGAGACCCCTCAAGATATGTACAAACGACTCAAAACCCTCATCAATAGGAGTCGGGCATAGGTATGCAAGAAGTGGACAGAGCATGAAGTGGTCAAGAGGATGATAAGAGCCTTCATGCCTTGAAATTTAACCGTTTGCATCCTTAATGAGAGAGTCCCAACTTTCATAAGATGACTACAGATGAGGTGCTTGAGAAGATCATCAACCATGAAATGATGGAGACGGAAGCACGACACGTCAATGACCTTTCCAAGGTCACATCCTCCAAAAAGAAAGGAATTGCTCTCAAAGCCTCACCCAAGTCCAAAGGCAAAGAGGTGCTAGCTTCAAGCAATGATGAAGATAGCGAAGAAGAAAGCACCAAAATGGATGATGAGGAGATGGCCTTCTTCATCAAAAGGTTCAAGAGAATGATGAGGAAAAGAAGAGGGTCCAACTATGAGAGCAAGAGAAAGGAGAAGAGCAAGCCAAGAACCAAGAGAGCTTGCTACGATTGTGGCGAGTATGGGCATTTCATTGTGAATTGCCCATATGAAAAGGAAAAGGACAAGAAGAAGACAAAGGATGGGAAGCCTCAAAAGAATAAGATGTTCAAGAAGAAGAAAGCACATGGCCACGCACATGTTGGCAAGGAGTGGGACTCCAATGATGAGTCCTCCTACGATGACGAGGCGGAGATGGCAACCATCGCCATCAAGCAGTCAACCATGAAGAAGACTCTCTTGCCCAACAAGGGAGAGTGGAGGACCTCAAGACACACATGCTTCATGGAAAAGGAGAGAAAGCTAAAGGTTAAATCTAAAACTTCTTTGCATTCAATTAAAGATGAAGATTTTGATACTGCTAGTGAAAATGAGTACATGTTTAAAGGCCTGAACAAAAGTGTTATAACTTGGATGAAAATGTTTTCCGATGAAATATTAGATAAGGAGGAACTTCTCGATGAACAATAGGAATTGCTTGCAAATGAGCGGTAAAAGAATGTTGGTCTTGACAAGATCCTTGAGCTTGAGAGGAGAAGAACAAAGCACTTGAACTTGAACTTGCCAAGAGCAAGGAGACTTCCTCAAGTCTCAAGAGTTTGAATGTTGTGCTCCAAGATGAACTTATAAACTTGAACAAAGTTCACAAGAATCTTGAGGCACAATTCGAAACTTTGAATTCTAGTGTATCCTCTTCCGCCTAAAAAATCTCAAACTTATCTAATGTGGAGTCCAACACTAAAACTTGCAAATGTGCTAATCTTGTACTTGACTTGAAAAACGAGCTCAAGATGGCAAAGAGCAAGAGCACACCTAAGGATGGCATCTTTGACAAGGAGAAGATCAAGTATGCACGTAGTTTCTCAATCACAAGATCTCTCTTGATCAAAGATGGTCTTAGCTATTCTAGAGGAGGAAAGCAAAATGCTAGACTTCTCAAGAATAACAAGATGCAAATTGCATTTGTCAAAGAGGGTTCATATCAAGCCAAGAATGAACATCATGCATTTACTTCTCTTGAAATTGTGAAATATGACAAAGATGCTAAAAATGTGAACTCAACCATGTTTCATGATTTTGATGCATCTTATGTGCTTATGAAGAGTAAATTTGGTTATGTTTATGCTAAATACGTTGGGCCACTCCACAAGAGCCCGAATCCTTGTGTGTGGGTGCCCAAATGCCTTGTCACTAACCTCAAAGGACCCAACCGAGTTTCGGTACTTAAACCAAAAGCCTAAACTTGTTTTGTCTGCTTACTCCTCCGGTGGCACAAAATGAGTGCTAGATAGTGGATGCACCAATCACATGACCGGAGCGAGAAGAATGTTTGTGAAGTATGAATAAAATGATGATCCAAGTCAACGTATCTAATTTGGCAACAATCGCCAAGGGAAGGTACTAGGTATGGTAAATTTGTCATTTTTTTTCTCAACATGCTATTTCTCACGTTATGCATGTTGAGTCTCTAGATTATAATCTTTTATCCATATCTCAATTGTGTGAGAAAGGCTATAATTGCTTGTTCACTAACGAGTGTGTGATTGTCACAAGAAGAAAAGATAACTCAATTGCCTTCAAGAGTGTACTCAAGGGAAAGCTTTATCTGGGGGATTTCACTGCAGATAAAACTCAACTTGACACATGCTTGATGGCAAAGACCAACATGGGGTGGTTGTGGCATCATAGGCTAGCCCATGTTGGCATGAGAAATCTTCAAAAACTTCTAAAAGGCAATCACGTACGAGGCCTTAAGAATGTTGTTTTTGAGAAGGATAGGTCTTGTAGCGCATGCCAAGCTGGGAAACAAGTCGGAGCAGCTCATCACCTCTTTGGTCCCATTGCTTACATAAGCATTAGCGGTGACAAATATGGTCTAGTTATTGTTGATGACTTTTCCCTCTTCACTTAGGTGTTTTTCTTGCATGACAAAGGTGAAATGCAAGTTGTCCTCAAGAAATTCTTGAGGAGAGCTCAAAATGAGTTCTCCTTGAGAATCAAGAAGATAAGAAGCGACAATAGCACCGAGTTCAAGAACACCCAAGTAGAAGAGTACTTGGACAAGGAGGGCACCAAGCATGAGTTTTCGACACCCTACTCACCCGAACAAAATGGATTGGCCGAAAGGAAGAATCACACTTTTATAGAGATGTCAAGAACCATGCTTGATGAATACAAGACGTCTGAGTTTTGGACAGAGGCAGTTAATACCACTTGCTATGCCACAAACCACCTCTACCTCCATCACCTATTGAAGAAAACTCCTTATGGACTTCTTATTGATAACAAACCATATATTTCCTACTTTAGATTTTTGGGTAGTAAGTGCTGCATTCTTAACAAGCAGCCAAGGACTTCGAAGTTTGCTTTGAAATTCGATGAAGGTTTCTTACTTGGATATGATTCAAATACCTACGCTTATCGTGTATTCAACAAAACCTCTGGTTGCGTTGAAATTGCACGGGACGTGGTGTTTGATGAAACTAATGGCTCCCAAGAGGAGCAAGTTGATCAATGTGTGCTAGATGAAGAGGAGGCAATGTGTATGGCATTAATAAGTATGGCACTTGGCGATGTACGACCACAAGAACAACAAGGCCCAAGTGACCCATCTTCACAAGAGGTGCCCCACAAATAAGATCAAGGCCAAGTCCCCCAAGATCAAGACGAAGATCAAGATCACCATGTTCAAGACAATGAAGATCAAA
Organism: Tuctoria greenei; assembly: GCA_036927565.1. Classification (NCBI taxonomy): domain Eukaryota; kingdom Viridiplantae; phylum Streptophyta; class Magnoliopsida; order Poales; family Poaceae; genus Tuctoria; species Tuctoria greenei. Next base: position 23,370,928 of record JAYESD010000002.1, on the reverse strand, counting down.
ATGGTGGCAATGATCAAGGGTGAGACGAAGAAGAAGGAGAAGAAGAATTTGACTCAAGACCAAGTTCGTCAATGTGTTCAATGGGACCACCCCATTGACAACATATTTGATATCTCCAAGACGGTAATGACTCATTCTCGTATGGCCAACTTTTGTGCTCACTATTCGTTTGTGTCTTCTTTGGAGCCATTTAAGTTTGAAGATGCCCTACGAGTCCTAGATTGGGTGGTGGCCATGCAAGAGGAACTCAACAACTTCAAGAGAAACCAAGTGTGGGAGCTTGTGAAAAGACCTAATGCCAATGTGGTAGGCACCAAGTGGGTCTTCCGCAACAAGCAAGATGAGTGTGGCATGGTAACAAGAAGCAAAGCTAGACTTGTGGCCAAGGGGTACTCACAAGTTGAAGGTTTGGATTTCGATGAAAATTTTTCTCCCGTAGCTAGGCTTGAATCAATTCGCATATTATTGACCTATGTTACTCACAATGATTTCAAGTTGTATCAAAATGGATGTGAAAAGTGCCTTCCTCAACGGTCCGATCATGGAGGATGTGTATGTGGAGTTACTGTCCGACTTTGAAGACAATGAGTATCCTAACCATGTATTTAAGTTACATAAAGCTCTCTACGGCCTCAAACAAGATCCTAGAGCTTGGTATGAGTGCCTTAGAGACATTCTCATTGACAATGGTATTAGGATAGGAAAGGCCGACTATACACTCTTTAATAAGAATGTGGATGATGACTTATTTGTGTGCCAAATATATGTCGATGACACAATATTTGCTTCTACTGACAAATCTTTTTGTGAAGAGTTTAGTAAAATCATGATGGAGAGGTTTGAGATGTCCATGATGGAAGAGTTGAAGTTCCCCTAAGATTCCAAGTCAAGCAACTCAAGGAAGGCACCTTCATAAGTCAAACCAACTACATTCAAGATATACTCAAGAAGTTTGACATGTAGAAGGCCAAGCCCATCAAGACGCCCATGGCGACAAATGGACATCTCTACCTCAATGAAGATGTCCCTAGCGTGGATCAAAAGGTATATCGGTCCATGATTAGATCTCGAATTTACCTTTGTGCATCTAGACCTGATATTATGCTATGTTTACGCATGTGTTCAAGGTTTCAAGCTGCTCCTAAGGAGTGTCACTTGATAGCCGTAAAGAGAATCTTGAGCTATTTAGTTTATACACCAAACCTAGGGTTATGTATCCAAAAGGGTCGAAGTTTAATCACTCGGATACTCCGATACGGATTATGCCAGATGTAGGTTGATAAGAAGAGTACCTCCGGGACTTGACAATTCTTTGGTAGGTCCCTAGTGTCATGGTCATCCAAGAAACAAAACTCCATTGTCCTATCCAAAGCTGAATCGGAGTATGTCGCAGCCAGAAGTTGTTGTACATAACTTCTTTGTATGCGGCAAACTCTAAGGGATTATGGTCTCGATATGAACCATATTCCACTCCTATGCGACAATGAGAGTGACATTAAGATTGCTCATAGCCCTGTTGAACACTCTAGGACCAAACACATAGACCTCCGGTACCACTTTTTGATAGACCATTCAATGAAGGGGAACATAGTCATTTCATGTGACGCCCGGTTCCGAAAATGAACGAAGCTAACGCATATGTGTGCCCAGGATGTTCATCACATATACACGAGTGCAATCACAAAAGAGTATACAGAAAATTACCACAAGACAAGATTAATTAACCAAATTTTATTACACAAACCATATTATCCTCGAATCCAAGCTCCAATGAATATTAATGACAAGTTCAACTAATGCAGCGGAAATAAACTAATTAAGCAAACTAAGCAACTATGCAACATAAGCGACAGGGTATGCATGCGCAGCTCCAATCAACACCACAGGCAAAGCTGACGGTAGACACGGCCTAGAACTCCGCATTATCGCCATTAAACTCCCAATCCTGACCTGCAACTGTTGGGGGGATTGCAAGAGTGAGTACATGTCATACTCAGCAAGTGTGGAAAGTATGACATGTGGCTGATTCAAATGACGACAATAATAATTGGCTAAGTGCTGAAAAGTACATAAAACATTTGAAAAGCAATATATTACATGTATGTGAAATAAACCCATCATAATCATAAGTAATACCATAATACCAAATCTGAATTCATTACCATCATCAAAATTTCCAGATTTCACCATTGCCAATAACCAGATTCAATACCAGAAATAAATTCATAACCAGCCATAACCATTACCAAACCATAACCATCCCAATTACCAATTTCCCTCTAATCATGTAGGTCATCCAGGCGCTCATAACCGGGAGCACGGCTATCATGATAGTTTTAGTTAACTCTGCAGAGTTTGTACCTCTTTACCCACGTGTTTGTGATTTCATCACCTGTTGGCGACTAAAGAACCTCCCTTATGCCAATTACACTTCCTTTGGTGTATGGCCAAGAAATCACAAAATAGCCTTTACAAAGGGATTACTAGTCTATTCAGACCCCACTGAGGTTTCACCGGTGGCGATGCCTCCAATTGAGCACATCTTCAACCAAGGTCCCCCTCTTGAGCCATTCGGATCCCAGGGTAGTCCCACCAATCATCAACAAACCCAATCCGACTACCCCTTCGCCGAGCATCCACAATGGTCCAAACAGCACTAGCAAAGCCCTAATTAATCAGCTACGCCGCACCCATACTTGGCCTCGTGGTGGCACTGTAGTCCTGGCATATTCTCGCATGAACCGGTCCTTAGATCTAAAGCAAGCAAACCACCATAACATCCAACCCATCCACATACCAGGCTTGCTTAGATCACCCATTACCATACTGTATCGACCAGTTCACATTAACAAGAATATCATTAATACATAATTAAATGTGTAGTGTCGTTTTCCATCCCAATTAATTAAGCGAAGCAAAAAGGTAAAAAGCCCTTCCCGACTCCCTACCATAAATTCCAGGTGACAAGGGTGGTCAAACAACGCTAGTAAACTTCCTACCATAGGGTTTCCCATTAAATTGACACAAGCATGCAGTTTTACAAACAAAACATTTATTTTAAAATAGGATCAATATGCTTCAAGGACACTTGCCTTGCTCTTGCTGTTGATTAAGGTCAAAGCCTTCAAACTCCTGGTGCTGTAGATCCTCCGCGGCACTTTCTAGCGCAAATCCGTCTAATCCACACAATAAACATACAAGACAAGAAACACAATCAAAGAGTGCACAAATATTACTCAATATGACATGACATGCATGATTGATGCAAATGCAAGGTAGAACTTGTCTCTAGATTGCTTTTAATGATCTCTAACTAGTTCTAATAGCTTTTAACAAGTTTATACAGGTTTGGAGTTGATTAGATCAAATTTTAGAATTAATTCAACACAATTTAACCAGAAAGATCGGACTAGTCCGCTAGGGACCGGACAAGTCCGCACTCTGCGAGATCAGCGGATTAGGGTTTTCTAGATCGACGTAAATTCGGAGATTAGGGGTTGAATTCTCGTAAGGAAAAGAGAATAGAAGGTATACCAGGTGTTTAGGACTCCAATGAATCAAGAAACTTGGAGGTAGCACTTGGATCTTGATGATCTAGGGTTGGTGATGAACTTGGAGATGAATTGGTGGTGAAGGACGAAACTTGGTGGAGATCTTGATCCTCCTTCTTTTCCTCCTCTTCTTCCTCTTGCTTGGGATCTTCTCCTTCCTCCTTGATGGTGGCTCCCCACGAACTAGGGTTTGGGTGGGTGGAAAAGTGGCAAATAGATGTCAAACCAAGGGGTGGGGCTGTTTATATAGAGGTGGAGGCTAGGGTTATATGGATTTCGAGTTTGGGATGAGTAGAGGCCGGTTTAGAGTCCCACATGGGCTCTAAAAGAGTTGGGCACGACGTCCCTAGGCCCACTTAACGTGAAACCCAAGAAACAAGTCGTAAAACAAAAGGTCAATCTCAGAGTCACGAAATATCGGACAAGTCCGGACAGGACCGGACTAGTCCGAAGTCGTCCAGAGAGAAAATCGGACAAGTCTGGCCTAAAATCAGACAAGTCCGATCTTAGTCAGAAAGGAAAACGGACAAGTCCGCTGGAACACCGGACTAGTCTGGAAAAGTCCAGGGACTTAGCAAATTTTCAAGGATTCATGGAACATCGGACTAGTCCGCACAAGATCGGACAAGTCCGAAGTTTTCCAGGGGCAAATATCGGACTAATCCGCAGCAAAAACGGACAAGTACGTTTTTAGACAGAGAGAAATCGGACTAGTCCTCAGCAAAACCGAACTAGTCCGCACTTTCCTACATTTTTAAGTGTGGTTTTGCTCCAAATCAATTTTAAACTCGTTCCTCTTGTTATGGGTTAATGTTAAACATGTGTATGAGTGTATGTAGGGCATGATGCATGAAAATGAGGGTGTTACAAACCTACCCCCCTTAAAATGAATCTCGCCCTCGAGATTCGACGTGGAAGAGAAGAGATAGGGAAAGTCCTTCTTGATATCATCCTCTAGCTCCTAAGTTGCTTCTTTTTCTGTGTGGTGCTTCCATTGAACCTTACACCATCTAATAACCTTGTTCCTTGTGACTCTCTCCTTGGTTTCCAAGATCTTAACCGGTTGCTCGGCATAAGTCAAATCTTCCTCTAGCTTCAATTCTTCCATTGGCACCTTTTCTTCCGGTACCCTCAAGCACTTCTTGAGCTGGGAAACATGAAACACATCATGTACGTCTGAAAGATGAGCTGGCATCTCCAACTTATATGCTACTTCTCCTCTTTTGTCCAAAATCTTGAATGGTCCAATATAACGAGGTGCGAGCTTACCCCTTATGTTAAACCTCTTATGACCTCTCATTGGTGACACCTTGAGGTAAACAAAATCTCCTATTTCAAAGGCTAATTTCCTTCTCCTATTGTCCGCATAGCCTTTTTGTCTTGATTGGGCAGCCCTCAAGTTTTCACGAATTATTTGGACTTGCTTTTCGGCTTCTTGCAACACATCCGGACCAAATACTTGAGTTTCCCCTGCTTCATTCCAGAATAAAGGTGTCCTACACTTCCTCCCATAAAGCGCTTCATATGGTGACATCTTCAAGCTTGCTTGGTAACTATTGTTGTATAAAAATTCCGCGTATGGCAAGCTTTTGTCCCAACTTTTCCCATGCTTTAAAGCACAAGCTCTTAACATGTCCTCCAAAATCTGATTGGTCCTCTCGGTTTGTCCATCCGTTTGAGGATGATATGCTGAACTAAAATTCAACCTCGTTCCCAAAGCTTCATGCAATTTTTGCCAAAACCTAGAAGTAAATTGAGAACCTCTATCCGAGACTATCTTCTTCGGTACTCCATGTCGGCACACAATATGCTCCATATACAATTCTGCTAGCTTCGCGGTGGTATATGTGGTCTTGACAGGAATGAAGTGAGCTGATTTTGTCAACCGATCTACAATGACCCATATTGAATCATAGCCATACTGGGTTCGCGGTAATCCAACTATAAAGTCCGTACCAATCTCTTCCCACTTCCACTCTGGAATCTTCAATGGCTGCAATAACCCTGCTGGCCTTTGATGTTCCGCCTTGACTCGTTGGCACACGTCACACAATGCAACATATTCGGCTCTATCCTTCTTCATGCTATCCCACCAATAGCAAGTCTTCAAGTCCTTGTACATCTTCGTACAACCTGGGTGAATCGAGTAAGGCGAGTCATGTGCCTCCTTTAATATTGTCTCCCGAATATGCTTTACATTAGGCACAACGATTCTCTTTCCAAGCCATAAGGTACCATGTTCGTCTTTATCAAATCTGAATTCTCTCCCTTCTTCGATTCTTTCCTTGATTTCCTTGATCTCCTCATCCGTGGTTTGTGCTTCTCGAATTTCTTGCTCCAAGGTTGGGTTTAACTCCATCATCTCCATCTCATTTACAAACCCGAGGTTCAACCGTTCAAACTCCTTACATAACTCGAATGGTAACTCTCGAACCGTGAGTTGATGACTTACTCCTTTTCTACTCAAAGCATCGGCCACTACATTGGCTTTTCCTGGATGATAGTTGATCCCCAAATCATAATCTTTGATGAGCTCCAACCATCTTCGTTGCCTCAAGTTCAGATCCGTTTGTGTGAAAATATACTTCAAACTCTTATGATCCGTATAAATTTCACACCTATGTCCAAGAATATAGTGTCTCCAAATATTCAATGCATGTACCACGGCTGCAAGTTCTAAATCATGTGTTGGGTAATTCTGCTCATGTTTCTTCAATTGTCTTGACGCATAGGCGACCACTTGACCTTCTTGCATAAGCACGCATCCGAGTCCTTGTCTTGATGCGTCACAATAAATATCAAAACTCTTGCTTACATCCGGCAATACCAAAACTGGGGCTGTTGTTAACCTCTTCTTCAACTCCTCAAAACTGTTTTGACAAGCTTCAGTCCATTGGAACGCCTTTCCCTTCATTAGCAACTCCGTCATAGGCTTGGCTATCTTGGAAAAATCCTTGATAAACCGACGGTAATATCCAGCCATCCCAAGAAAACTCCTTATTTCCTTGACATTTCGCGGCGGTTCCCATTTCAACACGTCTCTTACTTTTTTGGGGTCAACCGATACTCCTCCTCCTGAGATGATATGACCCAAAAATGGCACCTCTTTCAACCAAAACTGACACTTGTTGAACTTGGCATACAATTGATGCTCCCTCAATTCTGCAATGTAAGCCTCAAGTGTTCCTCATGTTCCTTCTCATCCTTCGAGTAGATCATAATATCATCAATAAATACCACAACGAACTTATCTAAGTACTCCATGAAGACCTTATTCATGAGGTACATAAAGTAGGCAGGTGCATTTGTCAATCCAAAAGACATCACGGTGTAATCATAAGATCCATACCGTGTCCTAAAAGCTGTCTTGGGTATGTCCGATGGTCTAATCTTCATTTGAAAGTATCCCGACCTCAAGTCAATCTTAGAGAAGACACAAGCACCCTTCATCTGATCAAACAAGTCTTCTATGCGTGGCAAGGTGTACTTGTTCTTGATTGTTACCTCGTTGAGAGCTCGGTAATCCACGCACATCCTTTGGGATCCGTCCTTCTTGTCCACAAATAGAACGGGCGCTCCCCAAGGCGAAGAGCTAGGGCGAATGAAACCCTTCTCTAATTGCTCTTGAATCTGCTTCTTGAGCTCCGCTAATTCCATAGGAGGCATCCTATACGGCCTCTTAGCTATAGGTGCAGTTCTAGGTATTAAATCAATAACAAACTCAATGTCTCGATCGGGTGGAATACCTGGCAACTCGTCCGGAAAAACATCCAAAAATTCACACACCACCGGAATCTCCTAAATTGCGGCACCGTCCATATGATTCAACTCCAATTGCTTCGGTTTGGTTTGAGATGCTTCAAATTCTACGGTGATCCCTTCCTCATTGGTCAACTTCACCGTCTTCGTGGCACACTCAATAACTCCATTGTGCTTCCTTAACCAGTCCATACCAAGTATAAAGTCCAACCCTTGAGAATCCAAAACAATGAGGTTGGCGGAGAAGTCTACCCCCTTATTCTAAGGCTTATTTTTGGACATACTATATTTGTCCTCATCTCTCCTCCAGGAGACTTAACCAATAGAGTAAACTTCATATGAGAGATAGGCAAACTATACTTGGCAACATACTTTGATGCAATGAATGAATGCGATGCTCTGGAATCAAATAACATAGTCGCGGGGTTGGAGTTGGCGAGAAACATACCAATGACCACATCATCCGCTTGTTGAGCATCCTCCGTAGAGACATGATTCACATTGCCATGAGCAAAATTCTGCTGTCCTCGGTTCCCTTGTGGCTGTCCTCCACTGGGTCTTGGGTTTTGCCTTGGTGCATTGCTTCCTTGACCAAGACCTGACTTAGGACATTGGTGCGCAAAGTGTCCAGCTTCTCCACAAGTATAACACTTCTTAACTCCACCAGAATTATTGGGGCGAGCTTGGTTTTGGGCATTTGCAGCAGGAAAATTAGCACGAGGCTCATAAGGCATTGGAGGCCTAGGTGCTTGCATGACAGGATGCTGCTGCACAAACTGAGTTGGACGCGGTGCATAACCAGGACGTTGAGCAGAAATAGAAGAGCTGTAGTATGGCGCATTGGGCGGCGCAAAGCGAGGGCGCACATTACTTCCTTGTTGCTGTCCTTGATATGGCGCCTTCCTCTTGATTTCTTGCTCCATCTCACGAATCTTGTTCTCAACCACAATCGCTTTGTCCACAAGATTCTGAAAATTGGCATAATTGCAGTTGAGTAATTGCACTTGGATCTCATTGTTCAAGCCCCTCATGAACAAGTATTGCTTCCGACTGTCCCGACTAACGTCCTCAGGCGCATACCTTGAGAGTTGAGTGAATTTATTGAGATATTCACTCACGCTTGATTTTCCTTGTCTCAAGTTCTCAAATTCTTGCCTCTTCAAGATCATAACACCTTCCGGCACATAATGAGAACGAAAATTTTCCTTGAATTTGGCCCAGGTAATTCTCTCTTGGTTCTCATGAGCATTGCAATAAGAATCCCACCAATCTGCAGCTGCTCCAACGAGTTGATGAGAAGCAAATAGCACCTTCTCCCGGTCACTGCATTGGACAATGGCTAGCTTCTTCTCCACGGACTTGAGCCAATCGTCCGCATCCATAGGGTCAGCAGCTTGAGCAAAGGTCGGCGGCCTAGTCCTCATAAACTCTCCCAATCGGTTATGAGGAGGTGGGGGTGGCGGTGGAGACATGTGGGGTTGATTGTTGATATTGCCAGCCTGCAGCTGTCCCATAGTCTGTATCATGGTCTGCATGAGCTGGTTTTGCATGGCCAATAGTTGCTCGATGTTGATACCTCCCTGAGTAGATCCTTGCTCATTGTTGTTCTGAGGCACTCCATTGTTCTCCTCTTCATCATTGCCATCCCTCTCATTGTGAGTCCTCACCATCTGAAGAAAAGCAATAGGTAAGAATTAGAAAACGTCCCCAACTATATGCATCAAGGGATATGAAACTAACCAACTGGCTATACTAGCCTAGGTGGACATGGCAATGCTAAGGCATCCCAAAATCCTCTATTAAGCACACAAGCAACCAACATATATAGCAAACAGCACTCCAAGCAAAAACACATCGATTCCTGAGTGCTCCTATGTGTCCTAAAGTGTCCATTCTATCTAGGCTGCGTCCTACGGTCAACCTGTGGCTCTGATACCAATCTGTGATGCCCGGTTCCGAAAATGAACCAAGCTAACGCATATGTGTGCCCAGGATGTTCATCACACATACACGAGTGCAATCACAAAAGAGTATACAGAAAATTACCACAAGACAAGATTAATTAACCAAATTTTATTACACAAACCATATTATCCTCGAATCCAAGCTCCAATGAATATTAATGACAAGTTCAACTAATGCAGCGAAAATAAACTAATTAAGCAAACTAAGCAACTATGCAACATAAGCGACAGGGTATGCATGCGCAGCTCCAATCAACACCACAGGCAAAGCTGACGGTAGACACGGCCTAGAACTCCGCATTATCGCCATTAAACTCCCAATCCTGACCTGCAACTGTTGGGGGGGGGGGATTGCAAGAGTGAGTACATGTCGTACTCAGCAAGTGTGGAAAGTATGACATGTGGCTGATTCAAATGACGACAATAATAATTGGCTAAGTGCTGAAAAGTACATAAAACATTTGAAAAGCAATATATTACATGTATGTGAAATAAACCCATCATAATCATAAGTAATACCATAATACCAAATCTAAATTCATTACCATCATCAAAATTTCCAGATTTCACCATTGCCAATAATCAGATTCAATACCAGAAATAAATTCATAACCAGCCATAACCATTACCAAACCATAACCATCCCAATTACCAATTTCCCTCTAATCATGTAGGTCATCCAGGCGCTCATAATCGGGAGCACGGCTATCATGATAGTTTTAGTTAACTCTGCAGAGTTTGTACCTCTTTACCCACGTGTTTGTGATTTCATCACCCGTTGGCGACTAAAGAAGCTCCCTTATGCCAATTACACTTCCTTTGGTGTATGGCCAAGAGATCACAAAATAGCCTTTACAAAGGGATTACTAGTCTATTCAGACCCCACTGAGGTTTCACCAGTGGCGATGCCTCCAACTGAGCACATCTTCAACCAAGGCCCCCTCTTGAGCCATTCGGATCCCAGGGTAGTCTCACCAATCATCAACAAACCCAATACGACTACCCCTTCCCCGAGCATCCACAATGGTCCAAACAGCACTAGCAAAGCCCTAATTAATCAGCTACGCCGCACCCATACTTGGCCTCGTGGTGGCACTGTAGTCCTGGCATATTCTCGCATGAACCGGTCCTTAGATCTAAAGCAAGCAAACCACCATAACATCCAACCCATCCACATACCAGGCTTGCTTAGATCACCCATTACCATATTGTATCGACCAGTTCACATTAACAAGAATATCATTAATACATAATTAAATGTGTAGTGTCGTTTTCCATCCCAATTAATTAAGCGAAGCAAAAAGGTAAAAAGCCCTTCCCGACTCCCTACCATAAATTCCAGGTGACAAGGGTGGTCAAACAACGCTAGTAAACTTCCTACCATAGGGTTTCCCATCAAATTGACACAAGCATGCAGTTTTACAAACAAAACATTTATTTTAAAATAGGATCAATATGCTTCAAGGACACTTGCCTTGCTCTTGCTGTTGATTAAGGTCAAAGCCTTCAAACTCCTGGTGTTGTAGATCCTCCGCGACACTTTCTAGCGCAAATCCGTCTAATCCACACAATAAACATACAAGACAAGAAACACAATCAAAGAGTGCACAAATATTACTCAATATGACATGACATGCATGATTGATGCAAATGCAAGGTAGAACTTGTCTCTAGATTGCTTTTAATGATCTCTAACTAGTTCTAATAGCTTTTAACAAGTTTATACAGGTTTGGAGTTGATTAGATCAAATTTTAGAATTAATTCAACACAATTTAACCAGAAAGATCGGACTAGTCCGCTAGGGACCGGACAAGTCCGCACTCTGCGAGATCAGCGGATTAGGGTTTTCTAGATCGACGTAAATTCGGAGATTAGGGGTTGAATTCTCGTAAGGAAAAGAGAATAGAAGGTATACCAGGTGTTTAGGACTCCAATGAATCAAGAAACTTGGAGGTAGCACTTGGATCTTGATGATCTAGGGTTGGTGATGAACTTGGAGATGAATTGGTGGTGAAGGACGAAACTTGGTGGAGATCTTGATCCTCCTTCGTTTCCTCCTCTTCTTCCTCTTGCTTGGGATCTTCTCCTTCCTCCTTGATGGTGGCTCCCCATGAACTAGGGTTTGGGTGGGTAGAAAAGTGGCAAATAGATGTCAAACCAAGGGGTGGGGCTGTTTATATAGAGGTGGAGGCTAGGGTTATATGGATTTCGAGTTTGGGATGATTAGAGGCCGGTTTAGAGTCCCACATGGGCTCTAAAAGAGTTGGGCACGACGTCCCTAGGCCCACTTAACGTGAAACCCAAGAAACAAGTCGTAAAACAAAAGGTCAATCTCGGAGTTACGAAATATCGGACAAGTCCGGATAGGACCGGACTAGTCCGAAGTCGTCCAGAGAGAAAATCGGACAAGTCTGGCCTAAAATCGGACAAGTCCGATCTTAGTCAGAAAGGAAAACGGACAAGTGCGCTGGAACACCGGACTAGTCCGGAAAAGTCCAGGGACTTAGCAAATTTTCAAGGATTCATGGAACATCGGACTAGTCCGCACAAGATCGGACAAGTCCGAAGTTTTCCAGGGGCAAATATCGGACTAATCCGCAGCAAAAACAGACAAGTCCGTTTTTAGACAGAGAGAAATCGGACTAGTCCTCAGCAAAACCGGACTAGTCCGCACTTTCCTACATTTTTAAGTGCGGTTTTGCTCCAAATCAATTTTAAACTCGTTCCTCTTGTTATGGGTTAATGTTAAACATGTGTATGAGTGCATGTAGGGCATGATGCTTGAAAATGAGGGTGTTACATTTCACATGTTAGAACCGAATAAAATTTAGCCGATATCTTCACCAAGCCACTAGATGAAAAGCGATTTTGTGAACTTAGGAATGAGCTAAATATCTTGATTTAATGGCTTGAGATGTTGCATGTCTGATTGTTATTAGTTTAGTATCGTCAAAATTATGCATGCTTTTAAAAAATTGTCTCCCTCAATTTTCTTTCAAATTTTTTTTGACTATTGTCTCCTTGAATCATGGTCATTGTATGATTTTTTGTGTCCTTTACTAGCCATATTCATTGAGAATATTTGATACTTAGTCCATATGGATCATTCTTCGCAAATCTCTAAATATATATGAGAATTTGCAGTCTAGGACCGGACTAGTCTGCCCTAAGGGCCGGACAAGTCTGTCCTCCTAGACTTGTCCGGGCAGGCACATACAAGTCCACATCAGACTAGTTTGTCTTGTCACCGGACTTGTCCGAACTACCGAGTAGTCCGGACCTGGTCCGGCGCCCAGACCTGACTGGACTTTCTCACCAGACTAGTCTGGACCTTGGGGACTTAAACCCCAAGCATCGGGCCCGACCCTTCATTCCACTCCAACCGTTTCAAACGTGCCTCTCACTCAAAACTCGCCCCCATTGGTGATTTTTTAGCTCCACCGCTCAAATCTCCAAGAAATTCGTGCATCAACCACTTTGGATGGTCGGGAAGCCGAATCCCAGACTTCTCTGTCCCTCGATTCGGCATTTCTTTCGAATCACATCCTCTCAAGGTACTTCTTGACCTAAACCTAACTTCTTTGATTCATTGCTTCCTAGGCCATATCCCTTACAACTTAGTACTCAGATTATGTCCTTGACACATTGTGATACTATTTGTAAAGTATCATTGTCCCATTTTATGATTTGTGCCGATTTTTGAAAGCTAGGGTTTGAAACTGTGTGGTCTGTACTAGCGGACAAGTCCTTTCCTTACCGGACTAGTCTGGCCAGGAACCGGACAAGTCTGACCAGCACAATTTCAGTTCCTAACTTTTGAGAGTGGCACATCTATGACACACTATTTCCTTGTTCCTTCACTTATATCTCCTTATCATTGTACTTCCAGCATGTCGACGCGTGATGACTCTCCTCTCTCTGATCTGGAGCGAGCATGAGGCAGCTCGCCAAAAGGTGTATCGTCGTTGTGCCGAGGAGGAAGCTGAGCTAGCTCGTGAGCTCGCTCATCGCGAGGCTCGCACGAAGAAGAAGCATGACCGTGATGCAGCACTAGATCAAACAACTGAGGAACAAGCAAGTCAAAGAAGAAGAATAGTCACCATGGGAGAAAAAGAGAAGGCCCAAGTGTTGATAAAGGAAAAGGTCGGGTTGATGAGGCTAGAGCTAACAGAGACAAAGGAAAAGCTCCTATGGTTGAGCAAAAGAAATGAAAAGCATCGGCGAAGAAAGCCACCAAGGCTCCTCTCAGGAAGAAAACCTTGGAAAGTAGGAATCTTGTTATTCGTGACATGCTGGTTGGATCCACTCAACCACAAGGACCTATCGGACCTTTGGTGATGGCTCCTCCCACCCATGATCCAAATTGGCAAGAAGATCTTCCAAGCAACATCTTTCAAGGAAAAGGAGCGGTTAAAGCTAAGAAGTTTTGCTACCAGAATGTCTACAAATATGAGAAAGCAATAGCGGACTAGTGCTTCTGGTGCAATTTCCACTGTGACTATTATCGTTTGGTCTATATGAGAATGAAGACACTCGTGGCCGATGCTTAATGGGTGGATTGGAACTATATGGCCAAGAAGAATCACCAAGCTTTCAACGTTGTCATTCAAGCCATAGAGCACCATGGGCTAAAGGAGATCATGGATTTCCAATACAATTGGAACACGGAAGTAATTGCCTAGTTTTACACCACATGCTACTTTTCTACCTATGGAGATCAAAGGATCGCTTGGTTGACTGAGCGTGTAGTATTCAGTGCTTTGTGGAGATTTTACAAAAATTCATGGACTTGAGGAGCATTTAGGCCATGACATCACCATTTAGAACCTCAAGGTTATGGATCTTGGAGAGATGGAGTTTATATGGCTTCTACAATCCCCCAAGTACCAAGTACATTCGCCCATTCTTTTGTGTGCTTAATCAGATTTTGAAGAAGACTTTAGCACCAAAGGATGGCGATGTCGGGATGTATTTATGCGCCATTCATCATGTACATGATCGAGAAGGTGCCTGGGTTGGAGTTTGTGAAGGACTTCAAGCATCATGCTCTTCACCCTCAAATTCCTCCTCCCATTCCAAAGATTAGCGAAGCTTCCCGGAGGAGTGCCTCCAATGCACCTCCTCCTTTCGCTCCAGCCTCCTCCTCTGGTGACACCTCGAGCGCCATTCTTAAATTCTTAAAGTCAATCTTCACCTAGTGCTGCAAGGTTGAAGTTCGCACTCAAAGGATGTCGCAAAGGCATGAGAAGTACATGAAGAAGCTTTGTGAGAAGGCGGAGATCTCAATGTATCCGGAGGCATCCAAAGATGAAGATATCACACCGTTTCAAGAGCTGTCCGAGGCGGAGCTTGCCCTCTTTAGTAGTGGTGGCTCCTCTAGTGCTGCTCCGATCATTGAAGAAGTTGATGAACAGGAAGAGGAGGATGACGAAGAAGCAACTCAAAGCGATGAAGATCTTGGTGAAGAGAGTGCAAGTTACGACAAGTAGCGCATAGGTCTTCTCTTCTCCTTCACTCTTTTCCTTTTTTGGTGTCTTGATCCATGGACTATGTATTGTTTTGAAAAAAAAAATTCATTATGCTCTTGGGCTGTAATAGATATGATACTTTGCCTTTACATTTTCGTACTTCGGTTGTAATACCTAATATGATAATTTGCTTTTACATTTTCGTACATGGGTTGTAATGACTTTATACTTTATGTTGATTGGTACTTTATGGTAAGCTTATTTAATCATCCATGTTGGCTACTATTGTTCTTGTGTTAAGCTTAATTGAATATTATTCTATCGTGCTCACAATATTGTTCTTATGTGTGATGATGTTAAATTTCATTTGAGATGCATGCTTCACTCACATTTATCACATCTCAGTGTTTTGCATCACACATAGGCACCCCACAATAACGCGCAGGTGTATGAAAACTCCCATAGTTCTCACTCATGTGTATTACTCTTATTGCAAATCAATCATGCACACATTTAGGGGGAGCTCTCCATACACTTGTGTGCTATGAAAACAATCTTACTTGTTTGCCCTGATAGGCCGTCTGGAGTTTGGAGGTGGTTGCAGGGACTAAGTCTTGATAGGCCGGACTTGTTCGCCGTGGGGGTCGGACTAGTCCGGTTAGCCAAACTTGCCCGTTCTCACTCGGAAAAGCAGTTTCTCTATGAGATCGGAATAGTTCATTCCTAGACAGACTAGTCTGTGGTCTTGTGACCATTTGAATTCAGAAGGTGACGAGGACTTCTGTGGTTGGTCAAGAGTGACATCAGTGGTCCCCTCTGGCCGGACTAGTCTGTGGTTTGAGGCCGGACTTTTCTGGTGGCAACGGCTAAGTGTCAGGACCCCTATAAAAAGGGATCCCCCAGCTTTCCTTTTCCCACTCTCGAACTCTAGTGTCGTCATAGCTTTTCAAGAGCCCTCCAAAGCATTCCTCTTCACATATTTGAGCCCTAAGAGCGAGTCTTGAGAGTTTGTTGGATTTGGGAGAGAAGAGAGAAGGGATTGATTGTGCTTTGAGCACTTGGTTGATTCTCTCGATTTGAGTTGTTGTTTTGAGTTGTGATTCGACCTCTTTTCCAGTGGTAAGATTGTGGGATCCTCAGATTGTGAGTTGCCCCAAAAATCGTTGTACTCACCCGTGATTTAATGGAAGAACAAGTCGGCCTTCGTGGTGGCTTGCTGAGGGTAGGATTGAAAGAGACCCGATCCTTCGTGGACTCCTCAATAGGGATGTAGGCTTCTTTTAGGGTTTTTCGTGTTATTCACTTGAATCTTGCGATCCACCAAGCTAAACTTGTTTTTGCTACTTGCAATTGCTATACTAGGTTGCTAGGTTGTTTACCTTCATTTCTCATGAAGTACTTCTCGGAAAAACAAAAAAAATCTCTCCTTTACTGCATTCACCTCACCTGACCAGACTAGTCCGCGCTCTCTGTACTGATTAAGTTTTATCAAGCAATTTCAGATTTTTAGCCTATTCACCCCCCCCCCCCCTCTAGGCAACATTCAGTACGTGATTATTCTCGTCCTGTCTATCTGCCAGTGTTAATCGCTGCTATTTTCGTGTGTTTTCCGGAATCGTTTAGTAAATTGCCTCCTACTTCTAACATCTTGTAGCAACATGTAATACGTCAAAAATAGGAGATGCGCTTCATTATTAAGCTCGTCTCCATTTTGCATCCTGTACTTCGCACAAACCTTATATAAGGGGCGCCATCAGTTCTTCACAAACACATCTCTCCTTTTGTATCAGTCTCTCCTCTTCTCTTCTTCGTTCGTCTTCACTGCGCAGACAACGCACCATGGCTAATGTTCCATCATCAAGCCCGCCGAGGGAGCCACCATGCAAGGAACAGTGTTGCGGCTCCCCCGAGAGGCTCAACCACGAGCTACTCGAGACGATAGCCCAGGTGCTCGAGAGGCAGTTCGACAGGCTGTTCGAGAGGTTGATCGAGACGATGGACGAGGTGCTAGGCAGCGAGGGCCGCATTAATCTGGTGGCGGCCATGGCGAGGAACCTCGGTCGCAACGTTGCACCGCCGGACCAGTCAGAGCAACCGGCGGAGCAGCCGGAGCAGTCAGCCAGGACTCCTGCTGCACCAGCGCCGGAGTCGCCGCCGCCGAAGGAGGAGGAGGAGGAGGAGCAGGAGTAGGATTTAGGTTTTCTTTTGTTGTTTTTAGTTGATGTTGTTTTCCTTTTTTGTGTCTTGTACTTTTTTCTTGTGTTTTATAATATATTATTAATGATTGAATATGTTATCTGTGTTCATTATGTGTTAATAAATATTATCATGTGTGTTCAACTGTGAATGAATGGTGTGTTCATCGTGTTCCTCAGGAATGACAATTCATAAGGAAGTATTTGATTATTTTTTTGGATTTAAAATACTATAGTGAAGGTACTCTACATTGGAATGATTATTTAGTTATCAAGTGAATGTGCTCTACATTCATTCAGCGATGTGTTCATGTATGTCTGTAACCAAAGCCAAAGGAGATGTGCTTTCTGTAAAGTTCGTCTCATTTCTTTCGAATAGGAGATGTGTTGTGTTAGTCGCTCGTCTCCCGTTTGTCAGCAGATCAGGCACGTCTCGGATATTTCATTAAATAGATGTGTCTTATAGTATCTCGTCTCCTTTTACGCTTAGTCGCGCCTTTCTTTCATGAATCAACATCCTCGCTGAGGCAGGCTCGTCTCGTTTACCCATATCAGTGATGATCGCCTTTTCGCTCATCTTTGATCTTTGTCTACTATTTGTGTTTCTTATTTAGTGTACTACAAAACTTACTGTACTATAAATATAGAATAGGTGTGCAGAATGAACATGCTAAAAGTATAAAAGATATACTGAAAGTACAAGATGGAAAAATTGCACGAAACCAAGACAGTTAGGCGGCCTTGGAATCAAAGATTTAGAGAAGTTCGGGCGTGCTCTTCGCTTGAGGTGGTTGTGGCACACATGGGATCAACGTGCCAGACCATGGAAAACTCTGTTTAGACACCATGATCAAACTGACCGACACCTGTTCTTCGCTTTCACCATAATATCCATCGGCAATGGCAATAACACCCCATTCTGGGATGCTCGATGGTTACATGGTCAAGCTCCTAGAATCCTTGTGTCACACTTGTCGCAACAGGCAAGGTTCAAACATAGGTCCGTTGCTATAGAACTCTCTAATTTTAATTGGATCAAGAATATCAAATCTCTACACAATGAAGAGCTTATGGAAGAATTTGTGTTGCTGTTTCAAGCCCTCAGTTAAGTCAACCTCAAAAACGACCACGATCGCATTACCTGGCCTTGGACAATAAATGGGGAATACTCGGCAGCGTCGGCATATGAGATTCAGTTCCTGTGTGAAATCACTTCTAGCTGGGCTCCTGCTCTTTGGATGGCGAAAACACAACCGAAATGCCATTTTTTTTGTTTGGCTAGTGATGCTCAACAAAGTTCTTACTGCAGATAATCTGGCCAAAAAAACTTGCCCCATCAAGCAAGCTGTGTGTTGTGCATATCCTCACCTGAGACAACTAATCATCTTTTATCTCAATGCAGCTACATGGTTGGTGTTTGGCACGAGCTGGCTCAACTCTTGCAACTCTCACAACCTCTTCATCAGGTCATTTCAAGGTGTGCACCCCAATGGTTCCAATTCATCATAGAAACATGCTCCAAAACTCAAGGAAAAAAATGTTGGGTTACCTCTTCTCATTTTGGTGGCATGTTTGGAAGCAGCAAAATCTTCCTCAGTTGCAAGTGGCTCATCTAGCTTTGGAGGACATCAATCTGCAGACAACTGCCTCACTATGTCGAAACTGAGCTGTAGAACTTCCTGAATTCGGCTGTACTACGTAGGGTAGATGTTAAGTGTGTGTGGTGTTATAATGTAACTTATTAGATCTTGTACCTATTTAAGTTGTATCTCTTCTTCTATTTAATGAATAGGCAGCGTTCCTGCCTTTGTTTAAAAAAAATACTGAAAGTATAAAGAATAGAGTATAATTTAGATATCCTTATTGGTTTCTATTGGTAGCTATAGCTGCAACGTCACTCAGACCCGTCAGGTTGACACTGTTTCAGTCTAATCGATTGCACGTACGTAGACGCATCCTCGCCGTCTGCTAATCGACGACGCTCCAATTAGTCGCATCCGATTAGTGGACGTTGGTTGATCGTGAACCAAGTATTCTAGTTAATTAATTGACGAAAGATACTGATACCAGAGGGCCCAGGGGACGGATCATCGTTTTTCCTCATTAATTTCAGTCATCAAGCAACCCTTAATTATTTGGTGGGTGAGCTCAAGCTCCGCAGAAGAAAAGTCGCAGATCTCTCAGCTGCTGGCCTGCTATATGCTACGTGCTTAAACGACGAACACAAAACCAAAGCCATTAACCACGCTAATGTGCCGACGTGTTACGAGGCAGAGACGCAAATATTTCTTGTCGCCGGGTGCCTGTGGATGCGACAAGTATTAATGCGTGTCTCAACGTCACTTTACGACCTCGGTTCCGAGTCAAAACAGTGCTAGCGTTCTTCTCTGTTTCTGCTGGGGATATTCCATGGAGTAGATCTATGTCACTGTATCAAATTATAAAAACGGGCCTTATTATCGTCGATTACTCTGGAGAAATTTTATAATAAATAAATAAATGGCCATGTAGGAGTAAAAACAAAGGCCCATCACAAATTATGACAAAACCGCAAATGATGTTATAGTATGTTCGTAGTCAAGTCATGACAATATGATAACTCCAAGGTGTACTTTGGATGCATATGGGGCAAATTAAATACAAATAAAGTTGAAGATTTGTCAAATCTTTGATTCGATTAGCTATATATACCGTTCCAGATTTGCCCCCTAATATTTACACATTAAGATCGATCTTACAATTTTCTAGAAGTGGAACGCCAAAAGGATTACCCTTTACACGTTTACAGTTTTTAAAATTCCCAGTGCATAATTTTACAATTCATTTGGTCAAAGAGGCGCATCTCACTATTCACTTGGAAAAGTAAAAAATATCAGTATTTTCGGTTGAGAGGAATTGCTCCGCCCTATTGTCGTCCTTCTTCCCCTTTAAAATTTTAGATTCCAACATGTAAAGATTCCTTCTCTTTTCAGATGGATGGCTCCAAGCGCTCAGGTCGGCCCCAAGCTAGAGGGTCCATAGGATGCCCACCTCTCTCTCTACTAGCTCTATCTCAGGATTGGACAAGGGATACCCCAAAAGAATCACACAACACTATGCATTTCCTATTATTAACGGGTGTCCTTCTGTCTGCCGATAGATTTGCTGTCGCCCTGCAGTTGGTTAGAATTGTTGTGTCAGTACAACGGTATGTTTAGCGTGCATGTACAACTTGATACAATTTGAGATCAATAAAGTGCTCATACATGTTAATTAGAAGTGGTATCATCCAACTATACAATATAAGAATAATATTTTTTTCTCTTCGAGGAATTACAGTATGATTTGGATGGGGCTAAGTCTCGGATTCTTGTTGTTTTAGCTATATCAACCCCTTCAAAGCCTAAGGTAAGGTTCCTTTTTTACTTGAATTGAACTGTGTTGTTTCTCTTTAAATATAACCAGTATGGTATGGTCCCCTCCTGTCCTTTAAAGAGAACAAACATCTTTTAGTGCCATAAAGAAAATTTTAAATACAATAACTGCTGAAATGGAGTGGTATGCGTCTATCGTCAATGATTTTGTGATTTACATCATGCCAATGAGAGCAATAGGCGAGCTAAGACATTATTTTCACATGAATTTCTCAAACCCATTTTGCTGTTATTTGTATTCCCTCCATCTCTAAAAGTTTATCGTTTTGTAGTTCAAAAATGAACTACAAAGCGACAAACTTTTGAAGATGGAGGGAGTACTCCTTTTTAATTTGATGATGTTCTTTCTGTTTTAGTAACCAAATAAAAAAGATGAGCACCTCATACAAATGAACTACAAAACGACAAGATTTTAAGGATGGAGGGAGTACTCCTTTTTAATTTGATGACGCTCTTTCTGTTTTAGTAACCAAATAAAAAAGATGAGCACCTCATGCAAGTTAACTAATAGCGATCTATTTCCAATCATTCAACGTGTATAGTATATTAGTTCAGAGAGGTGACATGTCACACTGGGCCCCAGGTACATCCCTTTTCATGTTATGACAATAGAAAGGACAACCGTCCATAACAAATTTGATTTGCTCTTTGGACATTCATGGTGACTAACCTGTTGTCAAGGATTTTTGGAGTATTGTTTTAGTTACGTTGTAACAGTTTCAACTCATCTAGTAGATGACAAGAATAAAAATGTTAGAGATATAATAGTAATATTATATTTCTAACAAAAAACACATAGCTTAGGCTGAAAATTCGATGTTTGTGGACTTACAGCATGTACAGAAGGTGGAAGAATGGCTGAACGTGGGACTACGAAAATTTCACAAGGAAGAAAAGGCAAGAACTATGGGTCTCATTCTTTACAGGTGGTGGAACGTTTGGAAAGTAAGAAATAGAATAATCTTTGAAGGAGGAGAGAAAAGACCGGAAGATGTAGAGTTGCTCATGAAAGAGGATGTACAATATTTTCCTTGACCAAGAATTCAGTGCCCCGGAACTCTTTTGAGCATAATTAGTGGGCATCTTGCTTGTATTTTATTGTTGTTGTATTTTCCCTGTATTCTCCCACTTCTCTCTAGAGAGGCAACCCAGGTTGCCTTGTATCTGAACCTTATTTTGTACCCTCTCCGTTTTTAAAAGTTTGTCATTTTGTAGATCAAAAATAAACTACAAAGCGACAAACATTCAAAGACGGAGAGAGTACTCTATTTTATTTCTTCTTTAATGCAAAGGTAGGACACCTGCTATTTTCTTTTAAAAAATAAGAAAACAATTTGTCTTCTTCGTCCATGCTTGAGAGATTAGCTACTTCTCCATGAATGAGAATCTCCAGTAGGAAAAGACTAACTGGTAAACAATAATCATGGGTGTAGCGTTTTTAATAGACGTCGGGTTGACAATAGTGTTTTGGTATGCCATTTGGCTGCAAAGTGAACTAAAGGTGTTGAGCTTCAAACAAAAAAGGTTGACAACAATTTTGCCAATACATGAAAATAAGCTTCGCTTATAAGTTGTAAAGAGTGTGCCAAAAGTGAAGTATGTGGTATGCGTGCCATCAGGGTTGTTGGATGGCGCAAAGCAATCCCCTCCTAGAGGGGTACTCACATATATATAGGGATGTACAAGAGTTTACATGGTAGGAAATATCACCTGCCAAGATTACATAATAGGCAATATGGTAGGCAATATCTCTTACAAAAAATAGTGGAAGCATAGCCCCAGAATCAAGGGTGCATGGCCCATTTCTAATACAGATGATTCCTACCTTTAACACCCCCATCAATCTGAACAGTATGCAATTAAGTTCAGATTGTTACAACTTTTTTCCAAATGTTGGGCCAGCTAACGGCTTTGTCTTAATGTCAGTCACTTGATCTTTTGAGGATATGATTTGCACATCTAACAGTTGAGATGCAACCTGCACTCGAACGAAGTGATAGTCAACTTCGACGTGTTTGGCGCGACGATAAAAATGCGGATTCGCCGTCAGGTAGGTAGCCCCAATGTTGTACACCAATTTCTCGAAGCAGTGCTTGCACCCAGATTAGGTATGCGGTAGCATTAGCAACTTCAATATATTCAGCCTCCGTACTAGAGCATGAGACGGTTCGGTGTTTTTGAGAACTCCAGGAAATGAGGTTGCCGCCAAAGAAAATAGTGTAGCTGCCAGTACTACAACGGTCGTCCGGGTTACCAGTCCAATGCGCATTAAAAAAACACTCAGTACTGAAGAACCGGATTTAGTGATGGAGAGTCCCAAATCAAAGGTGAAGTGAAGATATCGTAAGATGTGTTTCACTGCCTTCTAGTGCGATTCAGTTGGTGTGGACATATACTGACAAACTCTATTAATCGAGAACGATAGATCAGGGCGTGTGAATGATAGATACTGTAGTGCACCAACGACACTACGATAGCATGTAACATCGTTTGGTGAGAGAGGTGTACCATCATGGAGAAAGAGTTTGTCAGTAGGCAGCATCGGGGTAGTGACACCTTTAGAGCTCTCCATATTTGTGCGCAACAGAAGATCTTTAATGTATTTGTGCTATGTGAGGATCAGTCCAGTAGATGTATGATGGACTTCAACGCCTAGAAAATAATTGAGGCGGCCAAAATCCTTCACTGCAAACTCGACTCGAAGTTGTTGAAGAAGGCGATTAGTAGTCGAAGATGAGGAGCTAACAATTATAATGTCATCAACATAGATGAGTATATACATTTGGATGTCGGCTTGAGTAAAGATAAATAAAGAGACATCTGCCTTAGATGCTTGGAAACCCAACCGAATTAGGATGCCACTCAATCGAGAGAACCAGACCCGCGGTGCTTGTTTAAGACCATACAAAGATTTATCAAGTTTGCAAACGTAATTGGGATAAGTGGAGTCTTCAAAACCCGGCGGTTGCTTCATATAGACGTCTTCATCAAGAAATCTATAAAGAAAAGCATTTTGAATGTCAATCTGCCGGAGTGACCACCCTCGAGAGACCGTCAAAGATAATAAAAGGCGTATGGTGGTGGATTTTACAACCGGACTGAAGGTGGCACCATAATTAATTCCATATTGTTGTTTGAAACCTTTTGCGACCAGTCGGGTCTTATACTGATCAATAGTTCCATATGACTTGTATTTCAGTTTGAAAATCCACTTGCAATCAATTATATTGAGACCAGCATGAGGAGGAACAAGTTGCCAAATCTTGTTTTTAATGAGTGTATCAAATTCTTCTTGAATGGCACGATGCCACAAAGGATGTTTCATAGCAGTAACATGAGATGATAACTCTTCAATAGAAATCCGAGTAACAGAATATGTTACCGTACCATCCGTACATTGTTTCGGTTGTCGGATATTATTTCTCAACCGTGTATCGTACTGTGTCCTATATTACTTATAGCAATTATTAGATCAGCGGGATTGACAATATCAGAAAATATCTCCGGATTAGGTGTTGTCGTATCATTGTCTATAGGGCCCACATTGTCTGATGATAGTTGTGCAGCTGTCGGCGCTGCAATTGGGGCTGCAACCATTAATCCATTGAATGCGCCCCCTGGTCAACGCGCGCAGGGGTCGTGTCTGTTGGCATGAATACCGAGGAAGCCGGGGCGGGATACATAGTCGCGTCTCCTGCCGCTGATCGCGCCCTTCGTACGGGCGTCACGAGGCCAACTCCTGCTGGCGGAACTCCCAAGGAGGCCGGGTATGGCCGTGCGGGCGCAGCTCCTCCCGAAGATTGCGCACCACGCACGGGCTCCTGCCGATGAATGCCACCTGAAGATTTGGGCGTGAGGCCTGGGACCGCATGCAGTTGCGCGGGGCAAGCAAGTGTTGGTTCGGGTGCTGGTAGACAAGATCGGTCTGCTTCCATATTTGTGCTGCGCACATCAATCCAGGATCTTGACTGCACCATAGATGTTTGGGCGGGACTTGTATTTGTTGCTTCCATGCGATGCACACCGCGCGCAGATGCTGGGCTGGGTTCCGGATTTACAACCGGTAAGGTTGTCACGAATAAGGAAGATCCGTCTGCATTTTTTAGTGTCGTAGGCATTGAATAGGAAATTAAATTAAACAATTGGTTAGTAGTCTCATCAATACTATTGTCGGCGGTTGAGAACCGGCAGATCTCCCTACACTGCTAAAGTGATAGGGGAGTTTGATGTTCGGTGTGGGCGCGCGGAGATTCAAGAAGGTGAGTAAGAATTGACACAGGAGACACAAGAATTTACGTGGTTCGGGCCGCCTAAGCGTAATACCCTACTCCACGGGTGTGTTGGTGTTGTATTACCAGTATGAGCTTGTAATGAGCATATGAGGCGCGTGTGTCTCTGTCCCCCTCCGTGTATCGTCGGCCTGTCCTTTTATAGTACAAGGGCAGGCCGTTACAGGTTAGCCTGGCCCGACATGTGGCCCCGGCGGTTACTAGTATTGATACACGTTTAATTGCTCTTAATGATCCTGTAACGGGCTTTGACAGCACCGTTACTGGTGTTAAGATCGTCCTTTTAAGTGTCATTAATATGGTATTAATGACACTTAATCGGGTCTTGAAGTCCTTGGCTCTCCTTGGAAGATCCGGAGCCGTTGCGGGGTCTTCCGGAGGTTAGAAGCTGAAGATCCGACGGTCGGACACGTGGCAGCTCTGGAGCTTGCTGTGGGAAACGGGTAGCTCCGGGACTACCCGACACGTGTCAGGTCCGGAGCTTCTCTCGGTCAGGGGCTAAGTCCGGGGGTGTCATTTCGGTACATGGTCCGGAGCTTCCCCCTTGTGGGCGGTAGCTCCAGTTTGGTAGTACATGTGGCGACCCAGGGATTAACCATGTTGGAGAAGCGGGTCCGGTTATGTCTGACATGTGGGCCTTCAAGGGTATTCAAACCAAGTAGATGATTTTCCTTCGAGATCTTTGTAACCTCAAGGGGTGTACGGTTTCTAGGATACCGACAGTGGCCCCATGGACCTACCTCCGGGGAAGTCATTCCGCTGGAGGTGGGTCCATCTTCGCGACCTTTGAACTGAGTCTCCAAGGGTCTTTGAGGGTGTCGTTGGCAAGGACTTGGAATTAAATTCTCACCACGTGGCGTATCCCGGTGCGGCAGATGAGATCTTTGGCGTGCGGATCTCACGCAATTGAAAGTCGTCGGTTCCCGATACGAAAACCGTATCGGTTCCGCGCGCCTTGTCAGGCCGCTGCCTTTGGGCTTCCCGCCTCTTGATGACAACCGTTCACCTGGGTAAGAACCTCAACTTGATCGTCGGGGTGGTCCCAGGCTCGCTTGTCATCGACTGGGTGGAATTTTTGGGTGGTACCTTCGACTTCCTTGCGGTTTCCATCCGAGCGTTGCGAGGTCTTACTTAAGAAGGGAAGTGCGCACCGTCGGGAGTTCTTTACGCCTCTCATCTGTTTTTGCGATCAAACTCCCAACTTGTGCTTCACTTTTCCTCTCTTGCCTAGCTGTGCCGCGATGGAGTTGGGACTCCGCGAGAGCCGCTTGAAGACCGAAGGCGATTTGAAGAAGGTCCGGGCCCTCATGGGGTGGTCCTCAGACTTCTTCACCCGCTCAGTCTGTGCTGGCGGAGAGCTCCCCTTCGAGAAGGAGCACGCCGGCGAAATGGTGTACTTTTCCTCGTACGCCATGGTGGGGTTCATCCCGCCTTTTTCTTCCTTTTTCTTGATGCTGCTTGACTTCTATGGTCTGCAGTTATACCACCTTGGCCCTCACTCCATTCTCCTCCTGTCTATCTTCGTCCACTTCTGTGAGATGTGGGTGGGCATCCCCCCCTGCATTGAACTCTTCCGGACCTTCTTCACCGTCCACACCACCGGCCGGAGCAATGAGTACCTTGGCTTCTACTACTTCGTGAAGCGCAAGAAGTGCCCATTTAAGTACCTCCGGTCGTTTCCTTCTGGGAAGTGGGATGACTGGAAGAAAGACTGGATAGTCGTCAGGGTGGAGGAGCACGAGAGGCTGGAGCTGCCCGATGGTCTTCCCGGCATCGACACAAAGATCTGGAGTGAAGTTCCGGTGCTGGCGGACGCTTTCAACCCTGCTTTGACCAGGATCCGCCAATGCGTGGAGGGAGTATTGACCCCTCAGGCAGTATTTTGCAATTTCCTGGTCAACAGGTGGGCGCCGCTGAAGAGGAGGGAGAAGCTTACTTGGGCCCTCAACAGCGTGATGGACGACGACCGGGTTGAGACCGGGTTGAAGTCCAACATGGTGGGGAAAACCTTGGAGTTCCACCTCAAGAAATTCCAGCACGGCATCGACGTCGACGGTGATGACTTGACTCCCCCATCGGCCTTCCTCCCTCTGAACATGGAAGTGGAGTTCAGCAGGGAGCTCCGGCGAAAGATGCCCGTACTTGACGACCTCGGTGTCGTCGAGAGAAGACCAACCTCCGGGGTAGCGATCCCTGGAGTACCCAAGGATGGCTCCGGCTCTGCTCCTAAGCCGAGGGGAGAAGTTGTCAGCAAGGGCAAGGAGTTGGCTGAAGAACCAGTGAGCCGGAAGAGGAAGTTGCAGTATGCTGACGGAAGGTCCGTCGGGCCCGCTACTTCTGCGTCGGCTCCTTCTCCCCGGAGGGGAAGGTCCTCTGCAGCTGCGGCGACTGTTCCCGTAGTGGGTCATCCCGGAACGCGACTGTTCCCGCGGTGGGGTCCTCTCGGAGTGCAGCTGTTCCCGCAGTGGGGTCCTCCCGGGGTGTTAGCTCCGGTCGAACAACTCCAGCTCCTGGGCCGGTGGAGGCCTCCAGGTCCGGGGGTTCTTCCCGATCAAGAGGAGCCCCAACCCGGGAAACACCTGCGGCCGCGACAAGTTCCGGGGGGCCTTCTGGAGCTTCTGCGCCGACTATGGATAGCCCAGAACGCGCTGGAAAAAGGTTCTGCGCAAGCTAGTGCGGAAGCCTCCCAAGGTAATTTTTAATCTCTACCTTGTATAATTATTTTAATTGTAGCAACTGTTTGTTAATTTTCTTCATTCATCATCTGCAGCGTCCCCAAGAAGGGGAGTGAGGCTCCACCCTCGGCCACAGCGTCTGAGGCCGCGGGGGTGGGAGCTTCTGCTCCTGTCCCGGCGCCACCCCAAGTGGTGGTTGAGGTTGCGACAGCTCCGGCGCCGGCTGTCGTGGTCATGGACCTCGAATCGTCCCCAGAAGTTCCCGTGGTAGCGCCGGACCACGGGAATGAAGACATGCCAGCGGCACCTGTCCTGGAGGTTGAAACTTCGGGTCCTGGTGCTGCGATGATGGAAGCTCTGGCTGTTGAGCCGGAGGAAGTAGTAATCCTGGCCTCTGAGTCGGTAATTGTCGAAGCCCTGGCAGTTGAGCCGGAGGTGACTGAAGCCCCGGCATGCGAGCCGGAAGATGAGGTAGTTTCGGCAGTTGGGCCGACTACTTCTGAAGCACCGGCAGCTGAGCCGGTTATTGTTGGAGCTCCAGTCACAGGTCCGGACGATGTTGAAGACCTTCCGGCTCCTGTGCCGGTGGTTGAAGAGGTGACGGAGCTTGAGCCTCCGTCAGAAGAGGTGCCCAGACCGGAGCCAGTAGCGGCTCCTGCTCCGGAAGCGACGACGTCAGAGGTACCTGTGGCCGAGCCGGAGTGCCCCAGCGAAGTCAAGGGCCCCCAGCCTGAGGGGGTGAACGAATATTTGGCGGCGAGGCCTTCTTCGATGGCGACTGAGGCCATCCCGGAGGACGGCCCTAGTGCCATGGAGTCCCAGGGGACCACTCTTGTAGAGTGGGACCCAATTTTTGTATCTGAAGACCCGCTGGAACCAGTGGTGGAGACCCCAGCAGGTCCGGAGCCAATCCCGTTGTCACTGTCCATTGACAACGCATGTTCCAGTCTGCGTCAAGTCCAGCTAGCCTTCTTCCACGACAGCAAGGCTCTTGAAGAGGAGCGCCAAACCCTTAGGCGGTGGCGTAACCGGCTCTACTTCGAGACCAAGCTGGCTCAATCGAGGCTAGCGGATGACAAGGAGTGGATCAAACGGGAGAAGGTCCGCCTGGAGTATTGGGGTAAATTACTGGATGACAGGGAGAGTATGACTCATGCCCTCGATGCTCAATCTCGGGAGATCTACGATCAGGCCAAAGCTGCCAATAACGCGGCCGATGTGCGCCACGAACAGCTTGAGGCCATTAACACCGCACTCATCAAGCGCCGAGAGGCACTTGAAGAGAGGGAGAAACGGCTCGAGGATGAAGAGCAGAAACTCCTTGAGCTGCGGGGTGATGTCCGGAGGAGGGAAGAGGAGCTCGCCGAGAAGGTAGCTCTGGCTGACAAGGGCCTCGAGGAGCGCGCCAAGAAATTGGAAGAGCGCTGCCAAGAGGAAGAGGAGAAGATCTGGGTGCGAGGGCAGGAACTCTATGAACAAGAGTGTGCCCTTGTTGCCCGGGAGAAGAAAGTGAGGGGTAGGGAGAAGGACCTGGTCGAGCGCCGGAACAAGATCCACCTCCAGGAGGAGGAGCTCGGAAAACTCGAAAGGCGGGTTGCTGAAAAGATTCAGCAAAACGCCAAAGAGGTTGAGCGCCTCGCCCGTGAGAATTCCGAACTGACGGCGGCCAAGAGATCCCTGGAAGAGATGAAAGGCTTGAGGACTGTGGACTCCCTACAGATTTGGGAGTTCCTGGGCAAGGCCAACGATGCGCTGACACTGATGGGTTTCAGCCCCGTGCGCCCGGATGATCCGGAGCCGGAGCCGGACCTAGCGCTGTAGGCGTTGATCGCGGCTGGTAGCAAGCTCTCCACGGTGGGCGATGTCATCGCGGACCAACTGGAGGTTGAGGGGCAATCCCTGGCTAAGAACGTCGCAGAATATGTGCTGACGTGCTACACCAGCCGGAACTCTCAATTTCCTCTGGACCCGGTGCTTGAAGGCCCCGTCGAAGGAGAAGGCGAAGCTACCCGAGCCAGCGTATCGGAGGTTGCCTAGAAGGTCCCCAATTCTTCCATAGGGTCTAAGACCATCTCTGTAATTCTCACTTGTATTTTTTCTTCTTCTTCCTCAATTTTGTAATCCCTTGTCCCCAGATGTAATCTCTTGTCTCCAGATGAATGAAATCCCCAAATTTTGCGAATTTCACTTTTTGTCTTCAACATTCTTATCTTCACTTGGCCCCCTGGTAGATGTACACAATTTGATTGTGAACATGTACCAAGAGGATATTGTGCATTGTTGAAGACTCTTTTACCCCGAACTTGTAGAATTTAGGTTCGAAGTCTTCGATAGTGAAGGCCCCCTGAGGTTGTCGGAGCTTAGAAGCTCCGGCACTGTCTATCGCTGGAGCTTAGTAGCACCGGCAATAGTCTCTATCAACGCGTAGAGCATCGATAATTAACCCTCTGGGGTGTCGGAGCTTAGCAGCTCCGGCAGGGACCTTTGCCAACACTTAGTTTGTTGGCAGCAGACTCCATCTACGGGGTCTTCTCACCATCTTTTATTCGGCGTCGACGGCCGACCCCCTTAGGGGAGTCGGAGCTTAGTTAGCTCTGGCTTTTCTCCATCAACGTGGATTTTATTTTTCCTGCACACTTAAGCCATGAAAAATAGTAAAATTTGTTTCTTGTCTATAACTTCATCGCGGCTTATAATTCTCAAGAAGATTTTAAGTCAAACACAATTCTAAATATAACCGAATGTGATGTCTTTTCTTTTAGATCCAACTGTACATGGACCCGCCTTACTCCGGCCTGCCGGGGTGTAGGTAGAGTGGCGTACTTAGGGTGCTTGACCAGGCTAAGTCGATAGCACACTCCGGCCCTAAATTGGCTTGGCGGCTTTCAGACGAGTTGGCCATGAACAATATTTGAATCCAAAAGAACTGACAATACAACTCGACTCGTATATAAACCGGTCGAACTAAAATTTCTTAAGAATTGCACGTCTTCGTTATAGACAAGAAAAAAATGTTGAGCCTGTACAAAATAAATGCACGTGGAGTCTATTTCACATGAAAATGTCTTTCATTACAGATCCGGGGTACAGGGGAAACAAGTACACTCTTAGGGTACGGAACCAGGCTAAGCGTGTTTCATTTCTCGTTTGACCCAGGGTAGTTAGCCACACTTTTAGTCCGGAGACTCTGACAAGTGTTGCATGAACTTTGCGGACCTTTCGGGAAAGGTCCGGCTGTTCTCCCGGAGGAACTACCCGACTCTGTACAATGACTCTATAACAGACATCTCAAGTTACTCAAGACTCACCTCCATGGTGTTAAGTGTAGAACTTACGGAGGTGCTCGATGTTCCAAGGATTTGGTAGAGGTATCCCATCCTCAGTAGCCAAGCGAACGCTTCCGGGACGGGATACTTTAATCACTCGGAAAGGCCCCTCCCAGCCGGGGGAGAGTTTATTTAACCCTTCTCTGGATAGTATTCTCCGTAGCACCAGATCGCCTTCCTCGAGCTGCCGGTTGTGTACATGCCGTTGGTGATAACGCCGTAGAGCTTGACGATATCGGGCATTCCGAACAGCTGCTTGGCACCTTCCCTCCTCAAGGAGGTCTAGGTCTTCACGCCGGAGCTGGTCCTGCGTGGCTTCGTCGAAGGTCCAGACCCGGAGTGAACCCAAGGTGATTTCCGGAGGACGGATTGCTTCAGCTTCGTACACCAGGAAGAAGGGTGTTTCTCCGGTTGACCGGTTTGGAGAAGTCCTGTTGGCCCATAGAGTGGGCGGAAGCTCTTCGATCCAGTTGGCTCCATGTTTTTTCAAGCGCTCATAGGTGCGCGTTTTAAGCCCTTTAAGGATTTCAGCATTTTCTCTCTCAGCTTGGCCATTGCTGGCTGGATGAGCTACGGAGGCGTAGCAGACTTGTATGCCGAGGTCTTCGCAATATCCTTGGAGTGCGGAGCTTGTGAATTGGGTCCCGTTATCAGTGATGGTTTTGTTTGGGACTCCAAATCTGCATACAATGGACTGCAGAAAGTTCATAGCAGATTGCTTGTTGATTGTCACAACTGGAGTTGCTTCCGGCCACTTGGTGAACTTGTCAATGGCGACGTACAGGAACTTGTAACCTCCGACGGCTCTTGGGAATGGTCCCAAGATGTCCATCCCCCACACAGCGAAGGGCCATGTAGGAGGTATCATTTGTAAGGACTGAGCCGGAGTGTGAATTTGCTTTGCATGAAATTGACATGCTTTGCATTTTTTCACCAGCTCAGTTGCATCCTGGAGTGCTGTAGGCCAGTAGAAGCCATGCCGAAAGGCTTTACCAACCAGCGTGCGGGAAGACGCGTGGTTCCCACACTCGCCTCCATGGATTTCTGCGAGGAGCTCGCAGCCTTCTTCCCTTGTGATGCACCGCATTAGGATGCCGTTGGCACCGCGCCGGTAAAGATCCCCTTCTACCAGCGTGTATCTTTTAGCCAATCTGACTACCCGGTCAGCGGATACATCGTCATCAGGAAGGATGTTGTCTTTCAAGTAGTTTCGGATCTCCGAGATCCATGCATTGGAACTTACTTGAGCATTTGAGTCTTGCGTGCTGGGTTGCTCGGAGCTTCCGACAGCACCTACAACCCTTGATGGCTGCCATGGTAACAGGGCCATCGGGACCGTCAGCTTCGGGATGCCGATCTCGCCCCATTCGCTCAGTTCGGCAGGCTGAGCTGCGGGTTTCGACAATCTCCAGACAAAAGTTCCGTCAGGAGCCAGAGCTCCGGTTGACGCTTTCGTCGAGAGTTCGTCGGCTTCAGCGTTGTGGGCACGCTGAACATGGTGGAGGTCTAGGACTTCAAAGTCCTTCTGAAGCCTCTGGACTTCTAGGAGGTAAGCAGCTAGCTGGAGATTGTTGCAGGAGCATTCACCCTTCACCTGCTTGATGATGAACTGTGAATCTCCTTTGACCAACAGTTGCCTAACACCGTATGACAGTGCCACCTTCAGTCCATAGATGAGTGCTTCATACTCCGCCATGTTGTTGGTTGCCTTGAAGTCAAGGTGTACCATGTATTTCACCTTTTCCCCGGTCGGTGCAAGGAGAAGGATTCCAGCTTCGGCCTCCTGCTTCTGCATGGAGCCATCGAAGTAAAGGGTCCAGTGAGGCTCGGTGAAGGTTGGAGCTTGATGCTCCGTCTTCTGCTCACTGGGGCCCCCAGGGTTTGATGGAGAGGGAGTCCATTCCGCCACAAAATCTGTCAATGCTTGACTCTTGACTGCTTGTCTTGAAATAAATTCAAGATCAAATTCGGCCAATTCCGCTGCCCACTTTGCAATATCCCCAGTTGAATTGGGATTATGCAAAATTGCTCTTAGTGGGTAGGAGGTCACCACCGAGACTTTGTGAGCTTGGAAGTAATGTCGGAGCTTCCTGGAGGCAATAAGAACTGCATAGAGCAGCTTATGCACCTCTAGGTATCGAGTCTTGGCATCATGTAGTACTTCACTAATGAAGTACACTTGGCGTTGAATGGTCCGGACCCTCCCGGAGGGGTCCGGAGCTTCCTCTTCACTGACCCGGACCCTCTCAGAAGGGTCCGGATTTTCTTCAGGGACCTCCGGGTTCTGGCTGGGGGAACCCGGAGCTTCTTCGGAAATGACCTGGACCCTCCCCGAGGGGTCTAGGTCTCCTGAAACGACTTCCGGTGGATTTGAATCTGGGAGCTGAGACCCAGACTCACTTTCAGGAACCTCCGGACCTTCTCGGAGGGGTCTGGATTCCTGAGTGTGGGGTAGTTCTGGTCACTCCGCAACCAGAACCATGCTGACGACTTCGTCAGTAGCTGAAATATAAAGCAATAAAGGCTCACCAGGGTTTGGGGCTACCAGAATTGGTAGGGTGGTGAGGAACTGTTTCAGCTCCTGGAATGCCTTTTCTGCCTCTTCGGACCATTGGAATGGTCCGGACTTCCTCAATAACTTGAAGAAGGGAAGTGTCCGTTCCGCCAGTCTTGAGATGAACCGGTTGAGGGCTGCTAGACATCCAGTTAATTTTTGGACGTCATTGATGCGGGTTGGTGGTCGCATGTCTTCAATGGCCTTAATCTTCGCCGGATTAGCTTCTATGCCCCGGTGACTTACCAGGAAACCAAGAAGTTTTCCGGAGCTAACCCCAAAGACACACTTGTCTGGGTTTAGCTTCGTGCGGGTGGCCCGCAGCTTGTCGAAGACAGCCTGCAAGGTGTCAAGGAGTGACTCCTTATTCCTGACCTTGACCACGATGTCATCGAAGTACACTTCCACTATGTCTCTAATAAGTTCTTCAAAAGTTTTGTACATAGCTCGTACAAAAGTTGAAGCCGCATTCTTGAGACCAAAGGGCATGGTTGTGTAACAATACAATCCATCTACTGTGATGAATGAAGTATGCTCTTCATCTTCCCTAGACATTCTGATTTGATGATATCCGGAATATGCATCTAGGAAGCACAGTAATTCACACCTAGAGGTGGAATCCACTATCTCATCTATTCTAGGTAGTGGAAATGGATCTTTTGGACATGCCTTATTTAGTGTGGTGTAGTCGATGCACATCCGAAGCTTCCCGCCGGCCTTGGGCACAACGACTGGGTTTGCCAGCCATTTTGGATGGAAGACTTCTCGGATGAATCCGGCTTCGAGCAACTTCTTCACTTCTTGTCGGATGAAGTTTTGTCGCTCTACGGATTGCTTCCGAGGCTTCTAATGCACAGGCTGGGCATCGGGGTAGATCTTTAGATTGTGCTCAATCACTTCCCTGGGGATCCCGGGCATTTGTGATGGTTGCCAAGCAAACACGTCAATGTTAGCCCGGAGGAAAGTGATGAGCGCGAGTTCCTATTTGTCGTTCAATCCTCCCGATATACAGGTGGTTTGAGCGGCATCGGAACCAATTTGGACGACTTTGACGGGAATGTCGGTGTCGCCACTTGGCTGCACTCGAGGTGCAGAAGTCGAGCCTCGTTGGCGAATGCTCGGGGGTTTTTGAGCTTGCTCCTGCCTAGAATCCTCCTCTTGTGCCGTGGTGAGCGCATGGAGTTCTTCCAGGGCAGTTACTCCGGCAGTGCGATCTCCGCGGATCCGGAGAACGCCTACTGGCGTTGGCATCTTCAACACCAGATAGCCATAATGAGCTGCCGCCATGAATTTGTACAGGGCAGGTCTACCCAAGATGGCATTGAAGGGTAAGTTGATCTGCGCGACGTCGAAGACCAACTTCTCAGTGCGGTACTTCTACCGTGTCCCGAAGGTAACAGGGAGAGTAATAGCTCCGAGTGGGGTGATGGCTCCTGGACCTACTCCGAAGAAAGGTCGAGAGGGGTGGAGATCCGAAGGTCGGAGCTGAAGCTTAGTGAAAGCTTCGAAGCTGATGAGGTTAAGCCCCGAACCTCCGTCTACCATGACGTGGTGGAGCTGGATGTTGTTGATGGTAGGAGATACCATCACGGGTAACTGTCCTGCTCCAACCATGCTCCTGGGACAATCCGAAGCATCGAAAGTGATGGCTGTGTCCATCCACTTTCGGTGAGGTTCCGGCCGAACTGTAGGAGCTACAGCGGCCATATCCCGACGCATAGTCTTGATGACGCGACGGGAGGTGATATCCCATGATCCACCAAAAATGGTGTTCATGGTCTTCCGACGCTCGTTGTCAGAGACGTCAGAAT
Organism: Tuctoria greenei; assembly: GCA_036927565.1. Taxonomy (NCBI): domain Eukaryota; kingdom Viridiplantae; phylum Streptophyta; class Magnoliopsida; order Poales; family Poaceae; genus Tuctoria; species Tuctoria greenei. The sequence continues at coordinate 23,335,922 of JAYESD010000002.1, read as the reverse complement.
CATCGTCGACGGAGGTGTAGACGGCCTTCAGGACCTTTTTGGGATCCTAGAACCCTAACTCCTCTTCAGCCGGAGCTTCGTCGACCTTTTGCTTTCCTTCCCTCTGTCGGAAAGGAGATCCTTCCCGGCGCTTGCTGTAGCGCTCGGCCAGGTTTTGGACCTCCCAGCAGTCTTCCAAACTGTGGTTGCATGTCTTGTGAATGGGACACCACACTTTGGGTTTGCCATCATCTTCAGAAGACGGTCGAGGTCGCTTCTCGGGGCGTGGCCCCCGGCCACCCGGAGCTGCAGCAGCTGCAACATTGGATGTGCCGGCCGACGACTTCTTCTGGTTGTTGGTCTTCTTTTTCTTCTTGCCACTCCCGGAGGTAGCAGCTTCTTCTTTGGAGGATTTCTTGTGATCCTCCACGGCTGGTTTGGAGTGCATTTCATGGCCCTCCGCAGTTCTGGCACATTTATCTGCCAAGCTGAAGAGTTCCGTGACGCTGGTGATCTCCTTGATCGCCAGCTTCTCCAACATCTTCTTGTCTCGTACACCCTGTCTGAATGCCACAATGACAGAGGCACTAGAGATAGAAGGGATAGTGTTTCGTACCTGAGAGAACCTTTAGATGAATGACCTCAAGGATTCTCCCCCTTTTTGCACAACCGCAAAAAGGTCTAGTTCAGTGCCTAGTCGGGTATATGAACTACCGAAGTTGGCAGTGAACTGATGGCACAGTTCCTCCCAACTGTTGATAGAGTTGGGTGGAAGGCTCATAAACCAGGACCTAGCGGTCCCAGTTAAGGGCACTGGAAAGTAATTGGCCATCACGGCCTCGTTTCCTCCAGTTGCCAAGATTGCAGTGGAGTATATCTGAAGAAATTCGGCGGGATTGACAGTCCCGTCGAATTTTTCCGACAGATGAGGCCGGAACTTCTGTGTCCATCTCACCATGCGCAGATGCATGGCCAGGGCTGAACAGCCTCCTCCTACTCCTTCAAGAGTAGAAAGGTCCTGAGCTTCCCGTCTTTCACGGGCACGCTCAATATGGACTCGGCCGTCCTGCTGGCGGTAACGTCGATCAAGCTCCGCCCGGAGGTCATGAGTCGAAAGCCTAGATACCGTGTGAGTACGTCGTGCCCCGGAAGGCAATGACGTCACTTGTTGGGAAGCAGCACGTCTCCTGCTATTGGAGACATGCGGACCAAGTCTACCAGACAAAGTCCGCCGCTGCGACGGGGCTCTTCCTGAAGGAGGAGGACCCTGGTTGCTGAGGCGTTCAGCTGCTGCTGCAACCAAATGCTCCACATCGGCCCTCCACTGCTCCAGTGCATCCCGAGATGAATCCGGAGGTGGTGGCCGTTGGAGAAGAGCACACGCTGCATGAAGCGCGTGTTCCGTATTGTCATGATTTGCCGACGCAGTAAGCGACGCCGGCGCACCATCACGTTGCCCAGCACGATTTGCTGGAGGAGACGGTGGTGGTTGTGTGACTCCTGCTGGTGCTGAGGCTCCTGCTGGTGGCTGCCTGTTGGAGGGATTGCCTCCAACAGCCTGAACAGCAGGTTGGCCATTGGATGATCCAGTAGCAGAGTTCACCATTCTCAAAATCTCAGGCGCCCCCTTCCTGGCGCGCCATCTATCGGCGGTTGAGAACGGGCAGATCTCCCTACACTACTAAAGTGATAGGGGAGTTTGATGTTCGGTGTGGGCGCGCGGAGATTCAAGAAGGTGAGTAAGAATTGACACAGGAGACACAAGAATTTACGTGGTTCGGGCCGCCTGAGCGTAATACCCTACTCCACGGGTGTGTTGGTGTTGTATTAGCAGTATGAGCTTGTAATGAGCGTATGAGGCGCGTGTGTCTCTGTCCCCCTCCGTGTATCGTCGGCCTGTCCTTTTATAGTATAAGGGCAGGCCGTTACAGGTTAGCCTGGCCCGACATGTGGCCCCGACGGTTACTAGTATTGATACACGTTTAATTGCTCTTAATGATCCTGTAACGGGCTTTGACAGCACCATTACTGGTGTTAAGATCGTCCGTTTAAGTGTCATTAATATGGTATTAATGACACTTAATCGGGTCTTGAAGTCCTTGGCTCTCCTTGGAAGATCCGGAGCCGTTGCGGGGTCTTCCGGAGGTTAGAAGCTGAAGATCCGACGATCGGACACGTGGCAGCTCCGGAGCTTGCTGTGGGAAACAGGTAGCTCCGGGACTACCCGACACGTGTCAGGTCTGGAGCTTCTCTCGGTCAGGGGCTAAGTCCGGGGGTGTCATTTCGGTACATGTTCCGGAGCTTCCCCCTTGTGGGCGGTAGCTCCGGTTTGGTAGTACACGTGGCGACCCTGGGATTAACCATGTTGGAGAAGCGGGTCCGGTTATGTCTGACATGTGGGCCTTCGAGGGTCTTCAAACCAAGTAGATGATTTTCCTTCGATATCTTTGTAACCTCAAGGGGTGTACGGTTTCTAGGATACCGACAACTATTAACGCCCGGGGAGTGTGGATCAAAGTTGGATGAAGGATTTTTGAATGGAAAGACATGCTCATCAAAGATAACATCTCTGGAAATATAGATGCGTCCAGTATCCATGTCAAGGTATTTGTATCCTTTATGAATGGAACTGTAACCAATAAATACACATGGTTTCGATTGAAAAAATAATTTGTGTTCGTTCTATGGACGAAGATGCGGCCAACACGCACAACCAAAGATACGAAGCATGGAATAATTAGTTGGTGTCTGAAATAGTCGTTCTAGAGGGCACAAATTATCAATAACATGAGTAGGGAGATGATTTATGAGGTACGTGGTTGTGGTGAAGGCTTCATCCTAGAATTTGAGTGGCATGCCAGCATGAGCTAGGAGGGCTATACTGATTTCAACACTATGACGGTGTTTGTGTTCAGCGGAACCATTTTGTTGATGGGTATGGGGACATGACACCCTATGTGCGATGCCTATTTTAATGAAGAAATGGTTATGTAGTTTTTGATATTCTCCACCCCAATCGGATTGCACACATTTAATTTTGGTGTCAAGGAGTCGTTCGGCATGAGCTTGAAAAATTAAGAAAATGTGATGTGTGTCGGTTCTAACATCACTACGTAAGAAAGGCTCATATGAGACGGGCCCGAACGAAGAAAGGAGACGAACAAACTGTGCATCTCCGTCGTCGCGTCTCACATTATGTTGGCATCAGAGACGGACTTCAAGGCGTGTCATCGATCAAACTAGGTGTGAGACACGCTCAAAAGAAGTGTGTCTCCTTTATTTTTTTCATAACTGACGATCTTTACAGTGTCATTGGAGACACCGCTGGCGCGCGTCGTCCACTAGCTTACAAGCGTGACAGCCTTACAAAGCACGTCGCAGATATATTGAGAAATTTGAGACGCTCTGTTATGTATCGTGTCGCAAATTCATTATTTTATGTGAGACAGACTTTATATAAGTTTGTCTCCTTTATGTAGGTTATCCGAGACGTTCTCTGCTACAGCTCATCGCGGATTGTTTACAAACACTATTATTAGGAGGTAGCCAGAATTTGACAGCCGTATTACCAGAGTCAGCAACATACTGTTCATGAACATATGCATAGACAAAATTATCACACGTTAAATTATAATGACCAACCAAATATTACCAAAGTGTCAATCATGGTTATCAAGTATACTAATTACACAACAAAGACTGTTCATCCTGATTACAATGTAACTAATTACATACATCGTAACTACCATCATCTAATCCTGTATACCGTAATGAAAATTCTCCCGATCAATGACTTCATTGATGATGAGCCTTCATAGCCTATAATGCTCCAACTGAGACATCCTAAAATTCAACTGTAATAAACACAATAACAAATTGGTATACAATTGTAATAAACACATGAACTGTTAGTGAATAGCGAACAGAGCTTACTTGTAGCACATGTAGTTGGTGAGCATCTGCAAGGTATCAGCAGAGAAATTGTTCTCATGGTTGGTACTGAGTTGGTTTGCTTGTCCCCTAAAAAACAAATAATTTACATTCCACTGATGCTTTTATAGCCTGATATCAAAAACTCGTGAGAGAAACACCAATTATCGCATAGGTACCTTGATTCTAGCATGGTTGCAGAGGTAGAAATCAAACTCAGTTGGATGGCAAATGCTAGTGTCAACCACAGTTCTTGCAGTTTCAAGGGTTTGCGATTCAGAATTTACTATACATTGATAGTCCAAACAAATACATTACTTCTGCATTGGATATAAACAAGGAAGACGAATGTATATCGTAATGAAAATTCTCCCTTTGGATCAATGACTTAATTAACGATGAGTCTTCATTGGACATCCTCAAATTCAATAAAGTCACTGGAATGTACGCTCTAAGGGCAAGGTCGAGGCGGCGGCATGATAAGAGGATAGGGGACGCAGCAGCGTGCTCCGGGACGAGCCGGCGGAGGCGCCGGAGTGGCGGTTCCTCAACTCTCTGATGAAAGAAGGCTGGCGTGCTCGAGGGACAGGGAGAACATACCAATTACCGAGGTCGGGGTCGAGGCAATGACGTGCTCCGAGGACACGGGATGAGGCGGCGTGATCCAGCGTGCTCAACTCGCTGATGACGAAGGTCGGGGTTGACGGTGGGGTAGGGACGGTGGTGGCATGCTCCGGGGACAGGGGACAAGACAGTGTGCTCCAGCATGCTCAACTCTCTGATGACGCGAAGGTCGGGGTCGACGGCGGTGGCGTGCTCAGGATATGCATTTATAGGTCGAGAGAGCGCGCGAAAGCTAAAAATTTTCGCCAAATGTTAGGAGAGAGCGCGAGATGGACAAAAAATTTCGGCGTAAATCGGAGACGCACCAACGGAAGACGCGTCTTGCATTAATTTGAGGCCCCGGACACGATGGAGTGTCCTAGATGCGCCACGTTTTGCTGAAGACATTCCGTTTGCTGAAACTAGGAACAACAATTGGAGAAGGACGTATATAACACACGTCTTGCATTAGCTCTTCGTCAGGAATTGGAGACGGACGTATATAACGCCTGTCTTGCACTATTTTTTCAGTAGAACATGCATCAAATATGCGAAAGATGCGCAATGGTGCTGAAGCAAGGAACATATCATTCACATACTGGATGCTGGCCAACTGCAACTGTGCGCAATGTCTTATATGATCATTGCAACACGCTTAGCTTTCTACGGTGGGACAAAAGATCTTCGACGTAAATCGTAGACGAGCCAACGGAAGGCGCGTCTTATATTATTTTGATGCCCTGGACACCCCGGAGTGTCCTAGATGTGACACGGTGTGCTGAAGCCACTAACAACATCCAAGACACTCCGGCATGTCCAACTGGCAACTGTGCGCAATGTCGTATATGATCGTTGCATTGCGCTCAGCTTTCTGAGGTGGAACAAAATATCTTCAGCGTAAATCGGAGACGAGCCCGTGTAAAGCCCGTCTCCCTTTTGCCGAATATCAGGTATCTGAGACGCGTCTTTCTAAAGTTCGTCTCTCATGCTCTCTCCACATTACCACTCGCACGAAATCGTGAACCGTTGCAAGGATAAACAAACGCAATGACATTGCAATTCACGGATTAATTGGAATTCAGGGATAAACAAACACAATGACATTGCAATTCAGAGATAATTTGCAACTCAATGAATTTTATAGTTCATACATTGCATGCTCTCTAAACTAATTTCGAATCTAAACTTATTCCTAAAGCTCCCATCGATCAATCTAAACTGTATTGTCTAGCTTGCTCTCGAACACGTCTCTTATATTCCCCTGAATCCTGAAAATATTGACATTCTTTTAAATTAATAAATGTCGGAGGAGGAATGAATAACCTACTCAAATGTCACTAACTCAAAGTGTCGTCTAACCTTGATAAGTAGATTATAGCAGTCATTTTCAACATCGGGCGCATTTGGCTGATGCAGCAAACGCTGAACTTCAAGTAGTATAGTTTTGATTGTAAAACCAGTCCAGCACCCCTACAAAATATAATTTAAGAAACTTAAGAAACCAGTTCAAATAAGTTCGGCAACAATTAAGTACTAATGAGCAAAATAGGTCTATCTTATAGTCTCTTGATCAAGAATCTCGATGCAGAGTGCTCTTGAGCGATGGACATTTGGGTGGAAGAACCCACTTGGGAAGGCGCATCTTGGAGGCACTAAGGGATAGTCCTCAAAGAAGAAGATTGTCAGGGGTACCTTCCCATTCAGTCTACAAAGGAAACTCATTAATAGGAGGACGATGGTTATACTCATATTGTGCTTGTTCTTTATGACTTACCCCTTCTTTACCGGGGACGATGCACTGCCACTTCAATAAATCTATGATTCAGGCTTCGCAAAGAAACCCTACGCAGAGAAATTGAAAATACCAAAAACAAACAAGACAGAAAAACAAAACTACAACTAAATTCATCAATCCATTGCAGATCTACATATAAACAACCATGCGACCAGTGTACCATATGTACATACATGGGATAGTTCTTGCGCCACGCCAAGCGCTCCTCCTTCAATCGGCTACGCGCCAAGCCGATACCAGCCATGAACAGTGACGATGACGAGGTGACGATGACGACGAGGACAGCGACGACAACGGCGATGGTGAATAGAGAAGGCGGTCGCTCTGGAGTTGGTCGATTAGTAAAGGAGCACCGGAGGAAAAGAGACGAGAGAGATAAATGTGAGACGCACTATAACAAAGAGAGACGAGCGTTAAGCTAAAACGCGTCTTCCATTGTCGAAGAGACGAGGGAGATAAATGTGAGACATGCTATAACAAATAGAGACGAGCTTTAAGCTAGAGTGCGTCTTCGCAGAGGACCTCCTCGAACATGGAGGAGAGGAGGCCACTGAGGACCTGCTGGTCCGTGTTGTACCAGGACATATTGTTCGGGTTGATGATGAGCTCGGCGCCAGCAACTGTCGACGCAGGAATCTGCTGTGTCGGCGCGGCTTTGGTGTCATCAAAGTATCCCATCAAATTGATGCTCCGGAGATACGAGAGCAGTTGGGGGCGCGCCATAGAAGATTGTTTGTCTTTGTGAGTTTGATGGTCACTGCATGATGGTGAGGGATGGTGTTGGAAGACATGTTGTGCGCAGGAGGTTTTTTTTTTTGCAATGGTGGAGAGAGGGGAGGTGGCGGAAGAAAAATCGCTAATGGATCGATTAGTGACTTGGTTCTGTTACCATGTTGGATGGCGCAAGGCAATCCCCTCCTGGAGGTGTACTCACATATATACAGGGGTGTACAAGAGTTTACATGGCAGGAAATATCACCTGCCAAGATTACATGATAGGCAATATAATAGGCAATATCTCCTACTAAGAATAGTAGAAGCACATCCCTAGAATCAAGAGCACATAGCCCATTCCTAATACAAATGATTTCCTACCTTTAACAGGGTATCATCCATGTGGGCCTCTTTGATAGCGACCTTTTTAAATCTCCATCAATATGTTTCCCCAAAAATTGCCTGCATAAAATATTTATTATAGTTTTTCTTCTAAAAACTACTAAATTATCATTACATTAAAGACATATTTACCAAAAGCACGGCTGTAACTTCCACCATTTTTTTTCCTTTATGCCAATGCCCAAATGCATAAAGCATACAATGATGTGCATAACGAATTTAGTAAAGCGACATTCTAAAAAAAAGGTGTCATGCTATTCCATTATTATGATTCTTAAAAGAGCATTTTGGACACTCATTCCTTTAATTTTTCTTGGCCAGTTTATTGTTAATAAAAGAACTCGATCGTGTTGCACTGAGTACTATTTCGTATTTTTAGTCAAGAAGGATGGTGCACAATCTTCTCCATACATCTGTGGGTATCGATTCTAGGTTTTGCCTAGCAACATGTGAGCAACCGGAACCGTTATCCTTTTGCGACGACCAAGAAAAGGAGGCGGAAATTAGACCATCCGCAGATGCATACTGTAAAGACTATCGGATATATAAGTGTAAATTTAGAGGATTTAGAGGAAGATACTGAAAAATTAGATGAAGATAGGTCTCATATTTAAAGGATGTCTCTGCTGATAACCTTAGCCTAACAATTGGCACATTGAAAAAGAAGCAATTGTTTTCGCTTTTTCTTCTTCGTGGAGTACAGATCCGAAATCAAGGAACTCGTTTCATACAATGTGTTACTTCAATCTGGAATTAAGTAACATAAAATAAGAATAAGGTAATATACAGGTATTAATTAAGAGAAATTAAGAAGTAAAACATGAAAGCTAGCATGAACCGCTTCTTTGGTGTCTTCCATTCCATCTGGGACTAACTGACGAGGCGCGAGTGCGAGTCAATGCCATGCCGGTAGGCAGAAGTGCATGCAGCGCACCCGCAGGCGCGTCCCGGCGCTGCGCTCTCACGCAGACTTCGGCGGCAGGCAGATAGCGCCCCGTCAAACAGCGCCGTTTGTCCCGAGCACGTACGATACCGCCGGCCTCGGGATTCGCACCCAATCACTCCGGCCGCCACCCAGACCGCTTGTCCCGTCCGGCCGGTTGTTCCAGCCATCTCTCGCCATCCAGACAGATCCCGACCCCCTACGCATGTGTTCATGTTCATACACGCACACAGCGCATGCACCTTGTGTTTTGCCTTGATGCGCTAGTGGTGGTGGTGGTGCCTTTTGTTCGCTTCTCCATCTCCTCTTCCGGCGGTTTACAGTGGATTACGCGTCACTGGCCCATGGTTTTCCGTTCAATTTTTTACTTCTCGTTTTGTTCGTTAGCCATTTTGTTTTGCATGTAAACTGTATCTGTATGGCACTTGTATGTAGTGCATGATGGTCGTCCACATTGCAGCTCCTTTTATTTTCCTCTACAATGATATGTGATGAGCTCGACGTAAGGGCTTCTTCCATTGGTGTCCTGCCAACTACTATGAAACTGTACTATAATTGGAAATGAATTTTCCCCCCTCTCTCCAATGACGAAGATTCTACATGTGGCGCTGCGCGCGCGCCAGACAGCAGGACAATAACCTTAAACCGGTCGTTAACTATGCCGATGGCACGCACTAATCACCTTCGCTTTCCATGTTGATTGGGTGGCAGTGCCACTAGCTAGCCCGGCCGGAGCAGCTAGCAGTACGTCCTAGCTAGATTTGTCACTAGTGTTGGTGCAGCGCGTGCAGCAGCTCTGGGCTCTGGGGGGTGTGGCCTTGTGTGCTCCACATCGCTCCAAAGCCTTCTCGTCGATTGAATTTCCCAAAACGCCATCGGCTCATCATCGTCGTCGTCAATGGGTTCTCTCTCCTCTGGTTTGGTTCTCTCTCTAGCCGAGTCCGCTACTACGCTCCAAAACTTCTCCCGCTATATATACCACCTCTTGTACTTCTCCGGTTCTTGCACTCCTCTATCGTTCCCACAATTCTACTAAGTTAGTGCAAGGTTCTTAGATTTACGATCCGCGTGGATTTCGAGCACCGGTAATTGGTACCGGTAGTGTGGTTATTAGTGACTAGTAGTAACTGATTAAGCTAGCTAGCTAGCTAGGCCGCCGGGGAGGGGCCATGCCGACGGCGTCGCACCTCAATAACCACCGCTACTTCGACTTCCGTGCCGCGCGGCGCGTGCCGGAGTCGCACGCGTGGCCGGGGCTGCACGACTACCCCGTGGTGGACGGCAGCGCGCCGGCAGGCCCGGACGCCGTGCCGGTGGTGGACATGCGGGACGCAGCCGGCGCGGCGGCGGCGGTGGCGCGCGCCGCGGAGCAGTGGGGCGCGTTCCTGCTCACCGGTCACGGCGTGCCGCCAAACCTCCTGGCGCGCGTCGAGGACCAGGTGGCGCGCGTGTTCGCGCTGCCGGCCGCCGACAAGATGCGCGCCTCACGCGGGCCCGGGGACGCCTGCGGCTACGGGTCGCCGCCCATATCCTCCTTCTTCTCCAAGAGCATGTGGTCCGAGGGGTACACCTTCTTCCCCGTCTCCCTCCGCGCCGACCTCCGCAAGCTCTGGCCCAAGGCCGGTGACGACTACACCAGCTTCTGGTGCGTGTCCCGCACGTGCTTGCTTATTGCTTCATTCTCCATGCACCTACAGATCACTCACCCCGGTCGTACATGCAACGTGCATGCTACATGCTCGATCGTCGTGCTTAATTACTCGCGGTTTTCATTTTTGATGATACGTGCGTACAGTGACGTGATGGAGGAGTTCCACAAGGAGATGCGTGCACTCGCGGACAAGCTGCTGGAGCTGTTCCTCAAGGCGCTCGGGCTCAGCGACGACAAGGTCCGCGACGTAGAGGCGGAGCGGAAGCTCGCCGAGACGATGACCGCCACCATGCACCTCAACTGGTAGGTTCCATGGCCATATGTTCTCAAGTTAAAGCGTTTCCGAGCCTTGTGTCACATATGGATACTAACATGCATGCTAATTACGCAGGTACCCGAGGTGCCCGGACCCGCAGCGCGCACTGGGGCTGATCGCGCACACGGACTCGGGCTTCTTCACCTTCGTGCTGCAGAGCCTCGTCCCTGGGCTGCAGCTCTTCCGGCAGAACCCCGACCGGTGGGTGGCGGTGCCGGCCGTGCCGGGCGCCCTCGTCGTCAACATCGGCGACCTCTTCCACATCCTCACCAACGGCCGCTTCCACAGCGTGTTCCACCGCGCCGTCGTCAACCGGGACCTCGACCGGATATCGCTCGGCTACTTCGTCGGCCCGCCACCGCACGCCAAGGTGGCGCCGCTGCGGGAGGCCGTGCTGCCGGGACGGAAGCCCGCGTACCGCGCCGTCACGTGGCCCGAGTACATGGGCGTGCGCAAGAAGGCATTCACCACCGGCGTGTCCGCGCTCAAGATGGTCGCCGCCGCGGCCGACGACGACGACGCCCGTCCTCTCGTCTCGTAGTACTGGTCGTAGAGATCGATGCACGGAAGCCTCCAATTAAGTCCAATTATTTCTCTCGCACATGATGCGCGTGCATCTCTCGTGCGGGCCTGCTAGCAAGTCGCAGCAAAGGAAGGGCTCCTCTGCTGCTCGGTGCATAAATTAAAACTAAGAAAGACGACAAGATCAAGAACGAAAAGGAGAAAAGTAGGAAAGGACACGCTGTTGTTTCTTCTAGCTAGCTGCTGCAGGCGCCCCACCAAAATCTAGAGCTCTCGTCTTGCAGTCTGTCGTTATACGTACTGACGATTATTACCAGCCGATGATAACTAATTAATCTGAATCAATGCATGTAGTAGTTTGGCACTTGGCGAAAAGGCGCAGCTGTCTGCTAGCCGGCCAGGCTGGTCAATGATAGGTGTATGATTCCCTGATCGATCTTGTACTGTTGTCCTCACTTCTCCCCTCTTGTTGTCTGAAAATAATTGGTGCTACACTGACGCTGTCCAAGCTGCGGCGAGCAGTGGACATGGATATTCCTCTAGAGGAATAGGTCATGGACGTGCAGTGATGTGGCTACGAACTGTGTATAGGACGCACCTGGCTGGTACGGCCGTCGCACGAACACAAAGAGCGAAACGAAGAAGAGGACAGGGCACATCTAGATGCCTGCATAGGCATGGTTGCTGCTAGCTAGGAGCGTGTTAACAACCAGATGGACCAAACCATGCACTAGAATCAGAGAAAGAGAAAGAGGTTCGGAACCATGTTACCAACCAGATGCACCAAATCATACCTAAAGGTCATCAGTTTGCACCTATATTTTTGGCTATGTTCTTGTGGTGTGCCACGAAAACGAGTTAGGAACAGGCATCTTTATATAGAGGTTATGGTATGATTTTGCTATTTATACAACATAAAAGGATACACTTCTACTAACCTTGTAAGAGAATGAAATGTGTGCTTTTGAAACGTCAGCGCGATGATGCTAAAAAACGGCGGCACTGTATTTTCTGTGGGGTTAGAAAACACAGCGAGATGATCCTATTAATTGTGTGGTTCCTGAATAAGAAAAATGAAATGAAATAAAAACTGGACCCTGTGCAGATCTGCGCAGGGAGGGGTCCGCCTCTTGTTATTACCTTTTGAATCATGCCCGGCCACATCCCCTTGTGCATGATGCAGACCAAGAACATGACACGCAGACCCACCCCTTAGGCCCAACTAACATTCAGCAGCAGCTGCTGCTGCAACTTGCCAGGGGGTGTCAGCACGAACACTGCACTCATAGACCATGCCAAAACAGATGGCATCTCGAAATCCAAATCTCTGAAAGCCGCGAGCTAACTTGAAACTATTGCAGCATGGGGCGGTGCTGGTGGAATCCGCCAAACCAAGAAACAGAACGAGCGTGTCAGGCATGGCTGAAAAGTGTGCCCCGTACCAGTACAACATGTGTGGGTAAATGAACAGCAATTAGTTTTGCATCGTTTGCCTGAATGGACGCAGTACAGAATTCCTCTGTCAATTCCTCGCTGTCAGCAGCAGCGACTGAAGCCAGCGAATACAACAGACCAGGTGGCAGCCAATCCACTCACACAGTCACGGCAAAAGGATGAAAAATGAACAGAGAGCAGTTGATGCACAGATTAAGCATTACTAAGTTCCGGGTCCAACAATCCAAATTAGATCGACAGCGATGTTTAGGCTGCACTGCATGCGATGCGATGGGAAGCCCTGGAACGAGGGCGCGCTGTAGCTGCAGTAGGTGCTGATAAGGATGGCGAACGCGCGCGCGTCGGCGTACGTGGGGCTCGAGCACGCAACGCAGCCCTCCTCCCTGTCTGCCGCCTGCCGGGAAGGGAACCGCGTGCCGGCTGTCGACGCTCACCGGCGGCACCGGCCGACGGCACGGTGGGGCCGCAGGGGCGCGGCCGGCCGCCGCAACGCGACGCGACGGCGAGCTGGCTGTGACAGGCTAGTGTGATCGGGCCGTGGACACAATAATAATGCGGCTCAGCTATCCGTTCCATAGTGCCCCTGTCTGCCTGCCTGGCTGGCCTTCGGGCGATCGACGTGGTGTGGTGGGTGCGTGGTGAAAGACATCATGATCTGTGACGCTAAAACAGTGGTGTCGAGAAGGAGCGGTTTGTTATGGGAGAGGACTCAGGCAGGCAGGCAGCCGGATGAATTTTGCCCTCGGCTGTTCGCTTTCGGAACGCCTGATCTGGGAAAATCTGCAATGAAAACCACAGCAATTATGCCAGGTAAATAAGGAGGTGTCTAGATTTCAGGAGAAAATTTCAGGCACCGAATATTTAGCAGTTAATTACTATTATTAACTATTAATCTTTGTAATTAACTATTAACTTTTAATTCTATAGGTTAATCAATCACAAATTTTTGATTTAATTATTTTACAATTAACATAATCCTTACAAGAAAACAGATTAACAATAAAAAATAGTTTTATTCCCAAGCGCTGCTGGCCGTCGTTCCCAGCAGCCCGCGCTGGCCGCCGCCTGAAGCACACGCCGTTCTCAGGTGCCTGATTTTTAGCATTCCTGGGTAAATAAAGACCAGGGGAAAGCCAAAAATCTCTCGTCGTGGCTATCCAAACTTCTCCTCCCGGCCCTGCGGGTGATATGTACAGCCGGAGCCAGGTGACGATGCGCGGCGAAGACACCGTAGCACATGAGGAAAGCGATGCCTGCACGCGTCGCCTACGCATCTGAAACCATTGCTCCCAAAGTGAAAGAAACGGATGGCTCCTAGGAACTGGATGCTTGGCATCCTATCGTCGTCTTTCGTCGCGGCACGCAAGGTGTGTGCTGTGGCATGTAGGCGACCTTGCAACAGGGAACATCCGAACATGCTAAAACGGGGCAGCACGGCGTCGAGGGTTTCACTGATGAGTTCAGAAGCGGAGCATGTTGGTGTCAGGACGATTTCTGGATTCAGATTTCAGGGACGAGGCAGATCGATCGGTTGATGCTGAAGCTGAAGAGACGGTGGCGGCTTTTTTACTAGCTCGTTCCTTTTGAAAAGTCAGAGCTGACGCTTCTTACCGCTCAGTGAGTTTACTCTGGATCTGTGTTGCCTCTACCCCTGCTGCTGTTCTTCTTGCCCGTCGCCAGCAGGAGGAACAGGTGCCCCGCTGCAAGGACCACCAGGGATGATTAGAATTCAGGTGCGATCACATTGCGAGATGACGCAAGGTGTCGAGCATTATAGTACACGGGTTATTCATAGATCATGGATTGACGCAGCCTGGGCCAGTACCAGCTGCCTCTCGAGATTTGATCACGTTCACTTAGGATAGAGTGTTTTGCCGCATATTTTTCGAAAGCTCGGAAGGAGGAGCTCCCGCATATATTATATAAGAAGAAAAGTGATCCAGTTTATATGGAAAACCGGGCCTAAAAACTGTACAACAAAGAGGATGATGTCACATCTTCCACTCGAAAACACAAACACCTCTACCCCTATGGATACGTAAATGTAGACAACTCACTATACCTCGATGCTAGTTAGAGATGACAAGAAACTTTTATAGAGTGTCCATCCTCCAAGAACGACGCCTCCAAGGAGGGGAAACGATGTAGAAACGCCGCCGTCGCTAACAAGGTTTTCACCCAAAGGATTGACAAGAGGTACCAACATGACAACACCTCAACAGGACAAACGACGCGCGCACGCGCCGCTGTTGTCACCTCTTCCACCTTATGAGACAATTATAAAAGTCTATATCACCACCACAAACATCCAGGACTCATGATCGCCCACCTCACGACATCATTGAGCAGAGATGTATGCATCACACTCACACCACCACCACACAACACACGCGATAGCCATTGCCGCCTGTGACTAAACCACCAAGCAACTACACTCAGGACCACCCCGCAATCCACCTGCTTAAGCATAAGTGAATTATTGTCAACCTGCAGTAAGCAAGGCCAAGTACCACACTTGCGCACAACACTCTTAGAGGTCCTCCTACTCTGCTCGTCATTCAGTTGCAACGCCACGAAAGTCTAGGCACTCACCTCCAACCGACTTAAGACCGCCACCATCTGCAGATGTCAGGTACCCGCGAGCCTCGCCGCCCAGATCCGCCGTCGCAAGCGCCACGCAAACTCTGCCGCTCAGATCCGCCGTCGCAGGCGCCCCGTCGGTGCCTGCCGCCCAGATCCGCCGTCACAGACATCCACAAGCCCTACCGCCCAAATCTAGCATTGCGAGCACCCACAAGCTTCACTGCAATTGCTTCAGGAGACCGTCGAAGGGGAAGAAGGTCACCACCTTCGGACTCCAATGGCAAAACAATCCACCAAGTCCGACCACCTCCACCTCGAAACATTATAGCCGCCACCGGCGCACTCACTTGCCCACCACAGACCAGGAGGAGCTATGCACCATCGATGCAACAATCTTCAGCAGCACCACAAATGCCGGTATGAATCCTTGCTCCCTGAGCAGCTGCGAAACTGGACGCAACCTGGGACACCCAAGCGAAGTGCCGCCCCTCCAAACCCAACCGCGACCTCCACTGCTCCAGACCCACGATAGCTCCAACGACCATCCGCCTCAACAACCAGTAAGGGAGCAGTGGAGACAGGGCCACAGGCAGAGACTCGCAAGCCGCCCTCCTCGCTGTTGTGGCGACGTCGTGCTACGCTGAGCCCCGTGCCCATTGCTACCGCGCCAAGGCTGCCTGCCGTGCCCAATCGACCCGACGCAAGCCCACCACCGCCGGGTCACTCCTTGGCGAGCGAATCACCTCTGCCCGTGCGTGCCCGCCGAGATCTGGTCGCCGCCGCCGCTACACTCATCGGCCCGCCACACCCTGGGGGGAGGCCCCCCGCCTCGCTCGCATCCCCAGCCACTGGATCCAGGATTCCAGCAACCGGATCCGACCTCCGCCGTTCCAGGGGCCGCCGCCGCCTTGCCGCCAACTTCGACCCGTCCCGGACAGAAGCAACGAATCTTCAAGAGAGGAGCCTCACCACCACCATCCTTGCGTGCGCCCGACTAGCAAGCCGCACGCTCCGGCAGTGGCGAGGCGGAGAGAGATGGGGGGAGGAGGCCGACGGTGGCTAGGGTTGGGACGCCGCCCGGGTCGCCCAGAGCAGAGCGACACGGGGCCAAAAGTCCTGAAAGAATGTTTGGGAGGAAAATAATAACAGTACCGTTTTGCCGTACATGATACATGCCGCACAGCGTCAAAGCATGCAAGCTGCTACTGCTGCTCCATTTCAAAACCATGCTGCAACTCTTGAACAGAGATGGGCCACGACGACGAAATCGAATTGCTCCCCGGCCCCGGGTTGGTCCCATCCGTGGTCCATGGATGGCAGTGGCAGCTAGCCGAGCTAGCTGCAGGAAATGCAAAGCGAACAAACAACGTGGGTGTTTCGCCACTTTCCCACAGAGAGCACCGCGCGTCGATCGCAGCAGCTGTAGCTTGCATATATCGCAGACGCCGCTCCATCGTCCGGTCCTGCCGACCGGCGCCTGACGTCGACAGTCCCGGCGGCGAGGAACAGCTGTCGTTTTACGCAGATCGCATCACGCCGGATGTGATAGGACAGGGAATACAAGAGCCAGGTTTGCATCTGGATTCAGATGCCAACAAGATCAGCAACAGTAGAACTGGTGAACCGTAGCGTATGCATGATCTGCTGGCCTCCTGCTGCTGCCGCCGCCGCCGCCGGTGGTCCACGCTAGCTGCTGCGATTGCTATTATTTCTCTGCAGTTTTGCAGCGGCCTATTTGTCCTAACCTCAAGTGAATTATTTCTCGTCTCTTTCTTCTTACTATTATCAGCATACACCAATCAAACAGGATACATATCAGTAATTCCGCTAAGCTGGAGGGGTCACATCCAGTGCGGTGCTGTGCTGCTCCTTTTCTTTTTGAACAGATGACAATACGGTTACGAGCCTGTACCTTTCAGATCCCATTGGCCACAACACCACCTAAAAGATCCGGGAACGTCGTCAACCGTCGACGTACGCTGCCAGCGACCTCCACGGAACCCATGATCCCAGCAAGGCACACGTAGCCAGCTATTTCAGCACATGCTGATGCTGGTCAACCGAACCAAAGCTAACCCAACCCAGAGGCTCCCCGTTATCCAGCGATGTCAACATTAATTCCCACTGGTGGTAGCTGCTGACCCTCTGTTCCATCCGTATTTCAAATAGTGTCATGTGGTTGATCCGCAGTATCGGGGTTGGATAATGATTTTCCCGATTCCTTGAGAAACTGAACAAACTTTCTGGGTTCCAAAACTCATCGTGATGATGACCAATTGATCCGGCAACCATCACACAGATTCGAGAGAGGGGAGAGGAGTGGAGCAGAACGAGTTGCCTGACGCCGCGTCAGTTCGTGCCGTCTCAAAAGCTGCGACTACACACGAGCAGCTTGCCCGCGCCGCAACGTAAGTGGGCGCTCGCTAGTCGCTGCCGCAGGACTGGATCCACCACACGACGTATCCTAAACCAACTGTTCTCTCCCAACTAGCACTACACTACAGGAATCGATGAATAGACTGTCGGCCATATAGCCGTCCGGTCTCTACAGTAACCGACACCGAGCGGATAAGACCGCTCGGTACCTGATGCTGGATGAAGTGGTTCATGAATTTTGGTTAGATGAGTCTGCCAACCTTGTCTAAATATGCTTCTTAGTAACATAATTAGTGATATTTAACTTGTTTGTTGTTGATTAATAAATATAATTATGATATATAGTATATAAATAATTAGTATCATGCGAAACTATCAACTTAGATGATCCAATCCATCCAAGTTCTATCCAATCTACCAAAACAATATTGGATTGTTCAATCCATCTAACCAAATATCAACTTGGATCATCTAATACAGAAAAACATGGATGATCCAATCAAATCCAACTTTGATTTCAAACCAAACACACCCTAAAACAGTCGGGCTCAGGAGCTCATCGGTTGTAACTCGTTTTCGCTTGTATGACCATCGGCCATGGGCCCATCGGCTTTAAGGACTTATAGCCGTCGGGTAACACGAAACCTGATGGCTACAAGCGGTAGGACCGTCGGCCTCGGGGGTGCCACCGACGCCTTTATGCACTACAGGAAACGCGATCATTTGTGACGGCTAGTTTTATATGCGACGACCCGCCGTCACAAACAACTTAAATTGCGACGGCATGTCTGTGGCCGTCGCAAATAAGAAGGCCGTCGCAAATAAGGCCTAATTTGCGTTAGCTACGTCGATAGCCGTCGCAAATAAGCTTGTATTTGCGACCGCCAACCCTAGGGCCGTCGCAAATCAATTAGCCGTCGCAAATAAAACCTTATTTGCGACGGCTGCAAAAAGTACCGTCGCAAATAATTTAAATTACGACGGCCAGAAGATAAGACCGTCACAATTAATAGTGCTGTCGCAAATAAGGGCTAATATCGGCCTCATCGGACCCCGACACCTCATTCTCCTCCACCGCCCCCGAATACACCGCCACCGATCCCGCAGCGGCCCCTGCGCCCCTGGCCCCGCCACGCCCCCCGCGCCTCACGCCCCCGCGGCCCCGCCGCTGGCCTGCCGCCCCCGCTCCAGTCACGCCCTCGCCGCCCCTGGCCCCGCCCCCGTCGCGCCCCCGCCCCTGCCGTCCCTGCCCCGAACAGTAGTGCCCGTCGCGTCCCCACTGCGGCCCCGGACAGCAGCGCCACCGACCTCCTCCAACGCCTCCGCCGTCCGTCCGACGCCGCCGACCCGCTGCTCCACACCACACAAGTAATTGTTACTTACTAGTTAATGTAGTTAGATTCATAGTTCATGAATTGTTAATTTCTAGATAATTAGTTGTTAATTGTTAATTGATGATTAGTTGTTATGCTATTTAGTTGTTAATTGTTCTTGATGATTAGTTGTTATGCGAATTAATTATTAGGTTGTTGTTAATTAGTTGTTAATTCTCATTAATTGTTAGTAGTTGCTAATTAGGTTTGAATTGCAATTAATTATTAGTTAGTTGTTAATTAGTTGACCATTCTAATTAATTATTAGTTAGTTGTTAATTGGATCTTAATGTTACTATATGTGCTTAGGTTTTATTTAATAATGTTTAAGATTTGTATTATTGCTCTCGTTTATTGTTTTGTGTTTAAAATATAGTTGTTTATGTTTTCTTTAATATTTTGATGCTTATGTATTATATATAGAAACGACTAAACAAAAGGGTCGTCGTACGTAAAGTAGGCATCGTATATATAGCGTATATATGGCCCATCAGGCCCAACTTTAACCTTCATTCGAGGTCGGGCAAAGAGAGAACGATGTCGCTGTAGTGTGGATCACGATCGTGACCCGTGACTGGTGACAGGAGGTGAATCGTTAGGTTTAAGTGTATATGGCCCGGGTCAGTGTTGGTAAGGACGTCAATGACCCGCGATTGCGTGGACGGTGGAAATGGATGTGGAATTGTCATCTAAGACCAACTTTCCTCTCACTCTTTCTCTAGTTCTTTCCTCTCTCTTAAATGACTTCAAAATGAAAATGAGCAACGTAACCTATAGCAATGTATTACCCATTTCGGATCGGCATGTCTCACATGCCATTGGCATGTGAGACGTGCAGGTTCGGAACAGTCCCTTTTTAGACAGCCTAAGAGTGACCAAGGGAGCGTGGCTTGTGACGAGACGCGGGTTCGAATTTGGATAAGATTTCGATGGCATAACCCTGTTGTTCTCTGCTGCACCATTTTTGGGCGTGCAGTGGAGAACAGCGGGGTTATGCTGCCGAAATTTCGTTTGAATCCGGATCACGCGTCTTGTCATGAGCACGCTCCGCTCGGTCACTCTTGGGTGAGTTTAGGATCTATCTGCCTAGGTTGTAGGGCCGTGATATAACATAACAATGAAACTAATAATGACTTGTCTGCTTTAAAGGTATACTTTGATGCGTCTCGTCATGCTGTCAAAATTTTAGGACCTATCTTGTATACATTAATGACAATTTCTTTCGCGTTAAACTGTAGAGCCAAACATGGGTGAAGACCGCAGTTGGATGTATATTGGCTGGAAGAGCAGAATTGGTGGTCACTCGGATGAGTGGTATCAAGTTAGATAAATTTTTGGATCGAGCATTTTCGTTGTCAACAGAAGATATGGTGCGGTGCCCATGTAAAAAATGTTGGAACACCAAGTTTTTGAGAAGATGGGAGCTTTCGTTTCACTTATGTCGAAATGGTTTCACTCCACATTATGAAGTGTGGACCTTTCACGGCGAGACTAATTCTCGAGTCATAGCAGAAGTGGATGAGGATGATGATATAACAGAGGTTGATAGGATGGATGAGATGCTAGATGCTCTGGAAACGGAGGATCCTCTTACAAATGAGGCAGATGAGTTCTTCGAGGAGCTGAAGAAATCACAAGAGCCGTTGCATGAACACACGGTTGTGACCGTACTTGCTTTCTTGACCAGATTTATGACAATTAAGTCCAAGTATTTTTTCCATCAACTGCTACAATGATCTCATGAAATTGATCTGCGATATCCTTCCACAACCTCACAAAGTGCCACCAGATATGTATCAATCAAAGATCAAGATATCTGGTCTCAGTATGAAGTATGAGAAAATTGATGTGTGCCCAGACAACTGCATGCTATTCTGGAAAGAGCACACCAATGATAAGATGTGCTTGAAATGTGGTAAACTGAGGTATGTTGAAGTTGTTAATGACGATGGCGATAATGTGATGACAGATGTGGCACATAAGCAGCTTCGTTACTTGCCTGTGACACCTTAGTTGAAGCGGTTGTTTCTTTCAAAAAGAACTGCAAGACACATGAGATGGCACAAAGAAGGTAAACGTGAGAACAAATAATTCTTGACGCATCCGTTCGACGGTGATGCATGGAAGGCGCTAGACCGTTTCGATCTAGACTTTTATCGTGATGCGAGGAATGTTCGCATCGGATTAGCGACAGACGAATTCTCACCGTTCAGTACGAATGCCACACCATACTCCTGTTGGCCCATCTTTGTCATTCCGTACAACCTGTCATCTACTCTTTGTACGAAGAACGAGTTCATGTTTCTCAGCCTCATTGTACCCGAACCTAATCATCCCGGGTCACGTCTCAAGGTGATGTTGAAACCACTAATCGAAGAATTGAAAGTCTTGTGGACAGGAGTCAAAGCGTACGACAGTTACAAGAAGCAGAAATTCAACCTTCGAGCTGCTTATTTGTGGTACGTCCATGATTTGCCGGCATACAACATGTTTTCCGAATGGAGCACTCATGGTCATCTGACGTGTCCGATATGTGCTTCAGATACAGATTGCTTTCGACTAACTCATAGAGGCAAAATATCTTACTTCGATTGTCACAGACGTTGGCTGCCCTCGAATCACATATTTAGGCAGCACAAGCATGTCTTTTGAAAGAATATTGTTGTCACTAAAGGACCACCGAAGTGTCTCAACAGGTCAGAAATTTCTGATATGTTTGACAAATTGGTGCCTGATGAAGGTCGTCCTGGATATTTTGTAGGTTATGGAGAGGAACACAATTGGACTCACATATGTGGACTTTGGGAGCTACTGTATGTGAAGTCGTTGATTCTAATGCACAAGACTGATGTCATGCATCAGGAGCATAACATGAACTAAAGTATCATAAGCACTGGCATGGATATGCCTGGCAAAACGAAAGACAATTACAAAGCTAGACTAGATTTGGCAGACATTTGTCACCGTCCAACTCTTGAAATCTCTAAAAGTGGTGGGAAGCCACATGCTTCTTTTCGTCTTCGATCGAAAGAAAAGAAAGAAGTTATGAAATGAGTGAAAACTTTGAAATTCTCAGATGGTTACGTAGCTAGCCTGAAACGAGCCGTAAATGTGAACACAGGAAACCTCACTGGGTTGAAGAGTCATGATTATTACATTATAATGGAAAGACTCTTACCTATTATGTTTCAAGGCTATCTAGATGATGCGGTGTGGGAGGTTTTAGCCGAACTCAGCTATTTCTATAGACAACTTTGTGCTAAAAAAATCAAGATAGGAATGATGGATATGTTAGAGAAGGAGATACCCATACTTTTATATAAGATGAAATTTTTTTTTCCATCGGGTTTCTTTAATCCAATGCAACATCTGCTTATCCATCCTCCATTCGAAGCTAAAGTTGGCGGTCCTATGCAATACAGGTGGATGTATCACATTGAAAGAGCGCTACGATATCTGGAACCAATGGTTGGCAACAGGGCAAGGGTGGAGGGTGCATCGCTGAAGCATATGCTCTTAAGAAAGTAGGATACCTTTCAAGTGTCTACTTTGCGGAAGAAAACAATATCAATACTTCGGCGATGCGGTACAATGAGGACAAAACACCCCCTTTAAGCGACCTTTCCATTTTTCAAACGAGAAGCACCACCGTTGGTAGCTATACGACCTATGTGCTATCCGAACATGACAGGGCTGTTGCTTACTCTACATGTACGCAAATATAGAAGGCATGCAAGAATACTTCGATTAAGTGTTTGTCCTACATTTATGCTAATCAACATATTTTGCTACACATGTATTCTAAAAGATGTTTTTTCACGTTCAACGAGTTCCACAGACAATATTGGCCACATAGGCATCAACCTACGACCAAACAAGTAGAAGGGATGCGAAAAGAAGGAATAAATGGAGGGTCTAGTTTCCTATCCTGGTTTCGAGATATGTAATACTCTCTCGTTTTCTATGTATCATAAGTTACTATTATTAAAGAAGTGTTATTTTAACTTACGATCATTTTTTACAGTGTCGGACTCACAATGTCCATGAAGATTTGCGGCAGCTATCTTATGGAATGGTGAATGTTAGAAGCTATGGTCGATATGACGTAAATGGCTTTCGATTCCGTACAACTCATTTTGAAGCTCTTCGTCCTCTCGCGGCAACATCAAATTTTGGTGTTGTGACGAGAGCAATTGACACTCAAGGGAATTTAACCGATTATTATGGTACCATTAACAAAATCCTTGAATTTACTTTTACTGGAAATAAGACCCTTCGAGTTGTCTTCTTTGACTGTGACTGGTTTGATCGCACTCATGGAACTCGAGAAAACCAATTTGGAATGGTGGAAGTGAAACATAAGGACCGACTACGAGGTTACGATACATTTGTTCTTGCACATCAAGTGGAACAAGTGTATTATCTACCTTATCCATGCACGAAGCTCAGTGCTTGGTGGATGGTATATAAGGTGAATCCTCATGAGCGGTTATATACTCCTGGGGATGATGGTTACCATGATAGCGAAGACGTTGAAGAAGTGTTCTAAAAGAAGAGTTGTGAAACACTTTTATCGTCGAGCTTGGTGCAGGATTCGATCAATTAGTTGGAGATGTTGAAGACATAGAGCCAGATGATATGCGAAAACGGAAATTAGAACAGGACACGATGAAAGATTGTTGGGCTGGTTTAAGGAGTAGGCACATGATAATGATGTTGATGAATTTTGAAAGTGATTACAAGTAATGTTTTCTTGAAGATAGTAGCATGAATTTTGTATATCTTATTTGCATATTTACTGATTATCTATTAAAACAGGATGACATCAAAGAAGGGTAATAAGGTGCCGCCGACAAGGGGGTTCTACCCCTCTAGATCTGAGGATGCTTTCGCCGGTGCCTCGTTGACTGGGAGCAGACGCTCTCAGCTGCTGGGGCACGTTCTGAGCAGCTCTAGAGCTTCGTCACAGGTAAATTTCACTCATTTTTGACAAATTCTTTAAATTCAATTTCACATTAAACTTACGTATGAATCATTTGAATGTTGTAGTCCTCACCGGCTGACTCATAGGCTACAGCGTCAGTTGACCTTGGCTACCCTTCGGTGGGCCAGCCCTCGGCCAGCCAGCCCTCGGCTGGCGAGCCTTCTGTTCCTCAGCCCTTTGACTCGGCTGGTGACGAGCCGTCTGTGTCACCTGATGTGGTGCCCCTGCAGACGCGTAGGACGAGGAGGACTCACTTTGTCAGTCCTCCTGCGGTCCCTTCATAGAGGGTCGTGATTTGTCCAGTCAGAGACAGGTAATAAAAATTATAGTGTTCAATTCTAGTTTCTTTTGGTTACTTAAGTAATGAATCAATAAATATCTTGTAGCGTTTGGGACGACACGTCTTTCACCGGTGAGAGACACCAAAGGCCGGTGAACGGTGTCCTCGGGTCCTTAGTGCGTTTGCACTATCTCGGGGTCATCGACGGGGTGCCTGCTCTTTCGTGGGAGGACTACGCACGCGTCCATCACCAGGAGCACGACAACCTTTAGGAGGCCGTATGGGTCGATTTTATGGTAAGTATGTTAAAAATAATTTCTAAGTTTTAACTCTTTTTTAATGAACATCTTTTCAATATATTCTTTATCACATGCAAGGTATACTTTAGAGGACCCAAACGACCCTCGCATGGTTGAGGATGCGAGGAGAGTGTTTTACTTCAACGCTGCAAAGGCGCTTCGACAAGCTTTGTCGAATGCTCGTGTTCAAATTATTAATGAGCACTTGAAGGTGAACCAACACCACATGCTACACTTCCGGCAAGAGAGTGAGCGGCACCTGATGGAGGAGGAGTACGCGCTGGTACGTGGGGTGTAGTAAGTATTTTTTTTCTGATAATTTCTTCGATGGTATTTTTAACGATCTACAACTATGCGCAGGGCCACGTGAGCTGGTTGCAGGGTCAGACCAATGCATTTTGGGCCCTTTGTCGGTACTGGGCTAGCGATGAGTTTAAGGCTAAGTTCGTGATGGCTCGAGAGTGTAGAGGGGTCGAGGGGAAGAGCAGGCACGACCAAGATAACCACTTGCGTTTAGCTAAACGCATGGTAAATGTATGCAACTTATGTTTATATATTCATAATATATTGTTCGTACTAACAGTATTGACAGGAGCACGAGACGGGGGTGCCGCCGACCCCTGCTAAGATCTGGAAGAGAGGTCACAGGGACCCTTCTCAGCCTCAGGGGTGTAGTCAGGCTGCAGCCGAGCGGTTGGTAAGTTTATAAATCATTCATATTAAATATAACTATATGGATTGTTGAACTTACATGATTTCCTTGTTTTGCAGGCTAAGTACGGGGAGGAGGCTAGGAAGATACACGGCGAAGATTTCGATTGGGAACATGAACCAATCGATCCTCAAGCTGCGTATGTAAGCGGAAGTGGAAAAGCACACAGAAGGTGAGTTTATAAGTCATTTTATCATTTTCAATTCAAAGTATTCAAGATATTTCAATTTCATATTACTGACTCTCTTTTTTATAGGCTCGTCATATTCGACGGAGTTGTCGACTCGAGAGCGGGGAGACCTGTGAGAGGTAGCTCCACACAGTCTTTGTCGGTGGGCACGGCAGGTCGCCACGTCTCGTAGAGGGACATTGAGATGCAGTCCCTCCGACAAACTGTAGAAGAGAACCTCAGGCAACAGGAGGAGGCGGAACGCCAAAAGATTGCGATGGAGGCCACGATCTCTTCCCAGGCAACAGTGTTGTTGCAGATGCGGGAAGCAATGGAGGTAACAAAATGAAAACTAAAGTTCTTATTAATTTAGCGTAAATGACTTACTAATAGATAACATTTAATGTTTGCAATGACAGGCCATGGCTCGGGCACAAGGTTTGGGGATCCAGCTACCACCACTACCGATCCTTCCAGGCGATCCTTTTTCTACGGGTCAGGTAATTTTCTATGTCAACCTAACAATTCTAGTTTACCTCAACCAAAATAAAGTGAGGAAATGGAGTGACAGTGAAAGATAGTTAGATAGAGTGAGAGATGGAGTTAGAAGAGGGAGGAAGATAGAGAAAAAAGGATTGAGATATAAGAGAGAGGGAGATAGTTAGATAGAAGAAAAGGATTAATACAAAAGAAAGAGAGAAATAGAAGAAAGAGTGAGAGATAGTTAGATAGAGTGGGAGAGGAATGAAGAGAGAGAGGGAGATGTAGATGGAGATAGAAGGAGAGGAAGCGAGAGGGAAAATGATAGCAATAGAGAGATAGAGTGAGAGAGAGATAGATGAGATAGGGAGAGGAATGAAAATAGAGAGGAAGAGAGGGGATCTAGATGGAGATAGAGGGAGAGGGAGAGAGAGAGATGTTGATGCATTTATATTCTAACTCTAAGTCTCATTAATTGCAGGGATCTGCGACGGCTACTCAAACTCCGTCGCCATCGTTACCGCCACCTGGAGTGAGGCGTGACGACGACTTCGACTTCGGAGGTGGCTTTCGAGGTGGCTTTGGAGGTCAGACGGGCGAGTGAGCTCTTGTTTGCTTTGTTGATGGTGATGTGCGATGTATCGACGATATTGTAATGTTGTTTGTGATTGTGATGCTGTTTGTGATTGTCATATGTTATCTTGTATGTTTTGTGATTCTGGCCATCGAGCCGGGTAGTATTTCAGTTTTTAAAAAATAAAAAACCTTATTTGCCACGGCTTTTTATACAGTACCGTCACAAATAAGGATCCAGACCGTCACAAACTAGCCTCTGTTATTTGCGATGGCCTGGCCGTCACAAAACGACCTGTGGGGCCCATCGCTCCCCTGGCAATAATTTGCAACGACTACTGTGGGCCGTCGCAAATAAACCTATTTGCGACGATGGCCATCGCAAATAAGCTTATTTGCGATGAATTATTTGCGACGGCCAAAAGCCATCGCAAATAAGTAAAGTAGTCGCAAATAGCTTATTTGCAATGACTTTACTTATTTGCGATGGCCCTGGCCGTCGCATACAACCGTCGGTACCCTGTCACCTTTAAAGATATAGTCGTCAGTTCTCCCTGAACCGACAGCCATAGTTGCTTTCTTTTAACCCGTTGCTGCACGCGCTCCCTCCCCGGGTGGGGAGCCTCCGAGACAACAGCAGATAGCAGCTCAATATTTCATAACAGCATAAACAGCTAGCACAATAGTTCATAACAACACACATAGTTCATAACAGCATATTGAAAATTGTTCAAACAACACATAGTTCATGACAAACACATGGTTCTGAACACAATGGCACAATGCAAATGACATAGTTAAGTACGAATGAAAACACAATTGAAACGACATTGTGAAGATCAATCTATGTCGTTGTTTAAATGTCACACCCGATTTTATTAAACATAAAACCAACTATAAATACATGTATGTCAGGATCAGTTTCACCATATATGTATGACAAATAGTGATAAGCAGTTCTATATCGAATGCAAACAACATTTATAACTTCAAAAGACCTTTGAAATAGTAGTGGAACAGACAAATCTTTAGGGCAACCACAGGCAAATCGACTGGCAGCAACGTGACCTATGCACCATCTTCACTTGTCACTTGTCTTCATTAGATATTCTCCTCACTAAGCAGCATTATAAAAACCACAAAAGCAAGTGCATGAGTACATAGAGTACTCAACAAGTGTGAGAAATAGATTACATGAATGGCTAGATCAAGAATAGGCCAACTTTGGGTTAAGCACAATGCTTATAACCTAACCTTAGCTTTCATTATCAATTTAATATTGTATAAATATTACAAATCATAATGATGATAGCAATGATAATTCTTGAATAAATAACTATCCATTCTCATCTATAAGCTAATTATGAACTGGCCCCAAGCTGCTCTTGTCCGTGAGAACGACTGTCATGACAGTTTTCCAAATCTTTATAGAGGGTGTACCCTTTACCCACAAGCAGTAATTTCATCCCCTGTTGCCAGGTGGACTGAGTAAACCTCCCTGAATGTCCGTGGTAGCTAACCACATTACACACTTCCTTTGGTGTGAGGCCAGGAGATCACTACATGGTTTTTACAAAGGTACTCCCAACTAGTGCTAGTCCTCTGAGGTTTCCATCACTTAGGCATTTCTTGAGTAACCCTCCGCCTCAGAGCCCCCTCTTGAGTCTTGTAGTTCTCTTAGCAGTACCCCTACATCATTCTCCGCACCATCCAACTACTAGCATTTCATCGGGAGAAACCTAATTAATTGATCAAGCTGCCCCATCTCAGTCTCTTGGTGGTACTATAAAGCTTAGTGGCTACCTCTATAAATCGGTCCTTAGAATCCTGTGGTGCCAAACCCAATCTCGGGTCTCGTGCAAACTGCACCATACCAAATCCATCCAACCACCAGATTCCTATCAACTACTATTGTGTTTCCATCATGATTAAAGTAACTATAAAATATAATATATTTCATGTGTATTTCTCATTGTTTTTATTTATATATTAAAACTATATTTATGAATTTCTCATAGTCAAAATATATTTTATTTGCACTTTATAATATTATTTCATCTAAAAAGATTTTATAAATAATTTTCCTACTATTTCTATATTTATTCTCCATTTTTAATATTTATTTATAGCTAAAATCATTTTTATTTAATTTTTCATGATCAAGATATATTTTATATGCATTCTACAATGTTATTTCAGCATAAAAAGATTTACAACTAATTTTTTCATATTTTCTATATTTATTTTATCACTTATAAACATATACCATTCACTAGATTTTTTCTGCAATTAATTCCATTTACAATGATTTTCCTACATAAAATACATTTTAAATATAATTTATAATGTTATTTCAATCTTAAAACGAAGTATTAAATAATTTTATGTCATTATTATGTTTAATACTATGCCTAAAATAATTTCAAATCCCAAAATATCTTTTAAAAATATTTTCTACACATTTCTATAAATTTAAGCGATTAAAATAAATTATATTTCCTAAATGTGTTTCTGCATTAATAAACATTTATTGTAATTAATATTAACTAAAATGATTTTCTATAAAACATTAAATTAAAATGTCTAAGAATAAATTCTAGATTGCTCAGGGGCCAATTCATAAATTACAAATGCTAAAAAATATTATTTTTATTTAATTCAAGGGTTTCTCTATTAATATTACCTATTTACATAATATTTCATAATTGCAGAAAAGGCTAGGGTCATCTCTGAAAAGTTATGGGTCCATTCCTAATTTTATACAAGTCGCAGGGGCCTAATTGTGAAAAATGAAGGGCTATGCGGTGTTTTAAATATGGGTCGTTGGATCTAACGTGAGGGGTTCAGCTTTAAATAAAATGAAGGGGTATCGCGATCTAATCTTGGTCGTTGCTCATAGATCGAGGGCTACTGTTGCGCCACGTCACCCAGGTGACATGGGTGGCGGCAGGAGCCACGAGAGGTGGCGGCGCCATGGCCGGACTATTGTTGGACTTCGCCGGAACAGCGTTCTGATGCTCCAAACTCGACAGGAAGTGGTGTAAAAGGAAGAGGAGATCAAGTGGAACTCACTGTGGGGTTTTTGGTGCGGGTAAATGGCCGGGGACGAGCGCACGCCGACGGGAAACGACGCTCGAGCATCGGCGATGTCGTGGTGGCTGCTCGGGCCACAAAACTCGTCATGGAGGAGCCATATAGGGGTGGCGCGGTGATTCCAACCTCTACAGCTCGTCAGGGACAGACAGAACGCCGTGGAATATTGGGGCACAAAACTTGGGTGCCAGCAATGGCGGTGGGTTAGGGTTTGGGTGTGGGGGCGAAGAAGGACGAGGTCTGTGCGGGCAAATTTATGGAGGGGGCGGTTGTGCCAGGTGTGGGGGCAAGGGGCGCGATGCTAGGCCGCCAGTTGCTGGGGCGCGGTGCGGCGAGGTTGGAGCGTGGAGAGAAGGAGAGACGACGATTGGGGAAGAAGGCCCTGACGGGCGGGCCCACACGTAAGACAGTGAGAGAGGGGAGGAAGGGTTGCGGTGGGCTGTGCCGTCCAGGAGAAAAGAGGAGGTGGGCTGCGTGGGAGCTTTTGGCCCATGCAAGGTTTTTATTCCTTTTCTTTTTCCTTTTTCTTTTCTTTCCTTTTATTTTTCTTTTTATTTCTTTATTATTTAATTTGATTATGTCTTTTCTTTTATTTTATAAAAAACAGGTGTTACAATTCTACCCCACTTAAACAGAATCTCATCCCGAGATTCTAAGTTAGGTTAAGAAGAAGATCTAAGTTTTCGTAAATCGAAAAGCTACCCCATTAGAGAGTATTTATCATTATTTATTATTCTATAATATTATTAATTTTGATTTGGTTTTGAAATCTTTAGTCTAAACCTTCCAAAAGTTAAATACCTCACAAAATGCAAGAATAACATAATAAATGTGTTTTAACTGGTCTTAAGAAAATCTTTCATTACCACACAATTTTACACTTTATTTTATTACAACTATTATTATATTAGTTTCTTATTTCTTCTAATTGTATTTATATACTAATTTCATTATAACCTCTATTATGATTTTAAATAGGGTGATACAAGCATGATAAAGTTTTCTTAACCATTCTTTAATTTTATTTGAATTCAAACATATTTTTATTATTTTTTTAAATTGAAGTTTTTATTTGTCACAAATAAACAAATATGATAAAACATGTTGATTTAGTTAACTCTTATTCTTATTATTATTATTTAGAATTTGGGCAAATTTACATTGTGGTTTCAATCTTTAAAGTCTTTCATTTCAAATGCATTTTCATGATTATTATTATTATTATTATTATTTCCATTTCTTTTTATAAATATAGAGTTACAATCCCACCCACCTTACAAGGAATCTCGCCATCGAGATTCAAACGAGTTGCACGAAGGAGACAAGATATGATTTATAAGTGGTTGGCTACCCTCCTTAAATAGACAAATATTATAATTTACTGCTTTTATTTTTGTTAATCTAATGCAGTACATCAAGCAACGTGTTGTAATTTGGTGTGAGGAAGGCATGGGCTTCACTTGCTAACCAAAGGGGACCTAAGCAAGTGATGTGTAATGATCTTCAAGAGTCTTCTTCACTCTCTGTGTTGTCTTCAATAAGTCGATCTTCAGGCTTCGTCGATTAAGTTGAATCTTCGTCTTCATAAGCAAGGTCAAAAGGAAGTCTAGTAAATCCATTCTAACTATGGTCACGTGGCTAGAGTCGATATATAGCTCTGATATCACTTTGTGACACCCAGTTTTATTAAACATAAAGTCAGCTGTAAATACATGTATGTCAGGATCGGTTTCACCATACATGTATGACAAATAGTGATAAACAGTTCTATATTGAATGCAAACAACAATTATACCATCAAAAGAGCTTTAAAATAGTAGCGAAAGAGACAAATCTTTAGGGCAACCACAGGCAAATCGACTAACAACAACACTACCTATGCATTGTCTTCACTTGTCACTTATCTTCATTAGATCTTCTTCTCATTGAGAAACATTATAAAAACCACAAAAGCAAGCGCATGAGTACATAGAGTACTCAACAAGTGTGGGAAATAGATTACATGAATGGCTAGATCAAGGATACGCCAACTTTGGGTTAAGCACTATGCTTATAACCTAACCTTAGCTTTCATTATCAATTTAATACTGTATAAATATTCCAAATCATAATGATGATAACAAAGATAATTCTTGAATCATAAATAACCATCAATTCCCATCCACAAGCTAATTATGAACTGGCCCCAAGCCGCTCTTGTCCGTGAGCACAACTGTCATGACAGTTTTTCAAATCTCTGCAGCGAGTGTACTCTTTACCCACAAGCAGTGATTACATCCCCTGTTGCCAGGTGGACTGAGTAAACCTCCCTGAATGCCTGTTGTAGCTAACCACATTACACACTTCCTTTGGTGTGAGGCCAGAAGATCACTACATGTTCATTATAAATGTACTCCCGACTAGTGCTAGCCCTCTAAGGTTTCCACCACTGAGGTATTTCTGGAGTAATCCTCCGCCTGAGAGCTCCCTCTTGAGCCTTGCAGTTCCCAGAGAAGTACCCCTGCATCATTCGCCGCACCATCCTACTACTAGGATTTCATCGGGAGAAACCTAATTAATTGACCAAGCCGCCCCATCTCAGTCTCGTGGTGGTATTATAAAGCTTTGTGGCTCCCTCCATAAACCGGTCCTTAGAATCCGATGTTGCTAAACCCAATCCCGGGTCTTGTGCAAACTGCACCATACCAAATTCATCCAACCACCGGATTTCTATCAACTACTAATTTGTGTCCATCATGATTAAAGTAACCATAAAATATAATATATTTCATGTTGTATGAAATTCCATTCCAAAAGTCTAAGCATGACAAAGCATAATCAAAACCTATCTACTTCAGAACCCAATCCAGGTGACAAGAAATAATACGGAACAAGGCATATAACATGAAATAGGACATCATTTTATGTAGTATGCAACTAACTAAACATCGTAAAACAGGTGCAAGATGGTCAAGGGCACTTGTCTTTCATTCTTTAGCTACTCAGTCTTCTTGATGGAACTCTTGATCTCCATATCTTCATGTCACTTTTTGATCGAGATACGAGTGCGTATAAACTACCATCAAAAGAGAAATAAAAACAATCAAGAACAATACACCATACAAGAAATACAAATATTCATGATTGAAATATGTTATGATTATGATTTAAATTGGAGTTATGAGTGATTTATTATTTTTCATTGCTAAAGAAATGCATTTATCAATTATTTCTCATTTTTAGTGTTTATTTAAATGTTTAAAACATTATTAATGAATTTCCCATAGTCAAAATATATTTTATTTGCACTTTATAATATTATTTAAGATAAAAAGTTTTTATAAATAATTTTCCTACTATTTCTACATTTATTCTCCATTTTTAATATTTATTTATAGCTAAATTTATTTTTATTTAATTTTTCATGATCAAAATATATTTTATATGCATTGTACATTTGTTACTTCAGCATAAAAATATTTATAGCTAATTCTTTCATATTTTCTATATTTATTTTATCACTTATAAACATATACCATTCACTAGATATATTTTTCTGCAATTAATTCCATTTACAATGATTTTCCTATATAAAATATATTTTAAAATATAATTTATAATGTTATTTCAATCTTAAACAAAGTTTTAAATACTTTTATGTCATTATTATATTTATTATTATGCCTAAATTAATTTCAGATCCAAAAATATCTTTTAAACATATTTTCTACACATTTCTATAAATTTAAGCGATTAAAATAAATTATATTTCCTAAATGTGTTTGTGCATTATTAAAAATTTATTGTAACTAATATTAACTAAAATGATTTTCTATAAAACAGATTAAATCAAAACGTCTAAGAATAAATTCTATATTGTTCAGAGGCCAATTCATAAATTTCAGAGGCTAAAAAATATTATTTTTATTTATTCCAAGGGTTTCACTGTGATTATTGCCTATTTACATAATATTTCATAATTGCAAAGGGTCATCTCTGAAAAGATAGGGGTCCATTCCTAATTTTATTACAAGTCGCAAGGGCCTAATTGTGAAAAACGAAGGGCTATGAGCTTGTCGACTGTTGGAGTCGGCAGATCCCCTAACACTATGAAAAGTGTTTGAAAAAGTTTGTGGTTCGGTCTGGGCGCGCGGAGATCTAAGAAAGTGAAATGTGATTTGGACACGAGTGACACGGTGGTTTACGTGGTTCGGGCCGCCTGAGCGTAATACCCTACTCCACGGGTGTGTGTTTGTTGTATTAACTTGTGAGCTTCAGAATGTTTCCCCCCTCTGTGTATCGTCGGTTTGTCCTTTTATAGTACAAGGACTAACCGTTACAAGTCAGCCTGGCCCGACATGTGGCCCTGGCGGTTATTAGTATTGATACACGAGATTAATTGTTGTTAATAACCCTGTAACGGCTCCGACAGTGCCGTTACAGGTGTTAAGGCTGTCCGATTAATTATCATTAACGTGGAATTAATGGTAATTAATCGGATCTTGAAGTCTGCGGCTGTCCTTTGGAGATCCGGAGCCGTTACAACGTCTCCCGGGGGCTTTAAGCATCTAGCTCCGTCGTGTGGACACGTGGCAGCTCCGGAGCTTGCTTGGGAGAAGCGGGAAGCTCCGGGGTGACCTGGCACGTGTCATGTCCGGAGCTTCTCTCGGTCGGGGGCTACCTCCGAGGTGCCGTTTCAGTACTTGGCCCGGAGCTTCACCCTTGCGGGTAATAGCTCTGGGCTGACAGTACACGTGGCAACCTAGAGGTTAACCATGTTGGAGAAGCGGGTCCGGTCACGTCTGGCGAGTGGGCCCCCGAGGGTCTTCAATTTGAGTTGATGTCCTTCCCTTGAGATCTTTGTAACCTCAGGGGGTGTATGGTTTTTAGGGTACCGACAGTGGCCCCCTGGACCTACCTCCGGGGAAGGCCAACGGGATGAAGTCGTTCTGCCGGAGGTGGGTCCATACTTGTGACTCTTGAACTGGGTCTTCAAGAGTCTTCGGAGGTGCCTTTGGCGGGGCTTTATGGTTGAGTCCCGACGCGTGGCGCACCTCAGGCGGCGGATAAGATATTTGACATGCGGATCTCTCGCAATTGAAGGTCGTCGGTTCCCGATACGAAAACCGTATCGGTTCCGCGCGCCTTGTCAGCCCGCCGCCTTTGGGTTTCCCGCCTCGTGATGACAACTGTTTGCCTGGGTAAGAGCCTCGACTTGGTCGTCGGGGTGGTCCCGGGCCCTCTTGTCATCGGCTGGGTTGAATTCTTGAGTAGTATGCTTGATTCCCCTGCAGTTTCCATCCAAGCGTTGCGAGGGCTTACTTAAGAAGGAAAGCGCACCGTCGGGAGTTCTTTACGCTTTCCATCTGTTCTTGCGCTCAAACTCCCAACTCGTGCTTTGCTTTTCTTCTCTCGCCTAGCTGTGCTGCGATGGAGTTGGGTCTGCGTGAGAGTCGTTTGAAGACGGAGAGCGATCTGAAGAAGGTCCGAGCCCTCATGGGGTGGTCGTCGGACTTCTTCAACCGTTCAATCCGCACCGGAGGAGAGCTTCCCTTTAAAAAGGAGCACTCCGGCGAAATGGTATACTTTTCATCGTATGCCATGGTGGGGCTGATCCCACCATTTTCTTCCTTCTTTTTGATGCTGCTGGACTTCTATGGTCTGCAGCTATACCACCTTGGCCCTCACTCCCTTCTCCTTGTGTCCATCTTTGTCCACTTCTGCGAGATGTGGGTGGGCATTCCTCCCTGCATCGAGCTCTTCCGCACTTTCTTCACCGTCCAAACCACCGGCCGAAGTGACGAGTACCTTGGCTTCTACTACTTTGTGAAGCGCAAGAAGTGCCCGTTCAAGTACCTCCGGTCGTTCCCTTCCGGGAAGTGGGATGACTGGAAGAAAGATTGGGTAGTTGTCCGGGTGGAGGAGCACGAGCGGTTGGAGCTGCCAGAAGGTCTGCCCGGCATTGACACGTCGGTGTGGAGCGAAGTTCCGGTGCTGGCGGCAGCCTTCGATCCCGTCCTATCAAGGATCCACCAATGTGTGGAGGGAGGATTGACTCCCCAGGCGGTGTTCTGCAACTTCCTGTTCAACAGGTGGGCACCGCTGAAGAGGAGGGAGAAGCTCGCCTGGGCCCTCAACAGCGTGATGGACGAAGACCGGGTTGAGACCGGGTTGAAGTCCAGCATGGTGGGGAAGTCCTTGGAGTTTCACCTCAAGAAATTCCAGCACGGCATCGATGTAGACGGAGCGTACTTGACTCCGCCACCGGCTTTCCTCCCCCTGAACGAGGAAGTTGAGTTCAGCAGGGAGCTCCGGCGGAAGATGCCCGCGCTTGACGACCTTGGCGTCGTCGAGAGAAGATCGACCACCCCGTTGGCGATCCCCGGGTTGTCGGAAGGCGGCTCCGCCCCTGTCTCTCAGCCAAGAGCTGAGGTCACCGGCAAGGGCAAGGAGCTGGCGGAGGAGCCGGAGAACCGGAAGAGGAAACTGCGACATGCTGACGGAAGGTCCGTCGGGCTTGCTACTTCACCGCCAGTTCCCCGTCCTCAGGAAGGAAGATCCTCCGCCGCTGTAGCATCTGTCCCCGTGGTGGGGTCTTTTCGAAGCGCTACTGTTCCGGCGGTGGGATCCTCCCGGAGTGCAGCTGTTCCTGTGATGGGTCCCTCCGGTGATGCCAGTTCCGGACGGGCGACTCCGGTTCGAGAAGCGGTGAGGGCCTCCAGGTCTAGGAGTTCCTCCCGGTCAAGGAGAGCTCCGACCCGGGAAACGCCCGTGGCTACGGCAAGTCCTGGGAGTCCTCCCGGAGCTCCTACGCCGACCGTGGCCAGCCCGGAACGTCCGGGAAAGAGGTTCCGCGCAAGCTGGTGCGTGAGCCTCCCAAGGTAATTTTTCTTGCTTACCTCAATTAACTTTTAATTATAGCATCTGTTTGCTCAATTTCTCCATTCTCCATCTGCAGCGTTCCTAAGAAGGGGAGTGAAGCTCCGCCCTCAGCCACAGTGTCTGAGGCTACGAGGGCTTCTGCTCCAGCTCCGGTGCTGCCCCAGGCAGAGGCTGCGACAGCTCCGGCGCCGGCTGTCGTGGTCATGGACCTCGACTCGTCTCCAGAAGTTCCCGTGGTAGCGCCGGACCACGGGATTGAAGATGCGCCAGCGGCACCCGCTCCGGAGGTTGAAGCTCCGGGCCCTGGTGCTGCAGAAGTAGATGCTCCGGCTGCCGAGCCGGAGGAAGTAGCGGTCCCGGCTTCAGAGCCGGAAAATGCTGGAGTTTCGGCGGTCGAGCCGGAGGCAGCTGAAGCCCCGGCGTGCGAGCCGGAAGTTGAAGTGGTTCCGGCAATTGAGCCGGTTACTTCTGAAGCTCCGGTCGCAAGGCCGGTAGTTATTGGAGCGCCGGCTGCAGAGCCGGTGGTGGTGGAGGCGGGGGAGCTTGAGCTCCCCTCAGAAGAAGCGTCCCGGCCGGAGCCATTGGAGGCGACGACGTCGATGGTACCCGTGGCGGAGCCAGAGTGCCTGAACGAAGTCGCCGACCCCCAGCCTGAGGGGGCGAATGAAGATTTGGTGGCGGGACCTTCTTCGGTGGCGACTGAGGCCATCCCGGAGGAGGGCCCTAGTGCCTTGGAAACTCGGGGTTCCGCTCTCGCAGAGTGGGACCCAATTTTTGTAAATGAAGACCCGCTGGAACCAGCGGAGGAGACCCCAGAAGGTCCGGAGCCCATCTCGCTGTCGATGTCCATCGACAACGCTTGCTCCAGTCTGCGCCAAGTCCAACTAGCCTTCTTCCACGACAGCAAGGTTCTTGAAGAGGAGCGCCAAACCCTTAGGAGGTGGCGTAATAGACTCCAATTCGAGACCAAGCTGGCGCAGTCGAGGATCGCTGCGGACAAGGAATGGATCAAGCGGAAGAAGGTCCGCTTGGAGCTCTGGGGTGAGATGCTGGACGAGAGGGAGAGCATGACTCACAACCTCGACGCCCAATCCCGGGAGTACCACGACCAAGCTAAAGCTGCCAATGATGCGGCCAACGCTCGGTTCGATCAACTCGAAGCCATCAGTACCGCACTCATCAAGCGCCGAGAGGCGCTTGAGGGAAGGGAAAAGCGGCTCGAGGATGAGGAGCAAAAACTCCTGGAGCTACGGGATGACGTCTTGCGACGTGAAGAAGAGCTTGCCGAGAAGACAGCTCTGGCGGACAAAGGTATCGAGGAGCGCGCTAAAAAATTGGAAGAGCGCTGCCTCGAAGAGGAGGAGAAGACCTGGGTGCGAGGGCAGGAACTCTACGAGTATGAGTGTGCCCTCATCGCCCGAGAGAAGAAAATAGAGGCTAGGGAGAAAGACCTGGTCGACCGTCGGAACAAGATCCACCTCCGGGAGGAGGAGCTCGGGAGACTCGAAAAGCGGGTTGCTGCGAAAATTCAGCAAAACGCCAAAGAAGTTGAGCGCCTCTCCCGCGAGAACTCAGAGCTGGCGGCGACCCGGAGGTCCTTGGAAGAGATGAAGGGCCTGAGAAAGACGGACTCCCTGCAAATTTGGGAGTTCCTGAGTAAGGCCGACGATGCGCTAGCGCCATTGGGTTTCAGCCCCGTGCTTCCGGATGATCCGGAGCCGGAGCCGGACCTTGCATTGCAGGCGTTAAACGCCGCGGGTGGCAAGCTCTCCAAGGTGGGCGACGTCATCGCGGACCAGCTTGAGGTCGAGGGGCAATCCCTGGCTAGAAACGTCACAGAGTATGTGTTGACGTGTTACACTAGCCGGAACCCTCGATTCCCTCTGGACCCGGTGCTTGAAGGCCCCGTTGAAGGAGAAGGCGAAGCTACCCGAGCCAGCGTGTCGGAGGTCGCCCAGAAGGTCGCTGAGTTCTTCCATAGGGTCTAGGACTATCTTTCTTAGCCTTTATTTGTATTTTCTCTTCTTCCTCAATTTTGTAATCCTTTGTCCCCAGATGTAATCTCTGGTCTTCCAATGAAATGAAATCCCCAATTTTTCGTGAATTTCATTTTTTGTCTTCAACATCTTTGTCTTCACTTGGCCCCCTGGTAGATGTGCACAATTTGATTGTGGACATGTACCAAAAGGATGTTGATTTTTGTTGAAGACAGATTTGCTTCGAACTCGTATAGTTTAGGTCCGAAGTTTTCGATAGTGAAGGTCCCTTGAAGTCGTCGGAGCTTAGAAGCTCCGGCACTGTCCATCGTCGGAGCTTAGTAGCTCCGGCAGGAGCCTCTACCAACACGTTGAGTGTCGGTAGTTAATACTTCAAGGTGTCGGAGCTTAGTAGCTCCGGCAATGACCCTTGCCACGCCTGGCTGGCAACAGACTCTAATGATAGAATCTTCTCACCATCTTTAAGTTAACGCCGATGGGAGTCGGAGCTTGGTTACCCCCGGTTTTTCTCCATCAATATTGGGTTTATTTTTCCTGCACACTTAAGCCAAGAAAAACAGTAAAATTCGTTCCTTATCTATAACTTCGTCGTGGCTTACGGTTCTCAAGAGAATTTCAAGTTGAACACGATTTTTAGTATAATTGGATGAATTGTCTTTTCTTTTAGATCCAATTGTCCATGGACCCACCTTACTTTGGCCTGCCTGGGTGTAGGTAGAGTGGCGTACTTAGGGTGCTTGACCAGGCTAAGTCGATAGCGCACTCCAGCCCTAGAATGGCTTGGCGGCTTTCAGGCGAGTTGGCCACAGACGATATTTAAATCTAAAAAATCTGACAATTCAACTCAAATTGTACATAAACCGGTTAAACTAGAACTTCTTAAGAATTGCACGTTTCTGTTATAGACAAGAAAGAGAAAAATAAAAATGTCGAGCCTTATGCAAAAATGAATGCACGTGGAGTCTATTTCACATGAAGATGTCTTTCATTATAGGTCCGGGGTACAGATGAAACAAGTACACTCTTAGGGTACGGAACCAGGCTAAGTGTGTTTGGTTTCTCGTTTCACCCAGGGTAATTAGCTACACTTCTAGTCTGGAGACTGTATCAAGTGTTGCATGAGCTTTCCAAACCTTTCGGGAAAGGTCCGGCTGCTCTCCCGGAGGAACTACCCGACTCTGTACAATGACTCTATAACATACACTTCAAGTTACTTAAGACTCACCTCCGTGGAATTAAGTGTAGAACTTACGGAGGTGCTCGATGTTCCAAGGGTTTGGGAGAGGTGTCCCATCCTCGGCGGCCAAGCGAACGCTTCCGGGACGGGATACTTTGATCACTCGGAAGGGCCCTTCCCAGCCGGGGGAGAGTTTGTTTTGCCCTTCTCTGGATAGTATTCTCCGTAGCACCAGATCGCCTTCCTCGAGCTGTCGGTTGTGTACATGCCACTGATGATAGCGCCGTAAAGCTTGGCGGTATCGGGCGTTCCGAACAGCTGCTTGGCACCTTCCCTCCTCGAGGAGGTCTAGGTCTTCACGCCGGAACTGGTCCTGCGCGGCTTCGTCGAAGGTCCGGACTCAGAAGGAACCCAGGGTGATCTCCGGAGGAAGGATCGCTTCTGCTCCGTACACCAGGAAGAAGGGTGTTTCTCCGGTTGCCCGACTTGGAGAAGTCCTGTTAGCCCATAGAGTGGGCGGAAGCTCTTCGATCCAATTAGCTCCGTGTTTTTTCAAACGCTCATAAGTTCGCGTTTTTAGTCCTTTAAGGATCTCTGCGTTTGCTCTCTCG
Source organism: Tuctoria greenei (assembly GCA_036927565.1). NCBI lineage: Eukaryota > Viridiplantae > Streptophyta > Magnoliopsida > Poales > Poaceae > Tuctoria > Tuctoria greenei. The sequence continues at coordinate 23,296,044 of JAYESD010000002.1, read as the reverse complement.
GCTTGCCCATTGCTGGCAGGATGAGCTACGGAGGCGTAGCAAACTTGTATGCCGAGGTCTTCGCAATATCCTTGAAATGCGGAGCTTGTGAACTGAGTCCCATTATCAGTGATGATCTTGTTTGGGACTCCGAATCTGCTCACGATAGATTGTAGAAAATTGATTGCAGATTGTTTGTTGATCATCACAACAGGAGTAGCTTCCGGCCACTTGGTGAACTTGTCGATGGCGACATACAGGAACTTGTAACCTCCGACGGCTCTTGGGAAGGGTCCCAAGATGTCCATCCCCCACACGGCGAAAGGCCACGTAGGAGGTATCATTTGTAAGGGCTGAGCAGGTGTATGAATTTGCTTTGCATGAAATTGGCATGCTTTGCATTTCTTCACTAGCTCAGTAGCATCCTGGAGCGCTGTAGGCCAGTAGAAGCCGTGCCGAAAGGCTTTTCCGACCAGCGTGCGGGAAGACGCGTGGTTCCCACACTCGCCTCCATGGATTTCTGCGAGGAGCTCGCAGCCTTCTTCCCTTGTGATGCACCGCATTAGGATGCCGTTGGCACCGCGCCGGTAGAGATCCCCTTCTACCAACGTGTATCTTTTAGCCAATCTGACTACCCGGTCAGCGGATACATCATCGTCAGGAAGGATGTTGTCTTTCAAGAAGTTCCGGATCTCCGAGATCCATGCATCGGAACTGACTTGAGCATTTGAGTCTTGCGTGCTGGGTTGCTCGGAGCTTCCGGCAGCACCTACGACCCTTGATGGCTGCCATGGTAACAGGGCCATCGGGACCGTCAGCTTCGGGATGCTGATCTCGCCCCCTTCGTTCAGCTCGGCAGGCTGAACTGTGGGTTTTGACATCCTCCGGACAAAGGTTCCGTCTGGAGCCGGAGCTCCGGTTGACGCCTTGGTCGAGAGTTCGTCAGCTTCAACGTTGTGAGCACGCTGAACATGGTGAAGGTCTAGGACTTCGAAGTCCTTCTGAAGCCTCTGGACTTCAAGGAGATAAGCAGCCAGCTGGAGATTATTGCAGGAGCATTCACCCTTCACCTGTTTGATAACAAGTTGTGAATCTCCTTTGACCAGCAACTGCTTGACACCAAAGGATAGTGCCACCTTTAATCCATATATGAGTGCTTCGTACTCCGCCATGTTGTTGGTTGCCTTGAAATCAAGGTGCACCATGTATCTTACCTTCTCCCCGGTTGGTGTGAGGAGAAGGACTCCAGCTCCGGCTCCCTGCTTCTGCATGGAACCGTCGAAGTAAAGGGTCCAGTGAGGCTTAGTGAAGGCCGGAACTTGTGGTTCCTTCTTCTGCTCGCTGGGGCCCCCAGAGTTTAATGGAGAGGGAGTCCATTCTGCCACGAAATCTGCCAACGCTTGACTCTTGATTGCTTGTCTTGGAATGAATTCGAGGTCGAATTCAGCCAGTTCCGCTGCCCACTTTGCTATATTCCCAGTTGAATTGGGATTATGCAGAATCGCTCGAAGTGGATATGAGGTTACCACCGAGACTTTGTGAGCTTGGAAATAATGTCGAAGCTTCCTTGAGGCAATAAGAACTGCGTAGAGCAGCTTATGTACCTCTAGGTATCGAGTCTTGGCATCATGTAACACTTCACTGATGAAGTATACTGGGCGTTGAACGGTCCGGACCCTCCCGGAGGGGTCCGGAGCTTCCTCTCCATTGATCCGGACCCTGTCGGAGGGGTCCAAACTATATTCGGGGACCTCCGGGTTCTGGGTGGAGGAACCCGGAGCTTCTTCAGGAATGACCTGGATCCTATCAGAAGGATCCGGGTCCTCTGAAGTGGCTTCTTGAGGATTCAAGTCTGGGAGCTGGGACCCAGACCTGCTTTCGGGAACCTCCGGATCCTCCCGAAGGGATCTGGATTCCTGAGTATTGGGTAGTTCCGGTCTCTCCGCAACCAGAACCATACTGACGACTTCGTCAGCTGCTGAAATATAAAGCAATAAAGGCTCACCAGGGTTCGGAGCTACCAAGACTGGTAGAGTGGTGAGGAACTGTTTCAGCTCCTGGAATGCCTTCTCTGCCTCTTCAGACCATTGGAATGGTCCGGACTTCCTCAGTAACTTGAAGAAGGGAAGTGCCCTTTCCGCCAGTCTTGAAATGAATCGACTGAGGGCTGCTAGACATCCAGTTAATTTTTGGACGTCTTTGATGCGGGTTGGTGGCCGCATGTCTTCGATGGCTTTTATCTTCGCCGGATTAGCCTCTATACCCCGGTGACTTACCAGGAAACCAAGAAGCTTTCCGGAACTAACCCCGAAGACGCACTTGTCTGGGTTTAGCTTCGTGCGGGTGGCCCGCAGCTTGTCGAAGACAGCCTGCAAGGTATCCAAGAGGGACTCCTTGTTTTTTACTTTGACCACAATGTCATCAACGTACACCTCCACTATGTCTCTGATGAGTTCTTCGAAAGTTTTGTACATTGCTCGTACAAAAGTTGAAGCTGCATTCTTGAGACCAAAAGGCATGGCTGTGTAACAATACAATCCATCCACTGTGATGAATGAAGTATGTTCTTCATCTTCCCTAGACATCCGGATTTGATGATATCCTGAATATGCGTCTAGAAAACACAGCAACTCACACCCAGAGGTGGAATCCACTATCTGGTCTATTCTAGGTAGTGGGAATGGATCTTTTGGACATGCCTTATTCAGTGTGGTATAGTCGATGCACATCCGAAGTTTCCCGCCGGCCTTAGGCACAACGACTGGGTTTGCCAGCCATTTTGGATGGTAGACTTCTCGGATGAATCCGGCTTCGAGCAACTTCTTCACTTCTTGTCGGATGAAGTTCTGTCGCTCTACAGATTGCTTCCGAGGTTTCTGGTGTACAGGCCGAGCGTCGTGGTAAATCTTCAGATTGTGCTCAATCACTTCCCTGGGGATCCCAGGCATTTGTGACGGTTGCCAGGCAAACACGTCAACATTAGCCCGGAGGAAAGTGATGAGCGCGAGTTCCTATTTGTCGTTCAAGCCACCCGATATGCGGGTAGTTTGAGTGACATCGGAACCAATTTGGACGACTTTGACGGGAATGTCGGTGTCGCCGCTTGGCTGCACACGGGGTGCAGAGGTCGAGCCTCGTTGACGAATGCTCGGAGGTTGTGGAGCTTGCTTCTGTCTGGAATCCTCCTCTTGCGCTGTGGTGAGTGCATGGAGTTCTTCCAGAGCAGTTACTCCGGCAGTGCGATCTCCACGGATCCGGAGAACGCCTACTGGTGTCGGCATCTTCAACACCAGGTATCCATAATGAGCAGCTGCCATGAATTTGTACAGGGCAGGTCTACCCAAAATGGCGTTGAATGGTAAGTTGATCTGAGCGACGTCGAAGACCAACTTTTCGGTGCGATACTTCTCCCGGGTCCCGAAGGTAACAGGGAGAGTGATAGCTCCGAGTGGGGTTATGGCCCCCGGACCTACTCCGGAGAAAGGTCGAGAGGGCTGGAGGTCTGAAGGTCGAAGCTGAAGCTTAGTGAAAGCTTCGAAGCTGATGAGATTAAGCCCCGAACCTCCATCTACCAGGACATGATGGAGCTGGATGTTGTTGATGGTGGGGGATACCATCAAGGGCAGCTGGCCAGCTCCGACCATGCTTTGAGGACAGTCCGAAGCATCGAAAGTGATGGGTGTGTCCATCCACTTTCGATGTGGCTCCGGTCTAGCTGTAGGAGCTACAGCAGCCATATCCCGTCGCATGGTCTTAATGACGCGACGAGAGGTGATGTCCCATGATCCACCAAAGATGGTGTTCATGGTTTTTCGACGTTCGTTGTCGGAGACGTCGGAATCATCGTCGACGGAGGTGTAGACGGCTTTCAAGACCTTTTTGGGGTCTTGAAACCCTAACTCCTCTTCAGCCGGAGCTTCATCGACCTTTTGTTTTCCCTCCCTCTGACGGAAGGGAGACCCTTCCCGGCGCTTGTGGTAGCGCTCGGCAAGGTTTTGGACCTCCCGGCAATCCTCCAGCCTGTGGCTGCCCGTTTTGTGAATGGGGCACCACATCTTGGATTTGCCACCGTCTTCGGAAGACGGTCGAGGTCGCTTCTCGGGGCGTGGCCCCCGGCCACCAGGAGTTGCAGTGGCTGCAACGTTGGATGTGCCGGCCGACGGCTTCTTCTTGCCGTTGGTCTTCTTTTTCTTCTTGCCACTCCCGGAGGTAGCGGCTTCTTCTTTGGAGGATTTTTTATGATCCTCCAAGGCTGGTTTGGAGTGCATTTCACGGCCCTCCGCAGCTCTGGCACATTTGTCAGCCAGGCTGAAGAGCTCCGTGACACTGGTGATCTCTTTGATCGCCAGTTTCTCCAACATCTTCTTGTCTCGTACACCCTGTCTGAATGCTACAATGACAGAAGCGCTTGAGATAGAAGGGATTGTGTTACGTACCTGAGAGAATCTCTGGATGAATGACCGCAAAGATTCTCCTCCTTTTTGCACGACCGCAAAAAGGTCCAGTTCGGTGCCCGGACGGGTGTATGAACTCCCGAAATTGGCGGTGAACTGGCGGCATAGCTCCTCCCAACTGTCGATAGAGTTGGGCGGAAGGCTCATAAACCAGGACCTAGCAGTCCCAGTTAAGGCCACTGGAAAGTAATTGGCCATTACAGCCTCATTTCCTCCAGCTGCTAGGATCGCAGTGGAGTATATCTGTAGAAATTCTACGGGATTGACAGTCCCGTCGAATTTTTCCGGCAAGTGTGGCCGGAACTTCTGTGGCCATCTAACCATACGCAGGTGCATGGCTAGGGCGGAACAGCCTCCTCCTACTCCTTCCAGAGTAGAAAGATCTTGAGCATCTCGTCTTTCTCGAGCTCGCTCGATGTGGACACGGCCATCCTGTTGGCGGTATCGGCGATCAAGCTCCGCTCGGAGGTCGTGTGTCGAAAGCCGAGATGCAGTATGGGCACGTCGTGCCCCAGAGGGCAACGACGTCACTTGCTGTGACGCAGCTCTTCTCCGGTTGTTGGAGACATGTGGACCAAGTCTTCCAGACAACGTTCGTCGCTGCGACGGGGCCCGCCCTGAAGGAGGTGGACCCTGATTGTTGAGGCGTTCGGCCGCTGCTGCGACCAAATGCTCAATATCAGCTCTCCATTGCTCCATGGCACCTTGAGATGCATCCGGAGGTGGTGGTCGCTGAAGGAGAGCACGCGCTGCATGGAGCGCGTGTTCTGGGTTGTCACGACTTGCCAGCGCAGAATGTGACGCCGGTGCACCATCATGTCGTTCGGCATGTCTTGCCGGAGAAGATGGTGGTGGTGGGAGTGTGACTCCCGCTGGAACTGAGGCTCCTGCCGGTGGTTGCATGTTGGAGGGATTGCCTCCGACAGTCTGAGCAGCAGGTTGCCCGTTGGATGATCCAGCTGCAGAATTCACCATTCTTGAAGATCTCAGGCGCCCCTACCTGGCGCGCCAACTGTCGACTGTTGGAGTCGGCAGATCCCCTAACACTATGAAAAGTGTTTGAAAGAGTTTGTGGTTCGGTCTGGGCGCGCGGAGATCTAAGAAAGTGAAATGTGATTTGGACACGAGTGACACGGTGGTTTACGTGGTTCGGGCCGCCTGAGCGTAATACCCTACTCCACGGGTGTGTGTTTGTTGTATTAACTTGTGAGCTTCAGAATGTTTCCCCCCTCTGTGTATCGTCGGTTTGTCCTTTTATAGTACAAGGACTAACCGTTACAAGTCAGCCTGGCCCGACATGTGGCCCTGGCGGTTATTAGTATTGATACACGAGATTAATTGTTGTTAATAACCCTATAACGGCTCCGACAGTGCCGTTACAGGTGTTAAGGCTGTCCGATTAATTATCATTAACGTGGAATTAATGGTAATTAATCGGATCTTGAAGTCTGCGGCTGTCCTTTGGAGATCCGGAGCCGTTACAACGTCTCCCGGGGGCTTTAAGCATCTAGCTCCGTCGTGTGGACACGTGGCAGCTCCGGAGCTTGCTTGGGAGAAGCGGGAAGCTCCGGGGTGACCTGGCACGTGTCATGTCCGGAGCTTCTCTCGGTCGGGGGCTACCTCCGGAGGTGCCGTTTCAGTACTTGGCCCGGAGCTTCACCCTTGCGGGTAATAGCTCTGGGCTGACAGTACACATGGCAACCTAGAGGTTAACCATGTTGGAGAAGCGGGTCCGGTCACGTCTGGCGAGTGGGCCCCCGAGGGTCTTCAATTTGAGTTGATGTCCTTCCCTTGAGATCTTTGTAACCTCAGGGGGTGTATGGTTTTTAGGGTACCGACAGAGCTGTTTTAAATATGGGCCGTTGGATCTAACATGAGGGGTTCAGATTAAATAAAACGAAGGGGTATCTCGATCTAATCTTGGCCGTTGCTCACAGATCTAGGGCTACCGTTGCGCCACGTCACCCAGGTAACGTGGGTGGCGCCCGGAGCCACCAGAGGCGGCGGCGCCAATGGCCAGACTCTCGCTGGACTTCGCCAGAACAGCATTCCGGTGCTCCAAACTCTACGCGAAGTGGTGTAAAAGGAAGAGGAGATCAAGTGGAACTCACCGTGGGGTTTCTGATGCGGGTAAATGGCCGGGGACGAGCGCACGCCGATGGGAATCGGCACTTGAGCATCGGAGATGTCGTGGTGGCTGCTCGGGCCACAAAACTCGTCGTGGAGGAGCCATATAGGGGCGGCGCGGTGATTCCAACCTCTACGGCTCGTCGGGGCGATCGGAATGCCGTGGAATATTGGGGCACAAACTTGGGTGGCGACAATGGCGATGTGAAAGGGTTTGGGTGTGTGTGTGTGTGTGTGGGGGGGGGGGGGGGGGGGAGGGAGGAGAAGGATGAGATGTGTGCGGGCGAATTTATGGAGGGGGTGGTTGTGTCGGGCGTGGGGGCAAGGGGCACGACGCTAGGTTGACGGTTGCCGGGGCGCGGTGCGGCATGATTGGTGCATGGAGAGAAGAGAGGCGACGATTGGGGAAGATGGCCCTGACGGGCAGGCCCCGCGCATCAGACGGTGAGAGAGGGGAGGAAGGTTGCGGTGGGCTTGGCCGTCCGGGGGAAAAGAGGAGGGAGGTGGGCTGCGTGGGAGCTTTTGGCCCAAGCAAGGTTTTTATTCCTTTTCTTTTTCCTTTTTCTTTTCTTTTTTCTTTTTATTTCTTTTTATTTCTTTATTATTTAATTAGATTATTTTTTCTTTTATTTTATAAAAATAAGGGTGTTATAATTCTACCCCCCCCCCCCCCCCCCCCCTTAAACGGAATCTCGCCCTGAGATTCTAAGTTAGGTCGAGAAGAAGATCTAAGTTTTTGTAAATCAGAAAACTACCCCATTAGAGAGTATTTTATCATTATTTATTTTTCTATAATATTATTAATTTTGATTTGGTTTTGAAACCTTTAGTCTAAACCTTCCAAAAGTTAAATACCTCACACAATGCAAGAATAACATGATAAATGTGTTTTAATTGGTCTTAAGAAAATCTTTCATTACCACACAATTTTACACTTTATTTTATTACAATTATTGCTATATTATTTTCTTATTTCTTCTAATTGTATTTATATACTAATTTCATTATCAACTCTATTATGATTTTAAATAGGGTGATACAAGCATGATAAAGTTTTCTTAACAATTCTTTAATTTTATTTGAATTCAAACATATTTTTATTTTTATTTTCTTAAATTGAAGTTTTTATTCATCACAAATAAACAAATATGATAAAGTATGTTGATTTAGTTAAATCTTATTCTTATTATTATTATTTAGTATTTTGCCTAATTTACATTGTGGTTCAATTTTTAAAATCTTTCATTTCAAATACATTGTCATTATTATTATTATTATTATTATTATTATTATTATTATTATTATTATTTCTTTTTATAAATATTGGGTTACAATCCCACCCACCTTACAAGGAATCTCGCCCTTGAGATTCAAACGGGTTGCACGAAGGAGACATGATATGATTTATTAGTGGATGGCTACTCCCCTTAAACAGACAAATAATATAATTTACTGTTGTTATTTTTTGTTAATCTAATGCAGTACATCAAGCAACGTGTTCTTATTCACTGTTAGGAAGGCATGGGTTTCACTTGCTAACCAAAGGGGACCTAAGCAAGTGCTGTGTAATGATCTTCAAGAGTCTTCTTCACTCTCTGCTCTGTCTTCAATAAGTCGATCTTCAGGCTCCGTCGATTAAGTCGAATCTTCGTCTTCATAAGCAAGGTCAAGGGAAGTCTAGTAAATCTATTCTAACTAACGTCACGTGCCTAGAGTCTATATATAGTTCTGATACCACTTTGTCACACCCGGTTTTATTAAACATAAAACCAACTGTAAATACAGGTATGTCAGGATCAGTTTCATCATACATGTATGACAAATAGTGATAAAAAATTCTATATCGAATGTAAACAACATTTATACCTTCAAAAGAGCTTTGAAATAGCAGCGGAAGAGACAAATCTTTAGGGCAACCACAGGCAAACCGACTGGCAGCAACGCGACCTATGCACTGTCTTCACTTGTCAGTTGTCTTCATTAGATCTTCTCCTCACGGAGCAGCATTATAAAAAACCACAAAAGCAAGTGCATGAGTACATAGAGTACTCAGCAAGTGTGGGAAATAGATGACATGAATGGCTAGATCAAGGATAGGCAAACTTTGGCTTAAGCACTATGCATATAACCTAACAGCAACTTTTATTATCAATTTAATACTATATAAATATTCCAAATAATAATGATGATAGCAAAGATAATTCTTGAATCATAAATTACCATCATTTCCCTTCTATAAGCTAATTATGAACTGGCCCCAAGCCGCTTTTGTCCGTGAGCACGGCTGTCATGACAGTTTTCCAAATCTCTGCAAAGAGTGTACCCTTTACCCACAAGCAGTGATTCCATCATTTGTTGCCAGGTGGACTGAGTAAACCTCCCTGAATGCCCGTAGTAGCTAACCACATTACACACTTCCTTTGATGTGAGGCCAGGAGATAACTACATCGTCTTTACAAAAGTACTCCCGACTAGTGCTAGCCCTCTAAGGTTTCCACCACTGAGGCATTTCTGGAGTAACCCTTGGCCTCAGAGCCCCCTCTTGAGCATTGCGGTTCCCAGAGCAGTACCCCTGCATCATTCCCCGCACCATCAAACTACTAGCATTTTATCAGGAGAAACCTAATTAGTTGACCAAGCCGCACCATCTCAGTCTCGTGGTGGTACTATAAAGCTTAGTGGCTTCCTCTATAAACCGGTCCTTAGAATCCGGTAGTGCCAAAGCCAATCTTGGGTCTCGTGCAAACTGCACCATACCAAATCCATCCAACCACCAGATTCCTATGAACTACTATTGTGTGTCCATCATGATTAAAGTAACCATAAAATATAGTATATTTCATGTGTTTGAAATTCCATTCCTAAAGTCTAAGCATGGCTAAGCATAATCAAAACCTATCTACTTCCCAACCCAATCCAGGTGACAAGGAATAATACAGAACAAGGCATATAACATGAAATAGGACATCATTTTATGTAACATGCAACTAACTAAACATCATAAAACAGGTGCAAGATGGTCAAGGGCACTTGCCTTTCATTCTTTAGCTGCTCAATCTTCTTGATGGAACTCTTGATCTCCATATCTTCATGTCACTTTTTGATCGAGATACGAGTGCATATAAACTATCATCAAAAGAGAAAGAAAAACAATCAAGAACAATACACCATACAAGCAATACAAATATTTATGATTGAAATATGTTATGATTATGATTTTAATCAGAGTTATGAGTGATTTATTCATTTTCATAGCTAAAGAAATGCATTTATCAATTATTTCTCATTTTTAGTATTTATTTATATGTTGAAAACATTATTACTGAATTTCTCATAGTTGAAATATATTTTATTTGCACTTTATAATTTTATTTCATCTAAAAAGTTTTGATAAATAATTTTCCTACCGTTTCTACATCTATTATCCATTTTTAATATTTATTTATAGATAAAATCATTTTTATTTAATTTTTCATGATCAAACTATATTTTATATGCATTCTACAATGCTATTTCAGCATAAAAAGATTTATAACTAATTTTTTCATATTTTCTATATTTATTTTATCAATTATAAAAATATACCATTCACTAGATATATTTTTGTGCCATTGATTCCATTTACAATGATTTTCCTACATAAAATATATTTGAAATATAATTTATAACGTTATTTCAATCTTAAAACAAAGTATTAAATAATTTTATGTCGTTATTATATTTATTACTATGCCTAAAAAAATTTTAGATCCCAAGATATCTTTTAAACATATTTTCTACACATTTATATAAATTTAAGCGATTAAAATAAATTATATTTCCTAAATGTGTTTCTGCATTAATAAACATTTACTTAATTAATATTAACTAAAATTATTTTCTATAAACAGATTAAATTAAAATGTTTAAGAATAAATTATATATTCTTCAGGGGCCAATTGATAAATTACAAAGGCTAAAAAATATTATTTTTATTTAATCCAAGGGTTTATCTGTGATTATTGCCTATTTACATAATATTTCATAATTGCAGAAAAGGCTAGGGTCATCTCTGAAAGTTAGGGGCCCATTCCTAATTTTATTACAAGTCACAGGGGCCTAATTATGAAAGACGAAGGGCTATGAGGTGTTTTAAATATGGGCCATTGGATCTAACACGAGGGGTTCAGATTTAAATAAAATGAAGGGGTATCGCGATCTAATCTTGGTCGCTGCTCACAGATCGAGGGCTACATGTAACACCCTCATTTTTATGCATCATGCACTACATACATTCATATACATGTTTAACATTAACCCACATAAAGAGGAACGGGTTTAAAAATATATTTGGAATAAAACCGCACTTAAAATGCTGAAAAGTGCGGACTAGTCCGATTTCGGTGAGGACTAGTCCGATTTCTCTCTGATTAAAAACAGACTTGTCCATTTTTGCTGCGGACTAGTCCGATTTTGTGCGGACTAGTCCAATATTCATGCCATGTCAATCATGCATGCCATGTCATATTAAGTAATATTTGTGCACTCTTTGATTGTGTTTCTTGTCTTGTATGTTTCTTGTGTGGATTAGACGGATTTGCGCTAGAGAGTGTCGCGGAGGATCTACAGCACCAAGAGTTTGAAGGCTTTGACCCTAATCAACCGCAAGAGCAAGACAAGTGTCCTTGAAGCATATTGATCCTGTTTTAAAATAAATGTTTTGTTTGCAAACTGCATGCTTGTGTCAATTTGATGGGAATCCTATGGTAGGAAGTTTACTAGATTTGTTAAACCACCCTTGTCACCTTGAATTTATGGTAGAGAGTCGGGATGGGATTTTTACCTTTTTGCTTCGCTTAATCAACTGGGATGGGAAAACAACTATACCACTCAATTTAATTATGCATTTATGAGATTATGATTAACATGAACTGGTTAATATGATATGGTAATGGATGATCTAAGCAAGACTGGTATGTGGATGGGTTAGATGTTATGGTGGTTTGATTGCTTTAGATATAAGGACCGGTTCATGCGAGAATAAGCCAGGATTACAGTGCCACCACAAGAGCAAGTATGGGTGCTGTGTAGCTTATTAATTAGGGCTTTGCTAGTGCTATTTGGATCATTAAGGATGCTCGGGGAAGGGGTAGTCATATTGGGTTTGTTGATGATTGGTGGGACTACCCTGGGATTCGAATGGCTCAAGAAGGGGCCCATGGTTGAAGATGTGCTCTGTGGGAGACATCGCCACTGGTGAAACCTTAGTGGGGTCTAAATAGGCTAGTAATCCCTTTGTAAAAGCTATTTTGTGATCTCTTGGCCATACACCAAAGGAAGTGTAATTAGCGAAAGAGAGGTTCTTTAGTCGCCGACGGGTGATGAAATCACAAACACGTGGGTAAAGTGGTACAAACTCTGCAGAGTCAAATAAAACTATCATGATAGCTGTACTCCCGTTTATGAGCACCTGGACAACTTCCATGATTAGAGGGAACCTGGTATTGGGATGGTTTTTGGGATGGTTATGGTTTGGTAATGGTTATGGCTGGTTATGGATTAATGTCTAGTATTGAATATGGTTATTGGCAAATGGTGAAATCTGGAATTATTGATGATGGTAATGAATTCAGATTGGTATTATGATAGTATTTAAGATTATGATGGGTTTATTTCATATACATGTGATATATTGCTTTTCAAATATTTTAATGTACTTTTCAGCACTCAACCATTATTATTGTCGTCATTTGAATCAGTCACATGTCATACTTTCCACACTTGTTGAGTACGATATGTACTCACTCTTGCAATCCCCCCCAACAGTTGCAGGTTAGGATTGAGAGTTTAATGATGATAATGGGGAGTTCTAGGTCGTGTCTATCATCAACTTGCCTGTGGTGTTGATTGGAGTTGCGCTATGCCCTATTGCTTATGCTGCCTAGCTATTTAGTTTGCTTATTTAGTTTATTTTCGCTGCATTAATTTGAACTTGTGATTAATAATCATTAGAGTTTGTATTCAAGGATAGTATGGTTTGTGTAATAAAATTTAGTTAATTAATCTTGTTCTGTGGTAATTTTCTGTATACTCTTTTGTGAATGCACTCGTGTATGTGTGTTGAACATCCTGGGCACACATATGCGTTTACTTGGTTCATTTTTGGAACCGGGTGTCACAGATTGGTATCAGAGCCACCGATTGACCGTAGTACGCAGCCTAGATAGAATGGACACTTTAGAGCACATAGGATCACTCAGGGATCGATGTGTTTTTGTTTGGTGTGCTTTCCTGTATATATTGTTTGCTTGTGTGCTTAATAGAGGATTTTGGGATGCTTTAGCATTGCCATGTCCACGTAGGCTAGTTACTTGTCTAGTTTCATATCCCTTGATTCATATAGTTGGGGACGTTTTCTAGTTCTTACATATTGCTTTTCTCCAGATCGTGAGGACTCGCAACCAGAGGGATGCTAACGATGAGGAGGAGAACCATGGAGTACCTAAGAACAACAATGTACAAGGACCTGCTCATGGAGCTACCAACATTTAGCAGCTATTGGCTATGCGAAACCAGCTCATGCAGACCATGATACAGACTATGGGACAGCCGCAGGCTGGTAACATCAATAATCAGCCCCACATGCCTCCACCGCCACCCCCGCCTCCTCATAACTGATTGGGAGAGTTTATGAGGACTAGGCCACCGACCTTTGCTCAAGCTACCGACCCTATGGATGCCGATGATTGGCTCAAGTCGTTGGAGAAGAAGCTTGCTATTGTCCAATGCAGTGACCGGGAGAAGGTGCTATTTGCTTCTCATCAACTCATTGGAGCAGCTGCGGATTGGTGGGATGCTTATTGCAATGCTCATGAGAATCAAGAGAGGATCACTTGGGCGGAATTCAAGGAGAACTTCCGTTCTCATTATGTGCCCGAGGGAGTTATGATCTTGAAGGGGCAAGAATTTGAGAACTTGAGGCAAGGAAGATCGAGCGTGGGTGAATATCTCAACAAATTCACTCAACTCTCAAGATATGTGCGTGAGGATGTTAGTCGGGACAGGCGGAAGCAATATTTGTTCATGAGAGGCCTCAACAATGAGATCCAAGTGCAACTGCTCAACTGCGATTATGCCAACTTCTAGAAGCTTGTGGACAAAGCAATTGTGGTGGAGAATAAGGTCCGTGAGATGGAGCAAGACAATAAGAGGAAGGCACCCTATCAAGGACAGCAACAAAGAAGTAATGTGCGCCCTCGCTTTGCACCTCCTAATGTGTCATATTACAGCTCTTATATTCTTGTACAACGTCCTGGTTATGCACCGCACCCAACTCAGTTTGTGCAGCAGTGCCCTATTATGCGAGCACCTAGGCCTCCAATGTCTTATGCACCTCGTGCCAACTATCCTGGTGCCAATGCTCAAAACCAAGCTCGTCCCAATAATTCTGGTGGAGTTAAGAAGTGCTATACTTGTGAAGAAGCTGGACACTTTGCACATCAATGTCCTAAGTTATGTCTTGGTCAAGGAAGCAATGTACCGAGGCAAAACCCAAGACCCAATAGAGGACAAACACAAGGGAACCGTGGATAGCAGAATTTTGCTCGTGGCAACGTGAACCATGTCTCTACGGAGGATGCTCAACAAGCGGATGACGTGGTCATTAGTATGTTTCTCGCCAACTCCAACCCCGCGACTTTGTTGTTTGATTCTGGAGCATCGCATTCATTCATTGCATTGAAGTATGTTGCCAAGTATAGTTTGCCTATCTCTCATATAAAGTTTACTCTATTGGTTAAGTCTCCTGGAGGAGAGATGAGGTCAAATATTGTATGTCCAAAAGTAAGCCTTAGAATAAGGGGGTAGACTTCTCCGCCAACCTTATTGTCTTGGATTCTCAAGGATTGGACATTATACTTGGTATGGACTGGTTGAGGAAGCACAATGGAGTTATTGAGTATGCCACGAAGATGGTGAAGTTGACTAATGAGGAAGGGATCACCGTAGAATTTGAAGCATCTCAAACCGCACCGAAGCAATTGGAGCTGAATCATATGGACGGTGCCGCAATTGAGGAGATTCCGGTGGTGTGTGAATTTTTTGATGTTTTTCTGTACGAGTTGTCAGGTATGCCACCTGATCGAGATATTGAGTTTGTTATTGATTTAATACCTGGAACTGCACCTATAGCTAAGAGGCCATATAGGATGCCTCCTATGGAATTAGCGGAGCTCAAGAAACAAATTCAAGAGCAACTAGCGAAAGGTTTTATTCGCCCAAGCTCTTCACCTTTGGGAGCGCCCGTGCTGTTTGTGGACAAGAAGGATGGAACCCAAATGATGTGTGTGGATTACCGAGCTCTCAACGAGGTGACAATCAAGAACAAGTGCACCTTGCCACGCATAGAGGACTTGTTTGATCAGATGAAGGGTGCTTGTATCTTCTCTAAGATTGATTTGAGGTCGGGATACTTTCAAATGAAGATTAGACCATCGGACATATCCAAGACAGCTTTTAGGACGCGGTATGGATCTTATGAGTACACCGTGATGTCCTTTGGATTGACCAATGCACCTACGTACTTTATGTACCTCATAAATAAGTTCTTCATGGAGTACTTGGATAGATTCGTTGTGTTGTTTATTGATGACATTATGATCTACTTGAAGGATGAGAAGGAACATGAGGAACACTTGAGGCTTACGCTGCAAAAATTGAGGGGGCATCAATTGTATGCCAAGTTCAACAAGTGTCAGTTTTGGTTGAAAGAGGTGCCGTTTTTGGGTCATATCATCTCAGGAGGAGGAGTATCGGTTGACCCCGGAAAAGTGAGAGACGTGTTAAAATGGGAACCTCCGCAGAATGTAAAGGAAATAATGAGTTTTCTAGGGATGGCTGGGTATTACCGTAGATTCATCAAGGACTTTTCCAAGATAGCCAAGCCAATGACGGAATTGCTAATGAAGGGAAAGGCGTTCCAATGGACTGAAGCTTGTCAAAACAGTTTTGAGGAGTTAAAGAAGAGGTTGATAACAGCCCCAGTTTTGGTATTGCCGGATGTAAGCAAGAGTTTTGATATTTATTGCGACGCATCGAGACAGGGACTTGGATGTGTATTGATGCAAGAAGGTCAAGTGGTAGCCTATGCGTCGAGACAATTGAAGAAACATGAGTAGAATTACCCAACGCATGATTTGGAACTTGCAGTTGTGGTACATGCGTTGAAGATTTGGAGACACTATATCCTTGGACATAGGTGTGAAATATATATGGATCATAAGAGTTTGAAGTATATTTTCACACAAACAGATCTGAACTTGAGGCAACGAAGATGGTTGGAGCTCATCAAAGATTATGATTTGGGGATCAACTATCATCCGGGAAAAGCCAACGTAGTGGCCGATGCTTTGAGTAGAAAAGGAGTAAGTCATCAACTCATAGTTCGAGAGTTGCCATCCGAGTTATGCAAGGAGTTCGAACGGTTGAACCTCGGATTTGTGAATGAGATGGGAATAATGGAGTTAAACCCAACCTTGGAGCAAGAAATTCGAGAGGCACAGACCAAGGATGAGGAATTTCAGGAAATCAAGGAAAGGACCCAAGAGGGGAGAGAATTCAGATTTGATGAGGATGAACATGGTACCTTATGGCTGGGAAAAAGGATTGTCGTGCCTAATGTGAAGCATATTCGGGAGACGATATTAAAAGAGCACATGACTCACCTTACTCAATTCACCCCGGTTGTACGAAGATGTACAATAACTTGAAGACTTGCTATTGGTGGGTTAGCATGAAGAAGGACATAGCTGAATACGTAGCATTGTGTGATGTGTGTCAACGAGTCAAGGCGGAACATCAAAGGCCAGTTGGGTTATTACAACCATTAAAGATTCCGAAATGGAAGTGGAAAGAAATCGGTATGGACTTCATAGTTGGTTTACCGCGTACCCAGTCCAGGTATGACTCAATTTGGGTAATCGTGGATCGATTGACCAAGTCAGCTCATTTTGTTCGTGTCAAGACCAAGTATACATCTGCACAATTGGCCGAAATATACATGGAGCATATTGTGTGTTGACATGGAGTCCCTAAGAAGATAGTCTCAGATAGAGGTTCTCAATTTACCTCCGGGTTTTAGCAAAAGTTGCATGAAGCATTAGGAACAAGGTTGAATTTTAGTTCAGCATACCACCCTCAAACGGATGGACAAACCGAGAGGACCAATTAGATTTTAGAGGACATGTTAAGAGCTTGTGCCTTGAAGCATGGGAAAGGTTGGGACAAGAGCTTGCCATATGCATAATTTTTATACAACAATAGTTATCAAGCAAGCTTGAAAATGTCACCATATGAAGCGCTTTATGGAAGGAAGTGTAGGACATCTTTATTCTAGAATGAGGCAGGAGAAACTCAAGTATTTGGTCTGGATGTGTTGTAAGAAGCCGAAAAGCAAGTCCAAATAATTCGCGAAAAGTTGAGGGCTGCCCAATCAAGACAAAAGGGCTATGCAGACATTAGGAGAAGGAAATTAACCTTTGAAGTGGGAGATTTTATTTACCTCAAGGTGTCAACGATGAGAGGTCATAAGAGGTTTAACATAAGAGGTAAGCTAGCATCTCGCTACATTGGACCATTCAAGATTTTGGGCAAAAGAGGAGAAGTAGCTTATAAGTTGGAGATGTCAACTCATCTTTCAGACGTACATGATGTCTTTCATGTTTCCCAGATCAAGAAATGCTTGAGAGTACTGGAAGAACAAGTGCCCATGGATGGATTGGAACTAGAGGAAGATTTGACTTATGCCGAACAACAGATCAAAATCCTGGAAACCAAGGAGAGAGTCACAAGGAGCAAGGTTATTAGATGGTGTAAGGTTCAATGGAAGCACCACACAGAAAAAGAAGCAATGTGGGAATTGGAGGATGATCTCAAGAAGGAATTTCCCTATCTCTTTCCTTCCGCGTCGAATCTCGAGGGCGAGATTCATTCTAAGAGGGGGTAGGTTTGTAACACCCTCATTTTCATGCATCATGCCTTACATACATTCATATACATGTTTAACATTAACCCACATAAAGAGGAACGAATTTAAAATATATTTGGAGCAAAACTGCACTTAAAATGCTGAAAAGTGCGGACTAGTCTGATTTTGGTGAGGACTAGTCCGATTTCTCTTTGACTAAAAACGGACTTGTCCGTTTTTGCTGCGGACTAGTCTGATTTTGCCTCTGGAAACATTCAGATTTGTCCGATTTTGTGCGGACTAGTCCGATATTCCAAGAATCCTTGAGAAATTGCTAAGTCCCTGAACTTTTCCGAACTAGTCCGGTGTTCCAGCAGACTTGTCCGTTTTCCTCTCTGACTAAAGTCGGACTTGTCTGATTTTTTGCCAGACTTGTCCGATTTCTCTCTGGACATCTTCGGACTAGTCCGGTCCTTTTTGGACTTGTCCGATATTTCGCGACTCCGAGTTGATCTTTTGTTTTACGACTTGTTTCTTGGGGTTCACGTTAAGTGCGCCTAGGGACGTTGTGCCTAACTCTTTTAGATCCCTTGTGGGGCTCTAAACCGGCCTCTACTCCTCTCAAACTCAAAATCTATCTAACCCTAGCCTCCACCTCTATATAAACAACCCCACCCTTGGCTTGACATCTATTTGCCACTTTTCCACCCCACCCAAACCGTAGTTCGTGGAGAGCCACCACTAAGGAGGGAGGAGGAGATCCCAAGCAAGAAGAAGAAGAGGAGGAAACGAAAGAGGATCAAGATCTCCACCAAGCTTTCGTTCCTCATCACCAATTCATCTCCAAGTTCATCATCAACCTTAGATCATCAAGATCCAAGTGTTACCTCCAAGTTTCTTGATTCATTGGAGTTCTAAACACCTGTTATACCTTCTATTTCCTTTTCCTTACGTGAATTCGACCCCTAATCTCCAAATTCACGTCGATCTAGAAAACCCTAGTTCGCTAGTTCTGCGAAGTGCGGACTAGTCCGGCCTTCTGCAGACTAGTCCGATTTTGCTAACTAAATTGTGTTGAATTGATTCTAAAAGTAGATCTAATCAAATCCAAACTTGTATAAACTTGTTAAGATCTATTAGAACTAGTTAGTGATCATTTAAAAGCAATCTATTAACAAGTTCTACCTTGCATTTGCATCAATCATGCATTCCATGTCATATTGAGTAATATTTGTGCACTCTTTGATTGTGTTTCTTGTCTTCTATGTTTATTGTGTGGATTAGACGAATTTGCGCTAGAGAGTGTCGGGAGGATCTATAGCACCAAGAATTTGAAGGCTTTGACCCTAATCAACCGCAAGAGCAAGGCAAGTGTCCTTGAAGCATATTGATCCTGTTTTAAAATAAATGTTTTGTTTGCAAACTGCATGCTTGTGTCAATTTGATGGGAACCCTATGGTAGGAAGTTTACTAGATTTGTTAAACCACCCTTGTCACCTGGAATTTATGGTAGAGAGTCGGGATGGGATTTTTACATTTTTGCTTCGCTTAATCAACTGGGATGGGAAAACAACTATACCACTCAATAATTATGCATTTATGAGATTATAATTAACATGAACTGGTTAATATTATATGGTAATGGGTTATCTAAGCAAGCCTGGTATGTGGATGGGTTGGATGTTATGGTGGTTTGCTTGCTTTAGATCTAAGGACCGGTTCATGCGAGAATAAGCCACGATTACAGTGCCACCACGAGGCCAAGTATGGGTGCGGCATAGCTGATTAATTAGGGTTTTGCTAGTGCTATTTGGACCATTAAGGATGCTCGGGGAAGGGGTAGTCAGATTGGGTTTGTTGATGATTGGTGGGACTACCCTGGGATCCGAATGGCTCAAGAGGGGGCCCTTGGTTGAAGATGTGCTCTGTGGGAGACATCGCCACCGGTGAAACCTCGGTGGAGTCTAAATAGGCTAGTAATCCCTTTGTAAAGGCTATTTTGTGATCTCTTGGCCATACACCAAAGGAAGTGTAATTGGCGAAAGGGAGGTTCTTTAGTCGCCGACGGGTGATGAAATCACAAACACGTGGGTAAAGTGGTACAAACTCTGCAGAGTCAAATAAAACTATCATGATAGTCGTGCTCCCGGTTATGAGCACCTGGACAACTTCCATGATTAGAGGGAACCTGGTATTGGGATGGTTTTTTGGATGGTTATGGTTTGGTAATGGTTATGGCTGGTTATGGATTAATTTCTAGTATTGAATAGGGTTATTAGCAAATGGTGAAATCTGGAATTATTGATGATGGTAATGAATTCAGACTGGTATTATGATATTACTTAAGATTATGATGGGTTTATTTCATATACATGTAATATATTGCTTTTTAAATATTTTAATGTACTTTTCATCACTCAGCCATTATTACTATCGTCATTTGAATCAGCCACATGTCATACTTTCCACACTTGCTGAGTAAGACATGTACTCACTCTTGCAATCCCCCCCAGCCCCCAACAGTTGTAGGTCAGATTGGCAGTTTAATGATGATAATGGGGAGTTCTAGGCCGTGTCTACCGTCAGCTTGCCTGTGGTGTTGATTGGAGCTGCGTTATGCCCTATTGCTTATGCTGCCTAGCTATTTAGTTTGCTTATTTAGTTTATTTCCACTGCATTAATTTGAACTTGTCATTAGTAATCATTAGAGTTTATATTCGAGGATATTATGGTTTGTGTAATAAAATTTGTTTAATTAATCTTGTTTTGTGGTAATTTTCTGTATACTCTTTTGTGAATGCACTCGTGTATGTGGTGTTGAACATCCTGGGCACACATATGCGTTTACTTGGTTCATTTTCGGAACCGTGTGTCAGACTACAGTTGTGCTTGACGTGGGTGGTGGCCGAAGCCACCAGAGGTGGCAGCGCCATGGCTGGACTCTCGCCGGACTTCGCCGGAACAACGTTTCGGTGCTCCAAACTCGACATGAAGTGGTGTAAAAGGAAGAGGAGATCAAGTGAAACTCACTGTGGGGTTTCTGATGCGGGTAAATGGTCGGGGACGAGCGCATGCCGATGGGAAACGACGCCCAAACATCAGCGATGTTGTGGTGGCTGCTCGGGCCACAAAACTCATCGTGGAGGAGCCATATAGGGGCGGCACGGTGATTCCAACCTCTACAGCTCATCAGGGAACGACCGGAACGCCGTGGAATATTGGGGCATAGAACTTGGGTGGCAGCAATTGCAGTGGGTTAGGGTTTGGGTGTGTGTGGGGGCGAATTTATGGAGGAGGTGGTTGTGTCGGGCGTGGGGGCAAGGGGCCCGTGGTAGCTAACCATATTACACACTTCCTTTGATGTGAGGCCAGGAGATAACTACATGGTATTTACAAAGGTACTCCCGACTAGTGCTAGCCCTCTAAGGTTTCCACCACTAAGGCATTTTTGGAGTAACCCTCGGCCTCAGAGCCCCCTCTTGAGCCTTGCGATTCCCAAAGCAGTACCCCCGCATCATTCCCCGCACCATCCAACTACTAGCATTTCATCGGGAGAAACCTAATTAATTGACCAAGCCGCCCCATCTCAGTCTCGTAGTGGTACTATAAAGCTTAGTGGCTTCCTCCATAAACCAGTCCTTAGAATCCGGTGGTGCCAAACCCAATCTCGGGTCTCGTGCAAACTGCACCATACCAAATCCATCCAACCACCAGATTCCTATGAACTACTATTTTGTGTCCACCATGATTAAAGTAACCATAAAATCTAGTATATTTCATGTGTATGAAATTCCATTCCTAAAGTCTAAGCATGGCTAAGCATAATCAAAACCTATCTACTTCCCAACGCAATCCAGGTGACAAGGAATAATACGGAACATGACATATAACATGAAATAGGACATCATTTTATGTAGCATGCAACTAACTAAACATCATAAAACAGGTGCAAGATGGTCAAGGACACTTGCCTTCCATTCTTTAGCTGCTCAGTCTTGTTGATGGAACTCTTGATCTCCATATCTTCATGTCACTTTTTGATCGAGATACGAGTGCGTATAAACTACCGTCAAAAGAGAAAGAAAAACAATCAAGAACAATACACCATACAAGCAATACAAATACATATGATTGAAATATGTTATGATTATGATTTAAATCAGAGTTATGAGTGATTTATTATTTTCATAGCTAAAGAAATGCATTTATCAATTATTTTTCATTTTTAGTATTTATTTATATGTTTAAAACATTATTAATGAATTTTTCATAGTCGAAATATATTTTATTTGCACTTAATAATTTTATTCAAGCTAAAAACGTTTGATAAATAATTTTCCTACTATTTCTACATTTGTTCTCCATTTTTAATATTTATTTATAGAAAAAATCATTTTTATTTAATTTTTCATGATCAAAATATATTTTATATGCATTCTACAATGTTATTTAAGCATAAAAAGATTTATAACTATTTTTTCCATATTTTCTATATTTATTTTATCACTAATAAACATATACCATTCACTAGATATATTTTTCTGCAATTAATTCCATTTATAGCGATTTCCTACATAAAATATATTTTAAATATAATTTATAACGTTATTTCAATGTTAAAACGAAGTATTAAATAATTTTATGTCATTATTATATTTATTACTATGCCTAAAATAATTTCAGATCCCAAAATATCTTTTAAACATATTTTCTACACATTTATATAAATTTAAGCGATTAAAATAAATTATATTTCCTAAATGTGTTTTTGCATTAATAAACATTTACTTAATTAATATTAACTAAAATGATTTTCTATAAACATATTAAATTAAAATGTCTAATAATAAATTCTATATTCTTTAGGGGCCAATTCATAAATTACAAAGGCTAAAAAATAATAATTATATTTAATCCAAGGGTTTCTCTGTGATTATTGCCTATTTACATAATATTTCATAATTGCAGAAAAGGCTAGGGTCATCTCTGAAAAGTTAGGGGTCCATTCCTAATTTTATTACAAGTCCCAGGGGCCTAATTGTGAAAAACTAAGGGCTATGAGGTGTTTTAAATATGGGACATTGGATCTAACACGAGGGGTTCAGATTTAAATAAAATGAAGGGGTATCGCGATCTAATCTTGGTCGCTGCTCATAGATCGAGGGGTCAAGGGAAGTCTTGTAAATATATTTTAACTAAGGTCACGTGCCTAGAGTCGATATATAGCTCTGATACCACTTTGTCACACCCGATTTTATTAAACATAAAACCAAATGTAAATACAGGTATGTCAGGATGAGTTTCACCATACATGTATGACAAATAGTGATAAACAGTTCTATATCGAATGTAAACAACATTTATACCTTCAAAAGAGCTTTGAAATAGCAGCGGAAGAGACAAATCTTCACTTGTAAGTTGTCTTCATTAGATCTTCTCTTCACGGAGCAGCATTATAAAAAACCACAAAAGCAAGTGCATGAGTACATAGAGTACTCAGCAAGTGTGAGAAATAGATGACATGAATGGCTAGATCAAGGATAGGCAAACTTTGGCTTAGCACTATGCTTATAACCTAACATTAGCTTTTATTATCAATTTAATACTGTATAAATATTCCAAATCATAATGATGATAGCAAAGATAATTCTTGAATCATAAATAACCATCAATTCCCATCCATAAGCTAATTATGAATTGACCCCAAGCCACTTTTGTTCGTGAGTACGGCTGTCATAACAGTTTTCCAAATCTCTGCAGAGAGTGTACCATTTACCCACAAGCAGTGATTTCATCCCTTGTTGCCAGGTGGACTAATTAAACCTCGCTGAATGTCCGTGGTAGCTAACTACATTACACACTTCCTTTGATGTGAGGCCAGGAGATAACTACATGGTCTTTACAAAGGTACTCCCAACTAGTGCTAGCCCTCTAAGGTTTCCACCCACTACAGGAAAAGCGATCATTTGCGACGGCTATATTTATTTGCGACGGTCAGCCGTCGCAAATAGAGTGAATTGCGACGCCCCGCATCTGACCGTCGCAAATAACACGGCCGTCACAAATAAAAGCTTATTTGCGACGGCCAACCACATAGCCGTCGCAAATAAACGCTTATTTGCGACGGCCAACCCTAATACTGTCGCAAATAAGGCAGCCGTCGCAAAAAAGTTTTTATTTGCGACGGCTGCTAAAAGGGCCGTCGCAAGTAACGTTAATTGCGACGGCCACGTGGCCGGGCCGTCGCAATTTAAAGGGCCGTCGCAAATAAGGGCCTTCATCCCGACCCAACTCTTCTTTCTCGTCCACTCTCGACTCATTGCCCCCGCCTCCCCGCGCCGCCGCCGCCCTCCGCCTCCCCGCGCCGCCGCCGCCCTCCGCCTCCCCACGCCGCCGCCGCCCGAGCGCGCCCCGCCGCCGCAGCCCGAGCGCGCCGCGCCGCCGCCCGAGCGCGCCTCGCTGCCGCCCTCCGCCTCCCCGCGCCGCCGCCGTAGCGCGCCCCGCCGCCGCCGCCCGAGCGCCTCGGTGGCCCCGGCCTCCTCGCCGCCCGAGGCCCGGCCTCCTCGCCGCCCAAGCGCCCCAGCGGCCCCGTCCTCCCCGTCGTCGCCGCCCGCGCGCCCCTGCGACCTCGCCGCCATCGCGCCCCGGCCTCCCTGCTGTCCGCGCACCCTGGCCTCCTCGTCGTCGCTGATCATCAAGTAACCCCCTTGTTTAGTTGTTAATGATGTTGATTATGCAAATTTGTTGTGGATTTCTTGATATTTGATGTGGATTGTTCAATCTTCGAATGATTGTTGATCGAATGAGTAGAAATTGTTGCTTGATCTTGATGTTAATTATGCTTAGTTGTTAATGATGTTGGTTATGCAAATTTGTTGATAATGTTGTTGATTATGTAGATGTTAAGCATGCTTATGTTTTGCTTTAGTATTCTTAATGTTTATGTTCATTGCTGCTTATCGTTATTGAATTAAGTTATTAAATGTTCAAATTTTGATTAATTGTTATGTTTCTTTTAGCATGTTTAATGTTCTTTATATATATAAATATATAAATATAAATATGTATATATATATATATACATAAGCGGTTAAAACGATAATGTATCAGAAGAAATATTAAAAGAGAGAGGAGATATTCTACGCCATAAGGCCTGCGGCGAGCATGACAGCGGCGAGACCGAAGCCGGTGGCGGTGGTCTTGGTAGCGGCAGAGGATCCCCCGGAAGGCGTGGACGGCAGCGGGGGAGAGGCTCCAGGAGCGAGGGCTGGTGGCCGTGCAGGTACCCACCGATCTGATCACCGGGGAGGAACCTCTTGGAGGCGACCCAGTTGGCGTAGTTGGTCTGCACGTCCCAGGAGCCGCTCGGCTCGCCGACGTTGTACGTTGCCACCGACGCCATGCCGAACACGGCCACGGCCATGAAGGCCATGACTGCAACTGCAAGAGCTCTCGCCATGGCAACTGCTGCCTTCGTTCTAGCTGGAAGGGGCGATCGAGCAGAGCTGCTACCCGGTCAAAACCTAGCTTGTGGTAGAGCTTTTGTTGCAGAAAGCTAGAAGGTCGTTGTGGATGCTTGGCTCGTTGATCTTTCGAGTTGGGTTTGCGTGCATATATATAGACACAATTATCGTGGACGGCCCTGACTATGAAACTTTCAACTCTGACCCAGTTTTCTCCTCACTCTCGTTCTCTTTCCTCATTCGTAAATGATTTATAAATGAACATGAGCAACGTAACCTATAGCAATTGATTACCCGTTTCGGATCGACACGTCTCACATGCCATTGGCATGTGAGACGTGCAGGTTCGGAATTGTCCCTTTTTGGACAACCTCGGAGTGACCGAGGTGGCGTGGCTTGTGACGAGACGCGGGTCCGGATTTGGACGAGATTTCGGTGGCGTAACCCTGTTGTTCTCTGCTGCACCATTTTCGGGCGTGCAGTGGAGAACAGCGGGGTTATGCTGCCGAAATTTCGTTCGAATCCGGATCACGCGTCTCGTCATGAGCACGCTCCGCTCGGTCACTCTTGGGTGGGTTTAGGATCTATCTGCCTAGGTTGTAGGGCCGTGACATAACACAACAATACATTAACAACAATTTCTTTCGCATTAAACTGCAGAGTCAAACATGGGTGAAGACCGCAGTTGGATGTATACTGGCTGGAAGAGCAGAAATGGTGGTCACTCTGATGAGTGGTTTATCAAGTTAGATCAATTTTTGGATCGAGCATTTTCGTTGTCAACGGAAGATATGGTGCGGTGCCCATGTACAAAATGCCGGAACACTAAGTTTTTGAGAAGATTGGAGCTTTTGTTTCACTTATGTTGAAACGGTTTCACTCCACAATATGAAGTGTGGACCTTCCACGACGAGACTAATTCTCGAGTCATAGCCGAAGTGCATGAGGATGATGATATAACAGAGGTTGATAGGATGGATGAGATTTTAGAAGCTCTTGAAGTGGAGGATCCTCTTACAAATGAGGCAGAGAAGTTCTTCGAGGAGCTGAAGAAATCACAAGAGTCGTTGCATGAACACACGGCTGTGACCGTACTTGCTTTCTTGACCAGATTTATGGCAATTAAGTCCAAGTACTTTTTTTCCATCAACTGCTACAATGATCTCATGAAATTGATCTGCGATATCCTTCCACAACCTCACAAAGCGCCACCAGATATGTATTAGTCAAAGATCAAGATATCTGGTCTCGGTATGAAGTATGAGAAAATTGATGTGTGCCCAGACAACTGCATGCTATTCTGGAAAGAGCACGCCAATGAGAAGATGTGTTTGAAATGTGGTAAATCGAGGTATGTCGAAGTTGTTAATGACGATGGCGATAATGTGATGACAAATGTCGCACATAAGCAGCTTCGTTACTTGCCTGTGACACCTCGGTTGAAGCGGATGTTTCTTTCAAAAAGAATCGCAAGACACATGAGATGGCACAAAGAAGGTAAACGTGAGAACAAAGAATTCTTGACACATCCGTCCGACGGTGATGCATGGAAGGCGCTAGACCGTTTCGATCCAGACTTTTCTCGTGATGCGAGGAATGTTCGCATTGGATTAGCGACAGGCGGATTCTCACCGTTCAGTATGAATGCCACGCCATACTCATGTTGGCCTGTCTTTGTCGTTCCGTACAACCTGCCACCTGCTTTATGTACGAAGAACGAGTTCATGTTTCTCAGCCTCATTGTACCTGGACCTGATCATCCCGGGTCACGTCTCAACGTGATGTTAAAACCGCTGATCGAAGAATTTAAAGTCTTGTGGACAGGAGTCGAAGCGTACGACAGTTACAAGAAGCAGAAATTCAACCTTCGAGCTGCTTATTTGTGGTCCGTCCATGATTTGCCAGCATACGGCATGTTTTCCGGATGGAGCACTCACGGTCGTCTGACGTGTCCGATATGTGCTTCAGACACGGATTGCTTTCGACGAACTCATGGAGGCAAAATATCTTACTTCAATTGTCACAAACATTGGCTGCCCTCGAATCATATATTTAGGCAGCAGAGGCATGTCTTTCGAAAGAACACTGTTGTCACTAAAGGACCACCGAAGCGTCTCAACAGGTCAGAAATTTCTGATATGTTGGACAAACTGGTGCCTGATGAAGGTCGTCCTGGATATTTCGTCGGTTATGGAGAGGAACACAATTGGACTCACATATGTGGACTTTGGGAGCTACCATATGTGAAGTCGTTGATTCTAATGCACAACATTGATGTCATGGATCAGGAGCGTAATATGAGAGAAAGTATCATAAGCACTTGCATGGATATGCCTGGCAAAACGAAAGACAATTATAAAGCTAGACTAGATTTGGCAGACATTTGTCACCGTCCAACTCTTGAAATCTCTGAAAGTGGTGGAAAGCCACGTGATTCTTTCTGTCTTCGATCAAAAGAAAAGAAAGAAGTTATGAAATGGATGAAAACTTTGAAATTCCCAGATGGTTACGTAGCTAGCCTGAAACGAGCCGTAAATGTTAACACAGGAAACCTCACTGGGTTGAAGAGTCATGATTATCACATTATAATGGAAAGACTCCTACCTGTTATGTTCCGAGGCTATCTAGATGATGCGGTGTGGAAGGTTTTAGCCGAGCTCAGCTATTTCTATAGACAACTTTGTGCTAAAGAAATCAAGATCGGGATGATGTATAAGTTAGAGAAGGAGATACCCATACTTTTATGTAAGATGGAAAAAAAATTTCCACCGGGTTTCTTCAATCCAATGCAACATCTGCTTATCCATCTTCCATTCGAAGCTAAAGTTGGCGGTCCTGTGCAATATAGGTGGATGTATCACATTGAAAGAGCGCTACGATATCTGAAACCAATGGTTGGCAACAGGGCAAGGGTGGAAGGGTGCATCGCTGAAGCATATGCTCTTAAGGAAGTTGGATACTTTTCAAGTGTCTACTTTGCAGAAGAAAACAATATCAATACTTCGGCGATGCGGTACAATGTGGACGAAACACCCCCTCTAAGCGACCTTTCCATTTTTCAAACGAGAGGCGCCACCGTTGGTAGCTACACGACCTACGAGCTATCCGAACAGGAAAGGACTGTTGCTTTACTCTACATGTACGCAAATATAGAAGGCATGCAGGAATACTTCGAGTAAGTGTTTCTCCTATGTTCATGCTAATCTACATATTTTGCTACACATGTACTCTAAAAGATGTTTTTTCATGTTTAGCGAGTTCCACAGACAATATTGGCCACATAGGCATCAACCTACGACCAAACAAGTAGAAGCGATGCGAAAGGAAGGAATAAATGGGGGGCAGGGTTTTCTATCTTGGTTTCGAGAATATGTAATATTCTCTCGTCTTCTATGTATTATAAATTACTATTATTAAAGAAGTATTATGTAATATTCTCTCGTCTTTTATAACAGTGTCGGACTCACAATGTCCATGAAGATTTGCGGCAGCTATCTTATGGATTGGTGAATGTTAGAAGCTATGGTCGATATGATGTAAATGGCTTCCGATTCCGTACAACTCATTTTGAAGCTCATTGTCCTCTCGCGGCAACATCAAATTCCGGTGTTGTGATGAGAGCAATAGACACTCAAGGGAATTTAACCAATTATTATGGTATCATTAACAAAATCCT
The DNA here is from genome assembly GCA_036927565.1 of Tuctoria greenei. NCBI lineage: Eukaryota > Viridiplantae > Streptophyta > Magnoliopsida > Poales > Poaceae > Tuctoria > Tuctoria greenei. The sequence continues at coordinate 23,267,403 of JAYESD010000002.1, read as the reverse complement.
TGAATTTACTTTTACTGGAAATAAGACCCTTCGAGTTGTCTTCTTTGACTGTGACTGGTTTGATCGTACTCATGGAACTCGAGAAAACCAATTTGGAATGGTGGAAGTGAAACATAAGGACCGACTACGAGGTTACGATACATTTGTTCTTGCGCATCAAGTTGAACAAGTGTATTATCTACCTTATCCATGCACGAAGCTCAGTGCTTGGTGGGTGGTATATAAGGTGAATCCTCGTGAGCGGCTATATACTCCTGGGGATGATGGTTACCATGATAGCGAAGACGTTGAAGAAGTGTACCAAGAAGAGGAGTTGTCAGACACTTTTATCGTCGAGCTTGGTGCAGGACTCGATCAATTAGTTGGAGATGTTGAAGACGTTGAAGATGTAGAAGCAGATGATACGCGAAAACGAAAATTAGAACAGGCCACGATGGAAGATCGTTGGGCTGGTTTAAGGAGTAGGGCACATGCACATGACAATGATGTTGATGAATTTTGAAAGTGACTACAAGTAATGTTTTCTTAAAGATAGTAACATGAATTTTATATATTTTATTTGCATATTTACTAATTATCTAATTACAATAGGATGGCGTCAAAGAAGGGTAAGAAGGTGCCGCCGACGAGGGGGTTCTACCCCTCTAGACCTGAGGACGCTTTCGTTGGTGCCTCGTCGACTGCCAGCAGACGCTCTCAGCTGCTGGGGCACGTTCAAACCAGCTCTAGAGCTTCGTCACAGGTAAATGTCACTCGTTTTTGACAAATTCTTTAAATTCAAATTCACATTAAACTTACTTATGAATCATTTGAATGTTGTAGTCCTCATCGGCTGACTCAGAGGCTGCGGCGCCTTCGGTGAGCCAGCCATCGGCGAGGCAGCCATCGGTGAGGCAGCCCTCGGCCAGCCAGCCCTCGGCGAGGCAGCCCTCGGCGAGTCAGCCCTCGGCGAGCCAGCCCTCGGCCAGCCAGCCCCCGGCTGGCGATGAGTTTGTTCTTGAGGCCTTTGACTCGGCTGGTGAGGAGCCGTCTGGGTCACCTGACGTGGCGCCCCAGCAGATGCGGAGGACGAGGAGGACTCACTTTGTCAGTCCTCCCGCGGTCCCTTCACAGAGGATCGTGATTCGTCTAGTCGGAGACAGGTAACAAAAATTATAGTTTTCAATTTTAGTTTCTTTTGATTACTTAAGTAATGAATGAATGAATAAATATCTTACAGGGCTTGGGACGACTTTTCTTTCACCGGTGAGAGACACCACAAACCGGTGAACGGTGTCCTCGGGTCTATAGTGTGTTTGCACTATCCCGGGGTCATCGACGGGGTGCCTGCTCTTTCGTGGGAGGACTACGCACGCGTCCATCACCAGGAGCACGGCAACCTCCAGGAGGCCGTATGAGCCGATTTTATGGTAAGTATGTAAAAAAAGTTTCTAAGTTACAACTCTTAAACTCTTTTAGTGAACATCTCTTCAATATATTCTTTATCGCAGGCAAGATATACTTTAGAGGACCCGAACGACCGTCGCATGTTTGAGGATGCGAGGCGAGTGTTTCACTTCAACGCTGCCAAGGCGCTTCGACAAGATTTGTCGAACGCCCGTGTTCAAATTATTAATGAGCACTTGAAGGCGAACCAGCAGCACGTGTTACACTTCCGGCAAGAGAGCGAGAGGCACCTGACGGAGGAGGAGTACGCGCAGGTACGTGGAGTTTTGTAAGTATTTTTTCTGATAATTTCCTCGATGGTACTTTTAACGACTTCGAACTATGTGTAGGGCCACGTGAGCTGGTTGCAGGGTCGGACCGATGCATTTCAGGCCCTTTGTCGCTACTGGGCTAGCGACGAGTTTAAAGCTAAGTCTGGGAAGGCTCGAGACTGCAGAGGGGTGGAGGGGAAGAGCAGGCACGGGCAAGATAACCACTTGCGTTTAGCTAAACGCATGGTAAGTGTGTGTAACTTATGTTTATATATTAATAATATATTGTTAGTACTAACACGTATTGACAGGAGCGCGAGACGGGGGTGCCGCCCACCCCTGCTGAGGTCTGGAAGAGAGGTCACAGGGACCCTTCTCAGCCGACGGGGTGCAGTCAGGCTGCAGCCGAGCGGTTGGTAAGTTTAGAAATCATTCATATTAAATATAACTATATAGATTGTTCAACTTACACGGTTTTATTGTTTTGCAGGCTAAGTACGGGGAGGAGGCTAGGAAGATACACGGCGAGGATTTCGATTGGGAACGTCAACCGATCGATCCTCAAGCCGCGTATGCAACCGGTGGTGGAAAAGCACACGGAAGGTGAGTTTACAAGTCATTTTATCGTTTTCAATTCAAAGTATTCAAGATATTTCAATTTCATATTACTGACTCTCTTTTTTATAGGCTCGCCATATTCGACGGAGTTGTCGACTCGAGGGCGGGTAGACCTGCGAGAGGCAGCTCCACGCACGCTTCGGGCACGGGAGGTCGCCACGTATCGCAGAGGGACATTGAGATGCAGTCCCTCCGAGAAACTGTAGAAGAAAATGAAAGGCGACATGAGGAGGAAATGAGGGCGATAGAGGCCACGATCCAAACCCAGGCAGCAGCGTTGGCGCAGATGCGGGAAGCAATGGAGGTAGCAAAATAAAAACTAAAATTCTCATTAATTCAGCGTAAATGACTTACTAATAGGTAGCATTTAATGTTTGCACTGACAGGCCATCGCTCGGGCGCAAGGTCTGGGAATCCAGCTACCGGTACTACCACCGGTCCTCCCAGGCGATCCTTCTTCAGCGGGTCAGGTAAGTTTCTATGTAATCCTTCTTCTCCAGCGTAATAAGATCGAGATAGATGAAAGAGAGAGATAGTTAGATAGAAGAAAATGATTGAGATAGAAGAAAGATAGAGATAGAAGAAAGGGAGACAGAAGAAAGAGTGAAAGATAGATAGAGTAGGATGAGAATGAAGAGAGAGAGAGAGTAAGATGTAGATGGAGATAGAGAGAGGGGAAGATAGAGGGAGGGAGATGTAGATGGAGATAGAGGGAGGAAGATAGAGGGAAAAGGATAGCAATAGAGAGATAGAGTGAGAAAGAAAGATAGAGTGAGAGACAAAGAGAGAAATGAAAAGAGAAGAAGAGAGGGGGATTTAGATGAAGATAGAGGGAGAGGAAGGGAGGGAGAGAGATGTTGATGCATTTATATTCTAACTCTAAGTTTCATTAATTGCAGGGATCCGTGACAGCTGCACAAACGTCATCGCCGTCGCTACCGCCGCCTGGAATGAGGTGCGACGAGGACTTTGACTTCGGAGGTGGCTCCGGAGGTGGCTACGGAGGTGGATACGGAGGTCAAACCGGCGAGTGAGTATGTGTTTGTACGATGTGTTTTGAAACTGTTGATGTTGATGTTGATGCGATGTTTGTACGATGTGTTTTGAAACTGTTGTGATGTATGTGTTCTGTGAATCTGTTCTGTGAATCTGGCCATCGAGCCGGTTAGTGTTTTCTATTTTTTTAAAAAATAAAAAACCTTATTTGCGACGGCTTTTTATACAGTACCATCGCAAATAAGGCACAAAGCCGTCGCAAATAAGCCACTGCTATTTGCGACGGCCAGGCCGTCGCAAATAAGGTTTAATTGCGACGGCCCGGCCGTCGCAAATAGCAGAGTGGGTCCCGGAGGAGGACATGTGGGCCCTACCCACTGACCTTATTTGCGACGGCCCGACCGTCGCAAATAGAAGCACTTAATTGCGACGGCCTGGCCGTCGCAAATAAGCTTTAATTGCAACAGCCCGGCCGTCGCAAATAAGCTTTAATTGCAACGGCCCGGCCGTCGCAAATAATGTTGCGGGGCCCACCGGCCCGCGACAATAACTTGCGACGGCCGATCCTAGCTGTCGCAATTAAGCTTATTTGCGACGGTTGCCGTCGCAAATAAGCTTAATTGCGATGATTTAGTTGCGATGGCTGAAAACCGTCGCAAATAAGGAAACCCGTCGCAAATAGCTTATTTGCGACGGCATATGGCTTATTTGCAACGGCCTTGGCCGTCGCAAATCGTCGGGATTCCTGTAGTGACCACTGAGGCATTTCTGAAGTAACCCTCGGCCTCAGAGCCCCCTCTTGAGCCTTGCGGTTCCCAAACCTAATGAATTGACCAAGCCGCCCCATCTCAGTCTCGTAGTGGTACTATAAAGCTTAGTGGCTTCCTCCATAAACCGGTCCTTGGAATCCGGTGGTGTCAAAGCCAATCTCGGGTCTCATGCAAACTGCACCATACCAAATCCATCCAACCACCAGATTCCTATGAACTACTATTGTGTGTCCATCATGATTAAAGTAACCATAAAATATAGTATATTTCATGTGTATGAAATTCCATTCCTAAAGTCTAAGCATGGCTAAGCATAATCAAAACCTATCTACTTCCCAACCCAATCCAGGTGACAAGGAATAATACGAAACATGGCATATAACATGAAATAGGACATCATTTTACGTAGCATGCAACTAACTAAACATCATAAAACAGGTGCAAGATGGTCAAGGCCACTTGCCTTTCATTCTTTAGCTGCTCAGTCTTCTTGATGGAACTCTTGATCGCCATATCTTCATGTCACTTTTTTATCGAGATACGAGTGCGTATAAGCTACCATCAAAAGAGAAATAAAAACAATCAAGAACAATACACCATACAAGCAATACAAATATTTATGATTGAAATATGTTATGATTATGATTTAAGTCAGAGTTATGAGTGATTTATTATTTTTCATAGCTAAGGAAATGCATTTATCAATTATTTCTCATTTTTAGTATTTATTTTTATGTTGAAAACATTATTAATGAATTTTTCATAGTCGAAATATATTTTATTTGCACTTTATAATTTTATTTCACCTAAAAAGGTTTGATAAATAATTTTCCTACTATTTCTACATTTGTTCTACATTTTTAATATTTATTTATAGCTAAAATCATTTTTATTTAATTTTTCATGATCAAAATATATTTTATATGCATTCTACAATGTCATTTCAGTATAAAAAGATTTATATCTAATTTTTTTCATATTTCTATATTTATTTTATCACTTATAAACATATACCATTCACTAGATATATTTTTCTGCAATTAATTCCATTTACAATGATTTTCCTACATAAAATATATTTTAAATATAATTTATAACGTTATTTCAATCTTAAAACGAAGTATTAAATAATTTTATGTCATTATTATATTTATTACTATGCCTAAAATAAATTCAGATCCCAAAATATCTTTTAAACATATTATCTACACATTGTATAAATTTAAGCGATTGAAATAAATTATATTTCCTAAATGTGTTTCTACATTAATAAACATTTACTTAATTAATATTAACTAAAATGTTTTCTATAAATAGATTAAATTAAAATGTCTATGAATAAATTCTATATTCTTCAGGGGACAATTCATAAATTATAAAGGCTAAAAAATATTATTTTTATTTAATCCAAGGGTTTCTCTGTGATTATTGCCTATTTACATAATATTTCATAATTGCAGAAAAGGCTAGGGTCATCTATGAAAAGTTAGGGGTCCATTCCTAATTTTATTACAAGTTGCAGAGGCCTAATTGTGAAAAGCGGAGGGCTATGAGGTGTTTTAAATATGGGCCGTTGGATCTAACACGAGGGGTTCAGATTTAAATAAAATGAAGGGGTATCACGATCTAATCTTGGCCGCTTCTCGCAGATCGAGGGCTACAGTTGTGCCACGTCACCCAGGTGATGTGGGTGGTGGCTGGAGCCACTAGAGGCGGCGGCGCCATGGCCGGACTCTCGTCGAACTTCGCCGGAACAGCATTCCGGTGCTCCAAACTCGACAGGAAGTGGTGTAAAAGGCAGAAGAGATCAAGTGGAACTCACTGTGGGGTTTCTAATGCAGGTAAATGGCCGGGGACGAGCGCATGCCGATGAGAAACGGCGCTCGAGCATCAGCGACGCCGTGGTGGATGCTCGGGCCATAAAACTCATCGTGGAGGAGCCATATAGGGGAGGCGCGTTGATTCCAACCTCTACGGCTCGTCCGGGATGGCCGGAACACCATGGAATATTGGGGAACGGAACTTGGGTGGCGGCAATGGCGGTGGGTTAGGCTTTGGGTATGGGGGTGCGGGGGTAGAAGGAGGAGGGGCAGGCGGGCGAATTTATGGAGGGGGCGGTTGTGTCGGGTGTGGGGGCAAGGGGCGCGATGCTAGGCCAAAGGTTGTCGGGGTGCGGTGTGGCGCGGTTGGATTGTGGAGCGAAGGAGAGGCGACGGTTGAGGAAGAATGCCCTGACGGGCGGGCTCCGCGCGTCAGACAGTGAGAGAGGGGAGGAAGGGTTGCGTTGGGTTGGGCCGTCCTGGAGAAAAGAGGAGGGAGGTGGGCTGCGTGGGAGCTTTTGTCCTAGGCTAGATTTTTATTCCTTTTATTTTTCCTTTTTCTTTTCTTTTCTTTTCTTCTTATTTCTTTATTATTTAATTACATTATGTCTTTTATTTTATAAAAATATGGGTGTTACTTAAACCTCCACCACTCGCACCTCCGCTGTTCAAATTGAGGAAACCATCATAACTATCAGGTGTTTCTTGATGAGAACCCTGCAACAAACAAATACAAATTAAATTTTGCATTGCTACATATATTCACATCTCAATTTTTCTAAAATGTGACAATTAACTTATGTGTTACAAACTCATATGAAAATGACTATATCTTCAATTTGCATGATAACTAATGATTTAGAAGGCATACCGTTGCGACTGGAGGTGTTGATGGTTGAGGTTGCTCCGAAGTGAATGGCGTCAGTGGGAAAACACCTGGATAAAGTTGCAATCCAAGATGAATTCCAGCCAATATCACCATGAATCCTTGAGGTTATGGAATATATGGTTGACCACTCTGGGAACCCTGTGACATATATGGTTGTGGAATATATGTTTACAATTTTGTATTATAACTTGAAATAATAAGACATGCAATTATATCTGTGATGAGGAGCCAATCTGAAGTCCTGGCTAGGTGGGACGAGGCATACCGAACTAATAACCGAGAAACTACATGATGTCAACATATTTAGTTAATTAGTTTAACACACATATGGTAAGGAGTATTCTAACTTTAAAAAGACAAGCAAGTGTACCTGCGACATCATGTCGAACTGGGATGACATACTGTTGATGTTTCTTACGTCACAGATAAAAATCCGCAAGCGCACGAAAACGGTCGATGTAACATTTCTCCTTAAGAGTATTCCCAAGATCATTTATATTTTCCCAAATGAAGGCTAAGTGGAAGCATAGCAATTATCAAATGAAAATGGTAGATTGGTCTAGGTAGGGTTCTAGTGAGGATAGATAGTAGATAAGTGAGGTAGTGTGACACAAACAAGAGCATTCTATTCTAAGGGGGGTAAATGGGTTAAAAAGGGATTAGGCTAAGAGTTAGGGAGTTGCTCCTACAATGCTTCTAGTATACATATACATAGCCTAGGTTAGATACTAATGAACATGTCAATATTGAATTCTTATGCTAAGTTGTTCAACACATCGTGCACGGGTTTACCCCTAGCAATACTAAGATGACTCCCGAAAAGAGTATGTGACATAGCCGAACATGGAGGATTACAAGAACAGATAGGGCTGTCACCACCTACTATCTACTTCTTCGATCTGTGGTCTACGAGACATCCAACGCTACTTAACTATCCTAGCACCATGCTAGCATATTAAGTAAATACCTTAGGAGCCTAGGCACAAGCCAACCTAAGGCAATGACTAACCTAAACATCATTGGAGTTTAAACGTAGCATAATTTATTCATATTAATATGGTCATGTCGTAACTAATTAGACTATAGTGGGGGTTTGTAGTGTTTATGATAATAGAATAAGATTGTTATGGCATAATCATAAAGACTACTCCTACCACATACATGGAATCCACAATCAAACAAGAAACGATTCATCCAAGTATATGAATAAAAGAATACTAAAGTCACATATTTATTAAGATCAAAGTAACAAATACAAAGAGGAATATATGAGCCATACTGTCGGTACTCGGCATACCGGGTACCCTCGCGCACAAGCTAGAGCTGTCTAGGTACCCCGTCTTCTGCAGAGGCAAGGTCCGAGGATGCCATGTGTTCAGAAGACCCGCACCCATCAGACTCAGATACGGGGTCTGGGGTACTTGCAAGAGACCCCGAAGAAGAATTCAGCTCCCCCTCAGAGACGGGCTCCCGAGCAGCCACGTGTCCAGCCGGGAAGGATCCCTCTCCCCTGTGAGACAGGGCTCTAGAGCTGCCACGTGGTCCGAGACATCAGACGGACCACCTCCTGTATAGGCGGGCTCCTGCGCTACCACATGTCTCGCAAGACGGGACACAACCTCCTTCGCGGAGGTGTGCTCCCGAGCTATCACGTGGTCTGCAAGACGGGACCCGACCTCCTGCGCGGAGGTGAGCTCCCGAGCTGCCACGTGGTCCGCAAGACGGGCCTGACCTCCTCCGCAGAGATAAACTCCCGAGATGTTATGTAGTCCAACCACTTGCCCTGGATGGAGGGTCACGGGAGTTAAGAGGGCGGTGCGCCTTGTCCCTGTCAAGGATTGAAGATACGCGGCTTCCCTAGACGCATGTGTGGTGCATCCCTAATGTCAGGTACCGCTACGACCAATCGCATCGCAGTGAAGACGCCACAGGCATATCCCACTGCGCCAAGTGGGTAGCTTAAGACGACAGAGACAGTTGTACGGGACAGGACATCCCCTGCCATTGTCAGCAACGGTGCATGGGCTACTGACGACTCAAGCAGCAAGACGACGAGTCTTCACTGCCACAGTCAGAGCAAGCTTATGCGAGAAGCCTTAGATATTTAGGATAAGATCGCTCCGGGACCACCTATCGGGCCCTGGACCCCACTTGTAAGGCGTCCGACCTTAGCTATAAAAGGCCGAGACCTCCACCGTTACAAAGGATCGAACATTGAATCCCCTATACACACACGCGCGTACACACTAGCAATACAATTCACCGTGGAGTAGGGTGTTATGCTCCTTGCGGCCCGAACCACGTAAAAACCACCGTCTCATACTCTCTCATGCGCTCGTACACTTGATCGAGGCCTAAGCTCCGCCGAACAAGAACAGTTGCGGGCTGCTCCTTAGCAGATCCGGGGAAGTGTCGCATTAACACTTTGACACATATCTTTCCCAATTTGGAATTGAGAAGAGAGAGACTCCTTCTACTCCTTCCTAACTTGTACTATGGACTAGAGTCTCTCCTCTCTACAGCCTAAACTCCTCTAAACCTATTGAGAATAATGGATACAATAGACTGAACACTCAAGTGGTGTGTGTGAAGTGAGGATAGAAGGTCCTATTTATAGCTATAGAAGGGTCAATTCCCGCCACCAAAAGTGTGCAAATCAGTCTTCATCATGATCAGGGCACCACTGGGAGTCGACACGTGGATGTTGACCGCGTTTGGCGCCAGGAACTAGTCGGTCGAGCTGGTGGTTCGGCCGAACTGGTCATTGCACCGTTGGGGTTGTGCTTTCTCCAGGTCACTTACATGTGGGCCCTATTGACTTATATGAGTGATACATCGTTGGATGGCCTCGAATACTTCTGTTTGTGGATCATTTGATCCATGTGATGCCACATTGTCAGTGCTTGATTGGCTGGGATGATGTTTTATAGGATTGCTCCCCTGCTCTTTTACCTCATTTCCAGCATAAAATATTTGCATGTACTATTCTTCTAAAGACAAGTGGAAATAGGTTAAATAGAAAGGTGATGTGTGCAAGAAATGGTATTTCCTTCACATAATTGAGTTATATTAACGGGTGAAATTGGTATGTAACAGTTGCCAACAAACTCCCCCAAACTTACCCTTTGCTCATTCTGAGCAAAGTCAAGACTTTAGGTTGATGATAAGGAGTTTCCACAATGTTATATTTTTTCAAAAGTACCAAGTGCACAAAAAAATACTCTACCTAGTATTGCAGAAATTGGCTTATGGTACTTCAACCATCTTAAGTCATTATGGGGCTTATGCTTTCTCCTATTCATGGGTGGTTGAAAGACAGAACAACAAATGGAGCAAGCATAGCTTAGAGATCAAGTTCCACTCAGATTCCAGAGAGTTTCAATTTAGATTTTAAGTACCTCAATTTGATTCTCTTATTCGCTCCTTTGTGTGTAGTGGGAATATATCCTCACGGATGCATTTTGCCTATACTCATCCTACCACTAAATAAGGCTTGTATGTGGAGCTTGGTAGGCAATTTAGTAGGCATATTTGCAACATATAATATTGCTAAGTCAAAAAAGTAGCTGTAAGACCTATATGTGCTGAATATATTGGCTTGTAGTGAATACACTTGGCTTTGATGATAAAAGCTTTGAATATCACCAAAACACCTTTTTATCAAGGTCCGACTCTAGCTCTGAGCTACACAAGGTCCGACGGTAGGTCCGGCTTGGTTTGGGTAGCTCCGGTTACGTTCGATGCTAGGTCCGACTAGCTTTGGTCAGCTCCGGTGAAGTTTTGTCTTTAGCTCCGGCATGTCTTTGATAGCTCCGACATGTTTTTGATAGCTCCGCCGTGTTTTTGCTAAGCTCCGAAGTTGATTTTTCTAGCTCCGGCTTTTGGGATTACTAGTTCCGACTAGTTCTGATTAGCTCTGGCGCTAGGTCCTGCTAGTTTTGTAAGCTCCGACGGCAGCTTGGTTGTACTAGTTTTGTTAAGCTCCAGCGCTAGGTTCTACTAGCTTTTGTTAGCTCCGGCTCAAGGTCCGGGTTGCTCTGGCAAGGTCCGAAACTTGACCGCAGTGCTTCTACTTTTCATTTGCAATGTTTCGTACTTTCTTTACATTGTTGGAAAGATTGCTTAGTATTCAATTGCTAAGTTTTTGGTGTGTTTTGGTTGATATGGATAATATTGTGTTACTGTGGTTTTGCAACATGCTTATGTGAGGTTCTCACGTAAGGTGTTGTGTTCGGAACTGACGTGAGTCAAGTCGAGGACTTGGGCTCGTATGGATTGGTTGTTTATTCATGTGCAGGTGTTGCTTGAGTTCAAGACATGGTTGGTGACGGGATCCATTGGACTAGTCTTAGGGAGGAGATGAGTTTCCAACAACCAAATTCAGGAGGAATTGTGGTTGAGCTGATCAGGAGGTTGCGCAGCATGATTGAATCAAGAACAATACATGTGAAGGTATCGTGGACGTCATTGGAAGATGTTTGCACGTGTGCAAGGAGTGCATGGATATGGCTACATGGTTCCGAGACGTGATGAAGAGATGTGTACGTAAAGAGTTGGTCGGAAAGGTCCAACCAACTAGGTTATGGACTCAGGTTGCGGCTGAGTCGGGTTTGACTCAAATATGGAAAGATTTGAGTTGGTTATGATAGGATTTCATGTGGATCACGAATTTGAGTTGTTTAGTAATGTGGGATACATTCCTAGGGTGTTTGGAAGTCTTAATATTGCTTCTATCTGCGTATAGAAGAATCTTAAGCAGTTATAGAAAGTTACGATTCGTGATCTAAGTAGGATTGGAGTCCTAGTTGATATTGGGTTGGCCTAAGGGCTGGTTATATAAGCAAGGGAACCCAGAGCTCGTGGTGCACGACTTTGGGGCTGTTCCTCTTGTGTTATATTGAATAAAATTCATAGTTTGAAGGAACTTTTGTGTCTTGTTCGTCTGACTTGTTCCAGACAAGTTTTACTCATCGAGTTTCTGGACAGCACTACCTTTTGTCGGTGGTTTTATCATAACTTGAGTTTTACAGATCCAATTGACGTGATTCTTTTTGGGTTGTCTTCACAACTTGATTACCTATGATCTGTAAAAATTTCACGGTCATTGTATTTGTGGTTTCTGATCTACACGAGTTTCTTTGCAGCATTACAGAACTGTTTTTTTTCTCGGGTAGGGCAGATTGACCATTGTTTGATCTTTCGATCATAACTGGAGTTTTTATCGACGGATTTGAGTGATTCTTTTTGTGTTGTCTTCATGACTTGATTCTCTCTGATATCTATCACTTTTGTCACAGTGAAACACGTTTAGATTAGTCTCACACACGATTTATTTAACAGATCGTTTTTCTGCCGAAAGGGTTGGGGTTTAATTGTTTCCGTTGCGTAAGATTTTTAAATCTACCATTCACCCCCCCCCCTCTGGTAGCTTTTCACGTGCTCTTCGATCCTACAGTATCCTTAGGAGAAATCAATTGAAAACTATTTGATTCAAGACTTGTACATGTATGATGGAGTGGAAGTGGATGTGGATGTTTGAGATGGCTCCTATTTGTGTAAACTCTCTTATTTGCAAGGATGAAACATGGCTACTTTTCTTTTTTTCCTTATGCTTTTGATGTGACCATGCATTTTTTTCTTTTTCTTGTAGCCATGTCTTCTACTCCTTTTTTATGCAATAAATTTGAAGAGAGTACTAAACATGAAAGATGTGGAATTTCTCTTTTTATTGTGGAATGATGATATGAAGGAATTTTACTAACTTCTAGTGCATAAGTATAGCATGTGCATGTCCTTGCACTAGATAATCTTCATTGATTAATTCTCCTTCGGTTTCATATATTCAAATGAAGTATATTCTATTGCTCCTACCCTACTAGCAATGCGGGTAACCAATGAAGTGCATTCAATTGGCCCTATCCGTGAAATGTAATTTAACTATTGTGTCATCATGGCAATAACTGGAGCAACTTTTATTTTTTTTAACCATGGCAAATAAAATTTTCAGTTCATCATCACGGATTATTCTTACGTCTCCTCTAGGGAACATAGTCATAGCCACCCATCTATGCATGAAGCGTAAAGTAGGATTGTGCAAGTGACTATTCCTAGAAGCGCTACATCTGACCTCACTAGTCAATTCATGCCAAAAACTTTGTTTGTTAAATGTAGACAAAGTGTCTAAATCTAGCAAATAATGTTTATTGAAGCCTAGAACTTCACTTAAATCTCTTAAATCTTTCTATAGGATGTTGTATTCTTTTTGAAATAATCTAAAAGTAATATCATCAAATCCTATTTTGAGGGTGCAAAGAAATTGTATAGTGAGAAGGCGTGAATCTTTCTTCTCTATGTGAGCAAAATTTCCCCATCCTAGTGCATGCCAAATGGAAAAGAATTCGGAATCCATACTTTTTTGGAGATCAAATCTGGATCATAAGTTTTAGTGTGATAAAACTCACGATCTTGGAGGAGCTTGCGTGCTTTGTCTTCAACTTCACTTTGTATGTTGAGGTCGTTGTCGTGGAGAAGTTGTCGCGTGTTGCTCCTCTCACCCATGGGAGTGTCTTCACACACACTCCTCCTCCGTGGACTTGGTGTAGCAACGGAGGAGGGACGTGCACTTGAGTCTCCACCATGGCTTGATCTTGCAGCCCCCTTCCTCTTCCCAAACAACCATTTCATTCCTTTCATGGCCACAACAAGTAAGAACACAACAAGGCAAAAAAACTCGAAAAGAAGTGATGTTAGTGAAAACAAAACCCTCGACGAGTTTTTCCCTTGAAGAACTTGAGAGCAAATTGCAAACGCAAAAGAAAGCAAATCTTTTTTAGATGGATTTGAGCAAGAGTGCTTCAATGAAGATCAAGAAAAACAATGTGAGCAAAAGAGTGATTTGGGGAGGTAAAATGAGGTGAAGTTTGAGAGGGATGCTCCTCACGACCACCATTTATAGTGTATACTTCCCACGGTCATAAGAGGCTCAAATGTAGCCGTTGGAGGAGAGAGAGCCAAATTGGCTCTTTCCCCATGTCGGTCGAACAGGGGGGTCGGCTGCACTAAAATGTGGGCCCCCATGTTCCCACTTTTGGCAGGTGGCTTCTCAACGACTATAAAATTAGCACGTTGGTGAAATGCCACATTTGCAGTTCAGAAAAATTGTTTTTCGAATAAAACTCTTTTTCAAAACCAACAATTTTCTTTTTTGTGAAAAATAAAGAAAATAAAATGATGGTTGAGAATATAAGATTCTCAATTTCTAAGAAAAACCAAACATGCAGTGGGGAAAAATCAACTAAGTGGAAAAACCAAATGAAGAGAAAAGGAAAATCAAAGAAAAGGTAACTGCCAATTTTCCAATTAGTTAGGTTTCACCACAATCCGATGAGATGGACTTTTCCTCCTTCTTCATTTCTTGACATCCGGGCCCAGAGGGATGGACTCGGGCAGCTTAGTGGACTTGGGCCTTTGGGGGGCCCAAACTTCTCCGTCTTCTTGGGATGTTGATGTCGACGGGGTCATATCATCTTTTTCCACACTTCCTTAGCACATATCTGCATGTAAAAGTAGCCAAGTTTAACAAATATCTTCCACAAATCAGGTTTCAAGTAGCTACGGAACATTACGGGCACAAGTCTCTCCATCATAATATGGTAATCATGATCTTCAACCCATTCAATTTACCGGTACTGATATTGACACATCGTTTTATGTTAGATGCGTAGCGATCTGGAAAATTTAATGTTTTCAACCAACTAAGTATTTGCTTCCTTTCTTCTGGCTTGACACAATATGGAGTGTGTCGCCTACTTTCATTTTCCACGTGTATTTGTTACAACCTCAAGCCCAGGACGGTCGCAAAGATCAGTTAAGTCTTTTCTCGCATTCAAATTATCTTTGCTTTGAGCGGTAAAGTCAAAACACATACTTATGATACTTCATCAACATTATGCTCCTGGTGCATCAAATCTATGTTGCGCGGTAAAAGCAGCGCCTTTGCGTATGGTAGCTTCTAAAGAAAAGAAATATGAGTCCAGTTGTGTTCTATACCATACCCTTTGAAACCACCTTCTGCGGATTCTTTTAACTTTGCATGTCATGCCATTTTTTGTTCGCTTGTCAATCGACGAGACTGTCATTTTGTAACCGTTATGCCTTTCCGGAATAATTTTGTATCGCTCCTAAAAGGGTGATTTGAAGGAAGGAATCGCCGATAATAATAAAAAAACTGATTTTTTTCCATACTTCAACCTGATGACATCAGTGTCAGCCATACATATGGGACAGCACAATTGTCCGTGTACACACCAGTCAGCCCAAATGCCATATGCCAACAAATCATGAATCGACCATAAATATGTTGCGCGTAAGGTAAATTCACATTTCATATGACTGTCAAATGCTTTTACACCTTGCCATAGCTCTTTCATCTCTTCTATCAACAACTGCATAAACACATTGATTTTCTTCCCTAGATGTTTAGGACCAGGAATGATGGCCGCGAGGAATATGTATCCTTCTTTCATGCACATGTTAGGAGTTATATTGTATGGCAAGATAAATACAGGCACAAGAGTATGGCTGCTACTGGTGCTGAAAGGAGTGAATCCATTTGTTGACAATCCAAGACGAACATTTCTAGGATCAATTGCAAACTTTGGATCAAAATGATCTAGAGCTTGCCAAGCCAAGTCATCTGAAGGATGCATCATAATATCTTTGTCATCGCTTTCACATATACTTTCAGAATGCTACCTCATTTGTTTTAATGTTTCTTGGGACAGAAACAACTGTTTTAGCCTTGATGTGATAGGCATGTACCAAAGATGTTTGATCGTTACTTTTGTATTTATTTTCTCTCCATCATCGTTCAGAATCTCCACATATCTAGATGTCTTGCAATGCATACAATGAGTATTGTTCTTGTGTTCCTTCTAAAAAAGCATGCAATTATTCTTGCACACATCAATCTTCTCATAATTCATGCCCAGACCGGCCAAAAGCTTCTTAGATTGGTATATGTATTTCGCTCTCTTATGATTCAACAGAAGGAGATTACTGATCAGTTTCAAGATACCATTGTAGCAATTGTTTCCAAATTATACTTGGACTTCATCGCCATAAGTTGTGTCACCGCCTGCAGAACGGTCACATTGGTCCCCTCATGCACATGTTCATCTGAGGCGGCAAGAAGGTTGTAATACTTTTCCACCTCCTTCGGCGGTGACCGCTCTTCGTACTCTCTATTATCATCCGCTATCATCTCATCCATCTGATCTTCATCCTCGTTTCCGTCTGATTCACTGGCATGATCCATCTCCCCATGCTCGTGCATCACTAAGTAGTCATGCATAAATCCATGCTTGCAAAGGTGCATCTCAATTTCAAACTTATACAGACGTCAACGATGACGACACTTGCTACACGGACACTTCGCAACGCGAGCACCACTAGCAAAGGGTTGGTTCATGAAAACATCTGTGATACGAGCTCATTCCATAGTGTGCGCACCAATTGAACTCCAACCATCATATATCTTATGATTGACACTTATTTTTCAGCTTATACCTCCAAAGCAGACAAATTATTATTAGTTTATTTTTATGTTATGTGACAGCCCCTACAACTAGGAAGATAGGTCATAAACTCACCCAAGAGTGACCGAGTAAACTTGCTTATGATGAGACACGAAGTCCGAATTTTGACGAATTTCAGCAACATAACCCCATTGTTCTCCACTGCACCCCCAAAATGGTGCAGTAGAGAACATCAGAGTTATGCTGTCAAAATCACGTCCAGACTTCGTACCTAGCTCGTCAAAAGCACGTCCTCGATCACTCTCAGGTTGTCCAAAAAAGGGACAATTCCGAACCTGTGCGCCTCACATGTATTGCATGTGAAACATGTCAATTCGAAACTGGTAATCAAATTATATAAGTTATGTTGTTCATTTTCATTTTCAGTAATTTACGAGAGAGGAAAGAACAAGAGAGAGAAAAAGTTGGTCAGAGTTGAAAGTACGCCAAGCAGGTTCCACCGTCCACGCGCGGGTAATTGGACGTCCTCATTGTCGTCGTACGCCTCCGTTCTCGTCTTGACGCATATGTTATGACTAGAATCATCTTTTACGGCACGAACGAATTTAATGTGTGCCGTAAATCGATATATGTCAATAAAAAACTAATAGAACCAGCACAAAAATAACCACGCTGTCCAAATAAGTCTAGAAACAAAAGAATAAATCAATTATGCTACCACCACCTACTTTATATATTAACATTCGTAAAGCAGTCTCTAGTTAGCAAAAAAATGATGAAGCAAAGTATAGACGTCAATTATGTTGTTTATAATTTTAGAGATAGCACAAATAAAATCATTTGCAAGTAACATTAGACGTCATCATCATTTGAGCAGCAAATCCACACTAACTAGTCACACATATTTAAAGACTATTAAAAGTTAAACATCTCACATATACATACGAGTTAAATTACCTATTCGTACAAATTAAATTACAAACTATTAATCATGCTCACATATACAAGTTACACATGTAAATTTGCATGTAAATTGAGGATTAACTATTCATTAAGCTCACACAAGCACAATAACTATGAATCAAGCTCACACATACAACATAACATATACAAACTCATGCACCAAACAAGTTCACACATACGAGTCCAAATATACGATCTGAAATGTACAAATTTTACCTTAGCAGCAATCAATGACGTGTGGTGAGATGATGGCGTGATAGAGGGAGGCGGGCGGAGCGCCAGTAGACGGCCGGTGGTGCACGGACGGTAGAAGGGGATCGGGTCAACGGAAAACGGTGCATTGGGGGCGGGACGGCCCTCGGGCGGAGGTAGCGCGACTAGGCGGTGCGAGGCCCTCGGGCAGAGGTGGCGCGACAGGCGTTGTCGTAGTGTTTGATACGACACTTCCCCCGGACCCGCTGAGAAGCAGCCCGCGGAGGTTCTTTTGTGGTTGGGACACGCAAAGATCAATATCAAGATAATGACCTCAGGGATTTACGTGGTCCGGGCCGCCTGAGCGTAACACCCTACTCCACGGGGTTTGTGTAATTGTATTGAGCTAGTACATTCGATAGGATCAGGTCCAATCAGATCAGATTGTCCTACGTATTTGTACGGTGCAGCCCTTTTATAGTTCTAAGGACTGACCGTTACAAAGCGGGCTTGGCCCGACATGTGTCCCTCGCGTGATTAATGACCTAATACACTGTCTAAAGGATATTAAGTATAATCAATAGTGTGGTAACGTGCCTTCATGGCAGCTTTACCCCTATTAATGGTGCACTGATCGTGTGTCATTAATATGGCATAAATGACACATTATCAGACCTTGTAACTGTTGCTTTAACCGTCCTTGAATGTTTGTAACGGATGTTATCTGCTCGTATTTCTGTTGGTGATCAAGGTTCGGAGGCTCCACACGTGGCAGATTCGGAGCTTTCCCTTGCGGGGGGGTAGGTCTGTGGTCGCTGTATACGTGTCGGTATCGGAGCTCCTCTCTGACGGGGGCTAGGTCCGGGGATGTTGTACACGTGTAGTCGCTGGAGCTTCCCTTGGTTGGGAATTTTGTTCTGGTCACGTGTTAACCCGGGAACCAGCGATGTGAGGGGAGTGGGTCCAGTACAACGTGACATGTGGGACCTGCAAGGGCCTTCGACTCTGACGGGTGGAACTTTCTTGCACTTCTTGCGGTATCGTGGGGTACCCGGTACGTAGGGTACCACAGTGGCCCTCGGGCCCACCTCTGGGAGAAACCCTTTGGGTTAAGTTGTTCTGCCAGAGGTGGGGCCATTCTCGATTCTCGCGCTTTGATTTTCAAAAAGTCCTCTGATGCGCTGATAAAGTGACGGTCTGGGAGTGAACCTTCGACGTGTGGCTTGTTATTAATAAGGCCGATAAGATCTTTGAGTGCAGATCTCACGCAATTGAAGGTCGTCGGTTCCCAATACGAAAATCATATCGGTTTCGCGCGCCCTATCAGAGCGCTGCCTTTGGGTTTCCCGCCACCCATCATGGCAACGATTGGCCTTGGGTAAGGACCTCAATCTCTTCGTCGGGGTAGCTCCAGGTCCACTCGTCATTGACGGGGTAGATTTTTGAAAAGTGTTTTCAATCTCATTGCGATTTCCATCCAAGCGTCGCGGGGGCTTACTTAAGAAGGAAAGTGTGCACAGTTTGAGGACTCTTTACGCCTTCGATCATCTTTGCGCTCAAAGCCTCCCAAACTCCGCCTAGCTTCCCTTCCTTTGCACCGCTTTGCCGCGATGGAGTTGGGTCTCCCCAAGAGCCGCCTCAAGAGCGATGATGATCTGAAGAAGGTCCGGACCTATATGGGGTGGTCCAGTGACTCCCTCAATCATTTGGTCTGCGCCGACAAGCTCCCGTTCAAGAAGGAGCGCGATGGCGATATGGTGTACTTCACAGCGTACGCCATGGTGGGATTCATTCCACCTTTCTCTTCTTTCCTATTGATGTTGCTAGACTTTTATGGTCTGCAGTTGTACCATCTTGGCCCCCATTCTCTTCTTCTTGTGGCGACATTCGTCCACTTCTGTGAGATGTGGGTGGGTATTCCCCCCTACGTCGAGCTTTTCCGCACCTTCTTCACCATCCACACCACCGGCAAGGGGTCCGAGTTCCTTGGCTTCTACTATTTTGTGAAGCGCAAGAACTGCCCCTACAAATACTTGAAGTCGTTTCCTTCCGACAAATGGGACGACTGGAAGAAGGATTGGATCATCGTCACGATGGAGGAGCACGAGAAATTGGAGCTACCTGAAGGTCTCCCCAATGTTGACACTGACGCTTGGAGTATAGTTTCGGTGCTGTCAGATGCCTTCAACCCTGTCTTGACCAGGATCCGCGAGTGCGTGGAGGGTGGAATGACCCCCCAGATGGTATTCTGCAACTTCCTGGTCAACAGGTGGGCTCCGCTGAAGAAGAGGGAGAAGCTTGCGTGGGCCCTCAACAGCGTGATGGATGACGACCGGATTGAAACCGGTCTGAAATCCAACTTGGATGATGAATCCTTGGAGTTTCACTTGAAGAAATTCCAGCATGGGATTAACGTCAACGGCAACAACTTGGCTCCGCCAGCAGCCTTCCTCCCCTTGAACATGGAGGCACAGTTCAGTAAAGAGCTCCGGAGGAGCATGTCGGTGCTTGACGACCTTGGCGAGGTAGAGAGGCGTCCGACCACCAGATTGGCGATTCTCAGAGATTCCGAGGGTGGTCCTGCCCCCGCCCCGAGCCAAAAGACTGAAGACGTCGGCAAGGTCAAGGGCAAAGAGCCAGCTGAGTCCTCCAGCCAGAAAAGGAAGTTGAAGCATGCTGACAGGAGGTCCGTCAGACCTGCTCCTTTCACGACAACTGCTTCTCCCGGGAGGGGGGGTCTTCTGTAGCTACCCCTACTCCGGTGCAAACTTATTCAATAGGCGTAAGCTCCGGGCAGGCGACCTCGACCTCAGTGTCAGCTAGAAGTTCCAGGTCTGGGGGTTCTTCCCGGCGAAGAGAAGCTCCGGCTGAAAGGACTCTAGCGGTTGCGAGTGTTCCTCAACTGAGGTCTGAATCAGTTGTCTCACCAGATTTGGTGGGCTCTAGCTTCGGGCCTCAGAAGAAGAGGTTCCGAGGTAACTGGGGTGGTTGCATCCCGAGGTAAGCATTGATTGCTCACCCTAAAATGCTAGTCATGTTTTCTATGTGTTCTTAATCTTCTCTTTCCTTTGTTTCCAGGGTGTCGAAGAAAGGACCCGGAGCTTCAGCGCCAGTTGCAAAGGCTGGGGATGCACCTGCCGAAGCTCCGGCTTCGAGCGTTGAGCCTCCTCGTCAAGCGAAGGTGGAAGTCACGGCAGCTCCGACGCCAGCTGTCGTGAACTTGGACTCGGAGTCCTCACCCGAATATCATGTGGTAGCGTCAGACCACAGGAGAGAAGTTGAATATGTACCCCTGTCGGTAGAGGCTAATGTTCCAGCATCGGCGATGCCAGAAGTTCCGGCTTTCAAGCCGGAAGTTGTCGAAGCTCTAGCTGCTGAGCCAGAAGTAGCTGAAGCCCCGGCTATTGATTCGGAAATCACCCAAGCTTCGGCCCTTGTGCCGGAAACGGTTGAAGATCTGACGGTTGTGCCGGAAGTGGTAGAGGGTTCGGCTGCCGAGCCGGAGGTGGTTGGAGGGCCGGCGGCTGTGCCAGAGGTGGTCGCCGTGCCGGAGCCCGAGCCAGTGGCGGTCGAGGCTCCAGTTGAAGCTCCGGCTGTTGCTCCAGAGGTGGTGATCCCGGAGGTACCTGGGCCGGAGCCAGAGCAGCCCGAAGAAGTGGAAACAGGTCCTCCGACTTTGGTGCCATCAACTGAAGACCCTGAAGCGGCGCCTTCAACTGCTCAAGAGGTGGACGTTCCCCCAGTGGGCTCTTCTACTGCCGCTGAAGGATTCCAGGAGAGCGGCCCTAGTGCAACAGGAGTACAGGGGTCCACTATTGTAGAGTGGGACCCAATTTTTGTGATGGAAAACCCTTTTGATCCTGTAGAAATGGTCCCAGTAGGCCCAGAACCGATCCCTCTGGCGTTGTCCATAGACAACGCCTGCTCAAGCCTCCAGCAGGTCCAACTTTCCTTCGCACATGAGATCAAAGCCTTGGAGGAGGAGTACAACACCTTGAGGCGTTGGCACAACAGACTCCATTTTGAGACCAGACTTGCTCATACGAGGCTGGCTGACCAGAAGGAATGGATCAAGGGGGAGAAGGACCGGTTAGAATACTAGGATAAGTTGATGGAAGAGAAGGAGGCCACCATCTGGGCGCTCGATGCTAACTCCAGGGAAATCCTGGAGCAAGCCAAGGTGAGACATGACGCTGCTGACGAGTGTTACGAAAAACTCGCTGAATTGAATGAAACTCTCATGAAGCGTCGAGTGGACCTGGAGGCGAGGGAGGAAAAACTCCTGGGGCAACAGGAGGATGTGGTGAGGAGAGAAGCGGAGGTCACCCAGAAGTTTACTCTGGGTGAGAAAAATTTGGCA
The DNA here is from genome assembly GCA_036927565.1 of Tuctoria greenei. Lineage (NCBI taxonomy): Eukaryota > Viridiplantae > Streptophyta > Magnoliopsida > Poales > Poaceae > Tuctoria > Tuctoria greenei. Next base: position 23,245,562 of record JAYESD010000002.1, on the reverse strand, counting down.
GATCGCAGCAAAAAGTTGGATCTGTGGAAGGAGGAAGAGAGGAAGAAGAACTAGAAGGTGGAGCAAGAGCTCTCGAAAAGAGATTCTGACGTGGCCGCTAGGGAGCAGAGAGTCAAAGGCAGGGACAAGGACCTAGCTGAAAGGCGGAACTGCATCCACCTCCGGGAGACGGAGCTGGCCGACCGGGAGATGCAACATGCAATAGCATGCTAAGTTGGTCGAGCGCATTGCCTGTGACGGAGCTAGCGGCCGCCCGGAGGTCACTGGAAGAGCTGCGGAGCTCGAAGGCAACTGAGTCCTTAATGGTATGGTACTTCCTGAGGCGTGCGGACAGGGCCCTTATGCCTCTTGGTTTCAGTCCAGTACGCCTAGAGGACCCAGCGCAGGAGCTAGACCAGGCGCTAGCGGCACTAGGCTCTGCTGGCAGCAAACTCGACGCGATGGGTGACATCATCGCCGATCAGCTGGAGATGGAGGGTAAATCCTTTGCCAAGAACGTCGCTGAGTATGTCTTGGCGTGTTACAAAATCTGAGACCCCCAATTCTCCCTTGATCCAATCTTTGAAGGAATCATCGTGGAGGAAGAGGATGCCGCCAGGGCTAGTGTCCAAGAAGCTGCTGAGAAGGTTACTTTGTTTTTCCACAGGACCTAGATCCTCCAGTAGTTAGGACTTTTCTCCTTTTATCCCTTGTAATCCCAATTTTGTAATCCAGTACTTTTGATTAATGAAATACTCCTTTTTGCCTTGAATTTCACTTTGTCGTTAATATACTGTGTCGTATCTTGTTGGCCCCCTGGTACATGTGTACAATTGAAATGTGTACATGTACCAAAGGTTGTGGCAGTATGTTGATGACTTGAATGCTTCACACTTGTAGATTTTAGGTCCGAAGTCTTCCATTCTGAGGCGTCGAAGACAGGCCCCCTGGGATGTTCGGAGCTTGGTAGCTCCGACGTCATCCATTGTCAACATTTCAAACGTTGACGACAGACCCATCTTGGAGGATGTCGGAGCTTAGTAGCTCCAGCGTCGTCCACTATTGCTGTGAATTTTTGCTTTTCCTGCACATTAAAGGCAAGCGGGAAAGTAAAATTCGTCCTCTTCTCTATAAATTGGTTGTGACTTATTGTTCTTATTTGGACTTTAGATTCGAAGAAACTCAACATGATAACAAGTGTTTTGATATAATCTTTCTAGATATGCATGCCTTTTTAGTACTCACCCTACTGAGGCCTGCCGAGGTGTGGGCAGAGTGGCGTACTTAGGGTGCATGACCAGGCTAAGTCGATAGCACACTCCGGACCTATGTTGGCTTGGCGTTCAGGAAAGTAGACTATGTAGCAATGTTAAGATCCAAAAAGACTATCAACAAGGCTTGTAATGCATGTGAATTACTTGGAACAAAGCTCAAAAAGATTTGCACGACTTCATTATAGACAAGTGGGATAAAAATAATTTGATATATTGAGCCTTGTACAAAAAGTAGATGCACGTGGAGTCTGTTTTCACAAAACAATGCTTTTCATTATAGGTCTGAATTACAAGGGAGACAAGGACACACTTAGAGTGTTGGACCATGCTAAATGTGCTATACATCTTGTATTAGCCCAGACCAAGTAGTTACACTTCTAGTGTTGTGACTGTTTCAAGTGTTACTTGAACTTCCCGGACCCTCCCGGAGGGGTCCAGATGTTCTCCGGGAGGACTTGCTCGTATCTGTATAATGAATCTACAAGTGTGTAATTACAGACCCACCTCTGTGATTCTAAGCATAAAACTTACGGAGGTGCTCGATGTTCCAAGGATTTGGGAGCGGGGTCCCATCCTCTGTTGCTAAGCAAATGCATCCTGGTCGGGATACTTTAATGACTCAGAAGGGACCCTCCCAGTTAGGGGAAAGTTTGTTCATCCCTTCACGGCTTAGTATCTTCCAAAGCACCAGGTCACCTTCTTCAAGCTGTCGATCACGCACATGCCTTTGATGATAGCGTCGGAGCGCTTGGCGATAACGTGCATTCCGAACAGCTGCTTGGCCCCTTCCCTCGTCAACGAGGTCAAGGTCTTCACGCCGGAGCTGGTCCTGCGTGGCTTCGTCGAAGGTTCGGACCCGGAGGGACCCCAAGGTGATCTCTGGAGGAAGGACTGCTTCAGCTCTGTACACCAGGAAGAATGGAGTCTCCCTAGTTGACCGGTTAGGTGTTGTCCTATTTGCCCATAATGTGGACGGAAGCTCTTCAATCCAGTTAGCTCCGTGCTTTTTCAAGCGCTCATATGTGCGCATCTTGAGTCCTTTTAATATTTTTGCATTTGCTCTCTCGGCTTGGCCATTGCTTCCTGGATGAGCTACTGAAGCATAGCTAAGTTGAATACTGACGTCTTCGCAATATTCTTGGAATGCAGAACTTGTAAATTGAGTTCCGTTGTCAGTTATGACTTTGTTTGGAACTCCAAATCTGCATATAATGTACTTCAAGAACTTGATTGCTGATTGTTTGTTGATTGTTACTACTGGAGTTGCTTCCGGTCACTTGGTGAACTTGTCGATGGCGACATATAGGAACATGTAACCTCTGATGGCTTTTGGGAAAGGTCCCAAGATGTCCATGCCCCACACAGCGAATGTCCATGTAGGAGGTATCATTTGTATTGATTGAGCCGGTGTGTGAATCTGTTTGGCGTGAAACTCACACGCTTCACATTTTTTCACTAGCTCAACCGCATCCTGAAGTGTTGTAGGCCAGTAAAAGCCATGTCGGAAGGCTTTACCGACCAGCGTGCAAGAAGATGTGTGGTTACCGCACTCGCCTCCATGGATTTCCGCGAGGAGATCGCGGCCTTCTTCCCTTGCAATGCACCGCATTAGGATGTCATTGGCACCACGTCGGTAGAGATCCCCTTCTACCAACATGTATCTTTTAGCCAATCAGACAATCCGGTCAGCGGATACACAATCTTTAGGAAGGATATTGTCTTTCATGTAGCTCTGGATCTCCGAGATCCATGCATCGGAGCTAACTTGAGCTTATGAGTCTTGCTTGTTGGGTTGCTCGGAGCTTCCGGTAGCACCTACGACCCTTGGTGAACGCCATGGTAGCAGGGCCACCGGGACTGCCAGCTTTGAGGTGTTGGTCTCGCCCCCTTCGCTCAGTTCGGCAGGCTGAGCTGTTGGTTTTGACAACCTCCGGACGAAGATTTCGTCAGGAGCTGGAGCTCGGGTTGAGGCTTTTGTCGAGAGTTCATCGGCTTCGGAGTTATGAAGGCGCTTAATATGATGGAGATCCAGGACTTTGAAGTCCTTTTGAAGCTTTTGAACTTTAAGGAGATAAGCAGCTAATTGAGAATTGTTGCAGGAGCATTCACCTTTCACTTGTTTGATGATGAGTTGTGAATCTCCCTTCACCAACAGTTGTTTTACACCATAATATAGTGCCACCTTGAGTCCATAGATGAGGGCTTCAAACTCCGTCATATTGTTGGTTGCCTTGAAACCAAGGTGTACCATGTACTTGACCTTTTCTCCGATCAGAGCCGGGAGAAGGATTCCATCTCTGGCCCCCTGCTTCTGCATGGAGCCATTGAAGTAGAGGGTCCAGTGAGGCTCAGTGAATACCGGAACTTTAAGCTCTGGTTTCTGCTCATTGTGGCCCCCAGGGTTTGATGGAGAGGGGGTCCACTCCGCCACGAAGTTAGCCAAGGCTTGACTTTTAATTGCTTGTATCGACAAGAATTCTAGATCGAAATCTGCCAGCTCCGCTGCCCACTTTGTAGTATTCCCAGTAGAATTAGGGTTATGCAAAATTGCACATAGTGGAAAAGAAGTTACCACTGATATTTTGTGGGCTTGGAAGTAGTGGCGAAGCTTTCTTGAGGCGATAAGAACTGCGTAAAGCAGTTTATGCACCTCAATGTATCTTGTCTTTGCGTCATGGAGTACTTCACTAATGAAGTACACAGGGTGTTGGATGGTTCGGACCCTTTCAGAAGGACCCGGAGCTTCCTCTCCATCGACCCGGACCCTGCTGGAGGGTCCCAGACCTTCAGGTTGTGTTTCTTGGACCTTCCCAGAGAGGTCCAAAATTATTTCTTGTTCAATCCAGATCTCACTGGAAACCTCCTCAAACGAATGAGGTTGATCTTGTAGTACTTCATTTTGATGTTCCATGTCTGGAAGCTGAGACCCAGTCATGTCTTCAGGTGGTTCCGGACCCTCCCGGAAGGGTCTAGATTCCTGGACTGAATGTGATTCTGGTCTTTCCTCGACCAGGACCATACTGACAACTTCGGTGGTTGCCAAAATGTAAAGCAGTAAAGGCTCACCAGGATTCGGAGCTACCAATATTGGTAGTGTGGTGAGCAGCTGTTTCAGCTCTCGAAACGCCTTTTATGCTTCTTCATACTAATGAAATGGTCCGGACTTCCTCAAGAGTTTGAAGAAGGGTAGTGCTCATTTTGCCAGTCTTGATATAAACCGGCTGAGCGCAGCTAGACATCCAGTCAACTTTTGGATATCTTTAATACGGGTTGGGGGCCGCATTTCTTGTATAGCCTTGATCTTCGCCAGATTTGCTTCGATTCCTCGATGAGTCACCAAGAACCCCAGAAGCTTTTCGGATCTAACCCCGAAGACACACTTGTTCGGGTTCAGCATGGTGCGCGTAGTGCGCAGCTTGTCGAAGACGGCTTGTAAGTTGTCAAGGAGTGACTCCTTGTTTTTTATTTTCACGACGATGTCATCAACATACACTTCCACCAAGTCTCTAATTAGCTCTCCAAATGTTTTGTACATGGCTCGCACAAATGTTGAAACAACATTTTTATGACCGAATGGCATGGCAGTATAACAATACAATCCATCTACTGTCATGAAGGCAGTATGCTCTTCATCTTCCTTAGATATTTGGATTTGATGATATCCATAATATGAATCTAAGAAACACAGTAGTTCACACCCGGAGGTGGAGTCCACTATCTGATCTATTCTAGGTAGTGGAAATGGATCTTTTGGACATGTCTTATTTAAGGTGGTGTAGTCAACACACATCCGAAGCTTCCCACCGGCCTTGGGTACAACAACTGGGTTTGCCAGCCATTTTGGATGGAAGACTTACCGAATGAATCCATCTTCAAGCAACTTCTTGATTTCCTGTCGGATGAAGTTTTGTCGCTCGATTGATTACTTCTGGGGCTTCTGGTGTACAGGTCGTGCTTCTGGGTAAATCTTCAGATTGTGCTCAATCACCTCCCTAGGGATACCAAGCATTTGTGACAGTTGCCAGGCAAACACGTCGACATTAGCCCGAAGGAAAGTGATGAGCGCAAGTTCCTATTTGTTGTTCAGACCCTCCGATATACGGGTAGTCTGAGCAACACGGAACCAATTTGGATTACTTTGATGGGAATGTCGGTGTCGCCGCTTGGTTGCACACGAGGTGCGGAGGTAGAGACTTTGTGACGAATGCTTGGAGGATTCGAAGTTGGCTCCTTACCGGATGCTTTCTCTTGCGTTGTGGTAAGCGCATAGAGTTCTTCCAGTGCAGTAACTCCTGCGGTACGGTCTCCGCGGATCCGGAGAACGCCCGTGGGTGTCGGCATCTTCAACACCAAATAACCATAATGGACAGCAGCCACAAACTTGTATAAAGTTGGCCTGCCTAAAATGGAATTGAAAGGCAGACTGATCTGCGCGACGTCGAAGATCAATTTCTCTGTTCTGTAGTTCTCCCGGGTCCCGAAGGTCACTGGAAGTGTAATGAAACCAAGAGGAGTAATGGTTCTCGGACCTACTCCAGAGAAAGGTCGGGATAGGCAAAGGTCCGAAGGCCGGAGCTGAAGCTTAACGAAAGCTTCGAAGCTTATGAGGTTTAGCCTGGAACCTCTGTCCACCATGACATGGTGGATTTGGATATTGTTAATGGTGCGTGACACCATCAACGGTAGTTGACCAGCCCCGATCATGTTTCGGGGGCAGTCTGATGCATCGAAAATGATGGGTGTATCCATCCACTTCCGATGCGGTTCCGCCTTAGCAGCGGGAGCTACCATGGCCATGTCCCGCCGCATTGTCTTGAGGATGCGGTGAGAGGTGATGTCCCAAGAACCACCATAGATGGTGTTCAAGGTCTTTCGACGTTCGTTGTCAGAAACGCTGGAGTCATCGACAATGTTGTAAACGGCTTTCAAGACCTTTTTGGGGTCCTGGAAACCTAGTTGGAGCTTCGTCGACTTTTTGTTTTCCTTCCCTTTGACAGAAAGGAGCTTCCTCCCAGCGCTTGTTCTACCGCTCGGCAAGATTATGGACCTCCTGGCACTCTTCCAAGCTGTGTCAGTTCGTCTTGTGGATTGGACACCATGCTTTGGAACTGTTGCCATTCTCTGATGAAGGTCGAGGTCGCTTCTCGGGGCGTGGCCCCCGGCTTCCAGGAGCTGCAGCAGCAGCAGTAGCTGGAGCGCCAGCCGACGGCTTCTTTTTGTCGTTGGGCTTCTTCTTCTTCTTGCCACTACTAGAGGTGGTGGCTTCAGTTTTGGAGGACTTCTGGTTGGCCTCCGGAGCTGGCTTGGAGTGAATTTCACGCCCCTCCGCAGCTCTAGCACACTTGTCGGCTAGGCTGAAGAGTTCCATGACGCTGGTAACTTCTTTAATAGCCAGCTTTTCTAGCATCTTCTTATCTCGAACACCTTGTCTGAATGCAACAATAACAGAGGAGATCGAGATTGAAGGAATGATATTTCGTACCTGAGAGAACCGTTGGATGACGGACCGTAGCGATTCCCCGATGTTTGCTTTATGGCAAACAAGTCCAATTCAGTGTCGGGTCGGGTGTAGGAGCTCCCGAAGTTGCTGGCATAGCTCCGCCCAACTATTAATGGAGTCGGGTGGAAGACTCATGAATCAGGACCTTGGAGTCCCAATTAAGGCCACTGGGAAGTAATTGGCCATCACAGCCTCATCACCCCCCGCTGCCAATATGGCAGTAGAGTAGATTTGAAGAAATTCAGCGGGGTTGACATTCCTGTCGAATTCTCCGGTAAGTGGGGCCGAAACTTTTGTTACCACCTGACCATACGTAAGTGCATGTCCAGGGCATAACAGCCTCCTCCTAATCCCTGAGGAGCAGGGTTGTCCTGAGCTTCTCGCCTCTCACGAGCATGCTCAATATGGACACGACTATCTTGTTGCCGGTAACGGCGATCCAGTTCCGACCGCAGGTCATGAGTCAGAATCCTGGTAATTGTGTGGGTGCGTCATGCCCCGGGAGGCAACGAAGTCACCTGTTGGGAGGCAGCACGTCTCCTTTGTTGAGAGGCTTGTGGACCAAGTCGGCCAGACAAAGTCTATCGTTGTGAAGGTGCTCGCCCCGAAGGGGGAGGACCTTGGTTGTTGATGCCTGCAGCCGCAGCTGCGGCCAGATGATCAACATTAGTCCTCCACTGCTCCATAGCACCCTGGGGTGCACCTGAAGGCGGTGGGCGTTGTAGAAGAGCTCGCGCAGCAATGAGCGTGTGCTCGGGGTTGTTGTTTGTCGATGCGGTGATCGACGCAAATGCTCCATCTTGTTGACCAGCATTGTTTGTTGGAACAGATGGTGGTTGTGGTGCCACAGCACCTGTTGGAACAACGGCACCTGCTGGTTGTTGGACGTTGGAGGGATTGCCTCCGGCAGGTTGTCCAGCGTGGTTGCCATTGGAAGATTCAACAGCTAAATTCACCATCTTGTGATCTCAAAAATGCGTCCCCCCTACCTGGTGCGCCAAATGTCGAAGTGTTTGATACGAAACTTCCCCCGGACCCGCTGAGAAGCAGCCCGCGGAGGTTCTTTTGTGGTTGGAACACGCAAAGATCAATATCAAGATGATGACCTTAGGGATTTACGTGGTTCGTGCCGCCTGAGCGTAACACCCTACTCCACGGGTTTTGTGTAATTGTATTGAGTGAGTACATTCGCTAGGATCAGGTCCAATCAGATCAGATTGTCCCTCGTATTTGTGCGGTGCAGCCCTTTTATAGTTCTAAGGATTGGCCGTTACAAAGCTGACCTGGCCCGACATGTGGCCCTGGCGTGCTTAATGACCTAATACACTGTTTAAAGGGTATTAAGTATAATCAATAGTGTGGTAATGTGCCTTCATAGCAGTGTTATCCCTATTAACGATGCACTATCGTGTGTCATTAATATGGCATTAATGACACATTATCAGACCTTGTAATTGTTGCTTTAATCGTCCTAGAATGTTTGTAACGGGCGTGATCTGCTCGTATTTCTGTTGGCGATGAAGGTCCGGAGGCTCCACACATGGCAGATCTGGAGCTTTCCCTTGCAGGAGGGTAGGTCCGGGGTCGTTGTATACGTGTCGGTACCGGAGCTCCTCTCTGACGGGGGCTAGGTCCGGGGCTGTTTTACACGTATAGTCGCTGGAGCTTCCCTTGGTTGGGAATTTTGTTCCGGTCACGTGTTAACCCGAGAACCAGCCATGTGAGAGGAGTGGATCCGGTACAACGTGACATGTGGGACCTGCAAGGGCCTTCGACTCTGACGGGTGGAACTTTCTTGCACTTCTTGCGGTATCGTGGGGTACCCGATACGTAGGGTACCGACAGGCGTCCACCGGCGCGACAGACCGACGCGACGGGCGTCGGACAGAGCAGCGCGACAGGCGGCCGAAGGCGCACCGACGGGGCGGTGGTGACGGGCAGTCGGAGGCGCAGCGACGGGCGGCCGGAGGCGGGGCGACGGGAGGGCGACGGCGCGCGTCAAGCCGAGAGAGCGTAGGGTTTGTCTCTCGGTCGAAGACGACACGACTGATGTCGTTGAATCGATCCAAGCTGAGGCCCACAGGTACAGCCGTCGAACATTGAGTGCGGCCCAACGGCTTTATTATGAGTGTCGGCTTTTGTGTGGCCCCAACAGCTCTAACAAAGGATGTCGGTTTTTGGACTAATGATTATACTTTAATGCGGCTCTTGTCCTTATCCGACGAGTTTGTTTTCTACGTCGGGGTTTCTCTGGTTGCCCGACAATGGTATCTTATAGCCGTCGGTTTCTTTATACCGACGGTCTTATATCCTTTAGAGTCGACGGCCCCGACAGTTTTATTATCCTTGACGTCATATTCACCGTTTCTTGTAGCGCTAGCGCTACGCAGCGGTGCAACCAGGACTAGTTTCATCAGTCATCTGATGATAATCGACGCCCACAGGTACACTGGTTTTGATTTTGAGGTGAGGAAGCAAGCAAGCGAGAGAGAAAGCAGCGCCGCTGTGGGACTCGTATCCTCTGTACTACAGGTGCAGTAGTTGTTACTCATGTGGGCCTATAAGATATCGGGCCCATATGTCAGTGGCAGCTAATACACCTGCAGCATATGATTTCAATCCGCCGTCGTGTGTGCCTGTGTTTTGGCGTTTAGTATCGCAAGCGTCCGCGAAGACCGGTGACGGCGACGCTCTGAGCTTCCTCCAATGGCTGGCCGTTGGCGTAATGGCGGTGCCTGGCTGGTTGGATGATATACTAGTGTAGAGCACGTGCTGCTGGAATGGTGCCGACCTAAGCACGGCAGGCAGCGGCTGGTCGCGGTCGGCCACCATCTTCCTCCCCTCGAACGGCAGCCGAAACGGCGGGGGCGCGAACCACGTAGCCGCACCTTATCCACACGAGCGAGACGGGTGTGTTGGTGGAGCCGGAAAGTTGCGCAGGCGAATTGCCCCTCTTGCCCTGGAGAAGGAAGGACGCACAGTCGCCAACCCCAGACCCTACCGGGGCTAGTGTGGCTCGCATGTCGTCCATGGAGAGGAACTCCACGTATTTCTCTTCTCTTTTACCGGATCCGACGATCTAGCTAGATTTCGAACATCGTCGCACGCTGCCAAAATTGTTGGGTCGAATCTTGGCTGGGCTGGCGTGGCGATGATAGGTATGGCGAGTGGACGACGACGAGATCCGGAGGCTGGCAGCGGCAGACAGCCCGTGTGACCGGGGCTGAGGCAGCTGCCCTTCGCGGACGAGACAGCACGGCCGAGGGCCGACCGAGCCACGCCGTGTGGGTTTCCCCGGCTCAGACAAGGCGCGTGCCCGGCATGTGCGCGCGCGCGGCGTGTCGAGCACCAGAGGCTGGCTGGCAGGCAGGCAAAAGCGCTGTAGGCTATAGCGACCGACTGATTCGGCGGCGGTGGCGGCGGCAAATGCAGCTGAGCCGGCGAGGGAGATGGAACCGACTACGGCCGCGGGAGGCATCGCCTGCACACGGGCCCGTAACGCGCGGGATCCGGTGTTCATTTTGTACCGGGTCCAGAAACAGACGGGTATGCAGACTCTGTCCAAGGCGTCTTGCAGCGTAATTTCCGTTTTGGAAGCGAGTTCGACGTCCATTTTAAAAAGTTTAGTGGCGCCTAGAAGTTGGATGAACTTTGGCATGCAAATTGATGACATATCATAAAAAAGTAAACTATGACGAGTTAGGGACCACCACCACTTGTACGAACAAAATTTACAAGAGCGACCGAAACATGTGATTCAAGAAACAAAGTCATATCCCAGCTGATCATTCTATGGTAGAATGCAGTGAAAAAATGGACTTTGAATCAGCATGACAACACTCCACGATCCCCCAATCCTTTTCATGATCTGTGTGCATTACCTATGTATGACTTCAGTCAACCGGTATTTTGACTGATGTGCCTAGCCCCTTATCCTCTCAAAGAAATACAGGTAACCCATATCCTTGGGCAGGTCAACAGATGCAGCAACCTTGTTGTCGTTGAAAATTGCCCACCTCCCGTCCTTGAGAACATGGGCGACATAGTGCCCGCAGTGGGTAGAGGTGCCCATATGGCTCACAAAAGCCATCAGCTTGTATCCTGCGAAATACAAAAACAAAAAGAACATTGTTGATTGTTAGCTAATAAGCCATCACATGAACAATCCAGATACAACATTTTATTTTCCATGTTCATATGTTTTCCATAGTTATTAAGGCAGTAAGGCGACTGAAAGCAACCGACCTCCATTTTACCTTAAGCGATAGAGTAAGGCGAGACGACACCTTAGTTTTATGTAAAAATAAGAAAATACATTAATATATTTTTAAAAAATACAGAAGTATATTCATGTTTGGGCTCATTTTCCCAGCCCACCTACACCTAGGCTGTCTGATTTCTCCATCTCAGCTCGCTACAAAAGGGAAAACATCAACTTACCTGGCCCATTAGGTTATTCAGCCCATAAGGTCATGTTTCTCTTCCAAACCCTAGACCACATTACCCACCACCGCCGCCATCCTGATGGCTGATCCGATCCAGTCGCATCTTCCCCCCCCCCCCCAATCCGCCCACAGATCCGCGCGCCCGACGCTGCCCTCCCCCCATCCGCCCGACAGATAGGCACCCCCCTTCTGCCCGCAGATCGGCGCCCTCCCCCCCCCCCCCCCCCATCCGCCAGACAGATCGGGCTCAGATCGGTGTCCGCCGCCGCCTCACTCCTGCCACCGGTGGTGGCTTCCCCTGCTCCCGCCGCCTGTCAGCTTACCCATAAAGCCAAGGCGACGGGACGCCTTACTCCGCGCGATCGCCTTACAGATTAAGCGTCGCTTAAGCAACACCTTAATAACAATGATGCTTTCCAGGAATTTGAAAGAGCATTGAGAATATCGTTTTTTTGTGTATTTGATTTTTTCACCATTACAAAAGGTTAAACAAAAGAAATGGCAAAACTTACTGCCACTTCCATCTGGTATGTAGTCATCGTCAGCATTTGCATTGCTAGTCGAAGAATCAGCAGATGCGGAGCTCGATGCTTCAGGGTGGCTGAAAATCCAGTCAGTAGCTTTCTCGATATTACCACCCTAACATGACACGAGTGTCACACCAGAACATGGCCAACATGCAGAGTGTTACAATAGGGGAACATCAGAATTCTAAACAGATAAAGATCTTAAGAAAAAAAATCATAAAGGATAATCTTACCGAAGCTTTCACGGCCTTTATTGCAACGTCTTCCTGAAATCCGAATGACACGAGAGTTTGAACACTTGATTCATCAACAGATTGTTCAGAGCCTCGTGGATCATCTATATCTACATCACAAAAAAAGGTTAGATAGAGAACTATTTCTTCTTTCACGACTAGCATTCCGTGATTTACATGAAGAAGATTCTTATTTCATAAAAAAAACACGTAGCAGCTATTTACGAAATAATTAGCATACCAACCTGGATCATCCATGTGGGAGAGGAGCCAATTCATTGCCTCCTCAACTCCTGTGTTTGATGTGTTAATAGCAGCTTTCTGACTATGAAGGTAATTGAACCCCATGCTTGCAAGCTGGGATACAATATCCTCGCTGGCAACAGGCTGAGCTGTTTCGGCATTGTTGTTGCTAGAAGCTGAAAAGCACATCGTTAAGTCATGAAAGCCAAAAGAAAACAAGTTAAAAAAATATGATAATGATAGTCTAACACTCTAACCTCCTTCAGGTAGCATTTCTTCTCCAGGTTGTACACCTTTGCTGCGCATGTGTGAGATGTCAATTGTATCGGGCACATCTATATAGACATCTGAAACGAACATGAACTTTCAAGAACCGTGGTATCAAAGGTATGGAGGAAATTAGTTCAATCACCCCAAGTAGAATGAAAAATAGTCAGGAATTGTGAGTCATGTAATCATCACCAAGAAAGCAGTATTGCTTACTAAATCTCAGAAAATGATGAGTCATAGCAGAAATACTACAAACATAGAGCCAGGTTTTGCCAGCTAACATCACATTCCAAAGTTTTATGAATTCACTTGAAAATCGTTCTTTTCAGGAACACGTTATACCACTAAATTATTTATAGAAAATATAGATAAGTGTACAGAAGGTTGCCCATTCCAGTCAAATTCAGGCTAAGTCTTAATCGATTTAAATAATGGATGAGATTAAGATGGATTAATCGCTCAAAACTGCATGGAATATAACATGGACACCAGACATGAGCTGTTCCAAGAGAACTCTTAAATAAGTTTATAATAGATTTCACAAACTTTGTATCAATTCATCATGCATTTGCACATAAACGATGAGAAAGAGGGGAGTATTACCTAGTTTCTTTGGAACCCATCCAGCTTCCATTACAAACTTACGCATGTGCAGCACCAGGTAATCAGGAAAAGTTTTAAAACCAGCAGTCCTGCACGCAATTTTTCTTTCTTAGAGAATGTTTAAATACTGCAGTAAAAAGCTACTATCATATGGTTCTTCAGTATCATTCAACATAAAAGGATACAAAAGATCCCATCTTTAGAAAATATAAACACAAACCTGTAGTCAGTGCACACTACCAGCATACAAATAAAATATTCTCTACGATCAAGAAAAATCAATCTACATAGGAATCGATGAGCCTTATGAGGCCATTTCAGCACTGTCGTGCGGATTATAGAACTTTTTGAGCTAACTTTCTTGGCGTTAGGTGTTAATGTTGAACAGTTGAAGCATTACATATATATACACTTCCTTTTGGGAACCGACTAAATTGGATTCCCAAAAGGTCAGTTTTTAAGTATATGAACCTCAGATTTAGTCACTGGTGAAAACCTACATTAGAACCTGAGTAATGAAATTTGATGGACATATATCCAAAATAATAGGGGGGGGGGGGGGGGGGGGGAGGGGGGCTTGTTTAGATAGTAAAGTGATCATCCCTGGGGAGTGCTGTGGTGCAACCAGTAGTGGACCCAGACATAATTTATAAAGGGGGGGTGGGGGGTGGGGGGGCGCTGAACCTTACTTGACGCTCAGCCGGATGCGACTCGTAGCGCATCCCCCCCCCCCACCCCCCCCCCCCCCCGGGCACGCCTCACCATCATGGTGTTTCCCATGCTTGCCCACATGCGTTCGCTAGTCACCACTCACGCACATCACCGACTGTCACTCGAACTCGTTCGACACCATCTCTTAGTATGAAGGTCTGAATATTCATCTATTATCTAAAAAATTATAAAATCATTCATCTATTATCTAAAAAATTATAAAATCAGAAGTAGGAACTACTAAAACGCAATCACTGCACAATGAAAAATAAGCATACTTGTAGATACAAACATAATATTGAAGTTACCTCGCACAATGTAAAGAATAAATTTGCTAGATGCATCAGTTAACATTTACTAGATGCATCATTTAACATTTGCTAGATATTGCAATGGTAAATTTAAAAAAAAAGGAGTCTAACAAAAAAAGAGATAAGCGAGATTTGAACTCAAGACCTCATATTTAGAGGAACCAGTTAGCAGTTGTCTACTAGCCAACTGGATGACCACCTGTTTGATGCATAATTGATGGAAATACTGTACTAATTCTCTCCCTTCACCAAAAATCTTGGAGGGGCTCAAGCGGGGGCTCCACTGTTCGACGGGCATTGGGGGGGTTGGAGCCAACCCCCCCCCCCCCGTATGTCCGCCCTTGGGTGCAACATAAACTTGTGGTAGTCGACTTTTGCTTATACGCACATGTTTTGCAAGACAAAAGTGTCAAAATCAAAATAACAGAGTGGTGTTAGCTGGAAGGGGAAGCGCAACAATCCTTTGAGGACAGGATCACGAAAGGACCTTGGGGTGAAGAGGGAGAAGCAGATAGCATGTTGGTGAATATGGCAACTTACATTAAGAAGGTAGCTAGTGAGGTGCTTGGGATGACAAAAGGCAAGAAATATGAAGCTAAAGCCACATGATGGTGAAATGAGGATGTCCAAAAGTCTATCAAGGATGAGTGCTACAAAAGTTGACACCATGATAGAAGCACAAACGACATGATGAGGTACAAAGAGACCAAGAAAAATATAATGCCAGCTGTTAGTGAAACAAGGGGGCAGACCTATGATGCTATATGGGAGACTAGGTACAAAGGAAGGCAAAAAGGACCATATACAAGATGGCAAAAAAAAAACCACGAGAGAAAGATGAGGGATCTCAACCAAGGCATCAAGGACGAGTCAAAACAGATTCTAGTGAAGGATGAAGAGATTAAGAACAGGTGGAGAGATTATTTTGATGAATTATTAAATGATGGGAATGGGAGCACTATGCCTGAGTTCAATGACACCTTTAATGACCAACAGGCACTTCGTGCAGAGGATACAAGAGCTTAAGGTTAAAGAGACCCTGCAGAACATGAAAGGAGGAAAGACCCTTAGCTCGATGACGTCCCTATTGAGGTGAGAAGATTTCTTGTAGACATGGCAATAGTATGACCAAGCTATTCAACCATATTTTTCGGTCAAACAAGGTGCCCGAAGAGTGGAGGAAAAGTATATTAGATTATTAGTAGGTAGTAGCTATTTTTAAGAATTAAACGATATATTCAAAGTTGTACTAATTACAAAGCAATTAAGCTTACAAGTCATACTATGAAGTTTTGTGGTTGTGCATCGCTTGAGAAGAGTGACGATGATCACTAAACACAATTTGGTCTTATGCCTGGGACTGGGAGTCTGGGAGGTTCACTACGAAGGTGATTTTCTTCCTTTGTCAGCTTATGGAGAGATATAATTATGCCTAGGACTAGGAGGTCTACTATCAAGACGATTTTCTTCCTTTGTCAGCATATGGAGATATAAAAGGAATATAAGACCTACAAATGGTTTCCATTGATTTGGAAAAGGCATATGACAAGATAAAAAGTACAGTTATGTAGTGAGCGCTAGAGAAACATAGTCCTAACAAAGTATATTACCCTTATCATAGATATGTACGATAATATTGTGACAACTGTTCGTGCAAGTGATAGTGAGATGGATGCCTTCCCGATCATGATATGACTAGACCAAGGGTTAGCCTTGAGCTCATACATTTGAATGAGGTGACGAAGGATATGCAAGGTGATATTTCTTGATGTATGCTCTTTATGGTGGTAGATGAAACTAAGATGATGTCAATAAGAAATTAAAGTCATGGAGACGAACTTCGGAATCCAAAGTGTTTAGGCTTAGTAGGACCAAAACAGAGTATATGAGGTGTGTCTTTAGTGGTGTTGGATGCTAAAAATGTTAGTTTAGAAGGATAAATAGTGCATAAAAGGGACTTCTTATACTTGGGATCAATGTTGCAAAAAAATAGTGATATTGATGAGTATGTTTGTCATAGGATCAAGACGGGGTGGATGAGGTGGTGCCAAGCATTTGGCATACTATGTGACAAGAAGGTCCCACATAAGATAAAGGTAAATTTTATAGACAGTCATCAAACCTAAGATTCTATGGGGTGGAATGTTGGCCATCTAAAAGACAACATATCCTCAAATGGATGTCACAGAGATGAGCATGCTTTGGTGGATGTCTGACCACATAAGAGAAGACCAAATTGATAATGAGGTAATATGAGATAAGGTAGTGGTAGCACTAGCACCGATCGAAGAAAAGTTAGTCCAACACAGACAAAGGTTTGTCCAACGGAGACCTCCAAAAGCACCAATTCACGATGGGATCCTAAAGGACAAAGGACAGACACCCAGTGCTTGAAGCTCCCAAGCGAGGTGTGGTCTAGGGAAGGATTATACGAGGCCAATATTACCCCTGCAATGTGCAGTGCAAATAGACGGCGTCGAATGATGAAATCTTAAAGGACAGGGAAAAATATTAGAAAGGGTATAGGACGACCAAAGTTGACATGAGAGACGGAAGAACAAGATTTGAGGGATTAAAATTTACATAAGAGATTTGACTCATGATAGAATTACATGAAAATCAGCAACTCATGTACCAGAATTTTAGGGGCTGTTTGGTTGATATACTAAGGTTGCCCCAGATTGTCACAAATTTTTGCCTAACTTGACTAACCTTAGGTGCTCAAAATCTCAGCCACAACTTAATAAGCCTATGGGAATCTTGCCACACTTTTTTGAGTCATTGACATGTGGAGCCTAGTTGAAAAAAAATCTTGCCACACTTGTGGCTATGAACCAAAAAATGACTAAGTTGGTCAAACTTGACTAAACTTAGGCGTGGCAAAATATGGCAGGTTTTGGCTTCAAACCAAACATGCCCTTAGTTTACTCATACTATGTTAACTCTTCTCCCTCCCTTGTTCTTTTACTTCCATACGTTTGTGTTAGGTTTTATATCTAGCCTGCCCCAACGTGCTTGGGACAAATGTTTTGTTATTGTTGTATACATCATACACAAACAGTAATACTTAAGTAAATGAAAACAGAAAATGGCACTGGTAAAAGCATCTAACAATGACGTGTTGCATTTTATGTATGAGAATCTAGTCATATCCTTCAAAACATAACACAGTGCTCAGAATATGCATACTTGGTTGCAGTTGTCTTTGAATTTAAAGCCGTGCTGTAAAAGTCAGGAATCTCCTCCGGTCCTGAAAAACTTGCTAAGCATGCCTCAAGTGGAACTCTAGGCCTCACAATTTCTTCTGTAGACCTGTAAGAAAGACGTAGTAATCCATAAGCCACCTCATAGGCATTGCATTAACTAAGAATGATAGAGCTCCTTACACTTCCTTTCCATCCAAATCCATTGCAGCTTTCTTTTCATTAAACGCTTCTACCTCTTCTGAAAAAAAAAGTCAAGGACCGATAATTAAGTTTTATATGGCAGAAGCCAAAATGTTAAATCTACCTTTATTAATTGCTTCATGTAGTGGTATGCTCAACGAAAGCATGTAGTCAGAACGTTTGTTATAAGAAACTTTCCCAGAAGGGCATTGAACTCGCTCCTCAATAATGAACTTGAAACCTGTACAAGGATTTAACTCATGGTTTCCAGTGTTTGCCTGCTCAATTCGGTCAAAAAGATGCAGGAAGAAATCGAGGGCATCCTGGATGAATAAATAAATGTTAATACTCCCTTCGTTCTTCAATCGATATCATTAGGACAACAAATCTAGTTTAAAATTGTTGTCCTAACGACAACAATTTAAGAATAGAGTACACTACACTAATTTCATACTAATGGCTATGGTTGTTAACATAAAAGTAGAATAAAATAATATTTTTTAATCAGCATATAATCTTGTTTCCATTGATATAATGTTGAAAATGAAAATACTACCTGTTGTCTCATACTGGAAAATTCAGGATGGTTCACAGCAATAACATTTTTAAACATGCGAGGACGTATCCCTTCCTGGCCCTATCATATCGAACAGAAAACTTGAGAGAAAAAAACACCACGGTAAAATACATCAATGTTCCAAATGATGACAGTAGAACCAGATCAGTATTAGAACACAAATTTAGTAAGAAGATAAGCACACTAAAACTAAAGGTGCAGCAAGTACATGGTGTTTCACGCTTTCACTGTACTGGCAAAACTAAGAATTAAGTAACATCACAGTTTACACCAGAGTTTACCTGACTATCATTGATGAAACATTGAACATCATAATAGCAAAGGATAATTAACAGCTGGAGGTGATAACAAAAGATCAAGGTAAAACGAAATCCTTACCTCAGCTGGTGCAGAATATTTACCAGAAAGCAAACCGTGCCCTAATTTTGTCCTATGTAAAAAAAAGTTAGCACAAAAGCAAAATATAAAGTTAACTGGTTCCATTGAAAATTTAAAAAAAAAAATACCGCGTGTAAAACTGATATTACAACCTGAAACATGACAATAACGAAAACACAATGTTCCAAAAGGCGCTATGTGCTAGGAGGATGGTGGCCCTCTGCCTGGAGCCTAGGCTACAGAAATCTATGCATATTTCTGCAGTCCAAGGCTGATTTCTGCGGCCCACTCTCACTCTCCTCTCTTTCCCTCTCCCACGCGCAGCACCAAGCCATCTGGCCCAGCCAGCCTTTCCCGCGCCTCCCATTTCCCACGCACAGCCCAGCCCAGCGCCGCCACGCCTCACCCCCCCCCCCCCCCCGCCCTGTCGATCTCCTCGCGCCCCTCACCCTCCGCCGGCAGATGGACACTTACAGAGGGATCTGCCCCCTTCCCCGCATGTTTCTCCACGGGCGAGGACCTCACAGCACGCTTAGGCGCCCGCCCTACAACGCCTTTTGGAACGCTGCTAAAACATCTAAACATCATATAACAGAGACAATTGTCCAGATAACATCATATAATTGAGGACCAAGTTCAGCAAAAAAAAAAAAAAACAGAGAGATGTAGGTTTTTTCTCTGAAGTATGATTATATGGTAGAGATGATCATTGTATAATGCAAACTTGTCCTTAACATCCAATGTGTCCAGACATGTTTTCATTGTGGCATCAGATTTAAAATCACTGCAATCAGATTTTAGGGGTAGTGCTAATTGCAGTGGTAAAGCAACTCATAGTCAGGGTAAGATGCTTTCAGAATATTGAACAAATGATAAAAAATGAAACTAAAATAAAGCGAAGAAAAAAGGTTATCAATTATTGTTTACCAATTAAAGAAAAGAAAATTCCTCCAAAACCATTAAACCAAGAAAACTATCTAACATTAACAAATATATGACATACACACAAACACTGAAACACCAATGCATACATCAGCAAGTGTGAACTTACATTTGCATATTTAGGTCCAATGTTGGATCAGCAGGTGAAGTCGCGAATGCAGCTTTCAGACTCTGCTTCTCAAAGTATCTGAATAAATGGAAGGAACTTTGTAAGGTGAAAGGAAAATAGTGCAACACTGGATAAACAGGAAATTAGAGAAAGAAAGACTAACCCTGAAATAAAAGGATGAGTTGAGAACATGACTTGGATTACTGAAGCCATATAGCAACTGTAAAAGGGGAAGAAATAATAGGGCATTAATAGAAAGTACGAGAGTAGCATATACTATCATAGATATCAACACCCGAAAGAATACCTATTCCCCAGGTTAGCAAGGCCAGTATAGCCTGGCCCAGATAGAAGTTCAGCATCTTTTCCACTTTCTTGTATTCTGTTCCAGTCATAATTTGTGTTACAATCAAGTTCTCTCTCAGCAGTAGTCATCTCAGTCTGCAAGAAGACAAAAGGAAACCAGTTCAAATAACATAACTCCAAAAACATAAACCATGTAGCCAAACTCATGGTTGCCTAGAATATAAAAATAATATATAAATTGATACATCAACAATTTATATAACATATTACATTTTAATTCACAGCCAATATGCACCACTGTTCATAATAATTACTAAGGAGACAGCATATATTAATAATCAAGTAATAATAACAATTATCAGTACTCATCCTCATGAGATTTTATGGCATAAAAGGTTTGGCATGGAAGTAGACTTGAGATCAAGCAGTGAAATGTTCACTTATTACAGATCCGACAATATATAAATATAATCAAAATGTGACATAAGCTTGGAGCCTAATATAGGGCAAGAAAGTTATCAACCTGAAAACCAGGTATCAGATTCTACAAACTTTTTAACACAATGAAAGTCTACTAATTATCATATATAGATTAAAAAAAGACAGACCCGATGCTGGAAGCTCCCCCACAAGGTGGGGTCCAGGCAAGGATTATACGAGGCAAGCCTTACGCCTGCAATGTGCAATGCGGAGAGGTTGCATCGAACCCAGGTCCTCTTGGCACAAGTGGGGTGACTTAACCACTGCGCCGGGCCTGTCCTTCTAATTATCATATATAAATAACAAAATAAAATTTTAATCTCAGCTTTTGAAGTAAAGAAAATAAAATGACAAAATTAAATTTCAATCTCACCTTTTGAAGTGAAGAAAAATCAATACCAAATTGGGATAAATGCTGAGCTAACAGTGGATCTTCAACACTATCATCTTCCGGATATGAAAAAACGTCTGAGCTGTCACAGAAAATATGGTATGAATAGGAATTTTCACAAACAAGAACAGAGCATACTTTTGGCTCCTATCACAAGTGTTAGCAAAAATATTTCCCTTTGGTCACAAGTTTTAATTATTTAATATTATTTTACATTTTCACCTCTGATGAAGATAACTGCGAAGGTTAACTTAATCACACTGCATTTATGAAAGTATAGTATTTCCAGCAACGAATCTTTGTAACTTGAGGCAAGAATAATTTGTAAATAGCAGCCATTTATGAATGTTTATAACTTGAGGCAGTAGTAATTTTTTTAATAGATACTAATTCACCATTTATCCGTACCTGATAATGCTAGTTGGACAATATTTCAACAGATATATGGATGTTCTATTTAAAGAAAAAGTAAAAAAAAAACTTCATTTTAATGTATTATTGTTAGATGTCATGAAGGCGGAATCCATGTTCTCGAGCCAACTAATCAGAAAAACAAGTCACAAAATGCAAAAGTTCAGGGGCACAATTACCTGCTGCTTCCAAATCAGCTGTAATCGTACCAAGCTTCACTGCGAGAGGGTATTTAGTCTCTCGGTAGTGTTCGATGGCATGATCATTGCCACCGCTTCCATCCCAAAGTTTTCTCCCACAGAGGATCATGCCATCAGTTAAATTCAACCAGAGATTCTCAGTTTTATCACATTTGCTACACTTCCATCCAGTAGGAGGCACAATAACACCATTGTCTAGTTGGTGCAGGTCCATAGCATACGCACTAATTTTCTTCTTGTCAGCAACCCAAGCAGCCAGTTGTTGTTTTCTATCAGCGCTTTCAGCAAGTAAAACTTTATCAACTGCAAGCCTAACCTGCAGTTTTTAGTTCATAATAAATTACAGCGCACATAACAGATTCAATCTTTGCATAAACTGTATATTGTACCTTCTCTGGTAAGTCAACTGACGGGAATGGAAGAGAAATGAATTCAGGTAAGATGACAATTTCAAAAGTCTCATCATATTCAGGTTCTTGATCAGAGAATCCTCCTTCCACACCTATAAGTTGGATAAAACTCATTAATGGGGATGGTAGCAGTCATAAACATAAAAACTTAACAGAAATGGGTAGACTCATATTCTTAATATTTGCATGCACTACAAAAAAACAGGAACATACAATACAGCAACAAGAACAATGCAATACAAGAAATTTTCTATACTACAGGGGTAAGATCCTACAAATAGGATGGCAACATGTTATAGCATTTCTATCTAATTTTGGTGAAACTACAGCATAATGAACACATTTCGTGAGAAGTCAGAAACAAAACAGCACACCCTTTTGCCCATCAGAGCTCAAACAGCAAATTAAACAAGTTCTGACAGAAACATTTGTAGCAGTCCACCTAGGTCGCAGACAATTTGCACAATTTCTCTAGAGTTTGAGGAAAGCAGCATGTAGCGCGATCAATGTACAAAATATGTTATCCAAATTTTCCTAAACTCTGTACAATCTTGACTGTAGAGCAGTAAATCTGGGTGCCTTTCCTTCACGGAAAAGGAGCACATACCTATGGCGAGGAGGTTGGGCTTCTTGAGCGGGCGATCGAACTCGTCAGCCTCCTGCTTCCGTCGCTGCACAATATGGAGGTACACGGGATTCCCCGTCTTCTCGTAGTTCCACTCGACATGCTCCCTCCCGAACCCCAGGAACGAGCTCATATCCACGTACAGGCCCCCCTCCGACCTCTGCACACAGGCACGCAACAACAGGCAAGTAGCGTAAAACCCTTGCCCTAGCGAATCGAGGCGGGGCGGAGGAGGAACAGGAGGGGACGGGGAGTAGTTACCGGGGTGTCGAAGGAGAGACAGCACTCGTCCTTGTGGATGCGGTTGGTGGGCTCCGGGATCCGGACCTTGTGGAGGTGCGACCGGAGGAGATCCATGGCCGCGGGCGTTGGAGGACGGCGGCGAAGGAAGGTTGAACCTAGGGTTTTGGGTTGTGGAGACGGCGAGCCGATGGAAGAGGAAGGCGATCCGGTTGTTTAGTAACTCCAACGGATTAGACCGATCGGTAAATAGGTATCCGTGTTAGACTGTCCTGTCACACTCTAAGGCCTTGTACAACTTGTTACGAAAGCAGTTTATTTGAAAAGCTAGTGAAAAGCAGTTTCTGTTTATGTTTTATTTTTAGTTTATTTTTAAAAACAGCTGAACTAATAAGCTGTTACAAAAATTTTCTACTCCATCCATCTGCAAATAACCCGCGTATTTGCTCTCGACACAAATACCAAGGAGAAAACGTATGTCACGCACTTCGGTTTCAGCTGCGTTAATGTGTATGAGGATGTTGCGTCAGACGCTTCGTCTCCTGCGTAAAAATATTTGCTGCCGCCTGGAGTGCTCGTTTCTTCACGCGCTCGCTCGCTGCGTACTGGCAAGGAGCAACCTAACGGCAAGGAGCAAGAATGGCAGCCACCTGTTTAATCAGCACAGCAGACGAAGACGACTTTAATTGTGGATAGGCAACAAAGCGGGCTTTAATTGTGAGCAGGCAACGAAGCGTTTTGGCCGTTGTACGCAGATGACATGTAGAAAAAATGTTCGGGCTCATGCGCGGGTCATTTGTAGATGGAGGGAGTATTTGGCACACTCTCAGCTTATTTTTATAAAGAAGCTGCAGAAGAATTTGTGTCAAATAGGGCCTAAAGTATATTGGATACACTGTTTCGCACGGTGTAATTTAGAGTACGTACTATAAAAGTAGAAGAAAAATAGTGTATAGAGTACATTTTAGAGGACGCTGGTACGGATAGCCTTGGCGCAGCGCCGCCAGAATGTACGAGTGCACACGGAAGATTTTGCATTGTGCGTCTGTTACACACACCTTGTTAACCAGATTTATAGCTGGGATTAAAACTAACACACGACGGGGTCGTGGTGACCGAGTCCGGCGCTTATGCACCTCTCGCTCCACGCCTCACCTAGCGACGTGCCTCGCCACGCCGCGCGACGTGCGCCACGACGTACACCACGCACGCACGTACATCGTGCCGCACACATGCACACTCATGCAACTACCAATCCAGCATAGGCGACGCTCGGATCTCCTACTTATTCGGCTAAGTAAAAGCTAACGCAGCGACTTGGTTAAATCTAACAAATCTCCCCCTTAATCTAGTCGTTGCCGATCTTCGTCATGTTGATCTTCCCTCGGAGCTCCAAGAATTTGTTGCGCCCGAGAGCCTTCGTAAGAGCATCGGCGACCTGATCATTGGTTCTTATGTAGTCGATGTGGACTCATCCTTCTTCCACGCATTCCGTGATGAAGTGATAATGCAGCTCGATGTGCTTACTTCTTTCGTGAAAGAGGGGGTTCCTCGTGAGAGAGATCGCAGACTTGTTGTCGATAAGAAGCTTTGGAGGTGCAGCGCTCACGTTCATCATCTCCCCGATGAGTCGGCTGAGCCACACTCCTTGGCATGTCGCCGTAGTACCGCCATATACTCGGCCTCGCACGAGGAAATGGCCACCACATGTTGCTTCTGAGATTGCCAACTCACCGGATTTCCGCCGAGGAAGTAGAATGTACCGGACGTGCTCTTCGTGTTATCGACGTCGCCGGCATAGTTTGAGTCGCTATAGCCTGTCAACTCAGACGTTCTTCTTCTGCGAGTGTATCAACAGCCATAGTTCAACGTGTCGGCGATGTACCTTAGAAGTCTCTGCTTCACCGCTGCCATGTGATCTGCAGTCGGCGCCTCCATGCAGCGATGTACCTTAGAAGTCTCTTCACCACTGCCATGTGATTTGCAGTCGCCCCCTCCATGAACCAGCTCAGTTAGCTGACGGCGAAGGCTATATCGGGCATGGTGTGCATGAGGTAGCACAGACTTCCGTTGATGCTCT
Source organism: Tuctoria greenei (assembly GCA_036927565.1). Taxonomy (NCBI): domain Eukaryota; kingdom Viridiplantae; phylum Streptophyta; class Magnoliopsida; order Poales; family Poaceae; genus Tuctoria; species Tuctoria greenei. The sequence continues at coordinate 23,220,931 of JAYESD010000002.1, read as the reverse complement.
GGTACAACGTGTTATCCACCGCCTTCTCCTTGCTTTCCCTGCTCAGCTTGAGTCGCGCCTCCGTGGGCAGATTGTTGGGGTTACAGTCGCTCATCTTGGCACGTTCGGGCAGCTTCCGAGTGTATGATGCCTCGCACAACGTGATTTGGCCGCGTTCTTGATGGACATCGATGCCGAGGTAGTAGTTGAGCTCCCCAAGATCGCTCATGCGGAAGAGAAAGGTCATATGTTGCTTGAACGAAGTTACCTCGTCGGGGTTCGAGCCGGTGATGATAAGGTCGTCGATGTAAACTCCGATTGTCGAAGTGTTACAACGACACTTCCCCCGTACTACCAAATGTAGCCCGCGGAGGTTCTTGTTTCGGTTGGGGCGCTTAAAGATCGGGAACGAGATGGTGACACAGGAGATTTACGTGGTTTGGGCCGCTTGAGCGTAACACCCTACCCCACGAGGTTTATGTTGTTGTATTGTATGAGTCTGTTGCCTAGTATGCTGGTTAGCTTGGATCAGTTGTCCCTGGGTTCATGCGGTACAACCCTTTTATAGTTCTAAGGATTGACCGTTACAAAGCTTATCTGGCCCGACATAAGATAGTGCCACCTTGAGTCCATAAGATAGTGCCACCTTGAGTCCGTAGATGAGAGGTTCATACTCCGCTATGTTATTGGTCGCCTTAAAATCAAGGTGGACCATGTACTTGACCTTCTCCCCAGTTGGAGCCAGGAGAAGGATTCTAGCTACGGCCCCCTGCTTTTGCACGAAGTCGTCGAAGTAGAGAGTCCAGTGAGGCTCAGTGAGAATCGGAACCTTGGGTTCTGGTTTCTGCTCACTGTGGCCCCCAGGGTTTGATGGAGAAGGGGTCTGTCGAAGGTCTTAAACGACACTTCCCCCGGACCTGCTTAGGGAGCAGCCCGCGGAGGTTCTTTGGATTCACGAGGGCTAGTCCCAGGAGATTGAGCACAGCGAGATGGTGAACACAGAGGGTTTACGTGGTTCGGGCCGCTGAAGCGTAACACCCTACGTCCACGGGAGTGTTTGTGTCTTGCCTTGCTTGAGCGTGAATGAGTATTAGTCTGATTGTCCGATCCCCTGTGAAGGTCGTTTGCAGAGTCCTTATATAGGCCAAGGACTCTGCAGTCACAAGGTGGGCCCCAGGCCCTGACAGGTGGTCCCGGGGAGAGCCAAATCCTATACAAGATCTAAGATTAAATGTTATCTACTTCCCCTTGTCAGGAGCGTCAATGCGCCGTCGCGCCACGTCGTGCGCCAGGGCTACACATAGTTGGTGATGATGGCGGTTGTCGGTGGTTTTGGTCCGGCAGATCTCCCAACACTACTAAAAGTGTTTGCGGAGTTTGAAGTTCGGTGTGGGTGCGCGGAGATTCAAGAAGGTGAAATATAAAATGACACAGGAGACACAAAGATTTACGTGGTTCGGGCCGCCTGAGCGTAATACCCTACTCCACGGGGTGTGTTGGTGTTGTATTGGATGTATGAACTCGACTCGGGTGATGTGAGTTGAGAGCGCGTGTGAGCCAATCAGACCAGATCAGATCTCTATGTATCGTCGGCATGTCCTTTTATAGTACAAGGACAAACCGTTACAAGTTGGCCTGGCCCGACATGTGGCCCCGGCAGCTACTAATATTGATACACATTTGATGCGCTTAATTACCTTAATGACCGAGTTACGGGCTTTGGCAGCACTGTTACTGGTAATAAGGGTCGTCCGATCGTGTGTCATTAACATAGTATTAATGACACTTAATCGGGTCTTGAAGTCCTTGATTCCCCTTTGAAGATCCGGAGCCATTGTGGAGTCTACCGGAGGTTTGAGGCTGAAGATCCGACAGTTGGACACGTGGCAGCTCCGGAGCATATTGTGGAGAACAGATAGGTCCGGTGCCACCAGACATGTGTCAGTTCCGGAGCTTCCCTCGGTCTGGGGTTAGGTCCGGGGGTGCTGTTATGGTACATAGCCCGGAGCTTCCCCCTTGTGGGCGGTAGCTCCGGTTTGATGGTACACGTGGCGACTCTGGGACTAACCATGTTGGGGAAGCGGGTCCGGTTATGTCTAACATGTGGGCCTCCGAAGGTCTTCAAATCAAGTAGATGACATTTCCTTGAGATCTTTGCAATCTTAAGGGGTATACGGTACTCAGGGTACCGACAGTGGCCCCCTGGGTCCACCTCTGGGGAAGACCCCTTGGGTGAAGTCATTCCGCCGGAGGTGGGTCCATCCTTCGACTTTTGAGTCGAGTCTTCAAAGGTCTTCAGATGTGCCGTTGGCGATAGTTTTGGAGTTAAATCCTCGCCGCGTGGCATATCCCGAGTGCGGTAAATGAGATCATTGGCGTGCGGATCTCACGCAACTGAAGGTCGCCAGTTCCCGATACGAAAATCATATCGGTTCCGCGCGCCTTGTCAGGCTGCCGCCTTCGGGCTTCCCGCCTTTCATGATGACAACCGTTCGCCTGGGTAAGAACCTCGACTTGATCATCAGGGTGGTCCCGGGCCCTCTTGTCATCGGTAGGGTGACATTTTTGAATAGTATCTTCGGCTTCCCTGCGGTTTCCATCCAAGCGTTGCGGGGGCTTACTTAAGAAGGAAAGCGCGCACCGTCTGGGGTTCTTTACGCCTCTCATCTGAACTTGCGCTCGAACTCCCAAACTTGTGCTTGCTTTTTCTCCCTTGCCTCGCTGTGCTGCGATGGAGTTGGATCTCCGCAAGAGCCGCTTGAAGACCGAAAGTGACCTGAAGAAGGTCCGGGCCCTCATGGGGTGGTCCTCGGACTTCTTCAACCACCTGGTCCGCACCGGAGGAAAGCTCCCATTCGAGAAGGAGCACGCCGGCGAGATGGTGTACTTTTCTGCGTACGCCATGGTGGGGTTGATCCCACCCTTTTCCTCCTTTTTCTTGATGCTGCTAGACTTATATGGTCTGCAGCTGTACCACCTTGGCCCCCACTCCATTCTTCTAGTGTCTGTCTTCGTCCACTTCTGTGAAATGTGGGTGGGCACCCCCCCCTGCATTGAGCTTTTTCGGACCTTCTTCACCGTCCATACCACCGGAAGGAGTGATGAGTACCTTGGCTTCTACTACTTTGTGAAGCGCAAGAAGTGCCCATTTAAGTACCTTCGGTCGTTTCCCTCTGGAAAGTGGGACGATTGGAAGAAAGACTGGATAGTCATCCGGGTGGAGGAACACGAGAAGCTGGAGCTGCCCGAAGGTCTCCCCAACATTGACACTGCAGTCTGGAGTGAAGCGATGGTGCTGTCGGATGCCTTCAACCCTGCTCTGACAAGGATTTGCCATTGTGTGGAGGGAGGATTAACTCCTCAGGTGGTATTTTGCAATTTCCTGGTCAACAGGTGGGCACCGCTGAAGAGGAGAGAAAAACTCGCTTGGACCCTCAACAGTGTGATGGACGACGACCGGGTCGAGACCGGGTTGAAGTCCAACATGGAGGGGGCGACCTTGGAGTTTCATCTCAAGAAGTTCCAGCACGGCATCGACGTCGTGGGTAATGACTTGACCCCGCCACCATCTTTCCTCCCTCTGAACGTGGAAGTACAGTTCAGCAGGGAGCTCCGGCGGATGATGCCGGTGCTTGACGACCTCGGTGTCGTCGAGAGACGATTGTGACGCCCGGTTCCGAAAATGGACCAAGCTAACGCATATGTGTGCCCAGGATGTTCATCACACATACACGAGTGAAATCACAAAAGGATATACAGAAAATTACCACAGCTCAAATTATTAAATACGTACTCTTATTACACAATTCATTAAATCCTCGAATACAAGCTCTAATGAATATTAATGACAAGTTCAACTAATGCAGCGGAATTAAACTAATTAAACAACTAAGCAAACTAAGCAACTATGCAGCATAAGCGACAGGGTATGTATATGCGCAGCTCCAATCAACACCACAGGCAAAGCTGACGGTAGACACGGCCTAGAACTCCGCATTATCGCCATTAAAATCCCAGTCTTGACCTGCAACTGTTGGGGTGGGGGATTGCAAGAGTGAGTACATGTCGTACTCAGCAAGTGTGGAAAGTATGACATGTGGCTGATTCAATTGACGACAATAATAATGGTAAAGTGCTGAAAAGTACATTAAAACATTTGAAAAGCAATATATTATAATTATATAAATCAAAACCTTCATAATCATAAGTAATACCATAATACCAAACTGAATTCATTACCATAATCAATGAGTCCAGATTTCACCATTGCCAATAACCATATTCAATACCAGAAATTAATCCATAACCATCCATACCATTACCAAACCATAACCATCCCAAATTCCAATTTCCCCCTAATCATGGAAGTTGTCCAGGTGCTCATAACCGGGAGCACGGCTATCATGATAGTTTTAGTTAACACTCTGCAGAGTTTGTACCTCTTTACCCACGTGTTCGTGATTTCATCACCCTTCGGCGACTAAGAACCTCCCTTATGCCCATGACCCGTCGGTCACATTACACACTTCCGTTGGTGTGTGGCCAAGAGATCACAAAATAGCCTTTACAAAGGAATTACTAGCCTATTTAGACCCCACTGAGGTTTCACCGGTGGCGATGTCTCCCGCAGAGCACATCTTCAACCAAGGGCCCCCTCTTGAGCCATTCGGATCCCAGGGTAGTCCCACCAATCACCAACAAACCCAATCCGACTACCCCTTCCCCGAGCATCCACAATGGTCCAAACAGCACTAGCAAAGCCCTAATTAATCAGCTACGCCGCACCCATAACTTGGCCTCGTGGTGGCACTGTAGTCCTGGCTTATTCTCGCATGAACCGGTCCTTAGATCTAAAGCAAGCAAACCACCGTAACATTCAACCCATCCACATACCAGGCTTGCTTAGATCATCCATTACCATACCATGTTTAACCAGTTCATGTTAACCATAATCTCATCCATGCATAATTAAATTGAGTGATATAGTTGTTTCCCATCCCAGTTGATTAAGCGAAGCAAAAAGGTAAAAAGCCTTCCCGACTCTCTCCACCATAAATTCCAGGTGACAAGGGTAGTTTAGCAAGTCTAGTAAACTTCCTACCATAGGATTCCCATCAAATTGACACAGCATGCAGTTTTGCAAACAAAACATTTATTTTAAAAACAGGGTCAATATGCCTCAAGGACACTTGCCTTGCTCTTGCTGTTGATTATGGTCAAAGCCTTCAAACTCTTGATGCTGTAGATCCTCCGTGGCACTCTCTAGCGCAAATCCGTCTAATCCACACAATAAACATACAAAACAAGAAACACAATCAAAGAGTGCACAAATATTACTCAACATGACATGCATGATTGATGCAAATGCAAGGTAGAACTTGTTACTAGATTGCTTTTAATGATTACTAACTAGCTCTAATAGATTATAACAAGTTTATACAGGTTTGGATTCGATTAGATCAAATTTTAGAATTAATTCAACACAATTTAACCAGAAAGATCGGACTAGTCCGCTAGGGACCGGACAAGTCCGCACTCTGCGAGATCAGCGGATTAGGGTTTTCTAGATCGACGTGGGTTTGGAGATTAGGGGTTGAATTCTCGTAAGGAAAAGAGAATAGAAGGTATACCAGGTGTTTAGAACTCCAATGAACCAAGAAACTTGGAGGTAACACTTGGATCTTGATGATCTAGGGTTGGTGATGAACTTGGGGATGAATTGGTGGTGAAGGACGAAACTTGGTGGAGATCTTGATCCTCCTTCGTTTCCTCCTCTTCTTCTTCTTGTTTGGGATCTTCTCCTCCCTCCTTGATGGTGGCTCCCCACGAACTAGGGTTTGGGTGGGTGGAAAAGTGGCAAATAGATGTCAAACCAAGGGGTGGGGTTGTTTATATAGAGGTGGAGGCTAGGGTTAGATGGATCTCGAGTTTTGGGATGAGTAGAGGCCGGTTTAGAGTCCCACATGGGCTCTAAAAGAGTTGGGCACGACGTCCCTAGGCCCACTTGACGTGAAACCCAAGAAACAAGTCGTAAAACAAAAGGTCAATCTCGGAGTCACGAAATATCAGACAAGTCCGGACAGGACCGGACTAGTCCGAAGTCGTCCAGAGAGAAAATCGGACAAGTCTGGCCAAAAATCGGACAAGTCCGATCTTAGTCAGAAAGGAAAAACGGACAAGTCCGCTGGAACACCGGACTAGTCCGGAAAAGTCCAGGGACTTAGCAAATTTTCAAGGATTCATGGAATATCGGACTAGTCCGCACAAAATCGGACAAGTCCGAAAGTTTCCAGAGCCAAAATCGGACTAGTCCGCAGCAAAAACGGACAAGTCCGTTTTTAGTCAGAGAGAAATCGGACTAGTCCTCAGTAAAATCGGACTAGTCCGCACTTTCCTGCGTTTTAAGTGCGGTTTTGCTCCAAATCAATTTTAAATGCTCCGAATCGATTTTAAACTCGTTCCTCTTGTTGTGGGCTAATGTTAAACATGTATATGAGTGCATGTAGGGCATGATGCATGAAAATGAGGGTGTTACAAACCTACCCCCCTTAAAATGAATCTCGCCCTCGAGATTCGACGCGGAAGAGAAGAGATGGGGAAATTCCTTCTTGAGATCATCTTCTAGCTCCCAAGTTGCTTCTTTTTCTGTATGGTGCTTCCATTGGACTTTACACCATCGAATCACCTTGTTCCTTGTGACTCTCTCCTTGGTTTCCAAGATCTTGACCGGTTGCTCGGCATACGTCAAATCTTCCTCTAGTTCCAATTCTTCCATTGGCACTTGATCTTCCGGTACCCTCAAGCACTTCTTGAGCTGGGAAACGTGAAACACATCATGTACGTCTGAAAGATGAGCTGGCATCTCCAACCTATACGCTACTTCTCCTCTTTTGTCCAAAATCTTGAATGGTCCAATATAACGAGGTGCGAGCTTGCCTCTTATGTTAAACCTCTTATGACCTCTCATTGGTGACACCTTGAGGTAAACAAAATCTCCTATTTCAAAGGCTAATTTCCTTCTCCTATTATCCGCATAGCCTTTTTGCCTTGATTGGGCAGCCCTCAAGTTTCCACGAATTATTTGGACTTGCTTTTCGGCTTCTTGCAACACATCCGGACCAAATACTTGAGTTTCTCCTGCCTCATTCCAGAATAAAGGTGTCCTACACTTCCTCCCATAAAGCGCTTCATATGGTGACATTTTCAAGCTTGCTTGGTAACTATTGTTGTATGAAAATTCCGCGTAGGGCAAGCTTTTGTCCCAACTTTTCCCATGCTTTAAAGCACAAGCTCTTAACATGTCCTCCAAAATCTGATTGGTCCTCTCGGTTTGTCCATCCGTTTGAGGATGATATGCTGAACTAAAATTCAACCTCGTTCCCAAAGCTTCATGCAATTTTTGCCAAAATCTGGAGGTAAATTGAGAACCTCTATCCGAGACTATCTTCTTAGGGACTCCATGTCGACACACAATATGCTCCATGTATATTTCGGCCAATCGTGCATCTGTATACTTGGTCTTCACAGGGACAAAATGAGCTGACTTGGTTAAACGATCCACAATTACCCAAATTGAGTCATACCCGGACTGAGTACGGGGTAACCCAACTATGAAGTCCATACCAATTTCTTCCCACTTCCATTCCGGAATCTTCAACGGTTGCAATAATCCGGCTGGCCTTTGATGTTCCGCCTTGACTCGTTGGCACACATCACATAATGCTACATATTCAGCTATGTCCTTTTTCATGCTATCCCACCAATAACAAGTCTTCAAATCCTTGTACATCTTCGTACAACCAGGGTGAATTGAGTATGGCGAGTCATGTGCCTCCTTTAATATTGTCTCCCGAATGTGCTTTACATTAGGCACAACGATTCTCTTTCCAAGCCATAAGGTACCATGTTCATCCTCGTCAAATCTGAATTCTCTCCCTTCTTCGATCCTTTCCTTGATTTCCTTGATATCCTCATCCGTGGTTTGTGCTTCTCGAATTTCTTGCTCTAAGGTTGGATTTAACTCCATCATCTCCATCTCATTTACAAACCCGAGGTTCAACCTTTCAAACTCCTTACATAACTCGAACGGTAACTCTCGAACGGTAAGTTGATGACTTACTCCTTTCCTACTCAAAGCATCGGCCACTACGTTGGCTTTTCCCGGATGATAGTTGATCCCCAAATCATAATCTTTGATGAGTTCCAACCATCTTCGTTGCCTCAAGTTCAGATCCGTTTGTGTGAAAATATACTTCAAACTCTTATGATCCGTATAAATTTCACACCTATGTCCAAGAATATAGTGTCTCCAAACCTTCAATGCATGTACCACGGCTGCAAGTTCTAAATCATGCGTGGGGTAATTCTGCTCATGTTTCTTCAATTGTCTTGACGCATAGGCGACCACTTGACCTTCTTGCATCAATACACATCCAAGCCCTTGTCTTGATGCATCGCAATAAATGTCAAAACTCTTGCTTACATCCGGCAATACCAAAACTGGGGCTGTTGTCAACCGCTTCTTCAACTCCTCAAAACTCTCTTGACAAGCATGAGTCCATTGGAATGCCTTTCCCTTCGTTAGCAACTCCGTCATAGGCTTGGCTATCTTAGAAAAAATCCTTGATAAACCGACGGTAATATCCAGCCATCCCAAGAAAACTCCTTATTTCTTTGACGTTTTGCGGTGGTTCCCACTTCAACACGTCTCTCACTTTTCCGGGGTCAACCGATACTCCTCCTCCTGAGATTATATGACCCAAAAATGGCACCTCTTTCAACCAAAACTGGCACTTGTTGAACTTGGCATACAATCGATGCTCCCTCAATTTCTGCAGCGTAAGCCTCAAGTGTTCCTCATGTTCCTTCTCGTCCTTCGAGTAGATCATAATATCATCAATAAACACCACAACAAACTTATCTAAGTACTCCATGAAGACTTTATTCATGAGGTACATAAAGTAGGCAGGTGCATTTGTCAATCCAAAAGACATCACGGTGTACTCATAAGATCCATACCGTGTCCTAAAAGCTGTCTTGGGTATGTCCGATGGTCTAATCTTCATTTGAAAGTATCCCGACCTCAAGTCAATCTTAGAGAAGACACAAGCACCCTTCATCTGATCAAACAAGTCTTCTATGCGTGGCAAGGTGTACTTGTTCTTGATTGTTACCTCGTTGAGAGCTCGGTAATCCACGCACATCCTTTGGGATCCGTCCTTCTTGTCCACAAATAGAACGGGCGCTCCCCAAGGTGAAGAGCTTGGGCGAATAAAACCCTTCTCTAATTGCTCTTGAATTTGTTTCTTGAGCTCCGCTAATTCCATAGGAGGCATCCTATACGGCCTCTTAGCTATAGGTGCAGTTCCAGGTATTAAATCAATAACAAACTCAATGTCTCGATCAGGTGGCATACCTGGCAACTCATCCGGAAACACATCCAAAAATTCACATACAACCGGAATCTCCTCAATTGCGGAACCGTCTATATGATTCAATTCCAATTGCTTCGGTGCGGTTTGAGATGCTTCAAATTCTACAGTTATCCCTTCCTCATTGGTCAACTTCACTGTCTTTGTGGCACATTCAATAACCCCATTGTGCTTCCTCAACCAGTCCATACCAAGTATAATATCCAACCCTTGAGAATCTAAAACAATGAGGTTGGCGGAGAAGTCTACCCCCCTTATTCTAAGGCTTACTTTTGGACATACTATATTTGTCCTCATCTCTCCTCCAGGAGACTTAACCAACAGAGTAAACTTCATATGAGAGATAGGCAAACTATACTTGGCAACATACTTCGATGCAATGAATGAATGCGATGCTCCAGAATCAAATAACATAGTCGCGGGGTTGGAGTTGGCGAGAAACATACCAATGACCACGTCATCCGCTTGTTGAGCATCCTCCGTAGAGACATGGTTCACATTGCCACGAGCAAAATTTTGCTGTCCACGGCTTCCTTGTGGCTGTCCTCCATTAGGTCTTGGGTTTTGCTTCGATGCATTGCTTCCTTGACCAAGGCCCGACTTAGGACATTGATTCGCAAAGTGTCCAGCTTCTCCACAAGTATGACACTTCTTAACTCCACCAGAATTGTTGGGACGAGCTTGGTTTTGAACATTGGTTCCAGGGGAATCAGCACGAGGTGCATAAGGCGTCGGAGGCCTAGGTGCTTGCATAACAGGGCGCTGCTGCACAAACTGAGTTGGGCGCGGTGCATAACCAGGGCGCTGAGCAGGAATAGAGGAGCTGTAATGAGGCGCATTGGGCGGCGCAAAGCGAGGGCGCACATTACTTCCTTGTTGCTGTCCTTGATATGGCGCCTTCCTCTTGACTTCTTGCTCCATCTCACGGATCTTGTTCTCGACCACAATTGCTTTGTCCACAAGCTTCTGAAAATTGACATAATCACAGTTGAGCAATTGCACTTGGATCGTATTGTTCAATCCCCTCATGAACAAGTATTGCTTCCGGCTGTCCCGGCTAACATCCTCAGGCGCATATCTTGAGAGTTGAGTGAATTTATTGAGATATTCACTCACGCTTGATCTTCCTTGCCTTAAATTCTCAAATTCTTGCCTCTTCAAAATCATAACACCCTCGGGCACATAATGAGAACGAAAATTCTCCTTGAATTCGGCCCAAGTAATTCTCTCTTGGTTCTCATGAGCATTGCAATAAGAATCCCACCAATCTGCAGCTGCTCCAACGAGTTGATGAGAAGCAAATAGCACCTTCTCCCGGTCACTGCATTGAACAATGGCTAGCTTCTTCTCCACGGACTTGAGCCAATCATCCGCATCCATAGGGTCTGCGGCTTGAGCAAAGGTTGGTGGTCTAGTCCTCATAAACTCTCCCAATCGGTTATGAGGAGGTGGGGGTGGCGGTGGAGGCATGTGGGGCTGATTGTTGATATTGCCAGCCTGCAGCTGTCCCATAGTCTGTATCATGGTCTGCATGAGCTGGTTTTGCATGGCCAATAGCTGCTCGATGTTGATAGCTCCCTGAGCCGGTCCTTGTCCATTGTCGTTTTGAGGCACTCCATTGTTCTCCTCTTCATCATTGCCATCCCTCTGGTTGCGAGTCCTCACCATCTGAAGAAAAGCAGTAGGTAAGAATTAGAAAACGTCCCCAACTATATGCATCAAGGGATATGAAACTAAACAACTAGCTACACTAACCTAGGTGGACATGGCAATGCTAAAGCATCCCAAAATCCTCTATTAAGCACACAAGCAAGCAATATATATAGCAAACAGCACTCCAAGCAAAAATACATCGATTCCTGAGTGCTCCTATGTGCTCTAAAGTGTCCATTCTATCTAGGCTGCATCCTACGGTCAACCTGTGGCTCTGATACCAATCTGTGACGCCCGGTTCCGAAAATGGACCAAGCTAACGCATATGTGTGCCCAGGATGTTCATCACACATACACGAGTGAAATCACAAAAGGATATACAGAAAATTACCACAGCTCAAATTATTAAATACGTACTCTTATTACACAATTCATTAAATCCTCGAATACAAGCTCTAATGAATATTAATGACAAGTTCAACTAATGCAGCGGAATTAAACTAATTAAACAACTAAGCAAACTAAGCAACTATGCAGCATAAGCGACAGGGTATGTATATGCGCAGCTCCAATCAACACCACAGGCAAAGCTGACGGTAGACACGGCCTAGAACTCCGCATTATCGCCATTAAAATCCCAGTCTTGACCTGCAACTGTTGGGGTGGGGGATTGCAAGAGTGAGTACATGTCGTACTCAGCAAGTGTGGAAAGTATGACATGTGGCTGATTCAATTGACGACAATAATAATGGTAAAGTGCTGAAAAGTACATTAAAACATTTGAAAAGCAATATATTATAATTATATAAATCAAAACCTTCATAATCATAAGTAATACCATAATACCAAACTGAATTCATTACCATAATCAATGAGTCCAGATTTCACCATTGCCAATAACCATATTCAATACCAGAAATTAATCCATAACCATCCATACCATTACCAAACCATAACCATCCCAAATTCCAATTTCCCCCTAATCATGGAAGTTGTCCAGGTGCTCATAACCGGGAGCACGGCTATCATGATAGTTTTAGTTAACACTCTGCAGAGTTTGTACCTCTTTACCCACGTGTTCGTGATTTCATCACCCTTCGGCGACTAAGAACCTCCCTTATGCCCATGACCCGTCGGTCACATTACACACTTCCGTTGGTGTGTGGCCAAGAGATCACAAAATAGCCTTTACAAAGGAATTACTAGCCTATTTAGACCCCACTGAGGTTTCACCGGTGGCGATGTCTCCCGCAGAGCACATCTTCAACCAAGGGCCCCCTCTTGAGCCATTCGGATCCCAGGGTAGTCCCACCAATCACCAACAAACCCAATCCGACTACCCCTTCCCCGAGCATCCACAATGGTCCAAACAGCACTAGCAAAGCCCTAATTAATCAGCTACGCCGCACCCATAACTTGGCCTCGTGGTGGCACTGTAGTCCTGGCTTATTCTCGCATGAACCGGTCCTTAGATCTAAAGCAAGCAAACCACCGTAACATTCAACCCATCCACATACCAGGCTTGCTTAGATCATCCATTACCATACCATGTTTAACCAGTTCATGTTAACCATAATCTCATCCATGCATAATTAAATTGAGTGATATAGTTGTTTCCCATCCCAGTTGATTAAGCGAAGCAAAAAGGTAAAAAGCCTTCCCGACTCTCTCCACCATAAATTCCAGGTGACAAGGGTAGTTTAGCAAGTCTAGTAAACTTCCTACCATAGGATTCCCATCAAATTGACACAGCATGCAGTTTTGCAAACAAAACATTTATTTTAAAAACAGGGTCAATATGCCTCAAGGACACTTGCCTTGCTCTTGCTGTTGATTATGGTCAAAGCCTTCAAACTCTTGATGCTGTAGATCCTCCGTGGCACTCTCTAGCGCAAATCCGTCTAATCCACACAATAAACATACAAAACAAGAAACACAATCAAAGAGTGCACAAATATTACTCAACATGACATGCATGATTGATGCAAATGCAAGGTAGAACTTGTTACTAGATTGCTTTTAATGATTACTAACTAGCTCTAATAGATTATAACAAGTTTATACAGGTTTGGATTCGATTAGATCAAATTTTAGAATTAATTCAACACAATTTAACCAGAAAGATCGGACTAGTCCGCTAGGGACCGGACAAGTCCGCACTCTGCGAGATCAGCGGATTAGGGTTTTCTAGATCGACGTGGGTTTGGAGATTAGGGGTTGAATTCTCGTAAGGAAAAGAGAATAGAAGGTATACCAGGTGTTTAGAACTCCAATGAACCAAGAAACTTGGAGGTAACACTTGGATCTTGATGATCTAGGGTTGGTGATGAACTTGGGGATGAATTGGTGGTGAAGGACGAAACTTGGTGGAGATCTTGATCCTCCTTCGTTTCCTCCTCTTCTTCTTCTTGTTTGGGATCTTCTCCTCCCTCCTTGATGGTGGCTCCCCACGAACTAGGGTTTGGGTGGGTGGAAAAGTGGCAAATAGATGTCAAACCAAGGGGTGGGGTTGTTTATATAGAGGTGGAGGCTAGGGTTAGATGGATCTCGAGTTTTGGGATGAGTAGAGGCCGGTTTAGAGTCCCACATGGGCTCTAAAAGAGTTGGGCACGACGTCCCTAGGCCCACTTGACGTGAAACCCAAGAAACAAGTCGTAAAACAAAAGGTCAATCTCGGAGTCACGAAATATCGGACAAGTCCGGACAGGACCGGACTAGTCCGAAGTCGTCCAGAGAGAAAATCGGACAAGTCTGGCCAAAAATCGGACAAGTCCGATCTTAGTCAGAAAGGAAAAACGGACAAGTCCGCTGGAACACCGGACTAGTCCGGAAAAGTCCAGGGACTTAGCAAATTTTCAAGGATTCATGGAATATCGGACTAGTCCGCACAAAATCGGACAAGTCCGAAAGTTTCCAGAGCCAAAATCGGACTAGTCCGCAGCAAAAACGGACAAGTCCGTTTTTAGTCAGAGAGAAATCGGACTAGTCCTCAGTAAAATCGGACTAGTCCGCACTTTCCTGCGTTTTAAGTGCGGTTTTGCTCCAAATCAATTTTAAATGCTCCGAATCGATTTTAAACTCGTTCCTCTTGTTGTGGGCTAATGTTAAACATGTATATGAGTGCATGTAGGGCATGATGCATGAAAATGAGGGTGTTACAACGATCGACTTCCAGGGTGGTGATCCCTGGGGCTTCTGAAGGTGGCTCCGCCGCCGAAGTCGTCGGCAAGGGCAAGGAGCCGGCGGTCGAACCCTCGTGCCGGAAGAGGAAGCTAAAGCATGCCGACGGAGGGTCCGTCAGGCCTGCACCCTCTACAACAGCTCCTTCTCCCTGGAGGGGGGGGGGGTCTTCTACAACTGTGGCGACTGTACCTGCAGCAGTGTCTTCCTGGGGTGCTAGCCCCGGGCATGTGACTCCAGTACCAGGGCCAGGTGAGGTCTCTGGGTCCAGAGGTCCTTCCCAGTCGAGCGGGGCCTCGACTAAGGAAATGCCCGCGGCTGCAACAAGTTCCGCGGGGCCTTCCGGAGCTACCACGCCGGCGGCGGCCATGGTCAGTCCAGAACGCCCGGGAAAGAGATTCTGTGCAAGCTGGTGCGGAAGCCTTCCGAGATAATTTTTAATCTTTACCTTAAACAGTTGTTTTGTTATAGTAACTGTTTTTTAAGTTTCTTCATCCATCATCTGCAGCGTCCCCAAGAAGAGGAGTGAGGCTACGCCCTCAGCCACAGCAGCTGAAGCTGTGAGGGCGGAGGCTTCTGCTCCTGTCCCGGTGCCGCCCCAAGTGGTGGCTGAAGCTGCGGCAGCTCCGGCGCCAGCTGTCGTGGTCATGGACCTCAACTCATCCCCCGAGACTCCCGTGGTAGCGCCGGACCACGGGAGAGAAGATGCGCCAGCAGCACCTGCCCTAGAGGTTGAAGCCCCGGGTCTTGATGCTGAGATGTTGGAAGCTTCGGCCGCTGAGCCGGAGGAAGCAGTGATTCCGGCCCTAGAGCTGGAAATTGTCGAAGCCCCGATGGTTGAGTCGGAGGTTATTGAAGTCCCGGCGAGCGAGCCGGATGTTGAGGAAGTCCCGGCGTGTTGAGTTGGCTACCTCCGAAGCCGCGGCCTCAGAGCCGGTTGCAGTTGAAGACCTTCCGGCGCCTGAGCCGGTTGAGGTTGAAGCTCCGGCCTCGGGGCCGGTTGTTGTTGACCTTCCAGCGCCCGAGTCGGTCGTTGCGGAGGCATCAGCACTCAAACCCCATGATGGTCGAGGCGCCAACACCCGAGCTACCAGCGGAGGAGGAGCCCAGGTCAGAGACGGAAGTAGCCCCTGCTCCGGAAGTGATGACGGTGGAGGTGTCTGCTGCTGAGCCAGGGTGCCCTGATGAAGTCATTGGCCCCCTGCCTGAGAGGGGCAAATGAAGACCTGGCGGCGGGGCCTTCGGAACCACTTCCGGAGGTCGGAACTTCTTCTGCGGGACCCTCCTCGGTGGCGATTGAGGCTATCCCAGAGGACGTCCCTAGTGCCGTGGAGGCTCAGGGGACCACTCTTGTGGAGTGGGACCCAATTTTTGTAAGCGAGAACCCGCTGGAACCAGCAGAGGAGACCCCAGCAGGTCTGGACCCTATTCCCCTGTCGTTGTCCATTGACAACGCTTGCTCCAGTCTGCGTCAAGTCCAGCTGGCGTTCTACCACGACCGCAAGGCTCTTGAAGAGGAGTGCCAAACCCTTAGGCGGTGGCGTAATCGGCTCTACTTCGAGACCAAGCTGGCGTAGTCGAGGCTGGCAGACAACAAGGAGTGGATCAAACAGGAGAAGGTCCGCCTAGAATACTGGGGCAAATTATTGGATGATAGGGAGAGCTTGACTCGTGCCCTCGACACTCAATCCCGGACCATTTATGAGCAGACCAAGGCAGCTAATAGTGCGGTTGATGATTGCCAAGAAAGGCTTGAAGCCATTAACACTAGCCTCATCAAGCCGGGAGGCACTTGAGGAGAGGGATAAGAAGCTCGAAGACGAAGAGCAAAAACTCCTAGAGCTACGGGATGATGTCTTGAAGAGGGAGGAGGAGCTCGCCGAAAAGGTGGCTCTGGCTGACAAGGGCATCGAGGAACGCACCAAGAAATTGGAGGAGCGTTGCGTTGAGGAGGAGGAGAAGGCCTGGGTGCGAGGGCAGGAACTCTACAAGCAAGAGTGTGCCATCGCTGCCAGGGAGAAGAAAGTTAGGGGCCGGGAGAAGGACCTGGTCGACCGCCGGAACAAGATCCACCTCTGGGAGGAGGAGCTCGGAAAACTGGAGAAGCAGGTTGCTGAAAAGATTCAGCAAAATGCCAAAGAGGTTGAGCGCCTTGCTCATGAGAATTCTAAATTGGCGGCGGCCAAAAGATCCTTGGAGGAACTGAAGGGCTTGAGGACTGCGGACTCCCTACAGGTTTGGGAGTTCCTGAGCAAAGCCAACGATGCGCTGACACCAATGGGCTTCAGTCCCGTGCGTCCGGATGATCCGGAGCCGGACCTGGCGTTGCAAGCGTTGAGCTCGGCGGGTGACAAATTCTCCAAGGTGGGTGACGCCATCGCGGACCAGTTGGAGGCTGAGGGGCAGTCCCTGGCGAAGAACGTTGCAGAGTATGTGCTGACGTGCTACACTAGCCGGGATCCCTAATTTCTTCTGGACCCAGTGCTTGAAGGTCCCGTCGAAGGAGAAGGTGAAGCCACCCGAGCCAACGTGTCGGAGGTTGCTCAGAAGGTCGTCCAGTTCTTCCATAGGGTCTAGGACCATCTCTGTAGCTCCCACTTGTATTCTCTCTTTTTCTTCCCCAATTTTGTAATCCCTTGTCTCCAGATGAATGAAATCCACAATTTGTTAATGAATTTCATTTTTTGTCTTCAACACTTTTGTCTTCACTTGGCCCCCTGGTAGATGTACACAATTTGATTGTGAACATGTACCAAGAGGATATTGTATTTTGTTGAAGACTCGTTTGCTTCGAACTTGTAGAGTGTAGGTCCAAAGTCTTCGATAGTGAAGGCCCCCTAAGGTTGTCGGAGCTCAGAAGCTCCGGCATTGACTATCGTCGGAGCTTAGTAGCTCCGGCAATAGTCCCTATCAACGCGTAGAGCATCGATAGTTAGCCCTTCGGGGTGTCGGAGCTTAGTAGCTCCGGCAGTGACCTTTGCCAACGCGTAGCTTGTTGGCAGCATACTCCGCTTGTGGGGTCTTCTCACCATCTTTTATTCTACGTCGACGGCTGGCCCCCTAGCTTTGCCGGATCTTGGTTGCTGCGGTAATGCTCATTTTCAATGTTTAACATCGATCACAAGCCGCCTAGGGGGAGTCGGAGCTTTGTTAGCTCCGACTTTTCTCCATCAACGTGGATTCTTTGTTTTTCCAGCACACTGAATCCAAGAAAAATAGTAAAATTCGCTCCTTGCCTATAATTACGTCGCGGCTTACGATTCCCAAGAAAGTTTTAGGTCAAACACAATTCTGAATACAACCGAATGTGTTGCCTTCTTTCTTCCAGATCGAATTGTACTTGGACCCGCCTTACTTCGGCCTGCCGGGGTGTAGGTAGAGTGGCGTACTTAGGGTGCTTGACCAGGCTAAGTCGATAGCACACTTCGGCCCTAGATTGGCTTGGCGGCATTCAGACGAGTGGGTCATGAACAATATTTGAATCCAAAAGAATTGACAATACAACTCGAATTGTACATGAACTGGTCGAACTAAAATTTCTTAAGAATTGCACAACTTTGTTGTAGACAAGAAAGAGAAAAATAAAAAATATTGAGCCTGTACAAAATAAATGCACGTGGAGTCTGTTTCACATGAAGATGTCTTTCATTATAGGTCCGGGGTACAGGGGAGACAAGTACACTCTTAGGGTACGGAACCAGGCTAAGCGTGTTTCATTTCTCGTTTGACCCAGGGTAGCCAGCCACACTTTTAGTTCTGAGACTGTGACAAGTGTTGCACGAACTTTGCGGACCTTCCGGGAAAGGTTCGGCTGTTCTCCCGGAGGAACTACCCGACTCTGTACAATGACTCTATAACATACACCTCAAGTTACTACAGACTCACCTCCGTGATATTAAGTGTATAACTTACGGAGGTGCTCAATATTCCAAGGATTTGGGAGAGGTGTCCCATCCTCGGTAGCCAAGCGAACGCTTCCGGGACGGAATACTCTAATCACTCGGAAGGGTCCCTCCCAGCTGGGGGAGAGTTTGTTTAACCCTTCTCTGGATTGTATTCTCCGTAGCACCAGATCGCTTTCCTCGAGCTGTCGGTTGTGTACATGTCCCTGATGATAGCGCTGAAGGGCTTGGCGGTATCGGGCATTCCGAACAGCTGCTTGGCACCTTCCCTCCTCAAGGAGGTCTAGGTCTTCACGCCGGAGCTGGTCCTGCGTGGCTTCGTCGAAGGTCCGGACCCGGAGTGACCCCAAGGTGATTTCCGGAGGAAGGATTGCTTCAGCTCCGTACACCAGGAAGAAGGGTGTCTCTCCAGTTGACCGGTTTGGAGTTGTCCTGTTGGCCCATAGAGTGGGCGGAAGCTCTTCAATCCAGTTGACTCTATGTTTTTTCAAGCGCTCATAGGTGCGCGTTTTGAGTCCTTTCAGGATTTCAGCATTTGCTCTCTCGGTCTGGCCATTACATGCTGGGTGAGCTACGGAAGCATAGCAAACTTGAATGTCGAGGTCTTTGCAATATCCTTAAAATGCAGAGCTTGTGAATTGGGTCCTGTTATCAGTAATGATTTTGTTTGGGACTCCAAATCTGCATACAATGGACTGCAAAAAGTTGATAGCAGATTGCTTGTTTATTGTCATAACTGGAGTTGCTTCCGACCACTTGGTGAACTTGTCAATGGCGACATACAGGAACTTGTAACCTCCGACGGCTCTTGGGAAAGGTCCCAAGATGTCCATCCCCCACACAGCGAAGGGCCATGTAGGAGGTATCATTTGTAAAGGTTGAGCCGATGTGTGAATTTGCTTTGCATGAAATTGGCATGCTTTGCATTTCTTCACCAGCTCAGTTGCATCCTGGAGTGCTGTAGGCCAATAGAAGCCATGCCGGAAGGCTTTACCGACCAGCATGCGAGAAGACGTGTGGTTCCCACACTCGCCTCCATGGATTTTTGCGAGGAGCTCGCAGCCTTCTTCCCTTGTGATGCACCGCATTAGGACGCCGTTGGCACCGCGCCGGTAGAGATCCCCTTCTACCAATGTGTATCTTTTAGCCAATCTGACTATCCGGTCAGCGGATACATCATCGTCAGGAAGTATGTTGTCTTTCAAGTAGCTCCGGATCTCCGAGATCCATGCATCGGAGCTAACTTGAGCATTTGAGTCTTGCGTGTTGGGTTGCTCGGAGCTTCCGGCAGCACCTACGACCCTTGATGGCTGCCATGGTAACAGGGCCATCGGGACCGTCAGCTTCGGGTTGCTGATCTAGACCCCTTCACTCACTTCGGTAGGCTGAGCTGTGGGTTTTGACAACCTCCGGACAAAAGTTCTGTCAGGAGCTGGAGCTCCGGTTGACGCTTTCGTCGAGAGTTCGTCGGCTTCAGCGTTGTGGACACGCTGGACGTGGCGGAGGTCTAGGACTTCGAAGTCCTTCTGAAGCCTCTGGACTTCAAGGAGGTAAGCAGCTAGCTGGAGATTGTTGCAGGAGCATTCACCCTTCACTTGTTTAATGATGAGCTATGAATCTCCCTTGACCAGCAGCTGCTTGACACCGTATGACAGTGCCACCTTTAGTCCGTAGATGAGTGCTTCGTACTCCGCCATGTTGTTGGTCGCCTTGAAGTCAAGGTGTACCATGTATTTTACCTTCTCCCCGGTTGGTGCGAGGAGAAGGATTCCTGCTCCAACCCCCTGCTTTTGCATGGAGCCGTCGAAGTAGAGGGTCAAGTGAGGCTCGGTGAAGATCGGAGCCTTGTGTTCCGGCTTCTGCTCACTGGGGCCCCAGGGTTTGATGGAGAGGGAGTCCATTCCGCCACAAAATCTACCAATGCTTGACTCTTGATTGCTTGCCTTGGAATGAATTCGAGATCGAATTCGGCCAATTCCGCTGCCCACTTTGCAATATTCCCAGTTGAATTGGGATTATGCAAGATTACTCGAAGTGGGTAAGAAGTCACCACTGAAATCTTGTGAGCTTGGAAGTAATGGCGAAGCTTCCTGGAGGCGATAAGAACTGCATAGAGCAGCTTATGCACCTCTAGGTATCGAGTCTTGGCGTCATGAAGTACTTTACTGATGAAGTAAACTGGGCGATGGATGGTCTGGAACCTCCTGGAGGGGCCCGGAGCTTCCTCTTCATTAGCCCGGATCCTCCCGGAGGGATCTGGACCTTCTTCAGGGACCTCCGGGTCCTTGTTGGAGGGACCCGAAGCTTCTTCAGAAGCGACCTGGACCCTCCCGGAGGGGTCTGAGTCTTCTGAAGTAACTTCTTGTGGACTCAAATCTGGGAACTGGGACCCAGACTCGCTTTCAGGAATCTCTGGACCCTCCCGGAGGGGTCTGGATTCCTGAGCATGGGATAGTTCTGGTCTCTCTGAAACCAGGACCATACTGACAACTTCGTCAGTTGCTGAAATGTAAAGCAGCAAAGGCTCACTAGGGTTCGAAGCTACCAGAGTTGGTAGGGTGGTGAGGAGCTGTTTTAGCTCCTGGAACGCCTTTTCTGCTTCTTCAGACCATTAGAATGGTCCGGACTTCCTCAATAACTTGAAGAAGGGAAGTGCCAGTTCCGCCAGTCTTGAAATGAACCGGCTGAGGGCTGCTAGACATCCAATCAGCTTTTGGACATCCTTGATACGGGCTGGTGGCCGCATGTCTTCAATGGCTTTGATCTTCGCCGGATTAGCCTCTATGCCCCGGTGATTTACCAGGAAACCAATAAGTTTTCCGGAGCTAACCCCGAAGACACACTTGTCTGGGTTTAGCTTTGTGCGGGTGACCCACAACTTGTCGAAGATAGCGTGTAAGGTGTCAAGGAGTGACTCCTTGTTCTTGACATTGACCACGATGTCATCGACGTAAACTTCCACTATGTCTCTAATGAGTTCTTCAAAAGTTTTGTACATAGCTCGTACAAAGGTTGAAGCTGCATTCTTGAGACCAAATGGCATGGTTGTATAACAGTACAATCCATCTACTATGATGAAAGAGGTATGCTCTTCATCTTCCCTAGACATTCTGATTTGATGATACCCAGAATATGCATCTAGGAAACACAGTAATTCACACCCGGAGGTGGAATCCACTATCTGATCTATTCTAGGTAGTGGGAATGGATCTTTTGGACACGCCTTATTTAGTGTTGTGTAGTTAATACACATCTGAAGCTTCCCGCTGGCCTTGGGCACAACGACTGGGTTTGCCAGTCATTTTGGATGGAAGACTTCTCGGATGAATCCAGCTTCGAGCAACTTATTCACTTCTTGTCGAATGAAGTTCTGTCGCTCCACGGATTGCTTCCGAGGCTTCTAATTCACGGGCCGGGCGTGAGGGTAGATCTTCAGATTGTGCTCAATCACTTCCCTGGGGATCCCAAGCATTTGTGTCGGTTGCCAGGCAAACACGTCGACATTAGCCCGGAGGAAAGCGATGAGCGTGAGTTCCTATTTGTCATTCAGTCCCCTCGATATACGGGTGGTCTGAGCGGCATCGTAACCGATTTGGACGACTTTGACGGGAATGTGGGTGTCGCTGCTTGGCTGCACATGAGGTGCAGAAGTCGAGCCTCGTTGACGAATGCTCGGGGGTTTTGGAGCTTGCTCCTGCCTGGAGTCCTTCTCTTGCGCCGTAGTAAGCGCATGAAGTTCTTCCAGAGCGGTTACTCCAGCAGTGTGATCTCCGCGGATCCGGAGAACGCCTACTGGTGTTGGCGTCTTTAACACCAGGTAGCCATAATGAGCAGCTGCTATGAATTTGTACAAGGCAGGCCTACCCAAGATGGCGTTGAAAGGTAAGTTGATCTGAGCAACGTCAAAGACCAACTTCTCAGTGCGATACTTCTCCCGGGTCTCGAAGTTAACGGGGAGAGTAATAGCACCGAGTGGGGTAATGGCTCCCGGACCTACTCCGGAGAAAGGTCGGGAGGGGTGAAGATCTAAAGGTCGGAGCTGAAGGTTGGTAAAAGCTTTGAAGCTTATGAGGTTCAGCCCCGAACCTCCGTCTACCATAACATGGTGGAGCTGAATGTTATTGATGGTAGGAGATACCATCAAAGGTAACTGGCCTGCTCCAACCATGCTTCGAGGGCAGTCCGAAGCATCAAAAGTGATGGTTGTGTCCATCCACTTCCAATGAGGCTCCGCCCTGGCTGTAGGAGCTACAGCGGCCATGTCTCGACGCATTGTCTTGAGGACGCGGCGGGAGGTGATGTCCCATGATCCACCAAAAATGGTGTTCATGGTCTTTTGACGGTCGTTGTCAGAGACGTCAGAATCGTCGTCGACGGAGGTGTAGACGGCCTTCAGGACCTTTTTAGGATCCTGAAAACCTAACTCCTCTCCAGCCGGAGCTTCGTCAACTTTTTGTTTTCCTTCCCTCTGTCGGAAAGGAACTTCTTCCCGGCGCTTGTTGTAGCGCTCGACAAGGTTTTGGACCTCCCGGCAGTCTTCCAAACTGTGGCTGTCCGTCTTATGAATTGGACACCACACCTTGGGTTTGCCACCGTCTTCATAAGACGGTCGAGGTCACTTCTCGGGGCGTGGCCCCCGGCCACCCGGAGCTGCAGCAGCTGCAGCATTAGATGCGTCGGCCGACGACTTCTTCTTGCCGTTGGTCTTTTTCTTCTTTTTGCCACTCCCGGAGGTAGTGGCTTCGCCTTTGGATGATTTCTTGCGATCCTCCGGAGGTGGTTTGGAGTGCATTTCACGGCTGTCGGTACCCTAAAAACCATACACCCCCTGAGGTTTCAAAGATCTCAAGGGAAGGACGTCTACTCAAATTGAAGACCCTCGGAGGACCACTTGTCAGACATAACCGAACCTGCTTCTCCAACATGGTTAACCCCTAGGTTGCCACGTGTACTGCCAGACCGGAGCTACTACCCACAAGGGTGAAGCT
Source organism: Tuctoria greenei (assembly GCA_036927565.1). Taxonomy (NCBI): domain Eukaryota; kingdom Viridiplantae; phylum Streptophyta; class Magnoliopsida; order Poales; family Poaceae; genus Tuctoria; species Tuctoria greenei. Next base: position 23,197,798 of record JAYESD010000002.1, on the reverse strand, counting down.
CCGGGCTAGGTACCGAAACGGCACCTCCGGACTTAACCCCTGACCAAGAGAAGCTCCGGACCTGACACGTGCCAGGCCACCCCGGAGCTTCCCGCTTCCCGCAAGCAAGCTCCGGAGCTGCCACGTGTCCAAACGTCGGAGCTGGCCGCCTCAAACCTCCGGAAGACGTTGTAACGACTCCGGATCGTCAAAGGATAGCCGCGGACTTCAAGACCCGATTAATTGTCATTAATTCCACGATAATGACACTTAATTGGATAATCTTAACACCTGTAACGGCACTGTCGGGGCCCGTTACAGGGTTATTAACAACAATTAATCGTGTATCAATACTAGTAACCGCCGGGGCCACATGTCGGCCCAGGCTAACTTGTAACGGTTTGTCCTTGTACTATAAAAGGACAGACCGACGATACACGAAGGAGGCTCTCGAACACTCTCAGGCACACAAGCTAATACAACACATACACTCCCGTGGAGTAGGGTATTACGCTCAGGCGGCCCGAACCACGTAAACCACTGTGTCTCTCGTGTCAAACCGTGATTCACCTTCTTGAGTCTCCGCGCGCCCACACCGAACTACAAACTCCTTCAACACTTTAGTAGTGTCAGGAGATCTGCCGACTCCAACAGTCGACAGTTGGCGCGCCAGGTAGGGGCGCCTGAGATTTTCAAGAATGGTGAATTCTGCGGCTGGATCATCCAACGGGCAACCTGCTGCTCAGGCTGTCGGAGGCAATCCCTCCAACATGCAGCCACCGGCAGGAGCCTCAGCACCAGTAGGAGTCACACTCCCACCACCACCATCTTCTCCGGCAAGACGTGCCGGGCAACATGATGGTGCGCCGGCATCACATACTGCGCCGGCAAGTCGTGACAACCCAGAACACGCGCTCCATGCAGCGCGTGCTCTTCTCCAGCGACCACCACCTCCGGATGCATCTCAAGATGCTATGGAGCAATGGAGGGCTGATGTTGAGCATTTGGTCGCAGTAGCGGCCGAACGACTCAACAACCAGGGTCCTCCTCCTTCAGGGCGAGCCCCGTCGCAGCGACGGACGTTGTCTGGAAGACTTGGTCCACATGTCTCCAACAACTGAAGACGAGCTGCGTCACAGCAAGTGACGTCGTTGCCCTCTGGGGCACGACGCACCCATACGACATCTCGGCTTTCGACACACGACCTCCGGGCGGAGCTTGATCGCCGATACCGCCAACAGGATGGCTGTGTCCATATCGAGCGAGCTCGAGAAAGACGGGATGCTCAAGACCTTTCTACTCTGGAAGGAGTAGGAGGAGGCTGTTCCGCCCTAGCCATGCACCTGCGTATGGTTAGATGGCCACAGAAGTTCCGGTCACACTTGCCGGAAAAATTCGACGGGACTGTCAACCCCGTAGAATTTCTGCAGATATACTCCACTGCAATCTTAGCAGCTGGAGGAAACGAGGCCGTAATGGTCAACTACTTTCCAGTGGCCTTAACTGGGACCGCCAGGTCCTGGTTTATGAGCCTTCCACCCAACTCTATTGACAGTTGGGAGGAGCTGTGCCGTCAGTTCACTGCCAACTTCGGGAGTTCATACACCCGACCGGGCACTGAACTGGACCTTTTTGCGGTCGTGCAAAAAGGAGGAGAATCTTTGCGGTCATTCATCCAGAGGTTCTCTCAGGTACGCAACACAATCCCTTCTATCTCAAGCGCTTCTGTCATTGTGGCATTCAGACAGGGTGTACGAGACAAGAAGATGTTGGAGAAGCTGGCGATCAAAGAGATCACCAGCGTCACGAAGCTCTTCAGCTTGGCAGACAGATGTGCCAGAGCTGCGGAGGGCCGTGAAATGCACTCCAAACCAGCCTTGGAGGATCACAAAAAATCCTCCAAAGGAGAAGCCGCTACCTCCGGGAGTGGCAAGAAGAAAAAGAAGACCAACGGCAAGAAGAAGCCGTCGGCCGGCACATCCAACGTTGCAGCCACTGCAACTCCTGGTGGCCGGGGGCCACGCCCTGAGAAGCGACCTCGACCGTCTTCCGAAGACGGCGGCAAATCCAAAATGTGGTGCCCCATTCACAAAACGGGCAGCCACAGGCTGGAAGACTGCCGGGAGGTCCAAAACCTTGCCGAGCGCTACAACAAGCGCCGAGAAGGGTCTCCTTTCCGACAGAGGGAGGGAAAACAGAAGGTTGACGAAGCTCCGACTGAAGAGGAGTTAGGGTTTCAGGACCCCAAAAAGGTCCTGAAAGCCGTCTACACCTCCGTCAACGATGACTCCGACGTCTCCGACAACGAGCGTCGGAAAACCATGAACACCATCTTTGGTGGATCATGGGACATCACTTCTCGTCGTGTCATCAAGACTATGCGGCGGGATATGGCTGCTGTAGCTCCTACAGCTAGACTGGAGCCACATCGAAAGTGGATGGACACACCCATCACTTTTGATGCTTCGGACTGTCCTCAAAGCATGGTCGGAGCTGGCCAATTACCCTTGATGGTATCTCCCACCATCAACAACATCCAGCTCCATCATGTTATGGTGGATGGGGGTTCGGGGCTGAACCTTATAAGCTTTGAAGCTTTTACCAAACTTCAGCTTCGACCTTCGGATCTTCAGCCCTCTCGACCATTCTCCGGAGTAGGTCCGGGGGCCATTACCCCACTCGGAGCTATAATTCTCCCCGTTACCTTCGGGACACGGGAGAAGTATCGCACCGAGAAGTTGGTCTTCGACGTCGCTCAGATCAACTTACCATTCAACGCCATCTTGGGTAGACCTGCCCTATACAAATTTATGGCAGCTGCTCATTATGGATACTTGGTGTTGAAGATGCCAACACCAGCAGGCGTTCTCCGGATTCGTGGAGATCGCACCGCCGGAGTAACTGCTCTGGAGGAGCTCCATGCACTCACCACTGCGCAAGAGGAGGACTCCAGACAGGGGCAAGCTCCAAAACCTCCGAGCATTCGGCAGCGAGGCTCAACCTCTGCTCCCCGTGTGCAGCCAAGCGGCGACACCGACATCCCCGTCAAAGTCGTCCAAATTGGTTCCGATGTCACTCAAACCACCCGCATATCGGGTGGGATGAATGACAAATAGGAACTCGCGCTCATCACTTTCCTCCGGGCTAACGTTGACGTATTTGCTTGGCAACCATCACAAATGCCTGGGATCCCCAGGGAAGTGATTGAGCACAATCTGAAGATTTACCCCGACGCTCGGCCTGTGCATCAGAAACCTCGGAAGCAATCTGTAGAGCGACAAAACTTCATCCGACAAGAAGTGAAGAAGTTGCTCGAAGCCGGATTTATCCGAGAAGTCTACCATCCAAAATGGCTGGCAAACCCAGTCGTTGTGCCCAAGGCCGGCGGGAAACTTCGGATGTGCATCGACTACACCACACTGAATAAGGCATGTCCAAAAGATCAATTCCCACTACCTAGAATAGATCAGATAGTGGATTCCACCTCCGGGTGCGAGTTACTGTGTTTTCTAGACGCATATTCTGGATATCATCAAATCAGGATGTCTAGGGAGGATGAAGAGCATACTTCATTCATCACAGTGGATGGATTGTATTGTTACACAGCCATGCCGTTTGGTCTCAAGATTGCAGCTTCAACTTTTGTACGAGCTATGTACAAAACTTTCGAAGAACTCATCAGAGACATAGTGGAAGTGTACGTCGATGACATCGTGGTCAAAGTCAAAAACAAGGAGTCCCTCTTGGACACCTTGCAGGCTGTCTTCGACAAGCTGCGGGCCACCCGCACGAAGCTAAACCCAGACAAGTGCGTCTTCGGGGTTAGTTCCGGAAAGCTTCTTGGTTTCCTGGTAAGTCACCGGGGCATAGAGGCTAATCCGGCGAAGATAAAAGCCATTGAAGACATGCGGCCACCAACCCGCATCAAAGACGTCCAAAAATTAACTGGATGTCTAGCAGCCCTCAGCCGGTTCATTTCAAGACTGGCGGAAAGAGCACTTCCCTTCTTCAAGTTACTGAGGAAGTCCGGACCATTCCAATGGTCTGAAGAAGCAGAGAAGGCATTCCAGGAGCTGAAAGAGTTCCTCACCACCCTACCAGTCCTGGTAGCTCCGAACCCTGGTGAGCCTTTGTTGCTTTATATTTCAGCTACTGACGAAGTCGTCAGTATGGTTTTGGTTGCGGAGAGACCGGAACTACCCAATACTCAGGAATCCAGACCCCTTCGGGAGGGTCCGGAGGTTCCTGAAAGCGGGTCTGGGTCCCAGCTCCGAGACTCAAACCCACAAGAAGCCACTTCAGAGGACCCGGACCCCTCTAAGAGGGTCCAGGTCATTTCTGAAGAAGCTCCGGGTTCCTCCACCCAGAACCCGGAAGTCCCCAAAGAGAGTCTGGACCCCTCCGAGAGGGTCCGGATCAATGAAGAGGAAGCTCCGGACCCCTCCGGGAGGGTCCGGACCATTCAACGCCCGGTATACTTCATCAGTGAGGTGTTACATGATGCCAAGACTCGATACCTAGAGGTGCATAAACTGCTTTATGCAGTTCTTATTGCCTCAAGGAAGCTTCGACACTATTTCCAAGCTCACAAAGTCTCGGTGGTGACCTCATATCCACTTCGAGCGATCTTGCATAATCCCAATTCAACTGGGAATATTGCAAAGTGGGCAGCGGAATTGGCTGAATTCGATCTTGAATTCATTCCGAGACAAGCAATCAAGAGTCAAGCGTTGGCAGATTTCGTGGCAGAATGGACTCCCTCTCCATTAAACCCTGGGGGCCCCAGCGAGCAGAAGACGGAACCTCAAGTTCCAACCTTCACTAAGCCTCACTGGACCCTTTACTTCGACGGCTCCATGCAGAAGCAGGGAGCCGGAGCTGGAATCCTTCTCCTTGCACCAACTGGGGAGAAGGTGAAATACATGGTACACCTTGACTTCAAGGCAACCAACAACATGGCGGAGTACGAAGCACTCATCTATGGATTAAAGGTGGCACTATCATATGGTGTCAAGCAATTGCTGGTCAAAGGAGACTCACAACTCGTCATCAAGCAGGTGAAGGGTGAATGCTCCTGCAATAATCTCCAGCTGGCTGCTTACCTCCTTGAAGTCCAGAGGCTTCAGAAGGACTTCGAAGTCCTAGACCTTCACCATGTTCAGCGTGCTCACAACGCTGAAGCTGACGAACTCTCGACCAAGGCATCAACTGGAGCTCCAGCTCCTGACGGAACCTTTGTCCGAAGGTTGTCAAAACCCACAGTTCAGCCTGCCGAACTGAACGAAGGGGGCGAGATCAGCATCCCGAAGCTGACGGTCCCGATGGCCCTGTTACCATGGCAACCATCAAGGGTCGTAGGTGTTGCCGGAAGCTCCGAGCAACCCAGCACGCAAGACTCAAATGCTCAAGTCAGTTCCGATGCATGGATCTCGGAGATCCGGAGCTACTTGAAAGACAACATCCTTCCTGACGATGATGTATCCGCTGATCGGGTAGTCAGATTGGCTAAAAGATACACGTTGGTAGAAGGGGATCTCTACCGGCGCGGTGCCAACGACATCCTAATGCGGTGCATCACAAGGGAAGAAGGCTGCGAGCTCCTCGCAGAAATCCATGGAGGCGAGTGTGGGAACCACGCATCTTCCCGCACGCTGGTCGGAAAAGCCTTTCGGCACGGCTTCTACTGGCCTACAGCGCTCCAGGATGCCACTGAGCTGGTGAAGAAATGCAAAGCATGCCAATTTCATGCAAAGCAAATTCATACACCTGCTCAGTCCTTACAAATGATACCTCCCACATGGCCTTTCGCTGTGTGGGGGATGGACATCTTGGGACCCTTCCCAAGAGCCGTCGGAGGTTACAAGTTCCTGTACGTCGCCATCGACAAGTTCACCAAGTGGCCGGAAGCTACTCCCGTTGTGACGATCAACAAACAATCTGCAATCAATTTTCTACAATCCATTGTGAGCAGATTCGGAGTCCCAAATAAGATCATCACTGATAATGGGACTCAATTCACAAGCTCCGCATTTCAAGGATATTGCGAAGACCTCGGCATACAAGTTTGCTACGCTTCCGTAGCTCATCCTGCTAGCAATGGACAAGCCGAGAGAGCAAACGCAGAGATCCTTAAAGGACTCAAAACACGCACTTATGAGCGCTTGAAAAAGCACGGAGCCAATTGGATCGAAGAGCTTCCGCCCACTCTATGGGCCAACAGGACTTCTCCAAGTCGGGCAACCGGAGAAACACCCTTCTTCCTGGTGTACGGAGCTGAAGCGATCCTTCCTCCGGAAATCACCTTGGGTTCCCTCCGAGTCCGGACCTTCGACGAAGCCGCGCAGGACCAGCTCCGGCGCGAAGACCTAGACCTCCTCGAGGAGGGAAGGTGCCAAGCAGCTGTTCGGAATGCCCGATACCGCCAAGATCTACGGCGCTATCACCAGCGGCATGTACACAACCGACAACTCGAGGAAGGCGATCTGGTGCTACGGAGAATACTATCCAGAGAAGGGCAAAACAAACTCTCCCCCAGCTGGGAAGGGCCCTTTCGAGTGATCAAAGTATCCCGTCCCGGAAGCGTTCGCTTGGCTACCGAGGATGGGACACATCTCCCAAATCCTTGGAACATTGAGCACCTCCGTAAGTTCTACACTTAATTCCACGGAGGTGAGTCTTAAGTAACTTGAAATGTATGTTATAGAGTCATTGTACAGAGTCGGGTAGTTCCTCCGGGAGAGCAGCCGGACCTTTCCCGAAAGGTTTGAAAAGCTCATGCAACACTTGACACAGTCTCCGGACTAAAAGTGTGGCTAACTACCCTGGGTCAAACGAGAAACCAAACACACTTAGCCTGGTTCCGTACCCTAAGAGTGTACTTGTTTCCCCTGTACCCCGGACCTATAATGAAAGACATCTTCATGTGAAATAGACTCCACGTGCATTCATCTTTGCATAGGCTCGACATTTTTATTTTTCTCTTTCTTGTCTATAACAGAAACGTGCAATTCTTAAGAAGTTCTAGTTTGACCGGTTTACATACGATTCGAGTTGAATTGTCAGACTTTTTGGATTTAAATATCGTCTGTGGCCAACTCGCCTGAAAGCCGCCAAGCCATTCTAGGGCCGGAGTGCGCTATCAACTTAGCCTGGTCAAGCACCCTAAGTACGCCACTCTACCTACATCCCGGCAGGCCGAAGTAAGGTGAATCCATGGACAATTGGATCTAAAAGAAAAGACAATTCATCCAGTCGTATTAAAAATCGTGTTCAACTTAAAATTTTCTTAAGAACCGTAAGCCGCGACGAAGTTATAGACAAGGAACGAATTTTACTATTTTTCTTGGCTTAAGTGTGCAGGAAAAATGAACCCTACGTTGATGGAGAAAAACCGGAGCTAACCAAGCTCCGACTCCCACCAGGGCATCAACCGTCGGCGTTGACTAAAAGATGGTGAGAAGACCCCGTCACTGGAGTCTGTTGCCAACAAACCAAGTGTGGCAAAGGTCATTGCCGGAGCTGCTAAGCTCCGACACCTTGGAGTATTAACTATCGACGCTCAACGTGTTGATAGAGACTATTGCCGGAGCTACTAAGCTCCAGCGATGGACAGTGCCGGAGCTTCTAAGCTCTGACAACTTCAGGGGACCTTCACTATCAAAAACTTCGGACCTAAATTCCACGAGTTCGAAGCAAATTCGTCTTCAACAAAACTCAACATCCTTTTGGTACATGTCCACAATCAAATTGTGCACATCTACCAGGGGGCCAAGTGAAGATAAAGATGTTGAAGACAAAAGAATGAAATTCGCAAAAAAAATTGGGGATTTCATTTCATCTGAAGACCGGAGATTACATCTGGAGACAAGGGATTACAAAATTGAGGAAGAAGAGAAGATACAAGTAAAGGCTAAAAGAGACGGTCCTAGACCCTATGGAAGAACTCGGCAACCTTCTGGGCGACCTCCGACACGCGGGCTCGGGTAGCTTCGCCTTCTCCTTCGACGGGGCCTTCAAGCACCGGGTCCAGAGGAAATCGAGGGTTCCGGCTGGTGTAGCACGTCAACACATATTCTGTGACGTTCCTAGCCAGGGATTGCCCCTCGACCTCCAGCTGGTCCGCGATGACATCGCCCACCTTGGAGAGCTTGCTGCCTGCGGCGCTCAACGCTTGCAACGCGAGGTCAGGCTCCGGCTCCGGATCATCCGGGTGCACGGGGCTGAAACCCATCGGCGTCAGCGCGTCTTCGGCCTTGCCCAGGAACTCCCAAATCTGCAGGGAGTCCGCCTTCCTCAAGTTCTTCATCTCTTCCAAGGATCTCCGGGCCGCCGTCATCTCCGAATTCTCGCGGGCGAGGTGCTCAACTTCTTTGGCGTTTTGCTGGATCTTCGCAGCAACCCGCTTCTCAAGTCTTCCGAGCTCCTCCTCCCGGAGGTGGATCTTGTTCCGGCGGTCGACCAGGTCCTTCTCCCTAGCCTCCACTTTCTTCTCCCGGGCGATAAGGGCACACTCGTATTCGTAGAGTTCCTGCCCCCGCACCCAGGTCTTCTCCTCTTCCTCGAGGCAGCGCTCTTCCAATTTCTTAGTGCGCTCCTCGAGGCCCTTGTCCGCCAGAGCCGTTTTCTCAGCGAGCTCTTCTTCCCGTCGCAAGACGTCATCCCGTAGCTCTAGGAGTTTTTGCTCCTCATCCTCGAGCCGTCTTTCCCTCCCTTCAAGTGCCTCTCGGCGCTTGATGAGTGCGGTGCTGATGGCCTCGAGCTGATCAAACCGAGCATTGGCCGCGTCGTTAGCAGCCTTGGCTTGGTCATGGAACTCCCGGGATTGAGCGTCGAGGGCGTGAGTCATGCTCTCCCTCTCGTCCAGCAGTTCACCCCAGAGCTCCAAGCGGATCTTCTCCCGCCTGATCCATTCCTTGTCATCCGCAAGCCTCGACTGCGCCAGCTTAGTCTCGAAGTGGAGCCGATTACGCCACCGCCTAAGGGTTTGGCGCTCCTCTTCAAGAGCCTTGCTGTCGTGGAAGAAGGCCAGTTGGACCTGACGTAGACTGGAGCAGGCGTTGTCGATGGACATCGACAGCGAGATGGGCTCTGGACCTGCTGGGATCTCTTCCGCTGGTTCCAGCGGGTCTTCACTTACAAAAATTGGGTCCCACTCTACGAGAGTGGAACTCCGAGCTTCCAAAGCACTAGGGCCCTCCTCCGGGATGGCCTCAGTCGCCATCGAAGGAGGTCCCGCCACCAAGTCTTCATTTGCCCCCTCAGGCTGGGGGCCAGCGACTTCGTTCAGGCACTCTGGCTCTGCCACAGGTACCATCGACGTCGTCGCCTCCACTGGTTCCGGCCGGGACACTTCTTCTGAGGGAGGCTCAAGCTCCCTCGCCTCTTCAGCCGCCGGCTCTGCGGCCGGCGCTCCAACAATCACCGGCTCTGCGGCCGGAGCTTCGGAAGTAACCGGCTCAACTGCCGGAACTACTTCAACTTCCGGCTCACATGCCGGGGCTTCAGCCACCTCCGGCTCAATCGCCGGGGCTTCAGCACTTTCCGGCTCTGAAGCCGGGACTGCTACTTCCTCCGACTCAACAGCCGGAGCTTCTACTATTGCAGCACCAGGACCCGGAGCTTCCACTTCCGGGACGGGTGCCGCTGGCGCATCTTCATTCCCGTGGTCCGGCGCTACCACGGGAACTTCCGGAGACGAGTCGAGGTCCATGACCACGACAGCCGGCGCCGGAGCTGTCGCAGCCTCCGCTTGGGGCGGCACCGGGGCTGGAGCAGAAGCCCTCGCAGCCTCAGACACTGTGGCTGGGGGTAGAGCTTCACTCCCCTTCTTGGGAACGCTGCAGATGAAGAACGAAGAAATTGAGCAAACAGATGCTACAATTAAAAAGTTAATCGAGGTAAAAAAGAAAAATTACCTTGGGAGGCTCAAGCACCAGCTTGCGCGGAACCTCTTTCCCGGATGATCCGGGCTGGCCACGGTCGGCGTAGGAGCTCCGGGAGGACTCCCAGGACTTGCCACAGCCGCGGGCGTTTCCCGGGTCGGAGCTCTCCCTGATCGGGGGGAACTTCTGGACCTGGAGGCCCTCACCGCTCCAGATGCTGGAGTCGCACGCCCGGAGCTAGCACCACGGGAGGGATCCACCACGGGGACAGTCGCACTCTGGGAGGACCCCACCGCCGGAACAGTAACGTTCCGGAAGGACCCCACCACGGGGACAGTCGCCGCGGCGGCGGAGGATCTTCCTTCCTGAGGAGGGGGAACTGGGGGGGGAAGTGGCAGGCCCAACGGACCTTCCGTCAGCATGTCGCAGCTTTCTCTTCCGGCTCTCCGGCTCCTCCGCCAGCTCCTTGCCCTTGCCGATGACCTCAGCTCTTAGTTGTGGGACAGGGGCGGAGCCATCTCCGGACAACCCGGGGATCGCCAACCGGGTGGTTGATCTTCTCTCGACGACACCAAGGTCGTCAAGCGCGGGCATCTTCCGCCGGAGCTCCCTGCTGAACTCAACTTCCACGTTTAGAGGGAGGAAAGCCGGCGGCGGAGTCAAGTAATCTCCGTCAACGTCGATGCCGTGCTGGAATTTCTTGAGGTGAAACTCCAAGGTCTTCCCCACCATGCTGGACTTCAACCCGGTCTCAACCCGGTCCTCGTCCATCACGCTGTTGAGGGCCCAGGCGAGCTTCTCCCTCCTCTTCAGCGGCGCCCACCTGTTGGACAGGAAGTTGCAGAACACCGCCTGGGGAGTCAATCCTCCCTCCACACATTGGCGGATCCTGGTCAGGACAGGGTCGAAAGCTTCCGCCAGCACCGGAACTTCGCTCCATATCGACGTGTCAATGCCGGGCAGACCGTCTGGCAACTCCAACCGCTCATGCTCCTCCACCCGGATGACTACCCAATCTTTCTTCCAGTCATCCCACTTCCCGGAAGGGAATGACCGGAGGTACTTGAATGGGCACTTCTTGCTCTTCACGAAGTAGTAGAAGCCAAGATACTCATCACTTCGGCCGGTGGTTTGGACGGTGAAGAAGGTTCGGAAGAGCTCGATGCAGGGAGGGATGCCCACCCACATCTCGCAGAAGTGGACAAAGATGGACACAAGGAGAATGGAGTGAGGGCCAAGGTGGTACAGCTGCAGACCATAGAAGTCCAGCAGCATCAAGAAGAAAGGAGAAAACGGTGGGATCAACCCCACCATGGCGTACGAGGAAAAGTACACCATCTCGCCAGAGTGCTCCTTTTCAAAGGGGAGCTCTCCGCCGGCGCGGACCGAGCGGTTGAAGAAGTCCGAAGACCACCCCATGAGGGCCCGGACCTTCTTCAGATCGCTGTCCGTCTTCAAGCGACTCTCACGCAGACCCAACTCCATCGCAGCACAACTAGGCAAGAGAAGAGGAGCAAAGTACAAGTCGGGAGTTTGAGCGCAAGAACAGATGGGAAGCGTAAAGAACTCCCGACGGTGCGCTTTCCTTCTTAAGTAAGCCCTCGCAACGCTTGGATGGAAACTGCAGGAGAGTCAAGGATACTACTCAAGAATTCAACCCTGCCGATGACAAGAGGGCCCGGGACCACCCTGACGATCAAGTCGAGGTTCTTACCCAGGCGAACAGTTGTCATCATGAGGCGGGAAACCCAAAGGCGGCGAACTGACAAGGCGCGCGGAACCGATACGGTTTTCGTATCTGGAACCGGCGACCTTCAATTGTGAGAGATCCGCACGTCAAAGATCTTATCTGCCGCCTGAGGTGCGCCACGCGTCGGGATTTAACCGTAAAGCCCTGCCAACGGCACCTCCGAAGACCCTTGAAGACCCAGTTCAAGAGTCGCGAGTATGGACCCACCTCCGACGGAATGACTTCACCCCGGTGGCTTTCCCCGGAGGTAGGTCCAGGGGGCCACTGTCGGTACCCTAAAAACCATACACCCCCTGAGGTTACAAAGATCTCAAGGGAAGGACGTCTACTCAAATTGAAGACCCTCGGAGGCCCACTTGTCAGACATAACCGGACCTGCTTCTCCAACATGGTTAACCCCTAGGTTGCCACGTGTACTGCCAGACCGGAGCTACTACCCACAAGGGTGACGCTCCGGGCTAGGTACCGAAACGGCACCTCCGGACTTAACCCCTGACCAAGAGAAGCTCCGGACCTGACACGTGCCAGGCCACCCCGGAGCTTCCCGCTTCCCGCAAGCAAGCTCCGGAGCTGCCACGTGTCCAAACGTCGGAGCTGGCCGCCTCAAACCTCCGGAAGACGTTGTAACGACTCCGGATCGTCAAAGGATAGCCGCGGACTTCAAGACCCGATTAATTGTCATTAATTCCACGATAATGACACTTAATTGGATAATCTTAACACCTGTAACGGCACTGTCGGGGCCCGTTACAGGGTTATTAACAACAATTAATCGTGTATCAATACTAGTAACCGCCGGGGCCACATGTCGGGCCAGGCTAACTTGTAATGGTTTGTCCTTATACTATAAAAGGACAGACCGACGATACACGAAGGAGGCTCTCGAACACTCTCAGGCACACAAGCTAATACAACACATACACTCCCGTGGAGTAGGGTATTACGCTCAGGCGGCCCGAACCACGTAAACCACTGTGTCTCTCGTGTCAAACCGTGATTCACCTTCTTGAGTCTCCGCGCGCCCACACCGAACTACAAACTCCTTCAACACTTTAGTAGTGTCAGGAGATCTGCCGACTCCAACAGTCGACAACGGCCCACCGCAGCTCTGGCACATTTGTCGGCCAAGCTGAAGAGTTCTGTGACACTGGTGATCTCCTTGATCGCTAGTTTCTTCAACATCTTCTTATCCCGTACGCCCTGTCTAAATGCCACAATGACAGAAGCGCTAGAGATAGAAGGGATAGTGTTTCGTACCTGAGAGAATCTCTGGATGAATGATCGCAGGGATTCTCCCCCTTTTTGCATGACTGCAAAAAGGTCCAGTTCTGTGCCTGATCGGGTGTATGAACTCCCGAAGTTGGCGGTGAACTGTCGGCACAACTCCTCCCAACTGTTGATGGAGTTGGGTGGAAGGCTCATAAACCAGGACCGAGCGGTCCTAGTTAAAGCCACTGGAAAATAGTTGGCCATTACGACCTCATTTCCTCCAGCTGCCAGGATAGCAGTGGAGTAAATCTAAAGAAATTCGACGGGATTAACGGTCCCGTCAAACTTCTCCGGCAGGTGAGGCTGGAATTTCTGTGGCCACCTGACCATACGCAAATGCATGGCCAGGGCTGAACAACCTCCTCCTACTCCTTCAGGAGCAGGAATGTCCTGAGCTTCTCATCTTTCACAAGCACACTCGATATGGACTCGGCCGTCTTGTTGACGATATCGACGATCAAGCTCCACCTCGAGGTCATGAGTTGAAAGCCTTGATATCGTGTGAGTGTGTCGTGCCCCGGAGGGCAACGAAGTCACTTGCTGTGACGCAGCACGTCTCCTGTTGTTGGAAACATGCGGACCAAGTCTGCCAAACAAGGTCCGTCGCTGCGACAGGGCCCGTCCTGAAGGAGGAGGACCCTGGTTACTGATGCGGTCGGCTGCTGCTGCAACCAAGTGTTCCACATCGGCCCTCCACTGCTCCATTGCATCCCGGGATGCATCCGGAGGTGGTGGGCGCTGAAGGAGAGCACGTGCTGCATGGAGCGCGTGTTCTGGGTTGTCATGATTCGCCTACGCATTGATTGACGCCGGTGCACCATCGTGCTGCCCAGCTTGATTTGCTGGTGGAGGCGGCGATGGTGGAAGTGTGACTCCTGCTAGGACTGAGGTTCCTGCTGGTGGCTGCATATTGGAGGGATTGCCCCAGCAGCTTGAATAGCGGGATGACCATTGGATGATTCAGCAGCTGAGTTCACCATTCTTGAAATCTCAGGTGCCCCCTACTTGGCGCGCCAACTGTCGGTGGTTTTGATCCGGCAGATCTCCCGACACTACTAAAAGTGTTTGCGGAGTTTGAAGTTCCGGAGCATACTGTGGGGAACAAATAGGTCCGGTGCCACCAGACACATGTCAGTTCTGGAGCTTCCCTCGGTCTGGGGTTAGGTCTGGGGGTGCCGTTATGGTACATAGCCCGGAGCTTCCCCCTTCTAGGCGGTAGCTCCGGTTTGATGGTACACATGGCGACCCTGGGACTAACCATGTTGGGGAAGCGGATCCGGTTATGTCTGACATGTGGGCCTCCGAAGGTCTTCAAATCAAGTATATGACATTTCCTTGAGATCTTTGCAATCTCAAGGGGTATACGATACTCAGGGTACCGACAGCGGTGCACGTCCCGCCCGTCTTGTCCTTGTGGCCCATTCGTCCGTCTTGCGGCGTGGGTCTGTACCGGCTACTTGGACAAGACAGGACACTGGAGCCTTGACTTACGCATGTGCGACTCCGCTTCTCCTGGGGAAGGCGCGTGTACTTTAATGCTTGTTTGAGCAGCTCACGCCTTCCTTTATTGCGACGTCCTACCGCACTGAGTTGGTCGTCCGCCACGTGGTGGCGCCGGAGCCTGCCTCCGTGGGGAGTCGAGCACTCGATGGTACAGGCCACATGGCGCACCCGGAGCCCACCTCTGTGGAGGGGTGGAGGCTCAGCCCTGCGGGCCACGTGGTAGTTCCGGTGCCTTTCCCTGCGAGGAAGCGGGCCTCGCCCTGAGGTTCCGATTGGCCACGTGGTAGCCTCGGAGCCCGCCTCAGCAGGGAGGCGGGGGTGCTTTTCTGCCGGCCACGCGGCAGCCCGGGAGCCCTCCTCGATGGAGAGGCAGGATCTGGTCCTTCCCTCCACGACGTGGGAGCCTCGGATTCGGCCTCTTAAGTAGAGGTCGAGTACTTAGCCGTTTTCTCCTTATGCGGGGGGTACCCGGTCTGCGGGGTACCGACATGGTCCATTCCGCCACGAAGTCAGTCAAGGTTTGACTTTTGATTGCCTGTTGTGATACGAATTCTAGATCGAATTCGGCCAGTTCCGCTGCCCACTTTGCAATGTTTGTAGTAGAGTTAGGGTTATGCAAAATAGCACGTAGTGGAAAAAAAGTTACCACTGATATTTTGTGGGCTTGGAAGTAGTGACGAAGCTTCCTTGAGGCAATAAGAACTGCGTAAAGCAGCTTATGCACCTCAATGTATCTTGTCTTGGCGTTGTGGAGCACCTCGCTGATGAAGTACATGGGGTGTTGGATGGTCCGGACCCTTTCAGAAGGACCCAAAACTTCTTCTCCATCGACCCGGACCCTCCTGGAGGGTTCCGGATCTTCATGTTGTGCTTCTTAGACCCTCCCAGAGGGGTCTGAAACTCCTTCTTGTTTGACTCGGACCTTGCTAGAAGGATCCATATCATCTTGGTCGGCCAGATGAACTTCCTCAGGTAAATGAGGTTGATCCCCTAGCATTTTATCTTGATGCTCCGTGTCTGGGGGCTGGGACCCAGGCATGCCTTCAGGTGATTCGTACCCTCCCACAGGGTTCTGGGTTCGTGAACTGGATGTGGCTCCGGTCTTTCCGCGACCAAGACCATACTGACAACTTCAATGGTTGCCGAAATATAAAGCAGTAAAGGCTCACCAGAATTCAGAGCTACCAATATCAGCGGTGTGGTGAGGAGCTGTTTTAACTCTTGGAATGCCTTTTCTGCTTCTTCAGACCAATGAAATGGTCTGGTCTTCCTCAGGAGTTTGAAGAAGGGTAGCGCCCGTAATGCCAGTCTTGAGATAAATCGGATGAGCGCAGCTAGACATCCAGTTAGCTTCTGGACATCTTTGATACGGGCTGGGGGCCGCATATCTTCTATGGCCTTTATCTTTGCCAGATTTTCTTCATTTCTTCGGTGAGTCACCAAGAAACCTAGAAGCTTTCCGGAGCTAACCCTAAAAACACATTTGTCTGGGTTCAGCTTGGTGCGCGTGGTGCACAGCTTGTCGAAGACAGCTTGTAAATTGTCAAGGAGTGACTCCTTGTTTTTTATCTTCACGACGATGTCATCGACTTACACCTCCACCAAGTCTCTAGTTAGCTCTCCAAATGTTTTGTACATAGCTCGCGCAAATGTTGAAACAACATTTTTAAGACCGAATGGCATGGTAGTATAACAGTACAATCCATCTACTGTTATGAAGGAAGTATGCTCTTCATCTTCCTTAGACATTTGGATTTGATGATATCCAGAATATGCATCTAAGAAACACAATAGCTCACACCCGGAGGCGGAGTCCACTATCTGATCTATTCTAGATAGTGGAAATGGATCCTTTGGACATGCCTTATTTAAGGTGGTGTAGTCGATACACATCTAAAGCTTCCCGCCGGCCTTGGGTACAACAACTGGGTTTGCCAGCCATCTTGGATGGAAGACTTTCCGGATGAATCCAGCCTCGAGCAACTTCTTGATTTCCTGTCAGATGAAGGTTTGTTGCTCTATTGATTGCTTTCGGGGCTTCTGATGTACAGGTTGTGCGTCGGGATAGATCTTCATATTGTGCTCAATCAACTCCCTAGGGATCCCAGGCATTTGTGACAGTTTCCACGCAAACACATCGACATTAGCCTGGAGGAAAGTGATGAGCGCGAGTTCCTATTTGTTGCTCAGACCTCCTGATATACGGGTAGTCTGAGCAGCATCGGAACTGATTTGGACGACTTTAACGGGAACGTCGGTGTCGCCGCTTGGTTGCACACGGGGTGCAGAGGTAGAGCCTTTATGACAAATCCTCGGAGGATTCGAATCTAGCTCCTTATCGGACGCTTCCTCTTGCGTTGTAGTAAGCGCATAGAGTTCTTCTAAAGCGGTGACTCCTGCAGTACGATCTCTGCGGATCCAAAGAACGCCCGTAGGTGTTGGCATCTTCAACACTAAGTAGCCATCATGGGCGGCGACCATGAACTTGTACAAAGCTAGCCTACCCAAAATGGCGTTGAACGGCAGACTGATCTGCGCTACGTCGAAGGTCAACTTCTCAGTTCTGTAGTTCTCCCGAGTCTCGAAGGTCACCGGGAGTGTGATGGAACCGAGAGAAGTGATGGTTCCCGGACCTACCCCAGAGAAAGGTCGAGATGGGCAAATATCCGAAGGCCAGAGCTGGAGCTTAACGAAAGCTTTGAAGCTTATGAGGTTCAACCCCGGACCTCCGTCCACCATCACATGGGGGAGTTGAATATTCTTAATGGTGGGTGACACCATCAACGGGAGTTGGCCAGCTCCAATCATGTTTCGGGGGCAATCCGAAGCATCAAAAATGATGGGGGTGTCCATCCACTTCCGATGAGGCTCCGCCTTAGCAGTGGGAGCTGCCACAACCATGTCTCGCCGCATTGTCTTGAGAATGCGGTGAGAGGTGATGTCCCAAGAAGCACCATAGATGGTGTTCTGGATCTTCCAGCGCTCGTTGTCAGAGATGACAAAGTCGTCGTCGACAGTGTTGTAGACAGCTTTCAAGACCTTCTTGGGGTCCTGAAAACCTAGCTCCTCTTCAACTGGAGCTTCGTCGAATTTTTGTTTTCCTTTCCTTTGACGGAAAGGAGCTTCTCCCCGACGCTTGTTATAGCGCTCAGCAAGGTTTTGGACCTCCCGATACTCTTACAAGTTGTGTCTGTTCGTCTTGTGAATCGGACACCATGCTTTGGAACTATTGCTGTCTTCTGATGAAGGATGAAGTCATTTCTTGCGGTGTGGCCCCCGACTACCCGGAGCTGCGCAGCGGTACCGGTTGGTGCACCGGCCGACGACTTCTTTTTGCCATTGGGCTTCTTCTTCTTTTTGCCACTACCGGAGGTAAGGGCTTCAGTTTTGGAGGACTTCTGGTTGGCCTCCGAAGCTGGCTTAGAGTGCATTTCACGGACCTCCGTAGCTTAGCACATTTGTCGGCTAGGCTGAAGAATTCCGTGATGCTGTTAACTTCTTTAATGGCCAGCTTCTTCAACATCTTCTTATCTCGAACACCCTGTTTGAATGCAACAATAAAAGAAGAGTTCAAGATTGAAGGAATAGTATTTTGTACCTGAGAGAACCACTAGACGAAGGATCATAGCGATTCCCCGATGTTTGCTTTACAACAAACAGATCCAATTCAGTGTCAGGCCAGGTGTAAGAACTCCCGAAGTTGGCAGTGAATTGTTGACATAGCTCCACCCAACTATTAATGGAGTCGGGTGGAAGACTCATGAACCAGGACCTTGCAGTCCCAGTTAGAGCCATTGGGAAGTAATTAGCCATCACATCCTCATCACCTCCCGCTGCCAGTATAGTAGTGGAATAAATTTGAAGAAATTCGGCGGGGTTGACAGTCCCGTCGAATTTTTCCGGCAAGTGAGGTCGGAACTTCTGTGGGCATCTGACCATGCGTAAATGCATGACCATGGCATAACATCCTTCTCTTACTCCCTGGGGAGCAGGGTTGTCCCAAGCCTCTCGCCTTTCATGAGCATGCTCGATATGGACGCGATCATCCTGCTGCCGGTAACAGCGATTCAGTTTCGACCGTAGGTCATAAGTCGGAATCTTGGTGATGGTGTGGGTACGTCGTGCCCCGGGAGGCAACGAAGACACCTGCTGGGATGCAGCACGTCTCCTCTACTACGAGACTTGTGGACCAAGTCGGCCTGACAAGGTCCGTTGTTGAGATGGTGCTCGCCCCGAAGGGGGAGGACCTTGATTGCTGATGCCAGCGGCTGCAGCTGCAACCAGATGGTCTACATTAGCCCTCCACTGTTCCATAGCACCCTGGGGTGCCCCTGGAGGTGGTGGATGTTGTAGGAGAGCTTGCGCAGCAATGAGCGCATGCTCTGGGTTGTTATTTGTCGATGCAGTGATCGACGCTGATGCCCCATCCTGTTGTCCAACATTGTTTGTTGGGGTTGATGGCGGTTGTAGTGCCATAGTGCCTGCTGGAACAATGGCACCTGCTGGTTGTTGCACGTTGGAGGGGTTGCCCTCAGCAGGTTGTTCGACGCGATTGCCGTTGGAAGATCCTGTGGTAGAATTCACCATCTTGAGATCTCAGGACCCACCTTTGTGGCGCGCCAAATGTCGAAGTGTTGCAACAACAATTCCCCCGGTACTACCAAATGTAGCCCGCAGAGGTTCTTGTTTCGGTTGGGGCGCTTAAAGATCGAGAACGAGATGGTGACACAGGAGATTTACGTGGTTCGGGCTGCCTGCGCGTAACACCCTACTCCACGAGGTTTGTGTTGTTGTATTGTATGAGTCTGTTGCCTAGTATGCCGGTTAGCTTGGATCAGCTGTCCCTGGGTTCGTGCAGCACAACCCTTTTATAGTTCTAAGGACTGACCGTTATAAAGCTTGTCTGACCCGACATGTGACTCTGGCGTATTTAATGGCCTAATACACTATCTAAAGGGTATTAAGCATGATTAATAGTGTGATAACGTGCCTTAATGGCTGAGTTATCTCTATTAACAGTGCCTTGATCGTGTGTCATTAATATAATATTAATGACACGTAATCAAGCCTTGTAACTGCCGCTTTAACTATCCCTTAATGTTTGTGTTGTAGGAGATCTGCCAATGTATTCGTTAATGAAGGTCCGAAGACTTCACACGTGGCAGCTTTGGAGTTTCCCCTTGCGGGAAGGTAGCTCCGGAACCGCTACACACGTGTCAACACCGGAGCTTCCCTCTTCTGGGGGTTAGGTCCGGGGTCATTGCACACATGTTTATTGTGGAGCTTCCCTGTGTCGGGAGTTTAGCTTTGGATTCATATTACACGTGTCAATCCTAGGAGTCACCCATACGAGGGAGGTGAGTCCGGTGTAATATGACGTGTGGGCTCTGAGGAAACCTTCAACTTTGACAGATAGAACTCTCTTGCACTTCTTGTGGTACCGTGGGGTACCCGGTACGCAGGGTACCGACACCGACCAATAGGAGCTTGCTCCCTTCTCCCCGGTGATAGACGGCATGCTCGGACGGGCAATGTTCGAACCCCAGAGAGTCCAGACTCGCATCGAGCTTGGTGTTCCAAGCCGACAGCACCTGCCTTAGTTCGTACAACGCCTTCCGAAGGCGCAGCACCTTGTTCTCCTCTTCGTGCTTGACGTATCCAGGAGGTTGAACAACGTAGACTTCCTCTATAAAATCCCTGTTTAAAAACACAAACTTGACGTCCATGTGATAAATCGGCCAAGAATGATGAGCAGTGAGCGCGACAAGCACGCACACGGAGTCCATGCGTGCCACGAGCACGAACACGTCCTTAAAATCCACTCATTGGACTTGGACGTATCCCTTCGCCACCAGCCGCACTTTGCGCTTCGTCACCTCGCCGTTTGCATCCTTCTTCAACTTGTTGACCCACTTGAGCCCTATGGCACGGAGTCCAGGTGGGAGCTCACACAGCTCCCAAGTATGGTTGTCGATGATGCTCTGCATTTCGTTGTCCATCGCGCCCCTCCATCCAGGGTCCTTTTCAGCCTCCACAAATGAGGACGGTTCTTCACTTGTGAACAAGCAGAGATAGCCCTATGGTGCATCGACTTATTCGGTGGTTTTCCGCAAGTTTTCAAACTTGCAGTACCGCCTTGGAGCTTCTCACCAGGGGCTGGCACAGACGCCCCAGTTGGCGGCGACAGGAACTCAACACCTGTGGCGGGCATTGCAGGGGTGGTACACCTCGGGGTTGCACCCAACCCTGGTGTCGGCGCGGGCGTAGGTGAAGGAGACGTGTTGGTCGATGGAGCTCCTTGTGGCATGCCGACATTGTCGTTCACAGGTATTGGCTTGAGGTCGATGGTGAATGTCTCCATCCCCCAAACTTACCTCTCCTTGTCGCCACTCCGATCCCATGTCGCGTCTTCATCAAAGACCACGTCCATGGTGACCAGGACGCGCCTCGTTGGCGAGTGGTAGACACGGTACACCACTGCTCCAGGTTCGTAACCCAGGAACACCGTGGCCTGACTCCTGTCATCAAGTTTTGACAAGTTCGGTCGAGTTACCTTAATGTGGGCCACACTTCCAAACACCCATAGATGACGCACATTCGGGCGCCTGCGTGACCAGGCCACGAACGGGGTCACATCCGCCACACTCTTGGGGCTTCTTTGGCGGCAGGGAGAGGATAACCCAGGGAAGTAAACCCCTTTTCTAATTTTCCCTGTCCCCTTTCGTTTCCTAGGGTAAGCCCTCCCCTGCGTGGTTATTCACTTGGCAGGTTTGGGAGAAAATACCAGGGGTTTCTTTAAAAATGAAAAAAATGTTAAAAATATACAGAAAATTAGGAAAAACACTATGAAAATTCAAAAAAGACAAAAAGAAACTAAAAAAATCAGGAAAAAGTCTATAAAAATGATAGACTTGTAACAAAAGCCATAAACAATGTAATGTCACAGAAATTCGAATTTCATTACTACAATGTCATTAAAATTATTTGTACATTACAAAACATCCTTCAATAATAAAATAATGTGTCAACATAAAAAATCGTCTCCAGTAAGCTCTGCAATCCTCTCCTTCCTCTCCTACATTTTTTGATCAAATCGATTACACTAGCTCCAATATAAAAGATATGCATTAGCTCCAAACACTTGAAAATGTACTAGCCACCGTCTCAATTACAACAGGCATGTGAAGTCTCCCGTTGGACATCAATGTGGATACTACAATCAATTTGGAAGAACATAACAGCTCAATGAACAATACAAGTCTCCAGAGTGTTTCACTTGAAAATCCTGATAAAACTATATGGTCTGGGTTTTATATGTTTCTGAAAGGAAAATGTGGACTGTAGAATGAATCTGGATGAGTATTAGAGCTGAACTGCAGGGAGAGAATTGTGTGAAATCATAATTACCTTTTTCTGTTTGTTAGAATAGTGTGAAAATCTTATATGCGCAAATTATTAAACATATATTCTCCGACAATCTTCATACAGTTAAAAATTACATAGTGACTAAATAAAATTACGTGCTGCATTTGCCCCCAAAAAAATTGAACTCAGTTTACCGGAAAAGCTTAGGCAGCATTAAACACAACTCGTAGTCATTGAGACAGCATCTGAAATTACAAAATTGGTATTCAAAAGCATTACCACCTGTAAACATGAAGATGAGGCCGCGCTCCCGCCGCTCACCCCACCACCATCCTACTATGCTGTCGGCGGTGACAGACAGGCCGAGAAGCGTCAGGACGCCGCCGCCGCCGCCACACCTTCCTCCGGAGCACCCAGGCACAGATCCTGGGTCAAGAGAGCGGTGTGTGTGTGGGGGGGGGGGGGGGGGGGGCTAGCGAGTCGCGCGACAGGGACATGTCGGGGGGACGCGAGGGCAGCGTCGCGGGGATGCAAGCTCCGCGGCATGAGATCGGTGGACAGGCGGGTGGGGGAGGCAAGCATGGTGGCGTGAGATCGGGGGAGAGGTGAGCGAGCGGCGCGGTAGGGCGTGAGGGGCGCGAATGAGGCCGGGTTTTTCTGTCCGACCTCACGAGGCCTGGCCGGAAAACCCGGTGCTGCCCCGCGGATTGGGTCGGGAAATTGAGCGTCTAAATGCATCTCAAGGAATTGTTGGCCCGTGGATTTTTGAGCCAGGGATTTGGGGAGGATCCCTCCGGGATTTTGGGCTGCCAAATAGGTCCTTGGTGATTGATCGGTTGAGTTGGTACACGGCTGTTGACACGGCCTCTCCCCCCAGAAATGCGATGGAACATGCTTGGCCTTCAGCAGGCTTCGTTCCACCACGCCATTTTGCTGTGAGGAATACGGTACAGTCAGCTGTCGATGCACCCCTCTGTCAGTGAAATATTCGTGGAGGCTATTCGCTGTGAACTCGCCTCCGTGATCCGTGTGAAGCGTCTTCAGTTTGCGTCCAGATTCCAGCTCTCCCATCGCCTGGAACTGCTTCAATGTTGTTGGAGCCTCGTCCTTGGACGTGAGCAGGTATATCCACATGAACCTGCTCTTGTCAACGACCAACAGAAGGAAATAACGCTTCCCTCCTTGGCGTTGGTGGACTGATCGGTCCACATAAGTCGACATGCACCAACTCTAGAACATCTTCAGCTCGGTTCATCGCCAGGGAGGGAAAAGGGGTTCGTCGATGCTTGCCGGCGAGACAAGCCTCGCAGACACGGTTCACCTCGTCGAATAGAGGCAAACCGTGGACCATGTTTCCACGTGCGAGCTGGCGCAATGCACGGTAGTTGACATGCCCATAACGTGCATGCCAGTGCCATGCCTCCTCGTTGTTTTGCGCCGCGAAGCACACTGGTCGCGTCACAGTAAGCTGCAGCACGTACAACCTCCCTTGATTGTGCTGGACCCTGGCGAGGAGTGGTCCGCTCGGGTCTCGCAGCTGAAGCACCATGAGATGGATGCTGATGCCGTAGGCGACCTCGTCTAGTTGCCCAATGCTCACGATGTTGCTGCACAAACGTGGTATATAATAGACTTCGGTCAAGGCCAGGTGCTCACCGTTTCGGCATTGGAACAGGACTGTTCCTCTCCCCTCAATCTGCACAGCAGACCCATCGCCAAGTTTGACAGAGCCACGGACTCCGGAAGGAAATTATATGCAGCAGTGCTGTAAGCAGACACCTTTGCAACACCTCCCAGATTCACGCCCTGTGATCTCGCATGATCTCCAAGCAACGTCACCAGCAGGTGGCTTCCACGCCTGACACAGTACGATATAATCCAGCTCGGCTCGGCTAGGTTCGATGCATTCTCTGAATCGGCTCGAATGCGAAACGCGCACGACCGCTGCCACCGCGCCCTTCCGCCCACGCGCACGCATGCGCCTCCCTCGCCACCCTCGACGTTGCTGTCGGAGCCGGCGCCGTAGCTTGTCCCAGCCTCTACATCCACGCTGCTGCCGCTGCTGTACCTGGGGCTTTGGTTCGAGGTCGGGCTCGACTGCTCCTTGCCGGCGCCATGCTCTAGAGACAGATGTGCACGACGTTGCTCGCCACCTCCCAAGCCATTGCTCCAGACGTGCACAACGCATGGAGCCATGGAAGGTTATGGAGCCAGACGTGCACAACGCATGGAGCCATCGAAGGTCATGGAGCCGAGCCAGCTGCCAGTCTACCGCGTCGAGCTTAGAAGGCATGTGAGGGCGCTTGGAGATTTGTACAGAGACACATGGCCAAAATCGGGGACGTGCTGTAAAAGTACGAGTTTGCAGCACTGCTACATACAATTTTTTTCCCGGACTCCCGTGTTCAGCTCGAAGAAGATCTCCCTGCGGTCGGACATGTGGTTGTTGGCCCCGGTGTCGAGGAACCACGCGGTGTCGCAGCGCTCACCATCGGCAACTGCGCGAGCCTGAGAGAGCTCTTCATTGAGCAGGACGTGCCCGATGGGTTGCGCCGGCACGGTGATCGTGTCCGACGTCACGAGGAGAAGCGCGCTCTCCTGCGTCTCGGTCTGCGCCAGGTTCACCTGCTGCTCCTTGCGCTCTCGTCGTGGCTCGGAGCAATTTCGAGAGAAGTGCCCAGGCTTGTTGCAGTTGTAGCACATTACCTTGCTCATGTCGCACTTGCCGCCGCCCGTAGCATCTCGGTTCGCCCCACCGTTCTGACCTTGTGCTTCGTTGCCGCGATTTTGGCTCCGCGACTTGCCTCACCACGGCCACCGCGGTAGCCGTTCGAGTTGTTCGAGCCTTCGGAGCCCGAGCCTTGTCCTTGCTCGCGCTCTCAACGTCGTGCCTCCCACTGCTGCTCTGTCAAGAGCGGTTGCCCTCCTCCTGACTGCGACGTGCACGAATTGTATCGCTCCTCGGCGGTGTATAGTCGCCCGATCAACTCCTCAACGGAGAGGGCGTTGAGATCCAGCGGGGTCTCAATCGCAACGGCGATCTGTGCGTACCGAGGGGGGCACGACATGCAGCACCTTCTGCACCACCCGCACCTCCTCGACGTTGTCCCCCAGGATCCGCAGCTGGTTGACGAGGTTGGTGATTCTCATGCCGAAGGCGTCGAGGGTCTCGCCGTCGCGGAAGGTGATCTGTTCGAACTCCGAGCGAAGCCATTGAGCCGTGGCTTCGCGCACGCGGTCCACTCCCATCCGCATCACCTTCAACGTGTCCAAGGCATTCTTGGCCGTCTTCTTGATAACAAGGACGCTCAGGACTTCCGGCGGGACAGCTCGGAGGATGACGCCTAGCGCACCTTTGACTTCTCGTACCGACGCCACGTTGCCTTCGACGGCGTCCCAGAGTCCCCAGGACTCCATGTGAACTTGCATAAGCAGCGCCCACTCGACGTAGTTCGTAGCAGTGAGTGTAGGGAACATGACGCCAGCTCCTGGAACGACCGGCGAGTGCTCGGCCGCCGCCTGCTGGTGGATCACCACTTGCTTTTCTCGCCTCACACGGCTACGACCACGGCTCTGATCGCGTGTTCGTGGCAGCATGGTGGAACGTCCGGAGGAGCCGTCTGCTGCCGGAGAGTTCCCGCTGTTACCCGGCATGGACATCGCGGATCGGTGACTGGCTCTGATGCCACTGTTACCGCAGCGCCGCCAGAATGCACGAGTGCACACGGGAGATTTTGCGTCGTGTGTCTGTTATTGCACACACCTTGTTAACCAGATTTATAGCTGGAATTAAAACAAACACACGACGGGGTCGTGGTGACCGAGTCCGGCGCCTCCGCACCTCTCACTCCACGCCTCGCCCAGCGACGTGCCTCGCCATGTTGCACGACGCACGTCACGACGTACACCACGCACACCACGTACGCACGTACATCGTGCCACACACATGCACACCCATGCAACTACCGATCCGGCACAGACGACGCTCATATCTCCTACTTATTCAGCTAAGTAAAAGATAACTCAACGACTTGATTAAATCTAACAACCCGTACGGTCTCCAACGGGCGACGGAACGAGGCTACAGAGTTTTCGTAGTGAGAGGAGCCATATCGAAACATGCGCCTTCCCTGGCGGATACCAATCGCTGTGTTGAACGCGCACGTGGCCGCACACTCGAATTTGGCGTGTGAATAGGGGTGGGCGCGGTTAACCGCATAACCGTTAACAGAAATTAACCGCACCGAATTAACCGAAATTTTCAGTTAATTCGGTTTTTGGTTATCGGTTCGGTTATGATTTTTTCGCTATTCGGTTTTCGGTTAATAGTTCGGTTTTTAATCCGATTAACCGAATTAACCGAATTTTATGTGATTTGTTCATGTCTATTTTTGTTTCTCTTGGTTTATAATTTATCAAACATGGATGTATGCTTGTATATTAACTTATATATTGGTCTTTTATGTTTGAGTTGATTTCATGTTGTTTTATTATTCAAAATTTCAAATTTTCTTTATTTATTTTTATGTTTAAATTGTGTTTTAATCTATATGCGGTTAATTCGGTTAACCGATTAACCGAACCGAATTAACCGCAACCGAATTGTGCGGTTAATGTTTTTGTTCGGTCATATTCGATTATCGCTTTCTATTAACCGAATTGACCATTAACCGAATTAACCGAACCGAATTAACCGAATGCCCACCCCTACGTGTGAACGAGCGATTTGGCGGGGAAAGGCGCGGGGGCGCGGGCGATTTCACGCGCAGGGGGCAATGCACTGGTCAGTTTCCCGCACGTGCAGGTCTTCATATCCTGCGTGCACGGGCGCACAGGGGCGGGAGAAATTTCGGTATGGTACATTTGCCTCTGCTGTTGGAGTTGCATGGTTTTAGTCGTCCATTTCTGCGCTGGAACATGACCGAAAAGGATATCCTCATATTGGTATCTTTGTTGGACTCAGCCTAAGCAAACTCAAGTATTCGGCCAGGCCTCTGTTTGAGCAGAGTTGGGTTCTGATCTTCCAATTTTAGGCTATCCGCACTTGTCTTCTGTATCTTCTTCTAAAGTCTAATCGAAGTACATCGTATTTTATAACTTCCTTTAAAGTCTATTCTCCTTCCTCTATACTCTTTGAAAACTTCCAGTAAATTCTCTAGTAACCTTCCTCGTAGGATATGTTTGGTTCATATAATAAGGTTATCATTATTTTCCAGCGTTCCAAAAGGCATTCTAAGGCGCTCGTCTAGGCTCGCTTAGGTGCTCCGCGCGGGTGGACCGCCTCGCCTTGGGGGGTAGGCAGCCGCAAAGCAGCGGGGCAGGGGAGGGGGGATCCGGAGGTGAGCCACGAAGGAGGGACGGTGGGGCTGCCAGATCCAGAGGGGAGCCGTAGAGAAGAGACAATAGGGTGTCGGATCCGGAGAGGACCAGGGACGGGGGAGGAGCGTCGGGGCTGCCGGATCTGGACGAAGAAGGGCGGCGAAGGATCCAGAGGCGAGCGCCCAGGAGGGGTCCAATCTGCGAGGAAGAAAGGGTGGGGGATCCGAAGAGGAGAAACTAAGAGTGTGTCCTACGTGGAAGGAGACATGCAACAGTTTGGCTGAGTTGTTGTTTGAGACTGTAGAAGCTAAAGCTTCGGGGCAGAAATGGGTTGCGAAAAATTAGCCCACATAGCAGAAATATGAATATATTGTAATATTTTCGAAAATTTAGAATTCATCATTGTATGCTACAGTGCACTCTGCCTTGAAACGCCTAGCCGACACCTAACCCCGCCTAGGCTCTAGGCGGATGGTCAACGCTTGCCTAGCGCCTAACGCCTTTTGAACCTTGCTATTTGCTATATTTTTTTGTCAAACTTATCTAAGTTTAGATGCTCAAATTCTTAGCCGTAACTTGACAAGCTTAAAGAAATCTTATCACACTTTTTGGAGTATATGATATATGAGATGATCTAGTTAGATGAACCATAATCTTGCCACACTTATGGCTATAAAACCAAACACATGACTAGCTCATTTGGTCAAACTTGACTAAGCCAAAGTGTGACAAGTTGAGGTTTCGATCCAAATGTGCTCTAAGTAAGAGAAATTTGGTACAACACCTGAATTCAAACTTCTTTTCTTTTTGTGAAGGTGAATTCAAAATTCATGAGAAGTTGGAAATCCTTATGTTTGTATCAGCCCAAAATTTCTTCATGTGTTGTGATCCCAATAGATCAGATCAACGGGGCTATACAAAAACTTCACACAACATCATTTAGACCGGTAATAATTTGTCCTTGTTTCAAATGGCAGCCATCTAAGAACCGTTATAAAACTAATGTTCGCATATGCAATTTAATTTAAAGAACCAGAATCCTAGTTTGCAGGTGCCCGAGGGCACCTACAGATTTCAATCGATAGCTCGCGTGCGCAACAGCCGCCGCTGGAGGGTGACTGGGTGAAAGATGATTAACTTTATTTTTATTTTGTTAATTGTTAATTTGTAATTTGTAAGGGTTATGCTAATTTTAAAATAATAAAATAAATGTTTTCGTGATTAATGATTAATTACAATGATTAGTGGTTAATGATAGTAATTAGCTGCTAATTACTCTGTTCATGATTTTTATTCTAATTTTAGGCACTTGAAATATATACAACCCCTTTAAATAACGTTATCCTGAATACAAATTTGATGTATGAGTCGTATGCGGTGGGTATAGATGGCCAGATGGGCCTGGCCAAGCGGGCCAGCCCGAAAGCCCGTAAAAAAACCACGACACGAACCCGACTCGACACAAAAAAGGGGTCCGGGCTGACCCGCAACCCGCCTTCGGCCGTGCTTGGGCTTGGCCTCGGGCCCGTCATACCGGCCCGACATGACCCGTTTTCGAGTGGCACGTAAGGTACGCTGCGGTGGCCCGATCGGCCCGCGAGCAAGGGCACGACACGGGAGGCCCAATCAGTTCGTAACTTCGTATATAAACGGACGCCTCCCCGGTTGGCGAAACCCTACCCCGCTCGCCGCAGTTCGAACAGTTGGATATCGAGTTTCGACTCCCGTTTCCCACCCCACTCCCACTTGAGTCCTCGACCTCTTCGCTCGGGCAAAAGCAAAACCCTAATCCCCCGTCGCCACCCTGCAGCCCCGCACCCCACCGCCTCTAACCGTGGCTCGTGGCCGCGCGCCCGTGCCGGTGGCTTGCTTCACACCACTGCACCCGTATGGTCGTGCTTGTGTAGATATGTGCATCCGTGAAGTTGTCGACCCTGACTCGCTGGACGACCGAATTATGTGTCACCGCGGAGTTACGGTGTCATCTGTGCCGGGCTCGGTCCCCCTCCCTGACGCTGGCGCCCGCCTGATCTCGGTGCCCCCGCTGAGGGACGTCGTCGTCGCTGCTTGCGGAGTGTTGGCGCCGACGCTAGCTCGTCGTTGCCCCTGCTATCGGTGTACTGCGCCTTGCTCGTCGTCATTTGTGGCTGTGGTCTCTCGGTAGCTCGTAGGCCGTAGTTGTGGACTTTGAAAGTAGCCTAGAGGGGGGGTGAATAGACAATAATCGAAAATCTAGACTCAATTAAATTTCGTCCTATCAATGCAAGTCGAACTTATCTGACTTGGAATCGGACTTGTCTCACTCAAGTCGGACAAGTCTGATCCTGATCGGATAAGTCCGACATACTTCACAGGGCAGCGATAAAAATGGAGTTTTTACGCAACCTAGTGAATGGAAATGCGTCCTAGCAGTTCTAGTAGATGATGGAAATGAGATTAAGTGCTAGAAAGAAGTAAACCTAGATGATCACTAGAAAGTAAGGACTTCGCGGAAATGTAAATAGAGACAATGAACACAAGGATTTTCTCCTAAGATTCGGTTCCATGAAGAAACCTACGTCCCTGTTGAGGAACCCACAAAGGGTTAGACCTAACAACCCTATCCTCGCCAAGACGCCTCAAAGGTCAAGTCTTGGATATTCCACTATCACAAAGATTACAAACTCCCCCGGATCAAGAAATCACACAAGAAATCTTCGGGGCGACGCTTAACCATCTAGAGGAGAACCCCAAGAGTAACAAACACACAATCAAGAAGAAACTCAGCGAATCAAACATTGCTCAACCTCCTATGGACTTCTCTTTCCAATTCTCACAATCTCTCCTTCACTCTCCAAAAAAATCTTCGAATTTGGGCTCAAGTGGGTGAAGAACAATAGAGAGGGTTTCTTCAGGGTTTGAGGCGGCTCTGAGAGTTTCTGTAGGTTTAGGCAGTGATTGGGGATGAAATCCCCACCAGCTTATACTCAAAAAAGTGTTTTTAGCTATTAGTTGACATCCCACGTCGGACAAGTTTGACCCAAGTTTGGATAAGTCCGATAGACTACCAACGGAATTTGTATGGCTAATCACTCGAATTTGAATTTGCACGCAAAAGCTGCTTCGGACAAACCCAACTAACATTAGACAAGTCCGACCCACAAGGAGGGGTTTTTAACTCATACTTATTCGAGCCACTAAGCTGGAGAAGTCCACCTCGGACATGTCCAACCCACTTCGGACATGTCTGAAATCGAACAGAGACTTCTTGGACTTGTGTGAACTACATCTCGGACAACTCCTCGAACATGTCCGACCCACTTCAGACATGTCTGAAGATGACCAAAGAAGTTATGGACATGTCCAAAATATAGTTTGGACATGTCTGAATTCCGCCAGAGGAATTTCAGACTTATCCGACTAAGGTGTCGGACAAGTATGACTCTAGACAGAAGGTTTTCGGACATGTCTGATCCAAGGCATCGGACAAGTCCGACTCTACAAAAGGGTTTTCTTGACACCTACCCAAGGGTTGAGCTCCCATTTGCCTCACTAAGTTTTCACGCGTCGTGTCCCTCTTAATAGTACGGATTTTCCTATGACTCAAGGAGAAATAGAAAACCTATTTCTACTCCACTTTTCGTGCCTTTTCTCCTTTTTTCGTGAATTTCACTCTGTACTACATTTTTTGCAAGAACTCAACCAAACTCATTAGCTCTTTAATTGTTTGTCATTAATCAACCAAAACCCACAAGGGGCCTAAATGCACTTTCAATCTCCCCCTTTTTAGTGATTGATGACAACAAATTAAAGCTTCCCACAATTGGATAAAAATTTGATTTTGTGTATTAAGAGTCTATGAGCTTTCGATTAAAGACAGGATTAGAAGAGCTCATATACTCTTAACACTCGTGGGGTGTCTACATGCATTTTGTGTGAAGAGCATTGTGATGCATTGCAAGTGAATAAACATTGATGACTCGAAACAAACTAAGCATTCAAAACATGAGTGAAACATAAGCATCACAAGCATTAAGCATTACTAGGTAAAGAGTTTACACATAAACCATAAATGAGTACAAATCCATGTCCATAACTAAAATACTTCTCCCCCTTTGGCATCAAGGCACCAAAAAGGAGAAAAGCTAAAAAGGAGCCCTAGTATCTAATCGTTGGCACTCTCTTCAGAACTTCCACTCTCCCACTCCTCTTCATACTCGCTTTCTTCATCATCATCAACAACACTAGTTGTCGCGGGGCACTAGAAGAACCACCAATCCCCGAGAAGAAAGCAAGCTCAAACTCTGACAGCTCTGGAATCTCCGGAGGTACTTCATCTTCGATGTCATCTGACACAAAGGCAGGGGGAAGCTGGAGGTGCTCTCTGATGACCGCCATGTATCTCTTTTGCCTCTTCTTTAACTTTTGTACATAAAATCTGAGTGGAGTGGCACATAGAGAACATCGCCTTGAGAACCGTCCCGAAGAGCAAGAAGGTTGATGTGGCACAGGAGGAGGAGGAGGAGGAGGAGGAGGAGGAGGAGGAGGATGAGCTGAGCGCCTCCTGGGTGAGGTGGGATGAGAGGGTGCCGAAGGAGCTCTCACGGGACAATGAAGCTTCGAAGGCTTCTGAGGCACTAGAGGCCTATGCACCACTTCCTTCATAAATTTCTCGCCAGAGACAGTCTCAATAAGCTTCATGATGTAGGGAACACAACAGCAAGACCTGGCAGGAGTCTTTGAAGTAATGTAAATATCCTCATAGATGTAGTCAAATGCATTAAACTTATGTTGGATGGCAAGAATCTTGATTACATTGCGGTTATTGTGGTTGATTCAATTGGCATCGCCATCTTTAGGGGCTATCGTCTTTCGGATGAGATGATTCAACACAACATGAAAAGGACGTAGCCCGTGGATGTGAGGAGGTTGAGCGGGGTATCCCTGTGGGTAGAAATCCAACATCTCCTCAGTGGTCACAAGAGGCTCCTCTTGAATCTTCAATGGATGCCTCAAACAGTGTCCCATGCCCAAGATGTTGGCAAAATCTTCATAGCTCACGGAGTACTTCTCACCATTGGTCATCCAAGTGAAACCATGTTTGTTTGTCCAATAGAATATGGTGGCATAGAACTGAAGAATCACTTCGAAATTACATGGGTATTGCAGACCCATGATGCCCTTTACACCATGAAATTCACAAGAATCCTTGACTTTAGTAAATAACACATCTTTCTTCTTTTGGACCGTCTCCCAGTCAACCCACTGCATGTCAGTCACTGGATTTTGCTTAGTCATAAGCACTGATCGATAGTAGTCCATGTCGAAATAGCTCCAAAACCGAGGGTCTATCCCAACCTTAGGCATCTCGTAGCACATGACATCCCTCTGAGTCTGTGTCTCTAGGAGGTTCTTTCTATATTTGACCCGGTCTGCTGGATGAAGAGGATCGCCTTTCGGTGCGTGGACTACCAAGGGTCCAATCTCAGCATCCCCTGGAGAAGCTTGAGGACCACCACTGGATCCTCCTGAGACAACAATGGCTCCATGAGCGGAGCTGGTGCAACAGGTTGTCTGCTTGACCCTTTTCGGGGCTTAAGTGGATGCTTCACTGCTTGCGGGTTGCTTTCCTCTCTTTGCACCTTTATTGTCACGAGTCAAGGCTAGAGATAGACATAAATGATAGGTAAGAGACAAAGCAAGAAGGGTATAATCATTTATTGATAGTTTGTATATAAGTTAAGAGGTTAATGCTAAACAAGATCGGACTTGTCTAACCCGAAGGTCAGACATATCCGACTAATGGAGTTGGACTTGCCCGGAGCACATGTTGAACATGTCCGACCTGTATAGTTTTAACCCTAACTTCTATCTAAACTAGACAAATCAATTTTTCTACCAACAAGATTCTACCACAAGTTGTTAATCATGCTAGTGAACAAATTCATTAACAAGAAAAAAACAACTTGCCGCAAGGTCTGAAAGAATCAAGAAAAGATTGGATAAGATACCTTGAAAAGAGGGGATAGTGGAGAATATCGAATGGGTTGGTGATCTTCTAAGCCTTGGAGGGGATCAGCCTCACACACTCGTCGCAACAGGCTCGAAATCGAAAGGGATCTTGAGAGAAATGGAGAGGAACTCGATATGGAATGGATGAAGTGAAGAGAGAGAGAGAGAGGGAGAAGAGCTGTCAGCCTCTTTTGAAGGGCCTCGAACATCCCACGTCGGACTTGTCCGATGCAGAAGTCGGACTTGTCCGACAGTCTCCCGAAACCCTAACTGACCCACGTCGAACTTGTCCGACTCAGCTGTCGGACATGTCCGACTTAGTCAGACATGTCTGACTTGAGAGTCAGACTTGTTCGACTCCCCCTGAATAGTTGTAGTGTGCAACTAGAGTTTTGAGGTGGAGTTAGATAATTTGGACATTATGGACAAGTTTTCATAAAATATTTTTTGCAAACATGGTTAGTAAGCAATCAACACCCAAACAATGACCATAATTCACAAAAATCCAATAATTTCAAATAGTTTTGCAGAAAATCGAGTGGGAAGAGTTTTTCGCAAACATGCACGAATTTTGAAGCAAAAACGAGTAACAATCAGATGTGCAAGACTCAAGCCACATTTCGAGAATCTAAGATATTAATCTTACTCCTAAGTTCACGAAATCTTTTCACATCTTAGGGCTTGGTGAAGATATCGACCAATTGTTTTTCGGTTCTCACATGGGATATCATTATGTATCCTTTGATGGAGTGATCTCTCAAGAAGTGGTGGCGGATATCAATGTGTTTGGTCCTTGAATACTCAAATGGATTGTGGGCTATTTTTATGGCACTCTCATTATCACATAGGAGAGTGATATGGCACAAGTTTATACCATAGTCCCTAAGAGTTTGCCGCATCCAAAGAAGTTGTGCACAACAACTCCCGACTGTGACATACTCCACTTTGGATGTGGATAGAGCAATGAATTTTTGTTTCTTTGAGTACAATACGCTAGGGACCTCCCCAAAATTTGGCAAGTTCCGGAGGTACTCTTCCTACCGACTTTGCACCTAACATAATTCGCATTGGAATATCCAATGAGATTAAACTTAGAGCCCTTGGGGTACCAAAGTCCTAGGCTTGGTGTGTGAACTAAATATCTAAGAATTCTCTTTACGGTGGTCAAATGACACGCCTTGGGAGCAACTTGGAATCAAGCACACATACAAACACTTAACATTATATCGGGCCTAGATGCACATAAGTAAAGCAATGAACCTATCATGGAGCGATATACCTTTTGGTCTACACTTGGACCATCTTCATTAAGGTCAAGGTGCCCATTGGAGTCTTGATGGGCTTGGATTTGTCCATGTAAAATTTCTTGAGAATATCTTGTGTGTAATTCGTGTGACTAATGAACGTATCTTCCTTGAGTTGCTTCACTTGAAATCCTATGAAAAACTTCAAATCGCCCATCATCGACATCTCAAACCTTTCGGTCATAATCTTAGAGAAATCATTACAGAAAGTTATGTTAGTAGAACCAAATGTAATGTCATTGACATATACTTGTCAAACAAATGAATCGTCATTGAAATGCTTAGTGAATAGAGTGTAGTCAACCCTCCCAATTTTGAAGCCATTTTGAGTTAGTAAATCTCTAAGGCACTCATACCAAGCCCTAGGGGATTGTTTGAGGCTATAGAGAGCCTTACGCAATTTGTAGACATGGTTGGGGAAGTATTGATCTTCAAAGCCTGGAGGTTGCTCCACATACACTTCTTCTTTGATTGGAACATTGAGAAATGCACTCTTGACGGCCATTTGGTATAACTTAAAATCATGGTGGGTAGCAAAGGAAAGTAATATACGAATTTATTTAAGCCTAGCTACGGGAGCAAATGTTTTATCGAAATCCAAACCTTCGACTTGTGAGTACCCCTTGATCACAAGTCGTGCTTTGTTCCTTGTAACCACCCCGTGCTCATCTTGATTGTTGCGGAACACCCACTTGGTGCCAATAACATTTGCATTTGGTCTCTTCACGAGCTTCCACACTTGATTTCTTTCAAAGTTGTTAAGCTCCTCTTGCATGGCCACCATCCAATCCGGATCTTGTAGTGCTTCTTCATCCTTGTGAGGTTCCAAGGAAGAAACAAAAGAGTAATGTTCACAAAAATTTGCAACACGAGATCGAGTAGTTACCCCCTTGGAGATATCTCCAAGGATGTTGTCGACGGGATGGTCCCGTTGAACGCTTTGATGTACTCTTGGGTGTGGTTCTTGAGGTATTGTATCTTCATCTTCATCTTCCTCATTTTCTTCATCTCCCCCTTGATCGTTGCCTCCATTTTGATCTTGTTGAGGTGCAACATGAGGGTCTTGAACTTGATCGTTTGAGGAAGAGATTGTTTGATGTGTGGGATGGCCACTTGAGTCTTGAGGTTCTTCTTGTGGTTCTCCAAGTGCCATCCTTTCTATCACCACTTGTGGAGCTTCTTCTTGATCTTGCACATTACGATCAACTTGCTCCACTTGGGATCCATTAGTCTCATCAAACACTATGTCACGTGCTACTTCAACAATTTTGGAGGATTTGTTGGAAACACGATAGGCGTAAGTGTTTGAGTCATAACCAAGTAAGAAACCCTAATCAGACTTTGAAGCGAACTTCGAAGTCCTAAGCTTCTTGTTGAGAATATAGTATTTGCTCCCAAAAACACGAAAATAGGAAATGTTGGGTTTGTTACTGGTTAGGAGCTCATAGGACGTCTTCTTCAATATGTGATGAAGGTACAACCGGTTCATGGCATGAAAAGCGTTGTTGACCGCTTTCGCCCAAAACCAGTCCGACGTCTTGTATTCATCAAGCATGGTTCTTGACATCTCAATAAGAGTCCTATTCTTCCTTCATCCACCCCATTTTGTTGAGGGGAATAAGGGCCCGAGAACTCATGTTTGATGCCTTCTTCATACAAAACTCTTCAACTTGAGTGTTCTTGAATTCAGTGCTATTGTCACTCCTTATGGTCTTGATCCTTAAGGAGAACTCATTTTGAGGTCTCCTAAAGTATTTCTTGAGGACACTTCGAGTCTCGCTCTTGTCATGCAAAAAGAACACTCAAGTGAAACATTAAAAATCATCTACAATGACAAGACCATATTTGTTACCGCTAATGATTATGTAGGCAATTGGGTTGAATAGGTCCATGCGTAGAAGCTCCAATGGTCTTGTTGTCATCATCATGTTCTTGGATGGATGTTTAGCTCCAACTTGCTTTCCGGCTTGGCAAGCGCTGCATGGCCTATTCTTTTCAAACATAACATTCTTCAAACCACGTATGTGCTCGTCCTTAAGAAGTTTTCGCAAGTTTCTCATTCCAACATGGGCTAGTCTTCTATGCCAAAGCCATCCCATGTTGGTTTTTGCCATTAAGCATGTGTAAAGTTCGGCTTTATTCGTGGAAAAATCGACAAGATAAAGCTTTCCCTTGAGCACACCCTTAAAGGCAATTGAGTCATTGCTCCTTCTTGTGACGGTCACACCCTTGTTAGTGAAAAGACAATTATAACTTTTGTCGCATAATTGTGATGTGGACAAGAGATTATAATCGAGTGAATCAACATGCAAAACATTTGAAAGAGTAAGAACCTTCCTTGACAAAAACAATCAAGTCTTTGTCATTCTTGGGAGTCTTAGCATTTTGCTTCCTCTCCCAAGAATAGCCAAGACAATCTTTGACGAGAGGATGCCTTGTGTTGGTGTATGCACTACGTGCATATGTCATCTTATCCTTGTCGAAGATGCAACCCTTCAGTGCTTGCTTGTTTTGTGCTACCTTAAGCTCCAAGAGATCCTCAAACTCTTGACATCTCTCCTTTTGTTGGATGATCATGTCCTCTTGACAGTTTATGAGCTCTTCCTTCTCAAATATCTCATCCGACAACATCTGCAACCTTTTCAATGTACTCTTACTCATGTCCTTTAGCATGTATCATTTGCACTAGCACTATCAAAGTTATCATGTAATGAAATTGAAGAAGATGGTCTAGATTTAACCTTCTTTCTCCCTCCTTGGCCATGAGGCAAGTTGGCCTTGAGCTCTCCAAGTTGGGGAAGAGCTTGTTCTCCATAGTTGATTTCTTCATGGCAATTGTTGCTATGTTCTCTTCTTCATCGGAGGAGGAGTCTTCATTTGAGTCCCACTCCTTCCCAAGGTGGGCTTGTCCCGATCGCTGCTTCTTCTTGAAGTACTTTTGTGACGCCCGGTTCTGAAAAATGAACCAAGCTAACGCATATGTGTGCCCAGGATGTTCATCACACATACACGAGTGCATTCACAAAAGAGTATATAAAAAATTACCACAGAACAAGATTAATTAACCAAGTTATATTAAACAACCATATTATCCTCGAATACAAACTCTAATGAATATTAAGGACAAGTTCAACTAATGCAGCGGAAATAAACTAAATAAGCAAACTAAACAGCTAAGCATAAGCAATAGGGTATATATGCGCAGCTCCAATCAACACCACATGCAAAGCTGACGGTAGACACGGCCTAGAACTCTGCATTATCGCCATTAAACTCCCAATCCTGACCTGCAACTGTTGGGGGGGGATTGCAAGAGTGAGTACATGTCGTACTCAACAAGTGTGGAAAGTATGACATGTGGTTTATTCAAATGACGAATATAATAATGGCAAAGTGCTGAAAAGTACATTAAAACATTTGAAAAGCAATATATTACATGTATATGAATCAAACCCATCATATCATAAGTAATATCATAATACCAGTATACAATTCACCATCCTCATCAATAATTCCAAATTTCACCATTTGCCAATACCCATATTCAATACCAAAAATTGATCCATAACCAAAATACCAACCATAACCATCCCAAATACCATCCCAATACCGAGTTCCCTCTAATCATGGAAGTTGCCCAGGTGCTCATAGCCGGGAGCACGACTATCATGATAGTTTTATTAGACTCTGCAGAGTTTGTACCTCTTTACCCACGTGTTTGTGATTTCATCACCTTTCGATGACTAGAACCTCTATTATGTCGTCTCACACTTCCGTCAGTGTGTGGCCAAGAGATCACAAAATATCCTTTACAAAGGGATTACTAGTCTATTTAGACCCCACTGAGGTTTCACCGGTGGCGATGCCTCCAACTGAGCACATCTTCAACCAAGGGCCCCCTCTTGAGCCATTCGGATCCCAGGGTAGTCCCACCAATCATCAACAAACCCAATCCGACTACCCCTTCCCCGAGCATCCCTAATGGTACAAATAGCACTGGCAAAGCCCTAATTAATCAGCTACGCCGCACCCATACTTGGCCTCGTGGTGGCACTGTAGTCCTGGCTTATTCTCTCATGAACCGGTTCTTAGATATAAAGCAAGCAAAACCACCATAACATCCAACTCATCCACATACTAGGCTTTCTTAGATCACCCATTACCATATCATGTTATCCAGTTCATGTTAATCATAATCTCATTCATGCATAATTAAATTGAGTGGTATAGTTGGTTTCCCATCCCAGTTGATTAAGCGAAGCAAAAGGTAAAAAGCTCATCCCGACTCTCTACCATAATTCCAGGTGACAAGGGTGGTTAAACAATTCTAGTAAACTTCCTATCATAGGGTTCCCATCAAATTGACAGAAGCATGCAGTTTTGCAAACAAAACATTCACTTTAAAAACAGGATCAATATGCTTCAAGGACACTTGTCTTGCTCTTGCAGTTGATTAGGGTCAAAGCCTTCTAACTCTTGGTGTTGGAGATCCTTCGTGGCACTCTCTAGCGCAAATCCGTCTAAACCACACAATAAACATACAAGACAAGAAACACAATCAAAGAGTCAACAAATATTACTCAATATGACATGACATGCATGATTTATGCAAATGCAAGGTAGAACTTGTTAATATATTGCTTTTCATGATCACTAACTAGTTCTAATAGATTTTAACAAGTTTATATAGGTTTGGAGTTGATTCAAATCAATTTTAGAATTAATTCAACACAATTTAACCAGAAAGATCGGACTAGTCCGCTAGGGACCAGACAAGTCCGCACTCTGTGAGATCAGTAGATTAGAGTTTTCTAGATCGACGTAAATTTGGAGATTAGGGGTTGAATTCACGTAAGGAAAAGAGAATAGAAGGTATACCAGGTGTTTAGAACTCCAATGAATCAAGAAACTTGGAGGTAACACTTGGATCTTGATGATTTAGGGTTGGTGATGAACTTGGAGATGAATTGGTGGTGAAGAACGAAAACTTGGTGGAGATCTTGATCCTCTTTCGTTTCCTCCTCTTCTTCTTCTTCTTTCTTGGGATCTCCTCCTCCTTCCTTGGTGGTGTCTCTCCACGAACTAGGGTTTGGGTGGGGTGAAAAAGTGGCAAATAGATGTCAAGCCAAGGGGTGGGGCTGTTTATATAGAGGTGGAGGCTAGGGTTAGATGGATTTCGAGTTTGGGATGAGTAGAGGCCGGTTTAGAGTCCCTCATGGGTTCTAAAAGAGTTAGTCACGACGTCCCTTGGCCCACTTAACGTGAAACCCAAGAAACAAGTCGTAAAATAAAAGATCAACTCGAAGTCACGAAATATCGGACAAGTCCGAAAAGGACCGGACTAGTCCGAAGTCGTCCAGAGAGAAAATCGGACAAGTCTAGCCAAAAATCGGACAAGTCCGACTTTAAACAGAGAGGAAATCGGACAAGTCCGCTGGAACACCGGACTAGTCTAGAAAAGTCCAGGGACTTAGCAAATTTTCAAGGATTCATGGAATATCGGACTAGTCCGCACAAAATCGGACAAGTCCGAAAGTTTCCAGAGGCAAAATCGGACTAGTCCGCAGCAAAAACGGACAAGTCCATTTTTAGTCAGAGAGAAATCGGACTAGTCCTCAATAAAATCGGACTAGTCCGCACTTTCGTGCATTTTAAGTGCGGTTTTGTTCTAAATCATTTTTAAATGCTCCAAATCAATTTTAAACTCGTTCCTCTTGTTGTGGGTTAATGTTAAACATGTATACGAGTGTATGTAGGGCATGATGTATGAAAATTAGGGTGTTACAACTTCTTTTCTTGGGACTTTCCCTCCTCCTTCTTCTTGTTTTCTCCATGTGGGCAATCCACAATAAAGTGGCCATACTCTCCACAATTGTAGCAATCTCTCTTTGATCTTGTCTTGGGATTGTCTTTGCTCTTGACTTCACGATGGTAGCTCCCCCTCCTCCTTCTCATCATCCTCTTGAAATTTTTGATGAAGAGTGCCTCTTCCTCATCAGTGTTGGGGCTCTCTTCATCAATCTCTTCTTGTTCTCGAGATCTTGTTGTCGTTGCTTTGAATGCAACATCTTTTTTCTTGGAGGAGAAGAGCTTTTGAAGGTCGTTGTAGAACATGGCCTCTTGCTCCATCATCTCATGGCTGATGATTCCCCCTAGCACTTCTTTGGGAGTCATCTTGTGGAATCCCGTACTTTCAAGAATCAAGGAGCAAAGAGTGACATTTTGAGGCATGAATGCCCAAATAATCCTCTTCACAACTTCGTGGTCCGTCCACCGAGTGCTTCCATAAGAGCGACTCTTGTTGATAAGGATCTTGAGGCGGTTGTACATGTCTTGGGGGGGTTTTACCATCCATGACAGTGAACCTCCTAAGTTCTCCTTCGATTATCTAAATCTTGGCCTCCTTTATCACACGTTTGCCCTCATGCGCCGTCTTGAGAGTGTTCCAAATGTCCTTGGCCACCTCCAATCCTTCAATTCGGTTGAACTCCTCACGGGGTCAAGGAGGAGGTGATCACTCCGTCCGCTTGAGCATTGCAGTGGAGTAGGATGGCTTGCTCTGGGATCACGTCCTCCTCATTCTTGGGAAGATGAACACATGTCAAAACAATTTGCCACAAGCTAGAGTTTAAAAAAATGAGGTGCATCTTCTGTTATGCTTTCACATAGTATAATCATTTTCATCACATCGAGGAGGTTTCCAAATAGGAATAGACAAGTAATGATTATTATGAGTTAGACGCTCATAATTGTAAGGATACCGAGTATAGTCTTGTGAACCACTTCCATTGGCGTCATTGGTCTCCTTCTTGGGAATACTCAACTTCTCACGAAGTCACGCTTTGAGTAGGCACACTTCCTCGTTGTCATTTGGATCATCTTGAAGCACATCGACGTTCTTCGTCTTGTCATCTCCATCAACGATCACTGGGTTGTCACCTATGTTGGCTATCTCCTCTCCGAGTTGTTAGACTCTTGGTGGAGAGACCTGCTCTGATACCAATTGAAAGTCGCCTAGAGGGGAGGTGAATATACAATAATCGAAAATTTAGACTCAATTAAAATATGTCCTGTCAATGCAAGTTGGACTTGTCTGACTTAGAATCGGACTTGTCTCACTGAAGTCGGACAAGTCTGATCCTGATCGAATAAGTCCGATAGACTTCACAGGGCAGTGATAAAATGAAGTTTTTACGCAACCTAGTGAATGGAAATGCGTCCTAACATTTCTAGTAGAGGGATGGAAATAATATTAAGTGTTAGAAACGAAGTAAACCTAGATGATCACTATAAAGTAAGGACTTTGCAGAAATGTAAATAGAGACAATGAACACAAGGATTTTCTCTCGAGGTTCAGTTCCATGAAGAAACCTACGTCCTCGTTGAGGAACCCACAAAGGGTTGGGCCTAACAGCCCTATCCTTGCCAAGACACCTCAAATGTCAAGTCTTGGATCTTCCACTATCACAAAGATTACAAACTTCCACAGATAAAAAAATAACGCAAAAAATCTCCGGGGCGACGCCTAACCGTCTAGGGGAGAACCCCAAGAGTAACAAACATGCGATCACGAAGAAACTCAGCGAATCAAACGTTGCTCAACCCCCTATGGACTTCTTTTGCCAATTCTCACAATCTCTCCTTCACTCTTCAGAAAAATCATCGGATTTGGTCTCAAGAGGGTGAAGAACAAGGGAGGAGGGTTTCTTGAGGGCTTGAGGCGACTCTAAGAGTTTTTGTAGGGTTAGGCAGTGACTGGAGACGAAATCCGCACCAACTTATACTCAAAAAGTGTTTTTAGCCGTTAGTTGACAACCCACGTCGGACAAGTCCGATCCAAGTTCGGACAAGTCCGACAGATTGCTAACGGAATCTGTACGACTAATCACTCGAATTTGAATTTGCGCGCAAAAGCCGCATCGAACAAGTCTGACTAACATCAGACAAGTCCGACCCATAAGGAGGGGTTTTAACTCAGACTTATCCGAGCCACTAAGCTGGAGAAGTCCACCTCGGACATGTGTGAAATCAAACAAAGACTTCTCGGACTTGTGTGAACCACATCTCGGACAACTCCGAGTTTCAGACACTTATAAGATTTTTCTAAGTCAACCACCTCGGACATGTCCGAGCCACTTCGAACATGTTTGAAGACGACCAGAGAAATTTCAGACATGTCCGAAATACAGTTCAGACATGTCTGAATTCCACCAGAGGAATTTCAGACTTATCCGACCAAGGTGTCACACAAGTCTACTCTAGACAAAAGGTTTTCGGACATGTATGATCCAAGGCATCGGACAAGTCCGACTCTGACAAAATGGGTTTTCCAAAAACCTACCCAAGGGTTGAGCTCCCATTTGACTCACTAAGTTTACATGCGTCGTGTCCCTCTTAATAGTACAAATTTTCCTATGACTCAAGAAGAAATATAAAACCTATTTCTACTCCATTTTTCGCGCCTTTTCTCCTTTTTTGTGAATTTCACTCCATACTACATTTTCTGCAAGAACTCAACCAAACTCATTAGCTCTTTAATTGTTTGTCATTAATCAACCAAAACCTACAAGAGACCTAGATGCACTTTCAGACTTAAATTGTACTGTACACTATTTTCTAAGTATTTTGAGATGCATTTGGCAATATCGGGCTTGGGCTGGCCTGACACGTCCGACACGCTAACGGGCCTGGCACGCCCAGCCCGCTAACAGGCATGACACGCCAAATCGTCCTCCGTGTCGGGTTCAGGACTGGCCTCAGGCCCATCGTGCCACCTCGGCCCGACACGACTAATTCTCGGGTCGTGCCGGACCCAACACTTTCAGGCACGAGCCCGATCGGGTTCGGACTGGGTCGGCCTGTCACAACCCGTTTGCCACCTATAGGGCGAATTTGGAGCCACCTTATTTGCTCCTGATCATCTAGAACCTTAGAGTTGCGATCTCAGGATATCTCTGTAAGGATCGAATGCCCAAGAGGGGGGTGAATTGGGCTTCTTTTTTTTTAAAAAAAAAAACTAAAGCAATAAAAACTCAACTACCAATAGCCCAATTCCCTATGCAAACAACCTATGCATTCAAGTGAATAATAAGTTTGCGATATATGAAATGCATAAGTATAACGAGAAAGGAAGAGTATGCAAACTCTCGAGAAGACACGAAGACAAGGTGATTTATCCCGTGGTTCGGCAAGATCATCAAGACCTTCCTACATCCACGTTGTGGCACCCTCCAAGGGTGTAGTCACTCCCAAGTCACCAAGACCAGGGATCTCACTAAGAGTCTCCGTTCACCATCTCTGGCAAGGTGGAACTCAAGCCTTGTACAAGTTTGATCTTCTGGGCTTCCACAACCGACTTGGCAAGCTCCGGAAGGATCTCTCCGATCATCGACTGATACACGGTGAATGCAATCACCAAGAGACACTAACTTACAGCTCTCACTAGACTAGAGACTCCAATCACAAAGAATGGAAGCACACAAGCATCATCTCTAGTAAGTTCTAGCCTATCTCTTGGTGTACAAGTGGTGTAAATGATGTGGAAGTGGTTGTTCAACATCTTGAATGCTTGATAATGTGTAGAGTAGCTCAGGGCATCAAAACTTGTCTAAATGATTGGTTGAAGGGGTACAAATAGCCACCTTCCACGAGATA
This sequence comes from Tuctoria greenei, assembly GCA_036927565.1. NCBI lineage: Eukaryota > Viridiplantae > Streptophyta > Magnoliopsida > Poales > Poaceae > Tuctoria > Tuctoria greenei. The sequence continues at coordinate 23,153,783 of JAYESD010000002.1, read as the reverse complement.
GTCGTTGGAAAAGTAGGTTGACATCACTGTTCTGCAAACACCGAATGATCTGATGTTCTCCCTTCAGTTGTCATCGGTCGAAAACAAATTAGCTGAGGTCACTGTGTCAGATATAACCATTGATCGACCGATGTTGTATACACCTGTACATTGGATAATCCGGTGACACTTGGTCCAGGATGGTCTAGAAATAATGCTTACTAGAATGATCGACCGACGTGGCATATTTGTACATCGGATGGTCCGATGTTACTTGGTCCAGGGAAATGGCTTACTGGAATGATTGACCGATGTAACACATGCTTCAACATCGGATGATCCGATGTATACCTAAGACTGAGGTCTTTTTCTGCTGCAGAGCCAACTCGACCGATGTAGTTTTTTTTGGATATATCGGATGATCCACTGAGTTGATTTTGTCTGCTTTGAGTTGTTCTAAGTGATTCTTTTGGAATTTGTCCCAGTTACCTCTTAGACATTGGTTTGAAATGTTCTTCTGATGACGACTAAGTCTCGTGTGCTATCAATTTTGATGGAATAATTTTGACATATATGTTTTTTCTTTCAATCTTCATGAAAATCGATTGACCTCGTAAAATAGTTTGTTGAGGGGTCTCCAATTGTATCCAATGAGCAGTAGATGATATAAATATAGATTCCATTAAGTGTGATGAGTTATATGAGAGGCCTTGCATCCACAAACTTATTAGTGATATCCAACGGTTGTCATTAATCACCGAAACCATACCTTATGGGGGCCTAGATGCTTTCAATCTCCCCCTTTTTGGTGATTGATGACAACACAACGAGTAAATCATAACAGTAATGAAATTAAGAATACGATACTCAAAAAGATATGTAACAAGTACAAGATCCAGCACACGAAGCTCGAAGGCTCAAAAACGATCAATAAAACATAAGAGAATTAAGTAGCACACGAATACTCAAGGATAGCAAAAGAATAGCAAAGCTCCCAAATTACAAAAGCTCCCAAAAAAATACTCTCCCTACAACTAGGACTCCCTCTAAGACTATGCTATCCCTCCCCCTGACTCTGACTTTTCTCCCCCTTTGGCATCAAGACACCAAAAAGGGAAGCTGAGTGCCTAAGGATCCTGAGCGCTTGGGGCGATGACGAACTGGTCGCCATCGGGGGTGCTGTCGTCGGTCCCATCTCCTGGAGAGATGGAGCTGCTGCCTGCTGCTGCTGAGGCTGGAGTGGAGGAGACCGGGGCTGTGGGAGCCGCTGTCGGTACTGAGGGTGCCTGCTGAGTTGGGACTGCCGGTAGCGGGGCACTGACAACCGAAGCTGGAGTCTGCTGAAAGAGGGTCGTAGCTGGCAGAGGAGAGTGAATCGGTGCGCCTAGGGCAAGCAGTGGTGACATGCTGATAGTCGGTATCAGCATGGTCGACACTGAAGCTGAGACTGGTGCTAGGACAGGTGGACCTGGAGCAAGACCAGGAAGCTGTGAGGGCAGGGCAATCCCGGTCTGAGTGTAGAGGTTGGTGATTAACCCCAGGATGCCCATCATGGCCTGCTGCGTCTGCTGCTGCTGGTCAAGAGTACGCTGATGCATCTGGTCAATGAGTCCAGTGAGCCTGTCAGTGTCCTCTCGCCTCTCGCGGGCTATCTGACGCTGCATCTCCCGCTGCTGCTGCTGGAGCTCCACAAGACGTGCAACCTGCTCAGCTCTGGCCTGCTCAGTTGTAAGCCGATCCTGTCGCTACTGCTCAACCATCTGTTGTAGTAGAGAAGTAAGCTCAGATGGCTGAGAGACCTATGCCTCGGACACCGGAGGTGGGGTAGGAGGTGGTGGTGCAGTCGAGCCTCCAACCCCCGCGTCGTGCAGCCTGGGTGAGGGAGGAGGTGGTAAGTACTCCTCGACACTGTCACTAGTGTCACTCTCTAACCAGATATGCTGTAGATCCCCTCCCTGAGCCTCAGCCTGTGCTAAGTCTTCCTCTGCTAAGTCTGCCAGTCTTCTTCTAAAAGTCGAGCTCGGACCTGACGCTCAACTGGGCGGCCAAGGCGGCGGTCTTCAGGAGCTGGAGCACGGTAGTGTCCGAACCGAGTGACGCTCTCATCGGTGAGACTGTCACGCACGGCGAATCCCTCTGGAGCCAACAGGTAGAGCAGGTGACTGATCCAGTGGCCAAACACAAGCTGTCTCATCATCCCAACTCCATCTGTGATGACATCCTCCATTCACAGATGAGGATATCCACGATGTCAAACTGCATCCCATTCATGACATAGAACAGGAGGGTCTGCTGCAAATTAGTGAAGCCCTCAAGGTATCCTAACCTAGGTAGTAGCGTGCGGCGCAAGGCAAGGTGAACAGTACGTGCAGCCGGAGTGAGTAGAGCAGGTACCCTAGGCTGGTCAGGTGTGAAGGGCTAAGCAAACAGTGATCGAATCTCCTCAAAAGGTGGTGCCACACCTCTAGTGAGCGGCCTCCTCGGTGGGTCAGCCTGTCCATAGACTAACTCGTGTAGGCAGATGTCATGGAGATCCACGCCTAGCAGCTGTCCCAAGGTCTGTCTAGTCAGATGGTGATGCTGGCCCATGAACATAAAGTCAATGGAGCTGCGGCCCTCTGAAACGTAGAGTGTGGTAAATAAAACTTGGACCCAGTCCTCCACGTAGGCACTCCGCTGGAAAGACATCAGCTCCACTAGCCCTCTGTACCTCTCAAAGAAAGGGAAAATCTCAGTGCTGGCTGCAAGTGCGAGCTGATCCCAGTCAATGAAGTTGTGCTGGAAAAGATTATGGCCCTGATGTCTGTAAGTCTCATACAGCGACGCCTGTGTTAGGGTCCAGAAGCGGCTGTCCACAAGTGGCTCTCTTAGCTGCGGGAACCACTCCTCAAGCAGAATGCTCCATCAAAGCTTCCTGAGCTGCTTTGCCTTCATTTTCCTGTAGTCAGTCAGGCGGACACCCTCACCAACTTGGACATTGGTGTCCATCTCATAGACGGCTCTCTCGGCCGCTCTGTCCTCCCGAAGCTCAGCTGCAGATGGTCTCTGACTCGGGGCTGCAGCTGGATGACCTCCGTGGGTCCTGACTGTGCGCCGGCGAATAAGCGGCTCCTCAGACTCCTCTGTCTCCTCTATTTGCTGTGGTTGTAGCTGCCTCTGTCGGGACTCTCGTATCCTCAGGGATCCTCTTCGGCCATGCTCACGCTCCTCAGCGGCGCGAGCGGCCATCTCAGCTTGTCTAGATTTCTTCATCTCTTTCGACAGCCTTTGCTTCTTAGCTGCCGGCTCCTAAATGGCCTTTCCCTTTCCTTTCTTGTCACGTCCCATCTTGATGAGAGGAGTGACGACGTCAAAGATGAGATCGCGGGCTAGGGTTGATGACGGCAAATTCGGAGAATGTGCGACGGCGAACGACGAGGAAGTGGTGTAGGTCACGGGGTCTCGCGGGGCAACGATGCCGGACGCACGAGGCGGTGACGCAAAGTACTACACGGCCGAGCGCGAGGAGCAACGGCTCGGAGGGTGATGCGGCCGGGCGAAGAGGAATGGCGCGGCGGCGCGACGGGGAGCGTGGCGGCTGGGCGCGAGGAGTGGCGGCGCGACGAGCGACGGCGTTGAGGGCGGCGGCGGCGCTGAGTGCGGCGGCGACCGGAGCGCGACAGGGGGCGGCGGCAAGGCGGGGGGCGCAGAGCGGCAGCGGCGGAGAGAAGAGAGAGAGAAAAAAGAAAGAAAAACGGAGAGGCGCGCTAAATAGGTGCGGCCCGAACCCTAGCTCGATTTTTAACATCGGATGATCCGACATCAGTTGAGAGGGTGCATCGGTCGGGCACCTTCAGCATCGGATGATCCGACGAGAAAAAGTTTATCATCGGTTGAATCTGGCACAACTACAGAAATGTGAACATCGAATGCTCCGATGTTTCTCAAAATGAACTCATCTGTTGATTTGACTTTCTGTCTGAGCTGACCCTTGTACTTAAGCACAAACTGATCCGATGATGCTTCTGCCCTAAGCATCGAATAATCCGATGACTACAAAAGATCAGCAACAGTCTATATATGTCCTTTGACTTAAACAAACAAAGAGAAACACAGGTCTTAGGACTTTTTGGGCAACCCCTAACCCCTCAAAAGGACTTTAACGCTAGTTGCCAATAACTTGGCTAAGCCCTAAAGCAAATAGAACACCAGAAAAACCAAGGAAAAATCCAAACAAAAATGTAAGGCCCATGCTTTGTGAGCTAGAGGATGAAGACTTCTATCTCTTTAAAACATGTTCCTTTAGGCATTAACACACTTAAAACTTTGTTCTTTCCACATCATATGAGTTGAGATATTTCATTTCAAACAAGTCTCTTTCTCATGAAGTGGGTTCCCCTTTGTGACAATCTACCGTATGCAATGCCAAACAATTTTTAATGCAGGATATTAAACGTGAGTGCAAGTCTATATGGCAGGCATCATGCAAGACATAAATTAAGTCTATCTTGCCAAGTTTGAACCTTTCAAAGGCTTCTTCAGGGAGAGCCATTCTGCAAGCCTTGGGGATACCCAAAAAAAAAACCGCCATCCCAAGCTAATCCTTGCTTGCCCTTATCCTTTGAAAGTTAGACAAGACCTACATGTGATGCATTCTTACATGACCATGGCAACTTACATGACGTTCGATGCATCTAGCACATTTAATTCACTCCTTAGTCTAGAAAAGGTTTTCTCATCAAGTGGTTTAGTGAAGATATCCGCCAATTGTTCTTCGGACCTAACACCTTGCAAGGAGATGTCTCCCTTAGGTTCATGGTCCCGCAAGAAATGATGGCGAATATCAATGTGCTTAGTGCGGGAGTGTTGAACGGGGTTTTTAGCAATCTTAACCGCACTTTCATTGTCACAAAGGAGAGGCACACAACCAAATTTAACACCAAAGTCCAAAAGGGTTTGCTTCATATATAGGATTTGGGCACAACATGCACCAGCCGCTATATATCCCGCTTCCGCAGTGGACAAGGCAACGGAGTTTTGCTTCTTACTAGACCAAGACACTAGGGAACGTCCAAGCAAGTGGCACCCTCCAAAGGTACTCTTGTGATCCACACGGCATCCGGCAAAGTCCGAATCCGAGTAACCCAAGAGATGGAATTTAGCACCTTTGGGGTACCACAAGCCTACACTTGGGGTATGCTTGAGATACCGAAGTATCCTAAAGACTGCCTTTCGATGCGATTCTTTAGTTGCCGCTTGAAAGCGGGCACACAAGCATACACTAAACATGATATTGGGCCTAGATGCGGTAAGATAAAGCAATGAACCAATCATAGAATGGTAATTAGATTGGTCAACAGGTTTACCGTCCATATCCGCGTCGAGATGACAATTTGTTGCCATTAAAGTACTTCTTGAGCTACAATATCCCATCTCAAATTTCTTCAAGAGGTCCTTGGTATATTTTTCTTGATAGATGAAGGTCCCCTCTTTAAATTGCTTGATTTGAAATCCAAGGAAGAAGTTAAGATCTCCAATCATCGACATCTCGAATTCCCTAGACATCATTTTGCCAAACTCATGGCTAAGAACTTCGTTAGTTGAACCAAAAATAATATCATCAACATAAAATTGACAAACAAATAGTTCTCCATCGATGTCTTTGGTTAAGAGTGTAGTGTCCACCCTCCCGATCTTGAATCCTTGCATGATCAAGAAATCCCTTAGTCGTTCATACCACGCTCTAGGTGCTTGCTTGAGCCCGTAGAGCGCCTTGTGCAACCTATACACATGATTAGGATTCCTCGGATCTTCGAACCCGGGAGGTTGTTCAGCATAGACAAGCTCGTTAATGTAACCATTAAGAAAGGCACTTTTCACATCCATTTGATAAAGCTATATATTATGATGTGATGCAAAAGCAAGAAGTATACGGATGGCTTCTAGTCGAGCGACCGGAGCAAATGTTTCTCCAAAGTCTAGTCCTTCAACTTGCGAGAAACCCTTGGGCACAAGTCTTGCCTTGTTGCGGATCACAACACCGTTCTCGTCTTGTTTGTTGCGGTACACCCACTTTGTCCCGATGACATTCTTGTCCTTGGGTCGCTCCTCCAACACCCAAAATTCATTGCGGATGAAGTTGTTGAGTTCTTCTTGCATGACCATTACACAATTTGGATCTTGTAGTGCTTCCTCAATGTGAGTGTGTTCTACACATGAAACAAATGAGTAGTGCTCACAAAACGTAGCGAAATGACGAGAACGTGTACTTACTCCCCTTGATGGACTATCAATATTTTGATCAATCAGATGCACCTTGGAGATGCGTCCATGCCTCATAAGTGGTTGTGAAGCACTTGGCGGTGGTGATGCGTGTTGCTCTTCTTGTGGTTGGACTTGATCATGGACTTGTTCTTCTTCTTGATGTTGTGTGGCTTGTGAATCTTGTGTCGGCAATGGATCATCTTTTCCTTCTTCGTCAACTTGAGGTGCCATAGATGTGTTGATGTTGGAACTTGAAGCTCCCCCTTGATCATGGCTCTCCTCAACTTTAGGCTTGATGTCTCCAATGGTCATGTTCTTCATAGCTTCTCGTAGAGGCTCATCATCTATTTCATCATGACCAAAACTCTCCTCTTGGGAGCCATTAGTTTCATCAAACTCAACATCACAACTTTCCTCAACTAAACTGGAGGTTTGGTTGAATACTCGATATGCTTTTGAGGTTGATGCATAACCAAGAAAGATACCAACATCACATCTTCTTTCAAACTTACCGAGACTTTTCTTGCGGTAGATATAGCACTTGCACCCGAAGACTCAGAAATAGGAGATGTTGGGCTTTCTCCTAATGAGGAGTTCGTACGATGTCTTTTGAAGTAGTCGATGTAGATAGACCCGATTTGCGGCATGGAACGCCGTGTTGATTGCTTCGGCCCAAAACTTCTCGAACGTGCCATAGTCATCAAGCATTGCTCGTGCAAGAGTGATGAGAGTCTTGTTCTTCCTTTCAACAACACCATTTTGTTGAGGAGTGTATGTGACTGAAAATTCATGTTTCACGCCTTCACGATCACACCACTCCCCAATGTTGTAGTTCTTGAATTCGGTGCCGTTGTCACTCCGGACGTTGATGATGGGAAGTTGAAATTCCCTTTGAGCACGTTTAGCGAAGGTCTTGAACATTTCTGGAGTTTCACTCTTGTCACCTAGAAACAACGTCCAAGCATACCGAGAGTAGTCATCAACTATAACAAGACAATAGAGATTACCACCAAGACTTTGATATGTGGACGGTCCTAAGAGGTCCATGTGGAGCAACTCAAGTGGCTTGGAGGTTGACACCATTGTCTTCATCGGGTGGTGTGAAGCAACTTGTTTCCCGGCTTGACAAGCACTACAGAGCTTGTTCTTCTCAAATGTGATATTCTTCACGCCAGTCACCATCCCGAGCTTGAATGACTTCTTGAGCTTGCTCATTCCAATGTGAGCGATGCATCGATGCCATAGCCAACCCAAACTCGTCTTGGTGAAAAGACAAGTGGTCAAGCTAGCATCCTTGGCGGAGAAGTCTACTAAGTAGAGGTGTCCATGCCGAAACCCTTTGAATATTAGTTCTTTGCTTGTTTCACTAGTCACAACAACATCATTCTTGCCAAAGGTGCATGTTAGTCCAAGATCACATAATTGTGCAATAGAAAGCAAATTGAAACTAAGTGACTTAACATACAACACATTGGAAATAGATAAATCATGTGAAATTGCAATCTTACCCAACCCAATTACCTTCCCTTTAGAGTTGTCACCAAAGGTGACTTGTTCATGATTGTCGGGGTTCTCTATGAAGGTGAACATACCATCGTTGCCGGTCATGTGTTGAGTGCACCCGCTATCGAGTACCCAATGCTTTCCTCTGGCTTTGTAGTTCACCTACACACATGAATTCAGTTTTTGATTTTAGGCACCCAAGCTAACTTAGGTCCTTGTATGTGTGATACAAGTGTTTTTGGGACCCAAAGTTGCTTGGGAAGCTTCCCCTTCATGCCCTTCATGTCCTTTCCAATGAACCTTGCCTTCACCTTGCCATCTACTTTACTCAAGAGATAATAGTGATCATCAAAGGTGGACTTGTAGTTAGTAGGCAATTTTGGAGAAGGCCGGTTAGGAAGAGGACACTCCCTTGTATGGTGACCGGTGACCTCGCAATGTTGGCAATAAGAACCAACTTCCTTGATGAAGCTTGTTTTAAGCCCCGGTGAGGGCACCTTTCCTTTGTTAGGCACCGGGAAGGATCCAAGTCCTCTCTTGTTGAAGGCCTTTTCTTGTTGGAAGAGGATTTCTTTGTGCTTGACTTCTCCCTTAGATAGTCTTGCCACACTAGTGCGGAGACTTTCAATTTCATCCATCAAATCCTTCTCCCTAGCATTCTCTTTCAAAGGCAAAGACTTATGCAAGACATTAGTGGCATGTGAAACAATGGATATCTTATCATTAAGGGTTTCTTTCTTTATGGTTTTCAATTCTTGATCAATGACTTCATAGGCAAGGTTAAGTACTTGATGCTCTTGGATTAACTCATTGTGCTTTCCCAAGAGTGCTTTGTGTTCTAAGTCAAGCTCATGATGATCTAGCTTGATTTGAGCCTTATCCTCCTCAACTTGCTTGACATGATATTTGAGTTTGTCATGCTCCTTAAGTATGCTTTCGTACTTGTCAAGCAAATCGAGGTTAGAACTCTCGAGCTTAGCACGAGCTTCTTCAAGAGCCTTGACCTTACTCTTTTCCCTTTTAATGATAGTGTGGTATTCATTTATCATTGAAGCTAAGTCATCGGGGGAAAGCTCATCATCACTAGAGTCATCACATACCTTGGTGTTACCTTTTGCCATGACGCACATGGGAGGTGGACGAAGGGATGAATCATCATTGTTGGCAATGGCAAGGTCGGCCAAGCTCTCTTCTTCAGCTTCACTCTCTTCATCAATAGATTCTTCGTCGGTGATCCATTCATTTGCCTCACACATGAACACCTTTTGTGGACCTTTTCTCTTCTTTTGAAAGAGTTTTGCCTTTTTGACTTTGTCATACTTCTTCTTCCCAAAGAATCTTGGCTTGGGCTTGACCTCTTCTTCATCATCCTCACTATCCTCAAGCTTGCGATGCTTGCCCTTGTGGTTCTCTCTTCTTTTGTCCGGTTTTGGACAATCATAGGAGATGTGGCCTTGATCACCACAGTTATAGCAGGTCTTGTTATCATATTTCCTTGGTAGAAATGCTTTCTTTTTGGGATCAAAGTTGTATCCCTTCTTGGCAATCTTGGAGTTCAAGCGAGAGAATTTTCTCATCATCAATGCAAGCTCATCATCGTCATCTTCACTTGATGCTTGCTCTTCTTCACTTGAGCTAGGCTCGATCACTTTCTTTTTCTTGAGATTTGTTCTCTTGGTGGAAGCGTTTAGAGCAATTGTCTTTGAAGATGATTCCTCCATCATCCCAAGCACACTCATCTCATGAGCGCGAATCTCTCCAATAAGTTTAGAAACTTCAATGTGATCAAGAGATTCCTTTTCAAGCATGGAGTTGATGATATTGTACTTTGGCTTAGGAAGGAGCATAAGAATCTTGCAGTTGATGAGTCCCTTGCCAAGAGGATCAATATCAAGAATATTAATTTCCTCAATAAGAACATTCAAGTGAGAAAACATTTCATTGACATTCTCATGAGGTAGCATTTTGAACTCATCATATTTGGCCTTAAGCATGTGATACTTTAGTTCTTTAACGCGAGAAGAACCCTCATGAATTTCAATCAAGCAAGCCTAAATTTCACAAGCTTTTTCTTTGCTAGCAATCCTAGCAAACACATCTTGACTAATGCATTCGTAAATGGCATTTCTAGCCTTGGCATCCCACTTGATTTGATCACCTATGTAGTTATGCTCACCAAACCCCGCATGGGTCGCTTCCCATACCTCGGGAGCAATAGCCTCTAGATAAGCACACATACATGCTTTCCAATAGGCAAAGTTCTTGCCCTCGAAGATGGGAACCGAACCCCCAATCTTGACCATTTTGGATCTCTAGAGGTGAAGCTAGAATGATCCAATGAGCAGCCTTGCTCTGAGACCAATTGTAAGGATCAAATGCCCAAGAGGGGGGGGTGAATTGGGCCTTTTTTTAAAAAAAAACTAAAGCAATAAAAACTCAACTACTAAGAGCCCAATTCCCTATGCAAACAACCTATGCATTCAAGTGAATAATAAGTTTGCGGTATATGAAATGCATAAGTATAACGGGAAAGGAAGAGTATGCAAACTCTCGAGAAGACACGAAGACACAGTGATTTATCCCGTGGTTCGGCAAGATCATCAAGACCTTCCTACATCCACGTTGTGGCACCCTCCAAGGGTGTAGCCACTCCCAAGTCACCAAGACCAGGGATCTCACTAAGAGTCTCCATTCACCATCTCCGGCAAGGTGGAGCTCAAGTGAATGTGGCCTAGAGGGAGGGTGAATAGGCCTTTTTGAAAAATTGTCGGATCCTGCAACACTTAACAACCAGTTCAAGACCAAAGGAATTGGACTAGTCCGATGTATACGAACTAGACTGATTAGGTTTGATCGATTGACTTTATTCTTCAATATATGCATTGGAAATATACGATTAAACAAAGTGTTACCAGGTTATGAATCAGGTTATTTCACAATTCAATCTTATACTTGATATTTCAACGTAAAGTAATCAAGATCAATTGTAACCCTAGATTGATATGAAGTAAGGACAATGAACACTGTCGGTGGTTTTGATCCGGTAGATCTCCTGACACTACTAAAAGTGTTTGCGGAGTTTGAAGTTCGGTGTGGGCGCGCGGAGATTCAAGAAGGTGAAATGTAAAATGACACAGGAGACACAAAGATTTACGTGGTTTGGGCCGCCTGAGCGTAATACCCTACTCCACGGGGTGTGTTGGTGTTGTATTGGATGTATGAACTCAACTCAGGTGACGTGAGTTGAGAGCGCGTGTGAGCCGATCAGACTAGATCAGATAAGCCCAGATCAGATCAGCCTAGATCAGATCAACCTTTTTTTATGTATCGCCGACCTGTCCTTTTATAGTACAAGGACAACCCGTTACAAGTTGGCCTAGCCCGACATGTGGCCCCGGCGGCTACTAATATTGATACACATTTGATGCACTTAATTACCCTTAATGACCGAGTTACGGGCTTTGACAGCGCCGTTACTGGTAATAAAGGTCGTCCGATCATGTGTCATTAACATAGTATTAATGACACTTAATCGGGTCTTGAAGTCCTTGATTCCCCTTTGAAGATTCGGAGCCGTTGTAGATTCTACCGGAGGTTTGAGGCTGAAGATCCGACGGTTGGACACGTGGCAGCACCGGAGCATACTATGGGGAACAGATAGGTCCGGTGCCACCAGACACGTGTCAGTTCTGGAGCTTCCCTCGGTCTGGGGTTAGGTCCGGGGGTGCCTTTATGGTACATAGCCCGGAGCTTCCCCCTTGTGGGCGGCAGCTCCGGTTTGATGGTACACGTGGCGACCCTGGGACTAACCATGTTGGGGAAGCGGGTCCGGTTATGTCTGACATGCGGGCCTCCGAAGGTCTTCAAATCAAGTAGATGACATTTCCTTGAGATCTTTGCAATCTCAAGGGGTATACGGTACCCAGGGTACCGACAGTGGCCCCCTGGTCCCACCTCTGGGGAAGACCCCTTGGGTGAAGTCATTTCGCCGGAGGTGGGTCCATCCTTCGACTTTTGAGCCGAGTCTTTAAAGGTCTTCAGATGTGCCGTTGGCGATAGTTTTGGAGTTAAATCCTCGCCGCGTGGCATATCCCGGGTGCGGCAAATGAGATCTTTGGCGTGCGGATCTCACGCAATTGAAGGTCTCCAGTTCCCGATACGAAAATCGTATCGGTTCTGCGCGCCTTGTCAGGCCGCCGCCTTCGGGATTCCCGCCTTTCATGATGACAATCGTTCGCATGGGTAAGAACCTCGACTTGATCGTCGGGGTGGTCTCGGGCCCTCTTGTCATCGACAGGGTGAAATTTTTGAATAGTATCTTCGGCTTCCCTGCGGTTTCCATCCAAGCGTTGCGGGGGCTTACTTAAGAAGGAAAGCGCGTAACGTCTGGGGTTCTTTAAGCCTCTCATCTGAACTTGCGCTCGAACTCCCAAACTTGTGCTTGCTTTTCCTCCCTTGCCTCGCTGTGCTGCGATGGAGTTGGGTCTCCGCAAGAGCCGCTTGAAGACCGAAAGTGACCTGAAGAAGGTTCGGGCCCTCATGGGGTGGTCCCCGGACTTCTTCAACCACCTGTTCTGCGCTGGGGGAGAGCTCCCATTCGAGAAGGAGCACGCCGGCGAGATGGTGTACTTTTATGCGTACGCCATGGTGGGGTTGATCCCACCTTTTTCCTCCTTTTTCTTGATGCTGCTAGACTTCTATGGTCTGCAGCTGTATCACCTTGGCCCCCACTCCATTCTTCTAGTGTCTGTCTTCGTCCACTTCCGTGAAATGTGGGTGGGCATCCCCCCTGCATTGAGCTTTTCCGGACCTTCTTCACCGTCCATACCACCGAAAGGGGTGATGAGTACCTTGGCTTCTACTACTTTGTGAAGCGCAAGAAGTGCCCATTCAAGTACCTCCGGTCGTTTCCCTCTGGAAAGTGGGACGATTGGAATAAAGACTGGATAGTCATCCGGGTGGAGGAGCACGAGAAGCTGGAGCTGCCCGAAGGCCTCCCCAACATCGACACTGCAGTCTGGAGTGAAGCTCCGGTGCTGTCGGATGCCTTCAACCCTGCTCTGACCAGGATACGCCAATGTGTGGAGGGAGGATTAACTCCTCAGGCGGTATTTTGCAATTTCCTGGTCAACAGGTGGGCACCGCTGAAGAGGAGAGAAAAACTCTCTTGGAGCCTCAAACGTTTGATGGACGACGACCGGGTCGAGACCAGGCTGAAGTCCAACATGGAGGGGGCGACCTTGGAGTTTCATCTCAAGAAGTTCCAGCACGACATCGATGTCGCGGGTGATGACTTGACGCCACCACCAGCTTTCCTCCCTCTGAACATGGAAGTACAGTTCTGCAGGGAGCTCCGGCGGACGATGCTGGCGCTTGGCGACCTCGGTGTCATCGAGAGACGATCGACTTCCAGAGTGGTGATCCCTGGGGCTTCTGAAGGTGGCTCTGCCCCTGCCCCGAAGCCAAGGACCGAAGTCGTCGGCAAGGGCAAGGAGCCAGCGGCCGAACCCTCGAGCCGGAAGAGGAAGCTGAAGCATGCCGACGAAAGGTCCGTCAGGCCTGCACCCTCTACAACAGCTTCTTCTCCCCGGAGGGGGAGGTCTTCTACAACTGCGGCAACTGCACCTGCAGTAGTGTCTTCCCGGGGTGCTAGCCACGGGCATGTGACTCCAGTACCAGGGCCAGCTGAGGTCTCTGGGTCCGGAGGTCCTTCCCGGTCGAGGGGGGCCTCGACTAAAGAAATGCCCGCGGCTACAACAAGTTCCGGGGGGCCTTCCGGAGCTACCACGCCGGCGGCGGCCATGGTCAGTCCAGAACGCCCGGAAAAGAGATTCCGTGAAAGCTAGTGCGGAAGCCTTCCGGGGTAATTTTTAATCTTTACCTCAGACAGTTGTTTTGTTGTAGTAACTATTTTTTAAGTTTCTTCATCCATCATCTGCAGCGTCCCCAAGAAGAGGAGTGAGGCTCTGCCCTCAACTACAGTAGCTGAAGCTGTGAGGGTGGAGGCTTCTGCTCCTGTCCTGGTGCCGCCCCAAGTGGTGGCTGAAGCTGCGGCAGCTCCGGCGCCAGCTGTCGTGGTCATGGACCTCGACTCATCCCTCGAGACTCCCGTGGTAGCGCCGGACCACGGGGGAGAAGATGCGCCAGTGGCACCTGCCCCGGAGGTTGAAGCCCCGGGTCTTGATGCTGAGATGTTGGAAGCTTCGGCCGCTGAGCCACAGGAAGCAGTGATTCCGGCCCCAGAGCTGGAAATTGTCGAAGCCCCGGCGGTTGAGCCGGAGGTTATTGAAGTCCCGGCGAGCGAGCCGGATGTTGAGGAAGTCCCGGCGGTTGAGCCGGCTACCTTCGAAGCTCCAGCGTCAGAGCCGGTTGCCACTAAAGCTCCGGCTGCAGAGCCAGTTGCAGTTGAAGACCTTCCGGCGCCTGAGCCGGTTGAGGTTGAAGCTCCAGCCTCAGGGCCGGTTGTTGTTGACCTTCCGGCGCCCAAGCCGGTCGTTGCGGAGGCATCAGCTCTCGAACCCATGATGGTAGAGGTGCCAACACCCGAGCCACCAGCGGAGGAGGAGCCCAGGCCGGAGCCGGAAGTATCCCCTGCTCCGGAAGTGATGATGGTGAGGTGCCTGCTGCTGAGCCAGGGTGCCCTGATGAAGTCGCTGGCCCCCTGCCTGAGGGGGCAAATGAAGACCTGGCGGAAGGGCCTTCAGAACCACTTCTGGAGGTCAGAACTTCTTCTACGGGACCCTCCTCGGTGGCGACTGAGGCTATCCCAGAGGACGACCCTAGTGCCGTGGAGGCTAAGGGGACCACTCTTGTGGAGTGCGATCCAATTTTTGTAAGCGAGAACCCGCTGGAACCAGCGGAGGAGACCCCAGCAGGTCCGTACCCTATTCCCCTGTCGTTGTCCATTGACAACACTTGCTCCAGTCTGCGTCATGTCCAACTGGCGTTCTTCCACGACAGCAAGGCTCTTGAAGAGGAGCGCCAAACCCTTAGGCGGTGGCGTAATCGGCTCTACTTCGAGACCAAGCTGGGGTAGTCAAGGCTGGTAGACGACAAGGAGTGGATCAAACAGGAGAAGGTCCGCCTAGAATACTGTGTCAAATTATTGGATGATAGGGAGAGCTTAACTCGTGCCCTCGACACTCAATCTCGGGCCATTTATGAGCAGGCCAAGGCAGCTAATATTGCGGCTGATGATCACCAAGAAAGGCTTGAAGCCATTAACACTAGCCTCATCAAGCGCCGGGAGGCACTTGAGGAGAGGGAGAAGAAGCTCGAAGACGAAGAGCAAAAACTCCTAGAGTTGTGGGATGATGTCGTGAAGAGGGAGGAGGAGCTCGCTGAAAAGGTGGCTCTGGCTAACAAGGGCCTCGAGGAACGCACCATGAAATTGGAGGAGCGTTGCGTTGAGGAGGAGGAGAAGGCCTGGGTGCGAGGGCAGGAACTCTACAAGCAAGAGTGTGCCATCGCTGCCAGGGAGAAGAAAATTAGGGGCCGGGAGAAGGACCTGGTCGACGGCCGAAACAAGATCCACCTCCGAGAGGAGGAGCTCGGAAAACTCGAGAAGCAGGTTGCTGAAAAGATTCAGCAAAATGCCAAAGAGGTTGAGCGCCTTGCTCGTGAGAATTCTGAACTGGCGGCGGCCAAAAGATCCTTGGAGGAATTGAAGGGCTTGAGGACTGCGGACTCCCTACAGGTTTGGGAGTTCCTGAGCAAAGCCAATGACGCGCTGACACCAATGGGCTTCAGTCCCATGCGTCCGGATGATCCGGAGCTGGAGCCGGACCTGGCGTTGCAAGCATTGAGCTCGGCGGGTGACAAACTCTCCAAGGTGGGTGACGCCATCGCGGACCAGTTGGAGGATGAGGGGCAGTCCCTGGCGAAGAATGTCGCAAAGTATGTGCTGACGTGCTACACCGGTTGGGATCCCCAATTTCCTCTGGACCCGGTGCTTGAAGGTCCCGTCGAAGGAGAAGGTGAAGCCACCCGAGCCAACATGTCAGAGGTTGCTCAAAAGGTCGCCCAGTTCTTCCAAAGGGTCTAGTACCATCTCTGTATCTCTCACTTGTATTCTCTCTTTTTCTTCCCCAATTTTGTAATCCCTTGTCCCCAGATGAATGAAATCCACAATTTCTTAATGAATTTCATTTTTTGTCTTCAACACTTCTGTCTTCACTTGGCCCCCTGGTAGATGTACACAATTTGATTGTGAACATGTACAAAGAGGATATTGTATTTTGTTGAAGACTCGTTTGCTTCGAACTTGTAGAGTGTAGGTCCGAAGTCTTCGATAGTGAAGGCCCCCTGATGTTGTCGGAGCTCAGAAGCTCCGGCATTGACTACCGTCGGAGCTTAGTAGCTCCGACAATAGTCCCTATCAACGCGTAGAGCATCGATAGTTAGCCCTTCGAAGTGTCGAAGCTTAGTAGCTCTAGCAGTGACCTTTGCCAACGCGTAGCTTGTCGGCAGCAGACTCCGCTTGTGGGGTCTTCTCACCATCTTTTATTCTGCGTTGACAGCTGCCCCCCCTAGCTTTGCCGGAGCTTGGTTGCTCCGATAATGCTCGTTTTCAATGTTTAACATCGATCACAAGCCACCTAGGGGGATTCAGAGCTTTGTTAGCTCCCGCTTTTCTCCATCAACGTGGATTCTTTTATTTTTCCTGCACACTGAAGCCAAGAAAAATAGTAAAATTCGCTCCTTGCCTATAACTTCGTCGTGGCTTACGATTCCCAAGAAAGTTTTAGGTCAAACACAATTCTGAATACAACCGAATGTGTTGCCTTCTTTCTTCCAGATCCAATTGTACTTGGACCCGCCTTACTTAGGCCCGTCGGGGTGTAGATAGAGTGGCGTACTTAGGGTGCTTGACCAGGCTAAGTCGATAGCACACTCCGACCCTAGATGGCTTGGCGGCATTCAGGCGAGTGGGCTATGAACAATATTTGAATCCAAAAGAATTGACAATACAGCTCGAATTGTACATGAACTGGTCGAACTAAAATTTCTTAAGAATTGCACAACTTTGTTATAGACAAGAAAGAGAAAAATAAAAAATGTTGAGCCTGTACAAAATAAATGCATGTGGAGTCTGTTTCACATGAAGATGTCTTTCATTATAGGTTCGGGGTACAGGGGAAACAAGTACACTCTTAGGGTACGGAACCAAGCTAAGCGTGTTTCATTTCTCGTTTGACCCAGGGAAGCTAGCCACACTTTTAGTCCTGAGACTATGACAAGTGTTGCATGAACTTTGCGGACCTTCCGAGAAAGGTCCGGTTGTTCTCCCGGAGGAACTACCCGACTCTATATAATGACTCTATAAGATACACCTCAAGTTATACAGACTCACCTCCGTGATATTAAGTGTAGAACTTACGGAGGTGCTCAATATTCCAAGGATTTGGGAGAGGTGTCCCATCGTCGGTAGCCAAGCGAACGCTTCCGGGACGGGATACTTTAATCACTCGGAAGGGTCCCTCCCAGTTGGGGGAGAGTTTGTTTAACCCTTCTCTGGATTGTATTCTCCGTAGCACCAGATCGCCTTCCTCGAGCTATCGGTTGTGTACATGCCGCTTATGATATCGCCGAAGGGTTTGGCGGTATCGGGCATTCCGAACAGCTGCTTGGCACCTTCCCTCCTCAAGGAGGTCTAGGTCTTCACGCCGGAGCTGGTCCTGCGTGGCTTCGTCGAAGGTCCGGACCCGGAGTGACCCCAAGGTGATTTCCGAAGGAAGGATTGCTTCAACTCCAAACACCAGGAAGAAGGGTGTCTCTCCAGTTGACCGGTTTGGAGTTGTCCTGTTGGCCCATAGAGTGCGCGGAAGCTCTTCAATCCAGTTGGCTCCATGTTTTCTCAAGCGCTCATAGGTGCGCATTTTGAGTCCTTTCAGGATTTCAGCATTTGCTCTCTCGGCCTGGCCATTGCTTTCCAGGTGAGCTACGGAGGCGTAGCAAACTTGAATGCCGAGGTCTTCACAATATCCTTGAAATGCAGAGCTTGTGAATTGGGTCCTGTTATCAGTAACGATTTTGTTTGTGACTCCAAATCTGCATACAATGGACTGCAAAAAGTTGATAGCAGAATGCTTGTTTATTGTCACAACTGAAGTTGGTTCCGGCCACTTGGTGAACTTGTCAATGGCGACGTACATGAACTTGTAACCTCCGACGGCTCTTGGGAAAGGTCCCAAGATGTCCATCCCCCACACAACGAAGGGCCACGTAGGAGGTATCATTTGTAGAGGCTGAGCCGGTGTGTGAATTTGTTTTGCATGAAATTGGCATGCTTCACATTTCTTCACCAGCTCAGTTGCATCCTGGAGTGTTGTAGGCCAGTAGAAGCCATGCCGGAAGGCTTTACCGACCAGCGTGCGGGAAGACGTGTGGTTTCCACACTCGCCTCCATGGATTTCTGCGAGGAGCTCGCAACCTTCTTCCCTTGTGATGCACCGCATTAGGACGCCGTTGGCACCGCGCCGGTAGAGATCCCCTTCCACCAACGTGTATCTTTTAGCCAATCTGACTATCCGGTCAGCGGATACATCATGGTCAGGAAGGATGTTGTCTTTCAAGTAGCTCTGGATCTCCGAGATCCATGCATTGGAGCTAACTTGAGCATTTGAGTCTTGTGTGCTGGGTTGCTCGGAGCTTCCGGCAGCATCTACGACCCTTGATGGCTGCCATGGTGACAGGGCCATCGGGACCGTCAGCTTCGGGTTGCTGATCTAGCCCCCTTCACTCAGTTCGGCAGGCTGAGCTGTGGGTTTTGACAACCTCCGGACAAAAGTTCCGTCAGGAGCTGGAGCTTCGGTTGACGCTTTCGTCGAGAGTTCGTCGGCTTCAACGTTGTGGACACGCTGGACGTGGTGGAGGTCTAGGACTTCGAAGTCCTTCTGAAGCCTCTATACTTCAAGGAGGTAAGCAGCTAGTTGGAGATTGTTGCAGGAGCATTCACCCTTCACTTGTTTAATGATGAGCTGTGAATCTCCCTTGACCAGCATCTGCTTGACACCGTTTGACAGTGCCACCTTTAGTCCGTAGATGAGTGCTTCGTACTCCGCCATGTTGTTGGTCGCCTTGAAGTCAAGGTGTACCATGTATTTTACCTTCTCCCCGGTTGGTGCGAGGAGAAGGATTCCAGCTCCGACCCCCTGCTTTTGCATGGAGCCGTCGAAGTAGAGGGTCAAGTGAGGCTCGGTGAAGTCCGGAGCCTTGTGTTCCGGCTTCTGCTCGCTGGGCCCCCCAGGGTTTGATGGAGAGGGAGTCCATTCCGCCACAAAATCTGCCAATGCTTGACTCTTGATTGCTTGTCTTGGAATGAATTCGAGGTCGAATTCGGCCAATTCCGCTGCCCACTTTGCAATATTCCCAGTTGAATTGGGATTATGCAAGATTGCTCGAAGTGGGTAAGAAGTCACCACTGAAATATTGTGAGCTTGGAAGTAATGGCGAAGCTTCCTGGAGGCGATAAGAACTGCATAGAGCAGCTTATGCACCTCTAGGTATCGAGTATTGGCGTCATGAAGTACTTCACTGATGAAGTACACTGGGCGCTGGATGGTCCGGACCCTCCCGGAGGGGCCCGGAGCTTCCTCTTCATTGACCCGGATCCTCCCGGAGGGATCCAGACCTTCTTCGGGGACCTCCGGGTCCTTGCTGGAGGGACCTGGAGCTTCTTCAGAAGCGACTTGGACCCTCCCGGAGGGGTCTAGGTCTTCTGAAGTAACTTCTTGTGGACTCAAGTCTGGGAACTGGGACCCAGACTCGCTTTCAGGAACCTCCGGACCCTCCCGGAGGGGTCTGGATTCCTGAGCATGGGATGGTTCTGGTCTCTCCGCAACCAGGACCATACTGACGACTTCGTCAGTTGCTGAAATGTAAAGCAGCAAAGGCTCACCAGGGTTCAAAGCTACCAGAGTTGGTAGGGTGGTGAGGAGCTGTTTTAGCTCCTGGAACGCCTTTTCTGTTTCTTCAGACCATTGGAATGGTCCGGACTTCCTCAATAACTTGAAGAAGGGAAGTGCCCGTTCCGCCAGTCTTGAAATGAACCAGCGGAGGGCTGCTAGACATCCAGTCAGCTTTTGGACGTCCTTGATACGGGCTGGTGGCCGCATGTCTTCAATGGCTTTGATCATCGCCGGATTAGCCTCTATGCGCTGGTGATTTACCAGGAAACCAAGAAGTTTTCTGGAGCTAACCCCGAAGACACACTTGTCTGGGTTTAACTTTGTGCGGGTGACCCGCAGCTTGTCGAAGACAACCTGTAAGGTGTCAGGAAGTGACTCCTTGTTCTTGACCTTGACCACGATGTCATCGACATACACTTCCACTATGTCTCTAATGAGTTCTTCAAAAGTTTTGTACATAGCTCGTACAAAGGTTGAAGTTGCATTCTTGAGACCAAATGGCATGGCTATATAACAGTACAATCCATCTACTGTGATGAAAAAGGTATGCTCTTCATCTTCCCTAGACATTCTGATTTGATGATACCCGGAATTTGCGTCTAGGAAACACAGTAATTCACATCCGGAGGTGGAATCCACTATCTGATCTATTCTAGGTAGTGGGAATGGATCTTTTGGACACGCCTTATTTAGTGTTGTGTAGTCAATACACATCTGAAGCTTCCCGCCGGCCTTGGGCACAACGACTGGGTTTGCCAGCCATTTTGGATGGAAGACTTCTCGGATGAATCCAGCTTCGAGCAACTTCTTCACTTCTTGTCGAATGAAGTTCTGTCGCTCCACGGATTGCTTCCGAGGCTTCTGATGCACGGGTCGGGCGTCAGTGTAGATCTTCAGATTGTGCTCAATCACTTCCCTGGGGATCCCAGGCATTTGTGACGGTTGCCAGGAAAACACGTCGACATTAGCCCGAAGGAAAGCGATGAGCGCGAGTTCCTATTTGTCATTCAGTCCCCCCGATATACGGGTGGTCTGAGCGGCATCGGAACCGATTTGGACAACTTTGACGGGAATGTCGGCGTCACCGCTTGGCTGCACACGAGGTGCAGAAGTCGAGCCTCGTTGACGAATGCTCGGGGGTTTTGGAGCTTGCTCCTGCCTGGAGTCCTCCTCTTGCGTCGTAGTAAGAGCATGAAGTTCTTCCAGAGCGGTTACTCTGGCAGTGCGAACTCCGCGGATCCGGAGAACGCCTATTGGTGTTGGCATCTTTAACACCAGGTAGCCATAATGAGCAGCTGCCATGAATTTGTACAAGGCAGGCCTACCCAAGATGGCGTTGGAAGGTAAGTTGATCTGAGCAATGTCAAAGACCAACTTCTCAGTGCGATACTTCTCCCAGGTCCCGAAGGTAACAGGGAGGGTAATAGTACCGAGTGGGGTAATGGCTCCCGGACCTACTCCGGATAAAGGTCGGGAGGGGTGAAGATCCGAAGGTCGGAGCTGAAGCTTGGTAAAAGCTTCGAAGCTTATAAGGTTCAGCCCCGAACCCCCTTCTACCATAACATGGTGGAGCTGAATGTTATTGATGGTAGGAGATACCATCAAAGGTAACTGGCCTGCTCCAACCATGCTTCGAGGGCAGTCCGAAGCATCAAAAGTGATGGTTGTGTCCATCCACTTCCGATGAGGCTCCGCCCTAGCTGTAGAAGCTACAGCGGCCATGTCCCGACGCATTGTCTTGAGGACGCGGCGGGAGGTGATGTCCCATGATCCACCAAAAATGGTGTTCATGGTCTTCCGATGCTCGTTGTCAAAGACGTCAGAATCGTCGTCGACGGAGGTGTAGACGGCCTTCACGACCTTTTTAGGATCCTGAAAACCTAACTCCTCTTCAGTCGGAGCTTCATCAACTTTTTGTTTTCCTTCCCTCTGTCGGAAAGGAACTTCTTCCCAGCGCTTGTTGTAGCGCTCGGCAAGGTTTTGGACCTCCCGGCAGTCTTCCAAACTGTGGCTGCCCGTCTTATGAATTGGACACCACACCTTGGGTTTGCCACCGTCTACAGAAGACGGTCGAGGTCGCTTCCCGGGGCGTGGCCCCCGGCCACCCGGAGCTGCAGCAGTTGCAGCATTAGATGCGCCGGCCGACGGCTTCTTATTGCCGTTAGTCTTTTTCTTCTTTTTGCCACTCCTGGAGGTAGTGGCTTCGCCTTTGGAGGGTTTCTTGCGATCCTTCGGAGGTGGTTTGGAGTGCGTTTCACGGCCCTCCGCAGCTCTGGCACATTTGTCGGCCAAGCTGAAGAGTTCCGTGACACTGGTGATCTCCTTGATCGTCAGTTTCTCCAACATCTTCTTATCCTGTACGCCCTGTCTAAATGCCACAATGACAGAAGCACTAGAGATAGAAGGGATATTGTTTTGTACCTGAGAGAATCTCTGGATGAATGATCGCAGGGATTCTCCCCCTTTTTGCACGACTGCAAAAAGGTCCAGTTCGGTGCGTGGTCGGGTGTATGAACTCCCGAAGTTGGCGGTGAACTGTCGGCACAACTCCTCCCAACTGTTGACAGAGTTGGGTGGAAGACTCATAAACCAGGACCGGGCGGTCCCAGTTAAAGCCACTGGAAAATAGTTGGCCATTACGGCCTCATTTCCTCCAGCTGCCAGGATAGCAGTGGAGTAAATCTGAAGAAATTCGACGGGATTAACGGTCCCGTCAAACTTCTCCGGCAGGTGAGGCCGGAATTTCTGGGGTCACCTGACCATACGCAGATGCATGGCCAGGGCTGAACAACCTCCTCCTACTCCTTCAGGAGCAGGAATGTCCTGAGCTTCTCATCACAAGCACGCTCGATATGGACTCGACTGTCTTGTTGACGGTATCGGCGATCAAGCTCCGCCCGGAAGTCATGAGTTGAAAGCCTTGATACCGTGTGAGTGCGTCGCGCCCCGGAGGGCAACAACGTCACTTGTTGTGACGCATCACGTCTCCTATTGTTGGAAACGTGCGGACCAAGTCTGCCAAACAAGGTCCGTCGCTGCGACGGGGCCCGTCCTGAAGGAGGAGGACCCTGGTTACTGATGCGGTCGGCTGCTGCTGCAACCAAGTGTTCCACATCGGCCCTCCACTGCTCCATTGCATCCCGGGATGCATCCGGAGGTGGTGGGCGCTGAAGGAGAGCACGTGCTGCATGGAGCGCGTGTTTCGGGTTGTCATGATTCGCCGACACATTGCTTGACGCCGGTGCACCATCGCGCTGCCCAGCTTGATTTGCTGGTGGAGGCGACGGTGGTGGAAGTGTGACTCCTGCTGGAACTGAGGTTCCTGCTGGTGGCTGCATATTGGAGGGATTGCCCCCAGCAGCTTGAACAGCGGGATGACCATTGGATGATTCAGCAACTGAGTTCACCATTCTTGATATCTCAGGCGCCCCTTCCTGGCGTGCCAACTGTCGGTGGTTTTGATCCGGCAGATCTCCCGACACTACTAAAAGTGCTTGCGGAGTTTGAAGTTCGGTGTGGGCGCGCGGAGATTCAAGAAGTTGAAATGTAAAAGGACACAGGAGACACAAAGATTTACATGGTTCGGGCCGCCTGAGCGTAATACCCTACCCCACGGGGTGTGTTGGTGTTGTATTGGATGTATGAACTCAACTCAAGTGACGTGAGTTGAGAGCGCGTGTGAGCTGATCAGACCAGATCAGATCAGCCTAGATCAGATCAGCCTAGATCAGATCAACCTTTTTTTATGTATCGTTAGCCTGTCCTTTTATAGTACAAGGACATCCCGTTACAAGTTGGCCTGACCCGACATGTGGCCCTGGCGGCTACTAATATTGATACATATTTGATGCACTTAATTACCCTTAATGACCGAGTTATGGGCTTTGACATCGCCGTTACTGGTAATAAAGGTCGTCCGATCATGTGTCATTAACATAGTATTAATGACACTTAATCGGGTCTTGAAGTCCTTGATTCCCCATTGAAGATCCGGAGCCGTTGTGGATTCTATCGGAGGTTTGAGGCTGAAGATCCGACGGTTGGACACGTGGCAGCTCCGGAGCATACTGTGGGGAACAGATAGGTCTGATGCCACCAGACACATGTCAGTTCCGGAGCTTCCCTCGGTCTGGGGTTAGGTCCGGGGGTGCCGTTATGGTACATAGCCTGGAGCTTCCCCCTTGTGGGCGGCAGCTCCGGTTTGATGGTACACGTGGTGACCCTGGGACCAACCATGTTGGGGAAGCGGGTCCAGTTATGTCTGCAGGAGTGTGGTAGAGAATCAAACCAAGAGCTCAATGTGGTAGAGAATCAAACCAAGAGCTCAATATTACGACTACCCAATCTTTCTTCCAGTCATCCCACTTCCCGGAAGGGAATGACCGGAGGTACTTGAACGGGCACTTCTTGCGCTTCACAAAGTAGTAGAAGCCAAGGTACTCGTCGCTTCGGCCGGTGGTTTGGACGGTGAAGAAGGTTCGGAAGAGCTCGATGCAGGGAGGGATGCCCACCCACATCTCGCAGAAGTGGACAAAGATGGACACAAGGAGAATGGAGTGAGGGCCAAGGTGGTATAACTGCAGACCATAGAAGTCCAGCAGCATCAAGAAGAAAGAAGAAAACGGTGGGATCAGCCCCACCATGGCGTACGATGAAAAGTACACCATCTCGCCGGAGTGCTCCTTTTTAAAGGGAAGCTCTCCGCCGGCACGGACCGAACGGTTGAAGAAGTCCGACGACCACCCCATGAGGGCTCGGACCTTCTTCAGATCGCTTTCCGTCTTCAAACGACTTTCACGCAGACCCAACTCCATCGCAGCACAGCTAGGCAAGAGAAGAGGAGCAAAGCACGAGTTGGGAGTTTGAGCGCAAGAACAGATGGAAAGCGTAAAGAACTCCCGACGGTGCGCTTTCCTTCTTAAGTAAGCCCTCGCAACGCTTGGATGGAAACTGCAGGAGAGTCAAGGATACTACTCAAGAATTCAACCCTGCCGATGACAAGAGGGCCCGGGACCACCCTGACGATCAAGTCGAGGTTCTTACCCAGGCGAACAGTTGTCATCACGAGGCGGGAAACCCAAAGGCGGCGGACTGACAAGGCGCGCGGAACCGATACGGTTTTCGTATCGGGAACCGACGACCTTCAATTGCGAGAGATCCGCACGTCAAAGATCTTATCTGCCGCCTGAGGTGCGCCACGCGTCGGGACTTAACCGTAAAGCCCCGCCAAAGGCACCTCCGAAGACCCTTGAAGACCCAGTTCAAGAGTCGCAAGTGTGGACCCACCTCCGGTGGAATGACTTCACCCCGTTGGCCTTCCCCGAAGGTAGGTCCAGGGGGCCACTGTCGGTACCCTAAAAACCATACACCCCCTGAGGTTACAAAGATCTCAAGGGAAGAACATCTACTCAAATTAAAGACCCTCGGGGGCCCACCTGTCAGACATAACCGGACCTGCTTCTCCAACATGGTTAAACCCTAGGTTGCCACGTGTACTGTCAGACCGGAGCTATTACCCGCAAGGGTGAAGCTCCGGGCTAGGTACTGAAACGGCACCTCCGGACTTAACCCCTGACCGAGAGAAGCTCCGGACCTGACACGTGCCAGGCCATCCCGGAGCTTCCCGCTTCCCACAGGCAAGCTTCAGAGCCGCCACGTGTCCATTCGTCGGAGCTGGCCGCTTCAAACCTCCGGGAGACATTGTAACGGCTCCGGATCTTCAAAGGACAGCCGCGGACTTCAAGACCCGATTAATTATCATTAATTCCACGTTAATGATACTTAATCGGACGATCTTAACACCTGTAACGGCACTGTCGGAGCCGTTACAGGGTTATTAACAACAATTAATCTCGTGTATTAATATTAGTAACCGCCAGGGCCACATGTCGGGCCAGGCTGACTTGTAACGGTTTGTCCTTGCACTATAAAAGGACAAACCGACGATACACGGGGGGGGGGGGGGGAACTCTCGAACACTCTGAAGCTCACAAGTTAATACAACACACACACACACACCCGTGGAGTAGGGTATTACGCTCAGGCGGCCCGAACCACGTAAACCACTGTGTCACTCGTGTCCAAATCGCGTTTCACCTTCTTGAGTCTCCGCGCGCCCAAACCGAACTACAAACTCCTTCAACACTTTAGTAGTGTCAGGGGATCTGCCGACTCCAACAGTCGACAGTTGGCGCGCCAGGTAGGGGCGCCTGAGATCTTCAAGAATGGTGAATTCTGCGGCTGGATCATCCAACGGGCAACCTGCTGCTCAGGCTGTCGGAGGCAATCCCTCCAACATGCAGCCACCGACAGGAGCCTCAGCACTAGCAGGAGTCACACTCCCACCACCACCATCTTCTCCGGCAAGACATGCCGGACAACATGATGGTGCACCGGCTTCACATTCTGCGCCGGCAAGTCGTGACAACCCAGAACACGCGCTCCATGCAGCGCGTGCTCTTCTCCAGCGACCACCACCTCCGGATGCATCTCAAGGTGCCATGGAGCAATGGAGGGCTGATGTTGAGCATTTGGTCGCAGCAGCGGCCGAACGTCTCAACAACCAGGGTCCACCTCCTTCAGGGCGGGCCCCGTCGCAGCGACGGACGTTGTCTGGAAGACTTGGTCCGCATGTCTCCAACAACCGAAGACGAGCTGCGTCACAGCAAGTGACGTCGTTGCCCTCTGGGGCACGACGCACCCATACCGCATCTCGGCTTTCGACACACGACCTCCGGGCGGAACTTGATCGCCGATACCGTCAACAGGATGGCTGTGTCCACATCGAGCGAGCTCGAGAAAGACGAGATGCACAAGACCTTTCTACTCTGGAAGGAGTAGGAGGAGGCTGTTCTGCCCTAGCCATGCACCTACGCATGGTTAGATGGCCACGGAAGTTCCGGCCACATTTGCCGGAAAAATTCGACGGGACTGTCAACCCCGTAGAATTTCTACAGATATACTCCACTGCGATCCTAGCAGCTGGAGGAAACGAGGCCGTAATGGCCAATTACTTTCCAGTGGCCTTAACTGGGACCGCCAGGTCCTGGTTTATGAGCCTTCCACCCAACTCTATCGACAGTTGGGAGGAGCTGTGCCGTCAGTTCACCGCCAATTTCGGGAGTTCATACACCCGTCCGGGCACTGAACTGGACCTTTTTGCGGTCGTGCAAAAAGGAGGAGAATCTTTGCGGTCATTTATCCAGAGATTCTCTCAGGTACGTAACACAATCCCTTCTATCTCAAGCGCTTCTGTCATTGTGGCATTCAGACAGGGTGTACGAGACAAGAAGATGTTGGAGAAGCTGGCGATCAAAGAGATCACCAGCGTCACGGAGCTCTTCAGCCTGGCTGACAAATGTGCCAGAGCTGCGGAGGGCCGTGAAATGCACTCCAAACCAGCCTTGGAGGATCATAAAAAATCCTCCAATGAAGAAGCCGCTACCTCCGGGAGTGGCAAGAAGAAAAAGAAGACCAACGGCAAGAAGAAGCCGTCGGCCGGCACATCCAACGTTGCAGCCACTGCAACTCTTGGTGGCCGGGGGCCACGCCCCGAGAAGCGACCTCGACCGTCTTCTGAAGACGGTGGCAAATCCAAGATGTGGTGCCCCATTCACAAAACGAGCAGCCACAGACTGGAGGACTGTCGGGAGGTCCAAAACCTTGCCGAGCGCTACAACAAGCGCCGGGAAGGGTCTCCCTTCCGACAAAGGGAGGGAAAACAAAAGGTCGATGAAGCTCCGGCTGAAGAGGAGTTAGGGTTTCAGGACCCCAAAAAGGTCCTGAAAGCCGTCTACACCTCCGTCGACGATGACTCCGACGTCTCCGACAACGAGCGTCGAAAAACCATGAACACCATCTTTGGTGGATCATGGGACATCACTTCTCGTCGTGTCATCAAGACTATGCGACGGGATATGGCTGTTGTAGCTCCTACAGCTAGACCGGAGCCACATCGAAAGTGGATGGACACACCCATCACTTTTGATGCTTCGGACTGTCCTCAAAGCATGGTCGGAGCTGGCCAATTACCCTTGATGGTATCTCCCACCATCAACAACATCCAGCTCCATCATGTCCTGGTAGACGGAGGTTCGGGGCTTAACCTCATCAGCTTTGAAGCTTTCACTAAGCTTCAGCTCCGACCTTCGGACCTCCAGCCCTCTCGACCTTTCTCCGGAGTAGGTCCGGGGGCCATCACTCCACTCGGAGCTATTACTCTCCCCGTTACCTTCGGGACCCGGGAGAAGTATCGCACCGAGAAGTTGGTCTTCGACGTCGCTCAGATCAACTTACCATTCAACGCCATCTTGGGTAGACCTGCCTTGTACAAATTCATGGCAGCTGCTCATTATGGATACCTGGTGTTGAAGATGCCAACACCAGTAGGCGTTCTCCGGATCCGCGGAGATCGCACTGCCGGAGTAACTGCTCTGGAGGAACTCCACGCACTCACCACAGTGCAAGAGGAGGACTCCAGACAGAAGCAAGCTCCACAACCTCCGAGCATTCGTCAACGAGGCTCGACCTCTGCACCTCGTGTGCAGCCAAGCGGCGACACCGACATTCCCGTCAAAGTCGTCCAAATTGGTTCCGATGTCACTCAAACTACCCGCATATCGGGTGGCTTGAACGACAAATAGGAACTCGCGCTCATCACTTTCCTCCGGGCTAACGTTGACGTGTTTGCTTGGCAACCGTCACAAATGCCTGGGATCCCCAGGGAAGTGATTGAGCACAATCTGAAGATTTACCCCGACGCTCGGCCTGTGCATCAGAAACCTCGGAAGCAATCAGTAGAGCGACAGAACTTCATCCGACAAGGAGTGAAGAAGTTGCTCGAAGCCGGATTCATCCGAGAAGTCTACCATCCAAAATGGCTGGCAAACCCAGTCGTTGTGCCCAAGGCCGGCGGGAAACTTCGGATGTGCATCGACTACACCACACTGAATAAGGCATGTCCAAAAGATCCATTCCCACTACCTAGAATAGACCAGATAGTGGATTCCACCTCCGGTGTGAGTTACTGTGTTTTCTAGACGCATATTCTGGATATCATCAAATCAGGATGTCTAGGGAAGATGAAGAACATACTTCATTCATCAAAGTGGATGGATTGTACTGTTACACAGCCATGCCTTTTGGTCTCAAGAATGCAGCTTCAACTTTTGTACGAGCTATGTACAAAACTTTCGAAGAACTCATCAGAGACATAGTGGAAGTGTACGTCGATGACATCGTGGTCAAAGTCAAGAACAAGGAGTCCCTCTTGGACACCTTGCAGGCTGTCTTCGACAAGCTGCGGGCCACCCGCACGAAGCTAAACCCAGACAAGTGCGTATTCGGGGTTAGTTCCGGAAAGCTTCTTGGTTTCCTGGTAAGTCACCGGGGCATAGAGGCTAATCCGGCGAAGATAAAAGCCATTGAAGACATGCGGCCACCAACCCGCATCAAAGACGTCCAAAAATTAACCGGATGTCTAGCAGCCCTCAGCCGGTTCATTTCAAGACTGGCGGAAAGGGCACTTCCCTTCTTCAAGTTACTGAGGAAGTCCGGACCATTCCAATGGTCTGAAGAAGCAGAGAAGGCATTCCAGGAGCTGAAACAGTTCCTCACCACCCTACCAGTCTTGGTAGCTCCGAACCCTGGTGAGCCTTTATTGCTTTACATTTCAGCTGCTGACGAAGTCGTCAGTATGGTTCTGGTTGCGGAGAGACCAGAACTATCCAATACTCAGGAATCCAGACCCCTTCGGGAGGGTCCGGAGGTTCCTGAAA
This sequence comes from Tuctoria greenei, assembly GCA_036927565.1. Classification (NCBI taxonomy): domain Eukaryota; kingdom Viridiplantae; phylum Streptophyta; class Magnoliopsida; order Poales; family Poaceae; genus Tuctoria; species Tuctoria greenei. The sequence continues at coordinate 23,124,373 of JAYESD010000002.1, read as the reverse complement.
GCGGGTCTGGGTCCCAGCTCCCAGACTTGAACCCACAAGAAGCCACTTCAGAGGACCCGGATCCCTCCGAGAGGATCCAGGTCATTCCTGAAGAAGCTCCGGGTTCCTCCACCCAGAACCCGGAGGTCCCCGAAGAGAGTCCGGACCCCTCCGAGAGGGTCCGGATCAATGAAGAGGAAGCTCCGGACCCCTCCGGGAGGGTCCGGACCATTCAACGCCCGGTATACTTCATTAGTGAAGTGTTACATGATGCCAAGACTCGATACCTAGAGGTGCATAAACTGCTTTATGCAGTTCTTATTGCCTCAAGGAAGCTTCGACATTATTTCCAAGCTCACAAAGTCTCAGTGGTGACTTCATATCCACTTCGAGCGATCCTGCATAATCCCAATTCAACTGGGAATATTGCAAAGTGGGCAGCGGAACTGGCTGAATTCGACCTTGAATTCATTCCAAGACAAGCAATCAAGAGTCAAGCGTTGGCAGATTTCGTGGCAGAATGGACTCCCTCTCCATTAAACCCTGGGGGCCCCAGCGAGCAGAAGACGGAACCTCAAGTTCCAGCCTTCACTAAGCCTCACTGGACCCTTTACTTCGACGGCTCCATGCAGAAGAAGGGAGCCGGAGCTGGAATCCTTCTCGCACCAACCGGGGAGAAGGTGAAATACATGGTACACCTTGATTTCAAGGCAACCAACAACATGGCGGAGTACGAGGCACTCATCTATGGATTAAAGGTGGCACTATCATATGGTGTCAAGCAGTTGCTGGTCAAAGGAGATTCACAACTTGTCATCAAACAGGTGAAGGGTGAATGCTCCTGCAATAATCTCCAGCTGGCCGCTTACCTCCTTGAAGTCCAGAGGCTTCAGAAGGACTTCGAAGTCCTAGACCTTCACCATGTTCAGCGTGCTCACGACGCTGAAGCTGACGAACTCTCGACCAAGGCGTCAACTGGAGCTCCGGCTCCTGACGGAACCTTTGTCCGGAGGTTGTCAAAACCCACAGTTCAGCCTGCCGAACTGAACGAAGGGGGCGAGATCAGCATCCCGAAGCTGACGGTCCCGATGGCCCTGTTACCATGGCAGCCATCAAGGGTCGTAGGTGCTGCCGGAAGCTCCGAGCAACCCAGCACGCAAGACTCAAATGCTCAAGTCAGTTCCGATGCATGGATCTCGGAGATCCGGAACTACTTGAAAGACAACATCCTTCCTGACGATGATGTATCCGCTGACCGGGTAGTCAGATTGGCTAAAAGATACACGTTGGTAGAAGGGGATCTCTACCGGCGCGGTGCCAACGGCATCCTAATGCGGTGCATCACAAGGGAAGAAGGCTGCGAACTCCTCGCAGAAATCCATGGAGGCGAGTGTGGGAACCACGCATCTTCCCGCACGCTGGTCGGAAAAGCCTTTCGGCATGGCTTCTACTGGCCTACAGCGCTCCAGGATGCCACTGAGCTAGTGAAGAAATGCAAAGCATGCCAATTTCATGCAAAGCAAATTCATACACCTGCTCAGTCCTTACAAATGATACCTCCTACATGGCCTTTCGCTGTGTGGGGGATGGACATCTTGGGACCCTTCCCAAGAGCCGTCGGAGGTTACAAGTTCCTGTACGTCGCCATCGACAAGTTCACCAAGTGGCCGGAAGCTACTCCTGTTGTGACGATCAACAAACAATCTGCAATCAATTTCCTACAATCTATCGTGAGCAGATTCGGAGTCCCAAATAAGATCATCACTGATAATGGGACTCAGTTCACAAGCTCCGCATTTCAAGGATATTGCGAAGACCTCGGCATACAAGTTTGCTACGCTTCTGTAGCTCATCCTGCCAGCAATGGACAAGCCGAGAGAGCAAACGCAGAGATCCTTAAAGGACTCAAAACACGCACTTATGAGCATTTGAAAAAGCACGGAGCTAATTGGATCGAAGAGCTTCCGCCCACTCTATGGGCCAACAGGACTTCTCCAAGTCGGGCAACCGGAGAAACACCCTTCTTCCTGGTGTACGGAGCTGAAGCGATCCTTCCTCCGGAAATCACCTTGGGTTCCCTCCGAGTCCGGACCTTCGACGAAGCCGCGCAGGACCGGCTCCGGCGTGAAGACCTAGACCTCCTCGAGGAGGGAAGGTGCCAAGCAGCTGTTCGGAACGCCTGATACCGCCAAGCTCTACGGCGCTATCACCAGCGGCATGTACACAACCGACAGCTCGAGGAAGGCGATCTGGTGCTACGGAGAATACTATCCAGAGAAGGGCAAAACAAACTCTCCCCCGGCTGGGAAGGGCCCTTCCGAGTGATCAAAGTATCCCGTCCCGGAAGCGTTCGCTTGGCTACTGAGGATGGGACACCTCTCCCAAATCCTTGGAACATCGAGCACCTCCGTAAGTTCTACACTTAATTCCACGGAGGTGAGTCTTAAGTAACTTGAAATGTATGTTATAGAGTCATTGTACAGACTCGGGTAGTTCCTCCGGGAGAGCAGCCGGACCTTTCCCGAAAGGTTTGAAAAGCTCATGCAACACTTGATACAGTCTCCGGACTAGAAGTGTGGCTAACTACCCTGGGTCAAACGAGAAACCAAACACACTTAGCCTGGTTCCGTACCCTAAGAGTGTACTTGTTTCCCCTGTACCCCGGACCTATAATGAAAGACATCTTCATGTGAAATAGACTCCACGTGCATTCATTTTTGCATAAGGCTCGAAATTTTTATTTTTCTCTTTCTTGTCTATAACAGAAACGTGCAATTCTTAAGAAGTTCTAGTTTAACCGGTTTACGTACGATTTGAGTTGAATTGTCGGATTTTTTAGATTTAAATGTCGTCTGTGGCCAACTCGCCTGAAAGCCGCCAAGCCATTCTAGGGCCGGAGTGCGCTATCGACTTAGCCTGGTCAAGCACCCTAAGTACGCCACTCTACCTACATCCCGGCAGGCCAAAGTAAGGTGGGTCCATGGACAATTGGATCTAAAAGAAAAGACAATTCATCCAATCGTACTAAAAATCGTGTTCAACTTGAAATTCTCTTGAGAACCGTAAGCCGCGACGAAGTTATAGATAAGGAACGAATTTTACTATTTTTCTTGGCTTAAGTGAACCCAAAGTTGAGGGAGAAAAACCGGAGCTAACCAAGCTCCGACTCCCACCAGGGCGTCAACCGTCGGCGTTGACTTAAAGATGGTGAGAAGACCCTATCACTAGAGTCTGTTGCCAACAAATCAGGCGTGGCAAGGGTCATTGCCGGAGCTACTAAGCTCCGACACCTTGAAGTATTAACTATCGACGCTCAACGTGTTGGTAGAGGCTATTGCCGGAGCTACTAAGCTCCGACGATGGACATTGCCGGAGCTACTAAGCTCCGACGACTTCAAGGGACCTTCACTATCGAAAACTTCGGACCTAAATTATACGAGTTCGAAGAAAATTTGTCTTCAACAAAATTCAACATCCTTTTGGTACATGTCCACAATCAAATTGTGCACATCTACCAGGGGGCCAAGTGAAGACAAAGATGTCGAAGACAAAAAAATGAAATTCACGAAAAATTGGGGATTTCATTTCATCAGAAGACCGGAGATTACATCTGGAAACAAGGGATTACAAAATTGAGGAAGAAGAGAAGATACAAGTAAAGGCTAAGAGAGATGGTCCTAGACCCTATGGAAGAACTCGGCGACCTTCTGGGCGACCTCCGACACACTGGCTCGGGTAGCTTCGCCTTCTCCTTCGACGGGGCCTTCAAGCACCGGGTCCAGAGGGAATCGAGGGTTTCGGCTAGTGTAACACGTCAACACATACTCTGTGACGTTCCTAGCCAGTGATTGCCCCTCGACTTCCAGCTGGTCCGCGATGACGTCGCCCACCTTGGAGAGCTTGCTGCCCGCAGCGCTCAACGCTTGCAACGCAAGGTCCGGCTCCGGCTCCAGATCATCCGGGAGCACGGGGCTGAAACCCATTGGCGCCAGCGCATCGTCGGCCTTGCTCAGGAACTCCCAAATTTGCAGGGAGTCCGTCTTTCTCTGGCCCTTCATCTCCTCCAGGGATCTCCGGGCCGCTGTCAGCTCTGAATTCTCGCGGGAGAGGCGCTCAACTTCTTTGGCGTTCTGCTGGATTTTCGCAGCAACCCGCTTCTCAAGTCTTCCGAGCTCCTCCTCCCGGAGGTCGATCTTGTTCCGGCGGTCAACCAGGTCTTTCTCCCTAGCCTCCGCTTTCTTCTCCCGGGCGATAAGGGCACACTCATACTCGTAGAGTTCCTGCCCCCGCACCCAGGTCTTCTCCTCCTCCTCGAGGCAGCGCTCTTCCAATTTTTTAGTGCGCTCCTCGAGGCCCTTGTCCGCCAGAGCTGTTTTCTCGGCGAGCTCTTCCTCCCGTCGCAAGACGTCATCCCGTAGCTCCAGGAGTTTTTGCTCCTCATCCTCGAGCCGCCTTTCCCTTCCTTCAAGTGCCTCTCGGCGCTTGATGAGTGCGGTACTGATGGCCTCGAGTTGATCGAACCGAGCGTTGGCCGCGTCGTTAGCAGCCTTAGCTTGTTCATGGAACTCCCGGGATTGAGCGTCGAGAGCGTGAGTCATGCTCTCCCTCTCGTCCAGCAGCTCACCCCAGAGCTCCAGGCGGACCTTCTCCCGCCTGATCCATTCCTTGTCATCTGCAATCTTCGACTGCGCCAGCTTGGTCTCGAATTGGAGTCGATTACGCCACCGCCTAAGGGTTTGGCGCTCCTCTTCAAGAGCCTTGCTGTCGTGGAAGAAGGCTAGTTGGACTTGACGTAGACTGGAGCAGGCGTTGTCGATGGACATCGACAGCGAGATGGGCTTCGGACCTTCTGGGATCTCCTCCGCTGGTTCCAGCGGGTCTTCATTTACAAAAATTGGGTCCCACTCTACGAGAGTGGAACCCCGAGCTTCCAGAGCACTAGGGCAATCCTCCGGGATGGCCTCAGTCGCCACCGAAGAAGGTCCCGCCACCAAGTCTTCATTTGCCCCCTCAGGCTGGGGGCCGGCGACTTCGTTCAGGCACTCAGGCTCCGCCACGGGTACCATCGACGTCGTCGCCTCCACTGGCTCCGGCCGGGACACTTCTCCTGAGGGAAGCTCAAGCTCCCTCGCCTCTTCAGCCACCGGCTCTGCGGCCGGCGCTCCAACAATCACCGGCTCTGCAGCCGGCGCTACAATAATTACTGGCTCTGCGACCGGAGCTTCGGAAGTAACCGGCTCAACTGCCGGAACCACTTCAACTTCCGTCTCGCATACCGGGGCTTCAGCTACCTCCGGCTCAACCGCCGGGGCTTCGGCACTTTCCGGCTCTGAAGCCGGGATCGCTACTTCCTCCGACTCAACAGCCGGAGCTTCTACTTCTGCAGCACCAGGACCCGGAGCTTCAACCTCCGGAACGGGTGCCGCTGGCGCATCTTCAATCCCGTGGTCCGGCGCTACCACGGGAACTTCTGGAGACGAGTCGAGGTCCATGACCACGACAGCCGGCGCCGGAGCTGTCGCAGCCTTCGCTTGGGGCGGCACCGGAGCTGGAGCAGAAGCCCCCGCAGCCTCAGACACTGTGGCCGAGGGCGGAGCTTCACTCCCCTTTTTGGGAACGCTGCAGATAAAGAACGAAGAAATTGAGCAAATAGATGCTACAATTAAAAGTTAATCGAGGTAAGCAAGAAAAATTACCTTGGGAGGCTCACGCACCAGCTTGCGCGGAACCTCTTTCCCGGACGTTCCGGGCTGGCCACGGTCGGTGTAGGAGCTCCGGGAGGACTCCCAAGACTTGCCGTGGCCGCGGGCGTTTCCCGGGTCGGAGCTCTCCTTGATCGGGAGGAACTCCTGGACCTGGAGGCCCTCACCGCTTCACGTGCTGGAGTCGCCTGCCCGGAACTGGCACCTCCGGAGGGATCCACCACGGGGACAGTCGCACTCCGGGAGGATCCCACTGCCGGAACAGTAGCGCTCCGAAAGGACCCCACCACGGGGACAGCCGCTACGGCGGCGGAGGATCTTCCTTCCTGAGGACGGAGAACTGGGGGGGGGGGGGGGGGGAGGTAGCAAGCCCGACGGACCTTCCGTCAGCATGTCGCAGCTTCCTCTTCCGGCTCTCCGGCTCCTCCGCCAGCTCCTTGCCCTTGCCGATGACCTCAGCTCTTGGTTGAGAGACAGGGGCGGAGCCGCCTTCGGACAACCCAGGGATCGCCAACCGGGCGGTTGATCTTCTCTCGACGACGCCAAGGTCGTCAAGCGCGGGCATCTTCCGCCGGAGCTCCCTGCTGAACTCAACTTCCACGTTCAGGGGGAGGAAAGCCGGCGGCGGAGTCAAGTACTCTCCGTCAACATCGATGCCGTGCTGGAATTTCTTGAGGTGAAACTCCAAGGACTTCCCCACCATGCTGGACTTCAACCCAGTCTCAACCCGGTCCTCGTCCATCACGCTGTTGAGGGCCCAGGCGAGCTTCTCCCTCCTCTTCAGCGGTGCCCACCTGTTGGACAGGAAGTTGCAGAACACTGCCTGGGGAGTCAATCCTCCCTCCACACATTGGCGGATCCTGGTCAGGACGGGGTCGAAAGCTGCCGCCAGCACCGGAACTTCGCTCCACACTGACGTGTCAATACTGGGCAGACCGTCTGGCAACTCCAACCGCTCATGCTCCTCCACCCGGACGACTACCCAATCTTTCTTCCAGTCATCCCACTTCCCGGAAGGGAATGACCGGAGGTACTTGAACGGGCACTTCTTGCGCTTCACAAAGTAGTAGAAGCCAAGGTACTCGTCGCTTCGGCCGGTGGTTTGGACGGTGAAGAAGGTTCGGAAGAGCTCGATGCAGGGAGGGATGCCCACCCACATCTCGCAGAAGTGGACAAAGATGGACACAAGGAGAATGGAGTGAGGGCCAAGGTGGTATAACTGCAGACCATAGAAGTCCAGCAGCATCAAGAAGAAAGAAGAAAACGGTGGGATCAGCCCCACCATGGCGTACGATGAAAAGTACACCATCTCGCCGGAGTGCTCCTTTTTAAAGGGAAGCTCTCCGCCGGCACGGACCGAACGGTTGAAGAAGTCCGACGACCACCCCATGAGGGCTCGGACCTTCTTCAGATCGCTTTCCGTCTTCAAACGACTTTCACGCAGACCCAACTCCATCGCAGCACAGCTAGGCAAGAGAAGAGGAGCAAAGCACGAGTTGGGAGTTTGAGCGCAAGAACAGATGGAAAGCGTAAAGAACTCCCGACGGTGCGCTTTCCTTCTTAAGTAAGCCCTCGCAACGCTTGGATGGAAACTGCAGGAGAGTCAAGGATACTACTCAAGAATTCAACCCTGCCGATGACAAGAGGGCCCGGGACCACCCTGACGATCAAGTCGAGGTTCTTACCCAGGCGAACAGTTGTCATCACGAGGCGGGAAACCCAAAGGCGGCGGACTGACAAGGCGCGCGGAACCGATACGGTTTTCGTATCGGGAACCGACGACCTTCAATTGCGAGATCCGCACGTCAAAGATCTTATCTGCCGCCTGAGGTGCGCCACGCGTCGGGACTTAACCGTAAAGCCCCGCCAAAGGCACCTCCGAAGACCCTTGAAGACCCAGTTCAAGAGTCGCAAGTGTGGACCCACCTCCGGTGGAATGACTTCACCCCGTTGGCCTTCCCCGAAGGTAGGTCCAGGGGGCCACTGTCGGTACCCTAAAAACCATACACCCCCTGAGGTTACAAAGATCTCAAGGGAAGAACATCTACTCAAATTAAAGACCCTCGGGGGCCCACCTGTCAGACATAACCGGACCTGCTTCTCCAACATGGTTAAACCCTAGGTTGCCACGTGTACTGTCAGACCGGAGCTATTACCCGCAAGGGTGAAGCTCCGGGCTAGGTACTGAAACGGCACCTCCGGACTTAACCCCTGACCGAGAGAAGCTCCGGACCTGACACGTGCCAGGCCATCCCGGAGCTTCCCGCTTCCCACAGGCAAGCTCCGGAGCCGCCACGTGTCCATTCGTCGGAGCTGGCCGCTTCAAACCTCCGGGAGACATTGTAACGGCTCCGGATCTTCAAAGGACAGCCGCGGACTTCAAGACCCGATTAATTATCATTAATTCCACGTTAATGATACTTAATCGGACGATCTTAACACCTGTAACGGCACTGTCGGAGCCGTTACAGGGTTATTAACAACAATTAATCTCGTGTATTAATATTAGTAACCGCCAGGGCCACATGTCGGGCCAGGCTGACTTGTAACGGTTTGTCCTTGCACTATAAAAGGACAAACCGACGATACACGGGGGGGAACTCTCGAACACTCTGAAGCTCACAAGTTAATACAACACACACACACACCCGTGGAGTAGGGTATTACGCTCAGGCGGCCCGAACCACGTAAACTACTGTGTCACTCGTGTCCAAATCGCGTTTCACCTTCTTGAGTCTCCGCGCGCCCAAACCGAACTACAAACTCCTTCAACACTTTAGTAGTGTCAGGGGATCTGCCGACTCCAACAGTCGACAGAGGGTATTTCGGACTAGTCCGTGCAAATATCGGACTTGTCCGATTTGGATCAGAAAGAATATCAGACTAGTCCGGTTGTGATCGGATTTGTCCGATTTTGTGTGACTTGTGAAGAGTTTTGAGAACTAGTCCGCACTGGGGAGGACTAGTCCGATTCTAGTCAGAGAGGATATCAGACTAGTTCGATGGATATCGGACTTGTCCGATTTCGTGCAGAAAGGATATCGGACTAGTCTGGTGTTAGTCAGACTAGTCTGGTCCTGTGAAACTTTGTGCAATGTGTGTGTTTAACTTTGATTGAGCTCTTGGGATGTGTTTTTTTAACACACTCCATACTTAATGATCTACTATTCTTCTTCCTTGAGCTCATTTCCACTTTGCTCCTCGTTCTTCCTTCTTTTTGGTACTTTGCTCATTTTTCTATTAAAACCTGCACTCATCTCAACAAAGATGTTAGGATCCCAATTGCTTGTCATAAATCATCCAAAACCCACAAGGGAGTCCTAGATGCACTTTCATCAAGCCTTGTACAAGTTTGATCTTCCGGTCTTCCACAACCGACTTGGGAAGCTCCGGAAGGATCTCTCCGATCACCGACTGATACACGGTGAATGCAATCACCAAGAGACACTCACTTACAGCTCTCACTAGACTAGAGACTCCAATCACAAAGAATGAAAGCACACAAGCATCATCTCTAGTAAGTTCTAGCCTATCTCTTGGTGTACAAGTGATGTAAATGATGTGGAAGTGGTTGTTCAACGTCTTAAATGCTTGATAATGTGTAGAGTAGCTCAGGGCATCAAAACTTGTCTAAATGACTGTTTGAAGGGATACAAATAGCCAGTTTCCACGAGATAGCCGTTGGAAAAGTAGGATGATATCACTGTTCTGCAAACATCGGATGATTCGATGTTCTCCCTTCAGTTGTCATCAGTTGAATACAAATTAGCTGAGGTCACTGTGTCAGATATGACCGTTGATCGACCGATATTGTATACACTTGTACATCGGATAATTCGGTAACACTTGGTCCAGGATAGTCCAGAAATAATGCTTACTGGAATGATCGACCGACGTGACATATTTGTACATCAGATGGTTCGGTGTTACTTGGTCCAGAGAAATTGCTTACTAGAATGATCGACCGATCTAACACATGCTTCAACATCGGATGATCCGGTGTATACATAAGACTGAGGTCTTTTTTTGCTGCAGAGCCAACTCGACTGATGTAGTTTTTTCTGGATACATCGGATGATCCGGTGAGTTGATTTTGTCTGCTTCGAGTTGTTCTAAGTGATTCTTTTGGAATTTGTCTGAGTGACCTCTTAGACATTGATCTGAAATGTTCTTCTGATGATGACTAAGTCTCGTGTGTTGTCAATTTTGATGGAATAATTTTGACATATATGTTTTTTCTTTCAGTCTTCATGAAAATCGATTGACCTCGTAAAATAGTTTGTTGAGGGGTCTCCAATTGTATCCAATGAGCAGTAGATGATATAAATATAGATTCCATTAAGTGTGATGAGTTATATTAGAGGTCTTGCATCTACAAACTTATTAGTGATATCCAACGGTTGTCATTAATTACCGAAACCATATCTTATGGAGGCCTAGATGCTTTCAATCTCCAACAGAGTAGCTAAATGGAAACTCGTCTGCAAAAATGCATCATCTCAACTCAATTTCCACCCTATGTTTCTGATTTGGCCTTCGGTCCCTCCCGTTCTACAAATATGGAGACATCGAGCGCGTTAAAGAATCCAACTACTCCCTCCGTTCTGAAATAATTGTCGTTTCAGACAACCAAATGAACTAGAAATGAACTAATTAAGATTGTCCTAACGACAATTAAAATGAAACAGAGGGAGTATTTCCCGTTTCCCTTGCTCTCCCTTTGTCCTGCCACAACACGACGCGGGCGCGACCACCTTCCTCGCCGCCTCGCCCCTCACCGTCTCGACCGCGCCGCTGCCACTCCGGCTTGTCTCGCGGGCGTGGTCGCATTCCCCTCCACCTCTCTCCTCCCCGCCACCTCGCTCCTCCCAGCCTCGGGCACGCCACCGACGCGAGGTCGCGGTCGCCTCCCCACCATCTCGCTCCTCCCTGCCTCAAGCGCACCGCGCGGGCGCGGTCGCCCTCCCCGCTGCCTTGCTTCCCCCTGCCCCACCGCCTTGACAAACGTGTTCATCTTCTTCTTTGATTTGTCCCTGTAGAGAAGCAGCATGTCGCTGACTCCTAGTTCCAATGGCCATCACTTCGATGGAATCAAGAGGTGGCTTTGGGTCAGGAGCGGCGAGGAAGCGCTTCAACTGGACAACACCCACAACCGTTCTGAGTACGAATTCGATTTCTATCTTTGAAGATGCTGATATGTTCTGATTTGTGGCCAGGAGTAGCAAATTTGTTCTGATTTTGCAATGATGTTTGTAGTCTTCGAATTGCTTTAGAGCTTCGCCTTCTTCCGCCTGGTGCTGAACCTGGACACAGTGCTTGAGAGTTTCGCCTTCTTCGAACCCTGCCGCTTCTACCAGCAGCCGAGTTCCGCGACTGCGAGTCATCGAGCCTGCTCTCTGCTGCCCTCGCGTCTCCCAACACGACCACGCTAGTCCTTCGAGGATGCCGCAAGCCCCACCATCTCTTGCTCCCCTCCCCGACTCGATCAGCGACAAGCGGTCTCCATGGGCGCCAGGCCTGTGCCCGTGGACATAGTCGACCTGGTTAGATGAAGTTGAACATTTTTTGCCTCTCAAAAATGCCTTTACTGTTGGAGACGTGTAAATTTTGTCTAGCAAAATATTTTTGTAACAGTAGGCAAAGGTTGAAATGAGGTACCACTTTTGCCTTTTGTTAAACTACTATGCGCTGACCGATTGCCCTTAAAAACTTAATATGATGAGGGATGGTAGGCAATTCACTTATATTTCAACACTCCCTCTCACGTGCAGGCTCCTTTGAGCCGTATACGTGGAATACGAGTCAGCTGCATTTTTTTTATTTTTTAATAAATTATATCCAGCAGGATTCGAACTCGAGACCTCTGGCTCTGATACCATGTGAAGCTACTATGCGCTGACCAGTTCTTCTAAAAAGTTTAAGCTCATAAGAGAAGGCAGGCAATTCATTTATATTTCAACACTCTCACTCACGTACAGGCTCCTTGGGCCGCTATGAAATAAGAGTAGGCTGCAATTTTTTTTTTAATAAATTACGTCCGCCAGGATTCGAACTCGATACCTCTGGCTCTGATACCATTTTAAGCTACTCTGCGCTGACCAGTTGAAACTAAAAGCTTAAGCTGATGGGAAAGGGTAGACAATTCACTTATACACTCCAATACTCCCCCTCACGTGAGGCTCCTTCAGGCCTCAAAAGTGGAAATAGGGGTGGGCTTGCGCCCGTCAGGGTTCGAACTCAAGACCTCTGACTCTGATATTATGTTAAGCTACGATGCTCTGATCGGTTGCACCCAAAAGCTTAAGTTTATGAAAAAGGTTGGACAATTCACTTATACACTCCAACACTCCCCCTCAGGTGAGGCCCCCTCTCGCCACTAACGCGAAAAATAGGAGTGGACTTGCGTCCACAGGATTCAAACTCGAGACCTCTGACTCTGATACCATGTTAAACTACTATGCACTGACCAATTGCACCCAAAAGCTTAAACTGATGAGAGATGATAGGCAATTTACTTGTATTTCAATACTCTCTCACGTGGAGACTCCTTTAGGCTGCATACGTGAAATAAGAGCCGACTACAATTTTTTTTGATAAAATATGCTCGTCAGGATTCGAACTCGAGACCTTTAGCTCTGATACCATGTGAAGCTACTATGCGCTGACCAGCTGGCCTCAAAAGCTTAAGCTGATAAGAGATGGTAGACAATTCACTTATATTTCAACACCTTTGCTTGTTGGAGACAGTCTTACCCGCAAGAATTTGAAGATGGTGAAAATGACTTAACACAGCCATTGCAAACAAGCATTTTTTTTCAATAAAATGTACTATATTGAACTCGAACGCATCAAGATTGCAAACAAGCATAACGGTGATCAGATTGGGATCAGATTGTTGTGTTCAGCGAACCACAACCTCATCCAACTCAACGCAATGGCACATGACTGCCAATTAAACCAAAACAAATAGAAACTGGAGATGGATGGTCTTCGGAAATCTCTTGCTTGGCATAGCATGATATTAAGCACAATGATTCACTTCTTCCAAATTGGGCTGCTACTCTACTCCTTTTCGTAGCCATGAAGCATTGGTAGATGCAGCGATGCATAGACTCGTGTTTAACGGCACATAACACATTCTAGTGCCTATACAAAAGAACTAAAGAACACATTCTTCACTTGGAGCAGAGATGCAGTTGTAAAGCTTTCAGACCATGGACATTTCAGAGATTAGGATGCAGTATCAACCTGGCATACATCATACGTAGCGCTCGTTGCTAGTGTCTATACAAAAGCTAGTGCTAAACCACTTCTTCAGGGTTACCAAAATATGTTACTTCACCACCATATGTTCAATCAGGCGGTTCAGGAATCGACATTGGGAGTGCTACACGACCATCAGCCCAGCTGAGCAGAAGCAGAAAGCTAATGGTGTCCATCCTAGGTCAACGATTAGAACGCGCAGAGCTCGGAAGCAATGAACCCCACAGCTTCACATACTTGTCATGGCCCGTTGAAGCAACCATGCCAGAGCTCGACACTGCCAGGGATGTAACCAGACCCTTATGGGCTGGGATGGTCATCGTCCTGTTCTCCGACATGTCCCACAGCTCTAGAGACTGCAGTATTCAGCACCAACCACAAGTAAGAACGCAGATATTGCAGATACAAATCAAGAGTGAGAAAAAAAAACAGCAGCAAAGGATATATTAACCTATAAATATCAAAGGTGTTACATGGAAGCAGATGATCATGACAAGTTGCCAAAATCACATGAACATTTGTGAAATTTTGTAACAAAGCTTCTCTATTCGCCGGTTGGAATGTAGATTATATGGATGGCTCGGAGGTAATCACCAAACCGGTCCTCTGCGCACCGGCGCCATTTTGAGATCGCCGACAGGCAGAGCCCGGGAGGTATGTGTTTAACTTGAAATTTCCTTGCATTCATTGATCAATTCTGGCGGTATCATAAAGCAACGTGACACACACGACTCCTAGACACGATTCTTTAACTATTGTCACGACTCCTAGACACGATTCTTTAACTAATACTCAGACCCGGACTCCTCAAACCTGGCTAAAGATTATTACTATCAACTCTGACTCAAACACTTGAATATGGTAACTAACTCTGCTTCTTATTACAACCAGACTCTGCTTTAACTAACTCGACTAGGCTGTCTTATCTCTTACAAAACCGACTATCCTTGACGCCTGCAAATATCTCTTGTGCGACGGTGATATATTAATCCCCACATGACAAATTTCATAGTGTCACTTTGTTATGGGTAGTTAGACCGTCTGCAGCGATTACCTTAGACCATACTGTACATTAAATTTAGAGTAGAGTACACCAGCAGCAGCGGTTAAGCAAGTAAATAGATCCTAAATACTACACAGAGCCTTTTCGGAGGGCGAGTTAGTCGATCTATCTTTGCTAATTATTCTTTCCCTAATCCAATCCATATCACACTTATTAAAAGATTGGCTTCTGGGAAAAGAGACTTGCCTGGTGACAGCCAATGATAAGCAAAGATGGATATGTAGGGTGGAAAGCACACGAACTGAACTTGCTACCAGTGCATTTGAGTTCATGCACGGAGCGCTCCTCGTTCCCCATTTTCAAAGACCACACCTTCACCGTGTCTTCACTGACTGATACAACATATTCGCCAGAGGGATCCCAGCACAATGAATCAACATGCTTTGCATGGCCCTTCAATTTCCCAAGAAAAAATTACTGCTTTAAGCAATCTACTCAGTTTTTGTGAGAATATAGTGGCCAAATGGAGAAACGAAAAACACATATTACTCAAGTAAAGTAACAAATTAATGATGAAGTGTACCTGATTGATTAACCCCAAAGGGGGAGAGTACATAAATATAGCCACCTAGGGTGGGCTAGTACATGGGCCTAGCCCAAAACACCTACAGTGCACCTACAGGTACATATACAGTCCAACACTCAGTCATGTCCGCTCGCTCGAGGATGTCCAGACAATACTGCCGCTGGTGAAGAAACAGGGCACCTGGTCGGTCCTCGACTGCAACACCCAAGAAGTGGTGGAGCTGGCCCAGGTCCTTCATGGCGAACTCTTGCTGTAATGCAGAGATAGTATGCTGAAGGAGAGCCGGACTGGAAGCTGTCAGTACAATGTCATCGACGTACAGGAGAAGGTAGGCAGTGCCACCCTATCGTCGATAGACAAACAGTGACGTGTCCGACTTGGCTTCAACGAAGCCCAACGAGACCAGAAAGGAGGCGAACCGGCTGTACCAGGCTCGAGGTGCCTGCTTCAGACCGTACAAGGATTTGTTCAGCTTACAGACCATGTTTGGATGAGCTGAATCAACAAACCTTGTCGGCTGACTGCAGTACACTGTCTCCGTCAGAGTATCGTGGAGGAAGGCATTCTTGACATCCAGCTGGTGGATAGGCCAAGAACGCGAGAGAGCCAGCGACAGAACGGTGCGAACCGTCGCCGGCTTCACCACAAGACTGAAGATCTCGTCGTAGTCCACTCTAGGTCGCTGAGTGAAGCCCCGAAGTACCCATCGAGCCTTGTATCTCTCCAGGGAGCCATCTGCCTTTCTCTTATGCGTGAACACCCACTTGCCTGTGACAATATTGCCACGAGTGGGACGAGGAACAAGGTCCCACGTCCGGTTGGCAAGTAGTGCCGCATACTCTTCCTCCATAGCACGACACCAGTGAGGGTCAGCGAGAGCGCTACGGACGGAGGACGGTATAGGCGATACCGAAGAGGAGGCAGGCGGTGGAGGCGTCGTCGACGAGGGGACAACCCCGGAGAAACGCTCAACAGGCCGGAGGACTCCAACTGCACGTCGAGTAACCATCGGGTGAACGTGCCCCGGGTCCTGATGGAGCAATGGCGGGTGGTACACCGGGGGATCGACACGAAAAGGAGTCGGGTCACCAACCCGCTCTCGTCGCTGGTAGACAAGAGCAGGGTCGACAAACCATGGTGGTGTGGCCGCGCGTGGCGCAACTCGTGACGCCGGAGACGTCGGGGCCGCGCGTGGCACGACAGTAGAGGTCGGAGACTCCATGGCCGCGCGTGCCGCAATAGTAGAGGTCGGAGACGTCGGGGCCGCGCGTGGCGCGGCAGTAGAGGTCGGAGACGTCGGGGCTGCGCGTGGCGCGACAGAGGAGGTCGGAGACGCCGGGGCCGCGCGTGGCGCGACAGAGGAGGTCGGAGACGCCGGGGCAGCGCGTGGTGCGGTAGAGGAGGTCGGAGACGCCGGGGCTGCGCATGGCGCGACAGTAGAGGTCGGAGATGCCGGGGCCGCGGGAGGCGCGACCGAAGACCCCCCGGAACGCCGGAGCTGATGGAGCCTGAGCACCAACCCGCGCTCGTCGCTGGTAGACGAGTGCAGGGTTAGTGAACCGAGACGCCGGGGCCACGGGAGGTGCAGCCAGTGGCGCCTGAGGTGGCGGTACTGCACTGGGTGCAGTAGTCAACGTCGTGGATGCTGGAGTCACACGTGGGCCAGCAGATGACGTCGGGGCCACGCGTGGCGCATTGGGTGTCGTACCTGCAGAAAAAGGCCAAGGCAATTGTACTGTAGCAGCCTCGGTGTCAGTAGAAAACAGGGAGTCCAACTCTGCGACTGAAGCAGAGGAGGAAGTGGAGAAAGGAAAGGAGGACTCGTCGAACACAACGTGTCGAGAGATCAAGATACGACGGGTAGTAAGGTCAAGGCACCGGTACCCCTTATGGTCGGAGGAGTACCAAAGAAAGACACACCGAGTCGAGCGAGGCGCAAGCTTATGGGGGGCCGTGGCAGAGAGGTTAGGGTAGCAAGCACACCCAAAGACTCGAAGGTGGTCATAAAGGGGAGGAGTGCCGTACAAAGCGAAGTGAGGGGTGGGAGCACTAATCGCCTTAGTGGGGAGGCGATTAATGAGGTAGGTAGTCGTGTGAAGGGCCTTCGCCCAGTAGCAACCAGGAGTAGAAGCCTGGAACATCAGAGAGCGCATGACCTCGTTGGTGGTCCGAATCATGCGCTCAGCCTTGCCGTTCTGGGGGGAAGTGTATGGGCAAGACATACACAACTGAACACTGTGCGAGACCAGGAAGTCACGAAACGCAGAGTTGTCAAACTCGCGTCCGTTATCACACTGGACCGCCCGGATCGTGCGCCCAAACTGGGTGGACACCCAAGCGAAGAAGTGAGAGAGGGTGACAAATGTACCAGACTTCTTTCGCAAGGGGAAAGTCCACAAATAGTGCGAGAAATCATCAACAACTACCAAGTAATACTTATGGCAAGAAACAATGAGAAGAGGTGATGTCCAAAGATCACAGTGAATCAGATCAAAGATGTGTTCGACACGAGTGACAAAATGCGGAAAAGGAAGTCGAACATGTCGACCCAACTGACAAGCATGGCAAAGAGGCTCATGAGTACCCCGAGCACAAGAAATCACTAAACTACGAGACAGCTTCGACATAGCATCAACACCAGGGTGGCCAAGCCGACGATGCCAGGTGGTCGAAGAGGCTGTCGTAGTCAGGGCAAACGGCGTAGACGAAGCGAAAGTAGGAAGACACAACGTGTACAGGGGCCCCGAACTCTCACAGCGGAGAAGAAGACGTCGGGTAGTAAGATCCTTTACAGATAAACCAAAAGGATCAAACTCGATGGAAACATGGTTGTCAGTGGTAAAACGACGAACGAAAAGAAGATGCTGAATGATGTCAGGAGCGACAAGAACATTACGAAGCTGGAAGGAACCCGTGCGAACCAGAGTCACCTACTAAGATGACCGGAAGAACAGACCCATTTCCAACAACGATAGATGAAGGGAGAAGAGGGGTGCAAAGGGCAAGTAGAGGAGAGTATACCGGCATCAGGAGTGGTGTGGTATGAAGCTCCGGAGTCCACGACCCAGTCAGGACCGGGTGGTGGGAGACTCAGAGCTCTAAAAGAGGACGCGATCGACTGCTGGTCCCAAGTCAAGGGTGAAGGGTGGTGCTGCACCGAAAACGCAGGCTGGCAGACTGGGTTCCCCGAAGCCAAGTAGGCCATAGCGGACGGGCTAGCCGCAGGGGTGGCTCGGCGGCGCGGCCCAGGTGGCGGCTGGATCCGGCCAGGCGGAGGGGCACAACGGCGGCGGCTGACGCGGACCCGCAAGGGGCGGGCGGCGGCGAGCGCCAGGCCGGCAGGTGCAGGGGAGACTGCAGGGCCATGGGGGGCGGGCAGATCCAGGCCCGGCGGCGGATCCACGGCCAAGAGAACGGCGGCGCAGCGGCCAAGGGCGGCGGCGCGACGGTCAGGGGTGACGGGTGCGACAGCCAGAGGACGGGTGGCGGCCAGGGACGGCGGCAGACTGCAAGGGCGGCGGCTAGAGGTGGGGGCAACAGATCCGGGCCCGGCGGCGGATCCACGGCCACTGAACGGCAGCGAGGCGGCCAGGGGCGGCGGCTGCGCGACAAGGGGGCGGCGGCAGCAGCCAATCCATCCAGAGGGAGGGGACGACGCCGGCCCGAGGAGCGCCGGCCAGCGAGGAGGGGGCGGACCGGCGGTGGCTGGGGTGGGGGGCGCGCCGGCACTGGGGAAGGAGGGTGCGGCCAGCGGTGGTACAGGAGAAGAAGGGGGGGGGGGGGGGCGCCGACCCAGGGGAGGGAGGCGGCGGCCGGCTAGGGTGGGGGCGCGCCGGTCCAGCGGAGAGGAGCGGCCGGCGGCGGCTGGATTGGTGGCGCCATAGGGCGGCGGCCAGGAGGTGGGCTAGGGTTAGGGTAACCAGGCTTCTGATACCATGATAGAGGGAATAATGACTTGATTGATTAACCCCAAAGGGGGAGAGTACATATATATAGCACCTAGGATGGACTGGTACATGGGCCTAGCCCAAAACACCTACGGTGCACCTACAGATACATATACAGTCCAACATACCTCATAAAGCTAACCTGTAAATTTGATCAACGTATTTCCAAACAACAGTGGACTAAAGTTAGATTGCACCGCAATTATTTTGGGTAGAAATATAGAGTTGATCCCTTACGAACCTCAAATCTCCTCATGCAAGCTTGTGTCTCCACATCCAGTATAGAGACCACATTATCAGAAGCTGCTGCAAGATATCCTCCAAGACGTGGTTGGAATCTCAGCTGGGTTGAACCTCCCTACATAGGCATGAACTCGTATAAATCAAGAAATAGATTAACCTATATGACACTGATTTCTGATTCTGCCTACTGAAGTTCACCGTTTTGACAACACATTATTTCTTCACAAGGCATATTAGCAGTGCAGGATGACAATTAGACAAGTTGATACATAGATGGCAACATCTAGAATGCAATCTCCCTTGTTGTGCAATCCTACAATCATCATCCAACGGTTGTTGCACTTTTGCACTTAACTCCCTCCATCGGCTGCCAGGAGGTTAAGTGCAAAAGGTGGGGAGTTAAGTGCAAAAGTGCAACAACTATTGGATGCACATCTAATGGCTGGTAGGGCCTGATTGCATGATTGCACCACAACAGAGATTGCATTCTAGATGTTGCCTACACGGATAGAATATTCTGTGCAAGTGTATTCAACATGTTTGGCACAAACATGATTATTTCTTAAGAACAAAAAGTTTGGTATTACACATTGTGTGATTGTTCACAGAAAAGAGGAAATTACAGTGACAGAATACTAAGTAAGCAAAGAAGAGAGACCTGGGCAACTCGGACAGCTCTATCCTTGTTGATGCTCCAGAATCGCATTTCATTATTCCCATCACAAGAGCAAATGAGGGTCATCCTTGACAGGGTGGAAATCAAGGGATGTAACAGATGCAATGTGCCCAGTGAACGTACGAACTGAATAATCTTGCTGCAAAAGGACGACACCAAGGAAAAATGATATCTCATACATTGTTTTTTTTTGAAGTCAAACAGAAGGGGAAACCCCGACTGTGTTATATTAATATATATAGGTTGCAATCCGTAGATTGCAAAAACAGTCAGTTGTCGGTATCATCATAAACACTATCATATTCCCGAGGTGGGAATGATGAAGTTTATGGTAGATAGCCACAACTGCATACAAGTTTTGATGGAGGTTGGGAATCTATTACATTGAAGTGACATAGTTCTATGGAAGTTATGCTTCCAGGATGAGATTGATGGTGTGTTGCTTCTGAAGATGAGCTCATTTCGTTGCTTCCAAATTTCCCAGCTTGCTGTGATAAATATTTCCATAAACGGGGGGACCGGTCCAGTTTCTTTTTACTTCTTGAATCATTGTGAAGAAAGGTACGCTGTGGTTCCAGTTGATTTGTATTGCCGTCCAGCATGCGGTGCTGAATTCACATTGGAAGAATAGGTGATATGTCAATTCCTCTGGTGCCGCTGTGCAGACGCACACACGAGTAGTCATCATTTTCGATGCTGAGGTTCTTTCTTTTGAGTAGGTTTCTGGAGTTAAGTCGATCTAAGAACATGAGCCAGCAGAATATTTTCAGCTTCTTTGTTAGCTTCGTCTTCCAGATCCAGTTCAGTGGAGGAGGCGGTGTTGTGTTAAATCTGAAGTTGTCATTGTAGATGTAGCTGGATGAGAAACCTGTTCTGTTATTCTTGTATGACCATGTGTCATTGGTGTTTTGTAAGCCTTGGATGATGTGGGTCAGTAGGTTTAGTTCCTGTAGCGCTTGTGTTGATATTGGGGTGTGGAAGTTGGTGTGTATGTCTGTTGTTGTGGTGTATTGGGCTATGGACGCGTTTTGGTGTCTTGCATGTGTATACAGGTTTGGGAAAGACGTGATAAGTGCCGTTGTATGCCACTTGTCGTGCCACATGGATACCGTGTCACATTTTCCGATGTTTATCTTAGTTTGTTGTTTGAAGCTTTCCCATTGGCTCATGATGTCCTTGAACCAGAAGGAACCCCTATTTGTCAGTTGATGGAGTGGGGTGCCATCTGCGCAGTATGAGTCGAGGATGAGGTGCACCCAAGGCGTGTCCTTTTTGTTGTAGAGTTTGTAGAGGAATTTCTGTATGAAGGCCTGATTCATGAGGTGTAGGTTTTTGAGCCCAATTCCTCCTTTTTTTCTTTGGTGTTGTGGTGTCTTCCCATTTCACCAAAGGTTTCCCTTTGGCCATGATTGATAGAATGAATTGCTCAATTAATCATAGGTCTAGGTATATATTTATAGATACATAGATGGGCCCGATATAAGACTAGGCTCAAACACAGTCCAACACCCCCCCGCAGTCCCAACATCTAGCCACAACAGATGTTGAGATTGGACCGAAACTCAGAAAACAAAGTCGACGGGAGTCTCTTCGTGAAGATGTCGGCAAACTGTGACGTCGTCGGCACGTGGAGAACTCGAACCTCACCGCGTGCAACCCGCTCACGAACAAAGTGAAGATCAATCGCCACATGTTTCGTGCGTTGGTGTTGAACGGGGTTGGTGGAGAGGTAAACGCGCGCTTGATTATTTATCACAGTAGACCAACGTGCTCCGGGCGACAGGGGAGTGGAGCTCCTGAAGTAACTGCTGGAGCCAAGACGCCTTTGCTACGCCGTTAGCCACGGCGCGGTACTCTGCCTCAGCGCTGGAGCGAGAAACCACAGGCTGCCGCTTCGAGGACCAGGAGACAAGATTCCCCCAGGAAGACGGCGTAGCCAGAGGTGGAACGGCGGGTATCTGGGCACCCCCGCCCAGTCAGCGTCGGTGTAGACCACCAACTCAGAAGGCGAGTCACTTCGAAGGAGAAGGTCGTAGTCGAGGGAGCCGCGCAGGTACCGAAGAATCCGCTTCATCGCCGTGAGGTGCGTCTCCTGCGGATCATGCATGTGGAGACACATCTGCTGAACCGCATATGAGATGTCCGGCCTGGTGAAGGTGAGGTACTGCAGGGCACCTGCAAGACTCCTGTAAGAGGTGGGGGTCGGCGACCGAGGCGCCGTCAGCCGAAGCCAGCTTCGCCTGGGTGTCCACGGGAGTGGAGCGAGCACGGCTTGCAATCAGCCATGCCCGCTCGCTCGAGGATATCCAGGCAGTACTGGCACTGGTGGAGGAACAGAGCGTCCGGACGATGCTCGACCGCAATGCCCAGGAAGTGGTGGAGCTGGCCGAGGTCCTTCATCGCGAACTCGCGCTGCAGTGCGGAGATCGTGCGTTGAAGAAGAGCCGAGCTGGACGCCGTGAGGACAATATCGTCCACGTACAAGAGGAGGTAGACAGTGTCACCCTCATGCCTGTAAACGAAGAGCGAAGTGTCCGACTTGGCCTCGACGAAGCCAAGCGAGGCCAGGAAGGAGGCGAACCGGTTGTACCAAGCCCGAGGCGCCTGCTTCAGCCCGTATAGAGACTTGTTTAGCCTGCAGACCAAGTCTGGACCGACTGAATCAACGAACCCTGTCGGCTGACTGCAGTACACCGTCTCTGTCAGCGTCCCGTGAAGGAAGGGGTTCTTGACGTCCAGCTGGTGGACAGGCCAAGAACGCGAGAGAGCCAACGACAGAACAGTCCGTACTGTCGTTGGCTTAACCACCGGACTGAAGGTCTCGTCGTAGTCCACTTCAGGGCGTTGAGTGAAGCCCTGAAGTACCCAACGAGCCTTATATCTCTCCAGGGAGCGATCCGCCTTCCTCTTATGCGTGAAAACCCACTTGCCTGTGACAACGTTGCCACGGGAAGGACGGGGAACAAGGTCCCATGTCCGGTTGGCAAGTAGGGCCGCATACTCCTCCTCCATAGCGCGGCGCCAGTGGGGGTCAACGAGGGCGCTACGGACGGAGGTCGGTATAGGTGATACCGAAGAGGAAGTGGATGGTGTCGGTGTCGTCGAAGAGAGTACCACTCCGGAGAACCTCTCAAGAGGCCGGAGAACCCCAGCGGCACGTCTAGTCACCATCGGGTGAACGTGTCCTGGGTCCCGGTCAAGCACCGGTGGGTGGTACACCGAGGGCTCTGGACGCGCAGGCGTAGAAGCACCCATCCGCTCTCGTAGCTGGTAGACAAGAGCAGGATCGGCGAACCGTGGAACAGGGGCCGCGCGTGGCGCAGCGGGGGACCCGGGAGCCGGAGTAGTCATCGGGTCCCTGCACGGCGCAGGAGTCGGGGCCAGAGACGCCGAGGCCGCGCGTGGCGCAGCTGTCGCGCGTGGCGCGGGAGTCGAGGCTGGAGACGCTGGGGCCGCGCGTGGCGCAACCGTAGGGGACGTCGGGACCTCGTGTGCCGCAGGAGTCGAGGTCGGAGACACCATTGCCGCGCGTGGCGCAGCTGTAGGAGGGGCCGGGGCCTCGTGTGGTGCAGGAGACGAGGTCGGAGACGCCGGTGCCGCGCGTGGCGCAGCGGGAGACGTCGGTGCCACACAGGGTGCGACACTCGTCCCTAGGGTCGACGGAGCCTGGGCACCAACCCGCACTCGTCGCTGGTAGACGAGAGCAGGGTCAGTGCACCGCCGAGTCGTGGCTGTAGGAGGCACAGCCGGAGTCACCAAAGGTGTCTGTCGACTGTTGGAGTCGGCAGATCCCCTGACACTACTAAAGTGTTGAAGGAGTTTGTAGTTCGGTTTGGGCGCGCGGAGACTCAAGAAGGTGAAACGCGATTTGGACACGAGTGACACAGTGGTTTACGTGGTTCGGGCTGCCTGAGCGTAATACCCTACTCCACGGGTGTGTGTGTGTGTTGTATTAACTTGTGAGCTTCAGAGTGTTCGAGAGTTCCCCCCCGTGTATCGTCGGTTTGTCCTTTTATAGTGCAAGGACAAACCGTTACAAGTCAGCCTGGCCCGACATGTGGCCCTGGCGGTTACTAATATTAATACACGAGATTAATTGTTGTTAATAACCCTGTAACGGCTCCGACAGTGCCGTTACAGGTGTTAAGATCGTCCGATTAAGTATCATTAACGTGGAATTAATGATAATTAATCGGGTCTTGAAGTCCGCGGCTGTCCTTTGAAGATCCAGAGCCGTTACAATGTCTCCCGGAGGTTTGAAGCGGCCAGCTCCGACGAATGGACACGTGGCGGCTCCGGAGCTTGCCTGTGGGAAGCGGGAAGCTCCGGGATGGCCTGGCACGTGTCAGGTCCGGAGCTTCTCTCGGTCAGGGGTTAAGTCCGGAGGTGCCGTTTCAGTACCTAGCCTGGAGCTTCACCCTTGCGGGTAATAGCTCCGGTCTGACAGTACACGTGGCAACCTAGGGTTTAACCATGTTGGAGAAGCAGGTCCGGTTATGTCTGACAGGTGGGCCCCCGAGGGTCTTTAATTTGAGTAGATGTCCTTCCCTTGAGATCTTTGTAACCTCAGGGGGTGTATGGTTTTTAGGGTACCGACAGTGGCCCCCTGGACCTACCTTCGGGGAAGGCCAACGGGGTGAAGTCATTCCACCGGAGGTGGGTCCACACTTGCGACTCTTGAACTGGGTCTTCAAGGGTCTTCGGAGGTGCCTTTGGCGGGGCTTTACGGTTAAGTCCCGACGCGTGGCGCACCTCAGGCGGCAGATAAGATCTTTGACGTGCGGATCTCTCGCAATTGAAGGTCGTCGGTTCCCGATACGAAAACCGTATCGGTTCCGCGCGCCTTGTCAGTCCGCCGCCTTTGGGTTTCCCGCCTCGTGATGACAACTGTTCGCCTGGGTAAGAACCTCGACTTGATCGTCAGGGTGGTCCCGGGCCCTCTTGTCATCGGCAGGGTTGAATTCTTGAGTAGTATCCTTGACTCTCCTGCAGTTTCCATCCAAGCGTTGCGAGGGCTTACTTAAGAAGGAAAGCGTACCGTCGGGAGTTCTTTACGCTTTCCATCTGTTCTTGCGCTCAAACTCCCAACTCGTGCTTTGCTCCTCTTCTCTTGCCTAGCTGTGTTGCGATGGAGTTGGGTCTGCGTGAAAGTCGTTTGAAGACGGAAAGCGATCTGAAGAAGGTCTGAGCCCTCATGGGGTGGTCGTCGGACTTCTTCAACCGTTCGGTCCGTGCCGGCGGAGAGCTTCCCTTTAAAAAGGAGCACTCCGGCGAGATGGTGTACTTTTCATCGTACGCCATGGTGGGGCTGATCCCACCGTTTTCTTCTTTCTTCTTGATGCTGCTAGACTTCTATGGTCTGCAGTTATACCACCTTGGCCCTCACTCCATTCTCCTTGTGTCCATCTTTGTCCACTTCTGCGAGATGTGGGTGGGCATCCCTCCCTGCATCGAGCTCTTCCGAACCTTCTTCACCGTCCAAACCACCGGCCGAAGCGACGAGTACCTTGACTTCTACTACTTTGTGAAGCGCAAGAAGTGCCCGTTCAAGTACCTCCGGTCATTCCCTTCCGGGAAGTGGGATGACTGGAAGAAAGATTGGGTAGTCGTCCGGGTGGAGGAGCATGAGCGGTTGGAGTTGCCAGACGGTCTGCCCGGTATTGACACGTCGGTGTGGAGCGAAGTTCCGGTGCTGGCGGCAGCTTTCGACCCCGTCCTGACCAGGATCCGCCAATGTGTGGAGGGAGGATTGACTCCCCAGGCAGTGTTCTGCAACTTTCTGTCCAACAGGTGGGCACCGCTGAAGAGGAGGGAGAAGCTCGCCTGGGCCCTCAACAGCGTGATGGACGAGGACCGGGTTGAGACCGGGTTGAAGTCCAACATGGTGGGGAAGTCCTTGGAGTTTCACCTCAAGAAATTCCAGCACGGCATCGATGTTGACGGAGAGTACTTGACTCCGCCGCCGGCTTTCCTCCCCCTGAACGTGGAAGTTGAGTTCAGCAGGGAGCTCCGGCGGAAGATGCCCGCGCTTGACGACCTTGGCGTCGTTGAGAGAAGATCAACCGCCCGGTTGGCGATCCCTGGGTTGTCCGAAGGCGGCTCCGCCCCTGTCTCTCAACCAAGAGCTGAGGTCATTGGCAAGGGCAAGGAGCTGGCGGAGGAGCCGGAGAGCCGGAAGAGGAAGCTGCGACATGCTGACGGAAGGTCCGTCGGGCTTGCTACCTCCCCCCAGTTCTCCGTCCTGAGGAAGGAAGATCCTCCGCCGCCGTAGCGGCTGTCCCCGTGGTGGGGTCCTTTCGGAGCGCTACTGTTCCGGCAGTGGGATCCTCCCGGAGTGCGACTGTCCCCGTGGTGGATCCCTCCGGAGGTGCCAGTTCCGGGCAGGCGACTCCGGCACGTGAAGCGGTGAGGGCCTCCAGGTCCAGGAGTTCCTCCCGATCAAGGAGAGCTCCGACCCGGGAAACGCCCGCGGCCACGGCAAGTCTTGGGAGTCCTCCCGGAGCTCCTACACCGACCGTGGCCAGCCCGGAACGTCCGGGAAAGAGGTTCCGCGCAAGCTGGTGCGTGAGCCTCCCAAGGTAATTTTTCTTGCTTACCTCGATTAACTTTTAATTGTAGCATCTATTTGCTCAATTTCTTCGTTCTTTATCTGCAGCGTTTCCAAAAAGGGGAGTGAAGCTCCGCCCTCGGCCACAGTGTCTGAGGCTGCGGGGGCTTCTGCTCCAGCTCCGGAGCCGTCCCAAGCGGAGGCTGCGACAGCTCCGGCGCCGGCTGTCGTGGTCATGGACCTCGACTCGTCTCCAGAAGTTCCCGTGGTAGCGCCGGACCACGGGATTGAAGATGCGCCAGCGGCACCCGTTCCGGAGGTTGAAGCTCCGGGTCCTGGTGCTGCAGAAGTAGAAGCTCCGGCTGTTGAGTCGGAGGAAGTAGCGGTCCCGGCTTCAGAGCCGGAAAGTGCCGAAGCCCCGGCGGTTGAGCCGGAGGTAGCTGAAGCCCCGGTATGCGAGACGGAAGTTGAAGTGGTTCCGGCAGTTGAGCCGGTTACTTCCGAAGCTCCGGTCGCAGAGCCGGTAATTATTGTAGCGCCGGCTGCAGAGCCGGTGATTGTTGGAGCGCCGGCCGCAGAGCCGGTGGCTGAAGAGGCGAGGGAGCTTGAGCTTCCCTCAGGAGAAGTGTCCCGGCCGGAGCCAGTGGAGGCGACGACGTCGATGGTACCCGTGGCGGAGCCTGAGTGCCTGAACGAAGTCGCCGGCCCCCAGCCTGAGGGGGCAAATGAAGACTTGGTGGCGGGACCTTCTTCGGTGGCGACTGAGGCCATCCCGGAGGAGTGCCCTAGTGCTCTGGAAGCTCGGGGTTCCACTCTCGTAGAGTGGGACCCAATTTTTGTAAATGAAGACCCGCTGGAACCAGCGGAGGAGATCCCAGAAGGTCCGGAGCCCATCTCGCTGTCGATGTCCATCGACAACGCCTGCTCCAGTCTACGTCAAGTCCAACTAGCCTTCTTCCACGACAGCAAGGCTCTTGAAGAGGAGCGCCAAACCCTTAGGCGGTGACGTAATCGACTCCAATTCGAGACCAAGCTGGCGCAGTCGAAGATTGCGGATGACAAGGAATGGATCAGGCGGGAGAAGGTCCGCCTGGAGCTCTGGGGTGAGCTGCTGGACGAGAGGGAGAGCATGACTCACGCTCTCGACGCTCAATCCCGGGAGTTCCATGACCAAGCTAAGGCTGCTAACGACGCGGCCAACGCTCGGTTCGATCAACTCGAGGCCATCAGCACCGCACTCATCAAGCGCCGAGAGGCACTTGAAGGAAGGGAAAGGCGGCTCGAGGATGAGGAGCAAAAACTCCTGGAGCTACGGGATGACGTCTTGCGACGGGAGGAAGAGCTCGCCGAGAAAACAGCTCTGGCGGACAAGGGCCTCGAGGAGCGCACTAAAAAATTGGAAGAGCGCTGCCTCGAGGAGGAGGAGAAGACCTGGGTGTGGGGGCAGGAACTCTACGAGTATGAGTGTGCCCTTATCGCCCGGGAGAAGAAAGCGGAGGCTAGGGAGAAAGACCTGGTTGACCGCCGGAACAAGATCCACCTCCGGGAGGAGGAGCTCGGAAGACTTGAGAAGCGGGTTGCTGCGAAAATCCAGCAGAACGCCAAAGAAGTTGAGCGCCTCTCCCGCGAGAATTCGGAGCTGACGGCGGCCCGGAGATCCCTGGAGGAGATGAAGGGCCAGAGAAAGACGGACTCCCTGCAAATTTGGGAGTTCCTGAGCAAGGCCGACGATGCGCTGGCGCCAATGGGTTTCAGCCCCGTGCTCCCGGATGATCTGGAGCCGGAGCCGGACCTTGCGTTGCAAGCGTTGAGCGCTGCGGGCAGCAAGCTCTCCAAGGTGGGCGACGTCATCGCGGACCAGCTGGAAGTCGAGGGGCAATCCCTGGCTAGGAACGTCACAGAGTATGTGTTGACGTGTTACACTAGCCGAAACCCTCGATTCCCTCTGGACCCGGTGCTTGAAGGCCCCGTCGAAGGAGAAGGCGAAGCTACCCGAGCCAGTGTGTCGGAGGTCGCCCAGAAGGTCGCCGAGTTCTTCCATAGGGTCTAGGACCATCTCTCTTAGCCTTTACTTGTATCTTCTCTTCTTCCTCAATTTTGTAATCCCTTGTTTCCAGATGTAATCTCCGGTCTTCTGATGAAATGAAATCCCCAATTTTTCGTGAATTTCATTTTTTTGTCTTCGACATCTTTGTCTTCACTTGGCCCCCTCGTAGATGTGCACAATTTGATTGTGGACATGTACCAAAAGGATGTTGAATTTTGTTGAAGACAAATTTTCTTCGAACTCGTATAATTTAGGTCCGAAGTTTTCGATAGTGAAGGTCCCTTGAAGTCGTCGGAGCTTAGTAGCTCCGGCAATGTCCATCGTCGGAGCTTAGTAGCTCCGGCAATAGCCTCTACCAACACGTTGAGCGTCGATAGTTAATACTTCAAGGTGTCGGAGCTTAGTAGCTCCGGCAATGACCCTTGCCACGCCTGATTTGTTGGCATCTTCTCACCATCTTTAAGTCAACGCCGACGGTTGACGCCCTGGTGGGAGTCGGAGCTTGGTTAGCTCCGGTTTTTCTCCCTCAACTTTGGGTTCATTTTTCCTGCACACTTAAGCCAAGAAAAATAGTAAAATTCGTTCCTTATCTATAACTTCGTCGCGGCTTACGGTTCTCAAGAGAATTTCAAGTTGAACACGATTTTTAGTACGATTGGATGAATTGTCTTTTCTTTTAGATCCAATTGTCCATGGACCCACCTTACTTTGGCCTGCCGGGATGTAGGTAGAGTGGCGTACTTAGGGTGCTTGACCAGGCTAAGTCGATAGCGCACTCCGGCCCTAGAATGGCTTGGCGGCTTTCAGGCGAGTTGGCCACAGACGACATTTAAATCTAAAAAATCCGACAATTCAACTCAAATCGTACGTAAACCGGTTAAACTAGAACTTCTTAAGAATTGCATGTTTCTGTTATAGACAAGAAAGAGAAAAATAAAAATGTCGAGCCTTATGCAAAAATGAATGCACGTGGAGTCTATTTCACATGAAGATGTCTTTCATTATAGGTCCGGGGTACAGGGGAAACAAGTACACTCTTAGGGTACGGAACCAGGCTAAGTGTGTTTGGTTTCTCGTTTGACCCAGGGTAGTTAGCCACACTTCTAGTCCGGAGACTGTATCAAGTGTTGCATGAGCTTTTCAAACCTTTCGGGAAAGGTCCGGCTGCTCTCCCGGAGGAACTACCCGACTCTGTACAATGACTCTATAACATACATTTCAAGTTACTTAAGACTCACCTCCGTGGAATTAAGTGTAGAACTTACGGAGGTGCTCGATGTTCCAAGGATTTGGGAGAGGTGTCCCATCCTCAGTAGCCAAGCGAACGCTTCCGGGACGGGATACTTTGATCACTCGGAAGGGCCCTTCCCAGCCGGGGGAGAGTTTGTTTTGCCCTTCTCTGGATAGTATTCTCCGTAGCACCAGATCGCCTTCCTCGAGCTGTCAGTTGTGTACATGCCGCTGGTGATAGCGCCGTAGAGCTTGGCGGTATCGGGCGTTCCGAACAGCTGCTTGGCACCTTCCCTCCTCGAGGAGGTCTAGGTCTTCACGCCGGAGCCGGTCCTGCGCGGCTTCGTCGAAGGTCCGGACTCGGAGGGAACCCAAGGTGGTTTCCGGAGGAAGGATCGCTTCAGCTCCGTACACCAGGAAGAAGGGTGTTTCTCCGGTTGCCCGACTTGGAGAAGTCCTGTTGGCCCATAGAGTGGGCGGAAGCTCTTCGATCCAATTAGCTCCGTGCCTTTTCAAACGCTCATAAGTGCGTGTTTTGAGTCCTTTAAGGATCTCTGCGTTTGCTCTCTCGGCTTGTCCATTGCTGGCAGGATGAGCTACAGAAGCATAGCAAACTTGTATGCCGAGGTCTTCGCAATATCCTTGAAATGCGGAGCTTGTGAACTGAGTCCCATTATCAGTGATGATCTTATTTGGGACTCCGAATCTGCTCACGATAGATTGTAGGAAATTGATTGCAGATTGTTTGTTGATCGTCACAACAGGAGTAGCTTCCGGCCACTTGGTGAACTTGTCGATGGCGACGTACAGGAACTTGTAACCTCCGACGGCTCTTGGGAAGGGTCCCAAGATGTCCATCCCCCACACAGCGAAAGGCCATGTAGGAGGTATCATTTGTAAGGACTGAGCAGGTGTATGAATTTGCTTTGCATGAAATTGGCATGCTTTGCATTTCTTCACTAGCTCAGTGGCATCCTGGAGCGTTGTAGGCCAGTAGAAGCCGTGCCGAAAGGCTTTTCCGACCAGCGTGCGGGAAGATGCGTGGTTCCCACACTCGCCTCCATGGATTTCTGCGAGGAACTACCAAGACTGGTAGGGTGGTGAGGAACTGTTTCAGCTCCTGGAATGCCTTCTCTGCTTCTTCAGACCATTGGAATGGTCCGGACTTCCTCAGTAACTTGAAGAAGGGAAGTGCCCTTTCCGCCAGTCTTGAAATGAACCGGCTGAGGGCTGCTAGACATCCGGTTAATTTTTGGACGTCTTTGATGCGGGTTGGTGGCCGCATGTCTTCAATGGCTTTTATCTTCGCCGGATTAGCCTCTATGCCCCGGTGACTTACCAGGAAACCAAGAAGCTTTCCGGAACTAACCCCGAATACGCACTTGTCTGGGTTTAGCTTCGTGCGGGTGGCCCGCAGCTTGTCGAAGACAGCCTGCAAGGTGTCCAAGAGGGACTCCTTGTTCTTGACTTTGACCACGATGTCATCGACGTACACTTCCACTATGTCTCTGATGAGTTCTTCGAAAGTTTTGTACATAGCTCGTACAAAAGTTGAAGCTGCATTCTTGAGACCAAAAGGCATGGTTGTGTAACAGTACAATCCATCCACTGTGATGAATGAAGTATGTTCTTCATCTTCCCTAGACATCCTGATTTGATGATATCCAGAATATGCGTCTAGAAAACACAATAACTCACACCCGGAGGTGGAATCCACTATCTGGTCTATTCTAGGTAGTGGGAATGGATCTTTTGGACATGCCTTATTCAGTGTGGTGTAGTCGATGCACATCCGAAGTTTCCCGCCGGCCTTGGGCACAACGACTGGGTTTGCCAGCCATTTTGGATGGTAGACTTCTCGGATGAATCCGGCTTCGAGCAACTTCTTCACTTCTTGTCGGATGAAGTTCTGTCGCTCTACTGATTGCTTCCGAGGTTTCTGATGCACAGGCCGAGCGTCGGGGTAAATCTTCAGATTGTGCTCAATCACTTCCCTGGGGATCCCAGGCATTTGTGACGGTTGCCAAGCAAACACGTCAACGTTAGCCCGAAGGAAAGTGATGAGCGCGAGTTCCTATTTGTCGTTCAAGCCACCCGATATGCGGGTAGTTTGAGTGACATCGGAACCAATTTGGACGACTTTGACGGGAATGTCAGTGTCACCGCTTGGCTGCACACGAGGTGCAGAGGTCGAGCCTCGTTGACGAATGCTCGGAGGTTGTGGAGCTTGCTTCTGTCTGGAGTCCTCCTCTTGCGCTGTGGTGAGTGCGTGGAGTTCCTCCAGAGCAGTTACTCCGGCAGTGCGATCTCCGCGGATCCGGAGAACGCCTACTGGTGTTGGCATCTTCAACACCAGGTATCCATAATGAGCAGCTGCCATGAATTTGTACAAGGCAGGTCTACCCAAGATGGCGTTGAATGGTAAGTTGATCTGAGCGACGTCGAAGACCAACTTCTCGGTGCGATACTTCTCCCGGGTCCCGAAGGTAACGGGGAGAGTAATAGCTCCGAGTGGAGTGATGGCCCCCGGACCTACTCCGGAGAAAGGTCGAGAGGGCTGGAGGTCCGAAGGTCGGAGCTGAAGCTTAGTGAAAGCTTCAAAGCTGATGAGGTTAAGCCCCGAACCTCCGTCTACCAGGACATGATGGAGCTGGATGTTGTTGATGGTGGGAGATACCATCAAGGGTAATTGGCCAGCTCCGACCATGCTTTGAGGACAGTCCGAAGCATCAAAAGTGATGGGTGTGTCCATCCACTTTCGATGTGGCTCCGGTCTAGCTGTAGGAGCTACAGCAGCCATATCCCGTCGCATAGTCTTGATGACACGACGAGAAGTGATGTCCCATGATCCACCAAAGATGGTGTTCATGGTTTTTCGACGCTCGTTGTCGAAGACGTCGGAGTCATCGTCGACGGAGGTGTAGACGGCTTTCAGGACCTTTTTGGGGTCCTGAAACCCTAACTCCTCTTCAGCCGGAGCTTCATCGACCTTTTGTTTTCCCTCCCTTTGTCGGAAGGGAGACCCTTCCCGGTGCTTGTTGTAGCGCTCGGCAAGGTTTTGGACCTCCCGGCAGTCCTCCAGTCTGTGGCTGCTCGTTTTGTGAATGGGGCACCACATCTTGGATTTGCCACCGTCTTCAGAAGACGGTCGAGGTCGCTTCTCGGGGCGTGGCCCCCGGCCACCAGGAGTTGCAGTGGCTGCAACGTTGGATGTGCCGGCCGACGGCTTCTTCTTGCCGTTGGTCTTCTTTTTCTTCTTGCCACTCCCGGAGGTAGCGGCTTCTTCTTTGGAGGATTTTTTATGATCCTCCAAGGCTGGTTTGGAGTGCATTTCACGGCCCTCCGCAGCTCTGGCACATTTGTCAGCCAGGCTGAAGAGCTCCATGACGCTGGTGATCTCTTTGATCGCCAGCTTCTCCAACATCTTCTTGTCTCGTACACCCTGTCTGAATGCCACAATGACAGAAGCGCTTGAGATAGAAGGGATTGTGTTACGTACCTGAGAGAATCTCTGGATAAATGACCGCAAAGATTCTCCTCCTTTTTGCACGACCGCAAAAAGGTCCAGTTCAGTGCCCGGACGGGTGTATGAACTCCCGAAATTGGCGGTGAACTGACGGCACAGCTCCTCCCAACTGTCAATAGAGTTGGGTGAAAGGCTCATAAACCAGGACCTGGCGGTCCCAGTTAAGGCCACTGGAAAGTAATTGGCCATTACGGCCTCGTTTCCTCCAGCTGCTAGGATCGCAGTGGAGTATATCTGTAGAAATTCTACGGGATTGACAGTCCCGTCGAATTTTTCCGGCAAATGTGGCCGGAACTTCTGTGGTCATCTAACCATGCGTAGGTGCATGGCTAGGGCGGAACAGCCTCCTCCTACTCCTTCCAGAGTAGAAAGGTCTTGTGCATCTCGTCTTTCTCGAGCTCGCTCGATGTGGACACGGCCATCCTGTTGACGGTATCGGCGATCAAGTTCCGCCCGGAGGTCGTGTGTCGAAAGCCGAGATGCGGTATGGGTGCGTCGTGTCCCAGAGGGCAACGACGTCACTTGCTGTGACGCAGCTCGTCTTCGGTTGTTGGAGACATGCGGACCAAGTCTTCCAGACAACGTCCGTCGCTGCGACGGGGCCCGCCCTGAAGGAGGTGGACCCTGGTTGTTGAGACGTTCGGCCGCTGCTGCGACCAAATGCTCAACATCAGCCCTCCATTGCTCCATGGCACCTTGAGATGCATCCGGAGGTGGTGGTCGCTGGAGAAGAGCACGCGCTGCATGGAGCGCGTGTTCTGGGTTGTCACGACTTGCCGGCGCAGAATGTGAAGCCGGTGCACCATCATGTTGTCCGGCATGTCTTGCCGGAGAAGATGGTGGTGGTGGGAGTGTGACTCCTGCTGGTGCTGAGGCTCCTGCCGGTGGCTGCATGTTGGAGGGATTGCCTCCGACAGCCTGAGCAGCAGGTTGCCCGTTGGATGATCCAGCCGCAGAATTCACCATTCTTGAAGATCTCAGGCGCCCCTTCCTGGCGCGCCAACTGTCGACTGTTGGAGTCGGCAGATCCCCTGACACTACTAAAGTGTTGAAGGAGTTTGTAGTTCGGTTTGGGCGCGCGGAGACTCAAGAAGGTGAAACGCGATTTGGACACGAGTGACACAGTGGTTTACGTGGTTCGGGCCGCCTGAGCGTAATACCCTACTCCACGGGTGTGTGTGTGTGTGTTGTATTAACTTGTGAGCTTCAGAGTGTTCGAGAGTTCCCCCCCCCCCCCCCCCCCCCCCCCGTGTATCGTCGGTTTGTCCTTTTATAGTGCAAGGACAAACCGTTACAAGTCAGCCTGGCCCGACATGTGGCCCTGGCGGTTACTAATATTAATACACGAGATTAATTGTTGTTAATAACCCTGTAACGGCTCCGACAGTGCCGTTACAGGTGTTAAGATCGTCCGATTAAGTATCATTAACGTGGAATTAATGATAATTAATCGAGTCTTGAAGTCCGCGGCTGTCCTTTGAAGATCCGGAGCCGTTACAATGTCTCCCGGAGGTTTGAAGCGGCCAGCTCCGACGAATGGACACGTGGCGGCTCCGGAGCTTGCCTGTGGGAAGCGGGAAGCTCCGGGATGGCCTGACACGTGTCAGGTCCGGAGCTTCTCTCGGTCAGGGGTTAAGTCCGGAGGTGCCGTTTCAGTACCTAGCCTGGAGCTTCACCCTTGCGGGTAATAGCTCCGGTCTGACAGTACACGTGGCAACCTAGGGTTTAACCATGTTGGAGAAGCAGGTCCGGTTATGTCTGACAGGTGGGCCCCCGAGGGTCTTTAATTTGAGTAGATGTCCTTCCCTTGAGATCTTTGTAACCTCAGGGGGTGTATGGTTTTTAGGGTACCGACAGTGTCGGTGCTGCATAAGGTGCAGCTGGCGACGTCGTGGGAGCCACCTGGGCGCTGGTGGGTGATGTACCTGCAAAAAAAGACCAAGGCAGCTGTGGTGGAGCAGCCTCGGTGTCAGTAGAAAAAAGAGAGTCCAGCTCTGCAGCTGAACTAGAGGTGGAGGAAGAAAAGGGGAAGGATGACTCGTCGAAGACGACGTGCCGAGAGATCAAAATGCGGTGGGTAGAGAGGTCGAGGCACCAGTATCCCTTATGCTCAAGGGAGTACCCAAGAAAGACACACCTAGTGGAGCGGGGCGCAAGCTTATGTGGAACAGTGGCGGAAAGATTAGGGTAGCAGGCGCACCCGAAGACACGGAGGTGGTCGTAGAGAGGGGTAGTGCCATACAGGGCAAAGAAAGGAGTCGGTGCTCGAATCGCCTTGGTAGGAAGGCGATTAAGGAGGAAGGTGGCAGTGTGAAGTGCCTCTACCCAGTATCGAGCGGGGATAGATGCCTGAAACATCAAGGAACACATGACATCATTAGTGGTGCGAAGCATGCGCTCAGCCTTGCCATTCTGGGGGGATGTGTATGGGCAAGACATGCGTAGCTGTGTGCCATGTGTAAGGAGAAAGTCACAGAGTCGCGAGTTGTCAAACTCTCGTCCGTTGTCACACTGGAGAGCATGAACAGTACGCCCAAACTGTGCGGAAACCCAAGTGAAGAAGTGAGAGAGAGTATCAAATGTCGATTTCATACGTAAGGGAAAAGTCCAAGAGAAATGTGAGAAATCATCAAGTACCACCAAATAATATTTAAAACCCGAGACACTGATAACAGGAGATGTCCACAAATCACAATGGATAAGATCAAAAATATGTTGCACATGAGACACAAAAGTGGGAAAGGGAAGCCAAACATGGCGACCAAGCTGACAAGCGTGACACAAAGACTCATGTGTGCCCCTAGTACACGAGATAACAGAACTACTAGACAACTTCGACATAGCATCAGCGCCAGGGTGATCAAGCCGACGGTGCCAAGTAGCGGACGAAGCTGTCGTAGCCAGAGCAAAGGACGAAGACGCAGCGGAAGAAGGAAGTCGAAGAGTGTACAGGGCCCCGGACTATCACATCGAAGAAGAAGACGTCGGGTGGAAAGATCCTTCACAGACAAACCAAAAGGATCAAACTCAACAGAAATATTATTATCAGTGGTGAAACGACGAATGGAAAGCAAATTTTGAATAATGTCTGGAGCAACAAGGACATTATTAAGATGGAATGAACCCGGAGAAACTGAGTCACCTACTGAGGTGACTGAAGAACGGATCCATTTCCAACAACGATCGATGAAGGAAACGACGGATGAGGTGTGTGAGTAGAAGAGAGAATACCAGCATCTGGAGTAGTGTGGTAGGAGGCGCCAGAATCAGCCACCCAATCAGTAGACGACGGTGTAAGGTGCATGGTGCTGAAGGAAGATGCCAAGTCTTGACGGTCCCACCCCATGTGCGGCTCCTGGAGAGGTGCTGGTGGCTCCGAGTACCCAGCGGGGTAGGAAACACCGCCGTAGGCTGGAGTTGGCGATCCAGCCGCAGGGCGACCAGGTCCACCATAGCCCGGATGGGCTACGTACGCCGCCTGAGGACGTGGCTGGCGCGGAGTGGAGGAAGTCGGTGGCGCCCCAAGAAGACCCGGAGACGGTCCAGGCCACATAGAGATCTGGCCAGTCCATGGGTTGTACGGTGTAGGCCAGGGCGCACCTCCCTGGCCAGTGCCACCAGTACCACTACCAGTAGGAGCAGTGGACGTAGGAGTGCCGCCAGCACCTCGTCCTGTGCGCCTTCTGTCGCGACGT
Source organism: Tuctoria greenei (assembly GCA_036927565.1). NCBI lineage: Eukaryota > Viridiplantae > Streptophyta > Magnoliopsida > Poales > Poaceae > Tuctoria > Tuctoria greenei. The sequence continues at coordinate 23,087,929 of JAYESD010000002.1, read as the reverse complement.
CGACGAGTACCACCCCCAGAGCCAGCAGAGGCACCCGGGGCGGTAGGTGGAGTAGGTGGTCGCGGTAGTGGTCCCCTAGAAGACGGTGGGCGTGAGGGCTGCCCAGAGCCATAGAAGGCCGTGGCAGTCCCAGAGGTAGCAGATCCACCAGTCGTGATCTCCTCAAGCTCGAGATCAGACCAGACCTTCTCGAAGGTCGGTGGCAGCTCCATACGGAGAAGCCAGAAGCGAAGATGGTTGAAGCGCTCGTTCAGGCCGTGAAGGACCCGAAGTACTAGAGTGCTGTCAGCGACCGGCTCGCCAAGGTCGCGCAAGGAGTCAACCATGCCCTTCATCTCTCCACAGTAGGCCGAGATGGAGCGGTCTCCCTGCACTGTATTCTGGAACCGTGCGTCAATGTGAAGAGCCCGAGTCGCACGGTTCCCCAAGAAGTGGTGCTCCAGTATCTGCCAAGCCTGGCGCGCGGTCCCCCCACCGCGCTGTCCGACAAGCTTGTACAGATCATCGGCGAGAGTGCCAAAGATCCAAGCAAGGACCAGACTGTCCATGCTGATCCAAGAGTCATCCCACGGGGCGCCGTCCTGCTGGACGTGGTCCGCAAGCTGGTACCGCCGTAACGTGAGAAGGAACTCGTTACGCCAGCGGGCGTAGGTGGTAGAGGTACAACTCAGAACAGTCGGCACTAGTGTCCGAATGTTCTGAACTCCAGCCGCCTGGGCGTGTAGGGCGGCGGTGAGCGACGCCGAGTATGCGGAGTGCACACCGGTGTCCGAGGTGGGCTCGTACGTCGCGCCCGGCGGTCGGTGAGCGCTCTCCTGGATCTGGTGCGAGAGAGCAGCCGCCAAGGCGCGCTCCTGCTCTAAGGCAAGAGCGAGTGCCCGCTCACGATCGCGAGAGGCAGCCAGAGCCGCGAAGACACCAGAGGTGTCCGCGGCCGTCGTGGTGATGCTGGCGACGCCGTAGAAAGGATCAGTGGCCGCACGAGGAGCAGAAGCAGTGCCGACAGCAGATCCGAAGCCCGTCATAAAGGCGACAGCAGTGGGGCCGGCAAGTGGTCCGCCGGCGGCGGGACCAGTCGCAGCGCCGTACGCAGGCCGGGTCATGTCGATAAGGGGCGCGCCCGCTGCAGGGCCAGTGGCAGGCGCACCGGCGCAGGGGAGGGAGCCGGCCAGGGAGGGGACGGCGCCGACCAAAGACGCGCCAGTCAGAGGCGCGCCGACCAGGGAGGGAGGCGGCTGGTCCAGGGGCGCGCCGGCCCAGGGAGGGGAGGCGGCCGGCGACGGCTGGGTCAGGGCCGCGTCGGCGGCCAGAAGGGGGATGCCGGCGGCGGCGTGGGCGGCAGGGGGGGTGCCGATGCCGGCGGCCAGGGGAGGGGCGGCCCCGGCGGCGGGCAGGATGGGCCGGCCGGCGGTGGCGGCGGCGGCGGCGTGGGGGGCGCCTGCGCCGACGGCTAGGGGAGGGGCGGCGTGGGGGGCGCCTGGACCGGCGGCCAGGGGAGGAGCGACGGCCAGGGTAGGGGCGGCGGCGGCGGCGTGGGGGGCGCCTGCGCCGGCGACCAGGAGAGGGTGGCCGGGGGGGCGCCTGCACCGGCGGCCAGGAGAGAGCGGCCGCCGGCGGCGGCGGCGGCGTGGGGGTCGCCGGCCATGGGGGGGGGGCTAGGGTTAGGGTTAGGGTGGTGGGGATTAGGGTTTGGCTAATGATACCATGATAGAATGAATTGCTCAATTAATCATAGGTCTAGGTACATATTTATAGATACATAGATGGGCCGATATAAGACTAAGCCCAAACACAGTCCAACAATGATGTCCGAGCCTCTCCAGAGGCAGGTTTTCGTGTATTTGTCTATTTGTTGGATTGTTTTGGAATGTAGTTTGATGGTGCACATTGTGTAGATTGGCATTGATGATAGTAGGGTGTCTACAATTGTGCACCTTCCGGCCATGGACAGGTATGCGGATGTGGTGTTGAGTGTTCGCTCAATTTTAGTGGTCAATGGTAGGAAGTCAGTGCTTTTTGGTTTGGTGATTCCTAGGGGTATGCCAAGATAGGTGAAAGGCATTGTGCCTAGCTGACACCCAAAGGTGGCAGACATGGTGATTGCTTGGTCTGTAGTAAGGTTGATTGGGATTAGGAATGTTTTTTCTAGATTGATCTTGAGGCCAGTTGCGAAAGTGAATGTTGAGAGTAAGGTTTTTAGGAAGAATATATGTTGTTGGGATGCTTGTATTGTGATGATTGTGTCATCGGCATACTGCACTATGGGGAAGTCATGGTTCGAGAGATGTGGTAGTGGCGGGATCAGTAAGCCTCTTTGTTTGGCGTGGTTTGTGAGATGTTGAAATAGATCTGCTGCGATTGCAAAGAGAGCAGGCGAGAGTGGGCAACCTTGTCGGACACCCCTTCTGCAGTGGAAGAATTTATCTGTTACTCCATTCAGTAAGATAGCTGAGGTGTTTGTACTTTGTAGATAGTATGTTGCTTGTCCAGTTGACTCATTGTTGTGAGAACCGTTTGTTGGTTAGTGCTCTGAGGATGGCATCATGTTCCATTATGTCGAAGGCTTTTTCAAAGTTTAGTTTCAGCATTACTATAGGTCTCATTGATCTTCTGCATTAATGTATAAACTCATAATTCCATGCAATGCAGTCTTGGATCGTTCTCGTTCTGATGAAGCCGTACTGATTGGCATGTATGATATCTTTGAGGATGGTTTGTATTCTTTCTCCCATGAGTTTGCTTATGATTTTGATGCTTGTGTTAAGTAGGGAAATTGGTCTGTAGTCGGCCGAGGTTTCCGGGGTCGTTTTCTTTGGGATGAGTGTGATGACGGAGCTGTTGATTGGTTGTAGGCTGCATCCATTGTTGAAGAACGCATTGCAGAGGTTGTAGACATCGTTTTTGATGATGTCCCAAAAATTTTTATAGAATCTGTTGTTGAACCCATCTGGGCCCAGCGCTTTGTCTGATGGCATAATTTTAACTATTTTGTCGACCTCCTCAGTCGATATGGGCTCTATGAGGGATTGAAGGTTTGGGTGTGGTGTGACTATGTTTTGCAGACCTTCCCAGAGCGCAGTTGCATTTGTGCATCCTATTCTGGTTTTGAAATCATTCCAAAGGAGCGCAGCCTTAGATCCGTGATCCGTTACTGTCCTTCCCGATGCATCTGTGAGGCTTGTGATCAGGTTTCGTCTATATCTGGTTGTAGCTACTGAAATAAAGAATTTAGTTGGTTCATCCCCCAGTTTTGTCCATCTTTCAGTGTATCTTTGTTTCCAGTATTCTTGTCGTTGTCCCAGCAGGGTTTCGGTGTGTTTTTTGATGAGGTTTCTGAAAGTATCTTCTGCTTGGCTAAGGGGCCTCTTTTCTTCCAGATGGTCTATTATGAGGATGGAGTCGTTTGATATTTTCAGTTTCTTGGAGAGTGAGCCCACTGATTTGCTCCATCGTCTGATTGCTGCTCTAAGTATTTTGAATTTCGTTGATAGGGTTCTCGCAGCATCTAGTCCCTATGTAGGTGCCCCATTCCAAATATTGGTTACTAGGTCTCTAAACCCTGGCATGTCGAACCAGTAGTTCTCAATTCTGAATTGTTGAGACTTTGGGATAGAAGTACCCAGTTGTACCATGCAGGGATGTGGTCTGATGTTGTTTTGGCTAGCGGTATGAGTAGGGTGGCAGGGAAGGACAGTGACCAATGAGGCGAGGTGAAGCACCAATCTAATTGTTGTAGCAGTGGGGAGGCCTGCATATTGCTCCAGGTGTAGTTCCTGTCTTTTAGGTGGATTTCTACAAGCCCTAGCTGGTTTATGGCTGCGTTGAATGTTTGCATGTCCGTGTGGTTCCCCCCTGGTCTGTTTCTATTATCCACTGATCGGTAATAGTTGAAATCCCCGATAATGAGCCAGTCTTGATCATCCGTGATATTTAGTGAGGTAAACCAGTCCATGAAATCTAGTCTTAGTTGTCCTGTGCACGGGCCATAGACTGTAGAGAACATTCATTGTTTGCCATTTGTGTTTGATGTAAATTTGATGGTGATTGCAAATTGTCGTGTTTGTTCCACAACCCCTTGCAGGAGGTTGCCGTTCCAACCCACAAGTATTCCACCCGAGGCTCCTTGTGAGGGGGTGTAGGTGTATTGGTCAAAGCGCTTATGTGCTATTTGTTTGACTAGTGAGCGGTGTATTGAATCTAATTTTGTCTCTTGGAGGCAGTAGATGATGCAGTTTGTTTCCTCTATTTTGGCTCTAACTGCTTGGTGTTTGGTTGGGTCATTTAGTCCCCGTATGTTCCAGTTTAGGAACGACCATGTATGTGATGTTGTATTATGCATTGGGGTGTTTTGAGCAGCTTAGACGTTGCCTCAGACGTAATCTGAGGGGGAGACAAAACATGTCCAGGCGCAAAATAGAACGGATAGAAATGCATGGGAACAACGATAATACAAAGGGCAGCCGCGCTGCAATTTTTATGGCTCTTGGCCGGTAGGATGTTCATTCTACTACATGAGGTAGGTGGTCTATGGGGTTTTTGGGAGGTGGCATCAGTAGGCGTACGCCACAGAGAACAAAAGTTGCGGGGACTCATTGATCAGTTGACGTGGTCTCGCCCGCTGGTCTCTCTGTCGTCCTAAAGGCGGCGATCACCATCGTCGCGTGGACGCCACAGCGGAGCGCTTGTGCCTGCAGTTCCGAAGGAGGAATATGAGGGATGAGTTCTATAGCAGTTGCAATGTCGTGATCGGTTGGGAATTTAATTGGGCCTTGGAATAGTTTGCGTTTTGTTTTACCGCTTCGGTTTGTAGTTGGCGTGGATGCTGGGGCAGAGTGTGATGTGCCGATCACCCCCCTGGTTAGTCTGGTAGGCATACGCCTTCCTTCCCGCACTGCAGAGATGCGAGGGTTGCGTCTAACTTGGTCCTGTGAAACCGGTGTCTGTCTGCGCAATGTTTTTTTGGAGGGAATGCAGACTATATTGTGGAGTGGGGTGTTGATGGTGGCAGGTACCTGTGCGGGCTGGATGATCTGCTGCTGGAGGTTGCTGGGTACTGGCTCGTCGACGGAGGGGCCGATTGGTTCGGAGCGAGTGCGGCGCCGGTAGACTCTTCCGAAGCAGTTTGTCGTGCGCCTGGGGGAGGCAGAAACCGGCGGGGCTTGCGATGGAGCCTGCGCTCTGAACCTTGCTGTGGGCGTTTGGCCGCGGCGCGCACCCATGGCAGATGACTCCGCTTGGTCCTGGGCGGGCAGGCCAAGGGTGGGTCCCTGGATGTGGGACGTCCACCAGGGGTTTTGTGCTGCAGGGAAGGCTGCAGCGAGGAGCCAACGGAAGGAGACCGAGTCGAAGGGCCTCAACCAATCTGGTTGTATTGAGGGGTCACCCCCCACAAATTGCAGCTGCTGGTTATTGTTGTGGTGGTGGTGGGTGTGCTGTTGGGTGATGTTGGCGTTGGAGGAGGCGGAGCTTGCATCTTCGTTGGTGTTGGAGACACCACTCAGGTCCAGGTGGTCCTGTGGCGGGACAGGCCAAGCTCCCCAGGCTACGTGGTTCTCCTGGTTGCCCTGTAGCTTCGCCACCGCCGCATCCCAAACCGGGTCAGGGTTTGGGGCCGGGGGGAGAATGGGGAGGTGGAAGCCATTGGCGTTGTCGTGGTTTGGCGGCGGCTGGGGGAAGGGATGGGGGTTACTCCCCGGAGGTATATCATCTTCGCCTGGAGGGATGTTGGGGAGAATAAACGCCCCGTTGAGGACGATTACCGGGCAGGACCAAGAGAAGCCTTGGCCGTTCGCATCGCAGTGTCGGATGACGATGCTGCGGGGAACGTTGTTGGCGCCATTGTAGAGGCACCGGCATAGCACGTACGCGCGCTGATCAGGCACGTTGTGCCAGGAGACGAGGTAGCCAAAGGTCGCCACTGCAGCGTCGATGTGCTGAACATCTTGATAATCTAGGGGAACCCTAGTATCATGATCCAGCCGTTATGTGAGTAGTTGGCTTGGCGCCTGTTGATGTCGTGGTCATGGCGGGAGAAGGCGATGAGGTGGTTCTCCACGAAGAAGGGCTCGTCGTGAAGCACTATATCGCGGTGGTAGCTGGATTCAAGCCTGTAAAGGCCAATCCCCAGGGGGGTGATGCAGGAAGAGATTACCCGCAGGCCGAAATCTTCTTCAAGGGTTTGGGCAATGCGGACTCGGAACCAGTTATACTGGTCGTGGGGGATTAGGCCATCTCGGTCTTCCGCAATGACGAAACCCTCATGGTTTCGGACTGCAGTTGTGCTGAAATGCACGTTGGTGCGAGGGATTCTCTCCGCCCTCGTTGATGAAGTGGTGTCCATGGGGGAGGAACCTCTCGGAGTCTACTGGGAAGTTGGCCATGGGGTGCAAGGGTGTTTGAGAGGTGGTGAGTTGTGTGCTATGTTGTGGGGTAGTGTGTGAAGGCGAGTTGTTCTCGGTGGGTGCTATATATGGTGGTTGATGGGGGGTTTGTGCTTGTGGGGTTGGGTCTCCCGTGTACACGTGTGGTGCAACAGGAAGGCCGACCTGGTTAAGCAGCAGGGGCATCGTTCCTTCCGTTCGTGCGGGACAGGTAGCCCGTTGGAGTTCCACCCGTCGGTATACCCGGGATTTTGCAGTGGATCGCCTCGTTCCTTGTGCGATTTTGGGGACCCAAACAAGGCAATGTCTGATGGTGGAAGAGCATACGGCGGCTCTGTGTCCAGTTTGCAGGCACCGTAAGCATCGAGCTGTTGCACGACACATATGGGTGAGGTGGTTTTGACTGAAGCAGCGCTTGCAGCAGCAGTGAGGGATTAGATTGCGTAGGTTGTAGGTGTCTTTGGTGCTAGGGGGTTTCGTAGGTTTTTTCCTGTAGGTGTAGCATGTCCCGTCGTTGCTAGTGGGCAGGCAATCGAGTGCTGGATTTATTTCATTCGGGGGCGTGGTTTGAATGTGGCCCGGATGTCTAAAGTCCATTTTGGTAGTAAATGCAGGGTGGTGCGTTTGCAGGGAAACCAGGCGGTTTGGGCTGATCTTTTGTGGGCAATTATATTGGCAGCTTCTTTCTTGGTGTGGGTCCTGTTTCGAGCCAGTGAGATTACTATGACGGACAGGTGGGCCCTTTGCATGTATGAGCTCGGTGCGAGGCCAGGTGGCTGGTTGGTGGGTCCTGTTTCTGTCTGGAATTTGAAATTGTGGGACCTTTCCCAGGATGGACGGCGCAGCACAGCTAGCCGCCGTACGCCGGGCGGCCGACGCCGGCGAAGGAATCGTCCATAGATGGGTTGTGTGGAGCTTTTGGCTGATGTTGTGGAAGACCTTGGTGACCGGGATGTCGTTGTGGTTGGTAGTAGGTGTGATGGGGCAATCTATCTGGCCGACTCTGACGGATCGTCGATGTGGTGGTTGTTTGAGAATGGGGGGGTTGTTCTTGGGTGGGGTTTTGTTCGGGGTTGGAGGCCGTGTTTGTCTGATAGGGTTGGCAAACGATACTTGCTTCCCTTGACGGTTTTTTTTGCTGGGGGCCGTCGACCAGGATTTTTCTTCTTGTAGATGTCAGGTCCTCAGATCTCTTATCCAGTTTGGGCCTCCGTCGTACCAAGGGAAGAAGTAGACGTCGAAGTGTGGTGTGGTAACCCTAGTGAGGGAGCGTACCAACTTTCCTACATGGCGCGATGCCACTGCAAATCGAAAGTGGCGGTCCCGAGCCATGGTGACATGGAAGCCCCCGGGGTGCCGCCTAGGGCGGCGTGGAGGGCCCAACCAACGGACTCCTCCGTAAGCCGGAAGGTGAAACGCCGGAAGACGGCTAGGAGGAAGAAAGCACCTTCTATGGAAGAGGAGGGATGGTGGACCGAGGAGGAGAGCAGGTGGAGCACCTTTTGTTGAAAGCTCTTCCCCGTTGCGAAGTTCCAGTTGCTGATGTCGAGCACCGGGCGGTCGCCGTCTCCGTCCATGGCGCCGCGAAGGCGCCGGGTCGTCTGGAGCGGGGAGAAGGTCAGGCGAGGAGCCATGCCGTCGGCAAAGCAGGGGAGGGCTCGGCGACGGGGAGGCCGTTGGTAGGCGAGTGGGGGGTGGGGAGCGGGAGCGCCATTTGTCTCAGCTGCACAGTTATCTCATACATTGTTGCAGAAGAACACACACATACATTGTTTCGGAAGAACACGAGGACAAAAATAACTATGACCAACATTTCTGAGGCGAGCAATTTATAGAACTATCATGCATGATTCATATTGCCTACTAATTCCATTCCACAATGATGTCGTGAACCTCGCAGTAGGAACTCTCCTGCAGTTTCAGTGTCAAAAATTGATGCTGTGAACCTTCATGAAATACAACCTTAGAAATTGAGCCTGGCTCAGTTGAGGTTGTGGATGTACACATAAAACCACCCATGTTTAGATCCCTTTCGGTGCAAAATTTGGTGCTTATTTCTCTTGGTTTACAATGCCACCTAGCTCCACCTAGGTGAGTCAATTTTTTCATTATGAAACTAAAACCTTGAAATGGGCCTTGCTGCCTACTTTCAATATAATTTGTTCAAAGTATACTTAGTTATATAAAGCAGTTCAGGCAAAAGGTAAGGCAACAATATTTATATAAAAACTAAAACGAGCAATGAAATTTATTACTGATTGTCACTTTCAGAGTTATGTGACACAAGCATAACTACATGCATGTATGTCTTGATAATCAGGAGATGCAGCTGTACAATATACACAAACAGCCCACGGGTAGAAGTAAAACTTAGCGATGCTTTGTATTATCAGGGCAATGAATCTAATGCCACTTGGTGTCCAGAGACAGTCACGGGGGCAGAAAGAAAGAACTTGTGCTGATTAGATCAGCGTACCTTATCCGCATCCCAAACCCTAATAGTTTTGTCAAATGATGAGGTGGCAAGGCGTGGAATGCTTGGGCTGAAGCGCACATCGCTTATCAGCGAAGTATGCTCCTCAAATATTGATTTTTGCTTCAAAGTTTCAGCATTCCATAAGACCACCTGCATGACAAGTAGCAAAATGGTAATGCCACGTACCACTAAGGCACTAACAAAAATAATTAAATACAAAACCTCAGAAGACTCTAACTTCACTGAATATCTTACAAAGCACAAAGTGTTTACCTTCTTATCATGGCCCCCAGTAGCAAGTAGCTTTCCATCAGAAGAGAAGTGGCAACATAGAACCCTGTTTGTGCTTGCTCGAGCTGAAGAGATCTCTTGGAGGATAAATCCTGAATAAAAAAACGTAACATAAACAAAATGACAACTAAACAAACAAATGTTTTTTTATCAAACTTGACCAACAGCTCAACGTTAAGTTGAATTTCTAACTACACAGCTGGGGAAGAGTATCAAACCTTTATCAGAATTGGTACGACGACTACCAGCATTTATTGCATCTACTTCATCATGTGGCAATAATACATTATCATTGAGGCAGTCATCATCCACAAAGCGAGCCTGAAGTTATGTAATTACAAATCAATAATCATAAGAGTAAAATGAGCTAGTGATACAACAAACATTTTCCAACCTGTCAGTCTATTTATAGATGCTTCACCAAAGATTATATTCAAGAGCAACTTACAAGTTGGCTAGTTGGAGATCCTATTGATCCTGGAGCTTCAACACCATAAACAACTAATGCTTTAGATAAGCTAGCATTGTGATGCAATGATGGCATTGAAACCGTGTCTCCAGGAGAATGTGCAGAAGGAGTTGAAGGTGATGAACTGGGGGGAGGGCCAGCAGTATTTGCAGTACCGGTGCTATCGGTCAGACCAGAGGGTGTGATAGGCTGTTTGCGCTTTCGCCCACTTGCATTCTTAAAAACCTGTGAACATAGAAACTATGGGTTTCATGATTTCGACGGACAGAATTTTGACAAGGACAGATGTCATAAGATGGTGACCTTGGATTTTACAAAAAATACTAACCTGTTCATTTGCATGAAAGGAGTTAGACAAACTTCCATACATGGCAACAGTAACAGCCTCCATTTTTTCCTGCTCATCTGTATGGTGATTTGAGCTTTGTGGCTGGGATCTTAGTAATGGGTGGTGAAGAAGCTGTTGCTGATTGCTGGTTTGCTGGTGTTTCTGTAGAGATGCAATCTTCTACAGGAAACAGAAAATATAATAAGACTTAACAAAGTTATTTCAATTATTCAGGATAAATTAGGATAAACAGAAGTATTTGTCAGCTTGTAGCTATGTTTCTGCTAAATTGACTGGAATATTGTATTTATTACTTCACACCAGGTTTATCCAATAGATATTTTGATGTAACTATTTATAAATGACAAGATAATGATATTATTATTGGCACAGAGCATGTTGTGCTTTCACCTGATGTTTAACAAAACCGGGAAATACATGTTATGTAATCAAGGTTTAATAGGAAACAATTATGCAAGTGAGTATGCTAAAACTCCCTGGCCACTTACTAGTATCTGAAGGAAGGAAAAATGTTGAACTGGATCCATCGATAATGCCAAAGGGTTATACATATAGAATACAAGCTAGGGTTTAGACACAGACAAAACATACTCTAACACCCCCCCCCCCCCCCCCCCCCCCCCGCAGTCGAAACTCTAGCTACGACAGATGTTGAGACTGTACCAAAATACCCAAGACTAATGACTAAAACACCCTCCATACATATGAGTAAACAGACCTACACTCTAACATCTTCCAACGAAGAACATTGTAGAAGAGCAAACTCACGGTCCTGAGCGGCGATGAGGACGGAGTGGGCCGCAAACACCTCTCCGTGAGGGGCACGACCAGTAGACATGGCTCGGGTGCGCGCGATGGAGGCCGACGACGGGTGGAAGGGAAGTCGGACGCGCACGGCGGATGCCGGCGGTGCGGGGTAGGAGGGCACGAACGCGCGCGGAAGGCCGACAACGTGAGGTAGGAGGAGGGACACGCGCGGCGGATCCCGACGACGGGGAAGGAGGGACGCGCGCGGCTGAGGCCAGCAGCGCAGGGTAGGGGGAGGAGGGCAGGGACGCGCATGGAAGGTTGGCATCGCGGGGTAGGAGGAGAGACGCGTGTGACGGATTCTGACAATGTGCAGTAGGAGGGACGCGCGTTGCAGAGGCCAGTGACGCGGGGTAGGGGGACGCGCGTGGGGTAGGGGGCGACAGGGACGCGCGCGGAAGGTCGGCAGCGAGGGGTAGGAGGGACGGGCGTGGCGGATGCCGGCGACGTGCGATAGGAGGGGCGCGCGCAGCGGAGGCCAACGGTGCGGGGTAGGGGGAGGAGGGCAGGGACGCGCGTGCATGGCCGACAACGCGTAGTAGGAGGTGTTAGAGATATAGAGGTGATTTGTGTTTTTTACTTTTGCATAAGGGCTTTTCCGTATATTTGTAATCTCTTGTATCTCTTTTTATTGTGGTCTCTGGCCCTCATAATAATAAAGCATCATTCATAACATGCTAACATAGCCATAAACTAGGGCTAGTTTTTCCTACTACCCTAATCCCGTCGGCTTTGTCCTTGCCGATTCTCGACGCCGCCCGTCGACTCCTCTGCCGATTCTTCCCGCAGCTGACTCTGTCACCTGCCTCGGTCCCCGTGTCCCACCGCTCTGGATCGGCGATTTTGTTGCTGCTTCTGACACTATAGAGATTCGGCGCCCGCACCTGCCTCTGGTTGAACCAGATCCGACGCCTCTGGAGCCCGCCACCCTCAGGCCTGTCTCCGACATCTTCTGCAGATCGTATGAAGCCTGGCCTCTGCCGTCAATATTTTTTTTCTTCTTTTCTTGCTGGCAGCGCTCTTCAGATTGGGTATGCTGCCTTACGTGGCTTGATTTAAGATCGAAACTGCTGCCTTACATGGCTTGGTCAGGCGGTGCTGTGCAAATCAGAAACGCACTAGTTCCTGACCACGTGACTTGAGGCATAAAAACAACAAAAAATGCAGCTTGCGCCGCTTATTTTCCTTCCCTCGCCATCGCTCGCCGCCTGCATATTTTGCGTTCTAGCCGTCGCCGGTCATCTTCTTCATGATGACTTCTTCTTCGGGCGGATTCCGGTTGTGCGGTGTCCGGTGCTTTTCAATTGCACTAATTACCGTGATTGGGTCCCTCGCATACGCACATGTGTGGTCTACGACTCTGGAAATATATCACGGGTGATCTTAAATGCCCGTCTTTTACTGCAGTCCACAGGAGTTCTTCACAAAAGTTCAGTATATACAGAGCATGGTTGGATGAGGATGCTCGTGCAGGTGCTATTCTTGCTGCTAGTATGTAAGATCATTTGGCTTCTGGTATTGTTGGGTTTGAGTATTCACATCAGATGTGGTCTTTTCTGTGTCGTCTTTATGAGACTACTGGTCAGTCTACCTCTTTTGCTGTTTTTTGTCTCAAGCAGCTGTTATGACAGGAATATGCTACAACAGATGAGTTATTTGATCATATGGAGGAGACTCGTCTTCGTGATCCTGACTTGTTACGGACCCCTTCCATGTTGCTTGCTCATTCTTCGACTTCTCGACCCACTGCTGGTGTTGAGACTTGCCGTTCTTCACAGGATGCTTGTGGTGCTTGTAATGGAGGATGTCAGGGGAGTTCTCCTACTACAGATACCCAATTGCTTATGCTTCTTCGTCGCCTTGCTGCCTCTACACCTTCAGGAGCTACTGGTATTGTGACTCAGTCTTCTGCACCTTTAGGTTCTGCTGATGCCGTCTTACTCTAAAGGGTCACCTTCCACTTTTCGTTCAGGTAATCGCCCATGGATCCTTGATTCTGGAGCTTCGTTTCATATGACTCCTTATTGTCCATACTGCCAATGATTCTCCACTTTCAGTTCTTGGATAGGGCACCCTTTTATCTGACTCTTTTAATATTCCTGATGTCTCCTATGTTTCTAACCTGACCATGCAACTTATGTCTGCTGGTCAACTCACTAATTATGGCTGTCGGGTGACTCTTGATTCCGATTCTTGTTCTGTTGTGGATCGTAGTACGGGTCAACTTGTTGGCTCTGGTCCTCGTCGTCATGATTCCCAACGACTCTGGGAGCTTGACTGACTTCGTCTTCCTTCTGCTGCGCCTTCTAGTCTTGCTAGCTCCGCTTTTGCTACTCCGTTTACCTCATGTTTTGCTTAGTGGCACCATCGTCTAGGACACATTTGTTCAGTGTCTATCTTCTTTAATTCGTCGTGGTGTCTTAGGATCGGTTTCAGGATCTCAGTTGTCATCTCAGTGTCAGGGTTGTCGATTATGGAAGCAGATTCAACTTCCCTATCCCTCTAGTGAGTCAATGTCTCAGCGTCCTTTGGACCTTGTTCATTTAGATGTCTGGGTCCTGCTCCTTTTGTCTCCAAAGGAGGGCATCAGTACTTCATTATTTTTATAGATGATTTCTCTCGCCACACATGGGTTTACTTCATAAAACATCGTAGTGAGACATTGTCTATGGTCCGCACTCATCGTAGAGAGACAGCAACGACGGCAGCAAGGGCGGCAAGGTTGGCGGCAGCGGAACTGGCAGCTGTGAGGGTAGCAAGGGCAGCTGGTTAAGAAATCCAAATGAAATTTGATGGCTGCTCCCTTATTCGAATTCAATGTTCTCTTTTGTGGAGACGTGATAAACATCATTTTTCGATAAAGAGCATATATTATCATTTTTCGATAAAGAGCGTATATTAATATCGTGATAAAACATCATATAGACGACATGAAAAGAACACTACTGAACACTGAATCAGCTAAACTGACATCTGATATGTCTTCATAAATATCATAAATAATAAGTAAAGAACTGAAACTAGCAAAACATACCTTCATCAACATATCTGACTCCACGCGCTGCACGGTTGAACCAATGTTTTGCAATAACGGTACACCACTAGGAATAACTTCAGTGGACAAATTTGATTTAATATCCCTCCCAGGAACCAAGTTTCGACTGCTATAAAGCATTTGAAGTCTTCTGATATCCATGTCTACAGGTGAAGATGCCATACTTTGCTGTGCCTGAAGCAGAAGTTGCTGCTGCTGCGGGGTGAGGAACTGAAGATGGTGCAATGGTTGGGGAGACTGCATAAAAGATTTGTTCTGGAGAAACCCAGATCGAAGATGTTCAAAACCCTGAACAGTTATATCAGAAGAGCATGTCATATGAGTGCAAGAATGTACGTAGTTAGTTCTTTTTTGGAAAAAGTCTATAAAACCCCCTCAACTATAGACTAGAGAACACTTAACCCCCTAAACTACAAAACCGGGTATTTAACATCCTAATCTATTGAAAACCATTTAATTAACTCCTTAAAGCAGTTTTGCTGGGTGGTTTTGCCACGTTGGCAGCTGATGTGGCGTAATCTGCATGTTTATGTACTATGGACCGTATGTCAGAGACGTAAGACGATGCGCGCGCTCTATTTCGGACGTAGCCTTCCGCTTCACGGAGGCCCTGCCATCCCCGGGGAGCTACCGCCTTTGGTGGCCAGAGACAGAGCCAGCCAGTGCTCAGCGGCAATGGAGATTGATCACGCTAGCCTGATGCAGTTGGTTACCTTGAATTGTAACTTCGGGCACTCTGCATACAAAGCATTATTAAATCAACAGTCGATCATTCTGTAGCAATCATGCTAACAACTACTAGCATAATGCCCCTAACAAAATTCATAAACGTACTAGTTTCTTTTTGAAAGCTCATAAACTTATTAGTTTAACAATGCAAGTGTGACCTATGTCTGAACCAACAACTGAACACTGAGGTTCAGCACCAGTCTGAATTGAACAGTTGTGCTCTGCCTGTTTCACGTTGCATTATCAGCAAGCTTGTACAGAGCATCCCGCGGAGAAAGTAAAAAAACATATGTTAGTGTAGTGCAACAGGAAAGTAGCCAGTTCACGCCAAGGGCAGATCCACCACCACGCCAGTCGCTGGAAGTTCTAGGCCCGCGCAGCAAGCAGGGAAGGGAGGCCGGAATACATGTGGCAACTTCGACAAATGCGACTGGCAGCACAAGTACGGTTGGCGGGGACGAGACACACATGTTGGTTTTCTGCCTCTTCAGTGCTACCTTCTACTCGCCGCACCACACGCGCGTCATCGGGGAAGGATGTCGAAGACGCGCCGCTGGGTAAGGACGTTAAAGGGCACGCCGCAGGGGAAGCACTGCACGATGAGTAGAAAGTGTACTCGGATGCCACGCCATTGGGGAACGAGGAGATCGATCGCTAGTGCCTTGCCTAACTGCCGCGGTGGGTCGCGGAAGATCGATCGCCATTCCTAATCGGTACCTTCCATCTGTTTCTCAATCAATCAGCATGACATGTGGGCCCCACACTAAAGCACATGCAAAACACGCCATGTCAGCTGCTGAGGTGGCAAAACCACCATGTAAAACCACCTTAAGGGGTTAAATAGATGGTTTTAAATACATTATGGTGTTAAAAATCTGGTTTTGTAGTTGAAAGTGTAAAGTAGTCTGTAAGGTATAGTTGAGGGGGTTATTTAAACTTTTTCCTTCTTTTTTAATTTATAGCTAGTGACTGAATGAGGCTGGGGTTAAACTACTGACCGTAAGAGGCCACCCTTTCAGGGTCAAATTGTTCCCTGCTTGATTAGATCCTGCCAAACAATGGATTAAAATGAAAATATTCAGAACCAGAATCCATCTTTACTTTTTTCATAATAACAAACTCAATAGAACTTCGTAAAAAAAAACTGATTAACAAAGTTTCCAAAATTTATGTTTTGGATTCGATTGTTTAATAGGAATGTAGTTCATGATTCGTGAAAACCTCAGGTGAATGTAAAAGCGTAGGCATCAGATAGCAATATAGCATTGGACTTCAAGGAAAAATACCCAGCACTCCAACTCCAGTTAATGATCCATTTGCTCCTACTGTCAGATTTAGAGCCGCATTTGCTTCTGCCTTGATATCCTGATAAAAGTTTGACGTAAACAAACATCTAACAACATTTATAGATGGACATAATATATGGCACAGATAAATCAACCTGAGTTGATTCCTGAAGACGTTGGTTCCTCTCCTGAGAATGCTGCAGTGAACCTGATGTGCCACTTACTGATCCCTGGAAGATTTGCCTATTAACAGTTGGAATACTGAAAATCAACCTTTGAGAAAGTTCGCACGAGAAATCTCTCCATATGTAGACGATTTGCTACTGAATATGAACAAGTAGATAGTACCCTAAAGCCTGAGCTGATACTGAAGCAGACTTGAGCACATAAGTTGGATTTGAATCAAGCAACTGCCCACTGTTTTCAGTAAAACTTTGCTGCAGCAAAAATGGATATGGACCAATACGCACATCATTTCATATAATAGGACACTAAGTATTTAAGCAACATAATGCAGTTGATAAATTACTTTATTGGCCGCCTCATCCAAAGCATCTGTCTGAGCAGGAACCATTATCTTTTCCTCATATGTCTTTGCAGGCAAAGAATTTGCAGCGGCATAATTTTGTCTTACTGCATTGTCAGCAGAAAGCAAAATATTCCAGTTACTTGTGGGAAACTGCCCATTGTCATCACGGCACTGTTGCTTCTGCTGGCACCCGTGCTGCTGCAGATGTTCCTGCTGCTGGTGGTGGTACAGATGCTGCTGTTGTGCACGCTTTTGTAGCAGGAGGTGCTGCATCTGCTGTTGTGATAGCTGCTGCTGTTCTCGTGCTTTAATCGACTACAAACACACAATTTTGCATTTCTTCATGACTTGGAAAACTAGTTCATTTGTTGAACTAAACAGGTTCGGCGGTGACCCTAGGGTTCACGAATTTGCATCCCTAGGGAGCACAAGGCCATAAAACAGAATAATTCATAATTAAGCACAATCAGCATCATATATCTACCAATGACTAGTAGTTCCAATCAGCAGCTTGCACAAATAAACCTCAACTGGCAAGCTATCAGGAGGTAGCAAACCTAATATTCACCAATGAGCACCAAAGTACTTTATAGCTCTTTAAATATGAACAAAATTTAACTTTTCAAATGCTTAACTAAATGAAAAGCCCATGCGCCAGATGCTATCATGCGGACAAAATAATTTATACCGATGTTCCTCACGATGTATTAGCAATCAAATTCATTTCTTGAATACTTTATGCCATTGCAATTATTGAAGTATTTATACGATAAGGTGAGCGATTATAAATTATTTTGAAAAGATAGATGAATTACTTTGTCTTTCTCGTGCTATTTTGGAGCTTCCTTGTATTTTTCTTTTATGGTATACGGGAATGCAATCAGCTGTGGGAAAATATTTACTCTTATCTTATTACCGTGCCCGTATGAGTGAGTGGCTACAGAGACAAGTCATTAACACAGTCGTCATTAACACAGTCGGAAGCATTAGTTAGATACAGGTATATTGTAAGACCATGTCAGTTAGCCTACTGTGGTAATGAAGTGCACGCAAGCACCGATGAGAAGTGTTGACTGAGTTTAGTCATTAATGTTACCTTTTAAATCTGTCTATTGTGAAAGGATTTAATTTTGGTTTCACACTATACCAGCTAGTCTATATAAGGTGTACCCATTTCTATTGTCTGAGATTAATATAATTAAGACATGATTCTATAATATGGTATCATTAGCCAAGCATCCCTAACCCTAAAGCCCACCACCTCCCCCAGCCGCCAATGCCTCATGGCGCAGCAACCGACGCCGTCTCCGGCGGCCGCGTCCATCGCCGTCGGCACCCTCCTTCTGGTCGGCTGGACACCCTGGCGCGCCGCCCTTGGCTGGCGCTCAGCCGCCGCCGGCTGCCACCCCTACCCTTGTCAGCACCTCCCTTCTGACCGGCGCCCTAGACGGCATTTGTCCATCAACCGGCGCCCCCTGTGGCCGTCGTGCGGCCGCTACTGCAGTCGCCACACCTCCCCTGGCCGGTGCGCACCACGGCGCGGTCTCCCTGGCTGGCACATGCCCCCTCGCCGGCGTGCCACGCGCACCTTCCACTGGTCCGGTAGCAGGCGCGTCCCTCGTTGTCGCGGCTCGGTACACGTCAGCGCCTGGTCCGGCTGCCGACGGCCCACTTGTCGGCCCTTGCCGTCACCTTCATGACAGGCTTCGGACGAGATGGACCTGTTGCCACTACGCCCCCATTCATCGCCGGACTCGAGAACCTGCGAGCGTGAACACCACCGTCCTACCGGCGATGACTGCACCTACTGTGGGCGCCGCCGCTGCTCATAGCGCGACTGCTGCCCCACTCTCTGGCACGGACAGCACCACCATGACGGTGGCGGACACCTCCGGTGTCCACGCGGCCCTGGCTGCTTTTTACGAGCGCGAGCGGGCACTTGCTCTCGCCCTGGAGCAGGAGCGTGCTTCTGTGACCGCTCTTTCTCACCAGCTCGAGGAGAGTGCTCACCGACCGTTGACTGCTACACATGAGCCTTCCCCAAACGTTGGTGCACACTCCGCGTACTTGGCGTCACTCGTCGCCGCTCTACATGCCCAGGCTAGTGGAGTTCAAAACATTCAGATGCTTGTGCCGTTCGTCCTCAGTTCTTACTCCACCTTCTACACCCGTCGGCGTAACATGTTCCTTCTCACGTTGAGGCGGTAACAGCTTGAGGATCACGTCCAACAGGATGGCTCCCCGTGGGATGACTCTTGGATCAGCATGGACAACCTGGTCCTAGCCTGGATCCTTATGTTGGTGATATGTCCAAGAGGCAATCATAACAATTCGGGTTAAGGTCTATTGGATATTTGATCCATAAGCAATTAGGGTACTAATGGGCCTGAGATCTAAAAGCCCATTAGTACGCCTATAAATATGAGGGGTAGGGTTAGGGGTTAATTACTCCACGTGACAGCCCTAGCCGCCACCCCTCGAAGGCCTCACGCCGAGACCCTAACTGCGCGCGCGGTGCTAGCACACCGGCGCACGGCGTTCCTCTCCTTACATGTGGATTCCGTGGAGGCGTTGTTGCTACTGTTACGCTGATCGGCTACGACGAATGTGTTCGTTTACTGCTGCTGTGAAAAGGGCGAGGAGACAAACAGTATCGTCTACTTCCCCTACACCGACGTGCTTCTACGTTCTGCTGCGCTGCACATCTAGTGGTAATGATCTATAATCTCTGTACTCGCATGTTTCCTAGATGATGCGGCAGAATTGCTAGAGTAGTGTACCGCCGATTACCCAATAGCGTTATTAGAGCCGACTTGCGTAGTTTTTTATCTGAATCTTGTTAGTAGATGGGATCTACTGCAGACACGTTCATACGATGAATTTTATCGCACGGTTTTTGGGGTTTGGAATTGGTTAGAGTAGATTGCAATCGTATATGACTGAAGGGTCAGTTTGTGCTCCTTCTCTGCTGTGTGTGCAACCTGTCCCTACCGACTAGAATCACCATCGAGACTAATCACATACATAGCTAACAGATTGAGCCAACAGACCACGGTCATGAGTCGCGATCTACTCATAAATAACCGGTCACATTAAAATTGAGGCATTCTGAATGGCTCGAATTTGGGTTGATTTGATCAATCCGATGAGATTGTCATAGTGATTTCATAGATGCGATCTATGCAATTCCGTTTGGTGTTCAGTGCGCGTTTTGCTATCTGCTATAGCGATTACATAATATAGTTTCACGCTAGAAATCGTTCTACGTTTAACTCGTTTTTGCAGAAAATGATGTGAATGGTATGGCCTTAATGTGATGTGATGATCTGTGTAAATTCGTGCAGCCTGCGTGTTGCAAATTTAACACAACAGGGTTGCGGTTGTCACATAATTGTATAACGATCTGCGTGTCGACATGTGATGCTTGATCTATCATGTAATTTAGTAGCTATTAGTTGTATTAGCTTCTTTTATGATCATGGAGATGTCTTCAAGCATGGTGGAGATGGAGATCACCATAAGAAGAGAGGCTGGCAGCTCAGATCTCAATGGAGACCATATACTTGTGATATTTACAATGTGATATGATCATATATCTGTGATATTTACGTATTACTATTGTTTTTATGGTTTTCATATGGTGGATGTTTTGTCATGATAGAATAGCTTCCCTCACAAAAGTTGAGCATTTGATGTCATTTACCAATAATTGCATCTATGTTATTTTGATCGTTGTGTGGTAGGTTTGCCAAAGCAAAGTACCATCATCTATCATAATGTATAGGGTGAATGTTGGACATTCACATGCATAGTGTTGGTTTACTCAACAAAACTATCAAAACGGTTTTGGGCTTTATGGCATAGAGTTGGGAGTCAGGGCATTGGATGTCACCCAACAAACAAGAGCCATAGGAATATGATTAACAATGGTTGTTTACCTATGTCACTAATTTTCCAGCAGTGAAGTCAAAGCTCACTAGGAATCATTGAATATGAATTTTAAACCACTATATGTCGTTAGAGGGAAGACGATGATCATATAGTGGCGATATCTTTTATTAAATTATTAATAGAAGATTGGTACATAACATAGTGTTAAACCTTGCATATTTATTTTCTATTGTAGATAATATCTGGTAGTAACAATTCTGATTTCAATTTGCGATCTGTGCTTGAAAAGGAAAAGCTCAATAGAGCTAACTTTATCGATTAGTACTGCAACCTGAGAATCGTTCTTAGACAAGAGAAAACCGAGTACGTTCTTCTACAGCCTTACTCTAATGACCTCCCAGCTGATGCAACTAATGCAGCATGTAGAGCTTATACAAAGCACTATGATGATGCGCTTAATGTAAGTTGCCTCATGCTCGCCACTATGTCCCCTGATCTGCAAAAACAGTATGAGCATACAGATGCTTATTCTATGATTGAGTGAGTGTGTGGAATGTTTGAGAATTAAGCAAGGGGTGAGAGATACAACATCTCAAAGTCCTTGTTCTCATGCAAACTGGCGGAGGGTAGTTCGGTCAGCCCTCATGTAATCAAAGATTTCTTCTGCCGACAGGAACACCCGTCAATGACTCGACCGCCTACAGGAATCTTGCAAGTGACAGTACCTCACCTTCACCAGACGAACTATTATGAATGGGGCTTATATTGATCAGAAGGTCAGAGGCCTCTATAAATAGATGTACAGGGATAGTCAATAAACATAAAAGCCCTTATGCAAAAGGGAAATATAAAACACACCCCTACACCTCTAACACCCCCCTCAAACTCAAGGTGTGTCACGAACACTGAGTTTGGAGAGATAAAAACAATGTTGTGCTATGGTTTGTGCCTTCGTGAAGAAATCAGCTAGCTGAAGCTCTGAAGGCACATACTGAATATCAACAACATCATCCTGTACCTGCGCTCGTGTATAAGAAGCATCAACACCAATATGCTTGGTAAGCTCATACTTGACCGGATCACAAGCAATGCTGATAGCACATGTACTGTCAGATAAAAGGGGAGTCGACAATACCAATAGAAACACCAAAGTCCTCAAGCAACCACTGTAACCAAGTCACCTCTGCACTCATAAGAGCCATAGCACGCAACTCAACCTCTACACTCGTACGAGAAACTGCTACTTGTTTCTTAGTCTTCCAAGCAATGAGGGAACCACCAAGAAAAACAAAATAGGCAGAAAGAGATCGACGGTCAGAGGGGTCACTAGCCCAAGTAGCATCAGAATATGCTTTGAGCTGTAGAGAGCTAGAGCGTGAAAAGAACAGACATCTAGAGATAGTCCCACGAACATAACGCAAGACACGAAGCAAGTGACTATAGTGAACCTGAGTGGGAGCAGAAACAAACTGACTCAGAATGTGAACAGAGTACGAGATATCAGGACGAGTGACACCAAGGTACACGAGACTCTCTACAATATGACGGTAACAAGTAGGATCATCAAGAGGCTCACCATCAATGGCCCGAAGATGGACATTGAGTTCCATAGGAGTCTCAACAGTCCAGTGATCAGTAAGAGAAGCTCGATCAAGAAGATCCTAGAATGTAGTTTTCTTGAGATAAATAAATTCCCTCAGAAGAGGAGAAAACCTCAATCCTAAGAAAATAGCGAAGAGAACCAAGACCGGACATAAGAAACTGCTCACTGAGCCGGGCCTTCACAAAGGCTATGTACTCTAAATCATCTCCGGTGATGATCATGTCATCAACATAGAGAAGAAGAGTGCGCCCACATGACGAAGTATGCACAAAAAGCGCTGGATCATAAGCACTGGCAGAGAAACCAGCAGCAGTGACCACAGACGCGAAGCGCTGAAACCAAACACGAGGAGTCTGCTTAAGGTCATAAAGAGAACGTCGAAGGCGACAAACCATACCCTCAGGAACAGAATATCAGGTGGTGGCTGCATATAAACTTCCTCACGCAGCTCTCCATTAAGAAAAACATTCTTTACATCAAGTTGAGAGATAGACCAATCACAAACAGAGGCCACAACAAGCAGAGTACGAACTATGGTCATGTGAGCAACAGGAGCAAATGTCTAATCATAGTCACGACCATGTTCCTTTTGGAAGCCACAAGCAACTAATCGAGCCTTATATCGCTCAAGCGAACCATCCGAGCGGATCTTAACCTTATAAACCCACTTACAAATGATGGGCCGAACACGTAGGGGACAGGGCACAAGTTCGCACGTGCCGGTGTGCTCAATAGCAGCAATCTCCTCAGCCATCGCATGCTGCCATTCCTGATGAGGAACAATATCACGATACGTAGCCTGCTCAAGAAGAGTAGTAGCAGCAAAGCTAGAAGGAGAGTACCGATCAGGAGGCTGGCGAGAACGATGACCTCGTCTAAGGGGATGCTCACGAGAAGAATCCTCAGAAGGATATGATTGCTTAGGAGGTGTATCCGAAGAGTCAGACTGAGCTGGAGAAGCTGAGACATCAGATGACTCAACTGGAGTAGACGGCTCATCAGAAGAAGATGGCACATCTGTAGGAGGCACAACTCGTCGAGTATAGACTTGCGTCACCGGAGCCTTCAAAGAATAATCAAGAACCATCAAAGAAGGTTCCGAAGAAGAGGAGGTCATAGATGGAGGTACTGAGTGTGAAGGAGAAACACTCACAACTGGAGCATCAGGAAGGAAAAGGAACGAAGTAGGATCAATCATCGATACAGAAGAAGTATCAGAAGATGGTCGGGGATAGAAAGGACGTGTCTCATCAAAAACAACATTAAATTCTTATCCGTCGACCAACCGGATCTCAACAACGATATCTTTTATGCTCCAAGCTGTAGCCTAAGAAAACACACTCAACAGACTGAGCAGTCATTTTAGTGCGCTCACGTGGTGCAAGCAACACGTAGCACACACAGCCAAAGAGACGAAGACTGGTGTAATCAGGCATCTTGCCTGTAAGGCACTCAAAGGGAATTCCATCTTTAAGGGTAGACAATGGTTGAATGTTAATTAAGAAAGTGGTCGTAGAAACAACCTCAGCCTAAAAATGAGGTGGAACAGAAGAGGCAATCAGAAGAGTGCGAGTTGTCTCTAGGAGATGTCGATGCTTGCGCTCTGCAACACCATTCTGAGCATGAGCACCTGGACAAGAGAATTGTGCAAGTGTTCCTTGCTCAGAAAGAAAATGGCGAAGAGCATCGGATAGATACTCACCAGCAGAGTCAGCTCGAAAAATACAAATAGAGGTGTCAAACTGAGTACGGACCATAGTCGAGAATGATTTATAGATAGATAACACCTCACTGCGATGCTTCATGAAGTAGACCCATGTGTGGCGAGAAAAATCATCTATAAAAATGATATAATATCGATGTCCTCCTTTCGAAGCAAAAGGAGCAGGACCCCATACATTAGAATGAACAAGATCAAAAGGACGCTTAAACATTGACTCGCTAGAAGGATAAGGAAGTTGAATCTGCTTCCCTAGCCGACAACCCGGATAATGAGCTAAAGACTCAGAACTAGAAACCGATCCTAAAACATCTCAACGAACTAGAATGGAGAGGCGAGAGCCACAAAGATGACCCAAACGGTGGTGCCACTGAGCAAACGTCGAAGTAGACGAAGCAACAAGAGTGGAGCCGACTGAACTGGCAGGCGCAACGGAAGGAAGACGAAACTAGTCAGGCTCCCAAAGACGTTGTGAGTCACGACGACGAGGGCCAGTACCAAGCAGGCGACCCGTGCGATGATCCTGAACATAGCAACAATCATGATCAAGAATCACTCGACAATCATTATCGGTGAGTTGACCAGCAGATATAAGTTGCATTGTAAGTCCAAGAACAAAAGAAACAGCAGAAACAGCAAAAGAGTCAAATAGAAGAGTGTCCTATCTAATAACCGAAAGAGAGGAACCATCAGCAATATGAACAATAGAAGGATGACACGAAGAACTCAAGGAAGACAAACTGGTATGATAAGGAGTCATATGGAACGAAACACCAGAGTCAAGAATCCATGGACAATTACCTGGAGCAGAAGTAGAAGGTGGTCCCTTAGTGGAAGACGAAGAAGCAGCAGCAGTACTTGAAGGCGCAGAAGACTGAATCACAGAACCAGCAGCTCCTGATGGTGCAGAAGTAGCAAGCGACATAGAAGCATGAGTATCTGGGCATGCGTAGTAGCAGAACTCACCTGAGATCCTCCAATACTAGCATCACCAGCACCCTGTGAAGACCGACAAGCCTGAGCCTACCTCTTTTTGAAACAAGACGTCTCCTCATGACCATCTTTATGACAGTAATCACAATGACAAGCACCACGCCCCCCTGGCATAGAAGAAGAAGCCGAAGTCGTCACCGTCGACGGAGAGACAATATGCACCGGTGTCGAAGAGCGGGCTGCCAATACTGCAGTAGCACGCAGCAACTCGGCAGCCTGAAGACGAGTCTCCTCATTACGAACACTCGCTAGAGCATCTATAAGAGAAACACAGGGGTGACGAGCAAGCAGCTGAGCACGAAGAGGCTCAAACTCGGCACGAAGAAGAGTCAGAAATTCATAGGTGAGTCGAAGCTCAAGTGCAGCCTTCTGACTCTGACAAGACGAACATGTATCTGTCGACAACCGAGGACCAAGAGCATCAAGCTGACGCCAAATAGCAAACATCTGATCGAAGAACTCCTCTACTGAAGCATCTACCTGCTGCAACAACTGCTCCTGACAAATAGCAGCAAGGTAGGTAGATTGTCAAGTAGGCTCATAGCGAGAGCGAATAAAAGCTCACATCTGATGTGCAAACTCAAACTCAATTATGTCTGCAGCAAGACGATCCTCCATACTGGCAGCAAGAATAGCAGCAACCCGAGCATCATCATCTAGCCAGGTCCTGTATAAACTGACGTGAGACTGATACGTAAAAATGTGTACATCATAATCCGCCAGCAGTTTTTTCTTATCATTATCGGTAGCCTTATCTGAAATAACAGGCTCAGAAGGAACTGCAGGACAAGATGGACATTTGAGATCGCCGGTAAGATACTCTCAGAGTCGCAGACCGCGCATATGCAGGCGCATACGAGGAATCCAGTCACGGTAATTAGTGCCATCAAAGAGCACCGGACACCGCACGACTGGAAGACCGCCCGAAGAAGTCATCATGATGAAGATGACCGACAATGGCGGGAGTGCAAAAGAAAGAAAAGAGAAGAAAGAAAAGAAATATAATAACAAGAAATTTTTCTTTTCTCTGTTTTTTCTTTTTTTACTAATGAAACCGTAACCCTAGGTCACGACCACACCAGTTGGCCGCCGCCACCCGAATCGAGCGAAGCGCTCGGCGATCTAGCGGGCAAGGCCGAGCCACGTGGCGCGAGCACGGCGGACCGCGGGCGAGTTGGAGTCGCGCAAGCGGTTCGCTGGCGACCAAAACAGGGCCGCCGCCCCTGGAGTCTGATGGCCGATGCACTACCGACGCGTGGAAGATGGCGGAATCGATCGTGGATCGCGAGCAGAGGACCCACGCCGGGCGATCCGCACGAGAATGCGGCCAAGCCAAAGGAGCGAATGAGAGATCCGCTCGGTCGAAGAGCAGAGGGCGGCAAAGAGTCTACAGAACACCAAATCCGACGCAGCCACGGTACAGAGACGCGGGAAGAACGTCCCGAAGCGTCGTACCAGCCACCGGGAAGATTCGCCGTGGACGCCACCCGAAAAAACTAGGCTCTGTATACCATGTTATGAATGAGGCTTATATTGATCAGGAGGCCGGAGGCCTCTATAAATAGATGTACAGGGATGGTCAATAAACATAAAAGCCCTTATGCAAAAGAAAAATATAAAACACACCCCTACACCTCTAACACGAACATCTCCTACGCAATTCAGCAGGTGTGCCTTATCATGCATGACCCGCAGGAGCCACACCTCACCGCTGTGAGGTAGATCCTTCGTTACCTGCACGACACCCTAGACTACGGCCTCCTTCGACGTGACTCGACCTCTGAGTTGGTCATCTACATCAACACTGACTGGGTGGGCTGCCCAGACACCTGTCGTTCTACCTCTTGCTACGCCGCCTTCCTGGGCGGAAACCTCGTCTCCGGGTCCTCAAAGCGACAGTTCGTGGTGTCGCGCTCGAGTGCTGAGGCGGAGTACCGCACCGTGGCTAACGGCGTGGCTGAGGCTTCCTGGCTTCAGCGGCTACTTCAGGAGCCCCACTCCTTGGCCTGTAGCACGCTGGTCTATTGTGATAACGTCAGCGTTATCTACCTCTCCACCAACCTTGTTCAACATCAACGCACGAAGCATGTGGAGATTGATCTTCATTTTGTTCGTGAGCGGGTTGCACGTGGCGAGATTCGAGTTCTCCACGTCTCGACGACGTCGCAGTTCGCCGACATCTTCACGGAGGAGAGCTCCCGTCGTCGTTGTTCTCAGAGTTTCAATCCAGTCTCAACATCTGTTATGGCTAGATGTTGAGATTGCGGGCATGTTGGACTAAGTTTAGTCATTAATGTTAGACTTTGAATCTGTGTAGTGTGAAAGGATTTAGCTTTGGTTTTACACTAGTGTAGTGTGAAAGGGTTTAACTTTGGTTTCACACTACACTAGCTAGCCTGCCTATATAAGATGTACCCATTTCTACTGGGTGAGATTAATATAATTAAAACGTTATTCTCTAATAAGAAGGTTTAATAATCAGCGTGCATGTGCTACAATAACCTCAAAGCACTGTCACAAGAAACGAACCTCAAGGTAAGAAGCAGCAACATCAGAATGTTTATCATTCGTCCTTGCAATGAAAATGTCCCAGAAAACTGACCACCACTCGAAGAGAAAACCCCCAGGGGCGTCAATCGCTGTTGCAATATGAAAAAGAAACAATGAAAACATAAAGGAACAAGTAGTTAAATTTCCTTCTTCAAAATGCAGAAAGATCATAACTGCCTCATCACGTCAGAAACAATAGTGAGTAGAACTGTTCCTTCAATGTGTGCCTTTAAGAATAATTAGTTAAAAATTGTTCTTGCGTCTCAGCTTAAAATGTTCTTGGGTCTCAGCTTAGAATTACAATTCCAATACGGACCTAAACCACTGTTTGTCTGAAAAGTAAAATACTTCACCAAATCAAATGGCTGTCCTTAATCTAGAAATATAAGAGCCACGAAACTAATGTGGCGCCATCACAGCAGAGCACTACGCCAATTCGATCAGAACGGGTTGTGCTGTAGTACTCACAAACAGGGTCTGAAGACACATAAGCCTCGGCTCGGAATGCCTTGGCCGTGTTCTGCATGTTCCGCTTCAACAGGTAATCGTAAATGTAAGAATCTAGCCTGTCACTCCAACAAGAAGCATGACAAAAGTCAGTAAAAGTGGCCTGCAGAAATTATCGTGAGAATAAAGAAGGAAGCCTGCTTGCAAGAACACGTAGGATTACAAAACCAGAACTGTTCGACGGAAAGAAGATGAAATGTATACTGGTGTTCTTAATAAGAAGATAAATAAGGATAAAAAATGGAAGGATTATTCTCGTCTTTTCGGGTCAAAACATTATTCAAATAAACAAAGAACAAGGAAATAAGCATGGAACTGGATAAAAGGGGATAAGAGCGAATGGGGGAAGGCAGAGAAGGAAAACCAGAAATTTCAAGAGAAATTGAACAAATAACAAACCTTTGCAACTATCCCAAGTGATTGCGAAACTACCCAAACGATCAAGGAGAAGATGATACCGAAAAAAATGAAGGCGCGACGAAAAGCTAGCAGCAACAATCGCCGATCAAAGCAGTGCCATCACGCAAGCCGTAACAGGAGACGTGTACGAGCAGAGGGGAAAAACTCACATCTTATCCGCCTCCCATGCATTTTGTGCCATGGCTGCGGCAGTGCGGCTACTACCTCCTCGCAGCCACACTGAAGAAAACCCCTCGTGAGGAAGAAGGGGAAATACCAGCAGGAAGAAGAGAGAAAAAAAGTTTTGTCCGCTCACATTGTGCGCGAGAGTCCAAGGTCGATGCCACTTAGCAGTTCTTTTCCAGGAGAAATCCTCAGTTAAAGTGAGGGACAAACAAATTTTTTTGGAGGGGGGGGGAGGGGTTGTTTGGAAGGGGTTTTAAAGCTCAGATGATGAGGCCAAAACTGCTGCTCACTTTGCTGTTTGTCAACTTTTGTCTCGGTTTCTACCGTTCTTCTTCCACTGGACTTGAGTCTAAATCTGTTAGGGTACGTTTGGTTTGAAGTCAAAGTTGGATTGGATAGGATCATCCAAGTTTTTCTGTATTGGATGATCCAAGTTGATGTTTGATTGGATGGATTGAACAATCCATTTTTTTGTTTGGTAGGTTGGATGGAACTTGGATGGATCAGATCATCTAAGTTCATAATTTCACATGATACTACTTATTTATATACAATGTATCAGAATACTAGTAAATATTAATATTAATATCATAATCATAATTATTAATCAACAACAAACAAGTTAATTATCATTAATTATATTACTAAGAAGCATACTTAGATAAGATGGACAGACTCATCCAACCAAAATCCCTGGACCACTTCATCCAGCATCTGGAAGGAATATTCCTCGAAACTGGATAACTCTGTCCATCTG
This sequence comes from Tuctoria greenei, assembly GCA_036927565.1. Lineage (NCBI taxonomy): Eukaryota > Viridiplantae > Streptophyta > Magnoliopsida > Poales > Poaceae > Tuctoria > Tuctoria greenei. The sequence goes on along the minus strand of JAYESD010000002.1, from coordinate 23,058,952 downwards.
ACCGTGAAACAAACACCGGACTGGACCATCCAATCCAGCTCAATCCCATCCAATACAGCGAACCAAACGCACCCTTAATGGATTAACAACCAGCCCAAAACTGAAACCAAACCAATGTATTTTACATAAAAGATCAGCCTAAACCAACCCACTAATAGTTTCATCTAAATCAAATCAAACCAAACCACAGGAGAAATCAACCCAACCCAATCCAGCCTAAACCGGTTTGAAACCATTTTCTAACCGTTTTAATCCAAACCACTTCACCAGCCCGATCGGCCCGCCACTAGGGCGGCCTCCCTGTACCCTAAACCGGCACCGCCTGATACAGCCGCCCCACCAGGAACACCGACACCGCCGCCGCCCCGCCCCCACAGCGACGCGGCTCCCCCGACGCTCTATCCCCCAGCCTGCTATCGATCCGTGGTGGCGCCCCATACCTCTCCGCATCCATGCCCCCCACCCCCCGCGCTCGGTGATGGGTCCCATACCCCATCCTCATCCATGGCGCTCGCCGCCCCGGCGATGGATCCCACACCCCCTCGTCGTCCATGGCGACCCCACCCGGCCCGGTGATGGGTTCCACGTCCTGCTCTTCGACTCTTCGTTTATGGCGCCCCTTGCCCCTGTGTGTGATCCGCGGTGGCGCCGCCCCACCCGCCGACGCCCCCCCCCCCTGCCATGGCGAGCTCGCTTCTCAGAACCATCCGATACAACCGTGGTTCAACTGTTATTACCCAAACCGTTTGGAACCATTTCAAACCAAACCAAACTGTTTATGTTTCAAAACCAACCCAACTCAAACCATTAGCTCCATTCAACCATTTTAAACCAATTCAATCTCAACCAAAAGAGGAATCAATCCACTCAAACCGGTTTCAAACCAAACCGTTACTAGGTTTACTTGAGTCCCTACTTAACCATTTAGTGTCCTTTTCATGTACTCCAGTCATCTCGGCCATAATAAAAAAACGATCCAGACCTGGCAAAATAATGGACAAATGTAATCAGTCCATGGTTGAACAGCCGACTCCTGAACATCAGGCGAGACCATTATCACACCTACATAGGACTACCTGTTCCAAGCCTCCAACGAAACGGGAATGAAGACAGAGAGAACTGACTCGGGTCGAGCCATCGGTGCCGTGTGAAAACGGCCGCGGGGAAAAGGGAAGAGTGGCGGGATGGTCAAAGAGAGTCAGAGAGGGCGGGCAGCGAGGGCGGTGTCAGGCGTCTGCAGCGGTCCGTCAGACTGGCGAGCTTGGTGTCAGGCCGGGTCCTCTCCTGTCGCGGTCGCAGCGGAGACGAGGCCGCTCAGTGCCCTCGCCCGCGGCGCGCGGCCGAAACGACGATCCTGCCCCTGCGCGGCGCGGTCGCGCCAGCCGGCCGGCGCCAACTGAATCAGGGGGCAGCCCCGTCATTTTGCGAGTCGAGGGGTAGACGACGCCCGCGGTTCTATTCAGTCGCGCGGGTTCGTTGGCCGCGGACGGGATACGCGCGATTTCTTGGCCGCTGTGGCGGTCACAGGTCACGTCCCGGCGCGCGTCATCACGACTGCCTACCTGCGCCTGCCGCCAAGCTAGCTAGCCACTGTAGTCGTACTCCAAACGCGTGGAGATCGACCGAAGACAAAATGACCACTTCTCCCGTGGACATGCTGCTCCGTCCATCTCCACGTTAAAATACATGAGATTTTAGCATTTAAACATCAAACCAGTATCGAAATTAAAAATGCTGCAACACTCCTAGTTTTACTTTTACCTGCTAAGACTATCCGCAGTGGCGTACTGTAAAGCATACTGGATACACTGTTTTGCAGTGTAATTTAGAGTACGTACTGTAAAAGATGAAGGAGAATAGTATATAGAGTATGCTTTAGAATACGCTGGTACGGATAATCTAACCCTTCACTTACCAACTAAATAAAAAAACAGCAACAATCATCTTTTTACTTGCGGAGGACAACCATCCTGTCACTGGCAACTTGGGCTATCCGGCTCCATAGTCGCGGCAGGCTGATGAGGCCCTCTGACCACGCTGGGGACTGATCTGCTCGGAAGAAACTGAACCTGCCGTCAAAGTTGTTACAGTGGCAAGTCACCAACAGAAGTCCATTCATTGGCCAGGGCCCGTTAGGCTATCCGTAATATTACACTGTAAAACGTATTGTAAAGCATATTAAAAATTATATTGTAAAATTTTTTGAGTGCACATGTTGAAAATATAAAATATATAAAGTATGGTTTAGAGGATAAAGTATGCATTAGAGGTTGTTGGTGCGTACAGTGTTACCTCGCCTGTGCTGCGCAAGCGACGCCGCCTACAACAGCAAGACGTGACTTCCATACACCTGGTGCTTCCATATGTACTCCCGTTGGTTTGGTAAAATTTCATTGGTCTCTTTATTAATGTTCATATTAACTACCATATCATTACAACGAGAGCGTGACACATCAGCGAAACTTCTCGTGCGTACTGCACCATATCATTCAAACGAACTTGCTAGATTCCTATTTACTACAATTCATTGTTCACCATCAGAAATCATAATCATAAGTGATAAGTAATAGATGTGATCAATATTTTATCACTCATCTACTTTGCATGGCTAAGCATAAAGTAAATCTCAAATACCACTCTTACACACCCCAAGGGACAAGGTAATAAGGTAAAGCAACATGATATATAGCATAGGATTCATATTAAATTAACATGCAACTAACTAAATTCTTATAAAACGTGCAAAATGGTCAAGAGCACTTGCCTGTTTTTATATAGATGGTCAGTTCTTCTTAATTGAAGTCTTGACCTTCATATCTTTGTGTTGCTTCTTGATCGTGACACGAATGCGTATAAACTACCGACAAAGTAAAAGCAATAAAAAGCAATACACCAAACATATAAAACTACTATACAAACTATTATGGTTGGGTATACCTCGATGAAATAAGGGTTTGGCGTAGTAATGGCTTAAATAAATGTTATGAGTGATTTTATAATGTTAAATAGTGTAACTATGCTAACTATTGAAGTGATAGATCATATTTTATTGTTCAATTTATAGTTTCCTATGAAAAATATATTTTCCACTTGTTAATATTATGTTTCATAATCGAAATGTTTTTACCATATTTGTTCCATTTTAGTATTTATTTATAAGCTAAGATCATTTTTAATGATTTTTCATAATCAAAATATATTTTGTATGCACTTTATAATTTTATTTCAACTGAAAAGGTTTTATAAATAATTTTCCTACTACTTCTATATTTATTCACCATTTTTAGTATTTATTTATAGCTAAAAACATTTTAATTAATTTTTTCCATGATCAAAATATATTTTATATGCATCTACAATTTTATTTCAGCCTAAAATGATTTAAAATATATTTTCCTACATTTTATATATTTATTGTATTATTTATAAACATATCCCATACATTAAATATATTTTTATAAATTTAATTATATTACAGGTATTTTCAAATAAAACATAAAATAATAAAAGTCTAAATTAAATTATATAAGGTCCAGGGGTTGTTTTGTCATTTTTCCCTAACTAATCAGGTGTTAAAAGTACTAATTAATAAAATTCCATGGGCCTAAATCATTAATTATTTGATTTAACCTATTTTTTATGAAGTCTAGGGGCTTTAGTGTTAAAACAGAGGTTGATATAATATTTAAATTCAAGGCCACGGGCTAGACTCCAAATACCAAGGGCTCTTGTGTAAAAATCATGGTGGAAAGAGTCTGTTTAAATGATGGCAGCTGAATCCGAGATGGTGTTCACGGATGGATGGCTAGGAGAGGGCCACGTCACTCCGGCACTGCCGGCGGCGATGTGCGGCGGCACCATGGTCGGAATCTCGTCGGCGTATCGCCAGAACGGCGCTCTGGCGGCCAACCACAACGGGAAATGCGGTAAAATGAAGAGGGTGTCGCGGGGAAACTCACCAAGGGGTCGCACGAGGAGAAATGTGCGGAGACTGTGGATCGACGAGGAGGAGCGGCGGTCGGCCTTCGGTGCCGACGACGAGGTGCCCATGGCGTCGGTTCTTGCTGCGGATGGGCCCATCAGGGGAGGCGCGACGTCGGGGTGCTCGGTGGCTCGTCGGGGACAGCTAGAATGGCGCTCCCTGGCGGGGCATCGAGCTCGACCGGGACGGCCATTGTGGTGGCTATTTGGCTAGGGTTTCGGTGAGTGAATGTGGGGAGAATGGGGAGTGGGCACGGCCGGGGTATTTGAAGATGGGGGTGGTTGCGAGGGGGGAAGGTACGCGAGTGTGGGCAACGGTTGCCGTGGGCAAGGCGCCCTCGGGCGTGGAAGGGAGGGAGAGAGTGGCGGTTGTTGTTGGGGAAGACAAGGCTGACAGGTGGGGTCTGCGTGGAAGTGAGAGAAGGGAGGGGGCACACGAGTGGGCTTGGGTCGATGTTGCGAGTTGGGCTAGGGGAAGAAATAGGAGAGGGAGAGAAAAAGATGGAGTGGGCTGGTTGTGCTTGGGCATGGGATGGCTTTCTTTTCTTTTTCATTTTGTTATAATTTTTTAGTTTGAATTTAAACGAACTTTTCTATGATTTTTCTTTTTTTTTTCAAATGCTTGAATTCATATAATTTAATTCACTATTTCAAATATTATTTTTTATACAATTATACACATTATCCTCTTCTTTTATTTATTCATTCAATACTCATTACCCTTCTTATTTTATTTAGCTAACATTTGTTCTATTTTATTTGCATTATTTTTCTCTTTCAAGAATCTGAGTGTTACAACTCTACCTCTCTTAAACGGAATCTCGCATCGAGATTCTCTAATGTTGGAATGTAATGATCTATGTTTTAGTAAATCCACAAATTACCATTGTTTTTCAAGTAATTTATTTTCTCGTTCCATTTTTGCTTTAGTTGTTAAAAAAAATATTTCAATATTTACAAAGCTTAAGGCTTCACACATACACAAAAGTGCAACACGACGACATTGTTTTTAAATAGTTGTAAGAGAATTGTCGGAGTTTGTTTCCGGCAATTCTCCCGGTACTACCGTTGGCAGCCCGCAGAGTTTGTAGTTCGGTTGTGGGCGTGCAGAGATTCAGAACAAGGTGGTGAATTGACACAGGGATTTATGTAGTTCGGGCCGCCTGAGCGTAATACCCTACTCCACGGGTGTGTGTTGTTGTATTGAGCGTCTGAGCACTAGAGTGTCACAGGTTAGAGTGTGTGGATGTAACCAGAGAGTCCTCCCCTTGTGTATCGCTCGACCAATCCTTTTATAGTACAAGGATTGGCCGTTATACCGTTAGCCTGGCTCGACATATGGCCCTGACGGTTACTGATGCTTAATACACAATTAATGTACTTAATTACCCTTAACAGTGTGGTAATGCCCCTTGATGGTGGCGTTACTGGTATTAAGGATCCTCCGATCGTGTGTCATTAGGACAACATTAATGACACATAATTGGGTCTTGAAGCTTTAATGTCCCTTGAAGGTCCGAGCCGTTGGAGGTCCGCCAGTCAAACTGTTGAAGTCGAAGGTCCGGCGGTTGGACACGTGGCAGCTCCGGAGCTTACCGTCTAGGACGGGTTGGTCTGGTGTTGTTGTACACGTGTCAGTACCGGAGCTTCCCTCTGTCGGGGGGTTAGGTCCGGGTGTGCCACACAGGTACTGTCGGTACCCTAAAAACCATACACCCCCTGAGGTTACAAAGATCTCAAGGGAAGGACATCAACTCAAATTGAAGACCCTCGGGGGCCCACTCGCCAGACGTGACCGGACCCGCTTCTCCAACATGGTTAACCTCTAGGTTGCCACGCGTACTGTCGGCCCAGAGCTATTACCCGCAAGGGTGAAGCTCCGGGCCAAGTACTGAAACGGCACCTCCGGAGGTAGCCCCCGACCGAGAGAAGCTCCGGACATGACACGTGCCAGGTCACCCCGGAGCTTCCCGCTTCTCCCAAGCAAGCTCCGGAGCTGCCACGTGTCCATACGTCGGAGCTAAACCGCTTCAAATCCCCGGGAGACGTTGTAACGGCTCCGGATTTCCAAAGGACAGCTGCAGACTTCAAGACCCGATTAATTATCATTAATTCCATATTAATGACGCTTAATCGGATGATATTAACACTTGTAACGGCACTGTCGGAGCCGTTACAGGGTTATTAGCAACAATTAATCTCGCGTATCAATACTAGTAACCGCCAGGGCCACATGTCGGGCCAGGCTGACTTGTAACGGTTTGTCCTTGTGCTATAAAAGGACAAACCGACGATACACGAACGGAGAACTCTCGAACACTCGGAAGCTCACAAGTTAATACAACAAACACACACCCGTGGAGTAGGGTATTACGCTCAGGCGGCCCGAACCACGTAAACCACCGTGTCACTCGTGTCCAAATCGTATTTCACTTTCTTAGATCTCCGCGCGCCCAGACCGAACCACAAACTCCTTCAAACACTTTTCATAGTGTTAGGAGATCTGCCGACTCCAACAGTCGACAGTTGGCGCGCCAGGTAGGGGGGCGCCTGAGATCTTCAAGAATGGTGAATTCTGCAGCTGGATCATCCAACGGGCAACCTGCTGCTCAGACTGTCGGAGGCAATCCCTCCAACATGCAACCACCGGCAGGAGCCTCAGTTCCAGCGGGAGTCACACTCCCACCACCACCATCTTCTCCGGCAAGACATGCCGAACGACATGATGATGCACCGGCGTCACATTCTGCGCCGGCAAGTCGTGACAACCCAGAACACGCGCTCCATGCAGCGCGTGCTCTCCTTCAGCGACCACCACCTCCGGATGCATCTCAAGGTGCCATGGAGCAATGGAGAGCTGATATTGAGCATTTGGTCGCAGCAGCGGCCGAACGCCTCAACAATCAGGGTCCACCTCCTTCAGGGCGGGCCCCGTCGCAGCGACGAACGTTGTCTGGAAGACTTGGTCCACATGTCTCCAACAACCGGAGAAGAGCTGCGTCACAGCAAGTGACGTCGTTGCCCTCTGGGGCACGACGTGCCCATACTGCATCTCGGCTTTCGACACACGACCTCCGAGCGGAGCTTGATCGCCGATACCGCCAACAGGATGGCCGTGTCCACATCGAGCGAGCTCGAGAAAGACGAGATGCTCAAGATCTTTCTACTCTGGAAGGAGTAGGAGGAGGCTGTTCCGCCCTAGCCATGCACCTGCGTATGGTTAGATGGCCACAGAAGTTCCGGCCACACTTGCCGGAAAAATTCGACGGGACTGTCAATCCCGTAGAATTTCTACAGATATACTCCACTGCGATCCTAGCAGCTGGAGGAAATGAGGCTGTAATGGCCAATTACTTTCCAGTGGCCTTAACTGGGACTGCTAGGTCCTGGTTTATGAGCCTTCCGCCCAACTCTATCGACAGTTGGGAGGAGCTATGCCGCCAGTTCACCGCCAATTTCGGGAGTTCATACACCCGTCCGGGCACCGAACTGGACCTTTTTGCGGTCGTGCAAAAAGGAGGGGAATCTTTGCGGTCATTCATCCAGAGATTCTCTCAGGTACGTAACACAATCCCTTCTATCTCAAGCGCTTCTGTCATTGTAGCATTCAGACAGGGTGTACGAGACAAGAAGATGTTGGAGAAACTGGCGATCAAAGAGATCACCAGTGTCACGGAGCTCTTCAGCCTGGCTGACAAATGTGCCAGAGCTGCGGAGGGCCGTGAAATGCACTCCAAACCAGCCTTGGAGGATCATAAAAAATCCTCCAAAGAAGAAGCCGCTACCTCCGGGAGTGGCAAGAAGAAAAAGAAGACCAACGGCAAGAAGAAGCCGTCGGCCGGCACATCCAACGTTGCAGCCACTGCAACTCCTGGTGGCCGGGGGCCACGCCCCGAGAAGCGACCTCGACCGTCTTCCGAAGACGGTGGCAAATCCAGGATGTGGTGCCCCATTCACAAAACGGGCAGCCACAGGCTGGAGGATTGCCGGGAGGTCCAAAACCTTGCCGAGCGCTACCACAAGCGCCGGGAAGGGTCTCCCTTCCGCCAGAGGGAGGGAAAACAAAAGGTCGATGAAGCTCCGGCTGAAGAGGAGTTAGGGTTTCAAGACCCCAAAAAGGTCTTGAAAGCCGTCTACACCTCCGTCGACGATGATTCCGACGTCTCCGACAACGAACGTCGAAAAACCATGAACACCATCTTTGGTGGATCATGGGACATCACCTCTCGTCGCGTCATTAAGACCATGCGACGGGATATGGCTGCTGTAGCTCCTACAGCTAGACCGGAGCCACATCAAAAGTGGATGGACACACCCATCACTTTCGATGCTTCGGATTGTCCTCAAAGCATGGTCGGAGCTGGCCAGCTGCCCTTGATGGTATCCCCCACCATCAACAACATCCAGCTCCATCATGTCCTGGTAGATGGAGGTTCGGGGCTTAATCTCATCAGCTTCGAAGCTTTCACTAAGCTTCAGCTTCGACCTTCAGACCTCCAGCCCTCTCGACCTTTCTCCGGAGTAGGTCCGGGGGCCATAACCCCACTCGGAGCTATCACTCTCCCTGTTACCTTCGGGACCCGGGAGAAGTATCGCACCGAAAAGTTGGTCTTCGACGTCGCTCAGATCAACTTACCATTCAACGCCATTTTGGGTAGACCTGCCCTGTACAAATTCATGGCAGCTGCTCATTATGGGTACCTGGTGTTGAAGATGCCGACACCAGTAGGCGTTCTCCGGATCCGTGGAGATCGCACTGCCGGAGTAACTGCTCTGGAAGAACTCCATGCACTCACCACAGCGCAAGAGGAGGATTCCAGACAGAAGCAAGCTCCACAACCTCCGAGCATTCGTCAACGAGGCTCGACCTCAGCACCCCGTGTGCAGCCAAGCGGCGACACCGACATTCCCGTCAAAGTCGTCCAAATTGGTTCCGATGTCACTCAAACTACCCGCATATCGGGTGGCTTGAACGACAAATAGGAACTCGCGCTCATCACTTTCCTCCGGTCTAATGTTGACGTGTTTGCCTGGCAACCGTCACAAATGCCTGGGATCCCCAGGGAAGTGATTGAGCACAATCTGAAGATTTACCCCGACGCTCGGCCTGTACACCAGAAACCTCGGAAGCAATCTGTAGAGCGACAGAACTTCATCCGACAAGAAGTGAAGAAGTTGCTCGAAGCCGGATTCATCCGAGAAGTCTACCATCCAAAATGGCTGGCAAACCCAGTCGTTGTGCCTAAGGCCGGCGGGAAACTTCGGATGTGCATCGACTACACCACACTGAATAAGGCATGTCCAAAAGATCCATTCCCACTACCTAGAATAGACCAGATAGTGGATTCCACCTCTGGGTGTGAGTTGCTGTGTTTTCTAGACGCATATTCAGGATATCATCAAATCCGGATGTCTAGGGAAGATGAAGAACATACTTCATTCATCACAGTGGATGGATTGTATTGTTACACAGCCATGCCTTTTGGTCTCAAGAATGCAGCTTCAACTTTTGTACGAGCAATGTACAAAACTTTCGAAGAACTCATCAGAGACATAGTGGAGGTGTACGTTGATGACATTGTGGTCAAAGTCAAAAACAAGGAGTCCCTCTTGGATACCTTGCAGGCTGTCTTCGACAAGCTGCGGGCCACCCGCACGAAGCTAAACCCAGACAAGTGCGTCTTCGGGGTTAGTTCCGGAAAGCTTCTTGGTTTCCTGGTGAGTCACCGGGGTATAGAGGCTAATCCGGCGAAGATAAAAGCCATCGAAGACATGCGGCCACCAACCCGCATCAAAGATGTCCAAAAATTAACTGGATGTCTAGCAGCCCTCAGTCGATTCATTTCAAGACTGGCGGAAAGGGCACTTCCCTTCTTCAAGTTACTGAGGAAGTCCGGACCATTCCAATGGTCTGAAGAGGCGGAGAAGGCATTCCAGGAGCTGAAACAGTTCCTCACCACTCTACCAGTCTTGGTAGCTCCGAACCCTGGTGAGCCTTTATTGCTTTATATTTCAGCAGCTGACGAAGTCGTCAGTATGGTTCTGGTTGCGGAGAG